>JAMLFY010000008.1:13578171-15978171 GCA_030441495.1 Dalbergia oliveri
CATTTATACCCTAATAATTAACAACATTGGGGCCGAGTAAGTACTGTTTCCCCCCTTGTAGTTGCCCGTTGATCTTGATTCTTGCCTTTACCACCTAAGGGCTTATTCTTTTTTCATTTTTTTCTTTTAAAGAATAAAGGGGCCGGCTCGTGAATGGTGTGGCGATGAAGGTTCAGGTTTGTTACTACTCCAATAATTTTCACCCAGTGGTGGCACTGGTAAGTAACCGTTGATAATTGAAGTAAGGCACCCGTTGGTTGGTTGTGCCATTCTAGGAAGGTGAAGCGGGATTTCTTGAATTGTGAGAACGGTTGAACGGAAAGAGTACAAGTCACCAATGATGATAGATTCTTGAGTTCGGATGCCATTGAATTGAAATCAATTCTGGACTGGCACAAGCTTTAAGTGCTCAGGTAATTATGAAACTCTTTTAAAAGAAAAATATTATTTGTATTTATTGATATGAATACCATAGCCATTCCCTAGTTGAATGAGATGTGGATTAAATAGACTTCACTTATCTTGTAATAGTAATAAATTGTAATTGATACATTGTCTGATATATAATGAGTATATATAATATAATTCCTTTTAAAATTTGCAATACCCAATTTGACTACTTGCATTTGTCTCCCTTCATATCATATTGTTATTTTTGGCTGTCGTCATATTATATGGTTATGTGAAAAATAAAGATGAAAGAATCTATTTCTCATTGAATTAGTTATAGTCCAAATTTAAAATTTAAAATAACGTATCATTTAAAAAGCCGGGAGTAATATAGTACTTTTAAAAAAACAGCAATTATTTTCCTTAGAATAATCAAAGTTAAATATACACCTTTACAATTCCTATTTACAAGCAGTTCCGGTGGTGGAACTTGGAAGTACAACAACTTGTAATGGCGTGCATTTTTGTCTTATGCTCCCTGCTCATTGTCACCCTCTTTCTGAATACACATTAAATATAGTCTTATACGCAAAAACAAAGTCACCTAAGACTAGGATAGGAGATTAGGACAAATCACAGGATCATTCATTTAACCAAAGTAGAAGGGGTTCTTTCTATGTACAATAATAATTTGATTCCAATCCCAGTTTAAGGAGAGGGGAAATAATGAATTTTCTTAATTGGCGCGTTTAAAAATTTTCTTAGCCTTAAATTTACTCACATTTATATTGTATAGTTTTTAAATTCTGTATGAGTTACATTTTATATCCTTATGAGTAGAATTTTAGATTCAAAGAGAAATGTTAGGTATATAATATTTTTTTATAATAAATTTATATCTCTAGTATATAAAGACATACGAAGACAAAATAAATATGGGATTTATTTGTCTTTATATATTAAAGATATAAATTTATTATAAAAAAAATTATGTATTAAACATTTTTCGTTCAATAAATTGCTAAGTTGATTGCTGGGAAGATATATAATTTTTTTTTTGTTCTGAGAATGATTCATTGAATGGCGGAGAGTTATGAACACTGTGATAGGGGGAGGAGAGAAATAAAAAAAAAGAAAGGGAATATCCTCTTTGATATCTTAAAATTTTTATATCTGGCTATTTCGTCCTTAAAAAAATAATCTCGTGCCCCTTAAGATTGAAAATGATAGATATATTAGTCCATTTGTTAGTTTTTCATTAGTGGACTTATACATGAACAGTATAATGATAACAAGTCATTAAAACATTAAAGACAAGTTAAATGAAGCTATTTCTAAATATATTACATTTATTTTGGTGTCTAAAATTATATAAAATGGGTCATTTTGTGATTTATAATAGAGATTTAAATGATTCATATTGTGAATTTTCATTACTAAAATAAATCATTTTAAATTATATTTCACTTCAAATGACATATACATCACTTAATATGATGTTAGCAACATGTCAATGTGCAATTCTATTAATACTTTAAGAATTAATTTAAAAAAAGGATTAATGTATCTTATTATTAAAATATTAAGAAATTATAGATTTAATTTTAATTTTTAAAAAATTAAATAGTCGTGTGAAATTATATAAGTTATTTATTTTTTTATAGAAAAAATAAAATAAAGCTTTTACGTCAAAAGTTAATGGGCTTGAGTGGACCCAATCTGAGTTATGTGATGGTACTAAGGATTCAGAAACTTAACTCCAGATAGGACTTAGCCCTGATATATTCTGAACCATGGAACAATTGCAATGACCATACACAGCTGGTTGATTCTATCACATAAAGCTAGCACTAGCAATCAACACGGATCTTTAAGGAGGCAAGCACTCAAATTACTATATCTAACCAACTAGTTCTCAGTTATCCAAGCTGATGCAACTCTTTTTCCTTGACCCCTTGAAATGTGACTACAAAACAGTCTAGAAAAAACATCATCAATTGGCTTTCCAATTATTTTGTTTTATTCTGATTTGTTGTATAAAAGATACATAAAGGGTACTTCATATCTTAGCTTCAATATTAAGATATATTACTAAAAAGAAGTTCAAGAAAGCAAGAGAGAAACGGAGGTGAAATTATGTGTAAAGATGAAGGATTCGATTCCTGTGGGTAATCAAAAAGTTGTCAAACTATTTATGCATGTCGTGATTATTTGTTCATGTCAACCAAAGCATTGATTGCAAAAGTTGATATGATGTTTTTCTTTTGGGCAAAAAGTAACTGCATACCATTGATTTGATTGGATTAGGATCTGGGATGGGTGCATTGAATGGGCAAATTTGTAATTCCATGTTGCGCGGAATTTAGGTAATTTCACGTTCAAATTGGATGATTAAGTGCATATATTGGAGGCAAATCTGCCCGTATTTTCTGATGTTTCTCTTTTCTAGTTTTCCCGAGGTAAAAGCAAGGCATAATATATTGGTATCTTTGTGTTTTACTGCTGGGATTTTCTTGAAGATTTTCAACGTGCAAATATGTTATGGATTATATTCCGGGATCATGATTAAGGTAATAAGGTTAAGATTTTCTTAGACTTTGAGCAAGTTACGTTAAAAGCAAAGTATTACACTTCCACTTCTCATAAAAGGGAGATATACAATAGGATAACTTGGAGCGTTAAATTAGATATAAAGTATGGAATATTTGATAGATTTTCAAACGTAAATTATCATTCTTTAAAGAAATATTGTTTATATATTTTTTGAAAAAAATAGATAAAGTTCTTTTAAGAATATAATAAAGTCTCTAAACTCTTTTAATAATTGATCTACAAATTTTTTGTATGTAAATAGATAAATATAGTACCTATTTAATTATAAATAGTTATTAACACATCTCTTTAATTTGAAAAATAAAACATGCCCTTACCCATGGGAAGAAAGGAAGTTATTATGGATTATTTGGAGACCTTTTTGCTGTATTCACTTATTAGATTTCTCATCATCATCAGTTGGACCTTACTTTGCTCCTTTGCATTTGTACATTGACTTTGTCCAATTGGAGTGTTCATTTTGATTTACCCTATAACGTAATTGAGCAACGAATCATGTGGTAAAGACTAGTGTATTAGGCTTCAATTATTTCAAGTGGCATAATCCTATAATAGAGTTCAATAACATTATTTTTATTGATCTAGCCAACTAATTTTGATTGTGTCCTTATATTTACTTAAAAAAAATTACCTCAATTCATAATTGCTTCCTTTCACTTTGAATTTCAAAAGGTAACCGACTTACAATGCAACAGACAAATAATGTTGGTGGATATTCCTTTTCACATATATAATAATAATATTACGAACTATTCAACAGTACTATGAGGGGGATGTTAGACTTATAGGCCTTGATGGTCCAGAGGAGCTATTTAATTTGCAATTTTGTGGGGGCGGCAAGGCATTTTACGAAATTTGAGTAAAAGTGGTCAACATTCATGATTATTTTTTCCATTTTAAATTAAAAGTTTTTTAATTCTATTCTTTCAAAATAATTGCCATTTTAGAGTTTTAATAAAATATTAATTAATTTATACCAATTTTATTCTAATATACATCAAATTCAGTAGCTTATTTCTTTTTCTTCGTCTCTTTTTTAGTCAATCATAATTCTTTATTTAAAAGGTTAATTTAATATTTTTAGAGGATCGATATTATTTGACAATTTTCTTAATTTTTGCAAATTACCCTTAAATGACTTTTATTTTTAAATGAAAGGAATAGATTGATTTTTGTAATTCCGAGGTTAATTAATATTCTCCCTTCTACTCTATTTGAAAATTTATTTTTAATTTTTTGTTTCAAAATATCTATACATCTGTTATTTCGGAAAGCATAAAATGTTTTCTTTTCAATATTATTCTTATTATAATTAATTGTGTTATTACTTTTATTTTTTACTATGGACAATCTGGTCCACCAACACAACTTTACCATTATTAAAATTCATTTATTATACTACAAGAAATTTATACATAAAACAACACTTGTTCCGGGAATGTGTGAAAATGTTACCTATTGTATACATGTGCAACGATTTTATTTAAATGCGTTATTTTTTATATGATAAAGGCTACACTTATTGGCTAAGATATCACTTCTTTTTCATAAGGTTGTTAAATTAAGTGTGGTCAGTTATTCAAGATAATATTTTATAATAAAAGTTACACTTTTTAAACTAAGACATCACTTTTCATCGAGTTGTTATATTAGTGGTGGCCAATTATCTAAGTCAGAATTTTTTAATAGAAAATGCAACGTTTTTCCTAGATCAAAAACTATTATTTAAAAAAGTGTTATTTTGTGTAAAAAGGCAACACTTAAACAAGTGTTGTCAAAATAAATGTTGTCCTCAGGTATAAAGTTTTAATAGTATTATTTTCTTAATCTTTTTTTTTTGACAGATAAAGTAAAAAGGATGGATGTCAAGGAATTAATTAGCAACATTAAAACACTATTTTTTAAATTAAAGAAAAATAAAAAACACAATTATTATTTCCCTCAGTTGTTCTGAAAGTTGAAGATATGGATAATAGTAGTACTGAAATTTAATGGTCCGACTAATATGACTTTAAAAATGTGATTATTAATAATGTTATAAAATCTTATGAATTATGATTGAAAATGTTATTTACTCAACTATTAATAATTAATATAGTCATGTCTACGGTACGGCGCATGTGTAAGAAAGTCCATGTATTAATAACCATATTCACCAGCAAGGGAAAAAAAGTCACACTATAGGTATCTTTAGTTAAAGAATAAAAATGAGGATAAATTTTTTATAATTTAATTCCATGTATATTTACAGTCTAAGAGTATATGTTTAGTTATAGGATAAAACAGGGTAAATTTTTTATACTCGGTATTCAATTATGGAAAATTTACCTTTACTTTTATCCTCCAATCAAACATACTCCAATTTATATCACAATTATTAATATCCATTACCATTTTATTAAAAAAAATTCAACAATAATTAATGACATTAATTGAGAAACCAAATGTGGGTTGAAATATAATTCCATCATTTTAATGATCTTTCATCTTGGGCTATTTGTGCAATTTCACAAATGTGCCAATGACTTGCATATACATGATTTAACGCTTATAGTTGAAGACCATGAAAGACCATACCCCATGTAAGAAAGAGCCCAGATAACTTTTTCCTTTACCCATTTTTTAATGGTGGCTTTTCAATAAAATATTACATTAATGGAGTACATTGTGATTTTCTTTCATGCTAAAAATTTAGAATGAGAGGATGATACTTTAATCTAAAGGAGAAAAAATCCCGAACTTATAAAGCATAGTTTTGAAATCTCAGTTTGAATCAGTTCAAATGGAAACCGTGAACCAACCACCAGACCGGTCTAGTTTTTCGCGTGACCGGATGCAATTGACGGGTCAATGCATCGTCAAATCCATTTGGAATCCGTCGAAATCGGTCGCTAATGAGCTAGTGCTGGAAGCTCCAACAAGGAAATTGTTGATTTAATTCAAAATTTTTCTCACTGGGTTTCAAACCCAAGGAGTGGAAAAGAATAAAAGCTCACCACCCACTAAGCCAACTATATTGTTGTGCTCTAGTGTTGCAATAATTATATTTATTATATCTTTGATATGTATATATGTGTGTGTGTGTGTGTGTGGTCTTAACCTATCGGTTGAATCAGGAACCCAGTGATGCAACTAGTTGATCACAAGTCTCAAATCTTAGAACTATGTTAGAAAGCACTTACAAAGTATATTGTGATTTTCTTTCATAAATATAATGGCAAATTACATTGACCTTCTATGAAATTTGAAGAAATTCAACTCGACTCTCTTTTGCTTGTCCAGGTGACACTAATCTTCAATGGATGCATTGTTCATTGTACGATAAACAGAGGACGTAATGATTTTACAAATTCATGAAAAGTCGGTGTAATGATTTCACATATTCAAAAACCTTTAGAGCAGATTTCACAAATAGATGAAAGAAGGGGTGAATTTCGAACCTTAAGAAATATTAGTATAGTTTGCCCTAAACATAATGTTTGAATAACAAATGATAATGAAATAGCAACAAAATTAGGGGAAAGGAAATAAATTCCTATGTTTAAGAGTTTAAATATGAAAGAAATTAATAATTATTCCTCCTTTTTACTCATCAAAATTAAGGTAGAATGAAAGAAAAAGGAGGAATCCAAGCAAGTTGATGAAATTTCATTTTGTTCCTAATTCCCTTTTATATTAATCTCTCAAACAAGGAGTTAATTTTGTTTCATTCCTTTCCTTTCCTTTCCAGTCTACTCCTATCAGTTTTGTTCCATTTCATTAATCAATCCAAACATAGTATGAGGTTTAATAGAACACAAATAAGTTTTATGCTCTTGGGGTAAAATCTGCACTTGAATCTAATATGACAGAGCTATGGACTAT
Source organism: Dalbergia oliveri (assembly GCA_030441495.1). NCBI lineage: Eukaryota > Viridiplantae > Streptophyta > Magnoliopsida > Fabales > Fabaceae > Dalbergia > Dalbergia oliveri. Next base: position 13,585,039 of record JAMLFY010000008.1, read on the forward strand.
TAGGCTGCAAAAAGCAGCCCCTAATAATGACTATTGATGATGTCCAATTTGTTTCCTCTTCTTGCTGAAATCATGGCAGAAAGGAGGCCACAGAATAAAAGGATCATAGCCCGATCTTGATTTTGGTCATGACCATTTCATCGAGTTCACTTGTCCAAGGGAATATGATACCTTTCAACTGCATCTGCAACTCTGCAGTGGCATCACAGGGTGACAACAACATTGATCATCATACAAAATTCTGTTTCCAGACTTTTGCAACATCAACTATAAACATTGGTAATGCAATTACCACAAGAACAAGATTTTCTCATCACCAGTTACAAAATGATTGTTACACATTCATGTTGTAACAAATAAAATATGTAACCACATGCCATGCATCTCATTTTCTAGATGTGCTTAAATCTAGCTTAAGCTAACAAACAAGCCAGCCAACAACTTGGATTGTATTCAACTGAGACATTAATCAAAGTCACAATCCTCTGAATGGGATAATATATCCAAGCCAAAGTGAAAGCACAGATTAACACAAGGTTTGGATAAATAACAACAAAAGTGCACAAATTGCAGAGCAAGGTACCAGAATTTATTGTAGATCACGAGATTTTATACATATGTACAATTACAGATATGTACAACAGTGACTTAGGACATCATCAGTTGTGATGAGTTTTTGACTCCAACAAAACAGCATTTTAAATTTACATAGAATAGCTTACATCCTCCTAAAAACAGACCTCCCCACTAGAGAGAAATTGAACCCTAAAGCCAACACAAATGGAAAAAAAAAAAAAACCCGACATAATGGGGTTCCGAAAGCAGCGTGGCAGTGAAGTCCCATCTTGAACTTGACACAGAAAAAAGGCTCGACCCAATGACACAAATGATACATTAAAAAAGTAGTGAAAGGAGTTCTAAAAACCGAAATTTTCCATCATTATGATTTTTGCTTCCCTGCAGCTCCTTCACGCTGGTTTCGGAAATGACTGAGAAGCTGTTGCGCCTGTATGTGTTGGAACAACATGTTAGCTTTTCTCCACATTTTAAATTATGTTCATGGCTTGAGATACAGTATGTCATGACCACAAATGTTTGTTAATCTGAAAAGTTCCATTTGAAAAATACCTTTTTTTTAATCATGCATTATGCTTTCTCCTATCTTTCTACTTCATAGTATCAGATCAAGGGGAAAATATCTTGAAAAGAACCCCTAGCAACAGAGTTAGAATTTCCTAATCATTGTTTTTCGGGGGAAACGGGGTGCCATGGAGGGGAAGAATACACTGCAGAGCATATCTTGGAAAGCACGATTTCAGAACTTTGTTTCAACAAACTGAATGAGTAAACACGATTGCACCCCCAAGGCTTGAACATGCTATTCTACCTAGAGATGGATAATAGAACAGCTCATTGAAATGCAGCAAACTGACTGGCATATGAAGACTAACAAAAATTAAACAATCAACATAGATGACAATAACAAATGATGATCAGATCCTTGACCTTTTCCCTTGCTCTTGGTGTACCAGACTGAGATAACGCTACTAGGGGTGGCACCGCTCCTTCTTGCAGAACAAGGGTACAAAACTTGGGATTGTGAAGACACAGTTGCAAGAGAATGGTAGCAGCATTTTCCTTTCCCCTCTGAGAACCTGACTCAACAATTTCAACTAGTAAGGGAATGCCCCCTTCCCTTACAATTTCTAATCGACCCTCGGCAATTGTTGACAGGTTTGCCAAAAGAGCAACAGCCTTGTCAACCATTCCATCATCAGGGTCCAATAACAGAACCAGATACCTTACAGCTCCAGCTTGAACTATTCGAGCTTTATTCTCATGAAATATTGATAGGTTAAATAAAGCAGTAGCAGCATCCTTCTTTCCCCTAAGAGTCCCTGAGGCTAGAAGATCCACCAAAGCTTTAACTGCACCAGAACGGCCAATTTTTGCCTTATTGTTTTCCATTACAGAGAGGCTGAATAGTGCTGCCGCAGAATTTTCCTTGGCACCATCCTTTCCTGCCTTCAAAACATGGATAAGTGGTTCTATGGCTCCTGCGTCCATAATCAAAGCCTTGTTGTCTTCATTAATGGACAAATTCAGCAGAGCTGTCACAGCATGCTCTTGTGTTGTCTTCGCATCTGAATATAGCAGTGAAAGTAATGGTGCTATTGCCCCACACTGCCCTACAATGACACGGTTTTCCATGTTATGTTTAGTAAGGAGCCTCAGTTCTTCTGCAGCAGCAGTTTGCACTTCATTTGACTGACTGTGGAGGTCTTCAATCAACTTATTGACATAAGATGCAGAAATCAATTCATCATATCGTAGTTGGAAACAGGAAGGGAACCAACTTTTGACTGGCTATTAATATTACTTCCATTCTCGATCCCTCCAATTTTTGATCCAGGACTTTGAAATTGCTTTCCTGATAACCGAGGACAAATCCCTGATTCTTTAGTTGCACTAGAAACAGGATACCCATTTGTGATTTCTCCAGACAACTCCACATTTTGATGCTTATTAGATATACCTGACACCCCTTTTGAAGCTGGAACTACGTAATCAGTACTAGAAATAGAACTTGAAAATGATTCACTTCTGCTGTGACTACATGAAGCTGCAGGGGATTGTTGCTCAAACTTTGCTGTCTCTCCACTCTTGCATCCATTGGATTCACCACTTAATCTGAAAGAGTTATCATCATTTTGCTTCTCAAATGCATCTCCAGTTCTAAGAGACGATCTTGAAGTGGAATTGCTGCTAGGTGAAGACCCAAAACTACACACACGGTCTAAATCTTGAGACAATACATGATCTGAGGGGGGTGAAACATGGGCAGGATTTTTGTGCTCAGGGTTATTGGGAAGTTTTACATTATTTTCCTCACACCAAGTTGCTATCATAGCTTTCACCGTATAATTAGGAATGAGATTTGTATGGGTAAGTCTCTGATGAGTCTTGGGACAAACAGTCAGCCCGTGATCAATCCACTTTTGGATGGACTGCCTCTCATATGTTTGACCTGAAGCCACGATAACAGGATCCGACATAAGTTCCAACGATAAAGGACATCGGAAGTATGGTGGAATTGAGACACCACATTTGACTTCAGGGCACTCAAATTTCATTACAAAATCGCGTAAATTGCAGACAAGATTCAGAGTTTGGTTAATTTCCTCAAGTTCCCCTTTCATTTTATTGACTTCAGCCTTCAGCCTTTCCTTTTCCACAGCAATACTTTCATTTAAGAGCTCCTGGTTTGATGTAAATTTAAGTGACTCAATAATTCCCTTTAGATGATCATAGCTAGGTCTGATATTATCCCTTTGGTTTCTAAGTGCTTCTTCTATATAGACTACTGCTGTTTCTTTCTTAAGACACTGAAGTTCCTGCATATAGTGCTGAAAAAGTAGCTAGCAATTAGTCTTACAATTCTATTGATCAACAAGAGGCCAAATAAAATTGCCAATAACTATTCCTGAAAAAAAAGAAGAAGAAACAAGAGTTTATCTATTTATTTATTTTTTGGTTTCCCCCTCCTGTTTCCCTTGGAAGGGAAATGGTCTTAGGAGAACAATGACCAGGAAACAAGTAACTTCCAACTTTGGACATACCTGAAGACTAGACAAAACTGAAGCAGATGAAGGTGACTTTAGAGATCTAACTATCACGTGACAAATCTCAAGTGAAGCGCTCTGTATCTTGATCAGCAATTCCCCACTTTGAAGAACCTGAAAATTAGAATAACCCCAACAAAACAGTTTAATGTTTGCAACCAACCTCTCCCAGAGAAGAAAGACTGATGAGATGGGCTATAGCCTTATAGGTAACGGTGATTCATTTTTGCTTTCAATATTCAAATGCTAACAAAGAGGCTTGGGATCTTAAACAAGTTGAAACAACAACTGCTGGATAATGGTATTAGTTTGACCATAAGAATATAAGTAATTACTTACGCTGCGAATCTTGCTCATCTTTGTGCCCCATTTTTCAATGAACTCCCTCGCTTCATTAACCCGCATATCCAATTCTTCACATTCTCTATACAGATTTTCCGCCAAATGGATTTTGCAATCTGCAACATCATCAAGCACTGGTTTCAAATGCTTCAACACACCAACCATATTATTAAAGTTCCTCTGAAGGGGCATAGGTTTCACTGTTTGGCAAGAAACTAGATGAATGAAACGAGAAATGCTGTTGATTAGACATTTCACTGGAGCTGTATCCGTTTGGCCTGCTTTGGTAAAACAATATAACAAATTAAAATTACACAACAAAAATAATTAAATAAATAAAAAAAGTAACATTTCTAATATGACAGGGAAATTAAAATAATGCATAAGCATATTTGTTTTTTATTCATTTCCAATTCTGGCCGTCCAACAACAATAAGTGATTAAACTATACTACATTATTGAGATATATTCTAACTAATATCACCACATGTTTGTATTTATGCAGAAACACAGATCAGCAACTAAATACTCTAATACATTAGCATTTTTTAACCCCATACTAAAGCAGATAACATAAACAAATTTGCATGAAACCAACTGAAACAAAAACAAAAGGCAGAATGGCAGATGGACTTCACTTTCAGGTGAAAATGGGTCTATTACAAAATCTTTCAGGTGAAAATGGGTCTATTACAAAATTACAAAGAGCTTATGAATTATTTCACCAAAAGAGGCCAAATGCAGTAGCTGACACAGGCCTACCCCAAGGAGAATGGTGCATGCAGGACAAAGTCTCCTGAAGGAGAAAGCAAATTCAGCTTTCTGAGGTTCCAGTAAAATAATCATAGTAAAACAACAATGTAAACTCAAATGATCCTAATTCAACTGACACATAATTCTTCATCTTCCAGAACAATCCATTGATAAAAATACTAAAAATTAGCCCCAGTGACCACATGGAAAGTTATATCTTTCTATGAATAACCCAAGAAATCACTCACAAAGAGCTTCAACAACATAATACCAAAAAGGGTACCAACTGTGCCATGGAATTTCTCAAATTTATAGCAACCTCGTTATGCCACACAAAACCCAGAAGCAATCCAAAGCTCATGTTTGGTAAAAACTATAGAAGATCACCAATTAATCAAAAAGAGAAAAAGGGCACCTGAGAAATCCATTAAAAACCGCATTTTTGTAAGGAAAAAACAAAAGCTTTTGGATGATTGGAGTTGCATACCTATATGCATGGTTCTGAAGGTGGAAGGCCACACAGACACAGGTGAATACAGATCCTGATCAATTCAAAGCCATGAGAATGGAAGTTTCCAAAAGCAAAAGTGTTTTCTTTTTTTTTTTTCCTTCCCTGAATTTTCAATGGTCACCTCTTGTTCATTTGTCCATTCTCATGAATGTATATTTCCCAACAAACAAAGCTTTTGGCTACCTGGAAAGCACAGGGTCCAACAACTCAAGGGAAATTTTGATCAAATTAAGAAACAAAATACTAATAAAAAAGAAAAAAGGGGGTTAATGCTGTGGCCTGTGGGTCCTAAATAATCTTATGCCGTTGCAGATTTGATGGGTTTCTTGAGAAAATTTAATTAAAGAACATGATACAGAAAACAAAACTGGATTTGCGATGTCATTGATCATTATGATGTTTTTTTCATTTCATTTGGACCAAATTTAAGGTTAAATTTTTAAGTATTTGTAGTATTGTTTTCTATTTTTTTGGTTACAATAGCATTGTTTTCTAATAAGAAGATAATATGTATGTTAATTTTTATGATAACGAAAATTAAGTAGTTATAAAATTAATTTTCATTACATTATAAAATTCACATGGTTATCTAATGATCTATTATCACATTATTAAATATGATTAATTCTCATACCTAATAATCATAAAGTCATGCAACTCATAGAATTTATTGAATGTTATTGTAAATTCATTTTACTCGTTAGTATATAAAAATAACTTTTTAATTGCAGATAGTAAGTTATCAATCATCTATTCTAGAACTTTAAGTGATTGGACGAAGATTTTATATATAGAAATTTACACTTATCTCCTTCAAAATTTAGTGTAATTACATGGGGCATTTTTTATTTTGTAAAATTACACAAACTTTTCTTATATATATTATTAATTAATCAATTTAAGTGATAAAAAGATAATATAAAACATATGCATGATTATTAGTGTCAAAATTATAATATTTTGATAATATTTGACACATATACTAACTAAGATAGCCATACTTTATTTTAAATTATAAATAAAATTTTCATTTTTATGTAATAAAAAAGATATTTTATTCAATTAATATGTTAAATATTATTAAACTATTATAATTTTACCATTAATAATTATGTATATGTTATATTTTTTTTTATCATTAAATTAAATCGTTATTTCAGAGAATATTAGTAATTTTAATGAATTAAGAGAGTTAACAATTATATAAAATAAAAGGATATCAAGTGTAATTATATTAGACCTTATGAGAGGTTAGTGTAACTTCCTCTTATATTTAACATAACCTTCCCAAATATCTCTTTTTATTCAAAAATATTAAAAGATAAAAATTATTTTGGTCGATAGAAATATTATTAAAATATCTTTACTATATTAGAGATTTATTTTTAGGTAATAATTACAATAAAATTAAATCTATAACTAAAAATTTCAAAGTTAACATTCTTAATTAATTATTATAACAAAATCAAGCTTTTTTTAATATATTTTCCATTATCAAAACATAATGATGACATTTATATGAGTAGATGGATGGATATATGGAATGAATGAAAAGTCATGACTTTTGTTTTAGGAACATTCTTCTCTTTTATAATAATTGCCGTCACATTATTATTGATTTAAAAATTTTCTGGCTGGAATGTTATTGAAATATTCCTTTTACATCTATATGTGCTACGGAATTTCTACCACAAATCCAGGATGAACATTTCAAATCTCATAATTTTCTAGCATTTTTCAGGAGAAGGATAAACGATCGAACTTCAAATTCCGTTTTCAGTTACCTAAGCTTTTTCTGGCCTACCATTTTTCATTTTGACAAAAATGGAAAAAGTGTCCAATACATGATAACTCTGAACTACTTCTTGTACTGTATGATTTATGTTGTCTCATGTCCTTCCACAGTTTGGTAGAAAACAGAAAAGAGTTTTTTTTTTTTAAAGTATTAAAAAAATGTTGTGCCCACAACTGTGAATTAACGTGTGTACATATAATGAAAGGATGTGTATAGAAATGTACCAATAACTTCGATTATTATTATTTTTTTCAGCTTGTGATACTATCATCTCTAACGAGTAGCGAAGCATTTAATTAAAGACTGTTCAAAATTACAATTATCACTTCTTGTTTTTTATGTCACTATATGTGTGTGTCTTGTTGAAGTTACATGTATATGTTTTTACCAAAGATAATCCGACTCGAAGTAAGTAGGATCACTAGAGTATCAAAGTTATCTCTTCTAAGCTTTAACATAACTGCATATATTAGTTAAGCTAAAACAGTTCCTATTAACTAATCTACGCACTTGTTGAGAAAAAAATCATTGTTGTTGTAGATTCGATTTCATAATGCTAAAATTGTTAATACATTTGCTATTTAAAAATAACTTGCAGCTATAATGTATATATGTAATGAAAATTAACAAAAATTGTAGTATGTATACAAGGTTTATTATAAAACTTGACTTTTTATTTTTTCAATACTGGAATGATAGTAATTTTTTTGGGTTTTCTATAGTTTCTGAATTCCCATACGATCCATTAAAGCAATGGTGCTTTGTCCATGAAATAATAAATGCATATGTCCCATTGCGTACATGAACAAAATGAGAAAACCTTCACTTTCCGAATAACCTACTAATACAGGATTGGAAATAAATTGCACAATTAACGTGTTATTTTGCGGACTATTTTGATTTCATCATATATTCCTATGATTTTTTTATTTTAATACTTGTTCTTAAACATTTAACACTTACATTAAAATCAGCTTATGTATATGGAAAGCATAAAAAGATTGAAGGGCAAAATAAAGTAATGCAAACAACTACCTACTCCTAATCATAACTGATATAAAAAGCAATTCTCCCTCAGTCATGGAAGAATTGTCTAATTTTAAATGCCCATTAAAATTAAAAAGTAATTGAGAAAATATTAAAGTTAGACAAAATTTTAAAATAATTTACTTAATTACTCTTATTTCCTTTTAATATATAATCTAGCTTTTTTTTTCCTCTTTCCTGTATTTCTCTCATCCTTCAATAGTATTTAATGAGGATATTATTGAAAAAGAAATAACTAATGCTACTTAAGCTTTTGAAATGAGCAATTATTTCTAGACAATTTTTTTAAATGGATAATTATTTAAGAATAGAGGAAGTAATAATTTTATCACATAAAAAACTACTTCATCCATGCACTTATAATTGTCATTTAAGGTTTTGACACGTATATTAAGAAATCATTGAAAATGTACTCATTCTTTGAAAACATAAAATAGCTTATGTTGATAAAATTGCCCTTTTAAAAGTGAAGTATGATCTTGTGCAATTTTTATTATTAGCAATGGTGAAAGTAGATCAGACAATTTATTGGATATCTTTGGCTTATCCTATATTTCTCTTAATTTGGCCTAATTTATTTGGTAAATACACTAAATTTATATTTTTTAAAAAAAAATTTAGCTAAACAAGTTAGGTTTTAGGTAATGAAAATAATCTATTAGACCTAATAGATCTACTTATATTATTATTATAATTTAAAAATATTTTTTTACATGTTTAGATTTGCTTTGACTTATTTAAAAGTAAACATTCCAAATTTTTTAAAAAAATTTATAATCAAGTATATTTATATAGGCTTTTGAAGATCAAACTTTTAAAAATGTTAGAATAAGACCACAAAAAAGACCTATGTCAGATAATAAACTTAGTTTCAGCTACCTTTTGAGACAAATTAGACCTATTTAAACTTAATCTAGTCTACTCCCACCTCTAATTATTATGAGGGAGTGTGAGAATGTGTGCAAGGTAAAAATGAAAAAAAATAATTACCATTATATTTTGAAATTCTCAAATGACAAATATTATTGAACAAATTGTTTCCTAATACCAATTATAAATGAAAGTAGGGAGTAATATTTTATAACCTAAGTTGATATATTAGTAATAATATTTGCATACTATATGCTATATGATTTAATTTATAATTATATGCGAATTGTATTAAAAATGAAAAAAAAATTTAATTTTTTTATGTGCTAAAGGAGTATTTGTACATGGCATTTACATAACATGTTACCTTACTTACTAATTAACAATTTCTTCATTGAGACTAATGTTTGAATTAACATCCAATGGACATTAATCATTCGAAGACTTAATTGATATCATAAATATTTTGAGAATTAAATTGAAGCTTTACGAAAATAAATTTGACGTCCATCTCTAGAGACATAATACATCATCACATAACACCACACATTGGACGTGGGTTAATGGTTTTCTTGTAGAAACTAAACTAATCTTTACATAACCAAACTATCATGTTACAAATTTGCTTGAAGATCAAATTAATGTCTCGTAACTTTTCGACCACAAATATGTAAAATTTTACCCAATAAAAGAACCTACTTATGTTACTCACTTGTCTAGCTCACTATCTAGGCTCGAATAGAATAATGCAGCCTAATAGACAACATCCTATTTTGACAAATTTCTCAAACACCCAAACACTCTACTCACAAACAACATGGATCCCACCACTTACTTTTTCTTCTAACTTATTCTCTTTCATCACTACTCTCACACTATGCCCACATGTCTACACCATGGGTCAAATAAATTATTCCAAATAGACAGAGTACCTGTACCTTTTTCTGTAGAGCCATTGAGCAAAAGTAAAACCCATGAAAAATCACTAGCTGAGTGCTCATGGATATAGAGAGGGGTTAGGCCAGCGATTTAAACTTACCAGCAAAAGGGGCCATACTACCCCGTTTCATTGGATACAACTTTCCAAATTCTGTAATGCATTGAGGGAACATCATATAGTTAGTACCATTTACAATGGAAGTGCTTGGTTGGAGCAATCTTTGGTAGCTATTGAATTGTAACAATGACCAACTCGTCCTTTATATCTAACTAACCAATAGAGAGATCTGACCCCACCGTGAACACATTCAAAAACATTGAGCAGTGTATGCGGCATTATTTGTGGCAGGCATGCATGTGAGCCTACACCATTCGATGACATTTTTTGCAGGTTCATCTTTCTTCTTTTTTTACCCTCCTTAAATTGGGGTGCGAATTAGCCAATTAGGTGACATAGAATTGCCAGTAACTTTCAATTGATTTTCATCAAGGTTGCCTTCGCAATATGGAATCTTATGATTTTGATTTAATAAAGACTAATTAAGAGACTGATAGGCCCATGTTAACCACTTTCTTAACTGCGTTTCGCGTCCAATTTGGTATGCTTTGAACTAGGCACGCCGACCATCACACAACGTGACTAGTGAGTTTGATCTCTTGTGGTCTTTGAAAATGTGAGTTTTGACTCCTTTAAATTATCTATAAGACTAATTATTATTCGGTTGAGAGTACGAGAAATATGCCGGATTTAAATAAGGGTTATTTTATTAAGATAAGAAAAAAATCTTACTCTATTATATATATATATATATAACATTTTAGCTTTATAAATTATGATCGCTTCTCACTTTGATTACATTTTTAATGAAAAGATTGTGGTGTCAAATTATAAATGAAATATACTTTTTTTTTAATTTCAAAAGCGCACTTAGATTTCTGTAGTCAGTGGATTGAGCAAGCATGAGGTCGTAATTAAGTTCAAGTTTCATTTGTCTTTAAAATTTTGAATAAAAAAAAGATTTCTCGTGTCATTATTGAATAAAAATTAACATTTAATTTCTTATAACCTCTTTGTGACTGGTCAATGGAATAGTATGCATTACTAATGAATTGCCAACCATTGTGGATATAGCATTGATGAAAATGAATAAATGAGAAGACCAATAATATTTATGAGTATAAACTGTTCGCAGTTAGAGGGCGTAGCCAAATAATGACAGGATGGGTTTTTCTTTTTTTTCCCTAATCTTTATGCACCTTTTTTTTAAAATTCCTGTTCTAATTAAAGAACAACGAAGGAGTGCTTTCTGTCTAAACTCTCAGAATCCCTTACAAACCCTCAAAGTCAACAGGTCTCAAGCCTAAACAATTGAGTGAGAACATCATAATGTGTTTTAGATTGGATTAGATTGGATTGTGTCTTAATTGCTTGTATTATTTGCCGTGTACGTCATGGTTTTGTATTGTGATCATAAAAGGATTTGTTATCCCCTCCTCCTTCCCAAGTGAGTGATTAAATTTGGATAAAACAGCATACATACATTAAAGACTAAAGAACAATTGATGCCAATGAATCAGCAACCCCAAATTCACAGAATCACAGGGCTTCTTTAATTGATTGCCAACCTTTCAAATTGGGTCCCCCTCCATGTGAAATGTGAATAGATATATTTCTTTTTTTTTTCCATCCTTAAGAGCACTTGTTGACCGCTATCTTAACTCTTAAGTGATGTTGACGAGGGTGTTCATTTAGGAAAGTAACACAAAATCAGGCATGTCACATGTGTTGTTCCTGAAGTGAAGGAAAGCAAAGTGGACTCAATTTTAATGAGGACATTCGATGTCAGAGTTATGGGCTCCAAATTTGAATCCGGCTTTTTTGGGGACGTGGACATTTCTGGTTTGGGTTACCAGGTATCAATACAATCATGGGCTGTAATGCCTATGAGTGCTCATTAATATCAAGGAAAACGGTACTCTGCGTAAGAGACCAACTTGGATTTAGGCCTTGTCCATCACCACCATGAGTTGAGTTCAGGTATCGTTTTCTATTGATATTGTCAATGGGCTTCTTGCTATCCACGTTCCGAGAGAGGCTGTTTGGTCACCTTTAGTTGGAAAATAGAGTAGTTTGCAAAATAAACTTGGCTATTAAGTTTGCTTGTAATGGATATGTCTACTACCAATGGGTATGGCTCTTGCCAAGGGGTATGGCTACTGTCAATGGTTGTGTCTCTTCCAAAAGGCATGTCTAATAGGCATTTTGTTTTAAAACAATGTCTATATATATGTGGTTCTTATGCCACAATCAAAACACACAGACAATAAAAAATTTCTCTTCTTCATAAACGCTCTGAAGTCTTCGGACTTGCTCTACTACCAATGGGTATGGCTCTTGCCAAGGGGTATGGCTACTGCCAATGGTTGTGTCTCTTCCAAAAGGCATGTCTAACAAGCATTTTGTTTTAAACAATGTCTATATATATATGTGTGTGTGTGTGTGTGTGTGATTCTTATGCCACAATCAAAACACACAGACAATAAACAATTTCTCTTCATAAACGTTCTCAGGAAGTCTTTGGACTTGCTCTCTTGAATTAACCATAGGGTGGATTGTGATAATCCCAATGAGTAACTAGTGGGGGCAATTAACACCTTAAGTACAAGGTGATATTTGATCTCATTTCAAGCCGCAAAGATTCCATCACTTCTTCCTCTCTCACAATAACAATCTTAGGGTCTTAATTGGAAGATGGAGTCTATGTAGGAATTTGCATTCAAGGTTATGAACCAAGATTTCGTGAAATTGAATCATTAATATGGGTCCAATTTCAATTGTTGGAAGGACAAGATGATGTTCATCCTGACTACGTTGAAGATTCTACGTTCTTGATCCCAAATTGGAAGCCATTTGTGAATTCATTGATAGAGACACATAAGAAATCAAGAAGAAGTGAAATAATAGGGATGAAGATGAATTACTATGTAGAGGGTACATCCTAAACACTCTATTAGATTGCCTCTATGATTTATTCGTGTCTATTTCATTTCCAAGGGAAATATGGGAGACATTGGAATCCAAGGCTTTGTTTGGATAAACAATGGTGGCTAGAGCGAATGGAATAAAGTGGAACGAAGTGGAGTAGAATAGAGATCTCACACCATTGTTTGGATTGTTAAAGATAGAATGAAATATAATTATCACTTCATTCTTTGGATAATAAAATGGAATCAAAATAATTATAATTTATTTTTTCATAATTACCCTTATGATAAATATGTTATAATTTTATTGTTTTAACCAAATCGATAGTGCATTTGTAGAAAAGGAATACCAATGGTGCTGTAGTGGGTGGGTCTAGCGCTGACTAAAAGGAGCTTCATGTGTAGTAGTCCGCTGTGGTGAGGTGCTACCATCAGTTAGGATGTTGTACCAAATGGATGTTGCAAAGGACAGGTGGAGGTAGCAAATGAGATTGAGAAGGGATAGATTTCTTTGGGCTTGGGTTGAATGAGAGTGAGAAATAAAAGAAAGAGGTTGGGCCTCTATTAATTTCAGAACGAACTAAGGCTGTATTTAGCTTGGTTTGATTCAACAAAATATAATATATATTGGTTTGATTTCAGGCCAAAAAATAATTGATTTGATTCAGGTTCTAGTGAAAAATAATTTGAAAAAAATATGACAAAAAAGTGAAAAAAATTGAATCTAAATTGAAGCTATGCAAGAGAGGCATAACTTTGCGAAAACCAAAACAGAGGAGGAAGCATAGAGATAGAGGAAGAGGAGGAGAATCGTCAAAAAGGTTTTGCTTTGTTTCTAATTCACCGTGACTCATGAGAGATAAATTCACAACAATAGCTGGAAGCAAACAACAAAAAGAGTAAGATGGTGAAGGGAATATAGTGATAAATGCATAAAAAAAAAGGCTGAAGGGAACAGCTCCATCCTATACAGCCTAAATTGGAGAGAAAGCTAGATAAAGGGAATAGGTGGGATTGGATGGAATTGGTTCCATTGCCTTCTATCTCATTCTATTCAAGTAATTTGTATCCCAACAATGGCACTTTAAGTGATTTTATTTCCTTCCACCCCATTCCATCCCCTTCCACTAATCCAAATAAAGCCCAAATTCAACACAGAGAAGCAAGGAACAGATAAGTTTTTAATTATGAAGTATTTTGAATTCCAAATATCTGATCAATTTTCTTTCATGGATTAAGTGCATGGTTTACAAGTGTTAGTTTCCAAATTAAAAGAAGTCAAAGTTGATATCTCTAAATCCATGCAAGTTAGGACAATTATTACTAAACTTCCACCCAATTGGCATGGATACAAAAAAAAAAAAAGTGTTGCACACCATAGAAAATTTTATAGTGGAACAAATTCTGAAGCACTTAAGGATTGAAGATGCATTTAGAATCTATTTCCAAGATCAATCATGTGGTTGCAAAAAACAAATCTAAGAAAAATCTAGGAGTTTCAAGAGAAAAAATCCCAAGCTTGATTCTAATATTGATACACAAAACGGGAAGATGTTGTTCTTTCTATGGTAAGCTAGTCATATCAAGAATTGAAGAAACTTGGAAAAAAAGAAAAATTTGGAAATACATTAGGAACAACAAATATGGCTGATGATGAAGTTGATGAAATTGTTGCCATGATTTCTAAATTGAATTTGGCTACTTCCATAAAAGTTAGTTGGCGGTTTGATTTTGGTGCAACTATTCATGTCTGTCAAGACAAAGATTCATTCAAGAATTATGAAGCAACAAATGAAAATCATGAGATTCTCATAAGAAATAGCAACATAACAAAGGTTGTTGGCAAGACAGGATTGAACTAATTCACTTCTGGAAAGAAGTTAGTGTGCTAAATGTATTTCATGTTCTCGATACTAGAAATAATTTAATTTATGCAAATTTATTGTGTCAAAAGGGTTGAAGATTATATTAGAATCTGATAAAGTTGTAATTTCCAAAAATGGAGTATTTGTGGGTAAGGGATACTTCTATGATAGAATGTTTAAATTAAGCATTAATAATAATAATAATGTTTCTGCATATATTGTTGAGCCTTCTTTTACTATTTGGCATAGTAGATTAGGACATGCATGCTAATTTTAATTCCTTAAATTATATGGCAAGGCATGGTTTAATGTCATGCAATACTAATGTTAGTGATAAATGAGAAATTTGTGTGCAGACCAAAATGCCTAGAAAGTCATTTTATTTTGTAGAAAGAAAATAAAAAATATTAGATCTTGTGCATAGTGATATATGTGAATTAAATTGCATGCTAACTAAAGGAAGAAATAGATATTTCATCATATTTATTGATGACCACTCTAGATATACTCATGTGTCTTTGATGAAAACTAAGGATCAAGCTTTTGTTGTATTTAAATGTTACAAATCTTTAGTTGAAAATCAAATAGGAAAGAAAATAAAAATTTTGATGAGTGATAAAGGTAGAGAATATCTCTCTTGAATTTCCATTATTTTGTGAAAATAATGGTATTATACATCAATGTAGTGCACTTTACACCCACAATAAAATGGTTTAGCTAAAAGAAAAAATAGAATATCAGTTTACATGGTTAATGCTATGATCTTAAGTTCTAAGTTACCGAAAATTTACGGATAAGCCTTATTGATTGCTTGTTATATTTTAAATAGGGTATTTTCTAGAAAGATAAAAGTTATACCATATGACGTATGGAAGGGTAGAAGACAAAATCTTAAGTACTTGAGAGTTTGAGGTTGTTTATCTTTCTATAGAGCACCAAATCATAAAAGACATAAGTTAAGACCAAGAGCCTTACAAAGTATTTTGCAGGTTATGTTGAAAAATCAAAGCATACAGATTATTAGATTTGGAATTTAATGTGGCAATGGAATTAGTAGAGGTTGAATTTTTTGAAGATAAAATTATTAATGATTCCATTAATTCAAAATTAGTAGTTTCACAAAGCATACCAACCTTTGAAAAGAGAAATATAGAATTTTCAAGTAAACCTAGAAGGGGACAAAGAACTAGAAAAGAAAAACATTTGTGTCCAAATTTTATTTCATCTGAGTTTATTACTTTTCTAGCTGAAGGTAATAGTGATTCTACTTTAGAAACAATACCAATGTTGTTAAATACAAAAGAAGATCCCAAAACCTACAAGGAAGCAATGTCATCTAGGGATGCTAGTTTTTGGAAGGAAGTCATTAATGATGAGATGGATCCTATAATGTCAAATGATACATGGGTTCTTGTAGATTTACCTCCAGGTTCAAGACCTATAAGTTATAAATGGGTCTTTAGAAGAAAATATAATCCTGATGAATCCATTCAACTATTTAAGGCTAGATCAGTGGCAAAGGGTTTTAGACAAAAGGAAGGTGTTGATTAAGTTGATACCTATGCTCCAATTGTAAGGATAACATCTATTAGAGTTCTTCTTGCTTTAGTATCTATTTATAATTTACATGTTCACCAAATGGATGTGTTAGTTTATGGATCCTAATTAGTGATGACAAATATCATTATGGACATATTGATGTGTTTGCTTAAGTGTTTCAGTATATTATACCAAAAATTAAGCAAAGAACACAGAAATCTCCAACTCAGGTTGGAGACTCTCAGACTACCAGTGCTGTGTATTTTGAAGAGCAAATACACGTTGAAGTGGCAGCTGCACATTAGATGAAGAAGGGCTAGATTTCAAAATGAAAATATCTGATGATTGGTTTATTTTTGGATGGAATAAAAGGACAATGACAGCTCACAATGCTCTAGAAGAGAGAAGAGGTTGAGATGTATGGACAAGTGGCACAAGGACAAAAGATCTTAACGTGTAGATGATGCCACCACACAAGGCAAGGACAAGGGCAAGCTGGCCCCTCCTTTGTCTGCAACGGTCAGAATTCTTTCCCAATTTAAGGAAATAACAGACATCACATTATTAAAGAAAAAGAGCACCAAATGAGCCTATCATTCTAAGCCATTATTCTCCAAGAATATTCCTTCTTTTTCTTCACTGTTATAGCCATTGTTTAGAACTTTTTGAGAGCTTATTATATCTGTTATTTACTAAATATCACCTTTGAAAGGAAACATAAAGTTATATTTTTTACAAAAGGCTATCGACTTGTAAGGCTTTGTGAGAAAAGCCATTTGTGAGATTTTATTGTAAGAACTTGGTTTCTTTGTTTTTGAGGTCTTAGTTGTTTGAGCTTTTAGAGCTTTGTTTGAGTGTTTGGAATTTGATTCTAATAATTTTATAATCTTGTTTGTTTAGTGGAAATCCTACCTTGGGGTAGGTATTGGATGTGGGTTCAAAGATAGGGAACTGAACTAGTATAAAAACATTGTGTCCAGCTTTTTCCCTAATATCTTATTTCATTGTTACTTAAACTCTTCAACTTTGATTTTCTCTAAAAAGGCTTTTCTTAAAACTATTAAAAACATGATATTCTTAAAGGAAACAAAATCAAATGGCCTTAATTGATTCTGTTCTATAAAATCTAAGTGTTCTATTTGAAACAATTTTTTTACATAAAATCTATTAAAAGTCTCATGTTATAACAGGAGATATTTGCTGGAAATATGATAATTTGTGTGTGTGTGTATGCAGTAACTAATTACAAAGATATACTGATTCAAGTCCCCTTCTCAAGTATATTTAGACTATCAGGATGTTAAGACTTCATTTTTGAATGGTGATTTTGATGAAGAAGTATATATGGAGCAACTTGAAGGCTTTATAATGTTTGGAAATGAACATAAAGTTTGTAAATTAATAAAGTCTTTATATGGTTTAAAGCAAGCACCAAAACAGTAGCATAAAAAGTTTGATTCTATTTTGTCTTATGGTTTTAAACACAATATTGCTGATAAACGCATATATTCTAAACATACAAATGATTACTATTATTATTTGTTTATATGTGGATGATATGTTAATTATTGGGACAAATATGATTGGTGTGAATGAAACTAAGAAATATCTATTCTCAAATTTTAAGATGAAAGATCTTGGAGATGTGGATACTATCTTAGGTATTAAAGTAACCAAACATAATAAGGGTTATGCATTAAATCAAGTTCATTATATTGAAAGGATAATAAATAAGTTTAAATACTTTAGCATAAAAGAAATAAGTTTTAGCTCCAGAACTTTTCAGAAAGTTTTAAGGCAATGTGTTTTGAACGACGACAAAACTAATTTAAAGAAAACACTTTGAAGAATGGCTAATGTCTACCTTGAGTTTCTTGACATAGCATACAGGTATTTTGGATTGCATAACATGGACTTGAAGTGAGAATAATTTTACTTTGCATGTGTAAACATGATTTATCATATATAAAGATATTGAACTTAATAGAAGTGAATATTATATTGTGTAAAGTCTGCATACATGTCTTACGAGTGAAAGAAAATCAAAACAAGAGCAAGAAACTAAGGATCGAGACTTTAGAAAGTATGCTCAAAATGAAGATATCAAGCAAACTCTGAGAATAACGTGTTACAGAATCTTCAACCATCATGATCACAAATCTTTCATCATCTTAAAGCTTAGATTGAAGATCAGAAGACCAAAGATTTATCAAGGAACTAATACCGCACTTCTAGAAAGCTCACTTTACTATGGAGCATTGAACGTTACTGGAAAATGAGGGAAATTTGAATTTTTGAAATTATAATTTAAAGTCAAACCCAGTTTCAAATTAGCGAGTCATCTCTTCTGCAACTTGATTAACAACCTCAGCTTCTAGAAGAAACCGTTTAGAAACCACATTCAAGAAAGTAGGAGTAGTCTTGAAGTAACATCAGAAACCTTAATCTTGCAACTTTTGCAATAGCTTTGACAAATAGACAGGCTACTCTTCTAGACTGCTTTTCCAAGACATAAATGGATGATCAACACGTGTTACTTGGAGATTTGATCAAAGGCAATGGTCATAAGGAAGACCATCTATAAATAAACATGTTGTGCTCAAGCGAACTAGATTTTGATGCTACACAAGAGTGAAAACTCTGAAATCTCTCCTTACATCCTGTAAGGTTCATCACATCATGTAATCAGTTCCTTACTTATAAAATCTTTTTTCTACGTTCTTGAATAGATATATGTTCTTCCTAGGAAGAAATGATAGAAGAAGTCATTCAAGTTATCCCAGGTTAATCATGTATATTTTAAGGAAACTTGAGTGTAGATTAGCTTGAGTGGAAACCTAAACACAAACCTTTGTATCCTTGATCCAGGAGTAATCAGTGTGAGATAGCTTGGAAAAGCTAATGTAAAACTACTTGCAATACGACAATAAGGTGTTCTTATTGGTCACGATTCAGCTGGAGAGGTTGGTGAAAACTACTCATTTAGCTTAGAAAGGCTGTGAATAACTACTTTCAATGTGACAATAGGAGTTGTTTACTTGTCGCGGGTTTAGCTTGGAGAAGCTAGTATAAGATTACTCAAGGTTCAGCTAGAGAGGTTGATGAATAACTACTTTCAACATGACAGGAAGGGTTGTCTACTTGTCACGGGTTTAGATTTGAAAGGTAAATAACTACTTAGTTCAGCTGGAGAAGCTGATGAATAACTATTTAACTGGACAGGATGAGTTGTTTCCCTGCCATCAATCAGCTTGGAAAGACGTGAATAACTACTCAACTTGTGATAGTAAGGGTTGTCCACGGTCATAAGTGAGAGTTTGGGAAGGCTAATGTAAATATTATTTTTGTTCTTTTTTCTAGTTTGAGAAAGATGTTTAAGTGGCACCTTATGGATATAGGCAGATTGGCCAAACCAGCATAAAAACTTTTATGTCATATTTTCCTCTTCTTATCTCTTTTACTTCCTCTGTTACGTCTGATTAACTACTAAATACCATTTTATGCTTTAGAGATTTACTTTATGAAACAACTAATCTCATTTCGCTGCACTTCAAGCTTAATGCTTGATAGTATTTTGTTAAATGTTTCAAATGTAAAATGAAGCAAAACACGATTCAACCCCCTTTTCTTGTGCACTTTTATACCTACAGGAAGAACCCCTTATGATTCTTCAAACAAGTTAAAGTCTAACACAAGTGGAGCTATTGCACAACTTGAGTATGTTAGTGCCATTGGCAGATTTATGTATGCAATGCATTGTAAAAGGCCTAATATATCATTTGTAGTTTGTAAACTTTCAAGAGATACTAGTAATCTTGGAACTAATCACTAGAAAGGTGTTGAAAAGGTTTGAGGATATCTTAAAAGGACAATACAATTGGGATCATGTTATACTAATTTCCTAGTAGTATTGGAAGGATATACTGATGCTTGTTGGATAACTAGTGCAAGTGACAATAAGTCAACATCTGGTTGGATATTTACCTTTGGAGGTGGTGATGTTTCATGGGCTTTCAAGAAACAAACATGTATTAATCATTCCACCATGGAAGCTAAGTTTGTTGCCTTAGCTAGGAAAGGAAGCAGAATGCTGAGGAATTTATTATTGGAAATAGTGTTGTCGCCATAACCAATGCTAGCCATGTCTGTGAATTATGATAGTAGACTTGCTATGTTTAAGGCATTAAATAAAGTATATAATGGAAAATATAGACACATCAACTTAAGATATGAGTGTGTAAAACAATTAATTAGTGATGGTATAATCACTATACAATATGTGAAGAGTAATGAAAATCTAATGGATCTTTCACAAAAAGGCTAGCAAAGGAATTGGTAAGGAAATCATCAATAGGAATCAGTTTGAAATCCTTATACTAGAGTCACTAGTAATGGAAACCTAACCTTTTTTATAGTATAGTCTAGTTACACGGTTCAATAGGCAAAAACAAGTTACTGATAATTGGCTAGGGCACTAGAGCATATATTCCATTCCAAGTCTAGTGCATAAATTAAAGGACAAAAAGAGGATGAGTATTAAACTCTTAATGAAGTTTAATGAATTTATGTAATCAAGATTCATGGGAACTTCACCTAAGTGAACATTAGAAGTGAGCACTTCCAACAAAGATTTTAAGGTTTTATCTTTGAGATGTTCATGAAAAACTAGGATATGCACAAGACCACATAAGTTCATAATCTTTATTGGGCCTATTTGAAGCATTTAAATTCATGTGTGTAGTATTTCCGTTTTAGCATTAAAATTATGGTTCAAAGTACCTTGAGTCTATCATTAATTTGTTATAACTTTGAAATACTATACTATGGGAAGGTTCAAATCGAAATAGATACCTATCTCTAATGCATGAATTTATAAGTAGAGAAGTAACTTAGTTTTGCAAACTAAGTGGTGGATTGTTGGAAAATAGAGTAGTTTGCAAAATAAACTTGGCTGTTAAGTTTACTGGCAATGGGTATGTCTACTGAAGGGGCATGTCTTCTACCAAGGGTATGGCTCCTGCCAAGGGTATGGCTATAACCAATGGTTATGTCTCTTCCAAAAAGCATGTCTAAGCCATTTTGTTTTAGAACAATGTCTATATATATGTAGTTCTTATGCCACAATCAAAACATATCAACAATAAAAAAATTCTATTCTTCATAATGCTTTACAGGAACTTTTCAAACTTGCTCTAAGACTTGCTGGTGCTTGGATTAATCGTAGGGGTGGATTGTGGTAATCCTGTGTACAACTAATGGAGGCAATTAACACCTTAAGAATATGGTGATATTTGATCTCGTTTCAAACCTAAAAGATTCCATCACTTTCGTCATCTCCATACAATAACACTTTTCAGATCCAAAACAATGTCTAAATATCATTGTTGACAACAATCTATATAATCTGACCAAAAAAAAAAATCTATGCTAATAATAAGGATTTGTCTCTTTTAAAGTAAGCAAGTTAGTAAAATATAAAAGTGAGGAGTTAATTATCCTTGGGTCATTAACTTCCATCATGTGTGGATCCTATTAAATGATCCATGGATGGTTAACTCTTCACTTTTCCATTTTACCACCAATCTCCTCACTTTATAGAAGCTGGTAATAGTATTTGTACTATTTGATAGTGTTGAACCCAACAAAAAAGTTGAAAATTAATGTGGTTGAGGCTTTACCACAAGTGGTAAAAATGTTGACTATAATAAAGGAACCTCTCTTGTGCAAATTGAACATGACAATATCATGTGCACATTTTTACAATATTTGATTGAGCTACTTCTAAAATTCAATTTTTCACTTTTTAGAAGTAGATCAATAGATGTTGAAAACATGTGCACATGATATTGTCATGTTCAATTTGCAAATAAGTCCTCTCTCCTTCTAACCTAAGTTGTAGGAGACAAAATTGCATAGCAATTGAGCATTAAATAGAGAGTGACATTTAAGATAAAATGGGTCTTATTATTAATGAAACTAAAATATCATTCTATAATTAAATGGAATATAATCCATTTTAATTGTCTGTTGTAGGGGTAAAGTTAAACCCCACCTCATTCCCATTTTGGTTTCCAAAGGCTAAAATAAAAAAGTGAAAATTATATATGTAAATCAAATACTTACATGTTAATTTGAATTATACATACTTCTATAATACTGGGTGTACACGTGTCAATAGAGAGGTTCTATACGGCCTTAGAGTTCCTGACCCACCGAAACTTCTCTAAGTTTAAACCTACACCTCCTTGGCGAACTATATGTTAGAGTCACATTTTTGGATCAAAAGTCCCGGTAATTGTTCCTAGAGAGAAAATGAATTGAAGAGTGATTTTTAATGAATTTTATGAAACCTTTAAACGTTTTGTTTTTGGACCACATGTTTAGAAAATCGTAGGATTTCTTTGAACTAAAACCTAAAATTTGGATTTTGATTGGTTGGGATTTTGATTTTTATGATATTTTATTTGAATCCAAATGAGAGGTATTTCCTTATTTACATTTATGTTTTAAAGTTAATGGAGAGTAAAATAAATAAGGGTGGGTGCTATTGGAGTGCTAAAAATTTTATAGAAAGCTTCGCTCCTGCACGAGCTTGCAAGGCCCTTTGTTTGCTTTGAGTGGTTGTTTCTCCAAGTGAGCTTTAATCGCTGCATAACGTGTTTGTCTGCAAAACGATGTTGTTTTGATAAATGAGCCCCCCAACCCTATAAAATTTCCTTCCCCAATCCTTTCCAAACTCTCTCCCAACCCTCCTTCTCTCAATCCAATATCAATCATTCTCCTTCCAAGATCAAGGTAAGTGATTGCGTTGGTCTATGTTAGTTTCTTCCATGATCTTCTTCCCATATTATGGGTTATTGTTTGTCTCCATTGTTGTTAGGGTTCCCCAATGTTGTTAGAGTTTGATTAGAGTTATCTAGAGAGTATTTGAGTTTGATCTTGGTCAATGTTATTCTATGGTAGTTGTTGGTGTCATTTCAAGCTAAGGTCAAGTTGGTGGTGCCCATCTACTCCAACTCATGGCCTTACCTTTAAGCATTATAAGTATATTTATGCATGATTAGTGTTAAATATGAAATTAGAGATGAAAGTATGATTATATATATGATTTTACAAGGATGACAAGCTAGACAAATAGCATGTTTTGATGATAGCATGAAAAATATATTTTAGAAAACCATGAGACCATGATTAAGATTGCATGTTATGAAAGTGTTTTATGTGCAACTCTAAGAGATTCAATAAGAATATGTGATTTAATAAGTTTATAATGTGCTTTTATGATTATAAACATTTCAAAGTATGATATTAGCTTGAGAGATGACACTTATATGGAATTCACGATTAGATACATACTTCCTAGTGATCCCATCCCACTGCCATGGTTCATCTTCTCGTATTATCAGTTTGAAATCCTTATACTAGAGTCACTAGTAATGGAAACCTAACCTTTTTTATAGTATAGTCTAGTTACACGGTTCAATAGGCAAAAACAAGTTACTGATAATTGGCTAGGCACTAGAGCATATATTCCATTCCAAGTCTAGTGCATAAATTAAAGGACAAAAAGAGGATGAGTATTAAACTCTTAATGAAGTTTAATGAATTTATGTAATCAAGATTCATGGGAACTTCACCTAAGTGAACATTAGAAGTGGCACTTCCAACAAAGATTTTAAGGTTTTATCTTTGAGATGTTCATGAAAAACTAGGATATGCACAAGACCACATAAGTTCATAATCTTTATTGGGCCTATTTGAAGCATTTAAATTCATGTGTGTAGTATTTCCGTTTTAGCATTAAAATTATGGTTCAAAGTACCTTGAGTCTATCATTAATTTGTTATAACTTTGAAATACTATACTATGGGAAGGTTCAAATCGAAATAGATACCTATCTCTAATGCATGAATTTATAAGTAGAGAGTAACTTAGTTTTGCAAACTAAGTGGTGGATTGTTGGAAAATAGAGTAGTTTGCAAAATAAACTTGGCAAGTTTCCTGGCAATGGGTATGTCTACTGCCAAGGGATGTCTTCTACCAAGGGGTATGGCTCCTGCCAAGGGGTATGGCTATAACCAATGGTTATGTCTCTTCCAAAAAGCATGTCTAACAGCCATTTTGTTTTAGAACAATGTCTATATATATGTAGTTCTTATGCCACAATCAAAACATATCAACAATAAAAAATTCTATTCTTCATAATGCTTTACAGGAACTTTTCGAACTTGCTCTGCTAAGACTTGGTGCTTGGATTAATCGTAGGGGTGGATTGTGGTAATCCTGTGTACAACTAATGGAGGCAATTAACACCTTAAGAACATGGTGATATTTGATCTCGTTTCAAACCTGAAAAGATTCCATCACTTTCGTCATCTCCATACAATAACACTTTTCAGATCCAAAACAATGTCTAAATATCATTGTTGACAACAATCTATATAATCTGACCAAAAAAAAAATCTATGCTAATAATAAGGATTTGTCTTTTTAAAGTAAGCAAGTTAGTAAAATATAAAAGTGAGGAGTTAATTATCCTTGGGTCATTAACTTCCATCATGTGTGGATCCTATTAAATGATCCATGGATGGTTAACTCTTCACTTTTCCATTTTACACCAATCTCCTCACTTTATAGAAGCTGGTAATAGTATTTGTACTATTTGATAGTGTTGAACCCAACAAAAAAGTTGAAAATTAATGTGGTTGAGGCTTTACCACAAGTGGTAAAAATGTTGACTTATAACTAAAAGGAACCTCTCTGTGCAAATTGAACATGACAATATCATGTGCACATTTTTACAATATTTGATTGAGCTACTTCTAAAATTCAATTTTTCACTTTTTAGAAGTAGATCAATAGATGTTGTAAAACATGTGCACATGATATTGTCATGTTCAATTTGCAAATAAGAGGATCCTCTCTCCTTCTAACCTAAGTTGTAGGAGACAAAATTGCATAGCAATTGAGCATTAAATAGAGAGTGACATTTAAGATAAAAATGGGTCTTATTATTAACTGAAACTAAAATATCATTCTATAATTAAATGGAATATAATCCATTTTAATTGTCTGTTGTAAGGGGTCAAAGTTAAACCCCACCTATTCCCCATCTTGGTTTTCCAAAGGCTAAAATAAAAAAGTGAAAATTATATATGTAAATCAAATACTTACATGTTAATTTGAATTATACATACTTCTATAATCCTGGGTGTACACGTGTCAATAGAGGTTCTATACGGCCTTAGAGTTCCTGGGACCCACCGCAGGTCCTAACTTCTCTAAGTTTAAACCCTACACCTCCTTGGCGAACTATATGTTAAGTCACATTTTTTGGATCAAAAGTCCCGGTAATTGTTCCTAGAGAGAAAATGAATTGAAGAGTGATTTTTAATGAATTTTATGAAACCTTTAAACGTTTTGTTTTTGGACCACATGTTTAGAAAATCGTGAGGATTTCGGATTTGAACTAAAACCTAAAATTTGGATTTTGATTGGTTGGGATTTTGATTTTTATGATATTTTATTTGAATCCAAATGAGAGGTATTTCCTTATTTACATTTATGTTTTAAAGTTAATGGAGAGTAAAATAAATAAGGGTGGGTGCTATTGGAGTGCTATTGCTGCAAAATTTTATAGAAAGCTTCGCTCCTGCATGGCAAGGCAAGAGCCTCGCTACGATATGCTCAGCGAGTGGTTGTTTCGAGATTCCAGTGAGCTTCGCCATTGAACGTGTCTGATGTCACGGTGCAAAACGATGTTGTTTTGATAAATGAGCCCCAACCCTATAAAACACCTATGTCGTTTCCTCCCCAAAACCAAACCCTCCTTTCCAAACTCTCTCCCAACCCTCCTTCTCTCAATCCAATATCAATCATTCTCCTTCCAAGATCAAGGTAAGTGATTGCTGTTGGTCTATGTTAGTTTCTTCCATGATCTTCTTTCCCCATATTATGGGTTATTGTTTGTCTCCATTGTTGTCAAGTAGTGTTCCCCCAATGTTGTTAGAGTTTGATTAGAGTTATCTAGAGAGTATTTGAGTTTGATCTTGGGTCAATGTTATTCTATGGTAGTTGTTGGTGTCATTTCAAGCTCTCAAGGTCAAGTTGGTGGTGCCCATCTACTCCCAACTCATGGCCTTACCTTTAAGCATTATAAGTATATTTATGCATGATTAGTGTTAAATATGAAATTAGAGATGAAAGTATGATTATATATATGATTTTACAAGGATGACAAGCTAGACAAATAGCATGTTTTGATGATAGCATGAAAAATATATTTTAGAAAACCATGAGACCATGATTAATAGATTGCATGTTATGAAAGTGTTTTATGTGCAACTCTAAGAGATTCAATTCAAGAATATGTGATTTAATAAGTTATTATTTTATCAAATGTGCTTCAAGACTTGAGATTTCAAATATGATTTAGAGTATTAGTTAAGATATTTTTGGCAAAAATATCAAACAGAGTATAACTTAATTTCATGAATAGAGACGCTATTATAATGTCAAGCTTTTATGATTATAAACGTTTCCATTTCAAAGTATGATATTAGAGTTATTAAATTATGAAAGATGTTAGCTTGAGAGATGAGATTTTAGAAATTCATTTTTATAATACTTAAAAGTATGGAATTCAATATGATTTGTAGTAACGATTAGATACATATTTTGTGGACTTGAAATCAGAATGCCTACAAACTAGTGATCCCTTGGGCATGATTTCATAGTTCCAGTTATGCTAAAGTCATATTGTTAGAGTTATATGAGTTCAGAGCTTTCAGAGTTTCAAAAGTTTTAGATTTAAATGATTTTCATGTATATTAGAGATTTTATGATTTCAAGAATAGAGTAAGTATATGATAGAGTTTCAAACCTAGAAAAGAGACTAGAGTAGAGTTTTGGAGAAATGATTAATTTATGATCTATAGACTATACGGTTCTAAAGAGAAACAAAAGTGAGTTAATGGCTGGAAAAATGATCGTTAACCTTAGTACCAAGTTGTCCTGAAAGGAAAATCTCCTAGAGTAGATAATAAAACCTAGTTAGGTGTCCAAATTAAATCCTTGATGGATCATAGAGCACAACATTTTGGTTCTTGGAAACCCTAGAGTAGAGATTTCTTTTTCTTCTATTAGAGTACTGTTATTTATGTTTTTAGAGGATATTGATGTTTTTAGAAAATATTTGATTTAAGAGCTATTATGTATATGTACAGAAAATGATTTCTTGATAGAGTAAGAATTTATAGATGTTTTTCTATGAATTCATAAATACAGAGATATCTTTCTATATAGATATGCACATAAATATCAAGTGGTTTATGATTGTTGCATGTGTATTACATTATATATGGATGTTCTTTGGTTGTCTCATGTGGGTGATGGGTGAGAGCTCACTCAGCTAGTCCGTTGATTCACCCTCTCCATTCCTCCTCATAGTTGTAGGTCCTAAATGTTGTTCAGCCTTCAGTTGACAGACAGTTACTTCAGATGTGAGTTTTGCTTTGGAATAAGACTTAGTTTAGAGTCTTATTAGAGTAAGTGTTCCAGGAGATGTGCAGGGGATTTGACCCATGTATAGATTTTTAGATTATGTATTAAATTTTAGCATTTGAAGAATCACGTACATGTTTTTAGTTTATAAGTATGAATTAGAATTATAGAGTTTGATTAAGGACACGTGCAAGCTAGAGATGAAATTATGATTTAGTTCATAAGTTAAATTGATTTTAGAGAATGATTAATATGTTATCGAGCTTCGTATATCAAGTATTTCAGTTATATAATTGTAGATATAAAGTTTAAATAGAGATTTAGATGAAACCATGATTTCAACATAAAAAGTATATTATTTTATGCATAAAGAGAGACTCAGAGGTCACGAGACTTACGTGGAATGAGATTCCTCACATGCTGGTCATGTTCCCTGATCGAGTCGTGACAACTTCATTCAAGCTAATAATATTCGCGAAGTATGGAGATAAATAAGTAATATTGCTTTAGGTTTGCTTTTAAATATGACCATTAGGACCCTTTTGTATTCTCTTATATTATGCTTTGATAAAGAAATAACAAATTTATTTTGTGTGTTTTTTTCACTCATAACATGATACTCTTTTGTTATTAAGAAACAAGAGCGGATTTTGATCTAGTAATGACCGATGATCAACAATAAAGATTTAATATATCATATCATTAGGGTTAATTAGAGCTAGACTCTTTTTTATGGGAGACATCATTACTTGATTGTTAATTGTATCCAAAGAATAATATGTAGATATCTTTTTTTAATTTTTGCTCGTATACAAAGAATTTAAACATATAAAGAAAATGAACGTTTCACAACCAAAATTCAAAAGACACGTACATATGCACAACATACTATCTATTATAGTATTTAAACATCTAATTAAGTAAAGAGTTCATAAGAACTAACTAGGTAAAAAAATGGGAAGGAACCAAGTACCAAATAAAAGAAAAATAATAAAATCAAAATTTCTATTTTTACTATTTTGATAAAATTTAGAAAATGCAATACACATGAGTTCAAAACAAGACATAAAAAAGACTCAAACTCCAAGTTTGTATCCTTCATGCTTTAAAAGTCCTCTCATAGTCTCTTAGTTTCCACAAAAAGATATATTAGTCCATTTGTTAATTTGTCGTTACAATATTTGATGGAGAAACACATGTGGATCGTTAGATTATTAATTAGAATTCGTTAAGTTTCATGATAATATATTGCTAATATCTCTAATTAAAAAGATTACATTTTGTTTTTTCTTTTTTATTAATCACACTTATGCACCCTTAACGATAACTTCTCTCATTATATAACTCCTTAATTATTTTCACACATCTCAAGCTGAAATGGTGTCACTTAATGCTATTATGGACTTTAACAAAGCCATGCTATCAATTTAATCAGTCACATATACTTTTTTATTGAATGTTGAAATGATGAATTAACATAGAAGTTAAATATCCCTTTTTATAACAGACTACTAAAAGAATTTTAAATTCTGATACAACTAATCTATCTGTAGTAATATTAGTCATACATTCATATATCAATTAGAGTTTAATTCGTATGTTTCGATAGTGTGAAATTATTTACAGAATCAATCGATTGGCCCCACTAGGCCACGCGCTCAGGCCGCAACATGCCACGTAATCCAACTTGTCTCCTTCTTGTCCCTGTTTTATCATCTTGAAACGGAGCTTACTCTTAGAAGGGAATCTCACTATCAAAACACCACCTAAGGATCCCTGTCCTGTTGTTCCAGTAACCACGCGCAGTCGCACTAACACCTAACAACTATAACAAACTTCAATCCCATCCAATCTGAATCATTCATCTGATCTGATCTGATCTGATCTAGGGTTCCCTCAACCCAACCCAACCCATTCCATTCCAGGTTTGTCCCTTTTACTATCTCACGAAAATAGCAATTTCCTTCCCTTTTTCTCTTAACTTTTGCATCTCATTCCATCCTTTTCTGCCAAAATAATAATAATAATAATAAAACACACACAAGTTCCTGTTTGCTCTTTCCCTTGTCAGAAAAAAACAACAACAATGGACAAGTTGAATCTGGGTCAACTGGGTGAGAAGCTGAAGACGGGTGGGGCCCAGATGGGTCGAATGGTGAGCCTGAAAGTGAAGGAAATGCTGCAGGCCCCAACCCCAGAATCCAAGATGGTCGACGATGCCACCTTGGAGACCCTCGAGGAACCTAACTGGGGCATCAACCTTAGGATTTGTGCCATGATCAACAACGACGTTTTCAACGGCTCCGAGGTTGTTAAGGCCATCAAGAGGAAGGTCTCCCACAAGAGCCCCCAAGTCCAGAGGCTCAGCCTTGACCTGTTGGAGGCTTGCGCCATGAACTGTGACAAGGTGTTCTCTGAGATCGCTTCTGAGAAGCTTCTTGAAGATTTGGTGGTGAGGTTGGTTGATAACCCTCAGGCTGATCAGCACAATAGGAGAAGGGCGTTTCAGCTTCTTAGGGCTTGGGGTGAGTCTGAGGAGCTTGCGTATCTTCCTGTGTTTCGTCAAACTTATATGGTGAGTTTTTTTTTTTTTGAGATTGAATTTTGATACATAGTAGAGAGTTTTTTGCTATGCTACTAGATATATGACTTCTGAGATAGTAATTGCAAGAATCAAATACTTTTGCTGATACTAGCGCGGGATGGGTCTAGGTGGTAGGTAATTTGGTCCCTTAGCTAGAGGTCTCAGGTTAGAGTCGGACTCTGGGGACCAGAAAAAGAACCCTTGTTGGGAGAACCATACTCCCTTCAAGGGACCTTAGTCGGGTTGGGGGATTAGTCAAGTTCCTTGCAATAGGACCTGAATACTGATGGTTCCATCAATACCAAAATAAAAATACTTTTGTTGATGTTGCAATTCATGACTGTGTAATTTACATTGGTAGTGCGTCAAAGTTAAATTATTTTGTTTATGTTCTTAAATTTGTGTGTGTGTGTGCGCGCGCGCGCAAGATGTTGATGTCATGATTACCATTCTTGAGATGTCTTGTTTGTTACTCTTGTCTTTTAATTCTTTGTTGTTATTGTGTGTTTGTGTTGAACCCCATATAGATGCAGGGTGTCTTCTTTCTATTGTTTTGTTTTTTGTTTTTCTAAATAGTAGTTTGACTTGGTGTTTGTGTTACCATTGGTTATTTGACTTTGGATGGAATCAAAGTACCAAACCACTGGATTTTTCATGATCTTAATTTTTATCATGATATACGTAATGCAGTGTTGCAACATGTTAGTTTTATTATATGCTGATCAATACCAAGGTTATGTCTGACCACTAACCGTGTGTATTGTTATAAAAAATAACGGGAAACAAACAAAAAGAACTCGGCAGTTTCTTACTCCCTTGCAGAATTCACCTTTGAATTACTAGAAAGATGTTAAAATTAGTCCACTTCAATTTAAACAGTGTAAGCGTAAAAAAAATCTTATTGAAATCTTGATTAGCAATGATTCATGAGTACCTGTACTGGCTACATAGAGGTACTCATTGGCACACAAGGATATGAACTCATAACTCTTTCTTTTTTCTCCCAAATTTTGTTATAAAATGTGTTTGGATACATCCTTGTCAAGCATTGCTATGTGCTAATATTACGTTCTAGGGCCACTGCAAAACACCAAGTTTTGTAGCTAAGTTGTTTGGTTAGTGACTAAATGTCATTACCCGACTTGGCACGTGACGCACGTGAGGAATCCTCATTCCCACGTAAGCCTCGTAACCTAAACCTCTATATGCATATTTTAATATTAAATCCATTTATAAAACATCATTTCCATCTCTAATAGACCTCTGGCTCTTTGGAAATATAATCATCGTAAAAACATATCATAATCAACTCTAGCACAAATCTCTAAAGTTAGAAAACAAATTATTTTCTCAATCTCTCATATCTCTGACTCAAAATATGAGTTGCTCTCTATACAAGATATACATGAAAACTAGAATCATGTAAATACAAAATAATCATGATAAATCAATGCACTCTATCTCTATTGGTCGGGACCTTGCCCGTCATGTACATTGGAGGACTTTATCTTTAATCAAAATGCAAAAAGAGTACTTCACTCTAAAGTGAAGCTCACCACTGAAACTCTCTATTGGGGAGGAGGTGGATAAGAACCCACAACGCTGACGTATCTATAATGGAAAAGGGAGAG
Organism: Dalbergia oliveri; assembly: GCA_030441495.1. Lineage (NCBI taxonomy): Eukaryota > Viridiplantae > Streptophyta > Magnoliopsida > Fabales > Fabaceae > Dalbergia > Dalbergia oliveri. The sequence continues at coordinate 13,617,025 of JAMLFY010000008.1, forward strand.
GGGTGAGTTTCATTTAAAACTTAGCAAGGCCTCGCTCATAACCCTCTCATAGGACAACCAAGAGAACAAATAATCATACATATATATATCCATCAAAACCAGTTAATACAATTTCTCTAAAATCGTTTCATTATATGTACATAATAGTTCTTAAATCAATAATCTCTGGAAAACATAAATACAATATTCTACTAGAGAAACGGGATCTCCTGGTTATGCCTTGCATATAAATACTCTGGTTATGCATGTCAACTATGTCATGACGAATTCTCTTCTATGATCCCTTAGGATTTAAATTGGATACCTAACTAGGTTCAATTCTCTGCTCTATGATATTGTCCTCTTGGGACAACTTGGTACCAAAATTAACGATCGGTATAAGGTTAACTCACTGACTGTTTCTCTATGACTACTGTCAAATCTCTAAATTGTGAAATCATATCATTTCTCTAAAACTATGTTTTGGGGATAAAACTCTATAATATATAATTACTCTCTCTTGAAATCATCATGGAAATTTCTAAAATCTTTAAATCAAGTCATAATCATACTCTAGCTCTTTAATAAATCATTTAGCAATAATAGTCCCATGAGTTTGCATCAAAACAAGTATATTATGCTCTTGTTGAAAAACAACTATTTTCACAAATATGTAAAACCATCTGCAATCTCTATTATTCTCTAAAATCATGCAAACAAGCTCCCAATCAATGAAAATAACTTTAATGATCAACATAAGGATTATAGGATATGAACCCACACCTGGAGGGAGGAAGGAGTGGCGTCAACACCCACAACGTTCAGGAGTGGAAATGGCACCAATGTTTGTCATTAAACCACAAACTCAAGATTAAACTCTAACAACCTCTAGATTGCTCAAACATAACTCTAATAACATTAGGGGAGTACCCCCACTTAACAACAATGGAGACAAACGACAATCCATTCACCAAGATATGAAATGGGAATGAAAGGAATAACGAAAACCCATAAAACTCACCTTTGATCTCTTGGAGGAGGAAGGATTAAAGGAAGAGAGGGGAAGGGAGTAGAGGAGTGTTAGGGTTCGGTTTTGGGGAGTAAAATCTCGAGTTGGAGTGTTTAAAAGGGTGGGGGCATCACTTATGCGAAACGCCGCTTTTCGCATGTGCCAGCCAACTGACACGCTATAGTGGTCTGGCTTGCCCGCGTGCACTGTCCGTGCCACTTTGACCGCTATATAGCGGTGAGGCAAAACCCAACTCCTCATAACTCCTGTCACAGCTTCTAGATCATTAACTTTAAAACATAAATGTAAATAAGGAAATACCCTCCATTTGGATTCAAATAAAATATCTAAAAAATCAAAACTCCAACCATTCAAAATCTAAATTTTGGGTTTTAGTTCAAATCCGGAAGTTTTCAAAATTTTCTAAACTTGGAGGCTCGAAACGAAACGTTTAAAGGTTTCATAAAATTCGGTAAAAATCACTCTTCAACTCATTTTCCCTCTAGGAACAATTACTAGGGCTTTTGATCCAAGAATGTTACTCTAACATATAGCCCCAAGGAGGTGTAGGATCTTAGTGAAGTTCAGACCCGGGGTGGGTCAGGAGAACCCTGAGCCGTACAAAACTTATCTCCTGATACGTGTACATTGGGTATTACACTAAAAGAAGCAAACTGTTACTTCACCTTTGCAAATCTTCGTGTCTTTTGTAAGTACCTTTGCTTAATTGATGTACTTTATAAAGCCTTTGTTGAAAACTGGGCTACAATATAATGGAAAATTGTTTTTATCTATGATATAATTACTTTATTGTTTATGTTTCCGTACTTCTATATGATATCTCCTGCTGTGGCTGTGATCTACTTTTTAAAAAATTGTCATATCCTGCATCAGTTTCTGCGTCAGTACAGTTAATTGTACGTATTCATATCCATGCCACCTATTTGTATCATTGAAGGGTATAGGTAATTTAAAGTATCCTCGGTCTGTATTGAACAACAACTTTAGTTTTTGGTACTCAGTTGATTTTTATTGTTTCTAGATGTTGTTGCAAAAGTGCAGTATAGTATGTCAAGATAGCATTTCCTGAGTAACACTTGAAAGCTGAAGGGCATAACTGTATAGTGCTTTACATTCTCAATTTATCATGTATTTCCTATGATTTCATTCATTAAAGGTAGTGCCTTCTATTTTAAAGTTTCACTGGATATGACCGATTCTTCTACATTCTTCTCTGTCGCGTTTAACTGAATATTTCTTTCTCCCTGGTTGATGGCAGAGTTTGAAAGATAGAGATGAACCATTAGACATAGGAGGAGGAAGTTCACCACACGTTCCATACACCTTGGAGTCATACATGGATCAACAGCCATTAGATCCTCCTGAAAGCTACCCTATTCCTGAAGCAGGACTACATGCTATGGATGACTCAGCTTTCTCTTCTGGTCACCAGCACATATCACCTGAAGAGAAGAAAGAGCTTCTTGTGGTTGCTCGTAACAGTCTTGAATTGCTCTCTAGCATATTAAATTCTGAGGCAGAGCCAAAACCTTTGAAGGTAAACTTTTTGAAGTTAAAAAGAGAATTCATTCTCTGAATAATAAATTGGTGTTTTGTTCCTCACTACATCATGATGTTTGTTGTATGTATCGAGTCTTTCTTCTACAGATTTGTGAAGATTGAAATTCCTGAATAAGTTGTTTGCTTTTCAAAGCAAGTGTAGTATTTGAATGGAGATAGGGTGTAGAAGTTCTGCCTTCTTTTTTTAAAAAAATCCAGTTAGTATTATCAGACAATTTCTGTGTGTGTGTCTCTCTCTCTATATATGCAGAATAATTTTTTATTGATAAGATTTACAATATTATTGTGTGGTTGCAGGAAGATTTAACTGAGAGTTTGTTGGATAAGTGCAAGCAATCACTCTCTGTCATCAAGGGGATTGTGGAAAGCACTACAAATGATGAAGTGACACTTTTTGAGGCTTTAAATCTCAATGATGAGCTGCAACAGGTAATTTCCAAATATGAGGAGTTGGAAGCTGCTCAAAACTCGGGGGCACAACACCGTCCTCAAAATGCTGACACTGAAAAGCATGAAGGAGCTGTTCCAAATCCCAACAAACTACCTGAAAGATACGAAGGCGATGAATCGGAAGAGTCCGGAGCTGCTCTGAACCTCGAAAGGAAGCTGCCCAAAAAGTCTAGCACTCTTGAAGTCAATGCAACCGACGGGGATGGTCTTGTTGAAACCAAAATAGTAGATAGTCCAAAAGAGAAGAAGGAGGAATCTAGCTACAAGAGAAATACAGAGTGAGGAAAGTAAAGTTGGCATGTTTCTTCTAGCGTTATATTTTGTCAATGTCCATATTTTATATGTGATAACTAGTAGTTCCCCTCATCGCCGGTGATTATGTAGCCCGAATATGTAATTGGCAGGATGTTGATCCAGATTGTTGTGATATTTAATCTTTGTAAGGTCATGCTAGTTTCTCACAATGTTAATGTGTATTTTTTGTTGTCTAGTCATTAAAAGTTTCACATGCTCTTATTTTGATCCTCTTCCCTTGATTATTGTGAGAGGAAGGGGAAGAAGTGGAGCCTTTAGTGCATGCACAACTCATCACGCATATAGGGAAGCAAATAAGTACCTCGTTAGCTAAGGAAACTTTGTGTGTCCTGGGCCTGTAAATATTATGATGTTTTATGCACCCTACTGGCTTAATTGATCTATGATTAGAGAGGGGATAAAGGGGCTGGGATTTTTTTCCCTTCTCTTTAGGAACACTTCACCTTTAGAAATTATTCGTTGCACATCACGGCACCTTACTTCAGGATGAGGTAGTAGAATCAAATAGTATAAATTGTATATTATATATCAATGAAGGGTGCGTTTGGATATATCTTTTTACTGAAACCACGTTTTCATCTAAAACTTTTTTTTATATATTTGGATAATTTTGAAAAATAATTAGAATTAAATTTTTTTTTTGCTTTAGTACTCATGGGATATCGATATCTCTTGTGTAATAAGTAATAGTTGTGATTTGATATTTGATTTAATAGATTTCAAAAGTATGAATTAGTAGGGTACGTGATTTATCTTTAGTTGTAAATAATTAAAAAGTATTGACACTTTTGAAATTTTTAAGGGTACTTAAAAAGCCTCTTAAAAAAAATCCATTTTTAATAGCTTTTAAAAAAATTAATTTCTAGCTTTTTTGAACTGTAATTAGTAATTACATTTTTTAAAAGTTGAAATCAAAATTTGCCAAATTGTAAAGATCCTCTTTAAAAATTCCTTATGCTGGGGACTTTGAAAGATATCTAAAAGAAAATGAGCCCAACATAATAAAGAAGCGAAAATTAAATACTATTTTCTCTTATCATAAAAGAAATGATAAAAAGAAGGGCAAATTATACTAGCTTTTACTTAAATTTGGTGAAATTAATCCTAATTCATCTTTATTTGTAAAATTTGCTCAAAAATTTCTAAATTTATGAAATTATTACATTAATTTCCTCTAAGTTTGTAAAATCATTTCCGTTGGACATTGCATAGCTGTAATGTCTTAGATGCACGTGTCCGTAAATAAGTCTAATATTACCTTAGGATTCCTTGAGATCCATGTGTTGTCAAGAAGGGCTCAGATGCTTGAAAAACATTAGAAAGGGTAGAACCTTGACTCTTGAGACCATTAAAGTGGTGGCAGTCGTGGGAGGGACAACTAGGGATTAGGCAATTTGGCTTGTAGTGGTTTTGGTTGCTAGAACCGTATAGTGGTCAAGTGTTGTTGCGCGGTGGGTGTTTCTTTTATTGACTGCTATAGTAGTGACCCTGATGCTAGAGTGCGTTAACATATTTTCATTAAAATATCCTTAACACTGTATAAATCTATCCCTGGACTTGGGATTCATACCTTAGCCGCCGCTATCACCCTTTGCGTTTCTTTCTTGCATTTCTCTTCCGTTCTTCTCCTCCCAAGCTTTCGATAAACGATTTTCATGGATTTTGGCTAGTTTCTTCATCTTTTTACCAAGTTTATGAGTTTGGGTGTTACTAGACATAGTTTTCTTACAATATTCTTTCTCCATATCATTTCAAATTCATTTCTTAGTGATATTGTTAGTCGTTTATGGTTTCTTTATACTCCAGTTACCAGTGCCATTCATGGTCCCCAAAGTCAGATGTCATTGGAAGTACACTCCCGGCTACAACAATAAATGAGTTTAAGCTCATGACCATATTTTTAGTCATTATTATTATTTTCCCAGTATCATACAAATTGTTTATAAAATTTTAAAATGGATTATGTTAAGAAAACATATTTTCATGGATTATGCCAATTTTATAAATTATTATTCACAGTTATTATGAAAATATTATTTTAGAAAACTCATGGGACCATACTTGTTGTCTGTACATTCTAGAATTATTTTCTCAATTAGAAAAATGCATGAACCTCAGTTTAGTATGAACAACATGAATAGTGAAATATTTTGTATATTAGTTTTTTTTCCAATAATTAGTGAGAAAAAGAATAGTGAATTAACAGCTACAAGATAGTTAGCCTTGGTACCAAGTAATCCGCTAGAGGACTCAATCCCAGTTACAATAAGGAACCTAGTGTGGTATCCACTTAGGGACCTAGTTAGGTGTCTTTCAGTTTCAGCTGTCAAGGTACAATTTCAGTTCTTGTTTCTTACCAATTATTGTTCATTCAGTCTATAAACATTAAAATGTTTTATACTAGTTGCACGTATATTATATGTATTTTGTTGTTGTACTATATGAGTTATGAGTGGAGATCCACTCACTAAATTTTAATGAACTTATTCCTTTCTTTTCTCTTCTACAATATAGTTACATGTTCAGTGCATCAAGATCCATCTCAGTAGTGTTGCATATTCTTTTTTTGGCAAGTTTCGCTTCAGAGTAAAGTTTATTATAGGTTAATGTTAGTTTTTAGTAGTGCTCTAGTAGTCACGTACAATCCCAATATGCATTGTATCCAGGATTTATGTTAAGAAAATACTATAGGATTATGAAATTCAGTTGAAATTGATTTATTCAGAACACACACACATATTATTTTATACATGCTAGTTAGCTATGTTATTAGAGACTTCGTGGGATTTAATTATTCACGTGCCGGTCATGTTCCTATACGAGTTGTGATAATGGTATATCTAAAAAGGATCAATGCCATCCAGAAAGACAAAAAAGTCGAGATTAATTTAACCAAATATCATGAAGATCATTTTAATTTGCCCAACAAAGAAAACGCTTAAAACGTCATGTCGCACAAGCGGAAACGCATTGCCGTACAGCGCGTGTCCTGTGCCCAAATTCCTCCCGCCAATTCGTTCTTCTTCCTTTCTCTCATTTTCCCTTTTCCACCCACCCACCACGTTCGAAATCGCTGGAGGTTCTCACGGTGGCTCAAAATTTATCGGTGCTTCACGTTGTCATGGATAACGATTATGAAAATGTGAGCTTTCTGTTTGTGAATCTCTATTTCTACACTTCATCTCGACATTTTACCGTATTCCGCGTTCGTGCAGATGTCTTTTTCCTTCGAGAAGTGTTGGTCTATGGTATCGGATTTCGTGAGTTATGTTACCGTAAGTATATCTTTTAGGGTTAGGGTCTGTATGTGAATGTACAAACAAAACTGTGTCATTATTCAGAATTGAACTGTTTGAAACTTTTTGTAATAATTATTTATCGTTTTTGTTAAGATATATAGAGATGGTTACTTTGTTTAGTTTGTGTTCTGTTACTTGCGTGTTTTGCACGATGAGTGTGTATGTTGCTGCTTTTGAGCTAACACTTGAGATTTAGCAGTACATAGTCAAGTGTAAATGTGTTATTCAGATTGAGATCTATGAATATGGGAACTAGAAAGAAGCTGATTAAATTATACCGTTGTCAGAGTCATGCAAGAGTTCATCAACTAAACAAGTTTAAGTAGTTCTGACTTTCACCTTCATCATCCATTGTTCGTATTAATTGTATCTTGACTAAATGATTTATAAGTTACTTAATGTCATTATTTGATCTTGTATTTCTGTTCTTTTTACCGGAGACTAATTGAGTTCGTGACACTAAAGCTTCTATTGAGAGACCGAGAGAAAATGTATTATGCTTCTTTGTTTCCTCTGCTCTTGTCACTTTGTTCTTTTAAAAGATTTGAATTATTTTTTTTCTGTTTTTTAATAATATCACTTTTCTAGTCTTGATCTTTCATATCATCTTTCACATCCATGAATATAATTAGCAAATCAAATAAAGAAAAAGCAGGGAGAAGTAGTTTCTGGAAATAGAATTGTTTCTTGCTGTTAACCACGAATCCATGATTATTAAACAAAGAATTTATGATTTATCACTTCATAACTGATATCTTGGTTGGGATAAATGAAATCCAAGAATCATGGCATTTATTTGCTATCTCCACTTAGTAGAACAAAGCTTGGTTGTTGTTGTTTATGGTGCTTACTTGTTATATCAATCATTTTTTTTTTTAAAAAAATAGTGTGATGTGGAATACATTGCATCCCAAAATTCAAAAGAGCTTACTGTCCTTGGGCAGATATCTGATTCTCATGAGTTAACAGAGATTATAAGCAAAAAGGCAGAGATGAAGAAAGACCAGCACTCATTTATCAGAAATAGAAGGCAGTAGAAAATAAACAGAAGAACAAAAGAATAAGCAGAGAAACACTTCTGCTTGCTGGATCAACTGGTAAGAACATCAGTTTTAGACTTTTAGTCTATGTTGCAGACTTGCAGTGATACTTCATCATCCTATTGTGTGCAGTATTTAGGACGTATCGTGTCCGATCCAGTACCGATATTTCAGTACTTCACGATGTGTCAAAATTAATATTTTGGATGGTTTTACAAATTGGTTTGCCCATAAAATGTTATTGATATACATTTTTTATGTTTTCTTAAAATAGTTATGAGAAGAGTCAAGTAAATTTAATAACATGATGATAATACTACCTTAAATTTAATAAATATAATATATAATTAGTATAAATATACACGTATTCCCTCATCTTAAATTTAAGAATTTTACTATATCCCTATATCGGTGTTCAAAATTCGTCAGCATCGAATTTTATCTTTGTGCTTCATAGTTTTAGTTTATGTTTGTTCAGGTTTATGTGCACATATATCTATGGATGTGCAGATTGCAGTTATGATGCACATGTTGATATCTTTCATCTTTTATACGGTTCCAATTGGCCTATTCTGATTTGATGTTTTTGCATCTGCTCCATTGATGACTTAAGTTTCTGTTTCATTATCCTCTCTCTATCCACGTCTCATTAAATGAAGATCAGCTGGGTGGTATCCGGTTAACTACAAGAAGTTTGAAAGAAAGTAGGATCATGCACTTTCATTTCTGGAAATAATTTTCGCAACAGATCACTTATTGTATTTGATGAATAACTAGAAGAATCCAAGGGGGAAATTTCAGGTCAATTGGAAGAACACAAAGGCCTAGTGTCTAGCAGAAGAGGGATACAAATACAATAACAAAAAAGATGAAGAAGCTCTCCATATTCAATACATCAATTCTAAAGAAAAAAGAGCTACAAGGAAAGAGAAGGATGAACGTAAACTCAGGAGAACCTATTCATTACATCTAGGTTTAGAAACCAATGTGTATGAATTGGTTGACTGGTTGGATTATACTCACCATGTTTTTTTTTCCTGCTAGTCAAAAAGCTGGAAACAATATGATATACAAGCAATAAATGTAGATGCAGAGTCCCTTTTTAGTGAGCCCTTTGCAGTTTGCTGGGAAGAAAATATATTTAGTGAAGGCCGAAGGGATCTAAATTTGCTACTATGGTGCTGTTGCAGAACTGAAGTATAGATTTAAAATTATTTGGTGGGATACAAATATATGCGAGTTCAGCATTTTTTATGATTCATAGGTTATGCATATTGGACATCTATTTGAGCAATTGCTTTCCTTATATTCTCCACACAGATAGATGCAGTGAAGGATTTCTTGCATCTGCAGATATTTTTACTTTCGATGAAAGAAAATGAGATTACTTCATTGGACAGCATTTTCAGCTTCAGAACTAGGAGTTATATGTGCAAATATTGTTAAATGTTCATGCATTTTATTCGCATTCTCTCGGGAATAATATTGAACAGACTTTTCATGGTGAAGTTTTCAAGTATCTATTTGTTTTCTCTCTTTCTTACAGAAATATATGAAAGAAAGCATTTGTGGCAGTTGTTTAGCATAGAAAAGGGTATTGCACGTGCAACACCAGCCATAGAGTTTGCTGCATGGTTTGATTCTCTTCTCTACACTTTGAGCTTTGTTCTTGTAATCATATTTGATGTGAATAAAATGGGCTGAAAATGCAAGTTTTCAGGCCTTTAAAATGGTTTGGCCATTTGGCCATATTGTCCGTGGTGCCTGAGGACACCAGTTTGAATGCTCTCATACTTGAGAGATTTCATCTACATGCGGGAGTTCTAGTAAGGCCATAACACGGCTCACTTGCTTGTTTCAGCTATCAGCCTTCACATTTTTCCATATCGGACGAAGTTAATGCTGCATTGGACAACTTGAATGTAGCTAAGGTCGCTGGATTTATTCTTTAAAAATCTTGTGAAGGAGCGGAGGCTAGTCAAGATGCTGATTGTGGCAGTGGTTTTCATAAAGTACTGTGAGAATGTGATATTACTGAAAGACAGCTGTTATCACTAACTAAAGCGTCAGTTGGGGTTAACAATGGCTCTGAAAAGAGTAAGTTTCTTGACATTATTAACTGATTGAAATGCTTTTCATTCCTGCCTTCTAAGTCCATTCTATCTACCAAGTTATTTGGATACAATAATTTACTTTCTGCATGCTATGAACATAGCTCCGTTACAATTTTTCTTTTTAAATTGTAGGGGCTCGAACTAAGATTTTTGTCCCTGTCAATTGGGTTTTTGTTTTTTTGTAAAGTTATTGTAAATAGGATTTCTCACAACGGATGCCTTTATGCCATTAGAAATGCGATGCAGAAAGCAGTGACTAAATGGCCAATGAACAACTTTATTCTTGGAACATATTTTATTCATGGAAATTTTTACCCTTTGTCGTGCTTTGATATCTAGTTTATAGATTTTAGTTGAAGAACGTAGGAATGATGACTGATTAGGGGGGTTGAATTGTGTTCATCACAAGTTTTTTTTTTCAAACACTTGAAACTTTAAAAATTTAGCCCGTAACAAATATAGTACAGTGGAGTAAAAACACTTGAAATATGCCGAAAAAAAATAAGGTTCCGTCGTTGGCTCAACCAGGACTTTTTCCTATTTTGTGTTTGAACAAGAAATGAACCAAGACTTTTTCTTCTTTTATGGTGTTCGAACAAGAAAGGATTAAATTCTTGGGTCCCAATTCCCTGTCCTGGTTTACTTTGATTATAATTATGTATGCTTTATGTACCTAAGCTTGGCTTAGATGTTTATGCATTTTATTAAAGGATAAATTATTTATATCTTTGTAATGAAAGGTATTTATATTTAATATCAGATTGCCTTTCGAATATAATTATCTTTAATAAAGGATATATGTCAAAAATAAAAAATATTTTATTTTATTTTTTGTAATTTGGAATGTAATACTTTGCTGTCTGTAATCTATTTTCGGTAGTACAAATCCACCACACATTTTTTTTTATCCAATTATTAAAGAGATGCATGTATATACGATGTATTTTTGTCTTGGTCTCTTTCTTTCTCTTTTTTTTTTTTAAACTCGTATATACGAATTTTTTGTTGTTTTTGGTCTGAATTGATTTTTTTTGGTTGTGTTGTCTTTGAATTATGTACATGTTCGTGTGTGAATAGGTGGCTATTCAGACATAAATGTGAGGGCCATTAAGGATTTTATCATATTGATAAAATAAATATTTTAATTGGCATTTATATTTTGAAATTTTTTTTATATCTTATAAAATTTATAAATATCAATATTTTTTACATGATTTATGACTAAAAATTTATCATGTATTCTATTAATTAAATTTATTAATATTTAAAATACTCATAATTAAATCTAAATTCTTGAATTAAAAAAAATCAATAGTAAACATCCTATATTTTAGGTATTAAAATAATAAAACAAAGATTCAGTTTGTCTGAAATTATATACGTAATTTATTTTAATCTCTAAAATTAAAAAATATTACTATAATTTCTGAAATTTTAAAAAATAATTTAATTTAATTCTTTTAGTAATTTAATTTAGTCCACAATAATATAAAGATTTATTTAAATTATTATTTAAAATTTTAGATATTAAAATAATTTTTTTAAATTTTAAAGATTAAAGTTAATCATCAGGAATAGTTAACCTGAAAATAATATTTTTGGAATATTAATACTGTAATTGATGTTGATAAAGTAAGTTTGTCCAAGTTCAATAAAAAAACAAGGGGATTCTCACTACATTCATGAGTCAATGCCTATAATACAGTTGTTTATGTGGCAGTCCATGGGCTCCACTTGTAAGTTAAGCTACCATTAACTACATTTTGTAAATGTGGTTACATGAATAATACCTGTTGCTAAACACTAGCCAGCTTCTTCCATTTCCCCTGGCATTGCTCTCCGCACCCCTCCTCCTTCGACCTCTCCCGTTCCCAAATTGCTGGAACCTTGAACTACACAATCAATCCCCTTCTTCAACCCATCCTTTTTCACTTTTCAAAACTTGCAACAAAGCTAACCAAACCACAACACAACATATCACAGTAAACTCAAAATCCAATAATCCAACATGATGAAACAAACCCTTTGTTAATCATTTCTTGCACAACAACAGAAAACTCAAACTCAAACCCAACATCCCACACAACCCTTCCAATTTTTCACATACCCATTTGGATCCAAACCTCACATAACTTTTTTCCCTAACTATTGTCGTCAACGACCTTTTCCGCTTCGCCTCGACCTCATGGCCTCTGAGATTCGCCTAAACCTCAACATCATGGCCTTAATCAATGGCCACAACTTCAATGTCGCGACCTACGTGCTCGTCGGTGTTAAGAACTTGAAGCCGATGAAGGTAATCACGATGTTCATCCCCATTGATGACGCGTTTGCGAAGACGTGAGTGAACCCTCTAAACATAGTGACGGAAGCCAAGGGCGCGGGTAGCTCCATACTCAACATCTCTTGCGCGTGACCATAGATTCACCTCAATAGTTGGCTCCCTGCTGTTTTACCTCCCCTTCACCAAGCACTCGTTGAAATTGTCACATTGGCCCCGATCTAGTCCTGATGGCCTCCACGATCACGGTAATCGCCGAAGTGGACCAACTAAGAGGGTGGCATGGGTTGGGGTGAGGAAGGATGGTGTTTGTGAAGGGTGGGGTGTGAAGCTTAACCATTGTTCTTTTTAATTTTTTTTAAGCCTGGATCTAGGCATTGGTTGGGGTTTGATGTTTGATTTTCTAAGTTAAGGTTTGGCTCAAGAGAGGTGTTAAGGGTAGAGAGGTTGTCATTGGAGGTGTGTTGGGAGGGTGGAAGTGGAAGAGAACAGAGACTTGGTTAGTGTTTAGCAACAGGTTTTAATTCGCATAGCCACATTTACAAAGTGTGGTTAATGGCCGCTTAAGTTATAACACGTGGTGCACCCATGGACTTCCACATAGACAACTGTAGGAAATGTATTGACTAAAAAATGTAGGGGAGTAGCCACCAAACAAAGTTTGTGCAAGTACGTTCACGTGTTCCCATAAAGTAGGGTCAACAGTGGAGTTCAGTGTGCAACGTCCGTTCAAACTTGTGAAAACCAAACCAACAAGGGATCTGGCCCTACTACTCAGATCCCTCACACACACCTGACAATAAATGGTCGAGATTTAGCATTTGGCAAGACCAGTAGTGTTCAAAATCGGCACTGGAAGATAAAGAAGAGAAGGATATGGCTTCATCCTCTTGCAGCAGAAGCAGCACACTCCTAACCCTTGTTCTCCTTTGTCTCCCGGTCTTGTCAGTTTCCTCAGCTCAAAAACAACAACGCATCCCTGGCTTCCTCTACACCAGGAGCACAGGAAGATGCACTCCCCAGTGAGTACTAAAACATAGTTAGTTAGTTATGCTGAGGTGGTTTGTTGTTGTTGTTGATGTGAAAGTGAAGCATTCAACTATTGTTGTGTTTGTGTTTTGTGTGTGGTTTCTTTTCATCATCAGGTACTGGAGTGGGAGGAGAGAGGCGTGGCCAAGGATGGTTCCAGAGACATCAACGGTGTCCAACGTGTTCGGGTCGAGGGTGTACGAACGGTACAGATTGGATCTGACACTGCTTGAAGCAACGGCCAGGAACGACGAGGATGATAACCCCTTTGGAGGGTTGGTGAAGGAAGGTAGCGCAGCACTGCTCAACTCCTACGCGAGGAGGAGGGAAGGTTTCGCTTATAGGCCTTGGCAGGTCAAGACTTTGCTCATACAAGCATTGGTCTCTGAGGCTGCAGCTGCCTCTCAAGCCAAGCGCTTCTCATTGGCTAACCAGGCTTGCTTCTAATTATATCTAATCGAATCTAGTCATGTAATGTAAACTCATATATGATATGAATGAATCTTGATTAGTATAGTATTATGGTATATGCATACTAATCGATCTCTAGTCTTAATCTTGGTGGTGGTGTTGGGTAATTGGTTGGTTATTACCCTTGTTGTTATGCATTTGTAATTGATTTGGATTCGGATACCACCCACGAAAACTCTGCCCTTTTTTTTAATTTGTGCATTTTGTTAATTTGGATTAATTGACTGGAAATCACTGCTATCTGATGTGATTTTGGAAGACCACAAGGGTGGGTGATGTAATTGATACCGTGGACAAGAAATTAGCTCTGATTTTGTATTATTGTTCAATGCATTTTTCGATTCATTGTTAATTGTTTTTTATTTTCTTCTTAATTGTCCGGATATGACAATTTTATTTTTTTATTTTTTTGTTGTAGAGATTTAGCAAGGGAGAACAATGAAGACTGTTGAGTGCTGGACTTTTGTCCTTTGCTTAATATACCCTATTAAGTGATTTTTAACAATTTTTAGTTAATAATCATATTATTTATGCACTAGAAAAGCAAATTTGTGGGTAATGTCATTTTCCAATTTTAAAGTAAATGGATTAGCCTGTCTGAGATGTATGGCCTAGCTTAAGGTTTGGTAACAGTGCAAATAGTATGATTGGAATCTGAAAATCAAAGTTTGAGCAAAAAGAAATAAATTTTTGGTCAAACTATGGTTTGGAGTTCTGCATAAGCAGAATAAAAAATGATGAAGGTATAGACTGTAATACTCACTTCCTAATTAGAATTTTCGAAACAGACTTAGATTAGTTTGTAACTTCTGAGAGTTCAAAATTTGGGAAACCCAAAAAAAAACAAAAAAAGCTTTAGATGTTTTATACGCGATTAATCAAATTAATCCAAACATTCATTAATATATTAATATTATATGTGAACTTTAAAATGGATTTTTCATTCAAATGTTTTGAAGACACTGGTTAAGGAATCCATGTGGAAAGTTTTGTATCGAATAATGAGTTTTAAAAGTTTTCAATATGCAAGATGTATCAAAAACTTTAAAAATTTACTACTTTTATTTCCTTGAGTGATTTTGGGGGCATTGTTAAAAATTCTTTTTGAAAAATATAATATCCACTTGAATGGTTACAAACGGGCATCAATATAAACAGTATCATTTTTATTATAATTTTATATTTTTTCTTATCAACTTATTCTTATGATTTTGAGATAATAAAAGAATAACATTACCATACATAATATTAAAATTTTAATTGACCTGTTACATTATTCATTATTTTTTTTCCTTGGATGGTTTACATTATCATATCTTATTATATAAGGCATGCTAATTGGCCCTTAAATTAATATTTTATCTGAATTTTAGATAATAATAAAAAAAACAGATAAAAAGCAATACTATACACAATCAATTGTTACCATAGTATTTAGAACCGATTGGGAAGTTAGGTTTAAAATTGGTGAACTAGCCACCTAACTCAATTTGATTCTTCTGTTAGACTGATTTGTAATCAACCTGGTCAACCATTTGACTCAGGTCTAAGGTCAAGTTTACATTGAATCGAGATTATCAAACTGGATTTTCAAACCACTTATGCTTTTGTGATATAGTGTGTAAATAATAATATATATTAGATACTTATTTGAACTATATTATTATATTATATTTTATATATTTATTTAATTAAATCCAGTTAAACCAGTGACTTATGATTAAACCATTAAATTATGACCCTTAATTAAGTTGACCAGAATCTGTTCTAAAAACTATGATTGTTACCACTTAGAGAGTGTTTGATTGGTTAGTAAAAATGAGAAAAAAATTTCACAAGTAAATTTCTTGTATAATTTTACATGCAAAACTTATCTATAAAATTGTTATCCCATTTTTACCATATAAAACATATGCTAGCATCACGTTTTGATGTTGTTATTTTTTATTTTTATTTTTTTCTCCAAATAACATCACAACTTCTTGTCCGTTCGTAGATTTTCTCTTTTTTTTTGGTCATACCACGATTTCCTTTTTGTGTTTCAAAATGAGAATGAATAATATAATAAACCCAGGTAAATGTAGCCCCAACAAAAAAAAAAAACCGCTGTTGTTATGGGTTCCGTAGTTTACTTGGTCAGGGCACATTTCATGGGCTAATTAACTAGAAGGGTGCCACAGCAGCTACGACACACTGAAATTGTTGGGCTTGGGCCTGACTGACTCAACTTCGATCAGTTTTTGTGGTAGCGGGTTCGATCCAAGCAGCCCCACGCCACAAGAAAAAAAAACGCACACACCCAGCAACCCTAAGCCACAAGCCACAGCGACAGCACAGCGCGAAGAAGCATACGTTACGTGGTCCTTCGCCTCCAATCTCCGATTTCTCTATTCATTTCTTTCTTTCTTTCTTGTCGCTCAAGCACTACCTACACAATAAAATCTACAAACACAAAAACGGTAGAGAACGCTAACATACATGCAATTTGCATAAATCAAAATCAACAAAACCACCAAAAGAAGCAGTAGCTTGAATCTCTAATGGCATCCAGAAAGCTGCTTCGTGATTTGTTACTCTCCAAGCGATCTCCTTTTCTTCAATTCACACCAAACCAGGTTCCCTATTCCTTTCTTTCATTATACTTTTTTTTTTTCTGTAGCCCAGAATTTGTGCCTTTTTTTCCGGAGGTTTTAGCTCTACTTTTTTTTTTTTCCTTTTTTTCCGTTTGGTTTGGGACGACAGGCTTCGAGTACGAGGTTGCGCTTTCTTTCGGGAGATAGGTGTACGAGTGTTCGGACTTACAGCGTCTTCGACGAGTTCTCTAAGAAAATTAGAGGCGAAGCTGAGAGGTATTGCAAATGTCCACCACACTCTAGCTACTTGCTCTGTGCAAAATTCTGTGTTATATTGGTTCCTCACTTACCCTAGAATTGCATTACTGTGGTATAATGTCAACTTTGGTAGGTACTAGGTACTTCAGTAGTTGAAAGCACCTAAGTCTTTTTTTTTTTTTTTTAAATAACAGGTAGGGGATTTTTTTTTCCATTTTTTGAAAACAAAAATGTATAATTGATTGGTTGAGAGTTATCCTCGGTGCGTTACAAAGGCTGTTGCCTTGTGACATGCTGAGATGATGGTTATCAGTTCAAGGGGGCTGGCATTGGCCATTAGCCCTCCTACGGCCTCGAAACATTCATTTAAAATGATTTAGTGTTTGCCTCCCTCGAAAGATATAAAATTATTTAGGCACCATAATTGTAAATCTTGGCTCCACACCCTGTTTGCAGAAGTAGTCTGATGCTTGATGCTGTTGTGAAGATTGGGTTTTTAAATCAATTTCCCGGAGAGAGGAAAGAATAGGTCTTTTGAATATGGAGATTGCATAACCCTTTGGCATATGTGGGAGCCTTGTAGGGACTGCAAGTTCATCTTGAGCTGCAAAGGAGTGTGCTTATGTGCTTTCTTTACTACTATGCCATTTTTTCCATCTCAGATGTGATTCGGCTCTTATCGGATTGGATGTTCTGCATCACAAGGGGCAATCATGAGGAATAAGACTTGTTTGTTGTAAATCGCTAGTTGGGTTTACCTTGACCAATCAAGAAAGACATGGGACTCTTGGCACTCTTTACTTTCGATTTCCTGAAGGCTGAAACAAAAGGAAAGAATACAGTATACCTTCATATTCAGAGACAACGTAACTTCTTCACAAATTGTAGCTGCAGAAACAGCCTCTCTGTGTATGGTGTGAACCTCATATCCTAGGCCGGTAGGTATTAATCACCTTCCTGAAACAAAAGGAAAGAATAGACTTAGCCTCTTAGTTGGAAATAACAAAGCTTGAGCTTCCTATGCTTGTTTCTGCATGTGATGGCCTTGTATATTATGTTCTCTTGATTTGTTTGGAAGTTTTCTTTCATTTCACTTAGGATTGTTACTATTTTCTGTATGTGTTTCATTTCTTCCGTAATTGTAGCAACCCAGAATTCCAGCAGTCTGTCAAGGAGCTGAGGCAAAAAGCGAGTCAGTTGAAGCAAAAAGTGGGTGAGTTGAAGGGGGCAAAAGAAGAGCTCAAAGAAAGGTAAGTCTAGTATTGTAGTGAGCATAATGTAACATTAAACTTCTAAGTTATTAAAGAGGTTGAGACATACTCTTGTATGTCAAGGCTTGCTCGAAACTTCAATGGAGGGCCTGAGATGGTGAAATGCCGAATGCAGAACAAAGGAGAAAACTGAGCAGCTGTACAAACAGGTGGATGGCGTGTGGACAGAAGCTGAAGCTGCTGCAAAGAAGGTACAATCTATGGTCATCTTCAAGTTCTTCTCTGGGTTAGAAATGGAAATTAGTCATCGGATAAAAATTCAATTCTGGTGCACCATTTTCTTGTTGGGAAAAATGCCAGATAAACAACTCTTGGGTATGGAATAAAATTGCACCATAGCATGTATATTTGTACAGAAAAGTTTTTTGTGACCTTGCACTGATTTAGATGGAAATTTAATGTTACAAAAATGGTGTCTTTTTAGTGGGTGGGTGAAGAGCTGTAAACCTAGGACTGCTGTTGATGTTAAAATTCTGCCCTGGTTTTTAAAAGCTTTTGATTCATCCAAATTGCCATTATTATTTCTCGTGTTTGTAAACTTGTGATCCCCTTGGTCTATTCTGAATAAGCTGACACGTTTCCTGGAATTTGATAGTAATTATACTTTTTTCAGGTTTCTTACGGCGTAAAAGAGAAGATTTCCGCTGCAACCGAGGAAGTTTGTTCATGCTTTACAAATCCCTCTCTAAATGTGATTGACAATTGATGGCTTATTGATTTCTTTTGTGTGTAAATTAGGTGAAAGAAACTTTTGGGAGTGGAAAGCAGGATTCGTCAGGATCAACTGGTTCTTCAACAAAGCAGTATGCCAATGCAAAGCAAGATACACATACATCACCTGAGGAAGAGCAAAACCAAAAATTTGGGTCTGGTGATGCTTCAGATTCTATGTTCAGCAAATTTAAGTCAACCATTTCCTCCCCAAATGTTTCTGCTGCCTATCAAAAATTAAAGGAAGCAAAGTTTGTTGATGTAGCCAAGAAAGGTTATGACATTGTAAAAGAGGAGTTGAGTAGTAATCCGACTAAGAGAAGACGTGTTCCTTTTGCATCAAGTGGTGAAACAAGTGCAAGAACAGAACTTGTTGTTGTGCCTTCTAAGCAATCTTGGTGGAGTAAGAAGTTTGACGAGTTCAAGGGCAAGGTGACTTAGTTAAAGTTCTTTTTTGATTGCGTGGTCTTCAAAACCTCTCCATTAAGTTATATTCTGTACATGTTCTATTAGGTTAAAGGCCATCCTATGTCCAAGCGATTCATTAAGTACAGTGACCCAGTGAAGACAAAGGGCCAGGAGGTATGTTGTACACCATAGCCCTGAGGTTCTTTATTCTATCAAACTAATTCTTTTTTAACCTGTCTGTCACTTTGGTCTATAATTGTACTCTGCTGCTTGCCTTTCCTGCATCCATAATTGCTAGTGTTCTGCAAAATAATGTCTTGATCTTGCATTTAACTTACAACTCACCTTTTATAGGCTTTCTTATTACATGTCTAATTTAACTGACAGATTGTAGAAGACTTGCGGAAAGATATGAGACCAGCGACAACCCCGTTATTCACAAAATACAGGAGTATGTCTCTGAGTTTCTCTTCATGCTCCTTCTTTTCTTTGAATTACCGAGTGACCGCTTATTCTAAATAGCAATGCATGGTGCAACATTTGTCTGGTTGTAGTCTAAATGGTCATAATATATTGTTCTAATTTACCGCACTCCTTTTACAGTATCAATGATAGTATGTTTCAAGAAACAGATGCTGCGATTTCATACAAGGAAATACGTCAACGGGATCCGTAGGCTCTCTTGCCTTTTATTTTTATCTCTTAGTCTTACATTTTTATTATAATGTTTCTTGCTAACGTCTTTTAGTGTCTTTGCTATTACATGAGACAGTTATTTTTCGTTACCAGAATTTGTGGGGGAAGTGCAGGAGGCAATAAAACCGGTTCTTAATGCTTATATAAAGGTTAGTACTAAGCCTGAGCTGGAATGCTGGAAATGTTCTCTCTTTTATGGGCAGCAAACGTGTAATGGTTCCTTGTTTAACAAGATATAAATCTATGGTTAATTCTTAGTACAATGCTTTACCTATTTGCTATCACATTCTAACAAGCAACACCTGCATCACTTTTTCATCTCATTGCTAGCTCGTCACGTAGCGTAGTATTTTTCTTTTAAAACCAATCCTCAACATCTTCTCCATTTGTAATTTAAATCAATATTCTTTGTCTCAAGCCAAGTGTTGAATGTCAACCCTCCCACATAAGAGGGGGACTACTGGATGAAGATGATAATTTGTGGAAATGGATGTAAGGCTGGAACAACAAATTGGTATTGGAGTTTGAGATCTAAGTCATTAGATGATAGATAATTGGGTAATATATAATTTTTTAATTATTATTTGAGTTCACTCAGTAGCTTAATTCAATCATTGGATGGAAGCACCTTTTTTACCAGTAATCTTTTTGAAAATAAATAACAGTTTTTGGATTTAATGCTATGTTCGGTTATTGGTGAGAATGATGAGAAAAAAAGAAGGGAAGTATTGATATCAATTAGTGCCCGATTGAGAAGAAAGTGTCTTTTTTTTTTTTCCTTGGTCTGAAGAAGAAAGTGTCTGGCCGTGTTTAGTTTTTACCCTTTTTTTGGTGGGGGGTGTTTGTGGTTGATTACATTAGCATGAAATGATGATTTGAGGATTTGTAAACATCAGTCAATGCTGGAGAATTTGGCTAATGAAGGGGAAGAAATTGGTTAATGATTAGTTGTTAAAATAAATGTTATGCTGTTATTTGTCAAATGCAAGGCCTGGTATCTGGGAGATAAGGCACTAAGCCAGTTTTGTCCTAAATTTACTCATAATCCAGTTATGTGCATTTATGATTTCTGAATTAGATTTTAATTATATATTTTATTGTACAGGGAGATGTTGAAACACTGAGGAAGTACTGTAGCCCTGAGCTGATTGAACGTTGTAAAGCAGAGCACACTGCCTACCAAAGTCATGGCATCTTCTTCGATAACAAGGTTAGTTTGCATGTTTCTTGAATATTTCTTATTGTTTTCTTTCCAATTACAGTTTGTATTTCATATGAAGTTGATTGTACAATTTGGGGCATGCTGAGGTGTGTGTTTCTTTACTCGATACAAATTGAAAAAAGGTGTTTGCCTTTCATTTTATCTTGACTTTTGTGTTAGATTTGATAGGGTTAGGGTTAAGTAAAGGAAAAAAAAACCTGTAATGAAATATCGTAAGTCTCTTTGCTTGAGCCAAGATTCAATCCTGATCAAGACATCAAGTAGGCTAAAATGGCACTGGTAACGAGGCTTCTTAGTGCAGAACAAACAATATAACTAATAGCTGCAGCTCAACATGGAGTGTGAAACTGTACTGCTTATTGATCTTGAATTACCTTAATGTAGATATGGGTAGAAGCAGGACTGCTCCCAGCAACAATTAAACCGGTGTAAAAATCTATCCATCTTTTATTATCAGTGTGTTGTTCTTAACTTTAGAAGTTGTAGTTGTTTCCAACCATTTTCTCCTTTATCCCGTCTAAATTAACTTGACATAATAAAAATGAAATATGATGACGAGATTTTCTTAGGTCACATTATAGTATTTACTCAGATGCAATTCTATGTTCAATTCTTCCTTTCCTAGATTGTTAGAATTGTCTAAGTTAAGCTTGTCCAACTTTCTTTGGGGAGCTCAATTTTAAAGTCACACATCTTTACAAAATGAAATAAGATTGTAATTATGTATTTTAGGATGGGTGATGTCTTGTGCAATTATCTCTACAGCCAGGGCTTGATTAAGGTGCTTGTTCCTGTTGGGGCAGGGGCAGAGGGTCATGTGCCTTAGGAGTGGCCATGGCCCCCCCAAAATTTTTTAATTTTCTTATATATCTATACATTTACATAAATTTGGCCCCTCCTGAAATTATTATATGCTAATTAGAAGGATTTATAGATTGATATATTATCTTTTTGAAAAAATTAGATAAGTTTAATATCTCAATAGTTCAATTATAATAGATAATATGTTGTGTATATACTTGTTTCTTGAGTTTCAGTTGGAATGTATATTTTCTTTTAAAATAAACCCCCAATTTGATTATTGACAAAAGCAATGTCAAACAAATTGGATCTTTAAGGGAAGAAAAAAGATCCATGATCCCTCACAATTAAAAATATATCACAAGTTAGTCTCTCCTTAGTATTTTCAAAGGATTTATTAGTTAAATTGATCTTTAATGATTTATAATAGTTTGAATTGATTGCTAATAAAATCACAAATAGGATAAAGAAGTTTATCAAAATATTGAGATTGAACTAACTTGTTTTATATTTTTTATTGTACGGACAACAAAATGTTTTTCTCTTAAAAACTAATTTATCCGGTGCTATTTTTATTGGAAATCAACTTGAAATTATGTGTGTGTGTATATATATATATATTATGACTTCCTTTTAAAATTTTTAGGTTAAATAAAAATTAAAAGATATATTATTTTGTTACATATACATTGTGTATTTGTCTTTTAGTGTTGCCCCCTCCTCCTCCTTAAAAATAAGGCCTAGCTCTGCCCGTGTTAGGGTGTGTTGTTTTAATTTTCATATTTAACTATCCATGCAGATCCTGCATGTATCCGAGGTGGAGGTTAGAGAGACCAAGATGATGGGATCATCCCCAGTAATTATTGTGATGGTATGTAAATTATTACTTACAAAGTTTACTCTTATAAAGCAGAAATAAAAGCTTATTCTGATGATTCTGTTCAATGAATTTTCAGTTTCAGACACAGCAAATCTATTGTGTACGGGATAGGAATGGAGCAATTACAGAAGGAGGCAAGGTGAGTGAGTTGTTTTTTTAACTGCTTGTGTTTCAATATCTACAATGTGGAGATACCCACTTTCTTTCAATATACTTTCAACACACAAAAAAAAAAAAAAATCAGTAAAACTTGATATATTTGTTGCGTCCCATCTCAGAAGTAGGTGCTTCCTCTTACTGGTGTTAAAAAATTTTCAAATGTCAGGACTGAATATATAAGCATCCATTTGTTCATGTTTCAAATTATATAGTATTGCAAATGTTTGCCTTCTTTTCCCTTTTAATAATCATGATGCAAGGGTTTTAGTTTTGATTTTTGTTTGTGGCTTCTCTTGATCATGCTGATCGTGTTGTCATTAAAAAAGGAAACTTAATTGGCACTGTTATCAGTATACATGTTCATCTACATCATGATCTGGGACATGAAGATAATAACATTTCATGAAGTGAATGGAACATTGCTTAACTGATTTTTTTTTTTTTTTGTTTTTGGTCACCAGGATACAATCCACACTGTATACTATGCTTGGGCTTTACAACAAATGGACCACGAAGATCGTGAAGAAGATGCTATTTACCTAATGTGGAGACTCAGAGAGATGCAACAGCAAGGCATCCAAGCCCTCATCTAGCTGTTCACATTCTTGCAGCCTCCTAAAAGTTTTGTATAATTGAGCCCTTATTTTCTATACTAGTATTTGTGGATTTCATTTCTTGGGGCCAAATTGTCTTGTCTTCCGGTCACATCCTTTAATTATTTTTTTTAAACCGATGATATTATAAAAATAATGTACACTTTTTGAGTTCATTGATGTACGTGAGATGAGCTAGCATGATTGGTAAATCACGACATTTTTATACTCTCCATCCCTGTCAGAATTGGCAAACTGTTAATAATATTGGCGAGTATTATTATTATCATCATCGTCATCCTTATGCTTATTATTTGTAATATGAGTACTATTGTCCTTACTCCGTAGTTGCCCTTTATGATCTCTGTAGGCTTACTCTTTTTCACTTCCAAATTGGAATTTGACAAACTTGGACAAGTTGGTTGTTTTTTTGTTCTCTCATGACACATTGTCTTTATGAAAAATTATGTAATAACTTGAAAAAGGAAGTGAAAAATAGAAATGGAATTTATTTTTTTTTGTAGCAAATGGGATTTTGTAAGAAGTGAATTAATGAAAGCAAGTTTTTCGTGCTTCCAACTAGAATTGATTTTATATCTAAAATTGATATTGAAAATATAGATCTCAACTTGAAACTGAATACTTAAAATTTCATTCGCAACAACTGAATCTCTTGGTTCAGGTATATATTGAAGTTGTTGTATGTCTTGCCATCGGTTTGGACAACAAATAATTAGTGTAAGGCTGTAAGCCATTAAGGCATAAACAAATAAGGAGGAAAAACCGATGAAGATTGTTGGTTTACATGAATGTTAATATCAGCTCAATAGTTAAGCTAGTTCAGTACTGCAGTAGAATTTAATTCCTTTTATATACTGCTGCGGTATGCTCATTTTGTCTAAATACCCAAGTCCATTATGGTTATTGCACACTTTCCAATCCAAATTTTACCTTATTGTGCAATTTGGCTACTAAACTCATGACAAATTAGGTAAATTCTCTCCTCGAATCTTCCTAGTATATTAGTTTTTGGAAAAAGTAAACCATTCCTATGGCTAGTTGATACTAATGCTTCGTTCACATTAGCAATCCATCAGTCTGAATACTCGAGCTTCAATTCAGTTTCAATTAGTTTCGCAATGCATCCGATACCAACTTTTAATAGCATTTTATTTGGGTCATAATTTCATTTAGCTAGTAAACAGTCGGAACAACAGATACTAAATTCTGTGACCACAGGACCTTTCTTTGGCCTCACTTGACATCGATATACCAAGTAATCCAACAACATAGCGGCCCTAGCATCTCTGAGTCCGAAGACACTGTGCATAAGAGTGTGAGTGCAGATAAAAAGATGCGATGACATCAGTTGATCGTTGAAAAACTAGAGCAAATTTATTAAAATATAATAACAGTATTGAAACATTAAAACGGCCTAGTATTCCGAAAGCTACATACATAACAGTTTACAGTAATACTGGCAACTTGCGCTTGCAAGAAAACTATACAAACGCCAAACATTCTGTGCCTCGGACCCTTTTTCTTTTTCTTCCTGTTTCCTGCTACTGGCCCTAGGATGCCTTACAATAGCTGATAATCCAATCAGCCCAATAAAGTTAGCAATAAGGAAAGAACAGAAAGGCTTGTGAATTGTGAGGAAAGAGATGCAGGCTCTTTTGCCGTCTCCAAGTTTAGTGCAGCAAGTTCTTCTTCATTGGATCATCGTGATGTACTTTCTTCATCTTGTATGCCTCCATATCCTCCGGAGTAACCTGCAGCATTAAAATGAATTTAAAACATGCAAAAGGGCCATGAATGCAGATAAGTTTCTCATCCAGGGTCATAAAAAATCATACCTAATCGTTCCATCTAACATTATATTTGCGCTTTCTCTTGTCTTTCTCTCTCTCTTCCTTTGATCCTCCTGCGAAAACCAAACTTCACCAATCAGCACAACATACGGGCACTCACAAATGTTTGAAAAATTCAACTTAACAGATTGAATGCTCCAGGAAAATATAAATGCACACTATAAGATGAAAATCCATGGTAAATTGAGTTAGAACATGCCATTTTTGTCCTAGAAATTAAATGCCATATTTAGTTTAAACCAAATGGAGAATAGCAATATAAAAAGAGGGACTGAAGAAAACTATAGGGGAAATAATCAAAAGAGATTTTAATGTTAATGGTTTTAACACAAATATAATATATGATAGAACTCTGCGTCGCTTGATCCATGTAGCGACCCAATTAATGGGACAAGGCTTAGTTGTTATTGTTGATTTAGTTTAAACCAATGACAACTTCACCTTGGCCTTGATGATTAACGTCAACAATGTTATTGGCGCAAAAAATAACAAATTGTGGAGGAGGAAGAATTAGACAAAAGATTAAAACTACTAGATCCTGATGCATAGTAAGGAGTGATGATATATAATTATATATGTATGACAGACTAAGATTTACCTTTTTGAGTGCATCAGCAAGCAATTTTTCATCCAGGACTAGATCATCTGGAACATCAGTTCCCCATGTAGCTATCCTTTTCTCCTCCACTGGTGTAGGATCCTCTGGACAGGTTCATGAGAAGAATTCAAAATTAATAATAGAGGATGCTAAGAATGATCAAACAAGAAATTATGAAGTAATAACACAAACAAAGGAAAGGGATGCAGGTATAGGTGCAATTGAATTGTGGTGTATAAACCTGTAGCAGCTTCCTTGCGGGCAATATTAGCTTTCATAAGATCACTAGAGGCCTCAGCAGCCTCAATACCAACAGCACCGGTGCAATAGCTATTTCGTATTGTCTGCTTGCAGCACTTATAGCCCCATTGATGATCCTTCCACCATGAGCCCCAAACAGTAGTATGGTTGTTAATGCAAACGTCTTCTTCATACTTGCTCCTAGGAAGTGCTGCCTCCTGTTGGAAGTATAAGATAGAGAGTAATAATCAAAAGCATAATGCCTAAATATTCAAACTAAAACTAATTATGAAACCCACAAGTGTTAACAAATCAAGATGTCCAGATAAAATACCAATAAGCATTTCATGTAAGATTATTTGCAAGTTAGAGTTGAAGTTTGAAGGTGGACAATAAAAATTTAGAATGCAAATATACCTGTCCCTTGATAATTCTACCAGCCCGATCATACTCAACTTGCCTCTCACTCTGGCCAAGGAGAAGTTCTCTTGGAAGTTTGTCCTCATCGGCTGCATTGCCATACTTCTCTACAATGGTGTCCTTTGTTTGAGATTTCAGTTTCTCCTTCATGACCTTAAAATTCTTATACAGCTATTCAGCTTGGGATGGAGTAGCTTGCTTGCATGTGAACATCTTGTCCCTTGTCAAATGCTTCCCATGCATGGATGTTTAATTCCTTGAATTCCAAAGCTTGACCACTATTTCCATATTGGTTATCGCCGTACAGCATGAAAATAGATTTAATCCAGATACAAATACAAAATTGACATACATATAGCAATAAAAACAAATCATAGAACTTGGTATAAATTTGGATTCTTAAGTTACCCCATAAAACTTTTCATTTGGATCTGCATCTAGAAGAGGATCTTCACGCATGGACCTTGTCTTGGGATCATAGTGTGCAGAATTGACATCAAGATTCAGTAGATATTTTGCAGTATCCTCTCGATACGTAGATTCCTGAAGGAAAAGATATTTCAGCTCCAATTCATCTAAGATACACAAAGGCAGTGATAATCCTAAATACAGGATCACTTAACATGGCCATAGATTATTGAAATGATGGCAACATGGAAGTTACCTCACAGTTCCTCCTATACTTCCACCACCTGTTGTACGCACACGCTCTCAACCTTTGCAAAGTCCATTTGTTTACTTTCATCGACCTTTGCCTCGTTGTGATGCCTCAAGTACACGTGTCTGGAGACAAGTTCAGGCCTTAGGATCTTCCGGACCCACCCGTGTAGCCGGAATACCCGATACAGGAAACCAAGTTGCAGTTAGGTTCTACAGAAATATGAGAGGCTCGCTGAAGGACCTGATGTCGGAGGAGAAACGATAGGTTTGGAAGAGTGACCCTAACCCTTATAAAACACCCAATGCTCGGGATTTTATCCCCAAAACTGAAACCTTCCTTTCCAAACATCTTTTCTCTTCCTCACTCAATCCAACCCCAATCCTTCTTCTTTCAAGATCAAGGTAAGAGATTTCATCGTTTTGCTATCACCTTCCTTTCTATTCTATGTTCTAGGGTTTGGGTGTTGTCTTTTCTCTCATTGTTGTCAAGTGGGAGTGCTCCCAATATTGTTAGAGTTGTTTTAGAATTATCTAGAGGTGATTAGAGTTTGATCATGAGTCTATATTGCTCTATGGAGTGGTTGGTGTCATTCCAAGCTCTCAAGGTCAAGTTGGTGGTGCCCATATACTCCTAACTTCAAAGGTGAGTGGATTCAAACTCATGACCTTAGTTTAGCCATTACAAATGTTTCTTACATGATGTTTGTCAAACATGAAGATTTGAGATGAAAATATGATATAGATATGTATTTACAAGTTATGACATGTTAGCAAAGAGCATGACTTTTTACTATAGCATGAAAATTGTATTTTAGAAAATCATGAGACCATGATTGCTATATTGTATGTGATGAAAATGTTTTATGCTCTCAAGAAGCAATTTATTGAAAGTTATATGATTTAACAAATTTACAAAAATTTTCAATGCGTTTTATTGCTTTATGATATTGTCACATTTTTAAGAGATTTCAGAAAGCTTTTAGAATATCAAGAAGAGTTATTATGGATGGATATAGAGTAGAGCATGTTTTGGCTTTTGAATACAAATATTATTATGATTTTCAAGTTTTATGATTATGAACCCTACTGTTTTGAACTATGATATTAGAGATATCAAGTATATGAAAAATATGTTACCTTAAGATATGAATTTGAAAATTTAGTTTTATGGTACTAAGAGGTATGGAATTCAATATGATTCATAACAACTGCAAATACATATTCTGTGGGTTTGAAATCGAATGCCTACAAGCGATGATCCCTGGGCACAATTCTCACGCAATGCTAGCCAGATTGTTAGAGTTATATGAGTCATAACTCTGAAGTACTAAGATTTAGGGCTCTCGTTCCGAGGACGGAACACCCACCCTTCAAGTTTGGTTTTTAACAAATTGGTTTATACAATAACTATATAAAAGGGTGAGTTAATGACTGAAATGATTGTTAGCTTTGGTATCAAGTTGTCCTTAGGGGCAATCTCATAGTAGAGATGGAACCTAGTTAGGCGTCCAATTTAGATCTTAGAGGGATCATAGAGAGAGCATTTGGTATGCCATGGTTGACATGCATAACTAGGGAACTTTAGGATTGTTGTTATTATTATTATTATATGTATAGCTATAGATATTATTTCTCTACGAGTTGTCGCAACCCTAGTTAAAATGTTTTCATGTTAGACTATGGATATAGAGATGTTTATTACGAGGTTATGATATGAGAAGTGTTTCCCAACTAGCTATGTATATAAATATCAAATGATTTATGGTTGCTACATGTATAGTATATCATGTATTTTTGTTGGTTGTCCATGTGGGTGATGGTAGAATTATTTCCTGAGTTCGTTGACTCGCTCCTCTCCCTTCTTTTCATAGTTGGACATGTGTTTCGCCTCCAGCTTTGTAGATGTAGTTACTCCCATGGTGAGCCTTATTTTAAAGTAAGGCTTTGTTTAGGTTCATGTTAGTATTAGAATGCTCCAATAGATATGTAGATAGGACGCATGCATTATTTTGAGATATTGTATTTATTTTCAGAGATTGTGTAATTCCCTATATGTTTTCAAGATTCAAGTATGTAGTTTGAAACGAAGGCTATGCCTAGAGATTTATGTAGCGAATCGAAAACGTATGCATGTTTTAGCTTCCAAGAATTTAAATTGATTTTCAATTTATGATCAAAATTAGAAGATGAACAATTTCCCTTTTATGAACAATAGATTTGATCAGACGCATTTAGAATTACGTATTTTAAATACTTCCTGTTTTATGAATTTAAATATTATATTTTAAATAGAACATTGGTGGTTGATTCATCACAAGAAAATTATATTTTAAATATTATATTATGATAAATTATGCATATAGAGAAACTTAGCGTTAATGAGATTCTTACGTCCAAATTGGGTTGTGACACTCATCTACCCTTATCATCTTCCACTTCATCCTCATCACTTGCAGCATCCTCACCATTTTGGTTGCTCTCCTCTAATTTCTTCAGCTGTTGTTCCTTCAAGTACTTCTTTCGAGCTTCATCTCTAGCTTCATACCTCTCAATGACTCGAGCATAAGTTGATCCATCATTCCCATTCCATCTGTCCCGTTTACCATCATAATCAAGCTCAAAAGTCTCTATCTTTTCATCAGGAGCAATGTGCTTGTTTGTCCATTTTGCTCCCACTCTTCGTGGTCTTTCCATGCATGACTTAGCATCATGCGTCATAGCTCCACAGCTATAACAAGCAAATGAATAACAAGTACTCAGTTAATCTAGTACAATAAAATCACAAAACAAAAAAGAAAAAGCTCAATTAAAAGAAGACTTGAGACTTGTGCAGAGCAGCAGAAATACTAAATTTCATAATCCTATGTAGATGACAGTCAAGGAGCATTCATTATATCTACAGACACAACAAATGCGCATGAGAGTGATGGAGCGAGAACCACTTCTCACATGCACCTTTCCTATACTTGTCTTCCTGGAAAATTTTAGCACCTCTATCATACCATGATTTGGTGTAATTGGGATTGGACTTCCATTTCCTTTGATGTTTCAAACTCTACAGAAGGAAAAAGAAGAACAATATGTTACCTTTTATGATAGGAATGACAAAATTTCATGCAGATTTCGAGGAGAATAAAATAGATGAAGGGAAATAAAGCTTACAGGTCTCTCAGCATTAAGATACCAAGGTGCAGATGACATATACTGGGGAATGTGAGGGTTGATTTCTTCCCATTTTCATCCACCTCAGCTGGTGCAAGACCAGCTTTACGTGCTTCCTCCAACTCAATCTGTTTGCGATGGTCCTCCCTGGACTTGAATGCCACTGCAATCCAAATCCCCATATAAGTTCAAAATCATTCAGAAAACAGCCAATTAAGGTTAAGTCAAATTAAGAGTAACATAGTCACTTCAAAATTACAATTAAAAGGAGACAAGAAAATCCATTAAACAATTATGCGAAATCTTCAAACTGATTAACCGAAAAACCAAAAATACAAAAAAGGAGTAACTTCAGATTCTTCATTGTTCACCATACTCTCTGAGGATTACCATCTTATTTGCAATAACTATGAACAAATATCATCAATTCAACTAACACAGTAAGACCTAATTAGCTTTAAATTGAAAATCAATCCGGTATTTCAATTTGATTAAAATCCCAATTGAATCAAAAGGTTATGTTCTGTATGCAACAATTAGCGCTTCCATACGAATATGTTGTTGGGCTTTCCATGGGCCCATATTAATATGATTCAACCGACCTTATGGTGTGACAGCCCATATCTTGGCTTCTACTAAAACATTCAATATTTACATCCTCCATCATTGCTATACCTTCTTCCTACCAAAAAAAACAATGTTTTAAAAGTTAAATTAAATTCTCCAAGTAATCGATTCAATTCCTTTGAAAATAATTTAATCTAAAGAATTTAAATGATGAGAATTGAATTCAGAAAAAAACAAAGTAAATTTAGACCAAATAGGTCATTTATTGTTATTTAGCTCAAATAATGAAATGCCCATAATACCCTTGATTGGTCATCCTCTTCCTCTCTCTCCCCTTCTTCCTTTTTTGTGTGTTTTTCCGTTTTGTTTTTGACTTCCCGTTTTGTGTGCTTTCCTTTGCTTGGGCCTTATGTTTGTTACTTCCTCTTTGTTCAAATTAGCAATATGAGAGTAGGGGTTGGGCTTCAATAGCAAAGGGCAGTCCTCATTTTGCTTCTTCTTTCTCCTTTTTCTTTCTATTTATTTATTATTTATTTATTTATCCTTCTTTGGTGCAATTTTTATTGGATAATTGCTAAAATAAATATGGTATTGGGTTACATGAATAATTGGTCTGATTTCATTAATTCAATAGTTGTTAATAAAATATTAAGTTTTATTGATGAAAGACAAAATGGTAAAAATAACTAAATCAATTTATTTTTAAATACAAGGTCCTAGGTTCAAATCTCATTTGCAAACAATGTAATTTCTGAAATAGAAAAAGAAATTAAATTTTTAAATATATTTTTACTTCTTATTCGTTAACAATTGCTCAATAAAGCCATTAGGATTAGTCCAATTATAAAATATTTGAGTAGTATATATGAGATCTTAAATTAAAATCTCATTATGACATTATTGTAATTTAACAGTTGCTCTACAGTTTTTAATCTCTTATTTAAAAAAGAAAAGCGAATAACATAAGAATCCCGTCCTTAAAATGTTGATTGTGGCAGTATATGACGTTGAAGGCGACTTCGTTGACATTAACAGAATTTTGGGCAGTAGAGCAGAGGTTGAAGTTTAATTACGATGTTTCTCAAGATTCTCAAACCTAACTAGCTAGCTAGCTCCAAGAAACATGGTCTAGTCAATTGCCGCCCCTATAGTGTTTGGTGATACTGACCTATCCGGCAACTCATGAATTTAACATTTAACATATGATATAATTCGGGTTTGGATTAGCTAATTAATTTTTTAAAAAAGAAAACGGTTTATAAATTTAATTTTTCAAATTTCAATATATCAATAACAAATTACTTTAGTGACGAATATGATAGTTTTGAACTACCATTCACCTTTAGGATGGGTTTGATATTAAAAAAAAATTGGATAAACTTCATGCATGATTATATAATGAATTATTCATGATTATTTTTTTTTTTTATTCACATACCAAACACATCCTAAATCTAACGGAATATATATGAACAAATAAATATATCATAAAAAAATATGGACACACAAGGAAGAAAAAAAAATTAACCAATTGCATTAACAAGTTTATTAGCCTGTAGTATCTTCCTAGCACGAGTGTCATGTATCTCTGCATTAGCATTCACTGGAAACTTATTATGTTGGTTTGATGTACATGTTTCACAATTATAAACACAGACAAATAAGTCTGAAAAAAACACACACAAACAAGAAGCAAAATATTGTTTATCCCCCTTGAAATCAAGTCGCAAGTTACAATCATCAATGTACAAAAAATTTTCTGATCTCTCCCTGTCTTAAGGGATTGATGACTCATGTCATCAAGTTCAAACGATAGAACAAAGATATACATTAATATTTTTGCTATTCTTTGATCCAACAAATGAACTGATGAGGTTTACACAGCTTAAGAAATAACCCTACAGCTACCTAACATCACAACTCCAGCAACTCTGTTAACTCCTCAGCTCTTGCGTAAACATCATACCAAAAGTCCATGCCATCACACATAGTACTTGAATTAGAACCAGCAAGATGGACCCCTTCTTCAGCGAAGAGTGAAAATTGAAACTCTTGCTCAACACCATTAATAATAGTAGCTGGGAAGTTATTATGATCACTTTTCTCACCGGAATTATCAGCGGACAACACTTCCGACCAGAAATCCTCATCCAATGCAAGATCATTATTCCCCGGTGAATCAACAATATTATTATTATCATTGTTAGTACTACTACTATTATTGTTGTTTATGGACATGTTGTGATTGTTATTAATGTTATGCTCGTTGTTGTTGTAATCACTAGTAGTGGTGAGAGTGGACATGTCACTAGAGCATTGTGGAGGAGATAGTGGCCTATCCTGTTTGGTCTCTTGTTGTTGTTGTTCTTGTTGCGGCGTCAGAATCCAACTTCTTCATTTTTTTCTTTCGTTTTGTCTCCTCGTGGCCCTGTTGGTTTTGTGGCAGCCTCTTCTTCAAGTTGGTGTGCCACACGTTTTTTATCTCGTTGTCTGTGCGGCCTGGCAACCTGGCTGCAATAGCCGACCATCTGCAACATGCATGACTAAAGGATTACTACGCTTTAATTGAAAAAAAAAAAGGGGATTACTACGCTAGCTGGATCTGAATTACAGATAAATTCTGAGGTTCTATTAAAAATAAGATAAAACATTTGCTCAAATTCATTTAGTAATTGACAAATTAGTTATCAAATTAAAAATGATATAACTCTAACAATAATAATACTATAGGTAATTGGTATATTATATATATATATATAAAAATATAACTCTAACATTCAATAAATTTTATTATAATTTAATTTTGAAAAGCTTGATAATGATGTTGTTAACATGATTTTTGACTATATATGGGACAAACAAGTGAGTCATAGCGCTGAACTTATACTCTATATCATCTGTATGGTTTTGAAAAAAGCACGTGAAGAGATGTTGCAGCAAAAGCCAAAAAGAAAGAATATTTACAAAGCCGACATATCCTTCTGATTGTGATTTTGCTTCCGTAAAATTTAAGAAGTAAAAAAATCAAAGTGCTAACGGGCCCAAACATTAAACTATTCCTTTTCATTAAAAAATAAATAAAGGGAAAGGCTGCTGAGAAGAATTCGTTATGCATTTGTATACTTCAAATGCATATATATGTATGTTGTCCTCCATCAATATCATGCTACAGAGAACAGAAAACAACTTGCACCCAATATAGAAACCATGATGTGTTCCGGAACGCACATTGCTTCACTATTTGAGTCCATATGCACTCAGATTCCCTGCTAGTCTAAAAACTTCTTTAATTTATTCCGTTTTCCGTAAAAGGATTTTCTTTCACTTGAGTTAAAGTTAAGTTGGATTAAATTCTCATTACCATTCATATACCAAAAGAAAAATAAATTACCAATATATCACTAATACAATTCACACTTGATGTGAAATAATGCACTAAAAGAGAGTAAAGGGCTATCGTCGCGGTAGGGAAAATATGTTAGTATACCTATTTCCCAGCATTTCATGCAAATTGATTATTGTTTCCTCATCTTCTCTGGTAAAGTTGCCCCGTTTGATGTCGGGCCTTAGATAATTTGTCCACCGGAGTCTACAACTCTTTCCACACCTTAAAAGCCCTGTTGATTAAAGTAAGACAAAAAAAAAAAAAAAAACCTTAAAGCTCAATTCAATAAGAGACATTATAGATAATTGTTTTCTTTTTTCATCATCAAACTAGCTAGTTCTTAGTGCAGGCTATTGAATTAGAAATGGGTTAAGATTGAACTACACATATATATTTGATTTGATATGTACCAGCTTGTTTGGGGAGGGCACGCCAATTGGCATGGCCATAGGTGTTGATGTAATTGATGAGGATCTGATCTTCTTCTGGAGTCCATGGCCCTTTCTTCAACCCCATTTTCTCGCAGCATGGAGCTCTCCCCATTTTGTTGATTGATTGCTCCTGCAAGAGCCAAAAACTGATGTCTTGTTTTGGATGTGAAAGCTAGAACTGCATGCCCTTTCCTATTTATATACAATAATCAATAATACCTACTTATTGAAAGTTGAAAGTTGAAAATTTAGATCTCACGAACTATAGGTAATTTACTATACTATATCAACACGTGGTATGGGGAATTGGGCCGCCGTACATAATAGTCCAAAACGCCAGACTATATTTTAATGTTAATTTGTCCT
Source organism: Dalbergia oliveri (assembly GCA_030441495.1). NCBI lineage: Eukaryota > Viridiplantae > Streptophyta > Magnoliopsida > Fabales > Fabaceae > Dalbergia > Dalbergia oliveri. The sequence continues at coordinate 13,651,865 of JAMLFY010000008.1, forward strand.
TGAAAAAAATTACTACTATGTTATATTATTACTCCTATTTTTGTAGGATGTCACCCTCTCTTGGTGGACTTGGTGAGCGTGCGTTTGTTTTACTCAACTTGGGCAAGGCTTATATGTCAAATAAAGCGTGGGAATTTGCCTAATCTATATTGCTGTCAGCAGCATGACATCTAAAGTGGATTCATTTTTATTTGTTTGGAATTGATTTATTTATACTTATTATTCATAAAATACTCTATTGATTCACACCTCTTCTATTATTGGATAGGATATAAACCCTATTTAAATAAGATACATATTTTATTTAATAATAAATAAATTATAAATCAACATGATATTTGATGTACTATAAATATAAATAACATTTTTCATATGTTTGTTGAGTTGTTGATGATACTTCCCTCTGTTCTCTAACTTTGTCTGAGTGTCGGGTAGTCCTAGCAGTCCGATCGTTGACACAGAAGAATGATATCATATCTGCACATAATAATAAAATATAGTGTGGATACAATAGAAAGTAAAAAGATTCCAAAATGGTGAATGTTTGAACTTTGAAATTTATTTTCTCTCTTTTCTTTGTTCACACCGTGTCAATATTTTATATGCAGATAATATTTTTTCTTTACATAAGTTTCTCTTTTTTTTTTTGATAAACTTCTTTACATAAGTTGAATAAACTAATATATCGGTTGGAAACCTTAATGAAATGAAATTAAATTAAATTTTATTAGGAATTAAATTTTGAAATTCTTATGTTTAAAATGAATCAGTAAATTAAAAAATTGAATTCAATTCCTTAATTTGGAATGGGTTTAAAAATAAATTAATTTAATTATTTTTACTATTTTATCTTCATTAATAAATTAGGAACTGTTGAGAGCAAACAAGTCCCACATTGACTAAACAAGGGGAGGAACATGTGTTTATAAGTATGGAAATTGTCTCCATTGGTATGAGGCCTTTTCAATAATGTCCAAAAACTTATATTTAAATAAAATTATTTTAATATTTTTATTTATTGAAATATAATTCTCACACCGAATCATATATCTTTGGATCGAGTTCACGCGACCTGTAAAATGAATGAAAGCTGAAGACTAAAGTCACCAAGTGTAATCGTGGGATTGAAGGGAAAGTAAAGGAGTTGAAAACGGCAGGCGAATAGCATTGTTTCTGTTCACTCTCGACTTGATAGCAGGGATAACAAGAGGTCCTGCATTCATTCATGCGGCTTCATTAAAACTAAAGAAATGATATTTCTAGCCGCAATTTTAGACATTTGAAAATTAATGCATACAAAATCGAGAATTACAGTTGGATTTTTTTTGTAAATATGTGATATTATTTTCTGACATAACTAAAATTTATATTTATTGACATAATCATATCATATCATATATCATGTTATATCATATACATAATTCTAAAATTGGATATTGTAAAAAGGTAATAGTTGATGTGCCATTTAACCAAGCTATTTAGTTTTCTGCCCATTAAAAAATATTAATTGCATTAGTTTTCATAGGAATAGGATTCAGATTTTTAAATAAAAAATCACATACCAGATATTTAACTTAATAGGAATTTTTTTTCAAATAAATCAAATTTTTGTATAGGAATAGGATCAGATTTTTTTTTATAGAAATAGGATTTAAGTATTATTTTATAAGATATTTAATTTAACGAGAATCTGATATTCAAATGAATTAAATGTTTTCATAGGAATAGGATTTAAATATTATTTTTTGATAAGCAATTAATTGTGTCAATTTTTATAACAAAAGGATTCATATTTTTTAATAAAAAAAAATACACTAAATATTTAATTTAATAGGAATTTGATTTTTAAATGAATCAGATTTTTTTTATATGAATCTGATTCAAATCTTATTTTATGAGAAGACATTAATTGGGTCAATTTTTATAGTAATAGGATTCAAGTTTTTTTAAAAAAATCACGTACTAAATATTTAATTTAATAGGAATCTTATTTTTAAATGAATCAATTTTTTTTAATAGGAGTAAGGTTCAAATATTTTTTGAGAAGACGTTAATTGTGTCAGTTTTATAGGAATATGATTTAAATTTTTAATAAAAAATATATACTAAATATTTAATTTAATAGTACGATTGTACGTTGCAATAGATTTACTTTTACATATCAAATAAAAATCATATATAAAAACAAGATTTACTTTTCTTAAAAGGAATCTATTTTTCAAACAAATCATATATATTTCAAATAAAAAAGATCATATCATATTTGTTATAAAACAATAAGCGATAAGCAATTTGATTTGATTAGTAATCATTATTTCTATTTATACTAGCTATTCTCATTTACATAATGATATTACCTGAGCATACCTCTAGAGCCATTTGACATTCTGCATTGTTTTACACAATATCATTGAAGTTTGATTTTGTAAAGACGTAACTACAAGCCCAGGACAAAAAGTATGGAGGCTTAAGTTAAGGATCAGTAAGGCTGTGGGCTATTCTAAATTTTGCAAACAAAAGTTAGACAACTTATGTAGAAATGGTGGTGATGGACTAGTAGTTACTTTTTTTTATTAATCTTATTCTATTCTATATTGTGTTATTATTAATAGTTAAATTTATCTCACTATATGGTATGTTTTCTAAAATTTTATATCTTTAATTTTATTTAGGGTGATGGAATCTAGTGTACGATTAAGTCGCAACATATATAAAGATGTTTGAAAATGACATTATTGAAGGAAAAGTTTACATTATATCAAAATTTACATTAGAATGATTGAAGAATACTCTTTAATACCATTAAATGGTTTTCAGTTTATTCCTAATCGTGTTATCCTATTAGAGAAAAAGAGGAAGCTCACTTGGTTAGTAAACATAGTAGTTTACATATAATTGCTCATGATTCTTTTGTTGTCAACCAATATTTTGAAAAAATTTGCTCCTAACTATTTCTAATCGTAGATATCATTGGATTGATGATGAAGGGAACATGAAGAATCACGACATGGATAGAAATATGTGCAACAAAATTGTCTAGAACTAGATGATTTATGATAAACTACACTTCATTGGTGTTAATTCTATCAATTAACACATTAAAAATATTGTAATGCAAATCATTTGCATCTACTATAATATTTTTTTTTGGGGGAGAAAGTAAGCTAAGATGTATCTCACGGGAGAGTTTGTCCAATCAATTTGTGAGTCATCTTGAACAGCACTATTGGACACTAATGGTTATTCTATAATTTGGAAAAATGAAATTTTATCAACGTAATACATGTATACATGAACATATATTTACCAACACAATATTGATGATGTATGTAGTATATTCCTTTACAAGTTTTTTCTTTGAATTTATCCAATTATAAAAATTTGTATTAACTTATATATCATTTCTTTTTTACTAGGATCGTTCATACCTAATAGTTTAGGATTGTTCACGAGCGCTCCTCAAGGTCTTAACTTGCATAAGGTAATAATATTTTCTTAATTTATACTGAAAATCTCTAAAATTATATTATGTTTTAAAATAAATTATTTCACTGATTCCAACTTGATTTCTTTTACATATATATATATATATATATATATATATATATATGTATGACCTACAAAATTCATGTTGTTAGCTGAAACTCCAATTGATCCTGAAGAAATTACTCTCCATCTAAGCCGTATTTCCTGAAGATTAGATTGCTAAGCCATCTACAATCTCATCAGACATGTCCACCACTAAAACGAGGAAAGTTGTTAAGTAGGAGAAAAACTAGCTATATAAAGTTATCATTTTGTTTGAAGCTTAATAGTTTCCAAATTGAACGTTTTATTGGTTGTTCTTCTTTTGTATTTACATTTTTGGTCACGGATAAATTTGTCACTATTTTTTATTATCAAATATTTTATTGTTCAATGCTTCTTTTTATGATTAATTAAATAATAATTTGAATAACTTTGTATGCAATTAAATTAAATATGCAATGAGTGAGAAGATTTGATTCAAATTAAATAATGTAATTAAAAAATGAAGTAAGATTATTATATTTTTTAAAATCATTATAGTCTTGAAAAATAATCAGATTGATAAAGAAAATTGATTATATGACACTCAGGGTGGTGATAAACATATTATTAATAATAGCAATTGATAAGATTTTAAAAATAATTTTTAATTTATGATTAAAAATTTGAATTAGATTATATAGTCTGATTATATTACAATTGAAAATATTCGATTATCATATTATATAATGATTGATCAGATAATCGAATTGAAAATTATGATTTTACATTGAATATTAGGCTTAAAAGTTATTTGTAATTTGAAATTACTTTTGAATTGTTATTTATGAATAATAATTAGTAATCATAATTTTCAAATAATCAAATTATATAATGATTATCAGATTATTCAAACACTAAAAATTATTTTTTTCGATCAATATATGACAATTGAGATCAAATCTCAATTAGTTATAATTCAGAATTTTTCCAAATTATTTTCAAATTAATCTAATTTTTCTCAAATCGTTATATACGTTTTTTAATGAGTGAGAAAATATGATATATTTGTAATTTGAAATTATTTTTGAACTGTTATTTATGAATAATGATGAGTAATCATAATTTTCAAATATTCATAATTTGAAAATTGTATAATGCAATAAATAATCAGATTATATAATGATTATTAGATTATTCAAATGTTAAAAATCAAATTTTTTCAATCAATATATAACTACTAAAATCAAATCTCGATTAGTTTAATTCAGATTTTTTTTTCAAAATTATTTTCAAATTTGATTTTTCTCAAATCATTATATAATTTTTTCAATGTGAAAAGATATGAATTAAATTATTTTTTAATTAAATTAAATGTTTCAAATCCTACAATAGCATCTCAAATTTTTTCAAATCCTATTTTAATGTTATTTAAAATATTTTGAATCCTATAAAAAAATATTGGATTGGTTCTCTTTCTTCCATATCATGTATTCTACATAAATGATGTTCGGACATGTTCTTTATTTGTTGTATTATTCTATTTTTTCCAATTACTTATTTAGCATTGTATTGTATAGGATTAATATAATTATTTAAAGAAATCCAATAATTGTTTTACTGCATAGTTATATATAGAGTATAATTATTTTTTATGCAAAGAGTATAATTATTTAAATGTAGATAAATGATTTTAATATTCAATATATCTATTTTACTATTAATTGTCCCATGCATCGACGGGTAATAAATTAGTATTTTCTAAAGTTAAATTTATATGGACTGTCAATATACAAAAGGAAAAATTATACAGATGTTGAATTATGTATCGCTTTGTAAGTTGTCAAAGTGTTTGACTTTATCATCAATTATTTCAAAAGTCTTATAAATAAAAGCATGTAAGTAATAGTGTAAAATTGTTTTACACTCATACATCAAAATTAATAGTGTATCGCTTTTGTTATTTTTTTTTCTTTCCTTAATGTTTTTCGGGGCGAGATAGTTAATGAATTCTCATTTTATTAATAGAGGCAGAAGTATAGGATAAATTATTAAACCCTTTGTATTTGTGTATTTGTTTATTAATATCTTATACAAATTAATAAAGAACTTCACAAATATTAATATCCTGTACATATTACTATTTTCTTGCCCATTGTTAGTTGTGCAATCTGTTTAGAGTTTGGAAGGATGAACGCACCAATTTGATTGTGTCAATGGATCCTATACAAAGGATACTAATGTTAGGTGAACACTCATATGACACATGTTCGACATATGATTGAACACAATGTGTGGTGGACATAACTTGAATATGTCGCGGGCATGGTCAAACATCTTTTTGAACTTTTTACTTTTTTGGACAATTTTTTTTCTTTTTTTTTTTGTAAACCAACATGAAAAGCATTAGGTCCAATCAAATAGATGTTCATATATATATATATATGAATTATAAATTTTTTATTAAATTTTAATTATATATATGTCATATCTAACCTGGTAATTTATGAATTTGGTGTGTTCGTATCAATATCTATGCTTTGTAGGTTCAAAGGATTTTGACACGTGAAATTTTGAAGAGAAAATTTCTTGAGTTACAACAAATCTTATTCCATTTATAATATCGCACCTCTATCATTTTATTAAAAAGGTAGTAAAAGAAATAAATAATAATAATTAACCATAAAGATGAAGTCTAAATTATAAATGAACAAGGGAATATCTAACTTTGAGCACACTCAATGGAATAAAAATCTCTTGTTCCCAAATCATTTCCTTCCCCCACCTTTTTGTTAATTGCTTGTGTAATTAGCTGTCGTGTTCTCACATCATATTTACTTGTTTAGCATATCAGCTCATTTAAAAGGCCAGAAAATGAAATTGAAGTTGAAAGAATTTATTTGTATTTAGAATTAATATTTCAAAAGTATGTTTAAAAGAGCTACTTTTATTTGAATAGAACAATATAATTACTTTTAGAGATAGAATTCCCAAGAAGGACAAATTAAAATAATTAGGTAAGTGTTGAGAAGAAAGTTATTTAGGCGTAATATAGGTGAAATCCCATCCCATGTTGATCACCTTAAAATGAAAATATTCTTCTTAAGCAATATAATTTTTGCACCGTTAAAGAGTAAGTTTAGTGGCATGAAAAAAGCACCCAAACAAGCTTTGATGTAAAAGTTTATTTTCAGCTGGTTATAAGTAAATTTGATAGTATCAAAATATAAGACAAACATGCACGTTGTTCCACCCCACTTAAGCTATGCCACAATAGGTGAAGACAATATCCTTATTGGATGCAGAAAACTTAAGCTGTGATTTGGTTTTAGAAAATAGCTTTTGATTTTCATTTTTATTTCCAATTAGTTTTCTATTTTTAGAATTTTGTGAGAAATTTATGAAAATTATAAAATTTTATTTTTAATTTTTTATTTCCAATTTTCATTATTTGCTTCTCAAAATGTGTCATGACTCACCTATGGGACATGACCGGCACATGAGGATTAATTTCCCATGAAAGTCTGGTAATGTAACTGACTAATATGCATAATTAAATCAAACATATTCAAAATATCTCAAGTTCAACTATAATTCCATAATCTGAAAATATTTCTAAAACATAAATCCTGAATATAAAGCTGCATAAATCCATAATCTTAGACGAAACCAAACATAATTAAGTAAATGGCTAAACTAAAAGTAATTAAAATAATATAATGTATGTCAAATCTTTCCTACACAATTACTAGAGCACTACTAAATTAATATATATAAGCTTCACTCAGAAGTAAAGCTCACCAAAAGAAGCCGCAGCACTATTGGGGAGGATCTTATGGTGCAACTAAACCTATAGCTGTATCTGTAGGGGAAGGAAAAGAGAAGGGTGAGTTCATCAAAACTTAGTAAGTGAGCCTCCATTCACAACCCACATAGGATAATGATAAAAGTACATAACATATACATACAACTAGTGAAAAGCATTTTATACATAACTATAGATAATTGCACTGAAAACAATAATTTAACTAATCCATGACAATAACTAGTAGAGAAACATGCATATTCTGTGCATAAATATCTGAAAATAGCTAAATCAGCAAATGACTAATCTGATGAGCACCTAACTAGGTCCTATAAATGGACACCTCACTCGGTTTCTTCCTAGGTGAGCTAGTCCTCTAGCGGACCACTCATACCAAGGTTAATGATTAATCCTAAGGGTTGACTACTCATCTGTTTCTCACTATTTATTAGTTAAAAACTAATAGCAACAAAATTAACTGTTCATATAAAATTGGGATTTATGAAATTTTCTAGATGATAAAACAAATCCATAATCATACATACAACAAGTATGGTCCTATGAGTTTTCTAAAATAATAATTTGTCATGATAACTTTAAAATAATAATTTTCTAAAATTTATATAATCCATAAAGGCATATTTATTGGCATAAATTATTCTAAAATTTCATAAATAATTCATATAATATGGGAAAAAAATAATAATGATAAAAAATATGGTCATGAGCTTAAACCTACTCACTATTGGTAATGGGAATGTACTTCCACTGACAACTTGACCTTGGGAAGTAGAAATGACAGGACAACTGCCAAATAATATAATGAAAATATAAACAATTTGATTTAATCTCTCAAATGAGTTTGGGATGATAAGGAGGAAGAATGGTGAGGAAAATCCCTGGCAGTACCAAATTCACAGACTAGATAAAAAGGAGAAGGAATTGACTAAATTCCATGAAGATCACTTCCGGAAGAGATTAATCGAAGAAAATTGAGAGAACCACGTTTTTCTCTGGGAAAAATTCTTGGGCGGCTAAAGTTCTTAAAAGATTATTTAGGAGTATTATGATGTGTCAAATATATACCAGAGATAAAAAAAAAGGTCCCAAACAGCCCGCATCCTAGCCGCGCGACATTGACACGGTACGTGTTCTCGTTGCACAATACCAAGTTTGCTTTTATATATATATATATATATATATATATTAACACCACAACACAGCCGTGTATGTGCGTGTTCTCGTTTTACTATTTAAGGTTTTAGAATAATAATAATAATAATAGCACCAACATCTACAAGTTCTGTGCGTTTGGTTACTTGTAGTAGCCTTGGTATGTTTGGTTACTTGTATAATAATAATAATAATAGTATATTTATATTGTTACTTATAGTATCATTAATAATAGTAATATTAGTTCACATACCAATAAATTTTGTATTTAGGATATTATAAAATGATAAAAACATAAAATGGAAAATGAAAACTGAACATTATTTTCTGAAATTAAATGTACTCTTAGGGTCCATATTTGATTTCATTTTTAATTTTTATTTTCAGTTTTTTGATTTTTATGATTTTGTAAAAAAAATACTGAAAACTGGAATTTGTAGTTTTTAAAATTTTCAATATATTTTTCAAAATCTAAAAACTGAAAATAAAAACTAAAAATTGAAACTCAAATTAACCAGGCTCTAAGGTTTTTTATTTTCAGTACCATGTGAACTAAGATATCATCACCACCATCATATTTTGACAATTCTAACCTTACCGATGAAGCAAATTAAAAATACCAATATGTATGGCAATTGTTGAAAAAAGAGGAAGAAAGATCAATAAGCGACAATTAAAGCTTCAAATGAATCATTTTCAGCAGAAGAAAATTGTTCATGCATGCTGTGCTTTGCTATTGCATTTTTTTAATCCGACCGAAAAAAGGAGTCAAAAAAAGAGGCTTGTGCCACTTGTGGCAATCAAGTCGGTAACACACTATTCAATTATTTTTATTTAGGCAAAAAAAAAAAAAGAATTGGGGCATTCTTTAGTTGTAATTGTTCGGCAATGTTGGAAGAGTGACTATGACTAAGCAACAAGACGAGTCATAGTTTAAAAGACTTTGGGCAGCCAATGTTGACAAACCCTTCAATTATAAACCTCCAGCTTCGGTCGTCCAATTAAGAACTCAGTCACCGTATTATAGTTTCGATTTTATGATGAATTTTACGCATGATAATATAGTCACTATTTTTTCCTCCATTCTTTATTAATAATCATACAAATCAAAATAATTTAATATATTAGAAAGTTAATATACCTGATCACTATTTCTTCCAGTCTATAATATAAGTCGTTTAAAGTTATGCATGAGAATTAAAGCAGTGATTGAATTTCATTAATCTTGTAAAAAAAATATAAAAATATCATTTACCACTTATCATGAATTATCTCTCATTAAATAAAAATACTCACATGAGTTCATTTTCACTCATCATCAATATGGGGTAAAATAAATAAAAAGTACTTAATATTTTCTTAAAATGTGAAAATGACTTATAGTTTGAACAACAAAAAATCTAAAAATAACTTATATTATAGACCAAGAGAGTAATAAAAAATGGAGGGAGTAACACATAATTTATAATTTTTAGGTGAATCCAAATATTCATCATGAAAAATAGTGATTAATTATTTCTTGGCCTAGACCTCACATAAGGAGTCCAGTTAGCTGACTAACTACCAATTATGCTAAGTCTTGTGGTTATACATAATTTATATATATACACACAGACATTTAAAATTCAATAATACATACGTTATGATCTGTAACATTTAGTATCAGCATTTTTTATTAACAAATTTAGTATTAACTTGAAAATATATTATCTTCGCTCTGACTTTAGTCGCTTTCTGTTGAATTAACTTGAAACTATATTATCTTCTTCCGTTCACTATGACATCGAGTAGGAACCGTATAGAACCAACCAAAATTAATCCAATAAAATAATCTGAAAGTGGAAAAAGAGAGGCACAAGTACAGTAATCCTCTCGCTTCACACTATCGTTAATTTCACTCCGATTCCTAATTATGTTATTAATTAATGTGTTCCCTCTCAATTCAATGATAATGATATTTGTTAGGAATAAGACCAGAAAAAGAAAATAATTCGTTTACTTTAATTTGTGGGATTGTGCTCTGAATCGTACGTCTTTATTTGATTGTCATCGATGTTACGTAATTTCAAATATGATTTTTTTTTGTTCGTCAAGTATTTTTTTCTTAAGTGAATGCTTCAGTTCTGAAGTTGTACGAGTAAGTTATTGTCCTCAAAATTAAAAAAATTGTCTTTTTAATCCCCAAAAAGAATAAAGCATAAGTCAATTAATTTTTGACATACATATAAATCAGATTAATCTCTGAAATATATTCCATCAAATCAAACAGTCCTTCAAATTGGAAACATTATTGTTATTTTTGGGATTACTTTGGCTCAAAATTTAAAATTTAACTTTAAGGGACTAACCCGATTTCATTGGTATTTCATAGACTAACTGCACTTACATTGTATAATTTCTAACACTAAAAACTAATATCTTAATTTTAGAAATCAAAGTAATTTACGAGAGGGATGAAGGTAATTAAGCAATCACTTATCTTTTTTCTCTGTGAATTATAAGTTTAAGTAGTGGGGAAGACGCAATTCAAAGTCAAGACATGTATTGACTTTATTTAGCCAACGTTACCCTTAGAATTTAATGGGCTTATAACATCTCGGCTCATGTTGTCTATAATAAATGTAGCATTTTAAACTTGATACAATATTTAATAGAAATTTTAAGGAAATGAAGTTGCACCATGACTAATAGTTATAACTTTTAGTCTAGTAGAAAGCTCTTGATTCAACAAGTGGTAACAAAGTAAGATTATGTGTTAAAATCTGCCAACTAACACTATGGGATATTGTGGGCTTTATTTGGCTAGCAGTAAGCACTTGGTCCATATCAAGATAAATGTGGTGAAAATGAATTATTCATTGAATTTGTTGAATGAGAGTCAGATATGACTCATACATGAACTCAAGCGAGAGATGAAAAACTAACTCTCTAACAAATAACCAATTCTAACTAATTCGATAACTAACTGCTTGATCTCTAATTACATGAAGTTTAATACCCCTCGTTAAGTTGGTGCACATATATCAAGTTTGCACAATTTGCTCATCACATGTTTAAGCTAATTCCTGAACCTCCTTGGTAAAGAAATCTGCAAGTTGATCCTATGCGGGCACATGAATCAGTTTAATGAGACCAAAATTAACCTTCTCTCTAATGAAGTGACAATCGATTTCCATATGCTTAGATCTCTCATGGAAGGCAAGATTTGTGGAAAGATGGATGGCTGCCATATTATCACAAAACATCATTGTGGAGTCCACATGAACGGATAAGAACTTGAGTAGCTTAGTCAACCAAGTTATCTCACTGGAGGCGTTGGTTAAGGGCCTATATTTTGCATTAGTAGAGCTTCTAGAAATCATAGTTGCTTCTTACTTCTTTAGCAAGTCAAGGATTCTCCTAAGAAGACATATCCAGTAGCTTGATGTTGAGCGACGAGTGTCCAAATAGCTTCCCTAGTTAGCATCAACATAAGCTGTAAGAGAAAGCTTGGATTGTGAAGAAAAAATAGGCCTTGACCAAAAGCAGATTTAAGGTATATCAATAGATAATGAAGAGCATCTAAATGAGGTCTTCAAGGTTGGGACATTAATTGGGCTAGCTTGGTGACAGGGAATGTAATTTCTAGTCTTGAAATGGTTAGATACATTTGCTGCCTATGATCCGTATATAAGTGGAGGGATCATTTAACAACTCCCTATCTATGCCATTGAGTTTCAAATTTGAATCCATAGGAAGAGATGCTAGTTTACAAGAGATGAAACATGTGTCCTTTAGCAAGGATAGAGTATATTTTCTCTAAGAGAGATAAATGCATCTACTATTTCGAGCTAGCTCTAACCAGAGGAAGTACTTTAAGTCTCTTAGAACTTTGAGTCTGAAAATTCCTGTAATTTCTTTTGAACTTGAGCTATGACATCAATGGAGGGACTAGCCATTATAATGTCATCCACATAAAACCAATAAATAAGGCAATGTTGTCAGATCCAAAGAAATAAAGAATAATCATTCTTTGATTGAGTGAATCCGTGACTGAGAAGTATGGTTGAAAACTTATGAAACCATTGTCGTGATGCTTGTCTAAGACAATATAGGGACTTGGTGAGCTTGCAAACCAATCCCCTTACTTGGATGACCTAGTGGAAGATCTATGTACACTTCCTCAAATAAATCACCATTGAGGAATGTTTATTGATATCTAATCAAAGGAATTTCCAACTCTTCATAGTTGCAATTGAAAGTAAGACTCTGACAATGGTGAGCTTTGCCACTAGAGAAAAAGTGTCTTGAAAATCCACCCAGCTTGTTGCGTGTAGCTCGTTGCAACCAAACGGGCTTTATATCTATCCAAAGTGTCGCTGAGTTTATATTTGACTTTGTAAATCTATTTGCAATCAATAATATGCTTGTCCTTAAGAATAAAAACTAATTCCCATGTGTGGTTATCCTCCAGTGCTTTAAGTTCCTCATCCATGGCCTGTCTCCATTCTAGAATTTTGATTTCTTGATGATAAAAGCTGGATCTGGGATAACATTAATGTGGAAGATAAATTGGGAATAGTTTGAGGACAACTTTTGGTAGCTGAGATGATCTAATATAGGGTAATTGACACCAATAAGTGCATTTGTAATCTTGGAAGTGCCTTGAAGGTTTGGAAACAAGAAGGACCTTCTAAGTGTAGGTTCAGGTGCATGGTTTGGATGTGTAAGATTGGCTGAAACATTTTTAATAGTAGAAGAGGTTAAATCTAACAAAGATTTTGCGTATTGGAGTCTTGTAGGCTAAAGAACAAGGGGTGTATGATGAGGTGGAATATGGAGTTAAGGTAAGGGCAAGGGATTGGGAAGAACAATATAAGCAAATAGGTCTATATTAAAGGATGAATAGGTTGAATTGGCAAAGGAAAAGATATTCTCATGAAAGGATACATCTCTAGAGATGAGGAATTGCTTAGTTTTCAAGTTATAGAGCTTGTACTCTTTGTAGCCAATAGGGTAACCAACAAATACAGTTAGATCAGCTCTTGAACAAAACTTGGTTTTATGTATGGGAATAGTCAGCATAAGTTAACAACTGAAAATCATTAGTTGGGAGTAATTAGGTTGTTTTCCATACAACAACTCATAAGGGGTTTTGAGTTTTAAAGGGGGGTGTTCTATTAATGTGGAACACGGTAGTTGACAACCATTCACTCCAATAAGAAATAGGCACTTTAGATTGAAAATACAAAGCTTTAGCCACATTGAATAAGTGCTGGTGTTTCCTCTCTACTACAACATTTTGTTGTGGTTGATAGGGACATGAAAACTGATGTAGGATACCTCTAGTCTGCAGAAATTCAATGATGGCCAATTCTTTGGCATTGTTTGACCTTAGCTACTTAATTTTAGCATGAAATTGAGTCTCAACAAAGCTAAAAAAAAATACATTAAAGAATTTGCAACCTTGGATTTATTTGAAAGAAGGTACACCCATGTAAACCTAGTGCAATCATCCACAATGCTAAAAAATTATTTCTTTCTAGTATATATAGGAACATGATATGGTCTCCATACATCACAATGTACAAGATCAAATAGAGCATTATATATGTTAATGATGCAAATGAAAGACAATCTATGAAATTTTGCTAAAGAATAAATTGTACAATGAGAATCATTTGAAATTTTAGGTAAACTAAGTGTATCAGAAATTGCATACAAAACTTTATTAGACAAGTGTCCTAATCTTAAGTGTCATAGTTCTGAAGTATTGAAAGGGAGATGATTAATTATTGGTGAAGGCAACAAAGCATGTGTAGAGGGTGAAGAGACATGTTACTAAAAGGCATATAGACCTTTATGCGAGTTATCCTTCCAATCACCTTCAATGAACTGTTGTTCCAAATTGAAAAATGAAAAGGAAAGATAGTAACAGATAATATGGAATTCTTTAATAGTGCTGGAACAAAAAGCAAATTAATATGAAATTATGGAATATAAAGAACATTGTGTAGAATAAGATCCTCAACCAAAGTAACATCACCCACTGAATGAACTAGTACTTTGGAAGCATTTGGCAAATTAACAAAGAAACTAGATAAAGGTTGAACATATGAGAACAAAAATAGAGAACAAGTCACATGTGAAGTTGCTCCACTAGCTAGTATCCAAGAATTGGAATCAAATTGTGATCTTGAAAGTGATGTAGAGAGAACCATACCTATAGGGTAAGATGACTCAGATCACTCATCAGGTTGAGCATGTGAGTGGAGGAGGCATAGCACCTACTATATTTGAGAAAAAGTTAGTTATGTTGAGCTTTAGCAGGTAGCTCAACATGTGGAGCAAGCCCAAAGATTGGCTCAGCTTGCCTCAACCTTTCCTATAGCCAAGGGGAAAGCCATGTAATTGGAAACATTTATCAACGTTGATTGAGAACATTACAATGTGTACACAAAGGTAGACCTTTCTTGGAGTTCTTAGCCCTTGGATGAGTATAATATTTTTGAGCTGATTTGTTGACATGAAAGGTAACTTGTCGTAGGAAACTGAGGAAGAACCAATAGCACGTTGCTTTTTCTTTTGAGCAATTAAAGCAAGTACCTTAGTTATCAAAGGTAGAGGCTTTTTGAGTAAGATTTACCTTCAAATATGAGAGTATGAATCATCCAACCCCATTAAGAAACGGTAACATACTGAGCTTGAAGAAAATCTTGAAGAGGCGATTTCCTTCACAATTGCATCTTAAGGTTGGACGAAAATAGTTCAATTTTTCCCAAAGGAACTTGACCCTTGTGAAGTACTAAGACACAGTCATGGTGCCTTGATGGAGAGTCATTAATTCACACTTCAACTTGAAAACCCTAGGGCCATTACCATGTTGGAAACATTCTTGAAGATCACTCCAAAGCTCAACAAATTCAACATAAACCAATGAACTTGCAATTTCTTTGGAAACTGAATTAAGAATCCATGAACTAACCACATTGTTCATGCATTACCAAGGTCTAAACTAAATGGAATGTTCATTAGGATTAGGGCTAGGAATTGCCATTGATGAAGCCGAGCTTATGTTTGCCATTGAGGGCTCTGGACATCATGCAACTCCAAGAGTGATAATTTTCCTCATTAAGGGTTTAGACACAAGCACCGAACTAGGCTGATCGGAAGGCTGAAGAGCATAAGGATCATTGTTGACATTTGCCATTAATGAATGAGCGAAGAATAAAGATAAAGCTCAAAGAAGAAAATGAAAGAGTGTGAAGCGATATCAAGAAGTGGTAGTGTCTTTTGATACCATATCAAGATAAATGTGGTGAAAATGAATTATTCATTGAACTTGTTGAATGAGAGTATATAGATGGACTTATATACATGAACTCAAGCGAGAAGAGATGAAAAACTAACTCTCTAATAAATAACTGATTCTAACTAGTATGATAACTAATTGCTAACTTATCTATAATTACATGAGGTTTAATAGTCTAACATGCCTCCGAATTCATTGAGTCTTTATAGATCATCCATTGATAAGGAATAACTTAGGAATTAAGTCCAAGTCATGACAACATATACAAGTGAAAAAATTCAATTGAGTGAGTCAACTTTATTGGCATAACTCCAAATATATGAGATATCATAGTCTCACCCACCCAAAATTATTTCAACTACATAAATTGCCATTTAAATTGCTGCTTGGTAAATGAGTTAAAGGCCAATTTAACACGCGTGATAGGATAAGAGTTGATAATATAAGATCTGAGAGTATAAAGCCTGATAAATTTTTAATACTATACAATGTTTGGCGTAACACTGTATTCTATTTTATATTCTATAATATCATACTTATTTACAAATAATTCTAATACCTTAATTAAATATTAAATAAATCAAATAACAATAAAATAGGAATTTTTATTATAATAATTTTCAAATGCTATATTTATGTAAATGTTTATTAATTAAAATTTAATTTATATTAAATGTCATTAGTTATTTCAATATTTTATATATTTTAATATTTTATATTTTTTTATCATAATTATTTAAATTTAAATTATTAATCCTTACTTTTATATATTACATATTGTTTATTATTTATTTATATATTTTATTATTAATAATTCATAATTTTTATATTATATATTATTTATTTAAAATATTTTTGTTATTAAATATTTATTATTTTATTTTATTTATTATTTATCAATTATATTTATTTTTATTTTTATTATATATAACTAAACTGATATTATATATTATTTATATTTATTTATTATAAAATAATTTTATTAAAAATAAAATTTTTATATTTTATTTTATTATTATTTATTTAAGAATTATTTTATTTACTAAAATATTTTAAAAATAAAAGTGATCTTATACATTAAAAGCTAATCAGGCCTAATACGACATTCTTATGTTGTATTAAGTTATATAGCATTTTGATGTATAAGGGTAATGATATATAAGGTTATATAATACGTTCTCTACCAAACAATAGATAAGGACATTCACATATAGTATTAGATTATCTATAATCCTAATACATAATACTAAACATCCCCTAAGTGGTTGTAGGGTGAGCAAGTGTTAGGTGGCAGAAGCAAAAGAAATACAATAAACAACAACAAAACACACAAACTTTAACATGGTTCAATCTTAACTCCTATGTCCACGACTTCACAAATCAACCAAAAATCTTTCACTACTCTAATTTTTGAACGATTAAGCTGCAAATCATTCTTACAAATCTTTCATCACATGGACAACTCCTAAAAACTATCCATATATTTGATCACTCCCACTCTTGAAGGATGACTAAACCCAACATCCAAATGTCATATTTATAGGCCAAAATACTAGCAACACTTCTACTTCTTATCAATATGGGACTTTGGGTTAAATCCTAATAGTAAGGAGAAAAGGTATGGACAAGAAATAATATGATATTGTAAAATGAAAATTAAGAGGATTTTAAAACTAGAAATTATAAATTTTGTAAGATTATTTAATTTTGATATCTGATTGTGTAAAACTATTTTATATTATTATATAGTCAAATTTTTCTATTTGCATAATTTTTCAATTAGTGTATGTGCAATAGTATGTAACATATACATAAGTATTAATAATAAAATTATAATATTTTGACAATATTTAATATATTTATTGAAAAATACCTTTTTTTAATTAAATAATATGAAACTTATAATTATAATTTATGATAAAATGTAGATATTTTAGTTAATATATATGTTAAATATTATTAAAATATTATAATTTTATCACTAATAACATATAAAAGTCGTTATTCTTTTAATCACTTAAATTAATGAATTAACATACATATAGAATCCTAACAAATTTTTATAAAATAGAAAGTGACAAATGTAATTACACTAGGTTTCGGGAGAAAGTGTAATTTATTTATTGAATAATAAATCGTTTTGTGGGTATGGAAGATTGAACTTTTTGCTCAACAACCGTTCCGTCGTCTTTTACATTGAGTTGGGGGGTACAACAACTGATTAATTAAGGCTCTCTAGCTCTCTATTCTCTTTCTCTTATATATACCACGAACTTCCTAAGATGTAATTTAAGAAGAAACAGATAAGAAGTTAAAAAATGAAAAAAACAAAAATTAATAATTGAAAAGGCAGTGTGGGTGAAGCATTGCATGCTACAAGAATTTTTCTTTTCCAATTTTTTCTTTTGTCAGGGGGGAGGCATGTTTTTGGGGAAGGGGAGAGAGGATT
Source organism: Dalbergia oliveri (assembly GCA_030441495.1). NCBI lineage: Eukaryota > Viridiplantae > Streptophyta > Magnoliopsida > Fabales > Fabaceae > Dalbergia > Dalbergia oliveri. Next base: position 13,670,090 of record JAMLFY010000008.1, read on the forward strand.
GGAAAGAATATCTTTTAGAATCTGTATCGATATAGTTGAACTTGTCTTTTGTTGTATACTTTAGATGAAAGAAAGAGAAACTATGACAAATGAATTGCCCATATATAAATCTACTCTCGGAAGAACTAGAGGGGGTGTCAGGAGAAATTAATAAAAAGCTAAAGGATGGAAAAGCAGGCTAAGAAAACTCAGCTACAAGATAAAGAATCTATGACTAATAATTTTTTGTCTCATTTAAATGAAAGGATTTGAATATATAATAACATTTTAGTAATCTTTTATTGCAGAAAAAAATCTAATAATCTTTTAGAATTTTCATCTCCTCCACAAACTTTAATCTAATGATAGAATATTCTTAATAAATATTATTTATTATCATTAACGATTCATATTTTAACTCTATAATATGCCTAACAAATATTATTCCCCAACTCGGAGAATGTATCAAATAACAAGGTTGTTTTCTATAGAAGAACCGCCTTTATGAATTTGTAGAGATTGCAATCTTTTGTGTGTGTGTATATATAAATAGAAAAATTGACATTAGTAAGAATATAGTCAAATAATTTTTATTCAAATAAAAATATATTAAATAACTTCAAATTAAAGCAAAGTTTTATAAACATGATTTTGAACACATAAAAGTTTAATTCAATAGTGAGTTTTCTATAGCTTTATTTAATAAAAAAATAATCTAATTGTATATAATTAGCTTTATAGTTTTATATGTATTTTTTTTATCTCCATGGAATATATTTTAAACTAACATAAAACAGTAACAAAAAAAAAAACTAACATAAAACAAAAGGGTGTTGTCACACATGATGTCACTCGTTGATTAGGTGAAAAAGATGGCACGACACTTTCAACATAATTGACCATGGTTTCACGATCTCGACAAACAATAATTTGTTGCAATGATTTTAACATGTATAATAATGACAAGTAAAACCCCACTATGTTAACGTTTAAAAAGTGAAACAAACATGCATAATTACTTTATGAGGGAGGAAAACCGTCACAAACAAAGAATTGAAAATTTCAAGTTGACTTTACACTGTTCATTTTGATGGTGATCTTTTAACTTGACTTCTTAGTGAAGACAGAAATTTCAATCTATCTGAACTAATTTTCTCGAATCCGCAATTATATTATGTAACATGCTTGAAAAACCTGTCCTAGTTAAATGAATTAAGACCTAAATATATGACTCGGTAAAACCCACTTACAATAGCCAAATCTTGACCTGCTTTATGGTTTTAAATCTGCCTCATATTTTACTCAAAGCTTTCAAAAGGGGTTTGGACGGCTTTAAAGTAGCACCAATTAATACAGCTTTAACAACTAAAAGCTAATGAGTACTTGGCACCTCACGAAGAAACTGATAATTATTTGAATGAAAAAACTTACATTCATTTTCTTGAATCCATTACATCCAATTTTTCAATTAAATTATAGTATGTGAGATTTTTTTTTTAAATGAGCACATACTTTTAAATTTGGCTTAAATATATTTTTGATCCCTATTAATATATGTGGTTGGTTTTAGCTCCTCTAAAAATTTTTACGCTAGTCCCTTATTTTTTTAATATTATATGTTTTGCCCTTACCATTAGTTTATATTGTTAAGTGGCGATCTTAATAAGGATTAAAGGAAAAATTTTAAGATATTTCTAAGGACAAAAAAATATATTTTTAATTTTTTAAGAGTTTAATGCATATTTTAAACTACTTTTAAAAACTTACAAATAGAGTGTAAGGGCTAAAAACATAATATTAGGAAAAAAGAAATCAAAGGCCAAAAGAAAATATTTGAGGGACTAAAACCAAAGTGGCCTATATTTATGGGGACCAAAAACATATTTAAGCCTTTGAATTTTCTTTAGAGTTAATCACTTTAATAAAAATATCTACTTGTCATGATTTAATTGGTGAAATAGATAAAATGATATAAAAAAATGGACATTGGAATTTGACAAGGGACTAAAAGGAAAAAAAATGATATGTCCTTTATGCATTATTTCAATGCCATTCTCTTACCTTGATTCTTGTCCCCGTCCTTGTCTGTCTGCAATAAACTATATCATCCTAACCTTTTGGGCATCACTTATCTGTTTTCTTTTTTCATATCTAATTTCTTAAAAGTTAAAAGTGTGTTTGTGAGTTTGTTTATTAAAAATTTGGAAGGAAAGAAGAAATTTGTAAAGTAAAATTTCAAATTTGTTTCTTAAAAGTGTGTTGCTGCAGTCACTCATACCATCATTAGCTCCAGCCAGGAATACTTCTGAAAACTGTCCATTGATAAACCTTACGTTTATTTAACGAAATATCAAGTAGGCAGAAGTACTGAACTTGGTATGAATTTGAGCAGGAAAGTGCTGCAGTGGCTCTTAAAAGATCTCAGCCAAATGATTCCTTGTGTTGTATATCTAATTAAACAACACAATACAATTAAGTAATGTGAACCACTAGATTACGTCACTAAAGGTATATTTGGTTATGAGATAAAAATGAAACGTAAATTTTCATAGATGGACTCTATGTGTAAGATTACATGTGAACCCCAACCATTAATAATTTATTCTCATTTTTAATCCGCAACCAATCATACTTTAAGAATACATTAAAATCTCTCTCAGAATGGATAAAAGCCTACTCAATCCAATATAGGATTTACTTGAACATCAGAATGCAAAGCGGCTCCCAGTGCCATCAAGAAAACGATCAGTATGCCACCCTTTGTTCTGTAATTCCTTTAAGAATACAGGGAAGACACCATTCATTTTCTCATAGGCCTCTTCCAAGACACTACTAGTATTGAGCTCATTAGAGTAACCATCTATTTGTGCAGCACATGCAGCAACTAGCCACCCTTTCAATGCATCTTCACCACTAGCATCTTGTTGCAGTACCATGTCAATGCATTTACCTCCACCAGTTAAAAGAAACTTCTCCTTGGGGAACACTTGTTTTAATTCAAGAAGCCTTGAAGGCTTAATAACCTTGTGCAAGGCCCTCCCTACTCTTACATTTCCAGCATCTTCCGTGAATCGTGCAGGATATAGCAGATTTTCTCTGTATCTTAGATCAGCAGGGCTTGATACATTTCCTCCCTGGCTTAGAATTCAATTAACAGTCAACTCTATCATTTCACTTTTTCGAATAAAGGAATCAAAATCAAGAGAGTATTCATTTACTAGAATAGTTTGGACCAGACCTTGAGAAAATCAGCCACAACCATCGCAGTTCTTTGTGGATTCAAGGTATTGACAGGAGTTGCTCTCATTTCTTCAGACACACTATATATGTGTATAATCGAAAGAAGAGGACCCACAACCAGCTGACAGGGAATGTTACATAACCAATCCGTTGGGAATATTCAATACAATGTATATTTATCATTAAGATATGCAATATGACAGAAGGTAAACTAGAAAGATATACTTTGTAATTTCAGTAATGGTTCTGAAATTTTGATTGCAGATAAATATGCATGACCTATATGCCTCAAAAATCGATATTTGATTTGTAACCTTGCTACCACAACATTTAAGTCTAAAAGAAGAGATCTCATTAGTAATTTGTAAGGGAGTATATTGATCAAAATTTGAAACTGCAGTTTCTCTCTTTAGTAAATGTTGATATTAAATATCCTATTATTAGTTTTGATCGAGTACAGGGAGAGACAGCCTGAACTTTTCAGTGCTGTCTAGAAATACAATCATGAAGCTTGAATCAATAGTCCTTTTGAAAGGTCATTAAAACCGGGTGAAACAAAAATATCAGGACATCTAGTCCAATTTCACAAAATATCTCTCGAAAAAATATGTTTTGCCCCCTTGTTGCTACCACTTTATCTTGAATTAATATTTTGCCCTTTTATTGGTGAACTGGCATGTAACACATTTCAAAACTGCCCATAAAATGTAAACTCTTTCAACCCTCTAGAATTCTGGTAACAGCCACAACCAAACAACCAAAACATTACATAGATTTATGCACAGAATAATTAAAAGTCAAAAACTGAAAATAAAATAAAAAACTAAAGCCCAAGATGAAACATATATTCTCTATACCTTTCCCTGCATAGATGTACAGATAGTAGATGCTAACTGAATTCCAACTCCAATTCCAACAACATTAAATAGAGTTGAAATAGCCTCCCCTTTAGCAAATAGATCACTGAGATTTCCTTCTTTAGCAAATGAAGAATATATAGGCAACCTTGTTGCTCTTGCTGCAACAACTGCTATCCCCTGTTGACTCCAAATAATGGAAAGAGAAGTTAAGACCCGGAAATAAATGACAGTTAAGAGTTAGGTTCACTAGAAATCTAGAAGGGTGTTAAAGTTCCCTATCTTGACATACATAGGCATAAATGAACAATTAGAAATAAATCAACTTTATATTGCAACAAATGACAATATGTGAAATTACAGCTACAACTAAGCCTTCATTATTGCAATTTCACATATTGTCACTTGTTGCCATATAAAGTTGATTTATTGCTAATTGTTCATTTATGCCCCTTTTTTTGCTGCATATGTGAAATTATTTTTAAAATTCTCAATTAAGTATCAACCTTTGCAAAATTTCCAATGCCTGCCATTTCAAGAAAAAGATGAGGGAACAGTGGAGAAAGCACTTCTAAGCCAGTGCCTAAATCATAGAGCACATCAGCTGCAAAATGGAATATAATTGCAGTCAGACACCTTAAGAACTTAGCAATTGAGATCTAATAAATAAGAGTGACTTGGGGGAAGGAATGAAAAGCTCCATCCCAAATGCAAACCTAGAAGTCTCCAACGTTTAGGCTCAGAATCCATTCTTGCACCCCAATTGCTACATATTAGCTTTCCTACATGTTGCATTCCATCCTTTAAAATCTGGATGTCCGCAGGAAAAACAAGTTATATGTTAAGCTGATGCCACTATTTCTGGATCTGAAAATTGTCACTGCAAAGTAGTATTACATTACCCAACTAACAGCAGTTGCTTGTGCAGGAGTAGGCCGCAAGCCTGCAGCAAATAGCAATGACTGCAGAAGAATAAGCATAAGGCCAGGGACACCCACTTAATGCTGAATTATCTCACGAATCACGAGTCCATTAATAAAAATATAACATTATTACAAACAGTAAACATTGTATCATCCAAATAGGCATATGTGATTTCTATAATGTGTAAGGAATCAATAAAGCATTTAAGAGAATTTTATATATCAGCTGTCCTGCAAGAAAGTTTTATTTTCCTATGTCAGAGACAAGAACGATTCCTTGTTACATGCCTCACTGAGATTTCCAAATTATTAGAATAAGACCTGAGTTGATAGCACTGATAGTGCTGCACTGGTTACATGCTGCAGTGCTCGAAACTGTGTGTATCTAAGGTAGCCTTCATTCACACTGTAAAGAAAACACTGAAAATCTGAGTCATTTGACCAGCTTGTCTGAGCCATAACTATAGCATATATTAAAGAAAATTCAAACAACCTGTATGGATATCCTGAAGGGAAAAATTTATTCAAGAAGGACTCAGTCACCCTTTGATATAATGGCCTGGAATCATCAACGAGCTTTACCTACAGAAAATGAAAAAAGATTTTTTTTTTTTCATATGGGGATGAAAGCAAACAACTAGCCGAAAAACACTTTCAGTAAAACTCATGATCAATTTTAAAAGTTAGAAACTTGTACAAGAGTTACTTTCCACGGCCAAAAACAAAAGGTTACAACTTTTATGCCAAAAGTTAAGGTCCTTAATTACTTTATCTCCGTAATTAAGACATAACATATCACAGTTCTGACTCCAGTCAAGCTAGCAGGAAAACGTCCACCTTCCTTAACTCGTAACAAACAGTTAGAGATGAAAACATAAAAGAGAAACAGTAAGAAGGATTAGATGACAATTAGACTCAGAAAGAGCTATTGCTGCCTCGCTTCCCTATTTTGGTAATATGACATAAACAAACCAGAAAGACTCAACTACCTGATAGAATAGGAAGAAATCAACACCATGGCAACTTACGTTTACAACAATGAATAAATTTTAAGAAGAGGGCACACATCCTCATCTGAGTAGAGCAAATTCCAAAAATGTGACTGGTTGAGTTGTAGCACGATTTTGGGTGCGTTTGTATCCGATTTTTAACAGAAAAAGTGATTTTTTTTCAAGTAAAGAAATTACTTTTCATACAGTATATTCATATCTGTTTCTACTCAAAAGCCAGTAAAAAATTGCTTAAAATAATCTCTCTTTTGATTTTATGTAGAAATTGATATGAGTAGCTTATATGAAAATTGATTATTTCAGTTGAAAAAAATCATCTTTTCTGTCCAGAAACTCCCAAACAAATGCACCCTACCCTATACATGTGTGTGTGCGTGTGTGGATTATGGTTAAACCATTTGGGAAGATAACGCATGGAAGCATTTGATAATTTAAGAAACCGCAAAGATGTAGCAACATAAGAAGCTTCCTAAATTCAAAGAGGGTATCAATTTCTTGTCCATTTATTTTAAGAATTGCGATAGAATGAACAAAATATATAACGACATTAGGTATCCTCCATCGTATATATTAAGCGGCTGAAATATATATCACATTCAGATACTATCCAGAGAATAGAGAATACCCATTTAATTTAAGAATAGAGTGAGTAAGTGAATGAAGAAGGAACGTACAGAGAGGTGGCCATTGGGTTCAAAGTGGAGTCGGCGACAAACAGAGTCAGAGGTTTCGAACCACGACGCTGCACTTTCTGCTCCTCCTCCTGCTTCTTCTTTCTTCTCCATTTTAATACTACTAGTATTCTCCTATATACACGGTTTTCGCCCCCAAGAAACAATAACAATCAGAAAATTGAACCTCGGATTCAAAAAAGAAAAGCAAAAAGTGAAAACAACAAGTGCAGAGACTAACGAGGAAATTCATGTGGAGGAATAGGAAGTGGCGTCAAGCAAGCGGGAAGGAGAGTGGGCACAGCAGTTGGGGATCAACATTAGTCCACCCCAAAACACCTGCAGAATTACGAACTTAACCTCATTGTAATTTTTTATTTTCATTTTCAACCTTTTCTCTTCCTCGCTCTCACTAACCCAGCCTGCTACCCCCACTCGCAGTCCACCTACTTCAAGACCCTTCCATATACTTCCAAATTCCAATCCAACTGCTATCTTTGCAAAGCCATGAACCATAAACCAGTGCTTGGCCTAGACTGAAGTTGACATAAAAGTTTGAAACTGAAGCATCTTGAGGAATGAGATCTTGTCCACAAGACAAAGTAACCATATTTCTAAACCAACATGCATCTACAATCGCAACGCTTAATCTTGGTGATATATGGCAAATGGCTAACCGATATGATTTGCCAGAGTATTTCATCAGTCTTTCTTTTCTTTACCAAACAAGTTCAAGTCTTTAACCTATCAAAAGAGGTGCCAATGTCATCAATGATTTTTTTTCCGAGGACAAATTCACAGTCTATCTATGAGCCACCGGGAATAAAAAACTAGAAATAATTAAGAAATAGTCACTTGAATCTTGTGCATTTTGTGTTTCAGTGCAACCAACCAAACAAAAATGAGTGCTTGACAGGAAAGGAGGTGATGTGAAATGGGGCAACACAAGGGAGGCAACTGTATTAGAGCTCTTGCCAGTGGCAGTTGGTGGTGATGGGCGGAACAGCCACTGGCGGGGTGGATGTGGGGTAAACAGTTGCCGACGGTGGGTGATGGTTGGAGGACTGGGATTGAAGAAAAAGAGAAGGTTAAATTTGAAAATTTACAAAGTTATTTAGTTTTTAATATTTTATTTTTATATTTTATCCATTTAATCTCATCCGTTCATTTATTTTAATACTATATCTAGTGGTATTGAAGGAGTGGACTAAGGTTAGTTCCCAACAATAGGGGACCAACTAATCCTGAGCCAGGAGAGTGAGTGTGTGAGTGTGAGCTGAAACATGTTTTGTTTAAACCGGAGCCAACGAGGTACTCCATGTCGTGTTGTGTTACTTCAGGGCTCGCTTTCAAAGTTCTCCTCTTGCTCATAACAATGCGAATGTAAAGCTCTATTTTAGCCCATCATGTTTTGTCATATTTCAATTTTATCCTTAACAGTTTTTATTTTCTTTTTATTTCAATTTTATATATTGTCTTATTTGCAAATGTATATATGTCGTGATGTTTCAAGGATAAAAAAATACATTATAATTTAAGAGATTTCTCCTATAAAATTTAAGGTTATTTATAATTTATAATAAGTCATGTCTCCTATAACTCAAGGGGTACCAAACAAAACATATAATTTATTCATTCAATTAAAACTTTTGCATTCTTAATTTTCCAAAGACATTTGTTGTTATTAAGTGTATTTTAAAATTAGCTCGTTGGCCTTTGTATAAACGTTTATAAAACACTTACGACGACTAAAATATTCAACATCTTATTATTATGTTTTTTTTGGTCAAAATTATTAAAATTAATTAAAAAATAAATCTTAGTGGGCTAGAAACGTAGCCACTAGCCAATAGCCTTTTTGTGTTTGGGGTTCAGTATCCAATAAAAGTTGGATCAGTTCAGATCAGATCATTGGCACATTGGTCCATGACATCTGGGCCCCCTCACAGACCCGATCCAACACCTCCCCTACCCCTGGACCAAAGAACAAAAAAAAAATGAAACAATTATACGCGGCGACTCGATATGTGAAGGGATGACGGAAGAAAGCTGTAGTGAAGAAGTGGGACCCGGGACGGTGGAGAATCTTTTGTCCTAGCGTTGTTGCAACGCACCGCCCCATAATCAATCAATATCACATCACATCTAATCTATCTTGTTCACTTCTTCTTCTCGTCTCTGCCTTTCTTTAATCTAATCAATGAAAGAGCGAATGACGAATTCCTAAATTTATTTACTTTATTTATTTTTATTTTTTTGATAAACTTATTTACTTTATTTATAATTAAAAGTACCACACAATCTCTCTGTTACTTACTACACTGCATTTATATACTTGCTTTGCTTCTATTCGATATCCTCCTTCACTTGTGTGTTTTGGAGATCATCTTTCCTCTCGTGTGTTTTCTTCAACTCTCCATAACTTCGCTCATGTCTTTCAGAGGGCTCAGCCGGGTATAATATGACAAACATTCTGTCTCACTTTGTTGCTTATGTTTTTAATTATGGGATGTTTTAGAATTTTTCATGTTTCATCATCGTGCTGTTAGTCGTTTAATTTTCATATATGCGTACATCACTTTTGAGGATTTTGAGGATTATGGGATCCACTTTATTTTTATTTTATTTATTTGTTTATTTTGGGGAGCAATTCATGAGCTATTTCGCTATTGTAAATCTTCTGTTCCTAATTATATCTTGCTTGTGGCTTAGGATAGAACATTAATTATGAGGTTAACATATTTGGTTTAGCATTTAGAATTACAAAACCATGGTTTGGCACGTTATAGGAAACCAGCTTTTGCCCGAACCGTGGTTTGATGCCTTCCAAAAGCTAAATCAAACATATTACTAGTGAGACAAGGCCCGGTTGTTATTGTTGTTTTTCCTATTTCTTGCTAATAGATTTGAAATCAGATGGGGAACTACAATATTTTCTGGAAACTCATCAAATTCAAAATCAAGTTTTAGAAGGAAAGCTTTTTGACACAGATATATGTTTGATTTCCAGCCAAATGCTACATCAGGCATGGGTGTTGCTGATCACAGCAAAAACACCTTCATGGAACTGAAGCAAAAGAAGGTATATCGTTATGTGATCTTTAAGGTGGATGAGAAGAAAGGGAGGTTGTGGTTGAGAAGACTGGTGGTCCAGCTGAGAGCTATGAAGAGTTCACTGCATCCTTGCCTGAGAATGATTGCAGATATGCTGTGTATGACTTTGATTTTGTCACTTCGGAGAACTGTCAAAAGAGTAAAATCTTCTTCATTGCATGGTTAGTTTGCCCCACCCCTCTCTCTCCCTTTTAGAATTAAAAACTTTAACTTCCTCTACAGTTAAGAGCATTGTTGCAAGCATTTTCCTCTGCAACAAAGCAATTCTTGCAGCGCGTATGATTGTATTAAGAGTTATGTTTTTTGTATTCATGTGATTCACACTCATCCAATAATGAACAACATGTGAGTCAGACAATATCCTATGAGTATGAACATGAATATAAATAACATTTTTTGTTAACATGTCTTTTGCAGTTCTCAGACTCACCATGCCATGGAATTCTTTTAGGCCTATGTCAGTATTGTTGTGTTTTAGTGTCATTCTTTACATATTCTCTGATTATGGGGCTATATGTTTATTGTTTCATTGTTTTGAGCTAAATTTCTTGTCTTATAGTCAATATAGTGATATGTAGTAGTTTAGTATATTTACCTTGCCTTCAAAAAGATTAGTACAATTATAGATGACAAAATTTAACTTTTCTTCTGTTTGTACTGGTTTTGTATTTCATTTATTGCTTTGTTGATTCTGATTGCACACAGAAAGAACATTGAAGAAAAAATGGACCAGACTAACCAGTCTGGGAAGGGTCACCTAGCCAATTAAACCCCAAAATTCAGGAAAAGTCAAAATAGGTAAGAAGCGAACTGGTTGGTACTAACAAATTTGAAACTTTTGATTTTTTTTTCCAAAACTTAAATATTGATATTTTGTGAAGCCACATAGTAAAGATGAAAAAAATGGAACCAAAAAAGGGCATTAACAAATTTATATTATTTATTCTCTCTTCTATTTATATCAGTTGCTCCTAAATCTAATTGCTCACCAACAAATATTGTTTTCAAAATACTTTTTGTATTGTGAGCTAAGAACTTAGAAATTTTATATGAATTATGTTTATTTTTATAGATATATGAATATATATATATATATATATTATATTTCGCTCCTAAACTAACTATTTTCCTAAAATCTTTAACCTTAAACTGCCCGGTTCTTTCTTTTCCCTAGAAGACCACCCTGACCAGTAATACACTCCATATATTGTTTAAGTGGCATCCTCGGTACCATTTCCTAACAACAATTTTCCCATTATCTACTTTAAGTGTCACTTGGAGTTTCTCTACCTCCTCCTGTTCTTGTTAAGGACAAACTTGGGTTGAACTTCTTTAGTTAAGCGAGCTTTCACCTACATATATGCTTTTCCTTGGCATTATGTTTCTTAATTAGTAAATTTCTTTTCCTATCATCCTATGATTTTTGCCATTGAGATATCATTGTTAATTATTCATTGCATGACATTGATTAGGTCCCCTTCAACATCTCGAATCCGTGCCAAGATGCTATATGCCACAAGTAAAGAAAGGTTTAGACGGGAGCTAGATGGTGTCCACTACGAAATCCAGGCCACTGACCCCACAGAAATGGATCTTGAAGTGCTCAGAGACCGTGCACATTGAAATGCTTATGCAGTTTTTTCTTTTTTTTCTCCTACCGAAATCCACTAGGATATGACATTTAATGAATTACCTCTCCATGCTATATTATGTGCAAAGCTCGTCTTGCCTTGAAAGAATACCCTCTAGTAATGTGAATAAAGCCTGATGAGTTCAAGCTTTTGTCAATTGCATCAGTAAATTCCAGTTTGCTTGAGTGTTCTGTATGAGCATAAGTTTATGGAACCGGATGCCTGAGATATAGAAATCCGTGGTAACTTTGACAAGGTATCCGCAATAGAATTCAAAGGGTGCACTCATCAGTAGTTTCTTTTGGAAAGTAAGATATCTATCATGATTCCTTCATGAGTATTTCAACGTGGCAAACAACACACGGGACATTAGCCAACTGATGTGATAATAAACCTATTAGAGCAGAAGAAGACTGTAAGCAAATGAAGATCGTATGGGAAATATAGGGAGGGAAACTTGTGTAATTTGATTGAGACACTAGTGTTCAAGAAATTGTCAACAACTTGCAATTTAAATGAAATGAAAAGCCTATAGGTTGTTTTCCTACTAAAGCCTGTGAGATTTGAGAAAGAAACGTACGTATGTGAGCTCTATGCTAAGGGGATTAGTCAATGTTTTCGTGGTGGATATGGGTTCACCAAAAAAATTATTAGCTTATTAAAAGATATTAGCACATTCCAACATAGTAGTTAGTAGCAGAACGTCAACACTGGAAGCAAGAGAACATATGTCCAACACATCAGGCCATGCCACTGACTTATAGTTCTTCCTATCTTGTCACCAAGCCAACCAAAGAAGTGTTAGCCAGCCATAGTTCTGGACACATTGGGAGGCATCGAACCAGGCTTTTTTTTTTTTTTTAACTCAACACAGTAGTATTATGCAATCAAGCAAATTGGTGGCTAGGGATATGCAGAAGAGACCTTAATCATCAGTATATCCCATTCCAGCAATAATGATTGTAGCAAATTGTACCATTTTGTTTTGGCCTAGAAAAGAGCATTTAGTACACTTAATAGCTCCTGAGTCATGCCTCAAAAGGGGATCAATAAATTCCCTCTCTTAATTGGATCCTTCCTATATATCACAAGCTGTTTTTAGCAGTTATCTGAGCTGCTGCAAAAACTAAGAAAGTCACATAACAGGAGCATTGAGATGTATATTTCACCACAATTACATTGTTTTGCTTCTTCCATGTACTATAACTTGTGAAACATGAAAAGATTACGATTGACTTAAATATGTGGCAACCGCAGGTAGTGAGAACTTGGGTTTGTGAATAGTCTATTAACAGTTTAGCCCAAAAATATATAAAAGCTCAAATTGATGGGGCCATTGACTGAATGTTTATCATCCAGGGGCATGGCCATGAGGCTTGGAGCATCATAGGCTTGTCAGACGCAAAATTTCAATGAGTGGTTTACTAACCCCAAAAGTAAGTTTGAAGAAAGACGAGGGTGTAGCACGCTGAAGGAAGTCAGTGTACCCGCCTTCAACATTTCAATGGAAAGATACAACAAATCCGGTGTTGTAATGGAACTTGAACAAGTAAAAAGTAGCATATAAGTTCGTCAAATTATTGTTTCAAAGAATAGTATGCAAAACGTTAATCATTTAAATACTGATTGAAAATAATTCTACTGTAGAATATCTTGATCTATGTTGACTGCAAAATGATGTGGGAGGTTGTACAAGTAACGACATTGAAATTTCAATCCAAGTTGATTTTTTCAAGTTTCAATCAGCAAACACTTTTTCAAGTCTACAAGTCAAAGTTGCTGACAGCGTCTGCTGAAAACAGACTGCAACTGCAACTGCAACTAGCAGCACAAGGGTCATATTTTGCGTCTATTCAACTTGAAAGTTCAATCATCTTCATCTGTATTGACACAAGCCTGTAGTACTAGTACACACTCAAAACAGGCACACAGACATACACGATAAGTCAATAAGGAGGGATTTTTAACATATTTATATTCATGTGTCCATTGACGTCTTTAGACAACAGTTTACTTTCGATCCAATTGTAATTTTTTTTTATGATTCGGAATACTCCTTCCATTTTATTTTAAAAGTCATTTTTAGCTACTGCACAGTAACTAAGATCATGATTGATAGGTCTCAATTTTGTGAAAAAATAATATCAAGAGACTAAAATACCCTTTCTCTCTCCAATTTCACTTACTTCTATCCCACAAAGTCTCTCTCCACATCCTTTTTTCTAGTCACTCTGTTTAACATTCTCTCACCAACTTGATGTTCTCTCTCTACATATAGTTAAAGTAAATTTTAAAAGAAAAAATGTAATTGGTTGGCAAAGAGGCTAAGAGAGAAATTTTAAATGCATTTTCAGTTAACTAAATTGGAGGGGATGTAGGGGTATATGTAATAGGTAGAAGGCTGTTAATGTTGCATCGAAATTGTGAAATGACAATTATTTTGAAATATGAAACCAAGTGTAAAACGACTTTTATAATGAAATGGAATGAGTATTTACTTGTTATACACATAAATCATATACTACAATAATTATCTTTAGACTTGAGGGAAAGAAACAACAATAATGTCAAAAGGCAAAAGAAATAAAGGAAACACAATGAACATGATTGTTCAGTGGTACTGGTTATTTGAAAATTGAAAGTACTATACACTCCAATAATGGTTACACATCTATTGAAAATCTCTATAGCATTTCCCAACATTCGTAGAACAAACAGTTCCTCAGTTCCTGTTACATAATGACAAGGCAAAATTTAACAGAAAGAGTGGAAAAGGGAAGGGAAAACTTTTGTGCTTTCCCTAGCCCAATTGAAGGCACTGCTTTTATTCTAATAGTACTGCTAAGGGATAACATAACCTAAGCATATGGAACAGTTCTGTTGCTGTAAGAATGTGTTTCCGACTCTTCCTTGGGTCTATCTTCCTCATCATTTTCACCTGACATCTCTTCCAAAGATTTTCCCTTTGCCTCAGGCACCAAGAAGGTAAAGAGGAAGCCTAAGATGTTAATTACACCCAGCACAATCAGTGAATTCTTCATACCAATGCCTGCAGGGTACCCTGCATCTGCTTTGCTCTTGTCCTTGTCTTGTGCCAAATACAAGAACCCAAATGCACCAACTATAGCCCCAAGCTTCCCGGATGCCGATGAAATTCCATGGCAAGTAGCTCGGAATCTGGCGGGGAAAATCTCTGCTGGCACCACAAATGTGGTTGCATTGGGACCAAAATTTGCAAAGAAGAAGGTCAAGGAATACATCACAACAAACCCAATTCTGTTATCCTTATGAGTCCAGTGGTCATAAGGAATTGCAAGAGCAAACATAAAGACAGTCATAAAGAAGAACCCCATCAATTGGATAGTAAATCTTCCTATCTTATCAATGAGAGCCACTGTGAACCAGTACCCAGGAACTGTACTGCAAAGAGCAATGAGAGTTTGAGCCCTTGCAATTCTGTAAACCTCCTCAAGGGCATTCATGGTTTTTGCTGGAGGGATCCAACCAATTGCACTGAAGATATCCTTTTGGAAGAGATTCTGGCTGTAAAATGCAATGTCAAGCAAGAACCATGTGCTTGTTGTACCAAGTAGATGTAGTCCATGGCGACTAAGGAATTCCTTTGAGAACAAGCCGTATTTAGCTTGTGCCTGCTCCTCTTTCTTTGGTTCAGCTTGTATCTCCACCTGCAGAACCTTGGACATATCTGCTGCAGCCTGCTGTGTATTCTTAGCAACAAGGGCGGTATAACGCGCAGTTTCCGGCATCTTCATACGCCAGTAGTAGGTCAATGCGGCTGGGAGTGCTCCAACCATGACAATTATCCTCCAAACATAGTCTGCTTGTGGAACAGTTGAACCAACTTGATCAGCCTCATATGGTGGAGCATTAAACCTGTCCCTGAATGCAGCTGAAATTATGATTGCAAATATACCACCTCCCAAAATTCCAAAACCCTGCATGGCAAAGACTGCAGCAACAAAGGCACCACGAGTCTTCTTGTTAGAGTACTCAGCCATTATGGTAGCAGAAAGAGGGTAGTCACCACCAATACCAAACCCGAGCCAGAACCGGAAGAAGCAAAGAGTTGCCATCACAGATTTTGGACTATGTCCAAAAGAAAGTCCAGAACCAATGGAGCATATTACCATCATCATGAGAGTCATACCATAGACCTTCTTCCGGCCCAACTTATCACCAAGCCAGCCAAAGAAAAGCTGGCCGGAAAGTGTTCCACATAAAGCTACACCATTTACAGCGGCAGATACATTGGGGGCAGTGTTCCGGGCTTTGGTGCACCGTCAACATGGTAGTATATGCGGCCAAGCAACTTTGTAACAAGCGATATGCAGAATAGATCATAGGCGTCGGTGAAGAAGCCCATTCCGGCAATGATAATTGCAGTGAAATGGTACCATTGTGTTTTTGCCACATCAAGAGCATTTAGAACTTGAATTTGCTCCTTGGCCATGACTGGCAAACCAAAATTACAAGTTTCCTTCCGTTTCTCTCTTTGTCAAATGCTTGCTTTCTCTGCACAACTGCAACCAAGAGGCAGATTTGACAAATTGTGAGATCTTTGATTACAGGCACCAAGAACTTGAGATAATTAATCAATTGACAATCTATCAAGTGAGATCCACCAATAGACATACAAATATTAAGTTATGTTAACCTTGTGTTAAATCTAGTGCCAGAACAGAATTATGTAGCAATTAAGAACCAATCAATTATGACTACAACACCAGTTGAATCATCCAAATTCACTATTCAAGCAGTTTATGACTGAATTTTTTTTTTTTGTAGGGATGACTGAATTTTTTTACAGCGCCTCAACTGATCAAGTACAAGGAAGATAGAGCACCCAACTCAATGCAATCACATTAGCAAAGTAATCAAGCTGCCAATTTTTTCGTTTCCCCATATATTAGAAAACCGAAGGCACTCATAATCTCATGCAGTTTTAAAACTCCATTCTGGAAATTGAATTGAACAAATTTTTTCTTTTTTCAAAAAGAAAATCTTTATTAAAAGAAAAAGCCTGTGAATTCCTATGAAATGAATAACTGGCTCTCACACATACCAAAACAAACTATATTCACATTATCACTGGCCCCCAAAATAAAACTCACAGAATACCACGACCTGAAGAAACACAATAATTTCCCTGGCAAGTTCCCAAAAGGACAATAAAAGATAGCTAGTGGAGATGGCTAGTCGTAAGCAATGAACAAAGGAATTGGTGATTTGATTCATCTCGTTAAATCCATGCAAATATATATATATAGTTCAATAATCTCATTTCAGAAATTCTCAAGCTGAATCAATCTAAATAAGCTACCCAATTATTGAAGGATGATCGATAAAATACGCGTGTTTCAGTGTCTAAAGTGTTGAGGTCACCGCCACAAATCACAATGTTGGAACTGATGAATGATGACACAAACAAGCCTAAATCCAGATCAAATCAGCATCATGCACAGTATTATTATTATTATTCAGGAGAGGGAAAAAAAAAGAAAGATATGTAAATTAATTAACGTTACAAAACAAAACGTTCGAATATAAATATATTCGCATGATGCATGCATGGGATGATGACACATGAAGGACTTGATATTAATGAGTAGTGCCAAAAGAGAGGAAAAATCAAAACACACTGATCGATGAGAGATGCGCAAGAAGCGGTTCTAAAAAACTAACCTGCGAGTTCAAGAAGCTTAAAGGAACGTGGAGAGCAGGGAGGGAGAGAGGAGAGAGAGAATGGGGTGTGTGCGGAAAAGAAGTGAAGGGAGTGGCAAGGATTTATAGGCAACAACATAAGAGGAAGGGCACAAAGTACAGGATAAACCCCCTGAACAATAATTCCCCTAACCAAATATTCGACATTTCGACCAGCATATACCCCCCCTGCTTTTCCTCGCTCTACTCCCTCGGTCAACATTTCATCCTTATTACGACGACGTTTCCCTTCACCCCCCACCCAACCTGTTACTCACTTAACTAGTAGTGGTGCAACTTTTCCACGTACGGAGGACATCTCTTATTCCATTTCATGTCCATATATTATGCTGAATATTATTTTTAAACCTACGGTACATAATAAATATTATCATCGAGACATAGCACCGTTAATAGTTAATTGGACACTTTATCCATCTAGTCATGGGTTCAATTATTGATGGTATGTATGGAAAATTTTGATTCTAGGAGGCAATCCTCATATTTATAAACTTTAAGGTTAAGAGGATTAAATATTGTTTTTGACCATAGATACTATTGGTGTATAAAAAAACTAATAATAATAATAAATGTTTATTATGGACCGTGTTTTGTAAATTTTCATTCATACACTAATTCGTAAAGTTTGGACCGTGTTTTGTTTTACTTATTATGGAGTTTCATCGTCGACAGAAAAAGGGCACTGAAATTGTGCAGCACATGGGGTGTATGAGACCAAAACTTGGACTCTCTGGTATTTGCTGGGCCAGTGATTTCTTTCTTTTCATTTTTTTTATTCTTTTCTAAATTCAACTAAGTCAAATTCATACCACTGCTTTACGTGTGTCATGTGTAATGATCAACTAATGGTTATTTTAAAAGCTCAACAAGAAATTTAATTAAACATTTGACTTAATTGCGTTCATTGATCAACGTCGTCCATTATTTTTGTTTTGATATTCAATAATAATCATTAATTGATTGACAACTGTTCCGTAGAGTTTATATTATATACATACCAATCAACAATGATTCCTACTAAATTTATAATTATACATCATGGTAATTACGGTACTAACATTACCAAAATGCAACACGTAAAAAAAAAAAAACCAAAATGCAATCCAAATTACAAATGAAAACTTGACATTTTATGCTTTAAAATGATCCTCCAATATTGTTAACTACCATCCTATATGTGTTTTATTATGATTTTCTGATACCATGATTTACTTCAATTTTTCCCATTTATAATTTAGATACCTTTTGTCAAAAGGGTAAGATATATGTTTTTACTTAATCATGTTTTAACATATATTATTAAAGGGAATTTCTCTGATATCCCATTAAAGTTTATGGGTATTGGTACTTTTTAAATAAAATATAACTGAAAATTTATCATATGTTCACTAATTAAATTTATTAATATTTTAAATACTCATGATTAAATCATAACCCTTAAATTCTAAAGGATATTGATATCCTTGAGGTACCAAAATAAAAACCATTATTAAAAGTGTTTAATTAGTACAACAACTAATTTTAGGGTCCTATAGACAATAGTATATAATATGTTAATGGTATATAAACAGCTATATTGTACTATTTTTTTCATGCTTAAATAATTATCCATTTTAAAAATGTTCTTCTATAAAAATAACCTTTCATTTTAAAAATTTAAATAATATCAATTATTTTCTAATAATACCTTGTTGAATATCATTTGAGGAGAAGAGAAATAGTGGAGGAGAAGAGAAAAAGTTAAAATATTAAAAAAAATAAAATAAATTAATAAATTACTTTTAATTTTTTATAATTTTATTATTTTTTTAATTATTCTCTTAATTTTAATTAACATTTAAAATTGAACTCTTATTCCAGAATGGATAGAGTAGTATATTTAGATTGAGTGTTTAGTTTCGTCAATCAAATTACAAAACGGGTGATGTAACATGAGTCAAAATGGGTGAGCAGGTGCGGCGGTTGGGCGAGCGAGGGTGATAGGAATGAAGAAACCTTCTTACCTGGGGCAACTCATGTTATGGACCATGATGGTCATTGATAAAAACAATTAAAATAATATAACAAAGTTACACCTTTATCCTCTATTTTCTCTCTCATTTCTTAATTCCATCCCGGTCATTGTGCCTCTACGCTCTTTGAAGGAACAACTACTGTCATTCTAGCACAAACACCTGGGATAGAGCACAAGGATGAAGAGGTTGCTGCTAGTCCACGACATGAATTTTACCAAGTGAACATTTGAAAAAATATTTCTTAATGATGGTATGGGTCATGCAATAGTTATACCCATTACCCATGATAGCATTCCTTATAAACTGCAGCAAGCCAATATGGATAACTTAGTTTATTGATGAGCTGTTGGAGCCGTTGTCAAGTCATCCAAGGTATTATTGAATCGAAAGTTTGAGCCTCAGACTTAAATCTATATTTCTTATTCAAATCTAAAATGAATAATTTTATAATTTAGACCAAATCAAGTTCACAGGGATGCCTTCCATCCCAATTGTGACAGGGGAAGTGGTCATGGTGAGAGGTGGTAGGTGGTAGGTGGTGGTGTGCGGTGGAGGAAGAGGTGGTGGCACTAGCGGTGGGGCACGCAGCTGCAAGGCGATGGTGGACCGGACGTTGGAGGGAGAATGATTGGGAGAAAATTTCTGAAGATGGGAAGGGTAAACTAGGTATACCATATAAAATTATTTTTATAAAGATTAAAATATAAATGAAAGTTATTATAACATTATTTTTTATATCATAAAGTGAATAAACCAGAACTTTTCTATGGCTAAAATCCCAAGACCATCATGGTCCATAACATGAGTTGCCCCGTGTTAGAAGGCTCCAGGAAAGAGATGGGGTCCTCCGTGTTTGGATGAAAGTGACCTCCTTTCTTTCTTTATTTTGTTTGTTTTTAGAATGAGTTGTGTTATTTATATTTATAGGTGTGTATATTGTGTCCACAATCATCTATATAAATGTGAATTTCATTCAAATAAGATTAATATTTATTTAATGGTGAATAAAGTGAATTGATAAATGTTGTATATAAGTCAGATAATTTTTTTTTTTTGGTCAAAATCGACGTTTGCTTTGCTTTTCCACCAAACGTGACGGTTTCACAATTTCACACTACTAATACTAGTTAGCCGCTGTCTGCTCTGTTGACTTTCTTCCTAACAGCGTTGACTGTTATACCCGTCTCTTTCACCGCGGACGGAAACAGAGACACAAAGTTCGGGTGTGTTAAGAGAAGAAACCCATGACAGCATGGTTTTGCTTTTCTCCTTTTCATTAATGTAAGTTAGGAAACATACAATTATAAACTCAGTTTTGTTACGAAGTACTCTGAGAATAGTTCTGGTCGAGGTTTGAAAAAAATGAGTTTAATTTTAATGGATATATCATGTAAAATAGTTTAATTTTAATGAATCAAAGGTACAAAAATTTTACACTATCTTTCAATTAAATGACATCACATTTTATGTAACAAGTGTAAGCATCAACCATATTATAATTGGGTGATTACGTATATATTTTTTTACATGCAACAAAATCAAATCCTTGATTAAAAAAAATACTATAAAGAATACAACTTTTAAAACAGTTAATACAGTTAAAATTTTAAAATACGTTTTTATATATGATAAAAACTCTAATTATTCGAGAAGGTTTTTTTTCCACTAAAAAGTGTGAATAGTAGTCAAGAAACCAAATCAACCCTAATTAAATTGACTATTTTATAGGTTTTTAATATATTCATTATAATATAATTTTTTTAAAGCATTCATTCATATATATTATCATATAATTCAAAATAGTTTATTTTTGTAATAAAAACCTAAAAAGTTTTATATATATATAGAGAGAGAGAGAGAGAGAGAGAGAGAGTGTGGGGATCTATTTCACCTAGTGTATATCTTGATACACTTATTGTAAGTAACATCCTCTTTATGGATTGACAATTGTCCCAAAACCAACGCGGTTTTCAACGTGCTTCTTCCTCAACTCACGTTTCTTGGGAAAACTTCCTAAAAGCCACCCATCCTGAAATTAACCCAAGTCAAGCACGCTTCACTGTTGAGTTCTTTCGTGATGGACTCCAGAAAGAAATATGCATCTTTGTAGCATAGGTAGTACCAATCAATTCATATAAGGTCTCCTCAATGTATAGTCTCATCCTTATCCAGACTCAGATCCTCTTCGGGCATGTAATCGGTTCATTCATGTACCCTTCCATTTGGAGGCGGAGCCGGCTCCTGTCGCAGCTTCACGACGATCACTCCCTCCTCGTCACAGGCGTTACACTTACACCATTCAATAACTTTTTATGGATATCAAATTTCATCAATCCAAGGGTTAAATTTAAAGTTCTTACCGAGTAGATTAATTATATCAAATTTTATACAATTTAAGAATGATTTGATATTTTATTATGCCACTTTATTTAACAGATAATATATTTCTTAAAATAGATGTAAATATCAATTATTAAAATGCATGTCTATTGTTGTCTAATTTTCTGAAATTTGGTATGCTTGATAATCAATATACTATCACATAATTTAACAGTTTGATCAATTAAATTCAATTTCTATAAAGAGTTATTGAAGAATGTAAATGTACAAGGCTTACATCTAATATAAGGATATTACACACACACACATACTATTCTAATAGTCTGATAAGTAATAGAGTTTAATTTCTATGCAAGTCAATGTAACACTTTTGTACAATATCATCTAATCATACATTGTCACATCAATAAAAGTGAGTCTCATACTTATTATTTGAAAAATCATGCAAATGAAAGAATTTGGTTGGATGCGCTATACAAATTGATCTCATATGTATAATTAATATATATATAATGTATCATATGAGAAAAGTGGTTTATTGTGAGAGTGAGATGAGTGAATCTTGATTGTTGAATTAATGATCAAAATTTTTAAAAAAAAGTCATGTGACTTTTTTAACTAAGCATGTGAGCATTAATTACCATTAATCAACTTTAAATCTTAACCATCTATGTATGGTTATACGACCCAAGTTTACTCATGTCACTCTCATAATAAACCCTTCTTATGTGATACGTTTTATATATATATATATATATATATATATATATATATATATACGTTTAGATGAGATTTCAAAAACTCAAAATCACTTTTTTCATAAAAAAAAATCACTTTTCATATATTTGGATAATTTTTTAAAATAAATCAAAATCTAAAAAAAAACATTTTCAACTTTTTTTTTCAAAAACTATTTATTTCAAATTTTAAAAAATAGTAATGAAACATAAATTTTATATATGACTGAAAAATTGAATCCAGATTCCTTTAGAAAATGAGTATAGCTTTTGAAAAATAATTTCTTGAGTGAAAAAGTTATTTTTTCCCAAAAACACACCCTAATAAAATGAGTAGCTTTTAAAAAAAATTGTTTTCAATTTTTTTAATTATACATAAAATTTAAATTTCATAATTTTTTTTAAAAAAATTTGAAACAAACACCCATAAATATAATCTTATCAACACAAACTTTGCTTATAATATGAATGTTGAAATTAATTATGAGGTGATTAATTAAAACCAAACCGATATTCAAACAAAACCAATCCTACACTTAAGAAGGTGTGAACACGTTGAAACACATCATAGATTTATCCGAATAAGTTACAACGACATTTATTGTTACAAAATTTATAAAATGGAAGGAAAAAAAGAGTGTCTTCGTGTTGGCCCGTCCCCAGTTCCCACACACTATTAATTGAGATAGCACCAACTCAAGTTGTTAAGATTATAAAAAATATTTAAAAGTAGGTGTTCAATTGAGACACTATTTTATCTTTGTTAGATATGATGATAGTCTCAATTTTTAACTATTCATAATATCTAAAAGTAATGAAGTGAATATCTCAATTAAACATTCATTTTTAGATGTTAGAATAACAATACTTTAAAATTATTATGGCATAAATCCTATAACGCGTGGCATTTGTTCAACAAAACTACAGATTATATTTCTACCAGATAAATTTTGTGGTGAACCTTTGATCTTTGAATTTATCATAAACTATCTATTATTAACCATGGTATAAAATCATTCAATAAAAATAATAATTATTGGATGATTAATAATAAAAAAATTATAATAAGCTTAAAAATATGAGATTCCCTTATAATCTGTTATTTCTACCACCACTATTGTTGTTAATAGTTATATTCACTTCAAACACGGAGATACCTAGTATGTGTACACGTGTTGTCCGCTTAATGCTCAATTTTAATAATCAATAACAACCGACGTTCGTGCGTACATAATTCTTAGTGATTAATATTATTAATTCAGTTTCCATTTGTTCTGCTTCTCTAAAATTAATTAATTCGCGATTCTTGGTTTTCGATCCTAGTTTCATAAATTTCTTCCTGCAAAGAATGCAAGCAAACAAAGTACTAGTATAAATAATAGGGTTAGGGCACTTTTACATATACAGTAATACATGATTGTAAGTATGTATAATTATTATTTACACTAATAACATGATAAAATTAAAATTAAACTTTACATTTATTAGTAAAATCATATATACCAATTAGATTTTTTTTTTCATGACGTGTATATATGAATTTGAATTTTGTTAATCAATCAATGGTCAATAAATCAAGAAGGAAAACTTTTAAAAAATTACAATACATTATCGGCAAAATATTTTGTTAAAAAAATTTACAATGCACTATTTGCTTTAAAAATACAAATTTTTTTTTTAAACTAGTACTCTTAAAAGGCGATTGCAAGACCCTATCAATTTATTACA
Source organism: Dalbergia oliveri (assembly GCA_030441495.1). Taxonomy (NCBI): domain Eukaryota; kingdom Viridiplantae; phylum Streptophyta; class Magnoliopsida; order Fabales; family Fabaceae; genus Dalbergia; species Dalbergia oliveri. The sequence goes on from JAMLFY010000008.1 coordinate 13,694,077, forward strand.
CTCTTAACTATTGCTATGTCAAAATAAATATTTTTTTATTTTTTAAGTTTATTTATGAAATAATACATCTAGATATAATAAGTCACTTTATGAATGAATCTAAAAAAATAAAAAAGGTATTTATTTTGCAATGCATAGGGTAATAGCATCATCCATTTCATTATCTTTCTCCCATAGGAATCCAAGAAAAAAAAATCATCGGCAGGATGCCATATAAGTGATGAAGCTCGTGGAGGTCAACCTTCACCCCGTGCTGTCATTATTGCAGATGTCAAAATCCATATGAATCAGCACTGGACGGTTGAAATGTCCCAGTGTAGTCCGCGGTTTTAGGTACGTTCCTGCCTAGGGATAGGGGTGTACAATGATAAATTGGATCGAGGTAGATAAAATTCAAACTCAATTTGATTTTTAAGTTGAGTTAATTTTTTAAATTCAATTTGATAATGACTTGATTATATATCAGACTATCCTGGATTAACATGATATTCGAACAATATAAGTGAATTTAAATATTATACATAGTAAAATTATAAAATTTTACAAGTTAGAAATAAAATTTTAAGGATATTTTACTATATAAGTTTCAAAATAAACCATATCAATATAGAGATAACATAAAGTTATGTGAAATATATTAATTGAACTTTAAAATCTTATAATTTTTCATAAATTATTATAAAAATATATATATCTTAAGGAGTTATTTGGTTTAAATTTTAAGGTGAGCACATAACATATAACCTTGTAATCCCAGTGTACACGTGTTAGTAGACATATTGTTACCTCAGGTCCCTGACCCGGGTAAGTCAAATTTCACTAAGTTAAACCCTACATCCTTGGAGGGCTCTATGTTAGAGTCACTTTCTTAGGATAAAAGTCTCGATAATTGTTCCTAAGGGAAAATAAGCTGAAGAATGATTTTTAATGATTTTTATAAAACCTTTAAACGTTTCATTTTTTGACCACAAGTTTAGAAAACCGTGAAGATTTCTAGATTTGAAGCAAAACCCAAAATTTAGATTTTGATTGGTTGGGATTTTAATTTTTTTTTTATATTTTATTTGAATTCAAATGAGGGTATTTCTTTATTTACATTTATGTTTTAAAATTAATGGAAGTAAAATAAATGATTTAAAAATAAGTGAGTGTGTTGTTTCTCTAAGATTCTATGAGACAACTTCCTAGCGAGTTATGCTTCCTGGGAAGGCAAGGTAGAGCTTCGCCTGGTGAGTGGTTGTTTCTAGGTAGCTCCAGCGAGCTTTACTCGCTAGCGAACATGTCTGATGTCGCATAGTCCAAAACGACGCAGTTTTGATAAATAAGCCCTTTTACCCTATATATACCCCTTCCACTCAAATTTCAACCCTAAATCCAACCCTCGCAGCTTCCTCTCCCTCTCTTACCTCCTCCTCCCATCCTCCATTAATCTATCTTTCCCAAGCTTCAAGGTGAGTTTAGTTGTTGATTTATGTCATCTCTCTCTCCATCCTTTCATGTCTTATAGTATGTATTGTTGTTGGACTCCATTGTTGTTAAGTGGGGTGCTCCCCAATGTTGTCAGAGTTGCTTTAAATATTGTCTAGGGATTAATAAAGTTTAATCTTGGGTCAATGTTGCTCTATGGTAGTTATTGGTGTCATTCTAAGCTCCCAAGGTCAAGTTGGTGTGCCCACATACTCCTGGTTTCAAACGGTGAGTGGGTTTGATCTCGTAACCTTAGTTTCATCATTATAAGTATGTTCTTGCATTATGATTGTTAAACATGAAATTTGAAATGAGAAAAAGTATAGGAAATGATTTTACATGATTATGTTTAGCTAGAAAAATAATTATTTATGTTGATGGAATGAAAGAAATATGTTTTACAAAACCATAGGACCATGATTGCTATATTGTGTGTTATGAAAAATGTTTCTCATGTTTGAGAAATGATTTATTAAGAAAATATGTATGGTAGCAAGATGACTATTTTACCAAATATGTTTTTATGGGTTTATATTTGAGTTTTAAGATTTCAAGCTATGTTCCTAAAAATTTAGTTAAGATATTTATATATGTTAGAGAAATGTGAAGCAAGAGTATGAACCTCAATGTTTAAAATTATGATTTTAGACTTATCAACAATATGAAAATTTGTGTTAGCTTAAGATTTGAATTTAGAACTCCAGTTTTATGGTACCAAGAATACGAATTCATAATTCGTAGCAACTGCAGATACATATTTTGTGGGCTTTAAATCAGAATGCTTGCAGCGGGTGATCCATTGGACATGATTTTCACAACCATAGTTATGCAGAGTTATATGAATCCAGAACTTTCAATGAACTAAGAATTTAGTGGCTCTTCTTCACCAAGGACAAAGTACCCACTTTTCAGCTATGGTTTTCTTCTTTTTGTCAAACTAGTTTAGATGGTAGCTATAGAGAAATAAATAGTGAGTTAATGGCTGGGAAAAATGATCGTTAACCTTGATACCAAGTTGTCTTTATGGGTAATCTCCTAAAGCGGAAACGCGTGTTCTTCCCTGTGCCCATGTATGGGGGAAAGTAATAAAGCCTTGAGGGTGGAGCCCGTGTTGGCACCCATAGAGGATTGGTTATGTTATGGTTGACATATATCATTTGGAGGATATATTATGATATAATTAGTAAACAGATATTCATATTTCTCTATTGGAGTCCTGTTATTTATATTTTAGAGATTATTGATGATTTTAAGAGAATATTTGATTTAAGAGTCATTATGTGTATGAAAAATGATTTCCCATTAGAGTAAAAATCTAGAAATGCTTTTCTATGAATTTATAAATATAGAGATATCTTTTCTATAGAATTACGCATATGAATATCAAATGGTTTGTAATTGCTGCATGTATATTATATATTGTATATTCCTTGGTTGTCCCATGTGGGCGATGGGTGAGAGCTCACTCATTAGTCCGTTGACTCACCCTCTCCCTTCCTCTCATAGTTCAGGTACAAAAGTCGTTCGTCACGGTGCTAGTTGTAGTTTCCTTTTGGTGAGCTTTACATTGTTGTAAGGCTTAGTTTAGGCTTCTGTTAGTTGTAGAAATGCTCCAGGAGTTTTGAGTTCAGGATTCTAGCCACGCATGTATTTTGAGAACCTGTAACTATTTTTAAAGTTTATGTATTTCCCTATGTTTTAGTTTAAGTATGGATTTCAACTATTGGTTTTGATTAGATTATGTATTTGATCAGCCATGTAGTTATAATTCAGCTTCAATGGTTAAGTAGGCTATCGATTTAAGTTTTATATCATGTGAATGGATTAATTTATGATTTTGAAACTTAGGAATGAGTTAAAAAGGGGCTTTCAAAGCTTTAATATTGAATATTTCCAGTTTTACGTAATTACATATTATGTTTTAATTAGAGAAATGATTGTTGATTTAGAAGAAAATTATCCTTCAAGTATTATATTATGATAAGTTATGCTTTTAGATAAACACGTCACCCAGAAGACTACGTGAATAAGATTCCTCACGTGCCGGTCACATTTTCAAGTGGTCGTGACAAACCCGAACAAAATCCAAAAAGTATAGATCAAATTTTAAAGCCCAAACTCGTCCTAATGAGCTTTGGACTGGGCTAGGTTGGCGAGTTGGATGAGGTATGAACACCCTACTTGGGATAACTAATATTCGAATTGCTTGACCAAATTTGGTGTTTTTGCATCACCAACATGAAATAACATGAAATAGATAGACAATGAGCTGATGGGTACTAAAAAGGAGAAATTGAAATTCTTTTAAGGATTTTGCTAACCAGGGCATTGATTAAAATTTTTAATAATAGAAATTTTTTTATACTTTTAATGCATTAAATATATTAATAACTTAAAAATTTAAATTTTTTAATAAAAAATTTATATTTTGAAAATTTTAATAAAAAAATAAGGGCATTGGTTAGTAAAACATATTCTTTAATCCAGCCAAAGAATGACGTGAATATACTTCATAATTAATATTAGGGGGGAGAAATTTTTATGTAGTTTTTTTTCGATAAATGATAAAGCTCAACCACCCCATGAGGGAGAGGCACAAGCAAAGTTTGAAGCATATATGAACAGTTGTACACCAAACACATAAAATCACCATATCCTAGAGATTTATAAACTAAGCATTACACCCAAATGAAAAAAAAAAAAAAAACAAAAGCCAATAACAGAGCATAACTGCATATTGCACTTCAAAGGACATCTTGTTACCCTCTCCAATTGCGTATCTTCAATGCAGGTTGTAAAAAATTCAGAAAGGTAACTTATCACATCAAGCTCTAGTCCAATAGCCCAATCTTTACCTCAATCTATTCCATAACAAAATGATATGTTTGTCAGAATTCACCTTTGCCTTTCATTTTTAGTTAGATAGAGAGTACATTCACATAATAATTTGTGTGGATCTAGAAATTTAGGATTTAATTGTTATATATTGACATTGTAAAAAGTTTTACACAGCCATCTAATTAAATATTATCATATAAGTGATGATAGTTAATTTTTATAACAACTATTTAAAAAGTTATTTAAATAAAATATTTTAATTGGATGATGGTAGAAAGCAATTTTATCCTGTTAATACATCAAAATTAAACTCAAGAATTTATCCCAAAAAAAAGTGAATGGCTCCATCAATGGGGTGGGACATAACATAAAGGATTGTTCCGTGATGGATTATATAGTTTGAATTTTTATTGAGAGAGGTGATCGATTGTTTTTAATGCCTCGACAATATTTGACATTATTTGTATGTTAAGAGTTTATTAGAATCGGAGTTAGACGCTCTAATTTCAATTTTTTTAAAATAATATATGTAATTGAAATTATAATTTCATAATTTATTTTTATAGAATTAAAAACATTAAAATTAACTCTTCTTAATTGCTAACATATATCATATGTATTGGTCTACCAAAAAAAATATCATATGAATTATCAATTTTAAAATTCATTAAATATTTCTCTCCTCATTAAACTCTACATAATTCTTTTTCTTTCTTATTTATTTGCTTTATATTTTTTAATAAACTCAAACATAAAATTTGTGATTTTACGCAAAAATAAAAAAGAGATTGAAATTAAAATCATAATCCTATATTACAATTTCAATTTTAACATCCAAATGAACCATTAGTGAAAAATAATCGTGGGATAAAAAGGAATGCCCTCTTGTCTAACAACCTAGCTACCTCCACACAAAGTTTCGAGAAACAAATTTGTCTTAAAATCATCAATAACATAAGGATTCATAGCTTACTATAGTGAGATCTTAATTTTAAAATAATTATTTTTGGTACGAGTTTATATAGTACAAACGAAGTGCAAATTGTTAGTTATGTTCATTTTACAATACATCATACCATAACTCCCATTTTTGACAAGTTGAATATGTATCCAATCCTTGCTTGACACATTCGTCACAGCTTGGTACAAAAATATAATTTCCTACTATACATAACTTCTAGTTGAAAATTGACCTTGCGCCTCGCACGCATCTAAACCTGAAATCATCATACAGCGCAACTCATCCTAAAAATTTCAAAACAAGTTATTTGTATTTATTTTACGAAATACTATACCAATTCCCACTTTATTTATCATTAAATAAAAAATAAATTGATATAATATTTACATACAATAAATACAAATAATATAACTAAAAAATTTATTCCGGATTAAATCATGAACCACACCATATATAATTATTGACTTTAATTTTTATGTATTGTTAATATAAAATAATTTTATACTAATATTCAATCATGTGTTTCCATGTAAGTAAAAATAAAGTAATTAACTTTTACACTTATTATTTGAAAAAACTTATATTTACTTATATAATAGCATATGATTAAATATCAGAATAAAATTGATTTGCATTCACACTACATAACAATTAAACTCATAACTGTTTACATAAAATAAGCTTGATTTGAAACCGTTCACTTATAATATTCATAGTCATTTTTTAATAAATCACGCAACAGTTGGCCATATATATATATTGAAATAAATCATTCATTAAATATACCAACTTAATTATTCTAAGTTTAAACTAATTAATGATTCTTTTAGCGGGCCGGGCAGGGCTAGCTAAGCCCCTAGTCTCCACGGCTCTACTCATGATGTATATAACTTTTCATTATATCAAATATGATGGAACAGGCATGGCGGGTGAATGGAAAACCAAATATGTTTTAAATTTGAGAGGTGAAAAAGAAGACCGAAATGAACCTTCGAAAGTGTATAAGAGTATGATTAACATTTCCATTATGGGCGATTCCAATTCAAATGCAAGAATACAAAGATGAGTCGGCAACTTTGGTGCTCCACCACCACTGCTCCTCGTACATTGGCCTTTCGGCGATTAAAAACTAAAGGCGAGCTAATTAGTAATACAAAGCCACTAGGCGTTTTACCACTGACATGAACATAATACGATTTGACTTAATTTTTGTTTTTAGGTGCTCAGGATTTGGCTTAATTAATGCCATTGTTTATATATATATATATATATATATATATATATATATATATATATATACCAACCGTCCACATGTTGAGTCGGTTCACCACGTGGCTGAGTCAAATGCATACATAAGTATGATTCCTAACTTATGGGTGAATGAACTTAAATTAAAGCTTAATTATTGCCTTGATAATTTTAGGATCAACCAAACTTAGCTGGATACTTCAATGAAGCTGCAAAAATAGCTTCATGGATGAAGCTCTAACTTGGAGCCTGTTCATGGATGACACCTATTATGCTTATTGTGTAAAACATATTTTTTGGTACATTTTATAAAATTTGATTTATTAAGCACTCGACTACATTGTTTTAATTTAAATTTAAAACAAAAAATAATTTAAAAAAAATAAAATCACCATCTCCTCTAGCTACCTCTCTCCTTCAAGCTTCACAACCCAACTTGAAAATGTAACAATGAGGAATTACATCTCTATATAAACCTCATGACCTTTGAATCTCTTTATATAATAATAATAATAATAATAAAATCCATCTTTAAAAGCATTATTTCATCTATGATATAAATCTCTAGCTCTTCAAATCAAATCATCATAAATAATTTCATAATCAACTCTAAATATGTCTTTGTAATTCAAAATATATGAATTGTTCTCTATATAAAATATACCATGAAAACTATAATCACGTAAATATAAAATAATTTGAATCATGGTGCAAAATATAAAAGAATGTCTCTATGGTCCGAGACTCTACCGCAATGACATTAGATCACTCTATCTTTATACAAAATGCAAAAGGTACTTCACTCTGAAGTGAAACTCACCAACTTGGATATCTTTCCTGGGGTGGAGGTGGCTGAGAGAACCTCAAGCTAGTATATTTTAAAAGAAAAGCGAGAAGAGGTGGGTTTCATCAAAAATTTAGTGAGTAGACACTCACCTGTGATCCATTCATGGGAGAACAACAATATACATATATAAATATAGTCATAAAAACTCGATTAATGCAATATCTAAATCATTTTTAACATGTTCATAGATTGTCACGACCCGATTTGGACACGTCGGCACGTGAGAAATCTCATATGTAACATCCTCCCAAGTACAACCCCATCCTTAAGTCATGGTATCATACTCAAGAGTTGTTACTTATATTATGCGGACCTTTCTTAATTATCTATAATAAGGGTCGATCGAATTGCGTGTTAACTAACTTGTGGTTCTATCAGATATATAGCTAGAAACAACCTATTTATTTAATACAAGTCAAGTACAAAAGGAAGCTCTTCTAAGGGCTTTACAGTACATCCATTATCTCTTATGTTTTCCAGACATATACATACACTTAAGTACAAAAAAACACAAGTTCTGCTACTAACTCCTGCAAAATCCACTTGATCTTCTCCTGAGGCCTCACCGTCTTCTAGATCAACCTGGGGCGACACGAAAAACAAATACATAGGGGTGAGAATTCTAAAATTCTCAGGGCGTCCCCAAAACATATACTGAAGTTCATGTCATCGTTACCGCCCAGCCACTTCGATTTATTTAACAAAAAGTGATCATGCATTACATAATGACTATTCATTTTTAAAGTTCAAAATCTATCTTTCGAAGTGAGTTACTTTTAAGAAAAACCAATCACTTAATACACCTCTACCGTCAGCTCATACTCATAGTAAGTTATGGCAACCAAGAAGAACCAATATACACAAATATGTATATGCCCAATGTAATGAAATTTATCTTTGATTTTCCTTGATGAATCAAAAGTATCACATCCCTCTCTATTTGCCTTCGACAAGCCAAAAGGATCTCAATCCACTCCATTTTCCTTTGACAAGTCAAAAGGATCTCACTCATTCTATTTGCCTTTGACAAGTCAAAAGGATCTCGTGTGCCTTATTTGCCCTTGACAAGTCAAAGAGGATCTCATGTTTCATTATTTGCCCTTAACAAGTCAAGAGGATCTCAAGTTTCTTGGGACCATAGAATTTAATTCAGTACATCATTCACAATATGCATAAAACACATACAGGCATCCATTCACAACGAAATTCTCATTTGTATCTTATAAATCAACCTTTTAAATTATCTAGTATGCATTTATATGTCACAAGACATACAGCCAAAAAGGTAACATCAAGTACTTATGTCATTCTAGAACCAAAAATTCCATTACTTCATCAATTCAAAGCATTGTTGCATTTCCAGCATAATGGCAGATTTTACACCATTGTAACACGAATTATGTTGCCCCTCAAACAATCAATTCAGAGACTATAAAAATTACCCAAGACACTTCAATGTGTCCATAAGGTCCCATAAAAATTTCAATACAAACAGAGATCTCTAACTCCTTCCATAAATTGTACAAATTCAGTGGTCAGGGACCACCAATTCACAGCTTAGACTAGAGTTCTCATAATTTTTCACCCTAGCAAACGATTAAACCAATGCACAATAAAATTCACAGTGATATTTCAATATGTTACTAACCTCGTGTAAAAATTTCAAAGGCTAGTTCAATCCTTTGCTATGTTAATAAAATCAGACAACTTTATTGCTTCAGTTTCAATAATCAGGTCAGCATCTGCCTCATTTCGGTTTCTGATTTTTCTGAGGCATCAAACATTAAAACTAACATCCAAGGAAATTCATATAGTTATTTTAAAATGTCAACTACAACATATAATTTTTGTAGGTCACGAAACCACCCACAAATATGTCAGAAAATTCGGTATCAATTCTACTTCAGGACAGCTTGAAATCCAGCCTAGTTCAAATTTCTTTTGGTGGAAACTCATTTTTAACACCATCCAAGCCCATCACCAAAATTCACACATAAATAACAATATAACATCAACCAAATAAAATGAAAATTTCAGAATCAAACCAAGCAGAACAGATCAGTAAAAATTTTCAAGAGAAAAGACCATAGAAAACCCTACTTTGAGAGCTCTTGAGCTCTATGCTCCAAAGGATGCTCAAGAATGCTTTTGCTTCACTTCAAAGCTTCCCCACCAACATCAAACCCTTCCTTTAACCTCTGATTGTGTGCCCTCAAAGTTGGAAAAGTGATGGATTCAAATTATAATCGGTTAGATTTGTAGGTTATGATGAATAGAATAAGTTTAGTGAAGAGAGTTTGTGGTTTTAGTGACTTGGAGCTAGGGTTTTGCAAGCTTGAAACTTGTTAATGGAGTTTGAGAGGAAGAACAATGGAGGAAGGGTTCTTAGCGAGGTCTGGCCGAAATTGTGATGAAGGGAAATGATAAGATATTGATATTTTGAGTTTAGGGCAAAATACATAGAATTTTCAAGTCCAAAATGTTTTCTTTGAAGATAATTATTGTAATTTTGTGCAATTCCTATTGGTTAGTCATAAAGGTGTAATTGTGTGGCACATCTCAAGCCACACACTTGTCCTCCTTAGGTGGCAACTTGCTCTGAGTTTCATTCGTATAAGAACTCACAGAAATCTCATCGAACGGGTAAACAGGTACCCGATTACCAAATATACCGAAAATTAATTTTAAGTATAAAATTATCATTCCTAGATATTCCTAACCTCATTCCCATGTTTCCCTAATTTCAGGCACCTCGAAGGCAGAATCTAGGGTTTAAGCTGTCCCTCCAAGCAGATGGGGCCCACAAAGTTACTATTCAGGCCAAATTTTTTTTTTTATAGGTCTGTTGGGCCGCCCTCATAATTGCTAAACTATTATATTTTTGAAATTATGATTAATAAAGCTCAAATTAATTTTTAATTAAATTTTAGGGTGTTACATCATACCCATGTAAGCCTCATGACCTGTGTGCTCTATATGCATATGTAAACAGGAAAATCCATTCAAAATATAACTTCATTTTTCTACATACAAATCACCTGTTCTGAAATCGAGATAATTATAATTAAAATTTCATAGTCAATATTTAAGATAGGAAATTGTGGTATTATCCATACACAACATATAAATATATATCAAACTCTTTTTATCCAGTTTGTTTAGAAATGACCAAATCCTTTAAATACAAATCATAATACGATCAAATATGCAAAATGCAAAATGCAAAATAATCTCTATATTAATCAGGACTCCTGCATCCAATGACACTAAAGCACTCTAAACAAATCAAGAGTGCTTCACTCAAGTGAAGCTCACAAGCTGAATCTCTATTGTTGCTAGGAAGAACTGGGAAAAATCCAAGGCCTTAATCTCTAAATAGGAGAAAAGAGAGGGGTAAGTTTTTATACAAAAACTCAATGAGTGAATTCCCACCTGAAACTCCTTTCATGGGACACCAAGGAAACCATGCAGTAAATCATAATAACAATAATAGTATAAAACTTTAAAACATATCATAAAGTGTGAACATATTATCAAAACCAAAGTTCTCTATAATACTAGTTAACGGCATTCTAATAGAGAAACGAAATCTCTGTATCATAACCTCTAGTTACTTCTGGGCATTACATATCACCATCCCAATGTACCAATCAATTCTTTAGTCACATCTGAGCGTTTTGTATCACCGTCCTCAGTGTGTCAACAATTTCTGTATTTCTCTGGCCTTGGGCTACTTGGTACCAAGTTTAACGGATTAACTGAGTTAACACACAGCTGTTTCTCTCTAGCTACTATCCAACTTAGTCATAAATCTAAATCTTTTCTCTGTAACTCATAAAGTCTCCTACCCTAAGGTTTACAAACGCTAGCATATAAAATCAACAGTTGTGAAATTCATACATTCATTTCAACATCTCTAAGCATTCCTATTCAAAATCTAGCTCTATGTAAACTCATTTTAATAGCATTGGTCCCATGGTTTTACACAAAACGTATAATTCATGCTATTTGAAAATCATGTTATCATAAACTTGAAAAATCAACAAAAATCTCTAATCGCTTTATAGAAATCTCTAAATCATAATATAAGTCATGTTTTCATGAAAATAGCTCTAATGCAAAATATAGAGATCAGGGTTAAACTCATTCACCTGGAGTAGTGGAAGATGCAGGACAGTACCAACAGATTCTAGGAGGTAGAAATGACATCCGTCTCTCTCATAAAAGTAACAGAACACTAAATCAATTCTTAAGACCCCCAAACATCTTAACTTTATCTTTAACATGAGCGTAGAATTCCCTATTCTTGATAGACATGTAAAGTATCCCAAGACAAGAAGAAATTAGGAGGAAAAAAAGTAAAATCAAGGAAAGAGTATACCTTAAAGCTTGGAAGATAGAAAAATATAGATAAAACTTGAAGGAAATGAAAGAAAATAAAGATTTAGGGGTGGAAATGGTGTTTGGGAGTGAGAACTTGTGTTTTAAGGTGGTGAGTCTTGAAAATTCTGGTTTGGACCTGAAGGAGGTTTTTATAAAACTTTGATCGCCTGGGTTATATGACCGCTGCCAGTCTCCAGGAGGCCAAGTTATTTACATTTCTTAATTTTAAGTTAATAGAAAATGATTTAACTTTAAAACATAAATGTAAATAAGGGAAATACCCCTCATTTGGATTCAAATAAAATATTAGAAAAATAAAAATCCCAACAAATCAAAATCTAATTTTTGGGTTTTAGTTCAATTTGTGAATCTCAAAGATTTTATAACTTTTGGGCTAAAAATGGAATGTTTAAAGATTTCATAAAATTTGTTAAAAATCATTCTTTAACTTATTTTTTCTCTAGGAGACAATTATCGGGACTTTTGATCCCAATAAAATGGTTCTATGCTATAGCCCTCCAAGGATGTGTAGAATCAGATTTAGAGAAATTTAGGACCTGGATTTATCTAAGGACACGTGTCCAGCTCTAAATTGTCCTAGATAGCAGTATGCCTAGGGCATTACATACATAATATCTCTGAAAAATATAAACAACAGTACTCTAATAATGAAATAGGTAGATCTGGTTATGCACAATAAGTGACATAACAAAACTCTTTGGTTATGTATGTCAACCATGGCATAACAAGTTCTTTGTTCTATGATCTCTCAAAGATTTAAATTAGACACCTAACTAGATTCCATCTCTCTCTAGATTGCCTCAAAGGACAACTTAGTGACAAGGTTAATGATCGATTTTTAGCCATTAACTCATTGTCTACTTTCTCTATATCTACCGTCTAGTATCTAAATCATAACAATATTTATTTTCTCTAAAACTTTATTCTGGGCTTTTCCTTGGGTATAGAACTCTATCATACATCAATACTTTACTCTTAAAATCATCATGATAATTCATAAAATCTCTAAATAAGATCATGTTCATACTCTAACTCTTTATAAAATCATTTTAACAACAATGGTCTCATGAGTTTGCATTAAAATAACTATTTCATGCTCTATTGATAATTATCATTTTCATAGATTTGGTAAAATCAACCATAATCTCTAATATCTTGAAATAATCTTTAAAATCATGCAATCATGCCACATTCTAAAGAAAATAACTCTAATGATAAGCATAAGGATCATAGGGTTTGAACCCACTCACCTGGAGGGAGGAAATGATGGTGTCAACACCAATGGAGCTTAAAGCGGGATAACACTAATATCTATTGAAGTAACACAACTCTAGATTAAACTCTAATACTCTCTAATTAGATATAAATTAACTCTAAAAACATTGGAGGAGCACTCTCACTTAACAATAATGGAGAATAATAACCAAAACCATAGAACATGAAATGGAGAAGAAGAAGATGACAAAACCAACAAAAATCCTTTACGTACCTTTGATCTTGGAGGAGAATGATTTGGGGTTGAATTGAAAGAGGATGAGAGAAAATGTGTTTGAAGATGAGGTTTTTCGAAAATGGGGGTGAAATCTTGAGTTTGGGGTATTTAAAAGGGGTTGGGGTTCATTAAGCGAAACAGTGTCATCTTTTCACGCACCATGGGCACCGCTATATGACCGCTATAGTGGTCAAGAGGCCCAGGAGGACTGGCAATGGCTGGCCGACCAATAGTGAGTAAGTAGTGGTTGATGGATGGTAGTATAGAGTTACGAGAGTGAAAGTTATGAGACAAAAAGAAGAGATTTAAAATCCACTTTTTTGTAGGTGTTGAGAATACCTTTTAAAAATACTTGAAACTTGAAATTTCCTTGTATTAATATTGAAACAATAAATTTCATGTCCAGTTATTTAAAATTCTCTCAAAGAATACATCACCCTCTAGAAATACTCCATAAAGGAAATAACTATAATATCACATTTAAACATTCTAAGAAATTAAAATGCTAAACATAGTGGCATTTTGCTTGCAAAACACAAAGTTGGCATGATGTATAATACATGTCATGATGTCAAAATTCATAGTGTTAAAATCGAATTGACATAATTTTTTTTTCATAACTATTGTTAAAAATCAACCCTTTCAAAAATTTAAGCTGATAGATATAAGCAAATAAATAATTTTATATCTAATACGTCCCCTCATATAAATGCCTCATTTGGACTTGAAGTATGAATAATTTTTTGAATAATGAGAATTGAATCCTTTCCACTTGGTTCCAAGGCCGCTTGATAACATATTATAAATTGTCTTTCCAAAAAATTCGAGTTATTAGGTAAAAATACATAAATAATTTTATATCTAATATCCTATATCAACTTCTAAATATCAAGATATATATAGACTCACACTATATTTTTTATTATTGTAAACAAAAAATTGCATTCCATCCCAGAGTCGAATTCTTCTCGTCATGTGTTCATATTTTTCTGCGGTTGACACAGCAAATTCATACGAAATTTACTTTGCGTGGCATTTTAACAAATTCGAAAATAAATAAAAAAATAGTTATATAGTGTCAATTTTTTTTTGTTAGACATTTTATAGCATCATCTAGATCTAATTTCGCTATATATTTTAAAAGTTATACACACTAAAAAAATTAATTAAATAACAGTGTGAAAAAATATATATTGTCAATACAAATTAAATCTAGGGTGAGCACCCTGACTTATCCCTCAAGATTTTTCTGTTAGAATATTTACTCCCAAAGAAATTAAATATGTGATCCCTCAAAACTAAAAATAATGGCCGCATTAGTCCCTCCGTTGATTTTCCATTAATGAACTTACAGGTGACACTTTATAATGATAATATGCCATTAAAACGCTAAATGCAAACAAAATGACATCAAGTTTGAAGCATATAGTAGTCATTTTAATGTCTAAAAATACATAAAAGAATTTTTTTATTTGTAATGAATATTTAAATATCTTATTTTATGTAATTTCAGTTATTAATATAAGTTATTTTAAATTTTATTTTATTTTAAATAACACATATATCATTTAATATCATGTTAATATTGTTATATATATAATTTTATTAATATTTAAAGGATCAAATACGTATAAAAATCAAAATCTCTCATTACTGAAATCTCAAGCGATCATGAGTTTCTTAGGAGCAAAATTGTCTTACGTAATTTTTTGGGACTAACTATAGTATATACTCTTAAAGCTAATAAGAAAAACTATAATAAATAAAGCGCCGCGGTAACTTTATTTTGATGTTCGCATATAGTACGCACGAATCAGTATCCGATGTCTTTTCGCCGCAAAACAACAGCAATTTCAATGGCTGTGTTTGTTTGGAGTGGAATTGTGAGGATATTTAAAATAATAAAAAAAAACCCTCAGGCATGCAAGGAGGTATCATGTTAATGCTTTTAGTTATTCCCTTTTTTTTTCTTGGTATGCAAGAGGGCCGTAGCCCAGTTATTCCCTTCTAACATGACTCATTTAGACCTAAAAAAAAATATCTGTACCACTTGTTTGCACAGCATGCTTATAATACAAGTAAAAAAATAAATAAATAAATAAATAAGGTGTTAGGGATGTAAAACAATATTACAACAACCCTCACACTATTTTTTATCTTTTGACGCATAAATAATAAGGATGTTAATGAGTATCCATGAGAGAAGATATACCCCATCTTCCATCCTCATCCTTATAACGGTCCTCATTTTTTATCTTTCGTAGGGATTCAAATCCTTATAAATATCCGTGGGTTCACTAAAATTAAAAAACAAAAAAGTAGAAAATTTAAAAGAATACTCTAAAACCCAAATGAAAATACATAAATATCCATGATAACAAATATTACTAATACAACATATTTCAATTTAAAAAAGAAAATACATATATTAATTCAATAAAAGACAATTTATTAATGAAGATATGTTAAGGATTTTTTGGTATATGTTTATATATGTGAATAGGTATTTGAGTGATTTTACATGGATAGGGATTTGGTGGGTCTTCATCGGATGGATACCTCATCTCATCCCCACCCTCGGCTCGTTTAGTAAATGGAGATTCGCCTTCATCCCTGAAGATTAAACTTGTCCCCATCCTTGTCCCAATTGTGGATTATCCCAATTATTAAATACATAGTATACGTGCCTGCTTTTAGTGTTTTATACGGTGCTATTTAAGAAATTAAATATTTTAACTTATAAAAAAGTAATAAAAATTAACTTTATGAGACATAATAAGTTATATAATCAAATATGATAAAAAGTTAATGGTGAAACATTTAAAAGAGATTTGAAGGTTAATGTTTTAAACAAAAAATGTGATAGAGTAGAGCACCATGAAATCATTTGATCCTTGTGGTCAACCCTACCTAATGGAACTAGACTTAATTGATTGATTAATTCTTTTTTTCAATTTCATGACTTGATTGTACATAACACTTAAATCTACATGTTTTTAATATCTTAGGCCTACTTAGTTTAAACTAATTATTTCCTTCATTTTCGAATAACAATCCAATTTTAAATACGTATCCATATAGATTAAAAAATGATTGAAAAAAAATTTAATGTTCGAGACATTTATGCATATTTTTTGAAATTACCTTTACTACTTAACTCTATCTCTTAATTACATTTTTCATTTTTTTTGATAAACAATTATCTTTCATATTGAAATACTAGTATTCTATCCAATTACTCTCTCTTCTCCACTATTCTTTTTCTTTAACTATTCTCTTTCCTTCACTTATTTCAATCCTATTTAATACCACCTTAATTTTGTCCCAAATAACAGTCCACTTTTGAGTATGCAAGCAAATTAAGAAAATGATTGGAAAATTTTTATTTATATATGTTCAAGAAATTTAAGTCTATTTTACAAAATTAACTTTATTACTTAGTAATTATTTTTCACTTACTCTCAGCTTCGCTTCTCTTATTCTCCCTTTCCTCTTCCACTTCTCTCTCCCCCTCATTTTTAGGGTAAAATATATTTTACCCCCAATTATTGGGTCATATACATTTTATACTTTAATTTTTTAAAATGTGTATCATAATATTAACTTTCAAACGTGCAAAAGATCCATTAACATAATTTTGGCAACTGATGAATATATGATTTATGTGCACTTAACCCTCTTAATATTTCTAATTTATATAACCCAACATTTTGTTTGTGAATTCTCATGTGTACTTAACCCTCTTTTTTTAATTGTGTACAACTCGACACCCTATTTATGACCATTATTTGAAAAGTCTAGAGTGTTTTGCACTATTTAAAAATTCAAGTGTCACAATGTACATTTTGAAAAATCATGATAAAAACTGCATATGACCTAAAGTTCATAACAATAAAATGCATTTTATCATTTATTTTATAAGGGTATAACTAGTAAACAAAAGTAATTAAAATTATTTCGATTTCTTGAAGGATAATTATTTTGGGACTAATGAAATTTCAAAAGTGGACAATATTTTAGAACTGAAGATGATATTGTGTAGATTTTCTAAAGTAACATGTACTCCCTTCGTTTCAATCCATTTGTAAACTTAAAAAAAAAATTGTTTTAAATTATTTTTTCATTTATCATATCAAGGAATCACTGATTTTTTTCTATTACTACCGTTAGTGTAATTAATTGTATTAACTTACTTTAACTAATTTTGTTTACTTATTTTTTGTTTCTTAATAGGGGTATTCTTGTCCACTTACATAATTTTATACTAGTACCACGATTAATTTATTTTTTCTTAGCATAAATTCTTTTTTTTTTTGACAAATTAGATGAAACAGAGGAAGTATTTGAGAAATAGTAAAAATTTTAAAGTCGATAGTTATTTGAGAATTGAGATAGTATTAAGATTAAAAAAACATAGATTAGTCAAAATATTAGGTCAAGGCCAGATTAAATGAAACATTACCCAACCTTAAATTATGAGAATTAATCTTATAATATGCTATTAGTTCAAGAAAAAAGAAAGAAAGAAGAAGATAAGGAAATTACTCTTGGAAAAGAACAAGGTTGAACCGGAGATAAAGGATAGCCACATGCCTTACTGATGGAATTTATTCAAAGACTACAGAGAAAATAAAGAAGATGAATTATTAGGACACTATTATCTTTTACATGCATGTTCCTCAAGATCTCGTTAAATGGCCGGGAAGAATTAAAATCAAATATAAATGGTACTGTTTCTATGACCGAAAAAAAATGGTACTATTTCTTCCTTTATATAAGCATTAAATAACTTCAAAAATTTTAAATTCTTGTTGTTTTTACAATCATTTTTGTCCAATCTGTTTCTCTAAGAACACCTAGAATTTTTCCTTATAATTGACATCTAACTGGAATCCCTATTTTTTAAAAAAAAATTATTGTGAAGTGATAGACCGAAAAAGTACAAATAGAGTAACACAAAAATAAATATGTGAAAGTTTGAGAATAAATGACACTAGAAATTAATGTAATTCAGCAAATAGCTTATGTTCATGGATAAAAGTGATAAATAAATATTTGGGTATAAAAATATGATAAAAATATAAAAGATGAATACATTTCATTTAATTAAATTTTTAAATATTTTTAAAATATTTTATAATATTTATTTTATTGATGTATACTCTCAATTTATAAAAGAAAAAATTTACTAAGAAATTGTAATTCTTCTCTAATATACTGAAGTGAGTAAATTGTTTTGGGCTGTTTGCTTTTCGTTGTTGACTGAACCAAGCTCTTATTTATAGATCAGCTTTTTAAGACAAATTTTTCAACATGTCATTTAATGTTATTCGGTGCATCATGCTTCCTTCTGCGAGAAAATAATTTTTATATGGTATTTTTATAGGTGATTTACACATAAAATGGACAAAATTACTTATATATGGTGTTATAGAATCCGCCTATGACGATTCTATGTTATTTTTATTTTACACAGAATCTCCTTTGGCGGATTCTATTTTGACTTTGGCGGCAGATTTGATGTTAATTATTTTATACTGAATCTCTTTGGCGGATTCAGTATTAAAATTTTTTTATCCTAATCTGCCTTTGCGGATTCAATATGAAATCTCCTATCGGATTTATACTGAAAACATCATATTGTGTGATTTTTTTCCAAAACACCATATTGATGTAAATTCACCACTCAAATCCTATATGCAAAAAAAAGACCCTCCTTCTGCATGGTTTGAAATTTTGTTTCCTTCTCCAATTAATGCTCCTACTGCACCGAAAAGAAATTTGGAGAAGATTGCAAAAGTGAGTTTTATGGTGGAATTTAAATGTTTGGGTTTATTATGGTCCCTTATTTATTAATTGTTAGATTAAGTTATTTAACAAAAATAATATTTATCTAATGGTTAATAATGTGAGGTTCATGATAGATCTAAACATATGAAGTCTACCTTATAATTTATTCATTGTAAAATATATTCTTGTAAAAGCGAAGCCACACTTTGAATGGTGGGTTTTATGGTGGACCTCAAATATTTGGGTTTATCATTAACCTTTATTTATTGATTATTAAATCAAGTTATCCAATAAAAATAACATTCATTTAATAGCTAATAATGTGAGGTCTATAATAAATCTAAATATGTGATATTTATCTTATAATTTGTCCACTTTGAATATGGCTTCTACTGCATGCACCGAAGACACTTTGAACTTTTTGTCCATTGGAATTGGTAAATGTTATCCTAACAGTTATGGCAAATGTTATTTTAATGTTTAGAAATAGGTATTTAAATGAGATATCTATTTTATTACTAAATAATGAATTGATAAAAATAAAAATAAAAATTATTATCACATCTAATAATAATAAAGTGATATTCCAATTAAATATTCATTTTAGATGCTGAAATAATAATACTCGGTGAAATTATGCACTCGACAAAAACAAATCGGGAATAAATATGGTAGACATCATTGTGGCAAGCGTTTGCGTTGTTTTGGAAGGACTGTTCTCATTAGTGCCCAAGAGAGTGGAGTAATTCTAAAGGCACATACAATGGATCAAATTTGCCATGATATACCCCCCTCCCCCTCTATCTCTTTCCTCCCCACGTGCATATTAATTCTTCTTCCCCGAAAAAAAATTTGTGCTGAAATATGTTCAATTTTCAGGGCTAGAGTTTAAAGTGGAAACGAACTTCATGGATTTTATATGTGCTTAAAATGCAATAGCGAATTTCCTACCATTTGAGCCGAATTCTCACAGAAATATCTTTTTGTAAATGACCTTAAATCCGATTCCTGCTTCAATAACTTATCCTTTTATTAGTTATTATTCAACAATTTATTGTAAACTATATATCTGCTCCTCTTCCATTTTTTTTTCCCAATGTTTTTAATATATATATATATATGTATATATATATATATATATATAGCTCTACACCTCCGGATATCAGTGGTGTGGGTTGTTGTTTTAATTTTCAAAGTTTTTGATGTTGCGCATCTGGCCCACCAATCCACCATAGCTTAGTGGAAAGCACAGCGAAGAGAGAAAAAATAAACCAAGTTAAAAAATTGGCTATAACTTCAATTAGGTGCCTAACTTTTATTAAGGTTTCGATTTAATTCTAAAAATTTACTTTGTTCTCTCTTTATATTCTCAACGTTTCAATTTTATTCTCTTAATAGAGAAAACTTGGTATTTTATGACTTATTATGATCACTTAACACTGTCATCAGATGACAGTTTAGGTCTTACTGTGACTTTATCTCATCTTTTTTCGCATACAATTTCCCCCCTAGTCTCCCTCTCTCTCCACGTCACCTACTGAGCGCAATTACAAACACTGCAGCTTCCTTGAAAGTCCAGTTCTTCGTACGTATACCAAGTGAATTTGGCTTTTGTCATGTCATGGGACAGTGGGGTTGGAGGCCAAATTGACTCGTGATATTTTTGTCTGCAGAAAAGAGAAAAGAAACTAGCCTATCTCAAAGGACAATGTTGGGTTGATATATATATATATATATATATATATATATATATATATGGAGGTTGAGCAGGAACAGTAGAGAGCACTAACTAGGATATGATATTTTGTGTCTATATCATCGCTCTGTATGTGTTTGTGTGTGTCTTCGTCACTGCCTCATTCTTTTGCTCATTGGGTCATCTGTCTACACTCTATGCCTACCAAAAAGTTGGTTTCTAATTGTACGTGCTACACGCTGTATTGCAGAAACTGCTAGGTTGCTCACATATAATGAAATAATATCTACAACAGAATAATTTGTATTGCACTTTGCACAATAGAGGTATGGGAGGCCGTGGTAGGTATACTGCGCAAACAGTAAGTACGAACCTCAATTGACTCCTCATTGCGTACAGCATCATCCTATCTGATTGTGTCTCATGAAAAGATGGGTTAAATTACTAATATAGGAGTAGTTCACTAATTATATACAGGGGTTCAATTTTGATCAGCTAATGTAAAATATTTATGATCTATCATATAATTAAATTATCTTATTTATATGATTTTTTAAGTGAGGATTATGTGACTCAATCACTTTTATTATTTTAATAATATATAATTAAATGAATATATAAACTATCAGTATCTAGAAATTAAACTCTCATAATAATAATAAGATAACTTTGCAAAAACAATCTATTTGGTTGGATCTAAGAAAAAATGGGCCTATTATTATCTTCAGCTTGTTCGTTGACAAATCTGTCATTCTTCTTGTAAATTCTATATAGAATTTTCAGCAGTCAACTAACTGTCCTCTCTTAATTTCCTGAAATTCAGAAGAAGGATTCAACTAATTTTGTTAATCACGTCATATTGTTATAGTTAGTGTAAGCGAAAAGTTAAATGTATATTCATCCACGGATGCAACCTCGCTTTGCACCCGCATCATTTGACGATATTTCATTTAAAACTTATTAAAAAAATATTATAAATATTTTTTTATGGTGGATTGCATGTGTATCAAACAAACCAGCAATGTTACATGTACAACATTTTCTTACAACAAATTTACACCCTACTACATAAAGCCAGGAAAAGACAAACTATAAGTGGGCCCAACGAATGGAGCACCTTGGGTAGAACAAGAGCTGAAGGTGTATGTTGTCAAGATCCATTTTAACATGGTTTATACCATGTTTTGGACCATTATATAGTTCATCATTTATAGTCATTGGATGTTGTTTCTATTGTGTAAATTTAAAACTGTAAAATAAATAATAAATTTTAAATTTACAAAAATAACCTCTCTGTAAACTCTCCTCCCTTCTCCATTCTCATGCCACTACACCACTACACTCTCCTCCCTTCTCCACTCTAATATGTTTAAGTGTACTGTTAATTTTCACGTTAGGTTTTAACTTACGTATTTAACCATCTATATCTTTTGAGAGGAGAAATATGAGAATTTCAAGAAATTTATCTTATTAAATAGTCATATAATTATACTTAACATGACATTGTTATATACAAGCATGTTAGGAAAATCCATGTCAGTTCATTCAGGCCTCCTGAAGAAGCTGGAGAATTAGCGTTATAATGTTAGTGAAAAATTATTAATGAGAATCATCCTAACGCAAGAAAGTAGGAATTCCAGTCACAAATATCCAACTAAGACCGAGGATCTAGTTAGTTTTTTTTCGTGAGGATCTAGTAGTTGAAAAAGTATTGCAAATTTGCAATTGACATGGGTCTTCCGTTTTTATTTCATACAAAGGCCTACAAAAATACCAACTGCATAATGGTGCAACAGGAAGTTTATCACGGAAATCAAAGAGAGATTATGCAAAATTTTCATTATATTTGTACGAGCCATAAAATTCCAAACCGATTTCCTCCAAACTAAAACTGAGAAGTGAAGTGAAGGAACAAGCCAAAAAATAAAATAAAAAATACATAAAATATTCATGATCTTATTGCCATTTTGTTTGACTTTTAAGCTAGCAATTTTTTCAACAAAAGCAGAAAGGAAAATCTTCCTAAATCCACCGAAAGCAAATTGTGGTTGAGGAGTTAGGGTGCATTTATTGCACAAAGGCTCTTGAAGTCTCTATAAATAGAGATCAAATGCAATCGTCAAATACATACCGGTTGAAAATATCTTTCAACGGAGAAGAAGCGGTGTTAACTTCTTGTATAGAGAAAAAAATAGAGAGTACATGTGAAAAAAATTCTACGAGTGTAATGTGAGTATATACTAAGAGTTTTGGATATATTCTTTAGATATCTCTAATACTACAAATTTTAGTAGAAGAAGTCTCATTGGAAATATACTATATTGTAATTATTCTTAAATATAGTGGAATATTTTTTTAGAGTTTAGCCTGTAGTTTTTCCCTCAAAATTCAGAAGGTTTTTCACATTAAAATTTGATGTACAGTTCTCTTGATTTATTTTTGTGTGTAAATAGTGACAAGTGGGCCCACTATGAAGTATAATTCATGTGCTTTATTTTATCCGTTACTCTCCATAAATTTTGAGCGCGCTCACATCTATAAAGTGTTTATTACACTTGAGGTGTATCCAACTTTGATATTCTCTAATAAGTGGTATAGAGCCACTTGGTTTTAGATCCAAGATGTTAGTGCCAAAATTTGAAGTGGAGAGGTTTTGAAGGTCTAATGACTTCAGACGGTGGAAGCTGAAGCCAAGCATTGCTAGAACAACAAAGTCTTCTAATAGCATTGGAGGGCAAAGAAAAATTGCGAAATCATTACTTGATGAAAAGAAGGAGGCAATGATGGCCAAAGTATATAGTACAATATAGTTGAATCTTGCGAACAATGCTCTGAGAGGTCATGGAAAAAAAATCGCTGATTCACTATGGAAGGCTTTGGAAGAGAAATATCCCTTAAAGACCTTGTCCAACAAGCTTTATCAGAGGAAGTGGTTGTACATATTTAAATATTCAGGAGTAAAATCAATGTAAGAGCATATAGACGACTTCAATCGGATGATCTCCAATGTTGGAGCAACTATAATTAGAGTTGAAGATGTTGATCAAGGCATGATCTTCTTGACTTCACTACCTTTGTCTTATGATAATTTTTGTCATACCATACTTTACGGTAGATCTTATATCTCAATGAAAAATGTCAAAGAATTGTTGATGATAAAGGAGCATCAGAAGTTAGTATCTGGATCTAGTGCCAAAGGTCATGCAAATGGGTTGTTTATGACGAGAGGGCATAGTCATGAAAGAGGATAAAAAATCAAGAGTAAGAGAAGATCAAAGTCCAAAAAGCACAAATCTGTGAAGTGCTTTCACTCTCACCAACAGGACATATCAGAAGC
This sequence comes from Dalbergia oliveri, assembly GCA_030441495.1. Lineage (NCBI taxonomy): Eukaryota > Viridiplantae > Streptophyta > Magnoliopsida > Fabales > Fabaceae > Dalbergia > Dalbergia oliveri. Next base: position 13,718,157 of record JAMLFY010000008.1, read on the forward strand.
TATTGCCCTAAAGAGAAAAGAAAGAGATTTTACCAATATAACAATTGAAAGTTTTGATGATAGTGATGCCAGTTCGACCTTGACAGTATTCATAGGTGACACAGGAAATGAGTGGATCCTGGATTCTGGCGCATCCTTTCATATGACACCTAATCAAAGCTTTTTCTCATCCTATAAAAGGCGGGAGGGAAAAGTCAGATTAGGAGATTATAGAATAATTTTGATTGCAGGTGAGAAGATGTGCAAGTTAATTTGGATGATGATACTAAAAGCACGTTTAAAGCATGACATGTACCAGAATTTGGTAGAAACCTGATCACGTTGAGTGCCCTAGAGAATCAAGGGTACAAGTTCACTGAAAATGGTGGTTTCTTGAAGGTGATCAAAGTCTTAATGGTGATGTTGAAAGAAAAGTTGTAGAGCGGATCTATCTATTACTAGAAAGCACAATTGATAGAACTGCTTATTCCATCCTCTAAAAGAAATGATGATGCTACACAATTGTGGCACATGCGACTTGGTCATATGAGTGAGAAAGAATGAGCATACTTGCTAGCAAAAGCCTGTTGAATGGCCTGAAGAATTGCAAACTTGGTTTCAGGGAAAACTGTGTATTGGAAAGTAGAAATAGGTGAAGTTTAGTTCTGCAAACACAATAATAAGGGGATATTGGAGTATGTCCACTTAGATGTTTGGGCTTCAACACTAACTTCTTAGGTGGAGCTTGCTATTTTTTTACTTTGAGAGATGATTATTCTTGGAAAGTTTGGATTTATTTATGAAGAAAAAAGAGGTGTTCGACAAATTTAAACAATGGAAGGCCATGGTCGAGAAGCAAAATGGGTGGTTAGTCAAGAGAAAAACTAACAATGGCAGAAGTTTGCAAGCAAAGAATTTGTAGAGTTCTACAAAAATACTAGTATCGTGAGGCACCATATTATACCAAGAATACCATAGCAGAATGGAGTTGTAGAACAAATGAACAAAACACTTCTGGAGCATGAGAGATGCATGCGAATTAATGCTGCACTTCCCAAATCATTTTGGGCTTAGGCGGTCAATACAATTGTATACCTGGTAAACAGATCTCCATCAATTGCTATTGATCTGAAGATTCCACAAGAGGTATGGTCCTAAATCCATAAACTATTATGATTTGAAGATATTTAGTTGTCCTGCATATGCCCATGTGAGTAATGGTAAACTTGAGGCGACAACAAAAAGGTATATATTTCTAGGTTATGCATAAGGGATGAAAGGCTACAGATTATGGTGTCCAGAAAGGCAAGTTCACCAAAATCATCGTCAGCAAAGATGTAACTTTTGATAAGGCGGCAATGCTAAATCAGAAAATGAGTCTAACTTAGATGAAGCGAGAGAGATTGTGGTGCTAAGAAGTAGGTGGAGTTGGAGATTGACTGTGTGAAGGTGAAGCGAAAAGATGCAATGAATCAGCCAAGTACTTCAGGGATTGCTCAACTTGAAGTAGAATAACAAGATGAACTTGACTATGAAGATATTAGTAGGAAAACCAAACAAACCATACAACATTGTTACTGGAGAGAGGCGAGAAATTCGATACCTACAAAGATATTAGGATTTTATTGCTTGTGCACTTGACTTATTAGATGCAGATCCTATTGGCTTTGCCTTAACTATGGTGGATGGCGTAGTTGGAGATGAATCATTTACCTACCATGATGTAATAGATAGTAAGGAGTCAAAGCGGCTGATAACAATGAATAAGGAGATTGAGTTTTCAAAAAATTAGATGTGGGAGCTAGTACAACTTTCTAAGGGGGTGGCAAAAAAGAAGGAATCCCTAGCATTGAGCCCCCAAGGTTCAAGGCAAGACTGGTAGCAAAGGGTTATACTTAGAAGGAGGGTATTGACTTCCATGAAATATTCTCTCATGTTGTGAAGCATAGCCTTATTCGAATCCTATTAGCTATTGTGAGTATGTTTGACTATGAGGTGGAACAACTTGATGTAGCATTCTTACATGGTGAGCTAGAGGAGCATATCTACATGAGTCAACTAAAGGGATTCGTAGTTCCTGATAAGGAGGATCATGTTTGCCTGTTGAAGAAGTTATTGTATAGCTTGAAGTAGTCATCAAGGCAGTGGTACAAGAAGTTTGATGCATTTATGATTGGTCCTGGATACAACAGAAATCAATATGACAATTGCATCTACTCTAAGGAGGTTCAGATGATTCACGAATTTATTTGTTGTTGTATGTAGATAATATGCTAATTGCAGCTTGCAATAAGAATGAAATTATTAAGTTGAAAACTCAGTTAGGAAAATAGTTCGAGATGAAGGGCTTGGGTGTAGCAAGGAAGATTCTTGGAAGGGAAATTCGTAGGGAATGACATCATGGCAAATTATGCTTGACACAACAAAGCTATACTATGAAAGTGCTATAACGTTTCAATATGGATCAATCCAAACCAGTTGGCACTCCATTAGCTACACATTTTAAGTTAGCTTCAAAGTAATGTCTAAGAACTAAGGAGAAGAGCACATGTCTCGTATACTTTATTCTAGTTCTAGTGATGTTAGAATCTCATGTATGCCATGTGTAACACCTTTATGAGATATAAAAGGGAAGCTGTGAAATGGATCATGTGACAATTGAGAGGTTCCACTAATGTTTGTTTGGTATTTGAAGGTCAGAAGAGTGGAGTTGTAGGTTATGTAAATTCTGATTATGCAGATGACTTGGATAAAAGATGTCATTGATAGGCTGTATCTTTTCAGCCTTTGGGTATACTATTAGTTGGAAGGTGACATTGCAATCTCCAGTGACATTGTCGACTGGCTGAAGCGAGTATATGACATTGACTGTGGAGAGCATTTGGGTGCACGTCATTTGGATAGTTTTGGTTTGAATCAATATGTACCAATTGCACACTGTGATAGTCAAAGCATCACTCATCTGGCTAAAAACCCAGTCTATCATGAAAGGACAAAGTACACTAATATTAAACTTCATTTTGTTATAGAAAGTATCAGGAGTGGTCCTGTTGCAGTTAGAAGATAGCCATAGCTAAGAACCCAACCGATATGATGATAAAATTGCCGATTGATAAGTTTAAGCATTGCTTGAATTTGATCAATATTTGCATAAGTTGAAGACTATCACAAAATGCAAACCAAGGTGGAAAATTGTCAGAATATGACTTGCCATTTTGTTTGACTTTTAGGCTTGCAATTTTTTCAACAAAAGTAGAAAGGACAATCTTCCTAAATCCACCGAAAGCAAATTGTGGTTGTGGAGTTACGTGCATTTATTGCATAAAGGCCCTTGAAGTCTCTATAAGTAGAGAACGAATGCAATCGTGAAATGCATCCCAGCTAAAAACATCTTTCAACTCTAGTAGAAGAAGCAGTGTTAGCTTCTTGTAGTGAGAGAAAAATAGAGTATGTGTGAGAAAATTCTAAGAGCGTAGTATGAGTATATACTGAAAGTTTTGGGTATATTCTCTAGATCTCTATAATATTACAAATTGTAGTAGAAGAGAATCTTGAGGGGATACACTATATTGTAATTATTCTTAAATATAGTGAAATATTTTCGGAGTTTGACCTGTGGTTTTTCCTTTAAAATTACAGGAGGATTTTCTACGTTAAAATTTGGTATGGCGTTCTCTTGATTTATTTTTGTTAATGTGAATAGTGATAAGTGGGTCCCACTATAAAATATTATTTACGTACTTTATTTTATCCGTTACTCTCCATAAATTTTAAGTGTGTTTTCCACTCACATCAAGTGTTTATTTCACTTAAGATGTATCCAACTCTAATATTCTCTAACATGGAAAACCACAAATCTCATAGGCTTGAATTGCAAAACATGAGCGAATGAACATGAATCCTGATCAAAGCCAAAATCCAGATAAGAAGCACAAATTCGAACAAGTAAATGAAAGCCTAGAACGAATCAAAGAAAAAGAAATGAATCTGGCAATTGGTTCAAGGGATTTGCCTCTTGCCTTGGAATGAATTGGGCCTTATGCTGGGGTAATGGCGATTATAAGTGGCCTAGAATTAGTTAGCAATTTAGGTACTTTTGCTAATTGGGCTTGGATCAAAGAATTGACTTATTCACTTGGACTTTCCCACCTTGGGGCTTCCATTTTCGAGGATCTAACTGGGCTTCCATTGTTAAAAGCAAAAAATAAAATATAATTTTTTTAGTTTAACTTCTATGAATTGTACATAAGTTTTATACTATCAGGTAATAGTCAATAGAATTTCCTGAAGTGATAAATCATTGTGGATGGTTGTGATAGATAGTGGATAGTTATTTTGTATTACCTGATCACCTAGGTAGAATAATGTGAGTTGATAGTGTAAAATAAGTGTGAAATTGTTTTACACTCTCAAGATAATGAATTTGTTTAACAAAATAATGAAACCGTGAGAAGATGAAAACATAACTGCCAAGAAGGAATTTTGTGACAATTTAAAAAATTGAAACAAAGTAATTACTTGCCGGCCATAGGTGCAACTTGCTTGTGAGGTGCACCAAACACCTTGAAAATTTAATGGATGATATGTGATGGTGTAATGATGCACCACTAACATACAATTTTTTTTTTCATTTTTAAAATACATTTAATAATATAATTTTAAAGTCTGAACAAAATTGAATAATTACTACCATGCACCTAAGCTAATTGGTGCATAAATTAATGCATCTTTTATTTTTGTCCATGAGAGAATAAGGTATATGGTGCACCTCACTAGCATTCACCTCTTTATTACCAATAAAAAAACCAAAAATAGAAAACCTTCCTTATGACTTGTTTGGTTTATATGTTAAATTGTTAACAGGAATCTTTCTTTGGTTTTGTTAACATTTTGTATATTAGTCAATTGCTTACGTGGTTAATTTTTTAAGGTGTCGGTTGGCTATATTGATAAAATATTACAAAGAAACTGATATTAAATCCCACGGTCCTTGTAAAATTAAAAACTATATCCTATATTAGATGCAATTAGATATTAAAGTGGGCCCAACAAATGGAGCACCTTAGGAGAACAAGAGCTGAAGGTGTTAGTATGTTGTCAAGAGTCATTTAACATATTCATATAGTGTTTTGGGATCATTTATAGTCATTGGATGTTATTTTTTATTTTGTAGATTTAAAACTATAAAATAAATAATAAATAATAAAATTTAATATTAAAATACAAATTTTAAATTTAAAAATAAACAAATATTAAGATGTAACTAAACTAAAACTAGATTATTTTGTTAAACCGAAACCAAAAACTAACTAAAATTGTTGTATCAATTAAACAAGAATCACCAAAGATGGTCAATTTTATCATAATCCAATTAAGCAAGACTAAAATGAAGATCAAATTTGCAAGAACCATGCATATGATTGGTCACCCATGAACCACGAACATTGAACCTCTTCAATTAACATAATGTGGCTAATAACCCAAATCATGGAATCAAATGCAAACACATGTGGAATAAAGAATATAAAAACACCATCATTAGTATTTTAATAAAAAAAGTCACAATTTTTTATAAATCAATAGGCTCATTATTATATTATTTATTTAATAAAATTATAGTTAAATGCTCATATTTATATTATTACACATAAATAGGTTACATTAGAGTTAATATTATTATATAATTTAATATATATTATTTAATATGAAACTATTTTACTAATTGATATTTCTTAAACTCATGTCCTTTTCCTTCTAATATTTTAAATTTAAATCATGTTACATTTATTGTCCATAACCAATTTTAATTTTGTCATAAATTATTTTATTATACAATTTTTCTTTAATTCAAATTAATAAGTATATATGTTAACTTACATTCAAAAAATTTTAATTTAAATTTTAAATTTTTTAATTTTAAATAAAATTATATTAATAAAATCATATAAAAAAATTACTATTAATTTTAATGATTTATTTTACATATTTTATTTTAATTTTATTAAATAAAATTTTAAAAAAATAGTATCCCTATTTAGTTAATTTTATGTTATATTTGAGTAAACTTTAATATAAATAATTTTAACAGAAATAAATGATTAAAATTAGGTAATATAAATATTAATATACTTACTTTTTACACATAGATATAAATGAATGTGAATAATTTACATATTTTATTTCATTTGCAGAAAGCTTCAAAATTTGGTCAATTTAAACTATTTTCTAAAATGATGGCTATCTTTTCTAATTTTTCTTACCACAAAATTATTCTGGTTTCTCATTTATAGAAACTTGAATTATAACAATACTGCAAATGAATGAAAAAAAAAGATTAAATTGCTCAAACAAAAGCTATTGTTATGTGCTTATGCATAGTTTAGGTTATTTATGTTAAAAGATTTTAGACATTATTGAAAATTCCAAATTTTAGTTCGGAATTTATCAATTCGATTACAATGATAAGATATCAATTAGGATAGATCAAATCATATAATGATGTTAAATACAATTGTACGAAAGGGAACAAATTTACATGTCTTTTTTAAATACATATATTTAAATTGTGAAATATACTAAAATATATATTTTTTTAAATGTAACAATAAATTTACGAAATTTTAATTTAAATAATTGATAATTAAATTCACTAATATTATTTGAAACTTAATATAAATTAGATATTATTAAAAATAAATTAATTTAAATTTTATATAAATTGTTTAAATCAATATAAAAAGAAATATCATTCAGAAATATTATCTAAACATTATAGGAAGATCATGTAGATAATAAATTTTAGGATCAGAAAATCATATAAATTGTTTATTTTTGTTTTTTATATTTCAAAAATTTTAGAAATATTTTTTTATAATTTTTTCTTTTCTCTAGAACTTGAAGATAGATTGTGTTAACAGAGACTAAAATTGATATCCCAATATCGTTTAGATCCAGACTAAGTTGTCGTGTTTGTCCACCGTTCAGCAAAAGTGCGGTGGCTGTAGCTCCAAGCCTCCAACTGGATGTGGCACTTTACTGTAGATGGTAGATGTAAGTGGCGGTGTGGCTGTATCCCTCTTTTGGTTATGAGAGAGAGAGAGAGAGAGAGAAAGAGAGAAAATTTGGAAGGAGAGAGAGAAAGGTGTTAGTGGCTTGAAGAGAAAATTGAAAGATAAAATAGGGTCAATTTAGTAATTTAATAGTTGAAATTTAAGTAGCAATTAATGGTCCAGAACACCTGGGAGTCTATTGTAACACGGCCCTATTGTCAATGTATGTGGTACAAAAATATTTCTCCAAACAAAATGAGTCGGATTGTTTTACCCCAAAAAAAAGAGTCAGATTGTTGAGTCGGATTGTTTTGTACGTATAACGCTGCTCTTAGTATAATATTAATGACAATAAATAATTTATCATCTCATCCCTTCTTCGGGACAAACTTTTCGAATTTCATGTATATGGAACCTTTGGCTTCCTTTCTTTCTCCTTATTTTTCCTACATATTTCCCACAATGACAAAATAACAAGCAATTAGTCTAACTCCTTGTAAACTCAAGAAAACCTTGTTTTTCTCTTATCATTGAATCTACTAACTTATGGTCACTTTGGCTTATTATCGAAAAGTTCATATGGCATGCCCGCTAAGCATTGTCTTCAGTAAGTGGCACCTCATTTTTCATTTCTTCTATACTCAGCAAAGAATCGTAGGCAAACAGTATTCCAAAACTCCAACTTATACAGGTTGGAAGCCACATCGTATAGACCATCATGTTTATAAAACTTTAAATTAATCTAAAAATATTTGACAAAATTTTTATATACATAATGGGGTTTGGATGGGGGCTGGGGCGCAACATTGGAAATGTGGAAGCCGAAATCCTTGCTATCAAGAATGGTCTCCTTTGGGCTTGGAACAAGGGTTTCAGGAAGGTGCTTTGTGAGAGTGACTCTCTAGAGGTTGTTCGCGTCCTTCTCTCAGACAGAGTGAAGCCATTTCACATGCTACACCCTACAGTTCTTGCAGTCAGAGATGTTATGCTGAGGGAGTGGAAGGTTTCACTCACTCAAGTGCTACGGGAAATTAATTTCTGTGCGGATTTCTTGCCTAAACTTGGAGCTGTCGACGATGCTCTGCTTGCCGAGTTCGAGAACCCCCTCCTGGGATGACTGTAGGGGCTTGGCCCATCTGAGAATGTAACTCTCCTCTTTTAGCACACGTGTGTATGTCTCGTCAAATAAAAGTACCTCCAAAGTTAGACAAAAATTGCTGTATTTCATATTTATAGTAGAAGATAAACTAATCTACCAATTTTAATAAGATCTTATCATGGGCTATCAAATTAAAAAAAAGGATAAATTAATTATTTAGATTTAAAAAATTTCATCGTAGCTTCTCAAATTTAAAAAATGAAGAACAAGTTAATTTCTCTGTTAAATTACCACTTAAAGCCATTAATGAAAATGGTCACATAACCTGTTAATTTACTTAAATATATTATTAATTTTCACGTTTGATTTTCACTTATCTCATGATGAATATTCAGAGGGGAGAAAGAGAGTGTGTATTGTACCATTTATGTCTTTTGAATGGAAAACACTAAAATTTCAATAAATCTTTCTTATTAAATACTCGAATAATTATACTTAAGATGACATCGTTATATACACCCATGTTAGGGAAAAAACCCATTGTCAGTTCATTCAGGCCTATTCTGAAAACTAGAGAATTAGCGTTATAATATCAGTGAAAAATTATTAATGAGAATCATCCTAACAGGAAGAAAGTAGGAATTCCACCGTCAAGAATATCCAACTAAGACCGAGGATCTAGTAAGTTTTTTTCTTTAGGATCTAGTAGTCGAAAAGCTATTACAAATTGGCAATTAACATGGGTCTATCCATTTTCATTTCATACAAAAGCCTACAAAAACACCAACTACATAATGGTGCAACAGGAAGTTTATCAAGGAAATCAAAGAGAGATTATGCAAAATTTTCATTATATTTGTACAAGCCATAGATTTCCAAACCGGTAACCAACAAGCAAAATGACATGACAGAGCAGCATTGCAAAGTAATTAATTTTACTGCTAACTAAAAACTGAAGTGGAGTGAAGCGAAGGAACAAGCCAAAAAATAAAATAAAAAATACATAAAATATTCATGAAAAAGCGTGTCTAACATTGGTCCAAACATTCATTAACCCAGGACTATAGTTCACATTAACATAAGAGTTGTGTATTTATATTCATGAAATATGAGATATCGTGTTAACTAACACCTTATTTGTTATTGAATGATGTAGACCTATTTGAATGAGATTCACATCTCACCTTCTTATAAATGAGGTGTAAACACAATGTTTCACCTTCTATGAGTATAAATAATATTTTTCTTTACATTGCTGCATAATATCGATCGAGAGCTAAGATTGGAATGTGAGAATATGGCTTGGCATTTTGTTTGACTTTTAGGCTTGCAATTTTTTCAACAAAAGCAAAAAGGAAAATCTTTCTAAATCCACCGAAAGCAAACCGTGGTTGGGGAGTTACGGTGCATTTATCGCACCGAAACTCTTAAGTCTCTATGAATAGAGAACGAAGGCAATCGTGAAATGCATCCATGCTAAAATCATCTTTCAGGAGTAAAAGAAGAAGTGTTAGTTTCATATAGTGAGAAAAAAATAAAGAGTGTATGTGAGAAAAATTTTAAGAGTGTAATATGAGTATATATTGGGAGTTTTAAGTATATTCATCAAAACTTTGTAATATTATAAATTATAATAGAAGAGTCTCACTAATGGTATACTATATTATAATTATTCTTATATATAGTAGAATATTTTTTGGAATTTGGCCTGTAATTTTTCCCTAAAATTTATAAGAGAGTTTTCTATGTTAAAATTTACTGTATAGTTCTCTTGATTTATTTTTGTTAGTGTGAATAGTAATAAGTGGATCTCACTATAAATACTATTCATATATTTTATTTTATCTATTATTCTCTGTAAATTTTGAGCATGCTTTCCGCTCACATCTTACACTTTGAGTGCACCCAACTTTCATATTCTGTCACATGGAAAACCACAAATCTCATAGGCTTGAATTGCAAAACACAGAGCGAATGAACATGAATCCTAATCAAAGCTAAAATCCACAGATCGAGGCATCAAAGAAGCACAAATTCGAACGTGTAAATGAACGCCTAGAACGAATGATTTGCCTCTTGCCTTGGAATCAATTGGGCCTCTCAATTATAAGTGGCCTAGAACTAGTTAGCGAATTTGGTCCTTTTGCTAATTGGGATTTGGATCAGAGAATTGGCTTATTCACTTGGACTTCCCCACCTTGGGGCTTCGCCGTGTCTCAACTAAGCAGTTGCATGTTGTTTATTTTGGGCCGGCTTCCATTGTTAAAAAAAGGCCAAAAAAATTAAATATAATTTTTTTAGTTTAACTTCTATAAATTGTACATAAGTTTTATACTATCAGCTAATAGTTAATAGAATTTCACTTAAATGATAAATCATTGTGGATAGTTGTGATAGATTGTGGATTGTTATTTTGTATTATCTGTGATCACCTAGGTAGAATTATGTGAGTTGATAGTGTAAAATAAGTGTAAAATTGTTTAACACTCTCAAGATAATGAATTTGTTTAACAAAGTAATGAAACCGTGAGAAGATGAAAACATAACTGCCAAGAAGGAATTTTGTGACAATTTAAAAAATTGAAACAAAGTAATTACTTGCCGGCCATAGGTGCACCTTGCTTGTGAGGTGCACCAAACACCTTGAAAATTTGATGGATGATATGTGATGGTGTAATGATGCACCACTAACATACAATTTTTTTTTTCATTTTTAAAATACATCTAATAATATAATTTTAAAGTCTGAACAAAATTGAATAATTACTACCATGCACCTAAGCTAATTGGTGCATAAATTAATGCATCTTTTATTTTTGTCCATGAGAGAATAAGGTATATGGTGCACCTCACTAGCATTCACCTCTTTATTACCAATAAAAAAACCAAAAATAGAAAACCTTCCTTATGACTTGTTTGGTTTATATGTTAAATTGTTAACAGGAATCTTTCTTTGGTTTTGTTAACATTTTGTATATTAGTCAATTGCTTACGTGGTTAATTTTTTAAGGTGTCGGTTGGCTATATTGATAAAATATTACAAAGAAACTGATATTAAATCCCACGGTCCTTGTAAAATTAAAAACTATATCCTATATTAGATGCAATTAGATATTAAAATATAAAAAGAAATTATTACAATACGATAGTGTGGGGCAAGATCCCGGCAACTAATAATATAACCATAGAACCAGACAGATTGTGCGTGGCCCGCATTAACCATAACACTCACAATAATGAAAATTATTGTAAGTATGACAGAGGTTAAGATATGTAACTTGCCCTTTTAGTCCCCTAGTATAATAACATAGATTTGAAAAGTAAAATAAGTTCTTTTTTTTTTTTTTGAAATATTTACAATAATGATGAAAGATTAATAATAATATATCAAGGTTCAAGTTTGAAGGGAAAATTTATCGAAAAAGTCTCATGGTCAATGATTTACTTACTTAAGAGAGCTCCCACTTTAAAAGGATTAATTATTGCTGTAATGATGATGGATGCCTTCACAAAATAAAATAAAAAGAAGTTCATGTTCAAAGATTATTTTTAGTTTTAAGGAGCTGTTAGCAGAATTAAGGGATGGTTGAAGAGAGACATGTGAGGACTGAACCTAAACCCTCACACTAGAAAAGAATTATGGAATGTGCCACATGAATTACAAGTGATTGGCCAATTTTCAAGCAATTTAACTATCTTTTTTTCCCTAAAAATTTAAAATTTTGTCTAAATCATATTTGTCAAAAAAAAAAGATTGTTACTATTTATTTTTTTAGATTAATTTTTACACCTTTTGAGTATGAAAGAGTTTTACACTGTTATTCAATCATATGCATACTTTTATTTGGGTCAAATAGTTTTATTAATTAATGTGACAATATATAAATATATATTTGTGTAAATAAAAATTATACTAACAAATTAACAATGCATGGAAAATCATTTTTTTTTCTTACAATTACTAAACTATAATCTTGATTCAAATTTCCACATAACCAAACCAGGCAAAGTCAAGTTAAGTAGCAATGATATTCGGAGAAATTTTTAATACACTGGGGCACATACCGTTAATTGTGTGTAACAAAACAATTAATATTTTTGGCTGCGCATGTCCGAAAACAAGTAATATTATATAAGTGCATAAAATTTTATGTCACATAAATATTTTATATTTTAAAGTAAAAATATATTTTATCAATTTGCTTAATTACATATTCCTCCATTTTATAATATCGGCCGTTTTGAACAAACTAATGTATTAAAAAGTCAATATATTTGGCTGCAGGTTTTTCAATGTACGAATTTGTTTAAATGATCAATATTATGAAATAAGGAGTATCTAACTACCTACACTAGGTGTATAAAAGAATACCCTTGTTGACATTTCTATATTCCCTCGTTTGATGAGGCTTATGAATAGTCCATCACACGGTTACAATTTTTTCGAAAAGAATAATTCGACTCTCTTCTTTTCATTTTGTTTGAACAAACAATAGAAGAAATCCAATTAATTGAGGCAATGAATCGGAACAGATTATTTGATCATTTCATGAAAGAAATCCAAGGTCAAAACCTATGAACAATTCCACCAGCAGAGCTAAAAAGAAAAAGAACCAAAAAACTAAAAAGCCTCTCATTCATATATTCAGATTAAGATGAAGTCATGCTCAAGAGTTGCTCTAGATACTCAGAACCCAAATCCTCCAACACCAGTACATTATCTATGTGTGATGAATCATAATCACCACCACCATTGGTCTCTAACTCTAAAAGATTATCCTTTTCAACCCTCTTGTTCCTCTTGTTGTTGTTGCTGGATTTTCTTCTCATGGTGTGTTTTCTCTTGAGTGCCAACACGGGTGATGAACCATCTTCAAAGTTTTTATTACTAGCCAGGTCCTTCAATGATTCCCTCACCACTTCCTCTGGGAAATTCAGCACTGCCATGGAACCCCTTGTGGACAAAGCTGCCTGATCATAGGCCAAAGCTGCCGCCTCAGCCGTGTCGAATGTTCCGATCCAAACTCGAACGCCATGTCTTGTGGAGTCCCTTATTTCGGCTGCGAATTTCCCCATGGCCTCCTCCTTACCCCTCTGAATGCTCTCTTCTCTTTGTTACTTTCCTTTTGCTGTGGTTGTGTTGGTGGTGGTGAGTGTGCATGAGTTAATTCTTCGTTCACTTGTGGAATATTAATATAGGTTGTGATATTGTTGGAGGAGACTTCTTGTGACTCAAGGCTACCAAGAGATCCTGAAGAGTTGGATACTGCTGAGGAGGAGGGTGATGATTCCTTGGTTTGTGACTGTGATGATGAGTGGTCAATGAAGTTGAAGGGATTGAGATTGTTGGTGTTGAAGAGGAAAAAATCATCATCCCATGATGAGGAGAAGGGTATCTCTCCGTAAGAGGCAGAGGAGTTTGAAGGGAAGAAGTGAAGGTTTTGGTATTGGTGGTGGAAGAAAGGGGAAGAATCAAAATCCATGATCTCTTGGAATGAATCAAAAAAGACAATGCACTCTCAAGTTCTCTTTTCACTTATTATTAGGATTCTATAAATAAATGCACTCGAGTTCTCTTATCACTTGGAATTCTACATGTGTATATGCCCAGAGTTTTTTTTTACTTCTCTTCTCTTTTTTTTTTCTTTTCTAGTACTACTTGAGAGCTTTGAAGTTTGAATGCTTTCAAGTTTGAATGAAGATCTCTTGGGGCTCCCTTGTTTATATTCCCCATGGAAAATAAGGAACGAAAACGGCCAAAAGTTCGATGAATGGATAAATCATTCCAATTAAAAAAAAATTGAATAAATTAGTTATGGTGATATTGTGAAGTTGACATTATTGGCCAAGGTGAATTGTCTTTGGATATTTTAATCATTTGCTTGCATTATAGAAATGGACCTGACGCCTAAAATGTAACTATAATAAAAAAGGGTAAAGATTAAATTATTTTAGGCACGTGAGTCAAACAGATAATCAAGTCACGTGGGCGACTCCTAATTAGGAAAGAAGATTGAAGCAAATGTTATACTCACACAAACACAACGAATTTATTAACTGAATTCTTAGAAATCGGCTATTATCATTCTTAAATAGTTATTGTCACTTATACTTATCCATTATATTTTCAATTTCTCTAAAATTTTCTTTCTTTTATTTGTCAATTAACACATTAATCTATTATTAAGTACTAATTATAATATATAAGTTCATTTGAATTGTTTAAAATAATTTATTTCATCAATTTATCATTTCTCTATAAAACTAACGTACAAATACAATTATGGACGTAAATATTGAGTTATCTTTTCAAATTTTTATCAATCTAGTAATTATCTAAATAATAAAATAATGAAATAACGTTAATCAAAGTAAAAAAAATAGTATACTATAAAATATGACACATAAATCCATTGTTTTGTTTAAAGTAAATATTTAAAATAGGACACGTGTATTATTGGACACATATATAAAAAACGACGCATCTATAATATTTCGAGCAATTTTATTACATTAAAATATCAAATTGAATTCTTTAATCTATTCTAAATATATTAATTATCTAAGTAGTATATGTAACAATGACTAAAATAATAAAGAAAAATTAATATATGATAATGCATGAAGTACATGTATATCATTGAAATAAATATTTTTTATATTTTTCATAAAAATTTTAAGACGTTTTCTTATTTTTACTTTTATGTCTATACTTTTCAATTTTTTTGTGAAAAATTAATTCTCTATTTTTTTATGCATCAAATATGTTAAATATATTTCCTCTCATAAAAGTGAGAAGTTTTTATTTGAGTTAATAAAATATTTTCTCAATCAATTTTTAGAAAATGGACAACAAATATTTAAAAAAATAAAAAAATAATAATTAAGTGAAAATGACATTCATCCATTGCAATTAGCCAATATTCATTCATACAAGTCGCAATCTTATACGCACACACCACCACAAATGCGTTGTGTCAGTGTCGCATAGTTTACAATTTCTCGGCCTGGGTTTGTCCCTATACAACTCCCAGCAGTGGCAGCTAGTGAACTATAGGCGAGGATTAGCGTCATAGCGTGTTTGGTTCCGTTTTTTATGATTAATTATGGGAGAATATTATTATTTTAATATTTAAAAATAAATATTTAATTTAAATATTTATTTTGTTATCATTAAATATGATTGAAAGATAAAAAAAGTGAAGGTTACATCATATTTAATAGTAATAGAATGGATTTCCCCTCTTTCAAATGTTGAAATAACATCTATTATTATGATATAAATGAGTTTAAAGTATAATGATATGTTTGTAATTGTTTTAAAAGTGATTCTAATGCAAAGTAGGAAATTTGCGCTTCTCTCAAAATTAATTAGAGATAAAAATTAACTTTCACCTCTCAAAACTAAACATCAGTAGAAATTAATGAAATCAATTTTGGGATCTAAAGTGAATTCTAAACCCCAAAACGGTTTCCCAAAAATGCTATTAACATTGCACTACCACGGACTGATATCCAATGTTCGATATACAGCAAACTCTAGTTCCTTGCTTTATTTTTCAAAGAAAATAATTGACAGCATCTACTTAAACGCTTCAATTTATGATCAAATTTCATGGCATGCATCTACTTACGTTATTAGTAATATATTGAGTTGTCCCATAAAAATTTAATTCCTATGCATACAATAATTCCATGTTCATCTGGAAAGCCCATGGTGATTACCCATGTACCCAGCATACCTATTTTGTCCCACCACACATAAATTAATTTTTAGAATGAATATTCTATTTGGTCCTTCAATATTTTTGTGTTAAATCATTAGTCTTCAAGAGAAAACTTGATTTCGTGATTTTTTAAGATTAAAAATCCTGGACACATTAGTCTCTTACTAGTTATTCATTAGTTAACTTAGATACATTGCACAGTATAATAATGATATATCATTACAATGTTGGATTCAAGTAAAATGATACTATTTTAAAACATATTATACTCATTTTGATTTTCAAAATTATATAAAATGATCATTTTACGACTTATAGTGGAGTTATATAACTCATTTCATGTAATTTTAATCATCAAAATTAAATATTTTAAACTCCATTTTATTTAGACAACACACATATCACTTAATATTCCTATTAACAAATCACGTGTGTAATTTTATTATTGTTTAAAAGATCAAATATATAGAGAAATTAATATATCTTATTATTAAAATTTTAAGAGATCATAAGTTTAATTTTAATTTTTAAAGAATTAAATTATTTTGTATAATTATTTGTAGCGACTAACTGGCTCTTTATTCTAATTTTTATGAGGCGCATAAATTAGATTAGTATTGGCTCGAGGGTGAGAAATGGTGCTGAATGCACTGCATTTTTCCATTCTAAGAACCTGTCTTTGTCTAACTTCTAGATCCTAAACCGCATAGAATAGACTGTAGAATATGTACTAGTGTTACATCAGCCGCCAGCGTGCCCTTTGCTTTGCAAGTAAATAATTCAAGGACCATTTAAGGAAGACTTACTCTAAGTGTAAACCATAGTTGAATTTATTTTTCTTCCAGAAAATAGGAATGTCCATATCCAAAAGGAGAAATATAATAATTGTTACAGTGCTAAGTAATTATTGTTAAAACAGATTGATACTTTTTTTAAGTATAATTTTGAGTTTAAATCTTATAAATAAATAATAGTACTTAAAGACCATTATTATTTATTTTTATAATAGACCAAACAAGCTTGAATTATATTAATTATGGTTCAACAATAAATTTGGACAATGATAGCTTTTACAGAATATTGCTCTACAATTAATGTAAATGTTATCTCACAGTCAAAGCCAAAAATAAAAATGTTATCTCACAGGAAAAAAAATTTGCAAGTATCACACCTCTACTCAGCGTATGCATCCACACAATAAGGATGACTTTCAGCGCATTATTTTTATTTTCCGCCTAACTTACTGAATGGTCTTATGTCTTCTGGATTTCGAGGTAATCGGTTTTTTTTTTTTTTTTTGAGAATTTGAATCATTATCTCGTAATGTATTTATTTTCATTTAAATTCAATCAACTATAGAATTATGAAAAAAACCATAAATTAAAAATTTTACATACACCAAGTAATTTTAAAAAGAACTTAGTTTTATGTCTGACATAAAAAAAATCTATCAGCATCTAATTATGTACTTTCATATGAGTAAGTGGTTGAGTTTCACACTCATTAGTTGAAAAATATGCAAATGATAGTGTTTAATTGGATAACCATATAAAAAAAATTTATACTGTTAATATATTAAAATTAAAGTCTTATAAAAGACGAAGAAGAAGAATAAATTCCTATTTTGAAAAGAGGATGATCAAATTATTTACGGATTTTCTGTTTACAAAACTATAACGCTTTAATTTTGTTACAAAAACAAGTAAGTCACGCGCAATGCACTGAATGAGAACAACCCACGAGGTGGCCAAGTGAAGCAGAAGAAGGCTGTTATTTGATTTCAAGTAGGATAATAAATAAATAAACTACGATTTATCATTTTCTTTCCCCACACCCACATGGCCACATGCCAAGGTCACTTCAACCAAGCTCAAGGATTAGGGTTCTCGACGCAATAGCCCGTTCGGAAATTTTCCTTCACCCTCACTTTCCCTTTTTACTTTGTTTTCGTTATTTCCTGCATCTAACCGAATATAGGAGTTACATCAATGTGCTTGGCTCTCAATAATATTTGTTATTTCGTTATTTCTTTTGTCTATCATATTTTGAGAGTTTAATTTTAATACAATGAGAATATAATGGCCAATTATATTTTATTATATTAATAAAATATGATTGATTTTCACTTTGAAGAGAATTTGATTGGAAAACAGTGTTATCTTAATTAATTTAAATTAAATCTATATTATGATTTCAATAAAAATTTGTGATTATTATAAAAAATAAAAAAATAAAACTTCTTGAATTACAGTACTAATTCTTGTAGTGGAAACAAATGATGAAAAGAAACACTATAGTGGATATACCGTTATGATGATTACAAATGATAAAGACAATGCAGACGCCAGACGACAGCCTTGCATGGTTGAAACCTTTTGTGGATAGGCATTTACCATCAAGTAATAAATGTATGCAAATGCAATTGTTTAATGTTTATGGTTTTATGCCCCGACGCCTCGTGCTTTTTAGGACAAAGGGAGCAGGTACATGCATCTCTATTACTTGTCCCAACCAGAAACATACATTTGACATTTAATTTTCTGTTCATGATAAGTACCGATTTACCATTTCGTGACATATATTAATTGGTTTTTGTTTTGGTACTTTTTAAATTTAAAAATTGTGATTTAATTTTAAGTATTTAAAATATTAATAAATTTAATTAATAGGATATATAATAAACTTTTAATTATAAGTTATTTAGAATTTACTAATACTATAGGCTATCGGATAAATCATTATATTAATTAGGTTGAAGACAAAAAGAATCTGAATCAGTGCGCTGGTCCATCGCATCGTCTGGACTTCTTTTCAAAATTCAAAGTCAAGAAGAATAACAAGGAGAAGCCTTTGTTGAATATATAATTAATCCTAGTATTTATTTTGTGGCGTTCAGGAAAAAACAAAATTGAGTTTCGATATATATAGGAAATTTTGTTTGAGTGGCATGAATTAAAGCATATTTGAATTCCTTTAAAAAATACTTTTATTTAGTTTTTTAATTAAAGTTGATTATGAAGCATTATCAAACAAACTAACACTCAATCTGTCAAGTGGATTCATTATTAATTTCTAACAAATATGTTCTATACTTTTAGAAATTATTATTTTTATTATTTCTTTTTTTGTGTGCATGCCCAGGATATTTAACATCGACATGACTAATCCTTTCGTTAATTTGAGGTATCTCAAAGGGTGGGATGCTTGGAAATTTAAGGCTTTCTATACCTAAAGTCAGGGATCGAACCCTTTACCTTTAATTAAAGGTGAATGAGTTCTTACTATTCAATCACACTCTCTGGTTCTATTATTTCTTACTAGGCCTAATTAAGTAAGAGCTTATATATGGACTGCAATCCACAATTTGATGTGTTTAACCCACAATTTGCATGAGTTAGGTCTAGATAACTTTTTTAAATCAGTTAATTCTTTGACCCGCTTATTATTTTTTCTGTTTATTATAAATAGGATATTTATATCTTTTTTATAAAACAAAATATATATTCAAATTAATAAGGCTTTATGGTGGTATGTGCGGGGTTCAACTTTTATCTAGCCCAAAACGGGAACCCATTTATTTCGAGGACAAGTCTAGTCCAGTTTGTTTAATTGATGATAATAGAAAATATAAGTTGTAACCAAAAAAAGAAAAAAGAAAATATAAGTTTATGTGATGATAATAATTTATTTATTTAGTGACTTTGCCTGCCATATTTGTTTGTGATTTAAAGTTAGGGTTTAATTTTGATATGTAACATTGGTACAACTTTATGCTATTAATTAAGAGCCAACATCCATTTACTCCAGAATATAATATATATACTCAATTTGATAACTTTTTACAACCATAAAAATCTCAACAATCTAACCATTGAATTTTAAGTTCATGTCAAGTATATCAAGTATATAAAATTTCAAACAATTTAAAAATAATTTCATACTTCATCCTGCCACTTATTTGGATGGATAGTATGTTTTTTAAAATACAAATAAATATTAATCATTAAAATGTATGCCTATTGTTATCTTTTTTAAAAAAACTTTGCATGCTTAATAATTAATATAATATCATATAATTCAATGGTTGAATTGATTAAATTCAATTTTTATATAAAAAAATTATTGACTGAAGTAAGTATAAAAGATTTTCTCTTGAAATAAATGAATTCATATTCATTCATTAATTATATATTATCATAGTTGATTTACCTAAAATGGGTTAGTTGTAGTTAAAATTAAGTGAAACTAGATAATACTAATACATACGGAAATTAGTTTTCAAAATCTTTTTTAACTTAAACTTATTTAAGTTTTTTAACATTTTATTTATAATTAATAAAAAATATTTTATAATATATTCAAGTAAATTTGATAAGTTATATATATATATATATATATATATATATATATATATATATATATATATACTTTTAACTTTTGTGTAAAAGATACAAATAGTTTCTTTACATTAATTTCAATGCACTAGTGGTGTAAAAGAGTTTTACATTTATTCAATTAAATTTTTCATTTTATATGACTTTTAGATAGTTGGGTTGGAAAGTAACTATATTTAAATATGATATTATATGATTAAATGAATGTGTAAATTTATTTTTTATATTGTCAGTGTATTTCAATTAAATCCTTAGTTTCTATAAAAAGTTGTTATTTTTATTTGAAAAAAATAACTTAATTGAATGTTTTGTTTGCAATTTGCACCAACTAAATCATGTTAAGATTTTTTTTAGTGTTTAATTTATATACAGTTTTAATATTAAAAATTTACATAAATGTGCAATCATGTATTACCATATTAGTAAAATAATTAGATTTAACTACTTACTAATTATCTTCAAAGTCATAAATATGAAGCTTATAAATATTTTATTCAACATCCTAAAAATGCAGCAAGTTTTTTTTTTTCATTCACCTAAATTTAAGTTTATAGATTAAAAATAGAATTTATTTTGTATGCATCACTAACAAAAATTATACATACATCTAATTATACATAATTATATCAACTTTTATAAATAAAAAAGTAATTAAATGACGATGTAAATTTTATTTACATCTTCAAGACATCAATATTAATCTCTTTAAAGTAACAAAATCTACTTTTAAAGCATTCATCAACATCTTATCATTTTATACTCATACATCATTAAATTCATTTTTATATTGAGATGTCATTGAAATTGTTTGATTATTATTATAATTATCTTGAGCTTCATATACAAAATATAATGTAATTAATTGACACTATAAATTAGTATATGAAAATCAATATCAAAATGAAAATATATCTCTATAGAAAAAGGGTATCTAATAGTATAATTCCATTCTTTTCGAATACAAATGATTAATTACAAATTTTTAAAAGTTAAATTTAATTGTATACTAATTTATAATAGTGTATTCAATTAATGAATTATTAAAGTATTCAATTGAGCAGGATAATTTAATAGTGAAACATAGTTTAAATTTTATTGCAAAGAGAGAAGAAAGAGAAAGTAGAGTAATTTTAGAAAAAAAAATTCAAACTTTTCGTACTTAAATAGATAGTTACAAATTTTAAAATTTTAAATTTAATCATAGGCAGAGGAAAAAGAGTAAGTAGAGTGATTTAGAAAGTTGAATAATTTTAGACATCATATAATAATTTTTTGGTAGTATTTCTTTTAGATATAGATATTTAGTTGCAAACAATATCTAGAATATAAAGGTTTAAATCTTTGGAGTAATCGCTTTAGTGAGTGCTTGACCTATCCACCACCCTCAACTTGAATTTGCATGAGAAATTCACAAGACCAAAAATCATATATATAACCTTTGATGTGGTTAGTATGAGAGTCAAATATTGTTAATTCTATTTTGTTGGTCAAAAGAATTGACAATTTTTTGTTTGTTTGTTTAAGAAGTGTCTGTCAGGAAGGAAATTTTAACATGCTATAGACAATGGTGGATGATAGGCGGACAGATGAAGTAATTGAGGTGGAAAATTTGGGCCATCAAAAGCCCATTAATGGGGTTATCAGGATACTAGGAAGCAAACAATTTGCACAAAATATATATGGTGAATCAGCCCGATGTTTTGACAAAAAGAAATGGCCCAATGTTGATAAGAAGGAATGATTCAACATCTATCTCATGTCCTTGACCAAAAAAAAAACAAATAAAAAAAAAATCTATCTCATGTCTTCCACGATTTGTATACTATAATATAACACAATCTAGCTAAATCCAAGAGAAATGTAATTTATAAACAAATTAGATTGGATCAATCTAACGAAACCACAATTAATATATATGTAAATTCATTTTTAAAATAATCAAACAAGTTAATTTTCTTTGAGCATGAATAATAACATATAAATGAATCTTTAAGGGTAAATTGCACTAACTTTTATTGAAATTTAGTAAAATTTACCTCAACTTTCCTTTATTTATCTAGGTGACATTGACTTCACTTAGATATACTATTCATTATGCAATAAATGGGAGGTTAGTGTAATGCTTTTATAACCTTAGAAAGGTTGGTATAATAATTTCACAAACTTAAAGATTTCTTGAGCAAATTTCATAAATAGATGAGGTGGACTAAATTTCATCAAACCTCAGAAGGTTAGTATAATTTATCTAATCTTTAAAGATCCCACAACACTTAAGATCATATATCTACGAACCCCATCCAAAGAAAGTGTTTTGATTTTAATTTGTAGATATCAAGGATTTAAGTGAGGTGGAAATGGTGGGGTATAGTTTACTGATTACGAGTGTCCAGCTATTTGAGGTGTCCATTTTTTACAATGGTCAAAAACCTCAAGATTGATTTCTTCTTATCAAATGAATGACCGATTAAGGGGTCAAGGCATAATTTAAGTGGAAAAATTGTACATATGAACCCTAAACTTTAGATACGTGTTAAAAAACTTGTACATAATAATAGATATTCAATCCATTAATTTAGTTTGGATTTTCAGATTCACTGGATCAAATCGATCCGCTAATTATGCCCAAAAAGGTTTCAAATGAAGTAAATTAGTATATATGGCATACCCAACACTACTTGGAGGACAGGCTGGGTTTTGGATAATTTTTTGCATGCTAATCTTAAAGCATATTTGATGTGTACTCTACAAACATATACAATTACTCATAGTCGTCTTTTTTTTTTTTTTTTTAAAATCTTGGACAATTGGTTAGCTCCCATGTATGTTCCAACTGAAACAAGACGGAAGACAAGTATGCAATTTGAGCACATCATCATTAAGGATGTTCGACGGTATGATTTGGACAAGTTTTCAATAAAAAATCAACCCAATAAAAAAGATATAATTTATTGTGGTTTGAATTGGATCAATTTGTGGTTTTTGACAAAATAAATTTTATACTTTTAAATATTATAAAGTTCAAATTTTTTATGGTTCTAATCCAAACTAGGTCCGAAATCCAATCAAATCCAAATGGTTCATAAAAAATAAGATCCAATTCAATTTAAATTTTTGAAGTTTTGATTGGCTTTCAGTTTGAATTGAATCAATTTAATAATTTAGATTGCGTTGGATAGGATTTGACCACCCTAATTATCGTCAGTGGTGACAAGTGCCGCCGGTCCTACATGTCGGAAGCTGTCCAAAGTGAATTAGCCATTCTAAGATTCTCAGCGTGGTCAGCTTCAACACATGCTACAGTGAGATTCGCTTTAAAGAACAACAATTAATAGGAGTTCAAATTCAAACCGTCAGATACGACCTTCCCTATCTTCAGCTTCATGGTCAAAGTTGCCAGGGGCACCTACATAAACCAATATATTATTGCCTCGTGTCTTCATTTGCCACCTAGCCATATATATCACTACACCTAACTAGCAACATATATAGATTTGAAACAATACATACATACATACATATTTTGTGGGTTACGTTCCCTTTGTTTCTAAACTTAGAAGCAGACCAACATCGATCAATATGGAGGGTGCAAGGTATAGAGGGATTCGTAGGAGGCCATGGGGGAAATTTGCTGCAGAGATTCGTGACCCCACACGACAAGGGGCTCGCATATGGCTCGGAACCTTTGACACTGCCGAACAGGCTGCAAGGGCTTATGATGCTGCTGCTTTCCATTTTCGCGGTCACAGAGCCATTCTCAACTTCCCTAATGAGTATGTCACTGCTGGCCACTCTCCTAATAATAATAACAATAATCCAAACCCCTCTTCTACTACCTCATTGCCTCCTATTGTTCCTTCTTCTGCTTCTGCTTCTTCTTCGTCTACTTTTCCTTCGCATGGTCAACAAGATGATGAGACTACTGTTCAGTTGGAATACTTGGACAATAAGCTGTTGGAAGAACTCCTTCAGGGGCAAGAAGCTAAACGCAGCAATAGAGGCCAATAGCAAGCTAATTAGTAGCTAGAGGATTGTTATCATGTACCCGATAGTTAATTCGAAGCTGCTAGATTAATTGGAGATTGTAATAATTGTAGGAATTTATGAGGTAGTAATTGATGAGGCAGCTTCAAAAACTGTATGCCCAGTCAATGAAAATGATTTTAATTTGTATGTGCTAATTAAACAAGGAGCGTGTGTTATTTGAACTATAACGTCCTACGTACCTGCTCTTCATTATCCATCATAAAAATAATTACAAAATATATTCTTTTTAAAAATACTTATTATTCCACACTTACGTAATATGGCATGATAAGGATTAATTTAACATTGCTGGAATTTTACAAAGGTATCCGAAAACTCTGGTATCCTTACATTTCTATCGATTTTATACCTCAACCTTTATTTTTCAAATGAGACCAGACTCAATACACTTAGCAACTAGACCAATCTGTTTCGATAGTGATGAAACTTCGAAGGGGATGGAAGTGATGAACATATATGAATAGGAGAGGTGTGTTTTTTTTTTTTTTAACAATTACCACATATATCTCTGTCATCATTGAAATATTTTATGAAAAATGCAAGATAATTGTCATGAAATCATTTGTTCTAAAAACTTAAGATGTTGAGTTATGACACATCAATTGTTTTATATCTGTTTATAGCAAATTTTGACACTTATATTGTCAACAACAAATAATTCATAATCTCCTTGTGGAGATCAAATTGCTCCAAACTAGACGTATATCGACAAACTTAATAGTTTGGATGACAGCCTTTGTTTTTCAAGATCTTTATTCAGGAACCAAAAGCTACTCCTCTTGGGTTTTTCACCAAAGAATCGAGTGTCAAACTATTTTTAATGTAATGAGGATAGAATGGAACGTAATGTAAAGTGATTGTGTGAATGTAATGTTTGACATATTGAAAAAGAAGAACTTGCAAAAAGTATAATCTTTAATTGACAGATTGAAGATAAAGTACATGAAATGTACAAAATTGAAAGAAATATAGTCCTAGGAAAGTAAGGAAATGGGTTAAGAACAATACTCAGTGAACTCAGGGTCTATGTAGTCATCTGGAGATGTTTATAGTGAGTGTGAGTAAAAATTTCAACCTCTTACATTTGTACAAATACGGTATTTATAGACAACCTAAGTCTCTAACATTTTGACACTTGTCCTTGGCTGTCTAGATGTTGCCCACGTGACTTTGAAGTTCTTAGTTTGTCATTCGCTCTTCATCACCACTTTGTCACATCCTTGTCAAGCTTTTGTCAACAACCGTTGAAAACTGTTAATAACCGTCAATTGACGAGCACATGCCTTGGAGTTGCTATGACAATATCTCCAACATCCTCAAAATATTCTAAGCCTCAAATGGCACCGTTTGAAGGGAGCTGGTGTGACACCTACCCTTGATTGAGTTTTCATACAATAACAATTATCAAGCAAGTATCCAGATGGCACCGTTCGAAACTTTATATGGAAGGCGTTAGGTCTCCTATCAGGTGGTTTGAGCTTGGGGAAGCTAAGTCCCTAGGCCCATACCTAGTTCAGGAAACCTTAGAAAAGGTTCAGTTGATTAGGGAGCATCTTTTAGCACAATTTAGGCAGAAGTCTTATGGATAATCGTAGGTGCTATTTGGAGTTTGGAGTTGGGACCACGTGTTTCTAGAGTATTCCCTATGAAAGGGGTAGTAAGGTTCGATAAGCGGGAAAATTAAGCCCTTGTTTTATCAGTCCATTTGAGATCTTAGAAAGAGTTGGAGCAGTGGCCTATAGGTTGGCACTGCCTCCAAGCTTATGAGCCATATACCCAGGATTTCATATCAGGATGCTTAGGAAATATACACCTGATTAATCTCACGTGCTTACTCCACAAACAGTTCAAGTTGATAAAAGTTTCTCCTATGAAGAGGATCAGTTGCCATCGTGGATAGGTAGATTAAGAAGCTTCGTTCAAAAGAGGTAGCCTCCATGAAAGTTATCTGGAGAAACTATTCTGACGAGGAAGCAACTTGGGAAGCTGAAGAAGCTATGAAAATCAAGTATCCACACCTTTTTCCACCTCAGGGTACGTTGTTTAATTTGGGACCAAATCTCTTTTAAGGGGGATAGCATGTAATATCTCAAATACAAAATTTATTAGTAGTAGAATTATTATTACTGTTAATTGGTAGACATTTTAATATTATTTTATAATACAAGATGTATGCATGGAACACTCTAATAATATTATAAGAGAAAACGTGTAGCATGTTGGTATTATATTATTATTATTATTATATGAATGCAACCCGTGTTGCATGAGGCATACGAGATTGCATATATTATTATTATTATATACTATTATAGGAACACCGTGTAGCACGAGTTAGTTATTATATATTATTATATTATTTGTAAATCTATATATATGTGTGTGTGTGTGTGTGTGTGTGTGTGTTAGATAGGAAGTTATTGCAACGTGAGACCAAGTGCTCCCCGTGTGTAGCTTGTTCCGTTTGTTCTTATTTTATACCACTAGTATATTTTAGGCACATCATAATACTCTCAAATATTTTTCTAAGAACCCTAGCTCCTGAAGGAATTTTTCCTAGAGAGATAAATGTGGCTTCACTCAATTTCTCTCATTAATCTTTGGTAAGTGATTTTCATGGAAATTAGTCACTTTCTCCCTTTTGTTTTATGTAATATGTGAGTTGGGTCCGGCATAATTTTCTTTCTCACAATATTTTTCCTCCATACCATCCTAAACTCAGTTAAGTGATAAAGTCAAATTATTTATATTTTCATTATATTGTTTGACAGTTACCAATGCCATTCAGATCATCAGAGTCAAATTGTTAGTGAAAGCGCACTCGGCTATCAACGGTGAGTGGGTTTAAGTTCATGAACATACTTTTGGTCATTATTATTATTTTTCCCAGATCATATAAATTATTTATGAAATTTTAGAATGATTTATGCTAAGAAATATGCCTTTCTGAATTATAGAAATTTTAAAAAATTATTGGTTTGTAATTATCATGACAAATTATTATTTTAAAAAACTCATGGGACTATACTTGTTGTATGTATGATTTAGATTTATTTTATTAAACGAAAATTTTATGAATCCAGTTTATATGACGTAATAATAGTAAATATTGTTGTTATTAGTTTTTAGTTAATAAATAGTGAAAAATAGATCAATGAGTTAACAAGATTAATCGTTAACCTTGATACCAAGTGGTCCGCTAGAGGACTAGCTCACCCATAGCAAAGGAACCCAGGATGTCCATTTATGGGATCTAGTTAGTGCCCATTAGATTAGCCATTGGCTCAAATTCAACTATTCAGCTAGATATTTATATACAGAACATCTCCTATTTCTTCACTAGTTATTGTCATAAATTTAGTTAAATTATTGTTCTAGGAATAGTTATACGTAATTATATATGAAATGTTTTACATAAGTCGCATATATATGTTATATATGTATTTTTTTGTTGTCTTATGTGGGTTATGAGTGGAGGCTCACTCATCAGTTTTGATGAACCCACCCCTTTCTTTCTCCCTATAGAGAGATATAGGTCCAGTTGTACCACAGAATCCTCCCTAGTAGTCCTCCAGCTTCTTTGGTGAGCTTCGCTTTGGAGTGGAGCTTACTATTGGTTATCAGTTTAGTAGTGCTCCAATCATTGTGTAGGTAGTATCGGACATGCATTATATTATTTTTATTGTTTCAGAATTTAGACATTTATTTAATTATGTGTGGCTTTGGCTAGGTCATGAATTTTATGCAGTTTTATGTTCAGTACTTATCATTGGAAATATTTTCAGAATTATGAAATTTATTTGAATTTGAGATATTTTGAATATATTCTATTTATTTATGCATATTAGCCAATAATGTTATCAGAGGCTTTCGTGGGGATCCAAATTCTCATGGTCCTATCTCTAGATGGGTCGTGACAAAGTGGTATCAAAGCAATAGGTTTCCCTACATATTATTGAAGCAAGTGTCCACAGATAACATAACATCTATGAAAATAGAATTGCGTCCATTTGCATTGATGTAGTACTATTTGAGGCTTTTAGGAAAGAGTCAGTCATGCCTGGATTCAAGTAAGAGTTTGTCTTTCTTTGGCAATCATGGTCTTGTTATATGTCCTCCCTTTCAGGTGTGACCATCCACCTATACACTTTTCACACATTCGCCGTCGCTATAGGAACGACGCATCTAGTGGCAATGCTCGCCTTAGAGCTTTTGAACAGATGGTAGCAAACTTGACAGATGTAATAACCAGGCGGCTGAGGCAACTATGCAGCCGCCTCTAGTTAGAGATGCAGATGACTCAACCTTGGAGCGTTTCAAGAGGATGGATCCACCCATCTTCAACGGGCATTGACAATTGAGGATCTATAGGAATTCCTCAGGCAAGTGGAGAAAATAGTTGATGCCATCCATTGTTCTTAGAGAGCGGTGGAATTGGCTGGCTTCCAGCTGGGAGGCCAAGCAGAGTTATGGTATCAGGAGTTTCGACGGAGGTATAGGATTGCTAGTTCTCCCTCTTGGGGACAGTTCAAGGAAGCCTTCATGTGGAGATTCATATCAGAAGTCGGAGGCACAGATGATCGAGGAGTTTTGAAGCTCCGTTTAACTCCAAGAATGACAATTACAGAGTATGACGAGCGTTTCACTTATCTGGCATGTTTTGTTTAGGGTCTGTTTAGTGATATGTTCCTCAGTTGTAGCCTCACATCGGGACCAAGGACTATGCTCAGGTGGTAGACACAGCGATTGGTATTGAGAGTGGTTTAGAGAGCGTAGAGTGATGACATAGGCCAACAAGAAGGCCAAAGTTCATGCCTCTTTTTAGAGCAGAGCATGTGTGAGCAAGGGTCACCATCAGGAGGGCCAGGCCAGGGTCAGTCAGGAGGGAAACTTTCTCAGAACCTATCTCGGCAAGTCAGCTGCATCATAGACTCTAAGGAGGGCAGTCGGCATAGTGGAAGGTTCATGGGTTATATCCTGTATGCCCAACTTGCGGGAAGAGACTTCAAGGCCAGTGTTTAGTTAGTTCCTTAGTATGTTACGGGTGCCGATGTTTTAGGAGCTCGAAGTCAAGGGTCGGCTAACCTCTCCATGTCAGCTAGTCTCTCCAATCAATAGCCCAGGGTGGCTTTATCACTTCGGGACGTAGAGTCGGGAAAGGGCCCTGGTGGTAGAGGTGCGGCGGAGAGGAGGTAAGAGGCTAGGGTAATGAGGGAGCCTCATTTATTTCCTATGACTCGGCAAGATGTGCAGGCTTCAAATGAAGTGATAACATATATGACAATAGTATGTTCTTTCAATACCATGACGTTGTTTAACCTGGGGTCCAACTATTCTTATGTATCCCCATCTTTGCTTTACGTTCGGAAGATCCCTGAGGATCTTGAGAAACCGTTTTAGTTGGGATAACTTGGGGAAATCCCATCCTTGTTTAGACAATGTATAAATCGTCGAGTCAAGCTGGTGATATGGAAGCACTAGATTTGATGGTGTTGGATGTGTCTGACTTTGACTTTATTCTAGGTATGGATTGGTTAGCCCCATGCCATGCCTTAGTAGATCGTTATAGTAAGATGGTGCGATTTGAGGTCCCAGGTGATAAGCCAAGAATGTTCTGGGTACAAGGTGTTCGAGCGACAAACTTGATATAAGCTATGAGTGCACTATGATTTATAGATAGAGGAAGTTATGGGTTTTTAGCTAGGTTAGGGATGTAGAGGCAGAGACACCTAGTTTGGGCAGGTTCCAAGTGGCTAATGAGTTCTCAAACATGTTTCCAGATGATTTGCCGGGTATGCCACCAGAGAAGGAAATAGAGTTTAGTATAGAGCTTGAGCCAGGAGTTAAGCCCATCTCTATACCCCCGTACCGCATTTCTCCGACAGAGTTAAGAGAATTGAAAGAACAATTGCAGGAGTTGTTGGACAAGGGGTTTATACGACCAAGTACCTCTCCATGGGGTGCTCCGGATTGTTCGTTAAGAAGAAAGACGGTTTGATGAGGATGTGTGTAGATTATAGGTAGCTAAACAAGGTGACGATCAAGAACTGATACCCCTTGTCTTTCATTGATGATCTTTTTGACCAGCTTCAAGGGCAGCATATTTTCCAAGATCGACCTTCGATTTGGCTACCATCAGCTAAAGATTAAGGATAAAGACGTACCTAAGACGGCCTTCAGGACTCGCTATGGACATTATCAATTCTTATTGATGTCCTTTAGGTTGACCAATGCCCCAGCCTTCATGGATTTAATGAATAGGGTGTTTAAGCCATTTCTGTATCACTTTGTGATTGTCTTCATTGATGACACCTTAGTGTATTCTAGGAGTAAAAAGGAACATCAGCAACATATGATAATAGTTTTACATACTTTGAGGGAGAATCAGTTGTATGCCAAGTTCTCCAAGTGTGAGTTCTGGCTAAATCAAGTAGCATTCCTTTGACACGTAGTGTCGAAGGATGGTATTTTGGTAGATCCAAAGAAAGTGGAAGTAGTGCAATAATGGCCTAGACTTACAACAGTTTCAGAAGTTCGTGGTTTCTTAGGTTTTGTAGGATATTACAGGCGGTTCGTTCAGGATTTCTCGAGGATCGCAACACTCATGACCAAGATAACACAGAAGAATTTCAAGTTTCAATGGACAGAGGAGTGTGAAAAGAGTTTTCAGAGGCTCAAGACATGCTTGACCACGACGCAAGTTTTGGTATTACCTTTAGGGACATGTGGCTTTTCGGTATTTTGTGATGCTTCTAGAGTTGGACTTGGTTGTGTCCTGATGTAGCATGGTTAAGTTGTAGCATACGCCTCACGGTAACTCAAGAACCATGAGCGAATTATCCTACGCATGACTTGGAAATGGCAACAGTGGTTTTTGCCTTGAAGATTTGGAGGCACTACTTGTACGAGAGACTTGTAAGATTTTCACAGACCACAAAAGCTTGAAGTACATCTTTGAATAGAAGGATCTGAACTTGAGACAATGCAGATGGCTTGAGTTGTTAAAGGATTATGACTGCGATCTCGTACCACCCTAGGAAGGTGAATGTAGTGGCAGATGCTTTGAGCAAGCAATCGACGGGCAGTTTGGCTCACATAGCACCAGTGAGGCAAGTTAGTGGAAGATATTCAGAAGTTGGAAGTTAAGGGAGTTCAATTCGGCTTTGGTAACATAGGGGCCTTTTTAGCTCATATCAAGGCTCAATTAACCTTGATGGAACAGCCCAAGGCACAGCAAAGCGAAGACCCAAAACTAGCTAACTTGGTTGGGAGTGTTCATAAGGGTGAGAATAAGAATTCTCATTGATATTAAGAGTGTGATATACTTTAAGAACCGTTTATGTGTGCGCACGGTGGGTGAGCTGGGAGAAAGTAATAGAGGAAACTTATGGTGCAACATACTCAGTGCATCAGGGCCAGCTGATATATTAGGATCTAAAACGGTTGTTCTGGTGGGATGTTATGAAGAGAGATATCGGTGAATTTGTGGCTAGGTGCTTGGTGTGCCAGCAAGTCAAGGCTAAGCACCAGAGGTTAAGGGTTACTTCACAGAGATATTCCACAGTGGAAGTAGGAGAGGATAACCATGGATTTCTTAGTCGGGTTACCTGAACCACCAAGGGGTTTGACCCCATATAGCACACTTTTTACCAGGAAAGACTACCTTAAGTGCAGCACAATATGCTCAGTTGTACATAAATGAAATAGTCAGACTTTACGGTGTCCCATTATCCATCATATTTGAAAAGGGGTCCAAGTTCACCTCGCGATTTTGGAGGGCATTTCAGGAGGCCTTTGGAACACGTGTAGATTTTACCAGCTTTCCATCCTCAGATTGAAGGCCGGAGAAAGATGATACAACCTTAGAAGACATACTCAGAGCTTTTGTGCTAGATTTTGGAGGGAGCTAGTGTAATCACCTACCCTTGATTGAGTTTTCATACAATAATAATTAACAGGCAAGTATCCAGATAGCACCGTTCGAAGCCTTGTATGGAAGGCGTTGCAAGTCTCTTATCGGGTGGTTCAAGCTTGGAGAAGCTAAGTCCCTAGGTCTAGACCTAATTCACGAAACCTTAAAGAAAGTTCAATTGATCAAGGAGCATCTTTTAGGCACGGTCCAGGGCAGAAGTCTTATGCAGATAACCATATGCGCTACTTGGAGTTTGTGGTTGGGGACTACGTGTTTCTGAGGGTATCCCCTATGAAAGGGGTAGTAAGGTTCAGTAAGCGGGGAAAGTTAAGCCCTCATTTTATCCATCCATTGAGATCTTAGAAAAAGTTAGAGCAATGGTCTATAAGTTGACACTACCTTCTAGTTTATCGGCCATATACCCAGGATTTCATGTCAGTATGCTTAGGAAATACATACCTTCATGACCGACTTAGGAACATGATCAGCACGTGAGGAATCCCATCTCCACGTAAGTCTCGTTGGAGCATGAAAGATCTACATTGACAGAGCTCCTTGGAGGTGGATAATGAAGGATCTACATTGACAAAGCACCTTGGAGCCAGAACAACACCAATATCTAATAGAGCCATAATATTCTAGATTAATTTCTAGAAATCACTAGATAACTCAGATCCGACTCTAATACTAAGGAGAAACATCACCTCCAGAATAAAGGAAAAATGGAAGAATAGAAGTAAAAACATCAAAATCTCTTACCTTAAAGTCTTGGCAATGAAAGATTGGAGTTAGAATTGAGAAAAAATGGAAGAAAATGGAGTTTGAGGGTGGAGAGAGGTTGAAGAACGAAGAACTTCGTTCCTTTGCGTGAAGGGTTCGTCTGTGCGTTTTGAAACCCAAAACAGAGGTTTTTATAAACTTTTGATTGTCTGGGTGGTGAATAACCGCTGGGTCCCCTCTCTCTCTCTAACTGGACCACATTACTTCTCCTCATGAGGTAGTCTCCAGGAGGTCAAATATTGGTATGTATTAGAGTGAGTCGTCTCAATACTCATTTATTAATTGACTTTAAAACATAAATGTAAATAAGGAAATACTCCTCATTTAGATTCAAATAAAATATCAAAAAAAAAAAATCTCAACAATTCAAAATCCAAATTTTGGGTTTTAGTTCAAATCGGAAATTTTAGAGATTTTCTAAACTTATGGGCAAAACACAAAACGTTTAAAGGTTTCGTAAAATTCATTAAAAATCACTCTTTAACTTATTTTCCCTCAAGAAATAATTACCGGGACTTTTGATTCCATGGTTTTATCATATAGCCCTCCAATGAGGCATAGGATCCCGACTAAGTGAAATTTAAGAACCAATGGGTCCGGAAAATTCTAAGGCTATAGAGAACCTGACTCCTAACCCGTGTACCTCTGGTATCACAATACTGATCAGTCTCACTTGGTTACTCCACAACGGTCCAAGTTGATAAAAGTTTGTCATATGAAGAGGATCCAGTTGCCATCATAGATCCGAGATTAAAAATCTTCGTTCAAGAATGGTAGCCTTTGTGAAAGTTATCTAGAGAAACTATTCTGATGAGGAAGTAATTTGGGAAGCTGAAGAAGCTATGAAATCAAGTATCCACACCTTTTCCCACCTCAAGGTACATTGTTTAGATTTGGGGACTAAATCTCTTTTAAGGGGGATAATATGTAATATTCCAAATACGAAATTTATTAGTATTAAAATTATTATTACTATTAATTGGTAGACATTTTAATATTATTTTATAATACAAGATATATGCACGGAACACTCTAGTAATATTATAAGAGAAAACGTGTAGCATGTTGGTATTATATTATTATTATTATTATTATATGAATGCAACCTGTGTTGCATGAGGCACACGGGATTGTATGAATTATTATTATTATTATATTATTATTATATACTATTATAGGAACACCCATGTAGCATGGGTTAGTTATTATATATTATTATATTATTTGTAAATCTATATATATGTGTGTTAGATAGGAAGTTATTGATGTGAGACCAAGTGCTCTTCTATGTGTAGCTTGTTCCGTTCTTATTTTATGCCACTAGTATATTTTAGGCACGTTATAATACTCCCAAATATTTTTTTCTAAGAACCCTAGCTCCTGGAGGAATTTTTCCTAAAAAGATAAATGTGGTTTCACTCAATTTTCTGGATTAATCTCTTCTAGTAAGTGATCTTCATGAAAATTAGTCAGTCCCTCCCTTTTTTTTTTTCTAATCTGAGTTTGAGTCTGACATAGTTTTCTCACAATATTTTTCCTCCCTACCGTCCCAAACTCAGTTTGAGTGATAAAGTCAAATTGTTTATGTCTTTATTATATTGTTTGGCGGTTACCATGTCATTCTAACTCCTAGAGTCATGTTTTAGTGGAAGCACACTCCGGCTACCAATGATGAGTGAGTTTAAGCTCATAACCATACTTTTGGTCATTATTATTATTTTTCCTAGATCATATAAATTATTTATGAAATTTTAGAATGATTTATGCTAAGAAATATGCCTTTATTAATTATAGAAATTTTAGAAAAATTATTGGTTTATAATTATCATGAAAAATTATTATTTTAGAAAACTCATAAGACTATACTTGTTGTATGTATGATTTAGATTTATTTTATCAGCTAGAAAATTTCATGAATCCAGTTTGTATGAACAGTAATAATAGTGAATTTTTTTGCTATTAATTTTTAGCCAATAGATAGTAAGAAAAATAACGAGTTAAGGCTATAGGATTGATCGTTAACCTTGGTACCAGTGGTCCGCTAGAAGACTAGCTCACTCATAGTAAAGGAACTTAGTGCGGTGTCCATTTATAGGATCTAGTTAGGTACCCATTAGATTAGCCATTGACTAGATTAACTATTCAGTTTAGATATTTATGTCAGAACATCTCCTATTTCTTCACTAGTTATTGTCATAAATTTAGTTAAATTATTGTTCTCAGTAGTTATATATAATTATATATGAAATGTTTTATATAGTCGCATATATATGTTATATATGTATTTTTTGTTGTTGTCCCATGTGGGTTGTGAGTGAAGGCTCATCACTGAGTTTTGATGAACTCACCCCTCTCTTTCTCCACATATAGATACAGCTATAGCTCCAAGTTACACTCAGGATCCTCCCAAGTAGCGCTATAGCTTCTTTGGTGAGCTTCGCTTTGGAGTGGAACTTACTATTAGTTATGTCAGTCATAGTGCTCCAATAATTATGTAGGCAGTATCCTGGATATGCATTATATAATTTTTACTATTTTAGAATTTCAGACATTTATTTAATTATGTTTGGCTTTGGCCAGGTCATGGATTTTACAGTTTTATGTTCAGTACTTATCATTGGAAACATTTTCAGAATTATGAAATTTATTTGAATTTGAGATATTTTGAATATATTTTATTTATTTATGCATATTAGCCAGTTATGTTATCAAAGTCTTCCGTGGGAATCAAATTCTCAGTGCTTATCACGTTTCTAGACGGATCGTGACACATAGTTTGGAGACGAAGATTTCCATCGTAATTGAGTTGGATACTTATTCATGAAAACTAGAATCAAAAAATTTTATTGTTACACAAGCACCTAGATTCAAGCTTTATTGTCATCAACATAATTTGAGAAGTAAAAAAAAAAAAAAAAACCTATAAAAATTTATCCTTATGATAAATTGATCCAACTCAAATTAACTACTCAAGCTTCAATAAAATTCATTAAGCGCAGCTAACCAGTAATTTCCACCTAAAAATAGTTTATTGCAGTAAAAATAAATTATGATCTTAAACGACTTTTAAAAGCAATGCTATGAATTCGAATTTTGAACTCATTATTTTCAAAATATATTATCTAATAATATTTCTGATTCCAAATAGCTGTAAATAATTTTTAAATAAAAAATACATTTCCCAGTTTTTTTCCCTTATTCTCTCATTATTATTACTAGCTACTTACATAAACTATTTCTTCTTAGCTAGAAGATTAATATATTTTGAGATTTTTTTGATACATTTCAATACGTAGCTAAAAAAGAAAACCATTTGAATATATTCAATTAAAATTTTCTTTGTTATGGATTATGGAATTGACTTTAATGTATCAAGTGATGACAGTCTCCATGACTCGTCACACAATCATCACCAGTTATTATACAGTCATACAGATCGATGGAACGACAATCAAGCGAAAGTGGTTCGACATACACTTGCACTTTTGGAGGGCGATTGTGTTTCCTACCTACTTTGATGTTGGCTTTCCAAAGCTATAAAATATTTTTTATAAAAAAATTTAAATAATTTTTATGCCTATGGATATAGAATTTTAGCCTCTTAACAAATTTTGGCTTTTGATATTTTTTTTGAAATCATGCTTTTGGTTCATACATCATAATTTTGACCTCAATGAATATTTTAATTAAAATATACATTTAATCCTTCAAATTTTAAAATGTTCTTTTGATTCTTATAGATATCACTGCTTAACAATATTAGCTAATGATAGAGGAAAAAACATAATATTTGGAAAAAAGAACTAAAAGTAAAAAATATATATTTTAGAGAAATTAAAACCAAGACAACTTATATTTATAAGAGTTTAATTTCCATGCATTAATAATATAAATTTTTTCTACACTGTCATCTAATAATTTATTGTTACATCAACAAAAGTGATTAAGTCACATTCACTACATAAAAAGTTATGCAAATAATATGATTTGATTGGATGGTAATGTAAAAAAATTTTACGCTGTTAATTTATAGAAATTAAAGTCTATTTATAAATACTAAAAATATATTTAATTATTTAAAGTCAAACTTTTACTTTGGGCATGTAAACAAACATATTTTGCTTTGAGAATTTTTTTTAACTTATAAATTAGATATCATTCTGGATATTTGGGGACCAATATATATATATAATCTAAATTTCAATTAGCTAGATGTTTGGAAAATGTGATAAATGTGGTCATAACTAAATGGATTTCACATTGTTTCGCTTAACTTCTTGCTTATTAACAATAGTCCCTAATGTCTCCGTTAAGGTAGATTCACACAATTGAAGCTTACGTGATTCTCCTTATAGTCCTCTGTTGTCTCTTATCTAATTAACGTCCAAATAATAGCACTGTTTTTATTAGCATTACTTTTATGCATGCCAAAAACTAATTCATACGTATAAGGTAAGAATTTCCGATCCAAAAATTTGTTAAAAAACTAGTGGATTAAATTAAATCATACTAAAAAGGAAGGGAAAGAAAACGAAATTAGCAGCATGACTTTGGCAATGGCAAGTCAATCCGCTACGCAGCTTCTGCATGATGGTGACCGGTGGTGATTTATTGGCCGAAAACTTCTGTTCTTAGTGATTCTGTTGATTCATTCAATATTCTTCTCCAATACCCAATTGCAGTTACATTTACAACTCATATACCTAATTTATGAGAAAATTGTGTAATCACTAAGTAATCTTGC
The DNA here is from genome assembly GCA_030441495.1 of Dalbergia oliveri. Lineage (NCBI taxonomy): Eukaryota > Viridiplantae > Streptophyta > Magnoliopsida > Fabales > Fabaceae > Dalbergia > Dalbergia oliveri. Next base: position 13,755,885 of record JAMLFY010000008.1, read on the forward strand.
CATACTATTCAATTCATCAAGAGTACTATAGGAGTAATATTATTTATATACATAATTTATCAGACAACATACTCATACATTCTCATCCATGATTGGATAGGAGTGTACGGTATTCCACATTAATGTAACAAATAATCACTCTAGATAAAAAAGTTGAACCATATCACTCCTAACTAATCTTACACATCTTTTTCGAGGGTGCAAATGAAGACTACTAACCAAGTCCAAAAATCCTAGTGATTCAAGCTTTTGTTGATGGAATTCTCATCACAATCTAAGAGTTCCTCTAACAACTTGTCATCCAAACACTCAAACTCTAGAACTTGTTTATTACCAAGCTCGGTCGTCTTAGCTACACTAGAAGATATTGATGAAGAAGAAGAAGAAGAAATCACGTTGACATTGCATGAAGGATATTCATTAGGAAAGTTGAGAATGGCCAAGGTACCTCTCATCCCAAAGGCAGCATGATCATAAGCTCTTGCAGCCTCCTCTGCAGTGTTGAAAGTACCAAGCCACACTCTTGCTCCATGCCTTGTTGAATCCCTTATCTCTGCAGCAAACTTCCCCCATGGCCTCCTCCTTACTCCTCTATACCTTGTTTCCTTCGGTTCCCCTTCCTTCACCTTCTTTTCCTCTAATAAGTCCTTTTCCATTGTATCAAGTTAATCTTGATTAGTAATAATCTTAGCTTGACTCTGCCTTTTATATTGTTCACAAAAGTGCACACGTAGTTGTTGGCTTAGAGTGAAAATTTCACCATAGATTCAATGGATATGGGGAAAAAAAATAATCATGAGCGTGCTCAGAGTGTAATGGAGGCTAGTTTTAGAGTTCAACGTATGTGGATCACAAAGTGGTCATTGATATATAAGGTCACCTCAACAATTTTTTGTATTATTCACCAATTCATAAACAAAGTCATCTTATTGATATCTTGGATCTATAGGGACAGAATGTGAGGTCAGATTTCAGAAGGGGTCATGTATATATACCATATAGCTAGTTTATGCTAGTGCTAATTGAAATCATTATTAGCTAATGGAAATTCTGGACATAGAAAAATAACCATTTGTGCTCTCACCTCCTTGCCACTTGTTTTCCCTGAATTAGTTAGTGATCCCAAATGGTCCAAAAGATCAAATCTGTAGTGAAGTTCTGATGAGAAGGATTATATCTTATTTAAGTAAAGGTTTGGATTGGGACATGAAAATGCTAAATTAATTTCATCACGTGGCTCATAATATTTTAAGGTGAAACGTTGAGCTCCAATAGCTTTAGCCAATGGCCACCATGTCTTACATCACCGGTTTAGGTTGAAACTGAAGGTGGTGGCCTCCTCTTTAATCTTAATCTGCAATATTTGCTGTCATTGTCATCTCAAACCTTTGCCCTTAAGGTGAACGCAGTAGTAACTAGTAAGTCAAACTAAAAATGATTACAAAAATGTAGCATTCTAGTCTCCATCTTTTTTTTTGTCCCTTATCCCCAGTTGTGAGTACTTCCTAGTATTTTCTCATAAATAGTGGGTGGATAGCTTTATTTTTTCAATTTACTTTTAATGTATTGAGTTTTATATTATTATTTAATCATATAATACTACGTTAATAAACATATATAGTAAACTTTAATTTCACGCACAATATGAAAATTTCTATGTTGATCGAATAATAATGTAAATTTTTTTATGAAGTTATTAATGTATTAAAATTAAACTTATATGAGAAACTTATAAAACCAATATAAATACTTTGCCAGAGGAGATTCTGCATTCAATTGATTTCAAAACTCATACTTTAGGTACTCAAAGGTCTATGAGCAAAAACGTGAAAATATTCGCAAATAATAACATTATTTGTATATTTTAAAGTGAATGTTTTATTATATTTGGATGTGATAGATGAATAAATGAGTGAAAACTCATCCATTATATTGGTGATGATAAGATAGTCTTGTGAATATACAGATAACATTATGGTTGGTCACACGCTTCAATTAGCTGCAATTGAACAAGAAAACTTAAGTTAGTGGGTGGGAGTTGAGTTCTCCACACGCAACAAATCCAGGAGTTTGGAGAACACATGGCAGAGTCTAGTTGTTAACCAAAAATAAATTAAATCCCTTCTCAGCCGGATGAAACTCTTCTACCACAAATAGTGTTCCCTTACATATCTCTCAAATAATTTATTATCATGTAAAGATAATAATTAAAATATATTTAAAAATTAATAAATTATCAAATATACAATATACACCTTTCATATGTCAATAAATGATTTGGGTACAGGTAAGGGAAAAAGATTTCCATCAGTATTAATCACCATTTTCCACAAAATATAAATGAATTATTTTGGAGTTACAGAACATATATGTGATATGACGAAGGTTTGCTCCTTAAGCAACTCATATCTAATAGTAATCAAGATTTCCTGCAGAGACCCTCGCACAGTTAATTAGTTCTCTAACTTGATATGCTCCCTGATCATCAGTCTTGTAATTATTGGCTGTGATTGCATTGGGCTTAGCTTGATTTGGTCTTGGTATTGAAATCATTTTTCCATTCCAAGTCCTATAAATCATTTTGTTTTTATATGGACTCCAACTAATCTGAATTTAGCCGGATCAACATTTCAACCTATTAAAAGATAAAGTATTGGAATCAATCACCCAGCCACTATTCTTGGCAAAGTAGTGAGTAAGTAACTTTTAATTTTGAAAGACTTATAAATTGGTAAATGGCGTTCATGATTAAGTGCTTTCACTGGCTCCACGATACCGCATCACTTGATTTTGTTGCAACTAGGTGCTCAGCACATTTTAGCTTTCCATTACTGCTAATGATCTGCAGTCCAATGTAATCCAACACCCAATTAATTAATAACATGATTTGCCAAAGTACAAAGCAAGCAGAAAACCGCCAAAAATTATGTGAGGAGGGAGAAAATCTTCCTCAATGGTCAGTATTAGGTGGAAATCAGAGTCAGTGTTTGTCCTGATCCCATTGAATCGGGACACGAGTTCAGTTGATTTGATTTTTATGGAATTAATGGAACATTAGTGAATCATCATATAATTAATTTGACTTTGGACAGAATATAAATGGAATAAGCCTACTACATGCAATTGCAACTCATGGCCAATGTTCACCACAAATGTATTACCAACCCATTCATTCATCTTGAAGTGAATGTGAAAATAGTAAAGCTATTTTTGTGGTCAAAACTATTCAGGGAGAACGAAATGGATGGAAAATTTATCTATGTAATAGCAACTATTATTTTTGACAAAAGAGATAAATAAGCTTGTTATCACATGCTACGAATGACTTACATAAGAGAGGCTCATCTATAAATTGAATTTTCTCAATTCATTTTTCATAAAATCATCTGAAGAGCATTTGAGAGTTTATATATTCTTTGAGAGGTGTTCTCCTATATATAATAGAAAAGTGTGTTCTTTTTTAAAGAAAGAATGTTATTATTATATCTTTATAATAGAAAGAAATTATAATTCTCAAAAAAAATTATTTAATTCTTTTCACATATTATATAAAATTTTTATTTTTTTACTTTTATATTTTAGCTGTATTATACGTCTAGTACCTAACACTGAAATAGTCATGAGATTAGGATCGGCGTGCATGAAAAAGATAGAGCCGCTAAGGTCAAAATATATATAGTTCCGCATTTCAGGCCCTCGCTGATCAACCCCAAAATTCTTGATACTAATATCTTAACTTCAACACAAAATGCCCCAGCATAGTGTGAAAAGTGCCAGTAAAAAGCACTTGCACTTTTTGTATCATCTGCGCACGATTCTGCTTGGACAGGACAGCTGGCAACAGAAAAAGAATTCTTCAGAATATTCCTTGCTTCACTCCTCACATTTTCTAAAATCCCATGATTATTGATAACATTAACCTGCATCGCGCTCACATAAAAAATCCATTAAATATCAAGTAACCGTTCCAAGAATTATCTATCTATAAATGATCAACTTGATTGAGCACTGAAAACTTTATTGTTTGACCAACAAAGAGAAATAATGATCTATCCTTCAAATATTTTTTGAAAGATTTGAAGATTTGAAGTGATAAAAATAACAAAGTTTTATATAGTTTCGACATGTGTAGTTTGATTTCTTTGTACTAGTTCTGTATAAATGAAAAATCAAAGATTAAAAAAAAAAGTCAGCATATCAGTCTTTTGATTCGCATAATTTGATAATTTCTACACTAAACATTCACTTTTGTTCGGGAAAGATGATAATAAATGCTCCAACATTCATGTGCTCGAGACTTTTATTGGATAATGGATGATAATCAATTCTCATAATTTGATAATTTATGCCTAAACCTATTGACATTTTTTTTCTTAGACGTTAATTGTGATTGCTTAATTAAACCAAAAAAAAAACTATAGAGAATAAATCATATGAATTGAGCCATCCAACATTTTGAAGTAATTTTCACTTTATCCTAAAGATATAAGTATCATGAGCTCTTGAATTACCCCGTAAAATAGATATAGGTGTTATGCATATGTTTATTCATGAGAGGAGTTTTGCCATACCATATTATGTAAGACGTTACATCTTGACCAAAATATTAAAACAATGCTTCATGACTTATTTTATATTATATACTACTCACTTTGTCGATTTTCAACCAATGTGAACTTCACCTCTTACACTTAACTCCAACAATCCTCTCTAAAATAATCCTTCAAAATTAACTTTATACATTAAATCAGTAATACATGGTTCTTTTGTGTCGTTTGAATGTTACATATTGGACCCTACAGTAGGGTTAGAGGGTAATAGGACCATCTAAAGGGCCCTTATCTGCTATGAGCTGACTTGTGAGGATGGGGGCCGAGGTAACATTCAGTTAGGGGAAAAGTGTATACTCCAATAGTGACGCACTGAATGATTTTGTTTTTTCTTTTTTCTTTTTTAAGTTAAGGAAGGATAGAATCACAAATTTGCATTGAACCAAATCCTACTTTATATACCTTCATTATAAAGTCAAACCCTGACCCCTCGTGCTTCCCTTGGTGTTGTCCCTTTTCCTTTGTGACCAGCACATGTGCATGTTCCTTAGAACTCATAACTAATCCAATGCATTGATTTCACAGCTCCTTCACTTTCATCACGTCTTCTTTAAATAACAAATTATATAAATATTAAATATTTGAATCATTTCTATCCAAGAAAGATCTTGTGTGCCCTGCCCATATATCTTCACGAGAAGGCATCTCACATCATATCTCTCTCATTCATTCAGAGTTATTCATATGGCATTGGGCCAAAACCACTCTTACAAGCTTGAATATCACACACCACAACCTGCTTCAGACCCTTCTTTGCTCATATTTGCCATTGTTGTGCCCATCATATTGGCCACAGTTTTCATACTTATCATTACCAAATGCTGCTCAAACTGGCATCAAGTTAACCCACTGAGATGGATTTCCATCCTAAGAGCTCCACAGAATGAAGACCCCTTCATAGCATTCTCTCCAAGGATGTGGAACTTTGGCCTTGATGAATCTGCCATCCAAGAAATCCCAGCATTTCAATTCACAAAAGGAGAAGGTGGTGGTGCGGACCAAAGTGTCTATAGCTGTGTGGTTTGTTTGACTGAGTTTCAAGAACAGGATATGCTAAAAGTTCTGCCAAATTGCAGCCATGCATTTCACTTGGATTGCATTGATATTTGGCTTCAAACCAATGCCAATTGCCCCCTTTGTAGATCAAGCATTGCTGGCAACAGACACTGCCCAATGGACCATATCATAGCACCAAGCTCTTCTCCTCAGGACTCTCAACTGCTCTCCAACATGGGCAGTGATGAAGATTTTGTGGTCATTGAACTTGGGGAGAACATGGGGGAACACTGCCACAGATGCAGCAAGAAGTGAATGACTCAAGGGAAAGCCTAGCACAAAGTAGGAGTCACTCTACAAGGAAGATGGTGCAGCTGAAACCAAGGAAGTGCCACCATGTTTCCATCATGGGAGATGAATGCATTGATGTTAGAAAGAAAGACGACCAGTTTTCTTCTATTCAGCCTATCAGAAGATCTTTCTCAATGGATTCTGCTAATGATAGACAAGTTTACTTGGATGTTCAAGCCATCATACAACAAAGTAGGCATCAAAATGAGGCCAGTGCTAGTGAAGATTGTAATAGCAGAAATCGAAGATCATTCTTTCCATTTCGTTATGGCCGGGGATCAAAAAGTGCAGTCCTTCCTCTGGAGAACGAGGTTTAATGTAAGATAGTCTTCTGAGTTTCCAGTCTTCACATTTGCGTAGGTGGAGTGAAAAGTCGTACATAAATGAACATTGGCATGATTAGAGTGATTTTTGCTACAATACTTTACACATTCGCAAACCCCTTTAAATTTGGCTTCCAAGGCATGATTTGTGAAGGGAAGTTCATAAGCGTGTTTTGATTAAAACAAACTCTATATTCATCTCGTATTCTGCTTGTCTAAATTCTGATTCTGTCGCATAAGCAGATGTGAATGTGCAACAAAAATGATGTGTTACAAACATTTTTTCCTTTTGTGCAATGATAGTAAATGTGCCACTAGGATTGTGGTCAAAAAGTAGCAGCATTGCTTTTAGTGTCTTTGCTTGAATCACAAATGTAAGCAAATGATTACTTGCAGTTTTCCTTCATGTTCATGATCTCTCGTCCTTTCTTTGAGTGTCATTTGGGCCCGTGGAATGAAGGCATGGAGAGCGCAGAATGCAAAGAGGTGGTGGCACTTGAAGAAGCTGTCAATTGGAGGCCAGAGCATTGGGAGGGCCCAGAAAAAATAAGAAGCAATAAGTAGCAGCAGCATGAGAAACACCCTTTTTGGAAATCATCAACTCAAAGTTTCCTTTTGCTTCACACCAGTCACATGGATACCGAGCAAGTGCAAAGTGCAAACACACAGCAATAAGTGTGGATTGCTTTTTGACACCAACTTGGGGTTCCTATTCCTCACTGCCTCTGGCCCATCAGCCCTCCATATGCCCAGGCATTACCTGCCAAGAGTATATAACTGCAGGGTAGCTTGTGCAAACTGGAATCAAGCAAAGGACTGCTATGTAGAACAGAATTAGAAAGGTTTAATTACTCTCGTCTTATATGAATCCATATACACTTGGTTAATTGATAACAAAAAATGAAGACTCATACTCTGATTAGATCCTTTTCACGCCGGCTTTATCTGTCAATAGTTTATTGTTATAGAAACTAACATAAATTTACTTGTATAACAAGTTTTTCTTGCACAATTTTTAACTGGTTTTGAAAGTCGGCCAAAATAACCGTTCTATTGTGATATGATTAGTTCAAGAACTCTAATGATAGGACTGAATTGGGTAGATGAACTAAGAGGATAACGGACTCAATAAAGTATTTTCTTGTGATTCCTACACCTGGAATTGGAAGGCATTCCCAGACCCCTTTAGGCAGCCTTAATGACCTTCCAACATCAAGCCAACGTTCAGTTAACAGTCACCAATGAATTTATATACAGCAAAGAATAAGTTTCCATAAAAATTAAAATAAAAGGGATAATAATGGCTTGGAAATTCAGGCACTCCATATGCTTTAAGGCAAGAACACCCCCCAAACAAATAATGAGGGACAAAGCCATCACTCAAAAGCTTGCAGTGCTGGGATTTACAGTGGAAGTTTCTGGAGGTCTGCTATAAACATCATCAAAATGAAGATTAAATTCTCCTGCCTCTAAGTCATCTGTGTAAATTGTTCTGGATAATCTGTGATGATCTCTCCAGTACAAGTCTTGTTCTTGGTCTTGATCCTGTGACCCTCTATCAGAAAACCTATCATAATAATTATAATCTGTTTGATGATTGAAATCCGGAGGCTCAAAAAAACTCGTCTGAGCCTGTCCACCTTGCAAGCGGCTTCTAGCCCACCAATGACTCCTGGCAGTGGGGGACGGTTCATTAGAGTTTCGAACATTAATTAGGCTTTCCCTGAAGATGGGAGCTGATGTGGAAGCCCCAAGATGAGATGCAGCACGATCCTCACTATACTCATTTGTGTATTCTTCATACCCAGGCTCATTCTGTGTCAAGTTGGAGGGCATCCAATACTCTCTGGAATGGTGCTCAGTTACTCCGACTGGTTCTGATGGAACGTCTCTCATAATATCATCATGAGGTTGAGATGTGTAGTACAAATCAAGAAGATAGGGATGATTGTTTTGGTAGGCCTCAATCAACCACAATGAACCCAAGTGATTGCCAGTTCCAAAAGTACAGTATGGCATTTCCCTGGATGTAAACCGGTTTCTATCTCCATTGCTTCCCATAGTGGGACTACCCCTCCACATTCTAGGAAGGCAACACATATGTCCATTACCATGTCCTGCTAACATCTGCTCTCTGAAGGTTCTAAGATTTTGCAAAAACCGTTTCCCCTGAGCATTTGGTTGCCATGATGGGTAACTGCACTGAAAACTGTAATGACAACAAAAGTTAAACAAAACCAAAACCCATAATGACGAAGTTCACGTGTTCCACAACAACCTTTTGAGAGAGTATTAAAGGATTTGTGAGACATAAGTTGCCCCAGAAGCATTATTCAAAGGGATCAAAATCCAGCTATAGGGATATATTTGATTAGGGATAAAAATAGAGTGTAAATTTTCATGGATGAGCTCCATGTATAAAATTACACATGAACTTCATTAATGGAAAATTTACCCTCATTTTTACTCCCCAACCAAACATACCCTACGAGTAGAAACATCACTTTATTATGTTCAGAATGAAATACCACAAATTTCCCTACATTCTTTCTCCTTCCATTTCTTAAAATTATCATTATTATCCTTTTATTTCTTGCATGACTTCCATTTACACAAAAGAGCCATTGGCAGAACATAAGCAAGAGAAATATAACATGGAGATTAAAAGTAATGGAGCTGTTAATATCAGGTTTAATTTAAATTTTCCAAAAGCAAATGATAAGACCAGAAAAGTGAGAAGCTTCTGCAGAGTTATCTAATTGTTTGCCTGTTGGACCATCTCTATGATTTCCACGGCAGTGGGCAAGAAATAGTTTGTGTATCAATTTTTGTTTCTAAAAACTGCATGGTTTCAAAACCGTCACAACAGTAAAAGAAATAATTTTTAAAGGCAAAAGAACTATAGACTTCCCAGAGCTAAGGAAGTTAGATAATTAACTATTTCCCTGTGTCCCCAAAAAAACTTTAAAGAGCAACCTTTACCCATTGTAATTGTTATTAGAGCTTGAAGGAAGGATAGAGGACAACATTTAGATGAAAAGTAGTTTGAGGCATTTCATAAACTGTGTCCAAGACCTGAGAGATTTATAGAAGCAATCTCAATGAACTAATAACATAATAGAACTATTAATCCTATGAAAACAAGCTCCATAAAGACCATACCTCAAAAATGATTTCTCCATCTTCCCCTGGGAGCTCCTTCGGCCCTGTGGTGCATTGTATGGGGATCCATAACTACTGTTTCCATGCTCTTGAAAATCAAAGGTGCTAAAACTGTTACATCAACAGGCATGCAACAAAAATACAATTAAGATTGTCTGCCATTAGCACATTAAAACTGAGGACCAAACAATAAAACAATTGATAGAAGAAGCCCCAAGATGATGCAAATTGACAAAGATTAAAATCATAATATTCCATGCTAAGTGCTAACCTGCAAACATGACCAACACCTTCAACATTTACAGTGAAATCAGAAATGAACTGCAGGATATCATCAACCCTCTGCAAAATGAGAATATATATGGAGAGAGAGAGTTAATACATTGTACTGTGTGGCGTATAAATAAGGTTATATCCAAGTACAACAATGACCTTTGGAACAACAAACAGAAGTAAATATGGAGTGAGGAAAATCGATGCCATCTCCTCAAGTAGCATCATTCCATTATACTGCACCACATATAAAAATATAGGAGCATCAGAGATAATATTCAAAACTATGCTATCGAGTAAACAAAGAACAAATATGGGTGGGTCTAGCTTAATGTGAAGGCACTAAACAAACATCTCAAAAAGAGTACCTGGAATAAGGTTTCAAACTCAATGCGAACCATTTCAGTACTTTCTTTGCCACGCCATCTCTTTGGCATATAATGTGTATGCTGAACTACCATAGACATTGCTCCCTCAGAGTCTAAGACCAGAAGCTCAGTTGTAATTGCAGCCCGGCTAATGGCAGTTATAGTTCCAAAAACAGCAGCATACCAAAACAAGTTCCGACCAAATATCTGCAATGGATTTTCATTAAAAAATTTACTGACTGTCATGACGGTTCATATAAATTTAGCAAAACTAACAGAAATACATTACATGGCCTTCCAGCAGTGATTCCTCAAGAAAAGCAATGATGATTAGAATTGCAGCAAAGCCACCCGATACAAAAGAGATGAACTTTGCAATGACAGATATGATAGGTGATGGGAATTGCTTGAGATATTCTGAAGCATGCAAAACACTGCTATTGATCCTATGCTTGAAGAGATGGTCCACCTATGACACAAGTTATTGATAAGCTTTAGCATAGAAGTAAAAGAATACAAGATTATTTCCATATTATAAATAGGTACTATCACTTTCAAACTCTCAGCCTATTTGGTTTGGCTTCATTTTGCCGTTGCAGTGCATAAAATCGATTTGATAGGAAGTGAAAATGTTTTTTTTTTTTACTTGTAGGAGAAGTGTCTCACTTTGAAAATAATTGATTCTAGTGAAAGTTAAAAATATTAGCTTTTACTTTTCCATCTCTCATCAATTCTTCTAAACTCACTTTTTTAACATCTTTCCCAAACACAAATCAATTCTTTCAAAATCAGTTCTTTTAAAATCAATTCTTCAACATCAATTGTTTCAAAAACAATTCTAATAAAATCTAAACCAAACAGACCCTTAATAGTTGTACCACTTTCAAGCAATAAATACCTTTATCAGAAAAGTTCAAGAGAACACATATACAACATAAAATTCAATCTCCAATAAGTCAATAAGTTTCAAAATGTCATATACAACTCATAAAGTAACTATTTAGTAATATGTAAGTTCTCTTCAAATAACTTGCATACCAAAAGTTTAGTAATGATGTTAAAAAAAAAACTTGAAATTCATTGGACTCATCAATGTTTAACAGCGAATTAAAAACCTAAATTAGAAAATGTGCAAGGACAAGCAAGCTAAAATTATTTCCATTTTGGGAAAATGTTTGGTTTCTATTTTCATTTTTTGTTTTCAATGCATTCCCTTTTTTCGTAATTCACTGAAGGAAATAGTGAAAATAGGAAATGAAAACTAAATATTGGGGCCTTGGGGGTCTATCTAGTTTCAGAAAATTGCTTTCTTTTTCTATTTTCTGTTTTCAGTTTATTCCTATTTTTCAGGATTTTGTAAAGAAAATCTAGTTTTCAGTTTTCATTTTTCATTTTTCTGTTTACAGCATTTCTTTCACATAATTCTGAAAGACAGGAGACAGATTGAAAACAGAAAATGAAAACATGAAATGACAACAAAAGCCAAACAAGCCCTGGATATTCTAGTTTTCACTATTTCCTTTATAAAATTCCGAAAAATAGGAAATAAACTAAATATGGAAAATGAAAACAGAAAACTGTCTTCTGAAAGCAAACAGATCCTTATAATAACATCTGGTAAATTAAGTCATTAAGTGGTTATTCATTTAACTACTATTTGAACATCTTTAACTAGTTAGTGGTTGATTGTTCCAAAATAAGAAATAACTTTTACAATAATTCCCTTCTTGTAATTTCCATTATTTTCTTGTAACACCATCGTAGTAATTTCAAATCATTCTCCCATGATATCTTTTCAGATATTAAAAGGGAATATATGCGTTAGATACAAAACCAATGATGGGCCCCCACCAAATAGCTTAAACTTTTAGGAGGATTGCTCTATGAAATGGCAATGAGTGAAAATACAGGGAAAACAAAAAAAATAATGATGATACCTCGTTGAATTCCCTAAAGATCCACCTTGACAAATTTGACCATCTGCGAGATGATGCTGTGCTTGGATGATTATAAAATTGTTCAGCATGCCTCAGAAAGAGATATACCAGCATGAATATGACAAGAAAGGGAGAAAGTAAGAGCATTGCAAAGCCAACTATCATAAGCCTTTTCTGTAATGCCTTTGGATTTGACACAAAATCCCTTTTCACACAAAAGTTTCTGCAGCAAAATTTTGTTCAAAGGAGCACATAGTCATTGGAAAAAGGACAGTATGATGAACATTCTCATAAGAATTGCTTAACTCATTCATCACATATGTAAATCTAAATGAATTCTGAATTCACAAAAAAACAAATACAAAATACAACAAAAGCCAACTTCGACCCTACTATGAATTTTCAAGTACGATATAATATATGGAATAACAGGAATTGAGTCACTGGAGAGCAACCAAATATTTAGATAAAATATCAATTGTAACCTTCTATGAGGGTCGGTCCTGCATCTAAATGGTCATTGCATCCTTCAAACCAACAAATCATTCACTCAAAATGGTTTAAAGAAAAAACATAATGAACACACCAAAGATGATGAAAATTCATACACATTATCAACAAAATTACAAGACCACATGATAATGGACACTCTTAATGTACAAAAGAAAGTATTAGTTTAAGAACAAACATACCGATCAAACATGCTTTGCAAGATGCACCAATTCAAAGTCCACTCAAGGGTCTTGGTTAGTATTAGACGATAATGGGTTCCATTAGAACTATATGTCACAGTAGGACCAGCACCTGGAACCCACTGAGAAATGGGGAAAGCAAGCACACCCTTGTTAAGCATTCCGATTAAGTAGTTCTCCTTCCGCATCAATCTCATGACCATGTCATGGGCAGACAGATCTTTTACCACACAAAGCTGTTGAGAACTTTGTACCATTACAACTTTTTCAAGAATAGTAGCCCAAGGCATGGTTTGAATTTCATTGTCAGTGACATGGAGACTGCAAGACAATCATGGTGGCAAAAGCACATAAGTCATGGATAATTAATCATTTGAGTCAAGGCATTTAGTTGTTTATCATTCAGATTTACCTATTGTAGTAAAACTGTCGAATTTCCAGAGTATCCTTTAGCTGAGCAAAGAATCTTAAGAAGCAAAATATCCAATATACGGAAAATATTCCCAAGTATCCAACAATAATAGCTTTGGTAATTGTCAGTGGGGTTAAGGGGTGTTCATGAAGAGCTTCTTTAGCAAGATCACAGGGCTTAATTCCAGATTCAACTGCATCCATCCCACACTTTGCATTACGGAGCCCATTCCAATCAACGTATAGTAGAAAAAATCCAGAAAAACATATAGTGAACCCCAGACTAAGAAGTTCAACAATCCATTTTATAATGATGCACCATAGCCCTTTCTCACAGTAGTAGCTGTAAAGCCTTTCAAAGAAGAGATCCAAATCGGCAATTGGTTGTACATTTAGGCTTTCACCATTGAGAAGCCCTGAAGGGCTCTCACTGCCTGGACTAGGGATCCTTCTATAGTCAGACAATTCAATCTCTGGTGGAACATCCTGAAGTAAACCTGTTGTCATAGATGATTCCCCTTGATGTTTCCATTTGAATAAACTAAAAGCGCTGGGACCCTTGGCATGCTAAACATTGTTCACAGACATTAACAGTAGGCATAAACATCCAGTCCATGCCCCAAATACCAAAATGGTTACGACAAGGTTCTACAAACATGACAGAATCAATATTAGAATCTTCCAAAGCAAAACATAAAAAGAGATGTTAAAAAGACATTACACAGCTGTCATCATATTTGCCAACCCACCTCAACAAAAGAAAAAAAAATCATGAATCAGCAGCCAAATATGGCCTAGTCAACAAGGTTTTAAATCATGTGCCTAGAGTTGGCAGCACAAAAATTATTGTCAATGGTATACACATGAAGCTTATTACCAGAGAATGAACTTTGTACCTGATCATGATCTATCTGAGTACCAAAATGGACATTCCAAAAAGATTTGATGAGAAGCTGCATTTAAAGTGTCATACTAACATGTCAGCATTACAAATATTCCAAAAGCATAAACAAAATGAAGTTGATGGAAGAAAACCTCCTCAATGTTAAATAAGAATCAAAAGTAGTTGTGCAAAATTTTGGTGCTAGGATAGAAAATCTCAACATGCCAACAATCATAATGCAGGGTGTGCAGTATGAATCAATTTGACACCATGCCATACTTTCAACAATCTTTCTCATTCATAATTTTTCTTTTAAAAGATTTCATGTCAATTTCAAGTACTATACACTTATAATTATCCACCAGAATGCACCATCAAAACTCTAAAGGATGACAATTAGCTGTTTGCAGCTGAGTTCATAGGCATTGATAACTTGTGCAGAATCTGTATCCTAATTGCCCCGCATTTTGTTGTCGTACCCGAAAAGGGAAAAATCAAAATTTTGTCGCTCCTTCTGACATCACATTCAATTGTATTCATACATTTAATCATAATGTGACGCAATTTGCAAACACCGCACAACCTCCTCACAAACTAACAAATAGTATCAACATGCCATGCGAAATTGCCATTTGCCAATCAAAAATATCGATGATAGCACACACTTGACCATGCATATATGCCTAGTGAAAAGAAAAGACTTCCCCTTTTATGTTCATTTAGAAGGAAGGTGAAAAAAGCAATGAAATTGTTTGCACACAAACAAAAATCCAGAAAGGGGGAGTATGTAGTATATCCGATATCAAAATTCAAGATTCAACTGACCAATTCTGAGAGGAACTGAAGTAAGACTATTGACAATTGTAAACAAAAGTAGACAAGTGAAAGACAAAAAAAAAAAAAAAAACTAATCTTGGCAGCAAAAACTAATTCAATGAAACCAAAAAAGTATAAATAAATAAATAAGCTGTTATTACAACCAATCATACAGACCCGTTATTGTTGATCAGCAAAACCACACACCCAAAAAAAAAAAAGAACAATAATTGTATCATGATCAAATATAAAACAACAATAATTTAAAAAGAAACGGATAAAGTTACCTTGAAGTGAGGAAAGAAGGCGTCAAGTTGTTGGATGATGAAGGCAGCAATGGAATTTGGGGAAAAAGAAGTGAAAGGTGAAGAATTTGGAGAATGAGAAGAAGAAGAAGAAGAAAGCAAAGGCACAGAAAAAAGGAGGAAGAAGAACGAAGAGGAAGAACAAGAAAAAGGGGTTTTTGTTGCTATAGTTGCGTAGAGGAAGATGAAATTACAGTGACAATAATAATAACATTATTTTTTTATTTTTTATTTTTTGAGTTTTTGTTGAGGGTTTGCGTGTTGTGGGGAGCATAAAAGGCATTTTATAGTTTTACTGAGTTCCTTCTTCGCGTGTCTCTTCTTCTCACTCCTTTTCCTCTGTTGGAAGATTGTCTAATTGTGCCGTGTTTGGCTCTCACGTACATCATCGCCCTGCCGTGCCCTTCTAAGACAATCCCAATTTTCTTCTCTCTTTGAGGATGCAATTACTTTGGGAATTTCTCCATTACCCCTAACAATGAGTCACGTATCCTTTAACCTAACTTATTAAGATTTATAAAATAATTGATCAAATCACAATTAATTTTTACACATTATTAGTGTGAAGCAGGGACGATTCCAGAAAATCATCTAAAGGAGGAGCCAAAAGTATTCACGTAATTATATTATAAAATAATGTTTTAATATATGTATATATAAATTTATCTGTAACCAATAATAAAATATATTTGGAAATTAAAGTCAAATTATAAATTACAAATATTTGGCTTTGATGATTGAGAATTTCAATTAGGTATCTCTAATTTGCTATATGTGTCTCTACTGTAAATTGAATATGAATTTAGTTATCGATAAATAAATATGAAATATTTCTTTCAAAGATATTATAGTGCACATTTTTTATAACAACTTTTAAAATATTATTTCATAAACTAACTAATATATCTAAAAAGAACTACTAAATACAAATGAGTATATCTAAGAGTAAATATAAAAGTGTGATATATCGTTTAATTTTTTTTAAATACATGTGTGTAAGTTTAAATATTTTATATTTTTTAATTAAGTATAGGTAATATATATTCAAAAAATACTGAGGGAAGGGGGGCTAATGCCCCTGCCCCTAGTGTAAAATAGTATTATCACCAAAGATTGACTCATTTAATTTGTCTTGCAATCATACATCGTTATCATATATGACTTAGGTTTATTCTTAAGTTCTAGTTCCTCTATTTATATGTGATTGGTAAGTATTTATCTAAATGTTAGATGAGCTCAAAGGTATCTCTTAATCCTGAATTAAAATGAACCCCTCTCAACTTGAGTTTTTTTCCTTAAAAAAAATCTAAATAAATATTATATTGTTATTTAATTATATATACTATAATATGTGATACTTTTAAAATAACAAGTATAGGAATTAAATATTTTTTTATTTATATAACAATATATAATGAATATCTTTATAAAATATTATTACATTTACATTATATGAAAATTAACTATATTAACCAAGATTTTGGCAGCATGTTTGAGATCTTAAAACATTAATTAAGATGTATCTATAATCTATAATAAAAACAAACATTATAAGGATTTCCCTCTACACAACTTATTCACTTCTAAGTTTTTATCCTTGAAATGGTCACCAATGTGATTACGGACGGCGAAATTCAAACTCATGGACTTAGATGGTTGACAAACTTTGGCCTTATTATTAGGTAGAACATATAACTTTAATTTTTGTTCTATGTGTATAAAAAAGCTTCCAAATATATCATTAAAAAGTAAACTTTTAAGATAGATGATATTATAATTAAGTTTTAGTGCTTGAGCATAATTAAAAATAATTTTAAAAACTTTTATGCCATCGTTAAATTGAGATAAAATCCAATTATTTTTGTACAAAACCAGTAAGATTTTGTACTGCAAAATTTGTATTCGTCACATACATAAGGCTATTTATTTTGGGCTTGTCATACATCATCACTGTTGAGAAGTAGATGTAGCATGGCATCTTGGCAAACATCTAAGAATGTTGTTTGCGGGAGTGAATGGGTTTACCCCAGGGGAATGGAAACCAAAGCACGAAATAGCAACGGCAAACAGCAGTGAAGCCCCACGATGAAAGTGGAGCGGGCAGGCCCATGAGGCCCAAATTGAACATGTGAAACGCCACGATATCATATATGCGGGAACCAACCTATGGGCTCCCAGGTGATTTACATATCAAAGTTCTTTTTTGTAGTTAATGTTGAGAGATGGGCTCGTTTGTATTAAAAAGTGGAACAAAAATTTCGCCTGGAGCATATAGGCAGGGTCCTGTAGTGGGGAAAAGGTAAACTATATGGTCTGTGTTAATAAAATGATAAAAATATAGTAAGAAAATTACATCTTTATCCTTTCATCTTATTTCTTTCACTCAACTCCTTCTCTCTCCTCTTTGGTCAACTCTTCCAAAATTAGTTCCTATTGTGAGTTGTTCGTCGCAACAACAATCACAACCTTACTTAATATTTGGTTATTATCAACCAAAGTCATATAAAAATATTTTGTTGGATATAATTTGTAGGACCACAACCTCAACAGCAGTCATGGTTCACGCCCATAATCATAACTTGAATAAAAAATCCAAAATCTAGCACTAGTGAGCTACAAGTTTAAAACTATATTTCTTTCTTTTTATTTTAACAAAGTAATCTGATTTGGTGGTGTTTCATTCATTCTCCAACCACCGTTTCAACCCATCTTCTCTTTCTCTGCTCTTTGTGTGTGTGATTTGTGTGTGAGAAATCAAGAGAGCAAAAATTGTGGAGCTCTACTACTAAAACCAGGCGAATCATCACTCTTCAACGTCCCCATCACCGAGACCAATTTCATCATGACCTCGATTTGCTCCACCGCGACCACCACCATAGTGTCGTTGCCAGGCCACTGCCTCCTGTCATTATCTCGTCGCTCCTCCTTCCTCCTACACGCCCTCCATCATGTGGCCACCAAACTTATCCTTCTCATTCCCCATAGCATACGGAATATGTCTCATTTTATGTGCTCCTTCCTTCCTTCTTAATAAGTTCTAAAGGTATGGTGATTTTGATAGTAGCTTGTTAATCTTAGTTGGAATGTTAAGCATCTGAAGTGTCTAGACTCGATTTCTAAAATATAAGCAACAAATCTAGAAGTGGGTTGGGGCCACCAAGGAGTGGTTGTGGGGGTTGGTCGCGATGGTGTAAGCAAGGAAGGATAAAGGATAAAATGAGTATACTACACATAACATTTGTTTTAAATATTAAAATATAAATATATCTTTTTATAAAATTACTTTTTATATAATAATAGTTTTAATCTGAACCATTAAACTATAATTTTAATGGTCAAAATTTAGTGATCACATGGCCCAAACTTATCTTTCCCTACTTCAGAACCCGCAGAGCATATCTACTTATTTGATCCCAAACACATGAAGTAAGACTAGTGCAATCACACGCATGTTTCTCCCCTTGTTTGTTTCTTTTTGTGTTTTTGTCCATCAACAATTTTGATTTGAAGAGTAATGTTGTCTGAATAAATTCTTAGAATTCTTAATAAAGAGCATGATAATTGTTAGATAAAATGAAGTGATACAACTTAATTATCCATATTAAAATCAACATATACACCAAATTTTGGCAAACAAATTTCTGCCAAAATTTTAAATGTCTAGCATTTTTCTTTATTTTGGATATATTGGCCAAATAGGTAAATTTGGTAAATCAATATATGCTTTCTAGCTAGTTTATGGTTTTCTTGCAAGTAAATATATATTCATAATTGAGCTTATTAGTCAGTAGTTCATCAAGATGAATAACAGCTAGCTAACTAGCTTCACCATATTCTACTTTTCAACTTCTGTAATTGGAGCTCTTTGCTAGCATCAACTATGGTACCTCTTCTTCTGCTGAAGTCTTTATATGTGTCCCGTATTCTTTCTGCTCAACATGTGCTGGAAAAGATACCTGTTGTGACTTCTTGAAATCTTGGTCACCTTCTTTTCCCCATAGCAGCAAGTATAGGCCAATGATAACAAGGACTCCTCCCAATATACTGAAAAGGCCAAACAATAATTTGAAACTGTGGAAACATGGACAAATTGAGGTGTTTATACATAAAAAATGGACACTAAAGATGGATAGCATAAAGAGAAAGACACAAAGTATTTAGTGGTGGGAAATAACACTAAAACTTTGCATCTTTGTATGGTGTCCACTTTTGATGTACAAATTAACATTTCTTAAGGGTGAAATGCACTACCTGCCCAGGTGAAGTTGTTCCCCAAAAACAAAATACGCTAGGATTGCCACTAAAACTGTTCCAAGGGGATTAAACATACTCACAAAGACTGGCCCTTTATGTTCCATTGTCCACATTTGAATGAAGATAATCCAAGTACAACATATAACCCCCTGTCATTCCTCATGGATGATCGAGTTAGGATTTTTAGTTTGAATAATTGATCTTAAATTTCAAATAAGCTTCTTCATGTTCTACTTACAGCATAAAATATGCAACAGAGTTCAATGCTGGATGTGACCAACCATGCTCTAGGTTTGTGTTGCACAATCACAGTAAAGGCTGCAGACTGTGCTGCACCAATCAAATTTATCCATGCTGTTAGTGTTAGTTGTGCAGGATACTTCTTCACTATAATTGCCTACAAGGTATATATACAAGAAGCCATCAGCTTTGATAAATATGGCCTTCTCAATTAACCATTTCAGGACAAGTTATTGTTGCTATTGTTTACATAAGTGTAATTTTGCAATTGCTTAATAATGATTTTTGCCTGGAATTCCTATTGCCCTTAGAATGGGAAATTTTGTGAAACATATGTTAAGTTGCTCTGAATAAGTATCTTGTCCATTCTTCCCACTGCCAGTATTCCTTCTTCCTTTATTTTGATGGAACCAATACTCCATCTTTGCTATAAATGTATATACTTTTTTTTTTCCTTTTCACTACCAAAAAAAAGGGAAAATACTTTATTAATCGCTCAATGTATACACTTTAATTAACTTCTACTAGTACTCTTAAAGTAATTAGTGGTCAAAATATTCTTGCTTTTCAAAATAAAACATGAAAAAAATAATTTTAAATTAGTGGATTTATGATTAAATAATAGGCACTCATTTATGAAAGTTATCGATGCCTTTACAAAAGATAAAATTACCAAAAGAATCTCCATACTCCAGAAAAAGGGGCCTTTTAATCTATTAAAATCTTTTCTTTTCTTTGAAAGTGCATGTAAGTGCAATGTATCTGTGAAAAGCTTTATCAATTATATATTGGCCTGATATGTACCTGCATTATGTACCATAAAGACCATGATATGCAACTTGCAACAGCCAAAATCGACCCTTTAATCCAGCTGTTATGAACAGATTTGCCTGTGATATGGAATGGGGCACCCTGCAAGCTTTGTATTGCATGCCCTTTATAAAAAGTCATAGTCAAGGCACCACCCAATGATAGTACAGTTCCAAATATTTTAGCTAGCCCACGGGGATTCTTAATGTCAACAGCCTCTAGCCTATACACAAAATAATCATGAAAAACAAAATTTAAGAACAAACAAATTCTTGTTTTTGTAGAGGGATTATAATCATTATTCAGCAACTCACCTTAGTGCAACTGCAAGTATAAATGTAAGGGATGAGATTGTGTTAACCATTGATGTGACAAAGGAAGGAGAGGTATATTTCAAACTCGAAAAGTACATGTTTAGGGTGAGACTGATCCTGTTTTTCATAGTGAAGGAAAAGAAAGATAAATGTTTAAGTCACTTCAGAATTTGGAAGATAAAAATTAATGTATTTCTGATTTTATAAAAAGAAAAATGATACTTATTAGAACATTACCCGATTAGGGAAAGAACAAATAGCTCCAAGAACATTGACATGGTCAACTTTGGCCTTGATTCTCTGCAAAGAATGAAATCATCTTCGTTTGACACCCTCAAAATTTGTTTGATTTCAGAAAGTATCTTCTATTTTTCACTTTCTAATTCAATATTAGTTATAAAACTATGACCTTACTTTCATTCTATTTCTGTTTTCAGAATTCTAAGAAGGAAACAATTAATACCAAACAAACCCTTATAACACATCAAAACGGTTCATTCTCAAGATTATAAGTGAAATCCGGAAATGAACACATATATAGGTTCTTTCAATCAACATGCAATGTTATAATAGGTGTGGCATGTTGACTATATACTTTGACAAGTGTTTGCATAACTGTGGTAACTTGAACACTGGAATGAAGAGGAATCACATTTAGTATCAGCAGTGTACTTGGTTTTCCAAAGCTTTTGGAGGACAGTGTACTCTAGCCATATATATAACTAAGAAGCACAGATTTTAATTTGTCAATAGATGGATAGAACATGTACCTTTCAAGAACACAGGCAATAGGAAACATTACTATACTACCAACAACATGCCGATAAGTGACAAAGACATGAGGGTCCATGCCAACATTGAATGAAGCCTCTACTAGGAAATAGAGACATGTAACAGCCAGCTGACTAAGAACCATGCAAAGGTGAAACTTGAATTTCCTACATATCATCAGCCCAACAAAAGCAAGTTCTTTGTATGACATAGCTTTTACAATTTTGAGCTCAACTTTAATTAAGACCTGTTTGATTGTTTGTGAGGTGTTGAGATGCAAATTAAATATTTCTACTTATACAGACAGATGGAAGATCTATCTTTTCTTTCCCACATTATATTGTTCTTGCATATGTGCCTCGACATGCATCATTATTGAAACTGACTCTGAAAGTTGATGGCAGTCATGATACCCCTGCTAAAGGCGATTTTTTTTTTTTTTGTAGAATAAAGGCGAAATTTTTTTTATTTGGTTAGAATAAGTAACGGAGGAGGAATCAAATGGCACCTTTCATTATAATGCTATCACTCTCGCGCCAATATTTGATTGTTATTTCTGTAAATAAGTGTTATCTTTTTGGGTGGGTTTGGTTAGGGATAAATTGAAGGAAAAATTTTCATGGATAAATTCTATGTTATCAATTACTTAAAATGTAGAAAATTTATAAATAAATTATTTTTTGTATCTGTTCTAGACAAAGTTTTGGGATTCCGATCGGCCAAATATTAGGCTTGGCTTATCAGTTCTCTTCTGAGTGGTCTAAGTCTTTTTTTATATCAAGACATTAAAACTAAGCTTGAAACATGCCTCTCTTAACCACTCATTCTGCATTTTATAAGGCTGGTAGAGGGTCATAGAAGCAAATGGTCAAACAAGCCATAAAGTCTTATAAATGTGTCGTTTAGACAATTAAGACAGTGTTATTTAATGATAAGGCCGACTGGACAATTTAAAGAGCCGTTCACTATTTACAAGGCGGTTATGGGTGAAATACTTCAAGGATTTTTGTCAATCGGCCCAAAATGCTATGTATGGTTCATAACCCCCTTGCTTATAAGTCAAAAGTAATTTGACTTAATGAGCAAAATGGTTTTCACAATACAAGGATCGAAATATCATAACTCAAAAGAAATGATAGCCAGAGTTTTCTAACCATGCTAAACTAACACTATCAAATTGTCTAATTGGAATAATATGAAGTGAGGTGTTAGATCAATTATTGTCCGACCATAGAAAACTTCCTTAGAGAAATATTTATCTAAGAGTTAATATCTGATCCATAGAAAACATGACACTCTCAAAATGACAGCAAAACATTTCGATCGGAAAAATTATAACTATAGATATAACTATCAGAATTTTCCTAACCATGCTAAATCAATGCTATTAAATACTCCAATCGGAATATTTCTAACTTCAAAATATTCCAACCTTAATATTTATAACCCAATGTTGTTGAACCAATAGTTGAGTCTAAAATTGTATGATAGAGAATGAAACTCTTTCAAGCAAATTTCTAACGAAGTGATTACTAGAATTTTTTTTTCTTTTCTTTTTTTGTGGTAACCATGTTCAACCAATACGTTGATTATTTCGATCAAAATAAATCTAATTGCCAAATATTCAGATTATCATATTTCTACACTAATGCTATTGGATTATATATATATCAATGCGATCGGAATATTGCATTTACAAGGGTGTTAATAATGATGATCGGAATATCACCTTTTAGGGCGTGTTAATCAAGAGCACTTGAAAGGAGTGTTGATGATAACCAATTGGAATATTGTCTTATAAGGTGTCTTAATGACGAGCTCTTATAAACCGATTAGAATATCACCTTATAATGTATAGAAGACTACGAATTTACACACGGTTCTATTGAAATGCTTTGTCAACTAACTCGACCTCATTTTCCTTAATCTTTCTTATTTTGCCAAATAAACATTATTTGTAATGCTATTCGATTGGCATTTTGTTGCATGTCTTGTAGGTGTAAACAATATGAACACTTGTTATAGGTGTAAAGATTGTGACCACCTATTCTAGGTATCACAATCAAGAAAATTTTAGTTTTACCAGATCAGAATTTAACACCTTGATATAAATATGATGACCACCTCTTTTAGGTATTACAACTGAATTTTTTTTTTTTAAGTTGACAACTAGAATTTTTAATACCTCTTCTAGGTTTAAATATGATAACTACCTCTTTTAGGTGTCACAATTGAAAAATTTCAAAAACTTGGCAATATTTCTCATGATCAAAATATTTTAAGAGTTCTCCATTGCAAAATTGATGACCAGAATTTTTAACGTACCCATATTGTGTAGATATACTTGAATAGAAACTTCTAATCAAGAATAATCAATTGACACCCCGTTTGGTTAGATCTTCTCATATAGGAACTTCCAATCGGAAATTATTAGTTGAAACCTTGTTTGGGTGGATCTCTTCATATAGGAGTTTTCAATTGGAAATTATTAGTCGACACCCCATTTTGGTGGATCTCCTCGTATAGGAGCTTTGACCAAGAATTATCAGTTGACACCCCATTTTGGTGGATCTCCTCCTATAGAAGTTTCTGATTGGGAATCATCAGCCGACACTCTATTCAGGTGGACCTCCTCATATAAGAGCTTCCAATCGGAATCATTAGATGACACCCTGTTTAGGTGGATCTCCTCATATAGGAGTTTCTGATTAGGAATTATTAGATGACACCCGTTTAGGTGGAACTCCTCATATAGGAGTTTTCAATCGGAATTATCAGTTAACACCCGTTTGGGTGGATCTCCTTGTATAGGAGTTTCCCGATCGATAATTATCAGTCAACACCCTGTTTAGGTGGATCTCCTTGTATAAGAGCTTTTGATTGAGAATTATTAGACAACACCTCGTTTTGGTGGATCTCTTCATATAGGAGTTTTCGATTGGGAATTATTAGTTAATACCCTATTTGGATGGATCTCCACGTATAGGAGTTTGCAAATCAGGAATTATCATTCAACACCCCATTTGGGTGGATCTTCTCGTATTGAGATTCTAATCGAG
Source organism: Dalbergia oliveri (assembly GCA_030441495.1). Lineage (NCBI taxonomy): Eukaryota > Viridiplantae > Streptophyta > Magnoliopsida > Fabales > Fabaceae > Dalbergia > Dalbergia oliveri. Next base: position 13,780,460 of record JAMLFY010000008.1, read on the forward strand.
AATTATTAGACACACCCATTTGGATGGATCTCCCCTTTTAGGAGTTTTTGATCGAGCATATTTGTTGGGTGACTCTTCTAAATAATGGTGCATGGATGAAACTTTATATTTTGCTTGTCACCTTCAAAATAGAGCATCAAATAATAATAGAATAATAAAATATTAACTCTTCAATATCAAAGTTAGTACCAGTGATAATTAATTGTAATTAAAACAGACAAATAATCTAAATTATAATGAATGGTAATTAAGAGTAACGAATAAACCATATGAATGGTAATTCAAATCAACAAATTCTATCAATGATAATCAATGTTAATTAAAAAAAAATTATCAATAGCAATTATTAGTAAATGAATAGATATTGACATAACATAATGCACAAAAATGATGGTAAAAAAAATGTTATATTTAAATAGACCAATGTATAAATCAATCAAGCATAAGAATTGATCCATCATTATCAACTGATAATATTTTGAATGTGTAAAAATGAAATGGTAAATTGTAATTAAATGTTAATATGAATACTCACTATTATAACAATTGAAAGCTCAACAAGTCTGTTTCGTAAGAGACTTGCAGTTGGATTAAAAATAGTGAATTGTAAATGTTTTCTTTTACAATTTTCCATCAAATGGATTCCGTTTGTAATTGCAGTGTGTGCATAATACTGAAGTCATTCCATTCTACAAATCGGTTAGTAATAGTAGTCTAGGGTTATTAGAGTGTGAAAATTATCTTACAAATACAGAATATTATTAATGGTCCTTAAATTTACCATCAATAATTATTAAAAATACAATTAAATTACTTACTGGTTAAGAGTTTGTTCGAAATTGTAAAAAGCTTTAACAAAGTTTGCACCAAATATGAGATTATTATTATTTTTTAATACATAACATTGGAGTTAATCATTTAAAAATATAAATTTAAATTATATAAATTTTGTATTCTTTGATCCATAATAATAATGAAATAGTAAAAGAATAGTGTTAGATAACACACAACAATTTATGAAATAAAACTAATGGATTGAAATAATTGCTTTATTGAAAATACTAACAATAAATGAAATCATGAAAAGCTTGATACTATTATATTATATTATATATATATATATATATATATATATATATATATATATATATATATAGAAATATAACATTAGTTTTGGTTTAAAATAACTTTTCCCCATAATTAATAATTATTATCATCAATGAAAATTGAAATTGAGAATACCAAAAGAAATTTCTAAGAGAAATAGATGGTAATTAAAACATCAAAATGCCTATCTATTGTTTATTCATAACGTTAGCAATAATAACTATTTATCGTATATTTATATATTATGAATTTAACAAAATACCTCACTGTACGACGTAATATTTTGTTTTAACAATGAATATTCTTGCCACAACAAATTTAGTCTAAAAAATTATTAAAAGTTCATTTTTTTTATTGTATACAGCACGTAGTGAGAATGAAAAAGAAAACCTTGTATCATTAGCATTAGATTCGCCAGATCATAAGTTATATAAGCAGAATAAAAAACTTTGTTACCGTTTTTTTTTTCCAACAAAATGTGATTTGCAACATTAGCATTAGATTTGTCACATATGTTACTAGAATGCAAAGACGTAACTGATGCTATCATCATTTCGTTGTGATTATTATAAAAAGCGTTGTGACTTTTTTTTTTTATCATTTTGTATCATCCGATCGGAGGAGGAAAAAAAAATTGAAATGACCTGCGTGCTATCTGATCAGAACAAACTACGGAAGTTGTGTGCTTGCATTCGGACCGAAGAAAAAAAATTTACTAGAAATTTCCTGCGTGCTTTCGTTATGAAAGAGGAAAAATAAATTTCCAATATCAACCTCTGCACAAATCAAACAAACAAGCATGATATGAAGAAACTAAGATCAACATACTAATATAATCCGCAAGAAAGACAGGTGTAATAAAGATTTAAATAAATCTATGGTGAGTTGGAATGGACTATCAATCTAGCTGGATTGAGGATCATAGCTTTGTGCGTGGAGGGGCCAACATTTTACCGATTCTCCACAGACGGTGCCAGATTTTCTAGACAAAGTTTTAGGATTCTGATCGGCCAAATATTAGACTTGGCCTTTCTCCTCTTTCAGAGTGGTTTAAGTCTTTTTATATCAAGGTATTAAAACTAAACTTAGAACATGTCTCTCTTAATCATTTATCATGTATTTTATAAGAGCTTATAAAGGATTATAGAAGCAAATGGTTAAACAAGTCATAAAGTTTTCTAAATGCGTTGTTTGGACAATTAAGACAATGTTTTCTAATTATAGGGCCAACTGAAAAATTTAAAGAGCCGTTCATTATTCACAAGGTGATTATAGGTGGAAATACTTCTAGGATTTTTGTTCAATTGCCAAAATGCTATGTATGATTCAGTATCCTAATTAAATAGAGATTTTTTTTTACGGGTTATAGAGAATATGAATACAAGTAGGAATATTAAAGAAGAGAGAAGTGTTTGGATGTTTTTTCATGAAGACAATAGACTAGAATTAGTAGAAAGAGATTGCAACGGAAAGGAAATGAAAGGAACAAAGTTATTTTCTTGCTTGTTTGAAAGATTTGATAAGAGAATAAAACGAAAGTTCATTTTTCGTATTTAGAAGTTACATTATAAATGAACACAACGTAACATAATTTATAGCTATAAACTTCTTAAATAAAATTAGGTTTTTGAAGAAATTGAAAAAAATAAACCATTTCCCACGAGTTCTCTTCCTTTCCTACCTATGATAAAACAGAAGAAGTTCATCTCCTTATCATTCCTCTTTCTTCACTCTCATTACTAGTCATTCAAACATACTCTAAAGATGTGTTTAAATGTTTTTTCATTAAGGGATAGAATCGGGGTTAGTAAAAAGAGATTGAAAGCTAGGGAAGAAAATAAAGTGAACAAAGTTATCTTCTTTCTTATTTGGAAGATTTATAAGGGAATGTAATATAAATTCATTAATCATGTTTGAAAATCACATTATTAAGGAGCATAATAGAGTGCATATAATTATTGACTTCCTGAATTTTAGTTCCTGATCTCATCTAAAGCCAATTTTAAGGGGGAAAGATAATAGGTTTTTGAGGAGGAAAAAGTAGGGGTGTTTATAATCAATTCAAACCAAATTAAAACCAAAAATCAATCCCAAAAAATCTAAAACCGATCAAAATCGAAATTAATCGGTCTAAATCGATTCTTTGTGAAAATTGAACCAAATTAAACTGATAACACATTATATTAATAATTTTATATATTAATTAGATGTATTACTTATCAAAATTTTCTATTCATATCTAAATTTGTCTCATATTTTAACTCAACATTTAAGATTTTTATTTATACATTAATTTTTTTAATTTAATCAACATGATTTTTGTTCAAATCTTTTATCATTTGTTTAACTTATTAGTTCATAGTATTACATATTAGTAGAAATTTTAAAAGTTAGCTTAGATTTATAATTATATAATTTTATAATAACAATTACTTTAATTTAATATTATTTATAGCTATCTTTTATATTTTATAAATTTTATAGTAAAAATAAAAAATCGAATTAATCTAAACCGATTTAAATTGATTTGGTTTAATTCGGTTCTTAAAGAATAATCAAACCAAACCAAAATAAAATTTATTAATAAGATCAATTGGTGTTTACCTCAAAACTAAACCAAACCGAACCTGAATATCTCTAGAAAAAGGAAGAATCACTCCCCCGAATTATTTTCCTTTCTTGCCAATTATTAAACTCCTAAACAAAATAAGAAATTCCCTTCTCCATCTCCTTCACTTGCTCATTTTACCTATCATCCAAATAATGGTAAGTAAAGGGCGTATTTTTATAAAATATATTTTAATTTCATTAAAATTGAAATATAATATTTTTTAATTCATATTCCTAGTTAAAATAGTGAGTATTAATTTGAGAAATGATGTTGCCTTAATTTCATCTTGAAATAGTTAGAAATGAGTGAATTTGTTATTATACTAGTGACAAAATTCAATGAATAAAGAAAATTAAATAGAATTTCAAAGACGAGAGAGAATAGTTAAGTTTAATAATTAATTGAAAAAGAAAAAGAATTTGAGTGTGTTTATAATAAACAATAAAAAATAATAAAAACAAAATAACAAATTTTTATTTAAATAAAAAAGGTAAATAAGAAATACTTATGTTTTTAATTTAAATATAATTAAATTTAAAATTTACGCTTTCTATTTTGAATGCAACACCTTTTTTACTTTTGATGCCTGCCATAAATAATTTATTTTTCAAAATGTATTTATAAATATAAAGAATTTAAAAGTGAAAATTATTATTTTTTAAATTTATAGTTTTTCGCTTTGTTAACATTTATATTTTTAAAATAAGTACTTTTTGATAATGACTTAATTAATGGAATGGTTCATATTAAAAGATCTTTTATATGAGTTTCTTTTTTAATATCATATAAAATGTATGAGTATTAATATTTTTTAGGTAATTTGTTGAAAATTTACTGCACGTTCTATTAAATAAATTTATTAATATTTTAAATACTTATAATTAAATTATAACTCTTAAATTCAAAAGAGTACAAATATAATTGAGATTTCAAAGTAAAAACCCTAACGAAAATGTCTACTGAACGAATTGTATAAATACACGAATCTACTGAAAAATACAGAAAATATATTTTACTTGATATATTTTAACAAAGTAATAATACAAATACAGTTAAAAATCCAAAATTTATATTGACATGTGATTGGTAACACGTCTCGTTCTAAGAATCATTACTGATGCATAATACCTCTATCTGAAGTCAATGGTACATACATACGCAGCGGACGAACTCGTGCGATTGAAAATCATTCGTACACTCAAGATGCTTTAATTTGTAGTCTCCTGGAACATGAGATATTTACAGATTAGATATGTACAACTAAAATTATGGTTGCTGAATGATACGTGTCCATCAAACATAGAATCAAAATAATGCAAAAAAAATCAGTTGTTGAATTAGCTTTAGAATTTCTGGACTCTGATATTTCATATGCAGCCTTGCAAGTCCTTTCTTTCATTAAGGGGCATTTGGATGAGTTTTTTTCTCCCCTGAAAATCACTTTTTTCACAAAATCACTTTTTGTATATTTAGTTTTTTTAAAATAATCAAAATTAAAAAAAATCTATTTTTAATCCTTTTATATAAACTAAAAAGAGTAACTCATATAAAATATAATTTTCAACTTTTTTAAATTATATATAAAATTTAAGTTTTATAAATGTTTTTAAAAGTTAAAATAAACTTACCCCAAAAGGAATTATACATGTGGGCCAGAGAAACCTAGGGTGGAAAATGGAATCCCTCCTTAATGCATCATTATCATATCATATCATACATATGCACAATATTTCAACATATTTTGTAGCAAGGGGCAATAATTTATCCTGAAATCTTGTTCAAAATTTTCTTTCTCCGCCCCCCCCCTCCCCTTTCTTTTTTGCTATTTTTCTTTTGGCTTCTCCACCTTCTCTTCTTAGCTCTGCATTAATTCCATCCCAAATAGATTCACCAGAATATATTCCGTCTCTCCCATTCCACATTTTTAATTACTTTTCTAGTGCTGACAACTGTTTCAGCATAATCACCTGACTAAACTACTAATTTTCCATTTAAGGGGAAAAATTCGCTTTGCAATTTTTTTTATCGAAATGGAGATGGAATAAATATTGATTGTAAGTCAGCATCTTACTCAAATAAAGTTGAGATGAAATTGGAATCAGATCGCATTATAACCTCTTAATAATAGACACCAACACCCTGACTAAATAGTAAACGTTAAGTCCACCAACATAGCAAAATATTCCAAACACCAAATATTTGGCTCAAAGAAAACGTAACCTCTATTATTATAATTTATTATGCGTTATGATTAGAAGTACTTGGAGGAACAATTTTTCATATATATACGTGGACCATATAAACTAGACAAGAACTTTGTTTGACCCACTAAGTTGGCATCTGATGTTATTTCTTCTCGTAATATAATTGGACGTTTACATCATCCAGCTATTTGAAGTAGCCTTCTTTTGTCGCCAATAGGTCTCTATCTGAAAAGTTTTAAGTTCTTATCTCTGCATCTTAATTAGATAATAATGACAAGTGGAATAACTCTGCATTCCTCAAAGTATAAGCTTCTTGATTGGCCTGGCTGGAAATTACTCTCTCCCTTATAAAATAACTATTAAATTTAAATAAATATGAATATTAATAAATATAATAAATAATATGATAATAGAATATTTCTATATAAAATTATGATATATGGACTAATATACTTTAATAGTCATTAATTATAGAGTACATCAAATGGTTGAAAATGAAAGGTTACACTATTGATTATTAATTACTTATGGGTATTATTAAAACCAAAAAATTCTACTTTATTAAAATTTGAAATTAATAGATATTTTAAAAGATGACTTTATGTGAAAATTGATAGATATTATAAAAGGGAGGGAGTAACTTATTTACCTGTAAACAAACGGTTTTTTGCTTTATTAAAATAAAAAGTAATATTATTTCAATACCTAAAGTAGATGTTCATTGAACTATCATTCAATAGTGATAAAGTGGGTATTTCAATGAGACACTCACTTTTTTTTATTATTTATTTTAAATTAAAGGAATATCTACTTTTAAATTTTGAAATAATATTTTTATAATAGAAAGTCTTATAAAGTTTTTTTTTAAAAAAAAGTGATTTTATTCTCACATTTAATCAAAACCAAATATATACTTCGAATGCTGTGGTTTTACTTCTATATATGCAGCTCGGAGCTGGCCATGGACAATGGATACTAATAACTATATATAATCACAATCTGCATCCTCTGGCTACAATTGATTATGAATTGAAAAGGCAAAATTTTTGTTGATTCCTTTCAACTTTATTGATTAACTCCGTAGGTATTTATCAGTATTTAAGAGTTTGATAAAAGGTTACCACTAGGTTGTCTCTTTTCACCTCCGTTAGTCGTTAACTATAAATCAAAGAGTAAAAAGATGCCTTGGCCGTTCTGAACTCAAAAAAAATTATGTAAAATATAAATTCGACAAGTGGCCTGGTTAGTAAGGGTGCATTTGTATTTGATTTATTGGGGGAAAATCATTTTTTTAACACTTTTTTTCATGTTTCAATAAATTTTTAAAAATAGTTAGAATTTAAAAAAAAATCAATTTTCAATTTTTTTGGAGAAATTAAAAAGAGTAGCTTTTGAAAAAAAAATCAATTTTCAACTTTTTATATTATATATAAAATTTAAGTTATAAAATTATTATTTTAAAATATGAAACAAACCGACCCTAAATTGTCTTCTACATCTTTGTAAGTAGAGAACCATAAAGCAAAGATGGAGAGAAGAGGATAAGGGAATTCCATGTCCGTTCCAAACTCGACAAAAAATTTTCACTTTAAGTATTTGTGTATGCTTATCTTCTTTTCTTTTATTTATTTATTCCTTTTATGGAGGTTTATGCGTATTTTCTTATGTAATTCTTAGGGAAGGATTTTACATACATTACTCCAAAAAGATATTTTACTCCGAGCTTAATTTCTATACATGACAGTATAAATTTTTTACATTGTCATCTAATTATATATTATCATATCAATAAAACTAATTGAGTTTCATATTCATTACTTTATAGGTCATGTAAATGAAAGAATTTAATTAGTTTTTAAATGTTGAAATTAAACTCTATTAATATAATTGCAAAATAATCACCATCTATCAAATACAAAGCATAAATAACATTGTTTGGACACAAAGTCATTCATCAACTAACATAAAAACAAATTAAGTCATTATTGATTTTTGGTTATATGCAAGCCTAAACTATATACGTTGCTCGTTACGTTGATTGGTATTTTCTTTTGTTATTTATATAATTATAGCTTGAAAATGTTAACTTATGATAATTTACTTGATTAAATTCGCGTTAATTAAGAATTTAATTTATAATATTAACATATTTAAAATTATTTCTTAAATGAATACATGTTTTTTTTAAGTTAACATCCAGATGAATTTAATAAATAAACACTTTCATAAATTAATTTGTATATTTTTCAAGATTCTAGAATCAACTGCATTAAGTTGGCCAAATCAAACTAAGTTAAGTTCGGCTAAAATCAAATTTTACTTTTTATTTCATTGTTCTAACCCTTCCATCATTGAATTATATATTATGTGTGATTTGTGAGGTTTGTCCTATTTTGAGCACCCTTAATTTTTAAAAAAACTTATTCCACTTACATATTTTCTATGTCTTCCTCTATTTTTAGTTATAGGGATTACACCCCCACCTAATCCATTTTTCTTATTGGAGCTTCAATAGGGCTCCTCCATACATATCCAAATTTATTCCAAGTACTTATGATCAAATGAAAGTTATGTATATGATTGAATAATTATGTTAAAAAAAATTACATCAATAATGTTAATGTATTTAATTTTAATATCCTGTCAATATTATCACGCATGTCATAAATATTCAACTTTCGCATCCATTATCTCAAAAAATCCCCATATGATAACTTATCATTGAATCACATACTAAAACACCTTAGTGTATAATTAGAGGTGTACATGGGACGAGTTGGTTTGGATCAAACTAAACCTGCCCGATTTTTCAGGTCAATTTTTGAAACCCAAACTCCTCAATAATAACCTGACTAGTGACGGATCAACTCAAGTTTCAAACAACATATGAGAATTTAAATATTATACATATTAAAGTTATGAAATATTTTACAAGTAATATTTAAGAGATGTTTTGTCATATATATTTTAAAACAAACCATATCAATATAAAAATAACATCAAGTTATGTAAATATATATTAGTTCAACTGTAAAATATTGTAATTTATCACAAATTATTATAAAAAATTATATCTCTTTAAGGTTTATCTGACTTCGAGTTAAGTTAAGTCAACTAAAATAACCAATTAACCTGAAAAATGCATCGGGTCAAATTTCAAAATCAAACTCGTCCAATAAATTCGGGTTTGGTTAATCGTCGGTTGGTTGTAAATATTAAATTAATAGTAATGTATATTAAGATTAATAGTATATGGTACATATATATATAATATATATATATATATATAATCTTTGACATAAATTATAGTGATTATTAGATAAAATAAAGTGGTATGAATCATTTATTCATCCTAAGATTAACAATTATAACACATCTTTCTGTGTACAAAATTTTGGCAAATTTCTAGATGTCTAACATTCTCCTAAGATTATCTCCAAAATTAAATAATTAAGGCCATGTTTAGTGTATCATATAGGATAAGGCCTAATAATATTAGATATGATTGTATAAGATATAATAGTACAATATAAGAAATATATTGTATAAGTTTTTATTTTATTCGGTGTTTGGTACGCCACATAGGAATGTTATTAATGCAAATGATAAAATAGCTCAATTCACATTTTTCAAACAATAGGCGGACAAGTAGATGGCAGGTGACGACTAGAGGCAGGTGGATGAGCAAGCGGGTGGGCAACTAGCGACCGGGCGAGCGGGTAGACAGTGACCAAAGATGGCCCAAGCGGGCAACGATTAGTGGCGGGTGGCACGCGCCACATATAGGAAGAATAATGATGTAAAAGAGTAAGCTATCATTAATTTGGAATTAGGTAGTAAAAATAATATTACTAGGTGTAATCAAGCATCTTAGGATATTATAACTTAATTCTATAATTATAGTATAAAAATGGTCAAACCATATAACATTATACTATTATATGTGAATATGATTTGTAATATTAGTTAATATAATCTGGTCTTATTCTGGGTATCACATGGCATGAAACAATAGACTATCATATCTCATACTTTTTAATGTGCCAAATAAATTTAATTGGCTAATTTTATTGCCCATAAAGAATATAAACAAATCTGTACTAAAAGTTTCCGTTTTGTTTCTATCTACTTATATGCGTGTGTTGCAGACACTATATTCAATCTGCATAGCATCATCTATCATATTGAAATTTACGATTGTGAAATCCAAGGGGCATATGAAGATATCAAGGGTCGATTACAAAATGCTTAAACGGTGCTAAAGTGGAAAAAAAATATATTCATGGCGCAGATAGAGAGAGAAGCGGCAGTGCTGGAATTTAGAACACCCCAACACCCATCTTTGGGCACAAACAATTGGGGTGGTGCATCTCCTTTGCTAGCAAGGAACATACCAAAGGAATCACTTGAGCAAAAGTACACAAGGCTCAACTCCACCAGGACCCGTGATGAGATTTTTCCATCTGATTATGACCAATATCATCATCATCATCATGATCATAGCCAGTATTCTGATTCTCACACAAGCTGTGCATCCAATTATTATGATGAGCAGGATGGTGCCACTGCCAAGAGATCATCATCATCTAATAATAAAAGAGGCAGAGGAATTCTGTTTAAGTTGTTTCGGCGGAGGGAGAAGACAGCTACATTGGGTTCCAATTCTAAGAAGATCAGAATAATAAGATTGAGGATTCCCAGGTTGGATCCTAAAACTAGGTGGCCAAATGGTTGGTGTTGATGACTATTATTATTATTATTGGACGTTGTTTGACTACTAGCATGTTTTGTTTCGTTGTTTGGAGAGTTCCAAATCATAGTTTTGGAATTCTAAATTGGAATCCAAACATGCAACCGTCCTCATGCGACTGCCTTTTGTGATTTGAAAATGCCACTTGAATATTACTAAGAAGTTGTTCAGTTTAATAAATTCTTAGAAACATTCAAGTAGTGCATACTTAGCATAGCAGTACCTTTCTTATTTCTGTATCATGTAAATAAGAATTTCTTGTTCAACTTAAGATGTGGCTTATGACATGTGTCTCAACTGTTTACTAGTATAATAGTTTTTGGTTTTCTGAAAGATTGTGTTACTATTTGCATAATACTATACTGTATCTAGCCTTTGATCTTGTAGTCACTAGCTAAAGCGTTTTTACTTTGAGGGATGTCTCAAAGTCAAATCACCAATAAGTCCATTCACCACTCCATCCAGATATCCAAGATGGTACCGGAAAAAAAAATTAGATGATATAAAAGATGATAAGTCCGGAAACGCAAAACAGCAAGTTTCCATGCCATGAGTAACCATATACTAGGGGGTTTCCACTATTTTTGACCCAATCACAACCATTATCAAATTATATAATATATGAAACTGAAATTGACTTATATCCCAGAATTTACAATATACAATATATGAGCCCAAATAATGTTCTTGAAGAAAATTAAGAGATGAAAAAACCCATTTTTTCTGTTCATAATTTTTTTTGGGGGCCTGTTTGTCTAAATCAACAGTTTTAGAACTTAGAGTGTGTTCTTAATGGGCCAGAGAACCGAAAGCCGCTCAGGCCTTGAAAAAAAGTCCGGGTTCAGACAAAAAAAGGAAGGTTGACTCATGTGACAAGTGACCCATCTTCTAAAAGCCCTGAGTTTTCATTTTTCAGATTTTCAATTTTTTAGATTTTGTAAAAGAATATTAAAAATTTTAAAATTTACAAATTTCAATTTTTATTTCTAGGGTATGTTTGGTTGAGGAGTAAAAATGAAGGTAAATTTTTCATGAATAATGTTCATATGTAATTTTATATATAGAATTAATCTATAAAAATTTACTCTCTATTTTTATCTTTTAACCAAATATGTTCCTAATTTTTAATTTTTTTTTATAAAATCTTAAAACTTAAAAAATTAAAAATAAAAATTAAAAACTAAAACCAAGTTTCTGCACATGCCACAAGTCTTGGATATGCTTGTTGACAGAGTTTAGGTTAGCCACATGTCCAATTTCCCTCGATCCAAATGGGGTCAGTTCATGACCAAAAAAGAAAAAAATAAATCATAAATAAATAAAATTGGGGTCAGCTCAGCTATAAATAAGCTCCCGGTAGAAGCTACATTCTCTCTAGCAGATGATGCAACATGTATCCATTTTGTTCTAGACTCAAAATAAACCTGCAAATCATAAAGGCTAGCTAGCCAAGAACTTGGATTCTTTCACGTCAAGTATACTTTTGTCTCCTTCTCAGATTATTGGTTTAATTTATGTTATTTAAAATAGTATTATAGTCCCATCTAAGCAATGAATTGGCATGTCGCATGTCTTTGAATTTATTAGCTTTTGCTTGACATGGGATTCCGAAGAAGCTGTTGTATGATACAATAATGCAAGTACCTGGCTAGCCGGGGAGTTCTCATTTGACCTGTCTATAGAGATGATATATACCTTTCAATAATTCCATCACTCAGATATATATGAGTACATTTTTAAGAGTTTGACTTAATTAGTTTTAATGATTCCTTTCCACCATCCCTCAAAGAAATTTCAGAAAAAAGAAAAGCAAAAAGAGATGGCTCAAAATGGTCGGCGGTGCATGTGTAATCATCTTTGTTCAGTGCATCCTAAGCCTCTTTGGTTAGGCAATTTTTTTCAATTGAGTTGAGAAAAATTAATTTAAAAAGATGTGAAATTGTTTGATTTAGTTTTTTATTTTGAGTAGAAATCTATCACTTTTATAATATTATTCTCAAACATAAATTAATTATTTTAAAAATAATTACACCAAAATTTAATCTAAACGGACATAGAGACGGCAAGTTGGATGAAAATGATGTTTCAAGTGTCAGACACGTCCTCTATCTACTTTATATAAAAAAACCTGATTTCTTTTCGGTAAAACTGGTAAATTATCTTATAGATCCATATCTTCCAAAATATGATTGTTCGTTGCTTTGTAAATTCTTGGTTCATTGATCAGTGGCTTTCGATATGATGGGGTCTGAGTTTGAGTCAAGAAAGAAGGAAACGCACTGTCGACGTATATATCTATTGATTACTTCAATTTTACTGGAAGCGCTGATCAATATTTAATTATCTAACGGGTCGTAAATAACTTGATTTTGTTTTGTATTTTAAGCCAATTAAGATTTTTTTTATAATTGATGAAAAACTCAACCTCAATAAGAGGGAATAATTACAATGCAACAGAGAAATAAAAAATTACATATCACAGCCAACAAAAAAGTAAAAACATAATAAAAAAAGATCTATCAACACAAAAAAGTTAAGGAGAAAATTTTTTGAACAAGCTACACCCATCATAAAATAATTCAATCAAATCCATTACAGAAGGTGCAACCAACAAAGACAATAGCAAGTCAAACAGAAAATTAACAAGACCAATAAGTAAAATCTATCCATTTTTAAGAACCACCCAAAACAAAATTATTAATTCCTTCAAGCAGAAACTACAAATGAAAGGTAGCTCAGAAATCTAAAATCCCCTCCGCGTTATGGATGAGGATTTCAAAGACAACTCATTCGTAGCTTTCGCTGACAAGACACCAAGGTAAGTAGCAAAACCAAAACTAAACTTCCCTTTGTCAAGTTTTTGATGGATCACTCAATTGCTCGATTGATAGTCTCAAAGCTGTAACAAATAGTGAGTAGAAGGTGATAAAAGTTTTCTGAACAAAGATATTCCTAAGTGGAATGGATCAAGACAAAGATATTCCTATATGAGATCAACAACCCTCATTAATGTATCGCTTATATTACTTCACCCCAATCTCACGAAAAACTCTCATTCTCTCACGTAACCTAATGGTGTATTTCTCAAGAAACACTCCATCCCCCAAAACACCAATCCATGTAGAAGAACTTCTTGTTAACAAAAAAAAAAAACAAATAATATATATATTACCAAAACCACATAGGTGTTTCTCCACTCGTTAAGGAAACCACCCTCCAAATCTCACATAAGAGCTCTCCCTCTGATTAATAGACATTTCTGTATATCACTCTTAATCCCCTCCCTCCATTACCACCAAAACAAGTAATGAAACTATTTTCTTCCCTAACATCAATCTCCTGTAACCAAAAGAAGTTTATACAAGTAAACCAATTATAAATCAAGAGTCAACCAATTATCACATAAGATGAAATTAAACACCATGTTTTGTCATAAAAACTTCTTCAACCAGTTTATTTGAAATTCAATATACATATTATTAATTTAAATATCTCTTTAATTTGATGATTATTTCTAGCATAATCATATCACAAATGGTGATAATCAGAATACTTTCACGGACAACAGTCACAGGCCTCATATACACATGCATCCAATAATTGCCATAAAAGCATTTGTTGTTCACTGAAGTTCTCATATGTATCCTCCTTAATTCTTAGTTTGCAAAGTATCTCTCGTCAATAGGTGAAACATTAATCTCTTAAGATATGTGAGGTATTTAAGTTAGGACTCATCTTCATAGTATGTTTTTCATACATATGAATTTCAGAATCAAATTCAGAATCTTATGATTAAAACTCTTGAGCTAATCTATCTTTCACTCAAAGCAACACCTTGGTGTATTAGGCCTTTAAATACAAACAATTCCCGATTACCTAGAAATCATATACTCTTGTTATGGTTGGTGTCACCACCAATTGATGCAAGCTTTAATAATATGTTGAGTTTTACATGCTTGCACGGCTGGTTCACTTGTTTAAATGTCACTAAGTGCACACAAATTAAAGTATTATAACGAGTTGGCTAGATGGTATATATCAAAATTCAAGTAAAATTGCTGTTTTTTGCAGGGTATTTTTTATTCACACAAATTACAGTTTTTATTACCTTTGATTTTCTCTCCTAATTTTCTCTTCTCCATTTTTCTCGAAATATCAATGGCTGACAACTGATTTGTGAGGTGTGTGAGTGACACTTCTTTTTCTGCAAACCTAGGTTTTAAGTATTACAAATTTATAAAGCACCAAAACAATTATTTTTTTACACAAACAATTCTCATAAAATTTGGGCCATTTACATACAAACGAATTATTGAGTTTTTGTCTCTTCTCAATAAAGAAGAGGGATAATCCGCAATGATGCCTCCATGCATACATATTAATTGCGTCCTTGCTTGCACTAGCTTCTTAAAAAGAGCAATGCTATTTGAATCATCACTCTTTTCTTTTAGACATTCAACATCCTAAAAATAAAAACATGGTCCATCATCTCTTTTTTTTTCTCTCTTTCATCTTCTCTCTCTATCATCGACTCACTTTTTTCTTTAAGTGTCTCCAACTTTTTAGGGTTCAAATATCATTTTTTTTTATATATATAAATAAAGAGAAACTCAACCTCAATAAAAGGGAGTGATTACAGTGTGACACAAAGAAACCATTAAAAATCCCAATAGCAAGAGTGTCAGAACATGGAGATGATTAAACTAATTGCAAGATGATATGCATTTTAGTAACATTAAAAGATTTCTGTGGGTATATATGCATCTTGGTAAAAAGTATTATCAACTAACAAGCTTTTTCACAATTAGAAGACTAACAAATTTAAAAGTAAAGCTTAATTTCTATGCATTGAAAATGCAATTTTTTTTACTTTATCATCCAATCATATATTATTATCACATTAACAAAAGTAGTTAAATCTTATATTTATCACTTAAAAAAATAAAAAAATGATTTAATTGAAAAATAGTATAAACAAATTTTACATAACAATATATAAAAATTAAACTCTTAAAAGTATCCATGTCAAAATATAACTGCTCCAAAGCCTAGGGTATTCAAGTTTTTTTTTTTCACTAAATTTTTACTCTTAATAAGTCTAACCATTCTGTGCTAGGTCCGGATGAATCATTAATATATATTGTGTATATTGTGATCTAATTAAGTAAATTATTTAGCAAAATTGTAAAGCCCCTTTATACATAGAGGACTTTAGACATCTGATCACTTTTGCATTCAGTTACTCCAACTTGCTCTTTGGGTTGCTGAGCCAATGGATCATTTCACTTTCAACATCATTAATCTGTTAACATATAAAATTCATGTCGTACCACTAGTAAATAATAATAATCACTGGTGAGGGCCTCAATATCCTAGCTTGGCGGCTAGTGCTTGGCAGCTGTATATTGTCCTCAACATTTTCCCATTTACATGATTGCATAAATAAAGAATGCCGAATAGTTTGACGACAGAACAACAGCTCAATCTCACTATGAGCAGTTCAGATCCATTGAATTCACAAAGTGACAATTGGAAAGCATATTGTGATTCAGAATCAAGCTGATGATATCTTTGTGAGTTTGGTCCTACGCAAGGATGATGAATCCACCACCCAAAGAAGGTAAGAAAATGTTACCGTGCTATATATATATATATATAACACCAATGACTTTATAACAAGGTATAACTGTTTAATTTCTCAAAAAACCAAAATGTTGTGTCCCTACTTCCAATCGCATGTCCTCACACAGAGGAGGGTAAAAATGTAAAAGTCACCTGTCCCTCAAGGCTCTACTTCCATGGCTTTGGTTTGGCACAGGTGACTGCCCTGATTTGAAGGAAAATCAAATTGTGAAGTGGCCGTTCTAACCTTCAAAAGCTTAAAGAAAGGTGGAATACAGAAGAATAATTTTAAGCCACTTTAGAAGTGTGTTGGTTAATGGAAGTGAAAAAAATGGGTGAAAATTGGTAATCAATTGTTATTCATAATTTGCTTATCAATTCAATTTACTTCTCTATCAACCGTTGGCAAAACCATGTACCATATTGGTTAAAAGTTAAAACCATAAGATGCTTCAATGTGAATACATGTCTGTTCCTTTTTTCCCCATTTTTTTGTTAAACAAGCAATTGACCAATTGTATGCAAGTATAAAACAAAGCTGTGCTCTCATTTTTTTGAAGCATATGTCTTGAATCATTGATATATAAAATTTATGATTATATACATTCTTTTCATTGGCTGGAGGCTAGAAACCCTTTGAAATTTGAATATACAGGGCATTGTGTGCATGATAGATTACATTCTGCCGGTGGCTTAAAGTTTCATTTTATTATCGCATAGAAGATTTTAGATATTGATCACTCCCTCACGTATTCTTAATTTTTAATGAGAAGATCCTCCCTTTCAATAATAATGGGCATGAAATATTAATCTCATTAGTGAAAAGGAGACGATGAATGTACATGTCACAACAAAGAACAAAACTCGTCATTATATGCATAATATTTGTGAGAGATATATTAAATGGCAAATCTCACATACCTAATCTTATCTTCCAAGGGCGCATATTGGATGAAGCACTTTATCATGCTAAATTACTTGTGGTTACGAAAGGATTTTGTACCTTTCATGGTGGTAGTAAGTGTAACTTTCTTTATCACAAAGTTTATCAATTTTAAAACTCATAATGCTTGACTTTCCTTGCAACAGTATCATTTAAGATCTTGCATGCTGTTCGATATGGTCAATGTCTACTTTGTGCATATCCCAAGAGAAATTAACAGTAATCCCATTACTGAAAGTGACAACATGGTTTTGGACCATATTAACCGTTGTACTTATCATATGACATTATTAATGGTTGAAGAATGGGACTACGTTTTTGCAAATATAATTATGATATTCCCTATTAAAGTGAGCAATTCAATATTCTAGATACTAATTATTCACAAGAAGACAATAATTTTTTTTTCCTTTAAATTCTTTCTGTCTTTTTTTCACACTCAAGAAATGAAACATTATTGCTTTAGTAAACAAAACTAATAAAAGAAGATGGACCTTAAGAAGAGTTTTGGGCTAGTGATTAATTACCATTGGATTCCTTAATCCTTATGGTTGTTTTATCTCTGGCTGGGGGTGACATAATTAATGAGCATCCAGGGAGTGGAAACAAAATCTCTAACCAAATACACTCACTGAGGGTGTTTTTAGTTCGCCATAAAATTGGTGTAAAAGTTTTCAATATAATTGATGTGTAATTACATATGAAGTTTTTTCATGAAAATTTTCAACACATTTTTATCTTCCAAGTAAATATATCCTTAAGTGAGATAGATATCCTGGAAATTTTTCCAATCGCACGTATTGCATAAATAAATATATATATACGCGCATCTATATATACGCACATCTAGTTGTTTGAATATTCTAGCATAAAGATATATAGTTTATTTGGGTAGTGGTCACAAGCTAGAGTCGCTTATTCATCATATTTAAAATTGGAATTTCATAAGGCTCTTCTATTTTCATGCCTGTCAACATTGACTAACAGAGAGAGAGAGATCAAACAACTACTCATGACTTTGGAGGCTAAGGAATCATCCTTGCTCAGATTAAGTGTTAGTAAAAAGCTAAGCTACAAGATCTACTTGAGATGATTTTGGCCCCCAACCATGTCTAAGAGAAAAAGGGAAAGCAATGAAAAGAAGACCATAACATAATAAAAAGTGGTCTCTGGAATCTAACTGAAACTTGAAAGCCTAAAAGAAAAATATATTTTCATAATAACATTTTCATCCTGGCCTAGCATGATACTTAACTCATGCAAATATTGGACCAAAATCAAAGGAATTAAATTACCGCCTAAGAAATTGAGAAAACTCAATTTAAAAAAAATGGGGAAGAGAAATCATTGTTGTTTGTCTCTTTGCATTCATGATAATAACCATTCCTTACACTGTATCATTAGAATCACTAACTTAGCATAATTCATGCATATGTAGCCTAGTTGACTTTGCCCAGCCTGAGTAAGCTTTTGATAACCCTAGAATTTAACTTATTACCAAAAATAATTATATCCGTTCAGAGAGTTTTTATTCATTCCACCATGGAAGAAACAAGTGATTTATCCTCATTTGTTCTATATATATAGTTTAGGTGTGTATTTTTTTTGGTAATATAGTTTAGGTGTGTATGATTATTTTTGTTGTCATTTTTGGCCAAGGTAATATTATAAAGCAATGGAGAACCATTTTTAATGCTTGCTAGTTGCATTTTCTTGCAGTCAAAATATAGATGATATCATTGATTCCTTAATAAAAAATCCCAAGTTCGAGTCCTAAAAATGAAAAAAATACATGTTAAGAAACTTTTATCCCTTAAGAGGTATTTATTGGGCTATGTCAGATTAATTGAATCTTTATTAATACAAGGATATTGGTGATTCTATCTAGGCAAAAACAAAATTTTGAGGATATTGTCGACAATTATTGAGGAAAGCTAGAGAGATATTTGATTCCCTCAATGCAAACATAACAATTAGCAACAAAACAAATCTGAATGATTATGCCTCTTGTTATTGCTAGGAAACCGGGCAAACTGCTGTTAACTAGATCCGACAAATTGATTCTTTACATGACCAAGGCAACATTTACCAATATAATGGAACAAATGTATCATTTTTCCTTCAACCTTAATGGGTATGTGTTTTTGTCCTTTATATGATTCAGCTCACCTACTATCCCAACAAGATCGATCAATCAGCGATGTAAATAAAAAAGAATCGAAGATAGATAATATAATTCAAGGACCGTGATGCCCTCTCAAATTTGCGTAGTTAACACAAATAATTAATGGTATTCCAAAAAAGGTGTGGAGTTGCTGCGGGACACGGAAATGTACATAACGTCAATGTGGTGGTAGGACAATAAACATTTTGAGAATCAAACATATTAAATGAGATCTCACGAACGTGCTTGACTTTTTTTCGATAGTTATGTTGGTTTAACATCCAAGATAAGGTATTTAAGTGAACCATTTATTTCATGGATAATGACTAATGAGATGGATGGATGAATGAAAATATTAGTGATCACTATTACATTCAATGATAATGAAATAAGTGTTTCACTTATACCCTCACTTTTAAGTATGCTTTTTTTATTTTTTGGGTTTGAATCACGATCAAGTTTAAGCCACTTACACATACATAAGTACTGCATGATATGATATGTCATACAGGGCAACTAGCATGACTACCATTCAGTGAAACAATTAAAAGGGTTGGCCCAAAGAGATCAACCCATGAGATAAACACTGAATTTATTAAGATCTTAGTTAATTATAATGCGGTAAAGCAAGAAAGGGCTTTCAATAAGGGAAAAAAAAAGAAAGAGGGATTGAAGGTGTCACAACTTTAGGGCAATAAGATCATTGTAGGAAAGGACCTCAAGAGGGGTGTCATACAGGGCAACTAGCATGACTACCATTCAGTGAAACAATTAAAAGGGTTGGCCCAAAGAGATCAACCCATGAGATAAAAATTGAATTTATTAAGATCTTAGTTAATTATAATGTGGTAAAGCAAGAAAGAGCTTTTAATAAAAGCAAAAAAAAAGAGGGATTGCAAGTGTCACAACTTTAGGGCAATAAGATCATTGTTGAAAAGGACCTCAAGAGGAGTTACATTCACCATGGTTTCAAAAGAAAAAAAAAAAAAGGATTGAAAATCTGAGGGGGAAAGAATGAAAGATAAGGAAGCATGTTCACAATTTAGTATGATGATGTTGGCCATAAATTGACACCACCATAAAGTGTACTCATAACCCAATTGAGTTGTTTCAAGCCCTTCCTTTTTTTTTCCCTTTGGATTTGCCCTTATGGGGAGGCTTGTTAACATTAATATAAAGCTCAAAATTAGCCTCTAATCCTTCATTAGTGTGATTCACTTTGGGGCTATTGCCCTTGGTAGTCTAAGCTAAAAAATGCAGACACTATGCTTGGAGTGACAGAAAGTGATACATCCGCACAATAAGGGGGCTTTGCCCAATTGGCCTGCATAGTGCATTCTGACATGTGACATGGTTTTGTTGCATCATTGCACGAATCAACGGTGCACATTTTCCACCCAATAGAAAAAAAAGAAAAGATGGAACAACACAGTGTCCGAGTCACTCCAAATATAGAAGCAGCACACTCTCCTCTTCTTCCACCATTGGCATTGATACACACACAAACACACACTCTCTGCCACACTACTCTTTAGTCTCTACCCAAAAATTGGAAACTTCTGCAAGCACTACCGCTCTCTCTCAGAAGGGTAGGTAGGGAAAGAAAGAAAGAGAGCTTAAATTTAGCCCAAAGACTCTAACTTTTTTCTTTTTTTCTTTCTTGTGTGTCTTTTTCTTGGTACAATTTTCATTGTATTTTTGAGTCTGAAACTCAAGAAAGCACTGAACTTTGAAGTCTCTTTTGCCATATTCGCCAACCCCATTTGAGTTTGGCTTCTTCTTTTGCAAATCCCTTTTGCATTTTCCACAGAGAATTCATTCACATGTCGTCAGATATAAGCTAAGACTATTTGCAAATTGCAACCCCGTTTATCGTCCTTGTGTAACCTTCCTTTTCAAGAATTGAACTCAAGGTGTTTGCGTTTACTACTCAATGGCTAGTTGCAATGTTCATTATGATGCCAAGCACAGTGTTGCTGCAGTTTTGTTTTTCTGTGTAGGGATAGTGGGTTTGGTTCTGTTCTAACGATTTGTGAAGCGAAGTTGGAAGCTTTTTTGTTGCTGGGGTGAGTGGGAACTTTTTGTGAGTGATGGGTGCGGATCTTCTTCTGCTTTTGGCAACAGTAGGACCGCCATTAAAACGGCGAGCAGGGTTAAGGAGGAAGCAGGCTGGAAGAGGGTCTTACAGGGGAAGCTAGTGAGGGGAAGGTGGGTGGGGATATTGGAGGGGTTTTGTTGCTTTTTTGGAGAATTGATTAGTGATCCTTTTTCACTCTTGGGGGGTGCCTTATTAGGGGCGGTCAAAGTTTTCTTCCTTTTTAGAGGGAAGAAGATGGGTACTACTACCAACTTGCACCAAGTGCTCAGAAGCCTATGCTTCAATACTCATTGGAACTATGCCATCTTTTGGAAGCTCAAACATCGTGCTCGGATGTAAGTCCTTTCTGGTTGTTATTTTTTATTGTCACTCCTTTGTCCTTCATTAAATGCCTTATGTATTGCACTTTTTTTCTTTAGATTGGTGTGTTTTGTATTTACCCTTGTTTTCGATGTTGACAACTCAGAATATGTTAAATGAGGTAAAGTTGTTTTTCGTTTTTGGATGGTTGCTTCCTTTGGTCTGATATGTAATGGTTTAGGCTTGTATACATTGTCCAATTTTTACTTAATATTATTAGGATTCTACTTATAGGTTTTTTGTGAACTTTAAGTGTCCGGACTTTCATTGATGTTCATCCCTTCCAAGTTTGGTGATTTCCATGCTTGTTTAGAATTTGTACTTTGAAGTTTTGAACTAAGAAGGTCATGTCTTGAGTGTCTAGACTCTACTCACTCTAGTAACCATATGATCACGATATTTTGAGGAGTTTTTGCTCTCAGATGTTATCTGTTTTTGATTTGAGGAAAATTATTGTGTTCTACATGCATTTTTGTTGATGAATTTTTATCATTCCGGCCATTCAACATGGTTTCTTTTACTTTCTTGGTAGTGATTTTGAAATGGGATAATGGCTGCATCAGTTGTTTTATTATCATTTTGTATTTAGCGTAGTGCAGTAACAGATTTCTGTTTAGTGATATGATTTTGCTGTTTGCACATAAGTTTGGTGATTCGTTAATCGTTTGTTGGTTTGTTGGTTATTGGTTGTATATGTACTTGGTACAAATTTAAATTCCATTATGTGCTCCTTTAAATTGTCTGGGTGTGGTACTTGCCTGCAGGATCTTGACATGGGAGGATGCTTACTATGACAATCCTAATGATTATGATTCTTCAGAAAGTAAGCACTACCTGAAGACCATGGAACAGATTGGTGGTGGGCAATTTTCGCATGACGCTCTAGGTTTAGCTGTGGCAAAGATGTCATATCATGTATATTCGTTAGGGGAAGGGTATGACTAATCCAATGCAACATTCGTGCTATTTAAGATTAAATTTTCTTTTATGTAGGTCTTATTCTAAGATCTTTTATGTGCAGCATTGTTGGACAGGTTGCTGTCACTGGGAAGCATCGGTGGATCTGTGCAGATAATCAAGTCACAGGTTCTGCCTCGTGTTTTGAGGTGAGTATTCTTGTTATTCAATGTTGTCACTAATAATCTCTCTTCCTTGGAAGATTTGAAGGTCTTTAATTGATACCAGATAGTACCATGCCATTATCAAACCAATCATTCTCATTCCTTTCCTCTTTGTTGGTTTGCTTTATAGTTTGCTGACGGGTGGCAGTCTCAGTTTTTTGCTGGAATCAGAGTAAGTTAACTGCTGTATTATTTTTTTTACAACTTTTCAACATTTATGCACAAGAGAAACTGGAACATTGAACTTCATACTTGTACACAGAAATTAGAATTGTCTCTCATTATTAAGACTAAGGATAATTGGTTATTTAGTTTTGACAGTATATTTGGAAAACTGTGGTGAATATGATAATTGGAAATTTTTGACAAATTATCAAGCAATTACCAAACTCTGGCTTATCATTCCTATTTCCACAGATGCAGCCGGACTGTGCTGCATCCATATTAAATAGGTTTGTAGGTTTAGATGACCATATATTTATGGTCTCCCATTGCCTTGTGATCCAGAGCTATATCAGGTGTTGATATTTTTATTGTTATGATTAGTCAAATATCCTGCATTGTATCAATGGTTTCTTTACAACATTTTTCTTTTCGCTTAAAACTGTTTCTTACTGTTGTACCCCAAAGAAAAACCTTGATGGTTACTGTACTTAGTTGATGCCAGATGAGACTATTAGATTCGTCTTTAATTATAAAGGAGATAGACTTAGGTTTTACTCTGTTGTGGCTGACAGATTGTTGCATAGTAATAGAGGAAGAAAAGTTGTGCTAATTGGCTTAATCACTTCCTTATGTACCAAAAGAGAAAAAGTAAAAACATTTTGGATATGACTTCCAGAGTACTACATATTTGGAAAGTAGTGATGCTCTTTGGAAGATAATTTTCTTATCCACATCATTGTAAAATGTTCATTAATTAAAATTTTCATTTCCTTGCAGACTGTTGTTGTTGTAGCTGTAGCCCCACTTGGTGTTGTTCAGCTGGGCTCTCTAAATAAAGTAAGAGGAGTATAGTCTTTTTTTTTCCTGTTATTATTTGCTGTGCCATGTAACGGGTTGATGTGGTTCAAGAATGCACCTATTATCTCTTACAATCAATGCTGTGCATAACAGACTTTGGTTTCAGGAATTTAAGATTTATCTACACTCTTTTGCTTGGGTGTATCATAATTCATAACTATTCATATAACATGACGTGCTTGTATTTCTTCTCCAACTAATTTTGGTAATTGCTGGCTGTTGATTGAGACACTGGCTGATGATTGAGACACTGGTTGTTTTACGTATGTGCTAGGTAAATATGCATGTCATTTAGTAAAAACCTTCTGAGGAAATGGGTGAAAACTTGTTAACAATCCATCCCTCATTAAGTCAATTAAGTACTTAGGCATAATTTAGTCGTCTCAGGCTATGAGTGTACTGAATAGTGAATATAACTTATTAAACTGGCTACCAAGAGTAGAGGATTAGGCATGAAAAATCAGTTATTAAGGAATTGGTATGAAACTTGTTGGAATGGCGAAATTGTTGGGAAAATCGTCCTAATACTAATCACTAGAAAGTTCAGATTACAAAGATTCAATGATTTGGTGTCTTTTTTCTTGTTTTCTTGATGATTTGGTTGCCTAAATTGCCCGAACCTTTGATCACTTGATCTGGAAATAGCTGATTAGTTTTTATTAGGCACTCATGCCTAATTTCTTCTATTTCTCCCAGAAATAGTTTTGAGTTTTATCAGCTTAATATGCTAGTTAGTAAATCTGTTTGGTCCTCTGGGTTTGTGTTTAATTTGTTTCTCATAATCTAGTTGAGTTATATTTTTCTTGTCATGGGCTGTGCTTTCATTTTTTTTTTTTTGGAATGTAGAATATTTCCTGGGCATTTTTATAGGAGTCCATTTATTATTGAAGCAGTTACTAATCTAGTTGAGTTATATTTTTCTTGTCATGGGCTGTGCTTTCATTTTTGGAATGTAGAATATTTCCTGGGCATTTTTATAGGAGTCCATTTATTATTGAAGCAGTTACTAATTTCCTCCCCTTCTGTCATCCCTGGTAGCAGGTTACTGAAGATATCGGGGTTGTTACTCATATAAGGGAAATTTTCTTGTCAACTCAAGATTACTCAATAGGTCATGTTCCTAGCCAAATACAGAGTAGTTTGTGGAACTCTTCATCTCTGGTAAACATCTGTCTTTCCCTCTCTTTGTATGCTGTGTCTTCATGTTGGATGAATGTGCACATGTGAGTGGTTAAGGGTCTGTCTGACCACTGGCATGGGCATTTTGCGCACACAATATATCAGTGGAGCTCTGTTGTAACTTTTAAACCCAGATCCATTGAGCAATGAGCTTTATCATGAATCTTGGTTTCTTGCTTTTTTCAGCGTGATGTATCTGAGAAAAAATTGTCTTCAGATATTATGCCTGCTTGCTTACATGATACAGAGAAAATCACAACAAGTGAAACATTGGATGTTTTAATGCCCGTTCAATGTTCTGGGAACAAGTATGCACCGCATTCTGATATTGTGACCAAGCATGAGGGGCCTGAATTTCACAATGATGAAAGTTCCACTTTGCTTCAATCAATATCCAATATGATGAATGTGAAGCATCAAGAACGTGAAGAGGTGAGACCTCTAAATGGGATGCAGTATGGAAGCGGGCAGTAGTGGCAACAAAGATGTGATGCTGGAATCAGAAAAAAATGCAAGATCACTTTTACATGATACTGTCTCGAATAATGATAGCTTCAATGATTTTATACATGCATCAGACAAAGTCAGAGTTGATTCTGCATCCTTCCCTCAGTTTTTCTGGATGCAGTTGTCTGTGAAACTGATAAGTTGCGTTATGTGGATATTAACCAGAATGGGATGCTGAATTCCACTAGACCTTCAGATGTAAACTTCCAAAAGCTTGATGAAAAGTCAAAGTTTCTGACTGAGCCTTGTTACAAGAACTCCTCATGCTTTCAGAATGAGAAGGATAACTTGAACACATTGAAGTTCCCTGCCGGCTGTGAGCTACATGAAGCACTTGGGCCAGCCTTTTTTAAAGGGAGTAAATATTTTGATTGGGCAGCAGAGGTGAATCAAGATATGAAAACTATGGATATGCCAGATGATATTAGCTCTAGCCAATTGACATCCGAGTGTCATCCAGAGCATCTTTTGGAAGCAATGGTGGCCAACAGTTGCCATAGTAATAACGATGTTAATAGTGACTTATCATTTTGTACATCAATGAAATCTGAAATGGCCTCTGGAAAAAATCATGACGCTTCTATTCGCAATGTGCGCACCATTAATTCAGAAGGCTGTTCAATAAGTCAGTCTTCTCTTGTCAGAGAGGACAAAAACCATTGTTTTAGTTCATCATCTGGGATACGTGGCGTACTGTCCCCCAAAGGATTTTCATCTACGTGTCCGAGTTCATATAGTGAACGGTTTGAAAGGTCTTCTGAACCTGCTAAGAACAGCAAGAAGAGGGCTAGGCCAGGGGAAAGTTGTAGGCCCAGGCCAAGGGACAGGCAACTTATCCAAGACCGCATTAAGGAGTTAAGAGAGCTGGTGCCAAATGGAGCAAAGGTATCTTGCTGTAACTTGTTTCTGTACTAGATTTGGGATTTGATTTAGTGATGGTTGCAGTTCTGGTTCATTCGCCTAAAATTTTATTTTAACTTCAACAGTGCAGCATTGATTCACTACTGGAGCGTGCAATAAAGCACATGCTCTTTCTCCAGAGCGTAACTAAGCATGCTGACAAGCTAAATAAATTTGCCGATACAAAGTCAAAGGTAAGGTTTAAGCGAAATTCAGAAATATGTCCTCTGGTCCATGGTCTATTAAGAAACTGATTATTTTTTTGGTCAAGTAGGGGATGTTATCTGATCTTTTAGATATGCTTACATATATGGTCTCCCTGAGGGCACACTTTCGAAAGGATAAGGAGACTTTATTTATTTAACTGCTAATTTAGGATACCAATGACCCATTCAGAACCTCCTGCTGATTTGCTTTCTCCCTACTGACACTTCTGCATGTGGACTTATAATTATTATCTCTGTTGCTTAACGCTTCTGCAATTTTGCAGTTGCATCACGTGAAAACAGATGCACTTGGATCCTCTAGTTATGAGCAGGGTTCAAGTTTGGCAATGGAGGTTGGGGGCCATCTGAAAGTTCATTCCATATTAGTGGAGAATCTTAGCAAGAATGGACAGATGCTTGTTGAGGTATGTATGACTTGAAAATTTAACTTTGGATTTGTTACACTAATGATTTATTGTAAATTAGAATATGCAAGAACAACAGAAAAACTCCTCTTGACGTGAAATGCGAGGTTAGTGGGTTATCTATTCTAATTATGACTTCTTTTGTAGATGCTATGTGAAGAGAGCAGCCATTTTCTTGAAATAGCAGAAGCCATAAGAAGCCTAGACCTGACAATTTTGAAGGGTTCAACAAGAGCTCATGGTGAGAAGATATGGATAAGCTTTGTTGTTGAGGTAGGATCATAACTCAGTTTAACACTTAAACCAACTCACTGCAGTGTTTTCTTATTCATTGGACTGAAGAACTAGTGGAATTACTGGAAACTTGGTCTATATTATAATTAAACACATATTGTATGAGTTATTGCATACAATTTATTGCGAATTGATTCATGGCTGAAATCATCAAATGCATGAAACACTGAAATCTCAGTAGCATGCTTTAGAATGAGATCTGATATTCTATTGTGATAACCACTAGCACACTTAATTTTCAAGTATTAAACTAGGAGCTAGCTCAGTCTTGGTCCTAACTGAATAAAACAACCTAAGTCTTGCCCCACCTGACAGGGTTGGTTACATGTATCAAAAGATGCTATCTTTTTTTTTTCCTTATCATGAACCATATTTGCAGTCATACCACTAAAATCTAAATTTAATTTTCATAATATATTATATGAGCATTAAGAGAGTGTTGACTGTGAAATAATGCCCTTAACAAGCAAATGATATTGATGAGCCAATGTGTCTGTGGCAGGGTCAACATAACAGAAATATGCACAGATTGGATATCTTGTGGCCACTTGTTCAAATACTGCAATCCAAGAGCACTGTGTATTCACTATAGCTGGCTGATTCTTGGAAACTCTTAACTCCTTTTGTGATCTCTGAAAGTGATGCTCAAATCTTCTGTTTCGTTCCTCCATCCCCAAGTTTGACAGAAAAAGAAAAACACTTGGGGTGGAAGGAAGGAAGATTGAGATATTTTAGAAGCTTTATAGTACTCTAAGACCCCCCTTTTCTATTGTTCTGCTTGGGAATGTATGATTGTCATTTGTTTATAGGTGTGATAATACGTTGAAATTTGAAAATAACAGCATGCGTTAAAAGCATTTTATTCCTTTTTTTTTTTTTTTAATGTTTCGCACTTGTTTATTGCATACGTTGCTATGTTAGTGATCAGTTGAATGCACTTACTTGAGAGCTTAATAGAAAAAGCATGGACATTCTATTTAAACTGCTAGAGGTTGTTAAATGCTAAACGAGGTAATTGACAGGAAGAGTTTCTATGGAAATGTTTATAATAAAACGACTATCATCATCTTCTACCGACATGTTTGTGAATATTTCGTTCGTTTGTAATATAACTTTTGAATGATCTTGCGAAAAAAAAAAGCCTCTTTGGAAATTCCTTATTCCTTAGGTGTAGTGTTAGTTTTTCTCAACAATAAAACTAAACAAATTATGTACCTAAAAAGATATTATCTATCATATTTAATATGCCATTAGTACTAAGGAAATTTAGAGATTTGGCTTTTATAAAGTTAAAGCTTCTATTACCACACCTAGGACAATACAGTAAGCACCATGATCAACAAAATAAGTATCGTGGCATCGTTCATGGCCATTATGTTATTCATGTAGCGCGTCTTGAACTTGATACCTAAATTGCTATGTACGTTCCGGAAAACGCTTATTTATGTTTACCTGAGACTACCCGGTAGTGAGTCAATTGAAAGTCACAATCGAATGGGTATCTTATTGAATGTAAATATTTTACAAACAAATTATAAATTGACAACGCAAATTAACTAGTACGTCATAAATTTACCTCCCATTACATCGGTTGTCTTAAAGCGTATTTCTCATTTGTCATTTCCCACAGGCCACAGAACAGGTGCACATGCCAAGTAACGCCGGTTATAAGTTCCTAACAAATATTTAATCCATAGTTATTTTCACCAATCACCATTCTGCATGCATTAATATGTAGCATTCTTGGGAATAGGTGGCACTCTTGACGTGGGACACGGGCTTATCCAGCCCAAAAAGAAAACCAAAACAACTAAAATAATCTCACACACTCTTCCTTACGGGAGCAATCTGCCACTTCATCCCTACCCGATGGATAAGGGAAAAGTTGGCAAAGAAATCCACTCTTTGGTTAGTACCTATGTTTAACAGCTTTGCGGTAAGTTAAATTAAAAAATAATATTTTTGGCATTTTAGTATATATCAGGTCCTCCAGAACATAAGTTTAGCACTGTTATTTACAAATATTTTGATATACTCGAAAGTTGCAACGTAACCACTTAAACCATGAAGTCATATTAGCCCAGTTTGACACACCAGTGACAGAAAACGACAGATACACACACAACTCACAATTTTTCAAGTAATGAAGGTAATGTCGACGAGGAAAACGTAATCAAAGGAATAAGATAATAGAATTACTATCCAAACCGTCACCTTCACCTTGATGCTCGTCATCAATACACCCCGTTCAGAGTCAAGTCAAGAAATCATCATAGGTGAGTACCGTGTGTAGTTCGCTAGACAAAATTAAAGTAGAGAGTCAAAAAGTCAATGAGAAATACAAATCCATGTGCCAACGTGGATAAATATGGTTTAGTTCATAGCAACTTCAAGTGCCAGGCTTTTGAGAACCTAAAACGAGTTCGCAATACCGAACACCAATTAAGTTTGAACAAACGGGCTCCGAAAATTTTTTTTCCCTCTTGGTAGGCGAGTTTAGCAATTGAAAGATTGTTCCTAACCTCAACCAAAAAAATAGATAATACATTAGAAAATTACAGGCTACAATACAAGAACCGGGGAGATTTGTTCTCAATCATGGGGAAATCGAAGAATGCGGATAACGAGGAACCAGGTAACAACCCAAGAACACCGTGCATAAGGATTCTTTAAACTGAGGCTACTAATAGGTTTTTGTTTTGGGAGCCTTCTTCTTGGGTTGCCTTCTAGGAATGGAGTTTTTCATCCCAATGAAAAACAACAAAGCCCAAAGCGCCATATTCTGCAAGAAGCAATCATAATTTATAAACAATTGCAACAATAACTGAACATTACAACTACAGCTTGGAATTTGGCGTTCCAACATGAGAATAAATTTTTTTAAAAAATGAAATATAAGACCCAGTGCTCTGACCTGTGTAAATTTGATGAAAAGTTGAGTAAATTCCTTGTCCTCGCTCTCATAATTGTAGAAATCATACAGGATTGGAATAGCAATCAACTGATGCAAAAGCTACAGAAAGAAAAGAACTAAAGATTATAAACTAAGCACACAAGATGAAAGCCAGTTTCAATTACAAGGAGAAATGTCAAACTACAGACCAGAAGGAAAGCTCCAAAAGAGCTGCCAAGAATGAAGAGAATCCCTCCAATGCCCTTGAGAGCAATAGCCCCCGCAACTAAATATTTCATCTGTCCATGACATCAATCATATAAATAAACATTGTAGCATAACAAAACAATGCTCTATACATGTAAAAAGGAGTACTTGGACGGATGCATGTAGATTCAGCAAACAGATAAGCTAAAAGCATAATAATCACATGATGCGAGAAAATACAATTATTTTCCTTGTGATGTTTCATAACTTTTGCACCACTTGCCCCTGACTCCATCATTTCAATTTCCAGAATAGTGCTGCATTTTTTCAAAAAATTACTTTTCAGTTTGCTTTTATGATTCATGTCAAACACAATGGGAACCCAAAGTAGTATAGGCATGCAGTCAATAACCAATATGTCTCAAGGTCAATGACAAGCCATATATAAGTTAATAATTTGTCCTCTCTACATGATAGTCTATTTAAATCTGTGCAGTTACAAAGGTAATAAAAGCATGATTAAATACCATGGTAGACATTTCATCAACCATCAATCAGACACCAACTCTAAATTTAAGATAATAACGGACAAATGTATAAGCAATTAAGCATCGTTAAATTCATATGCAATCTCCAACTCCATGGCACACTTCCTCCTCATTATTCTGTCTCTACCCAAGAACTTTCTTTTTCTGTGTTTTAATCCTGCTACACACAAACAGATATATATATATATAGAGAGAGAGAGAGAGAGAGGGAGAGAGAGAGAGAGAGCGCAAAAACTAACATCAATTTCTGGAAGTTGAAGGCCAGCATGAGACTGCACCCGAGATATTAAGTTATCAAACTTTGGTCTGAGTGCTTTTGCTGCAGGTCCCCCATTAACTCCAAATTCATTAAATCTGCATGAGTATGGCACAGAATACATTATAAACAAGAAATGCCAATGCAGCAAAAGAAAATAAAAAAGGGAGGAAAAAAAAGAAAAGCCACAAAAACAATTAACATGAGAGTGTTCCCAGAATAAAAAGGCCGGATGGAAAGAATTTGTAATTTTAGCTTATAATATCTGATTAAATGTGAACAGTGCAACAATAGCAAGTAAGATCATCAACTTTACAAACATATAATGAATAAGCCTTTAAATCAGGCAATTAATTAATGTAGGCTATCCAATTTAGTAAGAAATTGAACTTTACAATTTACAGAACAGCAAGGGGACACAATACTCAGTCACGTGGTTCCACTGCATCAATCAGAAGACCACAGTCCCCTAGCAACTGAAATCAGAAATTCATAGCATAATAGAGCTCATTGATTTGTCTCCCCCAATCAATCCCTTAATCCCAAAAGAAGCACATGCAATTAATCTCTATTTGAAGCCTAGAACAATAACTTGTTTATATGAGATAGATCTCATCAGGGTGCCCCAAAACTATACAGAAAGAGGCAAGGGCTCAGCTTTATATTAAAAATTACACCACTACTTAAAATTAGGGGTGTGTTTAGTAGAGAGTAAAAATGAGGGAAATTTTTTTATAGATGAGTTTCATGTAAAATGTTCTATGCAGTGAAAATTTCAAGGATGTGTTTCATATTAAGGGTGTGTTTGGTTAGTGGGGTAAGCAGCTCATCCATGGAAATTTTACACCCATTCTTACCCTCCAACCAACCAAACCCTAAAATGTGAATTTTGATTTACATTCAGCTGCCATTAATCAACTAAGATTGGCGTTTTCCCCAAATAATTCCCCGCTTTACAATAAATCATAATAATAATAACAATTAAAAAAAAAAAGATAAATATCCTCCATAATATCAGAAAACACTAATTACTTGACAGCCAACAACTTTTACTATGTCCCAGCTTACTTGTTAATTGGTAAACCAAAAAGTTATTCTATAGTCACAAAGCTAGATTGACATGACCGTTTAAGTTAATGTAACGCATTTAAGTGATTCTATAATCTGAACAGTTAGTTACCAAAAGTTTTGCAAGTAAAATCCGTAAGATCCAGCTACTACTACACTTAAGGGAAACAAATGCATGCATACAAATCCGAGCTCATCATCATCCAGAAACCGCTAAATTGCTTGATTCAATGTTATTACCAAAAATAAAAAAAAGGAACTCAAAACGACAAAAGAACACAGATCTGCGGAGTCGTTTTGGTCAGACAATGAGCTCAAACCTTAAACGCAACAGATCCATGCAGAGAACCAACCACAACAACCAAATCACCAGAAAAATAATAAAAAAATCGCGGCAATCACATAATTCAACGAAACTTTATGGGAAAGAAAAGTTACATGAAAATGGAAATAAAAGCATCAGCGGAAGAGAAGAAGAACTCACTGTTGGTAAGCGGAGAGTATGAAGACGGAGGCGAAGAGGACTCTTCCGATAAAAGTAGTGAAAGCCATTGAATTGTAGAGAGAGAGGGACAGAGAGAGAGAGTGACAGAAAATATAGGGTGCTCTGAGAAAATGCTGTGTTTTGCTTTTTTTGTTTTGTTCAGTCCTTTTCCCGGTCAGAGCAAGACAGAGTGAGAGAGAGAGAGAGCGAGCGAAGCGAAAATTGAAAACAGAGGTTGGTGAGGAAGGGTGATATTGTCTTTTCGTTTGGGGATGGGACCACAAAACGGTCTAGTGCTGCAGCCACAATGATTGGCGGCGATGGGCTGCATTGATTACTGAGAGACGTAGCCCAATGGGCCGCATTTTTTTTTGACAGTGTGCTTTCTAATAATTGTAACAAAAAACAAATTAAAAGAAGCGGAGGGAAAAATCACAGGCGTTCCATTTTAGCTCCGCTCCCCTGTCCTCCTTTCTCTCCCTTTCAGCCTCCCCCTTTTTCAGCTGCGCCTGTGTCTTCCAGACTAGGGGAACCACCCCATAGAGATGGTTCATCCTCTATGGTGTTTGGTCACCCCCTCCCCTTTTAGGAGTAGGCTTTCCCCTCACCCTCCTCTCTCTCTTTTTTTTTTTTTTTATATCCCACCTTTTTAATGTGTGTTTGATCTTAATGTCTAGTTGTCTTGATGGCAAGACATCTAGATCAAAGACTTTACTTTGGAATCTTGCACTTGTAGTCTCTTGAGTCGGATAACTATGTTTATAACAATGATATATAGATCGACAACATCTACTAATGAACATTTGTTAGGGCTTTGTAGACCTCTTTCTACAATGTATGGAGGTTGTCGGAGACTTGTTGATCTGATGTATACCACAGAGTGGACTATTGGATATAGACTTTGCTACCATTGAGTTTGATAAACTTAGATGCTACCATGTTCAATTACTTAGTTCTAAGAAATCACTACTATATATTTGTTTCTATACATTCATTTATAATAATAATGTATGATCTTGCTTCAAATAGATCAGAAGTCTAACACGCTCACCTTTGCATTCATAAGGGTATGCAGGGTGATGTGGTAGCATCTATGGTCTAAGTATCTTATAAAAGTTATATAGTCGTTATTGGTTAATTTTCTAGATTTAGGTTTTTGTTGTTAACAAAATTTGATGTATTGTATCCAAGTTTCTACTTGATATTTTATACCCAAATGTAGGTCTTTGTTTATTAATCAAAGAAACTCTTTTGAAAAAAAAAAAGAAAAAGAAGAAACAATGTAACACCTTTGCAGATCAACCCTCCACCTTTACACTTTGGCCTTTTTGTTTAACTTTAGCTTAACTTTCTTAAAAGTCTGCTTAACTGAAAGTATATCTAGAAGCTTACTTGATTACAATTTTTTTTTTTTGAAGAAAAGCAAAACACTTATTCTTAAATAAGCTAAAATACTATTAAATATATTGAAATATATATATATATTTTAAATAGACTAAAGGGCTTCTTAAATAGGTTTAAAAGTATATTTTTTAATAGATTTAAATGTTTCTATTATCATTAAGTTTTTAAATAATAATAATATA
Organism: Dalbergia oliveri; assembly: GCA_030441495.1. NCBI lineage: Eukaryota > Viridiplantae > Streptophyta > Magnoliopsida > Fabales > Fabaceae > Dalbergia > Dalbergia oliveri. Next base: position 13,815,016 of record JAMLFY010000008.1, read on the forward strand.
AGTAACTAACTTTGACCCAAAGGCTGTTTCATTGGTTGGAGTGACCTAATTAGCTAAAATGTTTTTTTTTTTTCAAAAGTTGCAGCCTAACTTGTTTACTAAATAAGTTAGGCCAAACTAGACCAAATGTGGACTAGGTCGAAGGCCCCTTTGTTAGTGGTAGTCTGTTGAGACGCTTGTTTGTTCTTTATTTTATTTGTGAGTTCATCATACATGTTTAGTGTTTAGTTTAGTTAGAAGTTTCATATGGAACAACAAGCTCATTTGGAGAGTTAGGGAGCTAGGTTTTTGTATAAAAAGGGGAGGGTGGGGGAACGAGTTGGAGGGTTTAAATAGGGTAGGTATCATTAAACAAAATGGTATAGTTTCGGCACTACTCAGAATCACTATAGCGGTAAAGGCGTCCTAGGCACCCGGAATAACACATGACCTATGGTGGTTAACAAAGTGCCACAAACCCCCTATTCACTTACACGTGTATCTAAGGTATTACAAGGAACAAACCTTGGTCCTTGTAAGTAAACTTCCAAAATTACCCTAGACACTTCAAATTATAATTTCAAAAAAGGGTCTTTCTTTTTTATATTTGCAAGTAAAATCTTTTAGCCATCTTCTTATGGTTCAATTGAATGGTTCAAAATATTGTCAAAGGAAATTGTATGGCAATGAAAGTGAGGTGGAAACAAATCGGCCATTGTTGATGGATAGAAATTGCCTCCTTGCTTCCTCTCTTCTTTCCCCTAAAAAAAAAAAAACTTTACTTATCATTCAGTGTTATACAATGCCATCTTCTATTTCTTGGAACCTTCATTGGATTTTTTGTCATCTCCAACAAATACCCATTTGCACAAAAATTCCAAAGTTAACACCTTTTTTGGCAAATAAATCATCTACAACTCACATGTCAACCCATTTATTGGTGCACTATGACTTATTGCATCATCATTTAACCTGTCTCTTATTTTTGGAAAGTTTTGATTTTTATTTATGGGAATGGTAGTGGAGGAAGAGGGTCGCAGTTTTAGATGAAGGCCGTAGAGTGTGTTGGTAAAGGTTTTGATTAGGCCAGTGATTTTTAGTTGAGAGCACAATAATCTCTCTCAAATTACTTAGTTTTCCATCTACCTCCATGGTTTTGGAACCAAATCCACATGGGTATTTGTCCAAGGTGCAACTCAAGTTTATGTGCAAGCTTCACTGCCTCCAACATTTGCTTAATACTAGGGTAAAAAAAACAAATAAGCAACGTTAATAGTAAGGTATTAAAAATTAATCAATATATTATAAGGCTCTAGATGAGGATTCTGTAATCGATAATAGACTTCTGAAGCTTGAGGAATTTCTTGGAGATCAAGGGGTTAGCACTTGTCGGTGTGCAAATCAACCACCAGGTCCCCTAAGCTTGTCACGATCTGCACTAATATCTCATTCGATCATCAACCCATAGTCCTATATCCAACACCTCCTTTGCTCCCTTTTCTCATGGCCTTCACAACCTCGCACAGCCACCTTGAGCGGAGGTGCTTGCATCTATAGACCAAAAACCTATAGGGAGCATCCAACAAATATTTACTCAACAAACATTAAATATATACAAAGCCAGGCAAATTCTATGGTAGGGAAAGATGAGTTTGAGATCATGTGGTCCCTGAATATCATCCATTGAAAATATTGATCGTGAGGATGAATTGCTTGACAAAGTCTTTAATATTACAATAGTTACCCAAGATAAGTTAAAAATAAAAAATGTGAATTGAATATTGGCCCAAGTTGATTTTAAACTTTACTTGTTGAATTATTAACAAGAGATAAATGAGATTAAAAACAAATGCAACATATTGGTGATGACTGGTTTCACTTCTTCCCCAACATTCAGAAACTGGCCAACAAATAACCCTTGGTGCATCAACATCATTGAATCCATCATCGTGAAGTGCACAGGGTCTGGGATGGTCTCAACTGGGTATAACGGTTTGAAATTAACAAAGCTTTGTGCAAAGATTCTTCGTTTCATCATGTTGACGATGGAGCCAAGCGAAGCTAGTTGGTACTAAAGGAGCTCTGCTTCACAACGTCAATGATCCTGAACATCCATGAAAAAGGGGCTTGTAGAAGTTAGGATTAGGGATTTGGACAAATATAGAATAGGAAAGAGATCAGATTGGGAGTAGTCTACTTCAACAAATTAAAAAATTTTTATTTCCCCTTCTTCCTTCTTCTTAACAACGTTCCAGTGTCCTCACGCCATTGTTTTCGCAGGCTTTCAAAACAAAAAGAAAAAGAAAGCTTTTCAAATGAAAACAAAAGCTAGTTATTCAATGTTAGATTTTTCCATTTTTATCTGATTGAAGATGGCAACTTTAGACTAAGAAACATCAAAAATACAAAGCTTTCCTAATATAATCTACAACTGAACGGAGTCCCTCCATTCCTAATAACAACAATTCCTAGCCTCAAACTCTCCAACTTTCTTGCAACACTTAGGGACAAGATTGGGTTTGAAAAAACCTTGCGCCAATCTAACTACATCTGAAAGAACAATCCCATCAGTACCAAAAAAAAAAAAAATGAATCCCATGTGGAGAATAGAGACATATCAATGTTTAGATGTTTGAGAGTAAACAAGCCAACGTGCAATGTCAACGAATGGTTAAGATTTGAGTTCTACTAACTTTTAAAATTATAAATGTGCCCCACACTTTTGTTGTAATTCCAGCGACCATGTGGTCGCAAACTTAGCCGCAACCACAAAAGAAGTGTTGAATGCTTGATTTTAGTTTACATCATTCAATGACTAAAGCGAAAGTCTCCAGGTATTTTTGGAAGTTTACTTACAATGACCAATGTTAGTTTTAGGGTATGTTTGATTTGGTTTTCAGTTTTCATTTTCAGTTTCCAGATTTTCATAATTCTGAAACTGGAATTTTAGTTTTCAAATTTTCAGTTTTTACAAATCCTGAAAACTGAAAACTAAACCGACCCTAAGTTAGTTGGAATAAGGAATCCTTCACCCACGTTAGATTGAAAGAAAAAACAGTACTTCACAAGGCACAACATTTGTTCTCTTCCCTAGCTACTATGTATAAGGCAACACTCAACCTTGAAAAATTGAAAATGTTGCAAATCCTATAATATAGGATTTGTAATATAATTCATTCATTTATATCATAGGTCATTTTATGATAGTATCCATATAATTTTTGAATTTCAGATGGGTCACAATATTTTGTGATATGTATTTAACAGTTCAAATTTAAAATTTCAATAAATATATAAAAATTACAATGATTTTAAAAAAATATAAAATAAAATAGTAATTTTTAATATTACAAAACTAACTCTAATTTTAGTTTTAAATTTCTCTTCCAACCACTCTTCAGTCTTCACCCTTCTTCTCGGGTTCTCTCATTCACCTCACCACCAACTAGCCACTCCCCCTATATTCTTGAAATCTGATAAAGCATGTTTGAGGACAATAACCATAGCCGTAACACACGATGCTTGACATAAAACACTAGAGTCATACCACCACTTTTAGTTTGCAACTTTAATATTTTATTGGTACATCTTTGAATCAATGTAGCAGAAAGGTGATGACATTTTTCAAAAGAAAAAAAAAAAAAACATAGTGCTAGGTAAGAGACAAAGGAACAGAAGAGACGATGATCGTATTAGCTCCACTTTCCGGTGGCTACACTTGGACGATAACACCAAATGCGCAGTATGAGTCTTCTATTGGAGAACCTCAAATTACCATTTTTTCTTCTTTTGGTCGAACACCACCCATCTTTTCTGCATTGGTGATTCGAGTGACGTTGTCCAATGGGCCGCATTTATTTTTTCACTTTTTTGACAGTAAGCCTATTTAAGATCTACCTAATCACATTTATAAGCATAATCACATTTTTCTTATCAAATACTACTAGTAAGTGTCAACTGAAATTGAGTTGATATTTAATTGCTTACTATTTAAAGATTAAAAGATGACGGCCACATTTTGTGATCAATGAACAATGATCACACAAGACAACAGTAAAATTTCACTTAAATAGCTGCAATAGTTATGACCATACTGTGATTGATTTTTTTTTTCTAATATTAATCCTTTGAAAAGTTTCAATCAATGGAACAAAATAATGAAACTTTATTTATATATATATATATATATATATATATATATATAAAACTGAAAAATTATATCTGCTTTATACAAATCACTCGGGGAATCAAAATACAAATTTAATTTTCATGTACTTTCAATTTAAAAAAGTTTTACACATATGTTTAATGATGTATTATCATATCACTAAGGAACTGAAATTGTTTAATCGAAGGGCTTTGTTTTGATGGGAGTTGGCATGAGCTAAGTGAGTTTTATGGGTGGAAATCTGTGATGTTGAGTCTTTGACTGATTTTCTAATGGAGATAGAGCATTTTTCTTTCTATTTTTTTTATTTTTTTTTGGTCGAAAGAGAGAAGGCATTGGGAAATTATAATTTAAATTTATAAATTCTGATTGTTAATCCACAGGGATTCGGCCTGTTTAGACTACAGGTTGGGCTTAGACGAGCTGGGCTAGCTTATTGCTAGCCCTTATATAAGTGCTTGAGGGATGGTTGGGCCTGTTTCATTTGCGCACCTAATGGGCAGCAATGACAGTACCCGTGAACTAGATATGAGGGCAAATGAGAGATTTCCTATATTCCAACCATCATTGACCTCATGGTGTAAAGTATAAAAATAATATTTGGTATATAATAAAATTGCACAATAAATACCATATACTTTATCAGGATTAGATGTGATGTGTGGTATGTATTTGTTGTGTAATTTTATTGTATCCTAAATATTACTTAAAGTATAACCGTCTGCCACAATGCCATTGTTCCATATGCCATTAATTCCACCATTTGATAATAGTGAGAATAAATATATGAAGAAAAAAACATGATATGATTACATTAGATCATGAAGAGTAAAATGTAGAAAGGGAGTTAGGAGAAAATAACATGATTACATTGGATCACGTAGAGAGTTATGATTGTGGGATATAAAGATAAATGAACTGAATGATCCTAACATATATATGTTAAACCAAACATAATATATATATATATATATATATATATATATATATATATATATATATAATCGTGTGCTACATAAAGATATATTATCAAGTCTCATATATAACAATCAAGGCCTAAGGACCACGTGAATAAAATAGAATTATTTGTTTCAATATGCTTGTTAAACTACAAAATTTTAACAATATAAAAAATATTATTAGATGATGTAATAATATAAATTTTAATAATATAAGATATGACTATAAACACAAATTGTTTACATTTATAATATAGCAGAATTAAATTTATAAATTATTGATTGTAAAATAGTATTTAATCATTAAAGAGTGGCCTTACTAAAAATGCTTTGGGAGATGTTGGGAATGTCCAATAGAGTAAACAGTAAAACGCCCCTATCCATCTTTTAATTTGAAAAGTGAATAGTTTGTAATGTGTCTTTTAGTAATTTGTCGTCCGGTACTTTACTTCTTTTTATGGTGCACTTTTTACTGTTGCCAATTTCTATCTGCATGATAATTACTTTCTGGTTTAACATTGTTTTGCCAATTATTCCCCGTCTCGTCTAATCATGGTCTCGATCACAAAGCAGATGAGCAAGGAAAAATTCTTATAAGAACACAAATCTGAAAATATTTTCTTAGATACACTCCCACAAAAACTAATAGGATATATATAGATGAAAAAATATATATTAAATAAAATTAATGAAATTTACTTTTATTATAAACGTATCTAAAAAAAATTTGTTAGACTTGAGTATATAAAAAGAATGTCGGTTCCGGGTATATAAAAAGAATGTCCCGTGAAGAAGAGTGTATATAAGAAAAGTAGTGTTATTTATTCATTATTTATAAGATTGTGTCGACGTACTTATTTATCATTGGATGAAATGTGGATTTTAAACTAAGTAAAATCCACACGCCCATCCAATAATAGATAAGAGTATATCAGTATAATATTCCATAAATAGTGAGTATAAATATTATTAGGGACACATTGATATTGTATTAAGAGCTCAAATGGTGAAAGTTAGAAATATTTAAGGAAAACAAGAGTTTATTTGTTTTTTTTTTTTTAGAAAACAGTTTTCAGATTTTATTTTTAATTTTTTGTATTTTCAAGATTTTATGAAAGAAATACTGAAAATTGAAAACTGAATTTTTATAATTTTCAATATTCTTTTCATAAAATCTAAAAAATAATAAAATAAATAATAAAAACTAAAAATTATTTTCTAAATTCAAATTTACTCGAAAATTGTTGCAAGCACTTTCTATATCAAATTTCCTTTTTTTATTCCTAATCCCCTTCTCATATTTTACTAGGGAATTTTTTTAAGTTACTATTAGAAGGTACATTCGATTCATAATGAGGATTCTAGGCTTAAATAAAAGGCGCTTACTCATGTGCAGTTTGTGAAGTTGTGATGCATGGGTGTTTTGACCATATTTATAAGTGTGGTCAAATGCATCAGAAAATATGGCTAAGTGCATGAATCATCGTAGATGCCCCCTAATCTCGTCTTTTTATCCATTGTCCACCCAATATAAATGTGACAAAGTGCCATTGGAATGTTTATGGTTCCACTCCTCCACAGATGACCTCCCGCAATCGCCCCTCCTCCTCCTTCGAACACCACCATTGCCAAAGCCCGCCACAAGTTCAAGGATCTTTTCGTCTTGATCCTATCCTCCTCCACTGTCGGCACTCCAATACAAAAAACAATCGCCGTTTGGGGAATAGAGTGTTTCTTGAGCGATACATGTTAGGTTATGTGAGAGAGGGGAGTTTTTTTGAGATTGAGAGTGAAGTAAGTATTAAGCGATACATTGAAGGGATGTTGATCTCGTATAGGAATATCTTTGTTTGATCCACTCCACTAGGAATATCTTTGTCTGAAAATCTTTTATCACCTTCTACTCACTTTTGTCAGGCTTTACACTATCATTCAAGTGATTGAGTGGTTCATCAAAAACTCGACAAAGGGAAAGTGTTAGTTGTGGTTTTGTTGCTTACCTTGGTGTCTTGTCAGCAGGGAAGTTACAAATGAGTTGTCTTTAAAATCCTCATCCTTAATGCCAATGCAAGAGGGGATTCTAGATTTTTGAATTGTCTTTCATCTCCAGTTTTTGCTTAAAGGAATAAATTATTTGTTTTGTGTAGTTCTTAAATATGGATAAATTTTGCTTATTGGTATTGCTAATTTTCTGTTTTGGCTTGCTATTATCTTTGTTGGTTGCACCTTTGTGATGGATTTGATTGGATTATCTTATGAGGGTGTAGCTTGTTTAGATTTGTTTCTCATTGACTGTTTTGTGTTGACAGAGACTCCTTCTACTATGCTTTTACTTTTGTTGTTAGGGTGATGTGTAGCTTTTTATTTGTGTCACACTAATTACTCTCTTGTTAAGTTGAGTTTTTCATCATTTATATAAAAAAAAAGGCATACAAGAAAAATATGGGCATTTTGAACGTTCTAAATTAAAGTATCAATAAAAATATTGTCAAAAAAATAATTTTAACATAAAGTGATCGTTGAAAATATTTATAAACTTTTATCAACAATTAGTACATGTCGAAAATATATCTTTTGGGTATTTTCACATGTAATTATCAATAAAAGTTTATAAGTATTTGAATGGTCAATTATGTGAAATTACTTCTTGATAACACTTTATTAGAAAACATTAAAAATGTCCTTGAAAATGCTTATTTTTCTTATAGTCCTGGTAGGCTTTGCCATCGACATTCAGCTCCACGCTTGGCCTTTGGAATTTGGTTCGGTGTCGGATCATAATGCTCAATGCTGGTATGACGACGTCTCCTCTTATCTTCCTTCCCAACCAATGCCACGCCACTCCAAGACAAAGAACAACTATGCTGCCACCATCACGAGCATGATGGACTCCTCTAGGCGAACCTGTTGTCAGTGTTCAGCTCCATGCCGGCACGACGGCGCCAATGGAAGATGGTGATAGATAGAAAGGGACGATCACCACAGCCAAAGGAAGGGGGAAAGGAAACTGTACCAATTGTAAAGAATCTACACCAATTGCATGATGTAATAACTACACCGGAGAAATGCCCTAAAAATAAAAAGAGGCACTTTCAATATTGTAAAGGGTTATGATTCTTCACAAAAAACCTTGTATTTAGTGAGATAAAAAGTGTATTGTACATGAGTCTGACTATGATTTGAACGCAAATACCCTCATTTTAAAAAAACAATAATTAAGACAAATTGAACTAGAATTGGTGTAATTAGGTTGATATATAATTTATTTATTATCTTTTTATGTGCTAGGTTTTGATAATTTGTTACTAGCACTGGGATCAACGTTCTTCCAGTAGGTCAAACTGCGTTAATGAATATAATTACGCCATTATTACCAACTTAATTTTGGTATAGATGTATGGCAATGGGACATGCTCATATATGCTTGATCTGGCATTGTATTTATATAACTTAATTAGACGCATGTCGTGAAAATTTTGGTTGTATTTGTAGTATCGGCTAGGCAGCCCTAGGTCGTGGATAAGTGGATGTCATATCATAGAATAACATCACGAAAACAACAAAAGTAGCCTTCTCGAGATTTCGGTGCCACTAACTAAGAACATGCATGTTCTAAAATGCAAAACTTATTATCAGTGAAAAGTGAAAGCAACACGTACTATTCCACCATGATACTTTGTCCTAGTCCTAAATGGCTGACCCTGACCTAGACCCGACCTATACATCCCGTGACCGTGATGAGTTTTCATTGTGGGTGGGTGGACGCAGTGCTTTCTAAAGGATTATTTGTTATTAAGTATTGGGAAAATAAGTCATTTCTCATAAATGAAAACTACCTTAAATAAATAAATAAAATAAAAATATAATTATGATACAAGAATTTAACGTAAAAGCTAAAATTGAGAAAATCACGATATCTAAATGACAAGGAGGATGTTATTATATGAAAATTATTCCAACGCAGATTTCTCTCTTAAACTCCCACACTCTCAAAGTAATAAATATTTGAACTCCTTATCACAACACTTTAAAACAAAAGTCCAGAGCAAGAAAAAGTCAAATGCAAGCTTAAATTATTTTTACTATGCAATTGAAATGAAAAACTTAGATATATATAGTCTTGGCAATCTCTGTCCATCATAATTCTTAGCATTGTATGACTTCTTTCCAACTCAATTTCAAGCAAAAACTAACATTATGTTTAGAGAAGAGCTTGCGGATACACACAATTGTTTAATATTTTATATTTAAAAGTGGTTCCTCTGGCTTTATTTAAGATAGAATTTGTCTAACAAGTGTCCTAAAGGTGATGTTTAAGATTTCCACATAAGTTTAAAAGTTTTCTAATGGACTCCGCACTTTAAAAACATAATAATTACATTTTTCAATAATAAATTTATCTTTTTTGAAACCTTAATCATTGCCCTAGGGACATTGGTTAGCAAAATCCTTCAAGATATATTCACTGGATTGTGAGACTTATCATATTTATATATTCTGGGTGTGTTTGTGCTCACCTAAAAATTTTTCTTATGTTTATTATTATCCTTTGTGTGGAAATAACAGTTTTTTTTAAATAAACTAATACATTAAAAAGTCAATATATTTTGCTAATATTATGATTGAATATATTGACTTTTTAATATATCAGTTTATAAAAAAAAATCAGTTATTTCTGGACGGAGGATACTACACTTTAAGGAGAAGTTATTTTTCAATAATTCCAGGCATGTTACAAGTTTTTTTTTTAAAAAAAAAAACAGACTTAATGATAACTATACATGATGGTGAATGCTTATGTGGTAGCAATCAAATTTGGAACCACATGGTCTTCGATAATAGTTTTTTAGAAAAAATAGGATAAACTTACCCTTCATACTTATCTTCAAACTCATCACTCCCATCTCTCTCTTGCCTCTACTTTGCTTAGTCCCATCTTCAACAGAGCACCAAACAAAACATGTATTATGCAACCAAATGAAAATCTAACACAAAATTGATATTAAAGCGAAAGTAATTGAAATCTGTGACTTCTGCATTTGGAAAATAGAGGGTATGTTTGGAAGTGTTTTATGTTTTAGTTTTTTAAAATTGTTTTACAAAATAAATTTAAATTTAGTTTTTAAAAATAAAAAATAAAAAAATTGTTTGGTAATTCTATTTTTAAATTAGTTTTTAAGTGCAAAAAATGAAAAGATCTGATTGGGTAATTATTTTTAAAAATAAATTTTAAAAATAATAAAATAGAAAATTTGTTTGGCTAACATATTTTAAAAAATAACTTCACATGGATGTCTCCTTTTGCAAAATATACAATGGTCGTCCTCCTTCATCTTCAATTTACCTTTCAGTTTGTTGCTTTGTTTTTTTTTTTTTTATAAAAATGCAAAGGCTCAACTTAAAGCGGAGGAGCAACAGGCTCAAAAAGTCAAAGGAAGATATTACACCACATAATAACTAAGAAAGGTAAAAATGTAAAAACAAAGCATAACCCATAGCATGTATACCCTTTTCATAGTTCATGCGTCCTGTAACATGTGACTTGTTCCATATTATTCAACCCACCAGCACCTATATTGCGGCATGGTTTTATCAAACTTTAGTTATATACTTTCCTTGCTAATCTCATAAATGTACCCTTTATCAGCTTCCACACTTTGTATGACGAATTACTTCAACTCCTTCAAGCATTGCCATCAAGATCATCATAGTGAATGACACTCCTGTGCCTACACCTACCTTTCTTTAAATCGAAGGAAAACTTTACATGGGTATAGTTTATCCAAAGAAATAGTAATAGCATAAAATTGAAAGAAACATAATAACATTCAGACACCAATAGCAAATAGCAACACACAATTCCTACATAATATCAACAGCTCTCATAAGTGTATCGTTCAGTATTTACTCCATTCTATCCGATTTTAAATAAAAAGGTTAGAAATTTTTTTGAATTAGGAAGGAGTTAGGGTCCTAAATTTCGCTAAGTCTGGACCTATATGCCCTTGGAGGGCTATATGATAGAGCTATATTCTTGGGACCAAAAGTCCCGGTAATTGTTCCCTAGAGAAAAATGAGTTGAAGAGTGATTTTTAACGAATTTTATGAAACCCTTAAGTACTTTGTTTTTAGCTTATAAGTTTATGAAATCGTAAGATTTTGGAATTTGAACTAAAACCCAAAAATTAAATTTTGATTTGTTGGGATTTTAATTTTTCTAATATTTTATTTGAATCCAAATGATGGGTATTTTCTTATTTACATTTATGTTTTAAAATTAAGAAATGTAAATATTCTGGTGAGCACTGCAATGGTTAGGAAGGAAGGCGATGCATGATACGTGTTGGGCGCTCTCAGTGAGCGATCCAGCGCTCATGAGCGCTGGCGCTAGAAATATTAAAACCCCTTTGGTCCAGACCATTCAGAACGACCTTACACCCTTCTCCCTCTCTGAAACATGAATTCTTCACCTCCTAACTCCAATTTCTTCCATTTCTTCAAGTTTAACTGCAATCTGTCGTTCTAAGGCTTAAAGGTACGTTATTCTCTTGGTTTTGCTTTATTCCTTTCAAGTTTCCTTCGGTTATGGGTGGTTCTCTAAGCTTCTTAAGGGGAGAAGCTTCTAACTTGTTAAAGAGGGATTCTTGAGGTTTTAGAGGTTAATCTTGAGTTCTGCCTCTATATAGATAGTGGAGTCATTTCTTCTCCGAGGTCTAGTAGTGTGGGTTCTGCATATTACCCCTCTAGGTGAGTGGGTTCACATATGTGACTCTTATCTTATGTATTAGAGTTATTTTCATAAACATATGAGTTAGTGCTTGATTTCAGAGAAATATTGTATAAGGATTTGATATTATTGCTGGTTTATGTGTTTGAATTGCCAAGTTTTATAACATGAAATGTAGTTTTGATAAAAACTCATGGGACCATGTTTGTTACAATGGTTTTATATAGAATTGATGATATATGATTCTATTAGAGCCTGTTATGGATGTTTTCCTGGATTTTGGAACTGGTTTATGTTTATGCTATGATTTTACACTTAGACATGAGTTTAGAGAAAGGATTGAAATGATGATTTAGACTTAAAGTTTAAGATTATGATATGGAATTTTATAGTTTATGGAAAGTTTGACAAATGGGAAATGTATCTTTAGAGGATTAACCAAAATGTTTTAGAACTTGAATCCTTGTAAGATTCAGAAGTTGATGGCTACATACTCCGTAGGGGTATGGAATCACAATGTCTACAAGGGTGATCCCTTGGACATAGTTCCATAGCCACGGTTATGCTAAGGTCAAACTTTTAGAATCGAATGGATTCAAGTTTAGAATATGACGAGTTTTGTTGTAAATAAAGAATAGTATAGAAATTCATATACAAAAGGAATTTAGAGCACGAATCTTTATATGACTAAGGATAGTTGGCGGATACATGTTCTGTAAACTTGAAATCACTGTATGTGATTTCGTAGTTATAGTTATGCTAAGGTCAAACTATTGAGTTATAGAGATTCAAAGCTCTCAGTAGAATTATAAGCCCACGAAGGGCAATGCATTCAGAGAATACAAGCCCACGAGGGGCAACATATTTAGAGAATTATGAGCCTATGAGGGCCTGGTTCACGAGGAACCATTGAGATCGGTCCACGAGGGACGTGGTTCACGAGGAATCATTAAGATCTCATTAGGGCTCTTGTTCACGAGGACTGAGCACCCACTTTCTATGACTGCTATTGTTGTGATATTTTAGACTAGACATCTCCATTTCTCTAGAAGCTATTACATTATGAACTTATATGATTTTAGGTATAAAAATGAATTGAGAAAATGGTTTTGAGTTTAATAAATGGTGATTTGAATATGGATATATAAATTGTAAGTATACTTGATTATGTATGATTTCGAGTACTATTGATGTTGTTATAATTCCATGCATTGTTTTGATGTCCCATGAAAGGGGTTCTAGGTGAGGACTCACTCAGATTTTGGTATCAAAACTCACCATTCTCATTTCTCTCATTTTTACAGATAAGACAAAGGTAAATCCTACACAGCCCAAGTACAATGCTAATTGGCAAGTTTCACCAGAGTGAAGCATTTCGATTCTGTCTAGAGTGCTCTAGTATAGTGCGGCAGGGTTCCAGACCTAGGGTATGGGTTGTTGCATTCAGCATATCAGAATAAAACTTAGAAGTGTATTTTTGTAATATTTCAATGATATGGACGAATTTGTAATTTTGGATTGAACAGACATTATGAGGTTTCATACATGATTATTTTGATTTCAGAGAATAAACAATTTATCTAGAGAAAAGTGACAATTATACTTTAAATAGACCTTTATGAACAGAGCATGCATAGAAGGGTTCAGAAGGTCGTGAGAATGAGATTTTCCACGTGCTGGTCGCGTGCCCGAAATGGGTCATGACATCCACCCTCAATCTCACAAAAACTCTCCCCTCACTCACATAGCCTTATAGTGTATCACTCAAGGAACACTCCGCCCTTTCCATTGCACCAATCCATCTATAAACTCGTCCAAGAAGAAAGTCCTGTAATCAAAGAAAATCACAGATAATATATACATTAGCATAACCCACATAGGTGTTTCTCCACTCAGAAAGGAAACTGTAACACCGCTCATCATTATAAAGACGTGCTAAAAAAATTTTGCCAATCAAAAATGATATTTATCATTATGCTAGTTAAGTACAAATAAATTGTTCCAACAAAAGTACTTAACATTAATATTTGAATAAACTGTTACATAACACATAATAAGCTCGAACATATTATTTAAACATAACTCCAAATGCTCATAGAATCTGAAAGATATTCTTCCTTAGGCATTATTTGAATAATCTGAAACCACCAAAATAGGGATGAGAATTGAAAATAATTCTTAGTAAGGAATGAATATCTCTATAACATTTTGAACTATGGTGGTTCAAGTCCCATTTACATGAAAAGTACACATGGCCACATCTCTTTTATAAGAACATAATCATATATCATAGCATAAATAGGATGTACTAGATAATGCATGTTATGCAAAGCTTATTAAAATTAATATTTCACTTTTCCCGGACCCCCTAACACATAGTCGAAGGCCTTCTTTTAGGAATTCTCATTCTCTAGTGTTACTCTTTAACATCATGACGACAAAGGGAGACGTTTACGCCACACTAAACAAGGTAGGTAATATAAAAGGACCTTTCATCTTTGTCCCTCTGCCTTTTGCGATTAGGGTAAATTTTAAAATGTCTTTCTTTTCAGTATTCTCTTGCATAGTTGCATAAATGCAAAATATGAGATGCAAAGTAATAAATAGAAATAGAACTTAAGAGCCAACATAAATCTTCAAATATTATAGCTAAATCCTTTAAAATAAAACTTAAAATTAAGCATTGAAATAAATTGGATATAATACATAAAATATAGTTAATGTATAATTAAATGTAAAATAAATAAAGTGCATAGATGTTCAAGTAGTACAATCTTGACGACTCAAAGTAATATAACTCACTATTTAACCTTATCAATAATTAGCAACTTTAGTAAAAGATAACTTGAAATATAAAGGAAAGTAAAATGATAGTGAAAAAATGATTTTAATATAAAGGAATAATAATTCAAAAGAAGTGGAAGTCAATTAGAAAGAAAAATGACTGGATAATCTTGAAGATAAATAAGTAATATAGAAGATATCTAGTGTAACCGTCAATTTACTCATAAGATTATGTAAAATAAACTAATTGTTCCTTGAAATCTCTTTAACTTTTATGAGATTTTCTCTTCAAAACCTTCCAAACTTTTATGAGATTTATCTGTAAAATCTCCTAAATTCTTATGAGATTTCTTGGTAAAATCTCTTAAATTCTTATGGGATTTCTCTGAAAATCCTGAACTTTTATGATTTTTACATAAAATCTCATGAACTTTTATACACATAAAACTAAGATTTTGAAAAGAACTAGGCAATGTAATCATGGTTTAAAGAGATTTATTCCCTACCTTAACATTATCGTAGAGATGACACTATAATCTCATGATTACTCCTACTTCTCTTTCTCTCTCTACACTTGATCTCTTCTAAGAATGCTCAAAACTCTACACTTGGTCTCTTAAGAATGTTCAAAGCTCTACTTCTACTCTTACAAACTCTTCTTCACATCACTTCTTTATATAGAGGTTTTAACCTTGGGCACCAAGTTTAGAAACTTGGGCAACAAGCTTGAAACTGATCTCCAAGTAAATTTAATACATGTTATTATATGATTATATATATTATATCTTAAAGAATATATATATATATAAAATTCTATACGTGATATACATCACGTTATCTATATATATATGTTATATTTATTACTAAACTATATTATATACATATATATTATTAAACTACATTATATACATATATGTATTTATATGTGTGTGTGTGTGTGTGTATGTTAAAATATCTCTATAAATATGAGTAATAATTTAATCAACTCAACAACTAATAAGAATATGATAAATTATTCTATAAAATATTTTATGAAAAAGGGATGTTACAAAAACTACCCTCAAATCTCACATAATAGCCCTCGGATTAAGAGACCTTCTGTATCACTCATACTCCTCCTACCTCCATTACCACCAAGACATCTAGTGAAAATATTTTTTTTTCATAGCTTCAATCACCTGCAACTAAAAGGAGATTCTACAAGAGGATTATGAGTCAGAGTCAACCAAAACCGGCATCTATGCATGAAGTTAAACAAAAAAAATTTCCTGTTAATTTCTTCCTTTTGGAAGACTATCATGTTCCTCTGTTCCCAAATGGAAAGTAAAATAGCATAGACACAAATATTCTAACCTTTCCTCTCTTACCCAAGAATACACAATCAATCCATATTTCAAAATTTGCTTTAGGGTCCTTGGCCATAACCCACTCAACACTCCACCAATTATAACAGAACACTCAAATCCTCCATAAAAAATCACAAGTGAAAAACGGATGTGACAAAGATTCTTCCTCCATTGTATTTAGGACTCATGTTTATAATTGGGTTAAGTAGGGTAGCACTTTTGTATTAGGATCAATTTTGCATATGAACTTTATCTTTCCAACTTATTTTGTCTAGTCCTCCATTGAATCTATCATACAAGAGGTTTTTTCCTAGATCTGGCCTCACTATTGTGACGGGTAGATGCTGACACGACTCCAACCAGCGCACCTCGCCTTCGAACTCCATTGTGGACAGCAATAGTGGCTCACAGTCTCGCCTTTC
Source organism: Dalbergia oliveri (assembly GCA_030441495.1). Taxonomy (NCBI): domain Eukaryota; kingdom Viridiplantae; phylum Streptophyta; class Magnoliopsida; order Fabales; family Fabaceae; genus Dalbergia; species Dalbergia oliveri. The sequence continues at coordinate 13,831,401 of JAMLFY010000008.1, forward strand.
ATCTTAGTCAATCTAGCCACCGAGCCACTCTCTTGGGCTAAAAGACCCAAGCATCGAATTCATGGCTTCCTTCGTGCCCAGTCGTGCGTTCAGTCCTCACCTGAATGACCGCGCAAAGACCGCCCTCCAGATCTCAGAACCATGAACCATTGCATTGTTGTCGTATCCTCTACCTTGTCAGAGCGCTCTAGTGTTAGAAAATGGCAAAGGTGCTTTCTATGAAGGAGTTCCCTGTGTTGGTCTTCGCACAAAGTAGACAAGAGAGACATATAAAGAAGCTTTCCACTTCTTGTAACAAAAACATGAGAATTGAAGAGTGTATCAAAATAATAAAACCTTATATTTACAAAACTCCATCACAATTTCCTTGTTTTTAAAATCGAAAACAACAAAATATCTTAAACTTGTTTTTCATTTCTTGTTTTTAAAACTCAAATCCTTTTTTGAGTTTTTAAAATCAATGTCTCAAAAACACTTTGCCAAACGTGTTTTTTCATCTTTTATTTTTAAAAGTGAAAACAATTTTTAAAACTCATTGTCAACAGCCTAGAGGCTCTGAAATCCAACTTGTACAGCCTAAATTAATTACAAGCAAACATTCATGTTTATTTCAAGGACAAGGTTATAGGATTTGAAAATTGTTTTTACTGAATATATATGTAAAACATGAATCCACAAAAATGCCAACAAATTTGTTTCTGCATTTGTTTTTAATACTTATGCACTCACCTTGACTTCACCTCCGCCACCATGGACAGACCTCATTTCTTCCACTGCGCCCGCATCATGCCTAGCACTGGAGTAGATGCCATCGCGCCTTGCACGCCTCCCCGTTTCGTTGCTACCGCTCAACCCCTAATACCAACCCTCCTTATTCTTCCTAAAGTTAAAATCCTTAAGGCTATGATTGGAAGCAAAAAAATTGGGGGAAGAGGCATGGAGAGGCAAGGACACTATAGCAAAATGTGTGTTTGGGAGTTAAAAATTAGGAAGGAAAGCGCGGCAATGAGGGATATGAGCTCTCTTTCCCATCAAATTGGGCAGCCATATTGACCTTCCAAATTGGAGGGTTTGGGAAGGACAATTATTATTTGGTGGGAGAATTTCCCTCCAAAATTAACATAATTATTGTTTTGCCTATATAAAACATAACAAAACGAAATGGATACATGTGTTTACATTATGTTAAAGTAGAGATGGCAAAGTAGGTTGGCCCGCGGGTTCGGCTACTTTTTGACGACGTGGGTTGGATTTTTCAACCCACCAAAATTCTTCAACTCGGCCCATTTTATGGCCAACCCAGGGGTGGGCGAGTTAGTAAAAATAGCTAAAATCTAACCAAAATCAGGTTAACCTGTTAGGTTAACTTGGAACCCACAATTTTTTTATAGCGTGGGTTGATACTTTCAACCAAAATAAATAAAACATGTTAACCCGCCTCGTCGCCCGTTTTATGGCCAACCGTAGCTTGTCGGGGGGTCACCCCACCCTTAGGTTAACGAATAAAATTGGAAAACAAAATTTAGTCACTACTTTATTCTCTTCATTAAAATTACAATTCCCAAAGAAGAGCATACTAATTCCCTCTCTTCCTCCATTTAACTCCCAAATAAGGGGATGTCACTACTTTAACCATTCAATTCTATACTTTTCTATTCCTTGTCATTATTGACCACTCTCTTCTCTCCATTTTAAATCTCCAATCATAGCCTAACTCATAGTGTTAGTCCCCAATCTCATTTTAGTATTTTATTTTCTTATTTATTATTATTTGCATTCTAATCTCATGGGTTTTTTTTTTTAACCTTGATGGATTGTTTTGTGTTTCTTGAACAATGCACATGGGCCATTAAATACTTTGGGGTTAGCAAATTAAAGTGGCCATTGCGCCATGGTTGTGGTGAGGATTAACATGATTGTGTGTAGCCACCAAGCAAGTGATAGGCCGATGCCTAGGTCACTGGTGCAACATTATTCCTCCATGGGTGACGTCTCCATAGCTGCTGTCACGTGTGGTCGTTTGTTGAAGAAGTGGATGTTGAGGTTATTGAAGGAGGGTCGGACAAGGGCAACAATGACAAAGTAATAGAAGGTATGAGAGAATGGGAAAGAATAAGTGATGTGCTGAGAAGAAGAAAACAAGGATAGAAAGGGTAAATCAATTATGAATTTATTTTAATATTAAAATAAAATTTAAAATTTGAATTTGAATTAATATCAACCCTTAGATATAAAACTATATGGCTGGGATTTTGTCACCATATAATTCCAAACTTGATTGGTACCACATAAGCATTTGCCATACATGATATAACAAACAAAACTCAAAATCTAGACTTTGTTTTCCACACTTTTGAACAACATTAATTTTTTTTTCAATAATTATGAAGGAAGACTTAATTTACAAGGGGAAGCAAAGTACAAGTGCAAATATGACATAACAGCTCAAAGAAAAAACCAAGACTTCAAACTCAGGAAAGCCTATTGGCAGGTAATAGCATACCCATGCCTAATTAACAACACCCAGATAACTAAAATATACTTCAGCCAACACTCTAGACGCCAAAGCAAAATCACCAGTCTTGATACTAAGAAGGAAAGCTTCACCCCATCAAAGGGGAAGCAAGAAAAACATAAACAAAAACATTGAATTGGTCAGAACACTAATTTTGCTAACTTTAGGAAACACAGATAGCACACCAATGTACAGCAATAAGTTCTTGATTCCAGCTAACCTCTTGTTGAAATAAGTGACTAAAAACCTTTGATGAAAGTAAGATTATAGTAGACTTCAACTAGCGGCTACCTTCCATACTAGCGATACCCTTTCACTTATCCTCCAACCTACTATCCATGACATTCACAACACACACACGCACCCAGGACACATACACCACACACTACACACACAGGTCTACACCTCCTAGGAAACTAAAATCCTCACCGTGTATCCTTCAAAGACGTCCTCAACTTGCATGTCTCCCCCACGTGCTAAACAAATGTTCACTGTATATCACTCCACTTATCACCAGAACCATCTTTCAACCACTTCCTGGGAACATTAAGAAAACCTACCGACAAGATAAATGTTAGACAAAACCAAATCTGCGATTCCTCACAAATTTCTCTCTCTCTCAAAAAAATGTTTTTCCTTCTAGCTCACAACTCTTACTCTATAAAGTTATCTCAGTGTTTCTCTCATACCACCATATTATTCCCAACCAAACTATAGGTTTAATATTCCATCCACAGAAAGAGTATATCTACAAAAGACAACAAAACTCCAACAAAACATCATGTCAAGATTCAGAAAAGAACCAGGATCTCGTTTTTCATAAGATTAGCCATGAAACTATGCCAGTAATCTGTTCATTATGAAAAATAACTTTATTTCTTAATTCCCAAATTGATAGTAAAATAGCATAAAAGCAAATGTGTGTCTACCTTTAAAACCCACCTCTTTCCACATTTCAAAATTTATTTTTGGGTCTTTAGCCATCACCCATTTAATACTCCACCAATTACAGTAAAAAGCCCAAACTTTTCATGTATAGTGGCAAGTAAACATGTGTGAGAGATTTTCCTCATAAATATTGCAACGAACACACTTAACCTCACCATTAGTAATGATATTTAGTTGATTCAAGCGGCTCTTGTATTAATTTCTCCCAAGAACAAACCACATAACTTTGCCCTACGAGGGGTACAACCTTGCCAACAGTACAAATAAAAAGGTTAGCTTGAGAAGCAGAACAACTTTCTTGAAAAAATTTGGCTATAAAAGACTAAATAACAAAACTTTGAGAAGGATGGTAACACCAAACAACTTTGTCAGGGTTGTTCTCTGTTAATTGTACCTTATTCATCATGTCCTCTAGATCATCCAACATAGGTAATTCCCATTGAAAAAGGTTCCTACCATCTTAGACTCCATACCTAACTTAAATCACTCCAAAAGCCGCAATTTGTAACAAACATCCCCTTTGAAGGGAGATGGAGTAAAGCCTTGGAAATAACACTATTAGCTTATCATTACCAATCCAAATATCCTCCCATAACAGGTATTCCTCCATCCCCAATTGCTTTCCTAATCTCTGGAAGACAATAGATCTAATATTCCCATTAATATCACCAATGCCACAAATAGCCCCCACAAACCTACTTTAACAAGACTTTGTTGCTCTATCAAGGGTATAAAGGCATCTAAAGTATGACAAGAGCAAACAACTTGCTTCCAAACGCATCTCCTTCTGTAGAGAATCTCCACCACCATTTAAAAAGTAATGTTGCATTTATAATTGCTAAATCCCAAACTCCAAGACCACCCCATTGTCGGACCTGAAGTACCTCCTAACTTATGAGAGGGATTACATGCCTAGTCTCATTAGAACCCCAAAAAAATATACTCTGAATGGCAATAATTTTCCTAGCAACCACTTTAGGCGTTTTAAAAATCCCTAAGTAGTACATGGGCAATCTTTTAAGACGGCTTAATCAAAACTATCCTCCTGCCTTTGAAAGCATGTTTACTCTCCAACCCTTTAATTTTCTCTGAACATTCTCCAAGTCTAGGGCCCAAGTAGCCTTACATTGCGGATTTGCCCTAAGTGGAATTCCTAAATATTTGATTGGGAAGGAAACCACTTGAAATTTTAACATTGAGCTAACCTCAACTACCAAAGACTCTTGACAATTTAAAGGCACAAGGGTAGAGTTACTATAATTAATGGAAAGACCTGCCATAACCCCAAAACAATCTAAGATTCTTCTTAGACTAACAAGCACATCTTTTTCAGGAGCTAAAAGAATCGTGTCATCCGCAAATTGAAGGTGAGGCACATTTACTTCTTGCTTGCCTATTTTAAGCCCTCGTATCATCCCAATATCAATCGCTCTTATCAATAACCTATTTAGAACATCCGCAACCAACACAAACAAAAAAGGGAAAAGGATCCCTTTGCCTAAGACGTTTTTCCATCCTAAAAGGCTTTGTTGGGCAACCATTTACAATAATTGACATTTCAGCTAAGGATATACAACTCCATATCCACTTCCTCCATGTATCCCTAAAGCCTATTTTTTGTAGAACCTGGTTAACAAAAACCCATCTGACTGAATCATAAGCCTTACGAAAATCTAATTTAAGGATCATGGCTTTTTTTTATATTTTCATAGCCAGTACACAACCTTATTAGCCATCAAGACTCCATCTAAAATCTGTCTATCCTATACAAAATCTGATTGAGATTCTCCTACCAAACCACCCATAACATCCCTCATTCTATTTGCTAGGACTTTTGAAATCACCTTGTACACACAACCAATCATCCTAATTGGTCCATAGTCTCTTACTTCCTTTACTTCACCCTCTTTAGTAATAAGGGTCACCCAAGTCATATTAGCCTTTCTAAGCATCACTCCAAGTACAAAAAACTCCTCAACACATTTTACAAAATCCTTACTTATAAACTCCCAACATTGTTTGATGAAATTAAAGCTAAACCCGTCTAGCCCAGGAGCCCTAAATGATTCACAATCCTACACAGCTTTCTTTATTTCCTCAATTGTGGGAATACTTTCAATCTTTCCTCATCCTCCACAAAAATTCTCTCAACCAAGTCCCCTCAAAATCAATAATAAGTCTCTCATCCTGATGGTACAACTCTCTGAAAACTCCTAACCTCCGTCTTGATGGCTCTTAAGGATTTACAAACTCTCCTACCCTTCCTAATTTCAGTCATCATCTTATTTCTATGTCTGATTGATACAATGGAGTGAAAATATCTTGTGTTCCTATCCTTACCTTTCAACACCTTATCCCTGATAGTTGTTGCCAATAGGAATTCCTCCTAACATGCCAAAGTTAAGCTTGTGCCTTTAAGGCATTGAATCTAGCCAAACTTACTTCCTCCTCAACTCCTTGATCTAGTTTACTCGACACATCAGAAGTTCATCTTCCAATTGTTTTATCTTAAAATCAAAATTTCCAAAAACCTCTTTGTTCCATTTCCTCAAAGGAGCTTTTAAGGACTGAAACTTCTGCATTAGGTTGGAGGCTCCACACCTACCCCATTCTTTTTCAATGAATTTAACAAAATCCAATGAGAAAACCACATATCTAGGCTCCTAAAAGGTCTTAGACCCAATTATAGACTCGCTGGACCAACAACGGGGTATGGTCAAATAAGGAGTAATTCAAGCCAGAAAGCCTGAGATTATAAAGAGTTTGTGACCATTCAGGTCAACAAACACTCTATCAATCCTCCAGGATTAACCTCTTCTCCATGTATACATCCTCCCAACAAAAAGTAATTCGAAGAAACCTATATTATCAATCTATTCTGAAAAAACTTTCATATTTCTTGACATACTCAGGCATCATTTCTCTAACTGGGCATCCAATTTCATTGAAATCACCCATTAACATCAAAGGGACATCTAACCTTGCTTTGAACTCAGTTAACTCTTGCCACAAATGAATCTTGCTCACTCATGGAAGGTAAACCACCCTAATTGCTAGCTCCTTCTTAATATCTCTAAAAAAACCTTTGACACAAATCTATCTTTCTCCTTTATTGATTGAAGCACAAGATAACAAGGATGAATTCCACATACAAAGAATCCCACCATTCCTACCTTGGGGATCCAAAACTGCCCACTCCACATCATCAAAATCCCACATACCTCTAATCTCTAAATCAGACCAACCTAATTTCATGGTTTTTATCAAGCCTACAAAACCTACTTTATAGCGCTTAACAAACTTCTAAATCTCTCCCCTCTTAGCTCTACTCCCTACCCCTCTAATACTCTAATAGATAAAATTCATAGGTTAGGGAGTACGCCTTTTCCTTTGCTTCTCTGCTTTTTCTTCTTTGTCAGTGCCTCTTTTTTCCTAGGGTGCCTTCACTTCGTGTCCTCCTCTCATCACGATCTTCCAATATAACTTGAATGACCAAGTCCTTATTCCTTTCATGAATTGATAGACCTAACTTGCACCCGAGCTTTCCACAAAGCCACACTATTCTTCTGAGCAGTTCGAGTTCCATGTCTAATTTTGAAAAGTTTCCATCCTCAATCATGGCTTTCATGTCGTCATCGTCACATTCTCCATTGGCAAAATCTTTTGAGAGTCCATGTCTAAAGGCAGAAAGACTGAGGGGCATTACTAGAAGTTCCATCACCAGAACAAGTAGCGCAACGCTCAAAACCTGGTGGTTTGGAGAAATCTGACGCGGACAGCCTTTTGAGAGCATCCAATAACACAGGCCCACACACATCCGAAGCGGTATTGGGCTTTGTATGCCCAGATCATTAATTACCTCATTAGTTTTTCTATCATCCTGCTCAGAGTTTTAGACGCTTTCCCATCATTATCATTTTTCCTTGTTACCCCCATTGCTCCTTCACTAGGTTCTGCACATGTCCCCAATTCTTGAATGCACACATCCCTTTTTATGCTTCTAGAGAAATTGTTGACCTCTTCATCTTCATCAATTCCATCCTCCTCAACGGCCCATATCAGAACCGTTGCTTTGACCTGCAACTTGAGTTGGCCATAGATTAAACTCCTTACTTGTTTCTTTGACAAAAATATCAAAGTTAACACCATTAGCTGAGAGGCATATATTGTCTTGAATAGGAGATAATTGTGATGTACCTAACAGAATTTTTGCAGGAAAAAGCTGAGCCATTAGAAGTTTGATAATCAAAACAAATCACTAAGCCCCACAACTCTCCAATCTTACCCAAATTTTCTATAGACTAAGCATGTGGAGGGATGCCAAAATACTCCACCCATACTCTTCTGGACTAGCTTACTTCTACAATGGACCATTTCCTTATGTCATGATAAAATTCTCCCAAGAGCCTAGCATCATTGTTAATAATTTCATCCAAGACATCCTTTGACTCAAGAGTGATTAGAACTTTATATGGCCCCAAGCTCACGTACACTTTCAATAAAAGAGAAAGTTTTTTTCTCAATTTACCATTCATTAATTCAATATATATCGGATATAATGACTCCTCCACCACACACCTTTCAAGTTGAACCATCATTCCTTGGCTAATATCTCCAATGATAGATTTTGGATGGTTTAGCTTTAATCCAATCCCGCCATTAGCAATCATTCCACTTGCATCCTTACCTTCCCTGGTGTTCTTCTCATTCCATTGACATGATTCCTTTGGTTTGAAAGGGCCTCTTTATAAGATAACCCACTCTGTACACCTCCATTACAAACCCTTCCATGATGTTCTGGCATGGTTACAGACCAAAAATTTTCCAAGTGATTTACCATCCTGGGGATCAGGATTTCTCTCCTTTCCTTGACCCCTCCTAAATTCACCATGGATGCTCTAACTTTGCACCCCTGATTTCGACACATGCATGTCTAAGATTGCATCTTGAGCTTTTGAAACTGCCAAACCTAACAAAAGCAAAGGGGTTCCTATTTGCCTTCCTATATTTCCACGAGATAAAAATATCTATAACATTCCCTGAATGACTAAACATCTGCCATAACCATGATTTTGACATCGACAATGGTAGATTGTCCACGAAAACTGTATAAGAAACACTCTCGGCTTTTTTAAACCTGCTCATACTCCTGATGTAGATAATGCACTTGCCTTTTGTTATTACCATGATCCCCTTACGTTCTCCTATGATTTTGAAAAGTAGATTCTTCCAAGCCTCCATTGACCTACCCTCTTCCATTCTCTCTGCTCTCCATTCTAGATTTCTCCTACACGTTTTTATTACTAGTTGCAGTATTTTCTGCAATGGAGATGGAAAATAGCAACAGGAACCATCGGTGGCATGGGCAAAATCACGAAAGCCGTATCACCACAAATCAGAACAACAGAGAGGATAACACATCGAAGGTGATGAAGACAAGATAGTAATGGCAGACACTCATTTCTTCTCAGTTCGGCTCCTTGTAAATCTAAAGTAAATCTGACGTTAGTGAAGTAGATTATGGAAACAAAGCGGATCTAAGTAAATCTGAAGGAGTTCCGATGGTTCATGGTCTAACGACGCCTAGTGGCCGTGGTTTGCTTGCGGTGGTGGCTCGGTTTTGTTCAGGAACTCCGTTCAGCCTGGCTTCGCGGATGCAAGTGGTCGAAGGGAGGAGGCGCCGGGGAGGGGTGCTCCAGAGCGGGATAGAGGCTCGAGGACAAGGCTTTGCGGTGTGAGCGGCGACGGTGGCATACTTCGCGGATCAAAAAAAGACTTAGGACTTTGCGGTGGTCTTCAGGAGTGGCGGAAAGAGACTAAAATCTTATAGAAACCTTAGGGTGTGTTTGTTATAACTTGTTTCAGTTTTCTTTTCCTGAAAATTGAAAATAACACTGAAAACGCGTTCACTTTAAAATTTTGGAAAACTTTTCTAGAAAATTTTTTCAAAAAGCATGAAAAAACTGAAAACCACGTTTTGTGGTTTTCGCTCTTTCCTTGAAAAATTTTGAGAAGGGAAGTAAGAATTGCGAAAACGCGGTGGCACATAGGTAATATTAGTGAACTTTATAACAACACATATATCTCACTTATCAAACCTATCACCGCCCTCGCCAGGAACGCGCCTCAGGCTTGCCTCGGAGGTACTTCCCTTTCACCTTGATCTTCTTCTTCTTCATCCCTTTGCCCCATCCTCTTTTCTCCACTTGGGACACTCCGCGAGACCAAGACCGCTAGGAAGGACCCGTGACCACCGCGAGGAAAGGAGCCACGACCACGACCGCTGCGAGGGAAGGGAACGGCGCGCCAAGATGGCAAGGCCGGGCTGGAACCGGGCAAGCAAAGGGAACCGCGCCTCCAGAAGAAGGGAACCGGGCGAGGAAGGGAACCGCGCTCGAGAAGAAGGGAACACGCGGCGAGGAGGGAACCGCAATCGCCGAGAAGAAGGGAAGCCGCGAGAAGGAGGGCTGCGGCTGGGAGGGAGGCGTCGTGGAAGAGAGCTGATCCGCCCGGAGGGAGCTGAGGCCGCAGTGGATGAAAGGGACCAGCCAGGAAGGAGCTGGCCAAGCTGGTGGGTTTTGGGTTCAAGGGGTTTGGGGTTTATGGGGCTTTGCTATTTTTATCACTAAAATGGGTGCTGATTCCTGATTAGGATTGCATAAGTCCCTGATTTGTAGCAAAAATTTTGTTATATGAATCTGAAATTCCTCCATAGGTTACCTTGGTTTATGAGTAATTTTCTCATTTGGTTTTTATTGTTTCCTGATTGTGTTTATGCTCATGTAATTCAATTTTCTTTCTTCTGCTTTTAGAGAAACCAGGTTAGATTTCAACTAACATTAGAAACCAGGTATGCTTCTTCAACTATTCAAGCATAAATATTGAATGATTTGATGCTGTTGAAAAGGGCATTGATTTATTTATGCCTACTGATTGGGATTTATGCTATCTTGCATTTGGTGGATTTGATTTATGCTATCTTGTGCTAATTGGGTCTGATTTATTAGTGGGTGCTAATTGAGTTTTATAACTTGTAACATTTAAGCTTAACTTTTCATATGCATAGATTTTTATTTGTAGAAATAAATATTATATACTTTGTTATTGTTCATAATGAATATCGGTTGGTTAATATAAAGTTATTAACATAAGATGGGAGGAAAATCTGAACTTGGAGATAGTATGGAATGGTCTATCCCAAACACAAAGGCTTTTATTGACGTGCTTTATGAAAAAGTGAAGAAGAAGCAACAACAAAGTTCATCATTTAAGGGAGCAATTTGGGAAGATATAAACAATGAGTTGGCTACCATAATTGGAGTGAGTTATGGTGTAAATAGATTGAAAGGGAAGTATCAATGACTACGCACTCTACAGAATTTTCCACTTTGTTATCCCAATAGGAGTTACTTGGGACTCTACATCTAATAAAGTGAATGCCCTCAAGAAGTATGAGATGACTTGATTTCGGTATGTTCAACTTTATTAATTAAAATACAATCATTTTCAATGTAATGATATTGTAACTTATCCATTTACCTAATATTAAATTTCATTTATATTTTGTAGAAAGGTAAGTACTACAAAATCTTTAAGAAGCATGGAATTGAGTTTGACTACGAGATGCTAGGTGAAATATTTAATTCTAGTACAACAATTGGCAAATTAGTCATGCTTCCACTCAAGAGCCACCAACCTCTAATGAGGAGAGACAAATGGAAGATGATTTTCTTTCAAATGGTGTGCACATTGCTGGCCCCATTGATGTTGGTGATGATGACTTGGAAGAAATTGGCGATAAAAGGAAACATATGGGATCTTCAAGTGAACGTCGACGCAAAGAGGCAAGGAATTCACGAATAGAAAGACTTGAAGAAGCTTTGAGTCAATGGAGTGAATCCATGAGTGCAAGGACAGAATCTTCCAAAGCAAAAATTGAAGCACTGAAAGCAAAGGCAGATCGATATAAAGCACAAGCTTGCCAAGCTACAAGCCCAATATTGATCCTTATTCTATAAACGCATGTATGGAATTGCTAGACTCCATGGATGATATTTCAAGTAAGATCTACAACAACGCATTGGTGAAGTTTAAAGATAGTGATTGGAGGAGCATGTTTATTAAGATGCCTTCATTTAGGAGGAATGATTGGCTAGCATCACTTGAGTAGTACTAAGCTGGTTATTGACTTTGTGCTTTATTTTTAATGTTTGTAATGACTTGTTTAACTTTTCATGTCTTGACTTGTTCAACTATTTGGTATTGGATGCATTTCAATATTTTCTATTATACCTAATTGATTTTGTTGATATTAGGTATAGGTCAATGTCTTTATTTGATGAGCTTTAATGTTTTCTATTATTGTTGATATTAGGTATACATAATTGATTTTGTTGATATTATGAACAGGTTAATATGTCATTATATGAATCCACAAATAGTTCAAGTTGTGGCAGTAGCACAGATTCAAGTGACTTGGATAATGATTTGGGAGATTTGATTATAGTTTCACTAATCAAGGAATATGAGCATAATTTTATCAATAAAATACCATGTAGGACTTCTATGTTGACTGGGAAGATGTATACTCTTGAGTTCTTGGTTGGGCATGAAGCTAGATGCTATTAGAGTTTTAGAATGGAGAAACATGTATTTATGAGTTTTTGTAACACTTTAAGGGAAGTTGGAAATTTGAAGAATGGTAAAAAAGTAAGTGTGGAGGAAGGAGTTGCAATGTTCTTGATAATATTGTGTCATAATACACGGCATCGAATTGTTCCTTAGCGCTTTCAGCATCTCTAACTGTTAGCAAGTGGTTTAAAATAGTTTTAAAACGGTTTGCAAGTTGGGTAGTAAATTATTCGGCCAAGAAGTGAAACGTTACTCATCCATATATCATAGGCAATCAAAGGTTCTTTCCTTATTTTCAGGTACATTTTTTACATGTTTCTCTAACATATAATCAATTATCTCTAATTTGTACTTAATTATTATTCATATTTCAAATGTAGAGTTGCATTGGTGCCATTGATGGCACACATGTATCAGCTTGGGCTCTTGCATCGAACAAAATGCCTTCGTGGAAGAAAGGTTTTGATAACACAAAATGTATTAGCGATATGTGATTTTGACATGATGTTTACATTTATTTATTCTGGATGGGAAGGTACACAAATGATTCAATGGTGTTTTTAGATACTTTAACTCCTGAAAAATAATTTCCAAAGCCCAATGGAGGTATGCTTTCTTCCTCCAGCAATTTGTGTTATGTATATCACTAATGACTAACTTAGTATTATTGTTTCAATTAATTTACAGATCAATTTTATCTTGTTGACTCTGGATTTCCTAATATGCCTGGTTATCTTGCTCCATATCGAAAAGAAAGATCATTTGCGTGATTTTCGTGAAGGGGCACACGAAAAAAAGAATTGTTCAATCATAGGCATTCTTCGTTGAGAAATGTCATTGAGAGATGTTTTGGAGTATTGAAGGCAAGGTTTCCAATTTTAAGGTTGATGCCAAATTATCCTGTTAGAAGGCAAAGGCTAATTCCAAGTGCTTGTTGTGCGATACATAATTTTATTAGACTACAACATAGAACAGATAGGCTTTTTGTCCATTACTATATAGAAGACTCGGCTAGAGATTAGCATGGCTTAGGGGTTATCACAAGGTATTAATATCGATGCTGCTCAAGCAAATCCAATGGCACAAGTTAAGAAAACTATTGTAAATCAAATGTGGGAAAGTTACCGAAGGCAATGAGATGCATTATATGATTGATGATTGTACTTTTTTTTATTTATATGATTGATGATTATATTTTTTTGATATTACAAAGAGTTGAATATGGAAAGATTATTCTATTTAACATATAACACTTGTATTTGGATCTATTTTTATTAAGTTGTATTTCGGCATTAATTTAGTGTAGAAGTTTTTTTATTCTGCATTAATTTAGTTATTCTGATGAAGTAAAATTACTAAATTGATGTTAAATTTGAAATATTAGGATTGAGTTAAAAGTTAAAATTAAAAGAACTAGGACTAAATTAATATTGAGAAAATTTATTAGGATCAAATTGATGTCAAAATTAAAAATATTTCAACATCACTAATGTTAAAAATTTTGTAAGAATCAAATGGTAGTGTATTAAAAATAAAATTATTTCAATTAAAATTTAATTTGAATTTTATATAAAATCATTTTCACAAGTTTTTATTATTGAAAATAGGCAAAACAAACTGGTTTTCAAAGTTTTCAGTTTTGGAACTGAAAACATAGAATCAAAACAGATTTCTAAAACTGAAAATTTGAAAATGAAAGCTTTTTAAAAATGAAACTGAAAACGAAAATTGAAAATTTTTTCACAAAGCAAACACACCATTAACAATATTAATTAGTTGAGCCAAATCCTGGCTCTAAATGATTATTTATTTATATAACTTAGAAAACTTTGAACGCGTTTAAGTTATATAATATAACAAATTAAAATAGTTTACGAGCTGCTTGGTCAATTTTTTCTTCTTTGGTCAAGGCTCAATGTTTTCTCTAACATGATAGATTGCTTGGGCTGGGCTAATTTGGGTGGCTTTGAGCCCTTAATGAAAAGCAAGACAATATAGGTTTTGTTGATGTTAGGAAGATTCATGACTTGTAGACCCCAAAAAACAGTAAAAACTGACCAGGATCCGCCCTCAACAAAATGTTTGTCAAGCTCGCGAATGTCAAACTGAGGCACAAGCAATCACGAACGAAAGAAAGCGACTCATTATTAGAGCTTCTCCCCTGACTTATCGCCGCACAGCTCTCCTCTGTGAAAACTCCAGCTGGGCTGAGTGGTCTCATGGAGATTCTCTCCATGATGGTTTGGTAATCCCCTTTTCTTTTTCTTTTTTTTTTGTATGTTGTATTATTTTCTCCCTGGAATAAGTTTGTTTGGTTTTCCTTTTGATGAGTTTCTTTCGGCAATTAATGACTGTGTTTGATTCGTGAGCTGTGCAGTAAAGTTCACATCTTGATCTTCTCATGTGTTGCTCACACTTCTAACGGCGTCGAAGTATTGCGTCATGATCGAAAATAAATCAACAACTTATGTTAGTTGTAGTTTTTTTGAGACTCTTGTTTCCATTTTCATATGCGTGTTCATCACGCCAAGTTAATACGTGGGACAAGTTGGTATGTATAATCCCAAAAAAAAAAGGGGTTCATCACTTAAAGGACTAACACAGTTCCTTTGAGAAGCTTTGTCCATGTGATTATTCTTTACTAACTGGATGGATATATCTCTAAAATAAAGAAGCTTGCACTAATTGAGGAAGGTGTTTAAAGTCAATTTTTTGGTGTGTTAGAGTATAATCCTTTGTATTATCTTCGTCTGCGAGTACTGAGCTGCGGTATCAATAAATAGTTTCTTCCACCAAAAAAAAAAACTGATTCACAAGTAAGGACTGAAATTATTGGGAACATGTTAATAATTGTGAATAATTAAAAAAAGTGCCTACGGTTAGAAATAATTGTCTAGATTTAAATGTACACATGATTAATCAAATGATTGAAAATATTTTAATATTAATTTATTTTAGATGTATTTTATAATATTACCCTTAAAATTAACTATCTCTTTCTTTAGTTATTTCTTCCAATTTACTCTAATTTACAAAAAAGTATAATTGGAAAAAATAATAAATATTGTATAAAATTCATAAGTAGACAGTTACTGTTATTTTCAACCGAAGAACGTAACTCATTCAAATTTTTTAATGTTATGTAAACATTTTTCATCGATCAATGTCCTTGTTACAACGTTAACATTGTAAAACATCTAATCTTGACCCTTTCAATGTATACGTGTGTCATTAGAGATAGGAGATTCAAAAGATTCGTAAAGAAATTATGAGCCAAGTTGAGAAATGGTTCGATATCGTTATTTACACAAGACACTTTTAACGTAAGGGCAAGGGCACTGGTTAAATATAGTAAAGAATGTAAATATTTAAATTTAGTAGTGGATTTCAAGTGTTAAAAACAATATTATAAAAATCGACTTAGAGGAAATTATTCGAAAAGCAATAAACTTATGAAACGGTTAAGATTGTTGGATTGGTTTCATTGGACCGGTAACCATTTGCTTGTTGGTTTTATCAAAATCGGACTGAACTGGTTTTTTTTTTTTTTTGCTAAATAATGTCATTTTTTAAACCTTAAAAAAAATTATAATCTGACTTATAGAAAAATGTAGTAACTTTATTTGTATTGTTATGATTTGTGAGTTTGTGATATAAAACTTTGTAGTTTACTTATGTAATTATGTTTTGAACTTATCAATTGTAATTCGTGATTATAAAATGTGAACAATATTTAGAAATTTATGTTATTTATTTATATTTTTATATTTAGACCTCTTAAGAGTGTCAAGTTATTAATTAGTTGTTATTTTATTAAATTTTATTCAAGCTTTTATATATTTTTATATTTTTTTTGTATAAATCCAGTTCGAATAATAATTAGAGATTAAACCAGTGATCCAATAACCCAATGCCTTGATTTAGTCGATCAAAATTCAACCTAATAACTATGGTTAAAAATATAAAAATTTATCTTTTCAAGATAGAAATTTTTTCTTTTACTTCTTTAAAAGGGTACTGATTAGATAAACTCGTTGCATAATTCATATAATTTTCAATATTATAAGTACAATTGTTAAACTTTCAAGGTATGTGATTCATTTATGGCAGTACTTATTGTCATATCCTTGTATCTATTGTTAGGTACACCTTTTTAATGGTTTTTTTTTTTTACATAATATTTCTAAAATATATATCCTTAACTATCTAATAGTTAGTCTAACTTTTATCTATTGTCACACTCATTTAATCTCGTACTATATTCTTTACATACTAAATTTTCTTCACAAATTTTACATCATACTATACATGGTTTTTTTTTTAAATAAGAAGTAGGTTTAATAAATTTAAAGATATCTATAGTTTCATCATTTTTTTAATTAGATCCATCTGACATAAATTTTTTTAATCAAGTCCCTACATTATTAAACTTATATAATCAAGTCTCTAAGTAACCTATATCATGATGAAAATTTAAATTGTAAATGCTTTTGATAGGAATAGTGCAAGTCCCATAGTATTAAATTAGATTTTTAGATGTTTGTTGCATTTAGTTTTTTAGCAATAGGTTGTTTTAGGGAATTGATTACAAAATTTTTCACAATGTAGTGACTTGATTTTAAACTATTTAAATTATATAGACGACTTATTAATTAAAAATCAATTAAACAACGATGACACACAATTATTAATTCTAATTTTTGACTCTGTTATTGGATAAGTGTTTGGTTGAAAAATAAATTACAATGTTTACAAGTTTAAGATATAATATTCATATGATATAGATACAACATTCAAAACTTTTTTTTAAAAGCAATTCATATAAAATTTGAAAAATAATAATATATACACATGCTTAAAGCTTTCAATGTAAAAATACTCGAATAATAAACCTCTAGTCCATTGCCCATTCAACTTATTAAAGTCACATATTGTACTTAGAATTGAAATATATGATCGATATCCATACCTATTTTCCATTTAAGCCCTATTTTTAATACTATTTTTTATTTTTTTATTTATCAGTGTACTTACATGTGTTTAGATTTAAAACAAGTTGATTTAAGAACTATTTTAAAAATATTAATGGAAACAATGTCATCCCTTTTTTTGGAAAAGTTTTAAAAGTAATTAATTATAAATAGGGTGTGATAATTAAAAAAAAAGATTGGACTTAGAATGATTATTAGTCAAGGATATTTATGAAATAATTAAAAAAAAGTCACTAAAAGAACATGGCAATAGTCATACATTTCATTTATAAGTATACTAGTGAAATTAATAGGCACTAGCATACTTATCAATCTATATTTTTTATTTTTATATTTCTTTTAATTTTTTTCTTTCATTATTTTTATAATTTTTCTAAACTTTCTGTACATTATAAGGGTATTTTGAAAATAAAAAATTTGGACATCAAAATGTATATATATATATATATATAAACCGTTTATAATGGCACCAGTTAAAAAATAGTCATTATTTATTTATTTTCTCTATGTTTCTCTCTTAACCATTAATTAAAAAGTGCAACAGCGTAATTCCTGCGGGGCTAAGCAAAATTATGCTAACGTTAGGTTGAAAAAACATATTTCAATTCCTTGGAGGATTAACGCTAGATCAAGGCAATTTGGGAGCAGGGCTGGCTCAAATTGATGTGACATTCGCCACTTGTTACTAAATCAAGGAACTGATGTTTTCCAGTTCTAAGAAGGCGAAGCCTATAAGTCATAAGAAAACTGTTATTTGAATTTATTATGTATAGACTCACATCTTATTTATTATTAGATTGGATGTAAATCTCACTTAAATGGAGTCCATAACTTATTTAATAATAAATATGATGTGAGTTGATATAATATTCTATATATGATGTATATACAACGTAACTAAATCATAAGACATAACACATACATACGCAAATCAACGCATGTGGCTGGGGCTTTGCATTTTGCCAAATTAAAGATCAGTCAAGTCAATATCAAAACGGATATTAATGTAGATGTACCAACTTGTTAGTAGATACAAAGCCTAAACGAGATAGAGTGCGGCTACAAAGACTTCCTTGATGAATAGGGATTTTATTTCATTAAAATAAGGATTTGAATTTGAGCTTTGTAAATAAAAATAAATATAAATTAAAAGAGTTTTGCCTTTATAATAGTCCACCCGTCTTAAGGCGAATATATAATTTGAATTTAAAATAATTTTAGATAATAATGGTTTAGATAAAATTGAAAAAAAAAATGTTTGGCTTTCATTTTCACGTAGACTCTCTCGATCGCGACAAAGTTTGTAGGACCAACCCCTCCTCGTTCACAATATACACATGCACAATAATGCCAGCCATTTTGGCCAAGTTAAACTCGGTTCCAAATTCGGTTAACTTGAGCCTTGAACTATAAATCTTTAAGCCTTTCCAGGTTGTGCTGTGATTACAGATCCTGATAATGGATTCTTATGCGTACTCTTTTTTTGGTTACATTATGCGCACTCTACAGGCAAAAAGAAAAAGAATAATATTACTTCAAAATTTAAAAGACCTACACTATTATAATTGGATGAAATTATACTCCCCACTCATTCTCACTCATTAATATCATCTAATTGTCTATGGTGATAATTGATGTGACATTCCTACAATTTTTGTTTTTATGCATTATTGGTTTTTTGTGGTATGTTTAGTCTTTTTTGCAGGTACGTTTTTAGATGTGAGAGGAGCTCAAACGGCTGAAGTGGTCTCCAATGGTTGTTTGGTTGTGCTAGTTCATTTTTCGTGCATCCGTTATGACGAGGCGGTGACTACCGCGGCTCTTGTTTCCATGTGAATTTAGTGTTTTAAAAGCAGTATTCTTGGTTTTTGCTTGTTTTGGGTAGTTTTGAGTATAGTGTTTTGATTATTATTTCTTTTTTGACTTGTATTACTTTTGTTTTTGCTTTTGGTTTTGGGTAGTTATTTTCGTATTTGGTTTGCTCAAGTAATATATCTAATGCATGTGCTCAAGCTTCTGTCTTTAAGACTTAAGTATTATCTAATTATTATTGAAAAAAAAAGTCAAGATGAGACACTAGATCAATTTTAGGTGTTTAAATAATATTTTTTTTAAAATCTCAATATAGCCAATCTCTGCCACAAGGTCAGTTTTTTTTTTCAATAATTAAAAAGTGATTAATTCTCTCCCACCAGCTTTCAGTTATTATTAACCTTTTGAAATTGGTAACAACAAAACTTGCTGATCTCATCACTGCTCAAACTTACAGTTTATTTGAACTAATACATTAATATCCATTCCCTATATCAAGGCTCGGTTTCGAACAACTGCCCCCTGTTCAAACTACATTTGATGTAATTTTAAATATGAAATTCTTTCACTCTGTGAATAAACTAGTGTGTAATAGTACTGAAAGCTTGATATATTGTATAAACAATACTTATTTATATAGTCTTGAAACTGAAGCTTTCTGTAGATGTGTCTCAATCATCAAGCAACATCATGTCTTTTTTTGTAGTTGATATTACATCTATTTGAACATCTAGTGGGAGTTTAATTTGCTTTTGAGTTGCATTATTTTGGAGATCGATCATGGACTAATTAGTTTATAATATCATTAAAAGCCGCATTAATCATGTTGCGTAGTAGATTAATTGTATGAACATATGACGTCAAAAAATACTAACAACATTAATTGATTTTTAGTGCTATATATATATATATATATATAAGTATTCTTCGAGATTGAGTAGGATAAGAGGAACATCCAAACCCTTGATATATGGCAATCATCTTACATGTGCAGTGGCCCCGTATCAAACCCTTGGTGTCGGTTTAATTTGACGGGTCAGGCTTCAACAATTCTTAGCGTCATTTCCAGCACCATCATCTTCGTCCATAATCACCATATATTTCCATGCCTTTAATTCTTTCTGATCTCTCTCCTCGTGCATACTAATAATTCTTTCTGTACTAAAAATACTTATGGCTCTCCACATTGACTGGGCCTAACTCCATCCAAAAACTAATTGATAGGAAATTTATTCAAACTCTCATAATGGCTATCTAAACCACATCTTTAAGCAAGCTGGACTCTAAGGTTATTTCCTTTCAGTTTAGTTTTCAGATTTATAAAAAAAAACTGAAAAACAAAACTCAAAATTTCAGCTTTCAGCTTTTTCAGTTGTTCCTTTACAAATCTGAAAAGCTGAAACTGAAACAACGCCAATATGCTCCTCTCACACCATACACAAAATGTGAAGTTTGCCATACTAGATATCTGTGGGTGGCCTAATAATACCCTTCTATACCATCTTAAAATTCAGTGTGCCTAACTCAATCCCGAAAACTTCATCAAGGGAAAGAGTTGCTCGAGTTGTTGCCTATGAAAAATGATTTTTTTAAAGATAACAAACCACTTTTTTCCTGTAAGAATATTCTGAAATGAACCCACCCTTCGTCTTCAATATATATATCTTATCAATTTTATCATAGAGTCATCTCCCTTAAAAGTTTAAATTTCAAGAGAGATGGTTTCATAACACAGTATCATAGTCTTTACGACCAAACAATTAGGGGTTTTTATCATATTGCTATTCCATAGTTCACACTTCAAGTCTAAAAAGAGGCACTCGCGTGAAGAAAAGCTTGGGAAAGATGTTGTTTCATGATCAAACTTAGGGTGTTCACAACCCAACTTATTCGAACCTTACTAAAATGGGTTTAGGTCTTAAAATTTGACCTTATGCACTTGGAATTTTAAATCATACTTTAGGTTGATCCAATCCAACCCGAAGTCAAATAAGTTTTATGAAGATTTTTTTAAAATAATAATTAGTGATAAATTACAAGATTTTACAGTTCAATTAATTTATTTTATATAACTTAATGTTATTTTTATATTGATCTAAATTGTTTTGAAATATATATGACAAAATATCTCTTAAATTTTATTTCTTATTTGTAAAATTTTATAACTTTAATATATGTAATGTTCAAATCCTCATATGTTGTTTAAAAGTTGGTTAATACTGGTTTAATCAGTCATTAGTTGGGTTATTATTGGATCGGTTTGTATTCAAAAAAATAACTTAATCTAAAAATTGGTCAATTGGGTTAATCCAACTCGGTTCAAGTCCCATACGCGTACTCATAATCAATCTTAAGCTAATGGGTAAAGGGTAATAAATAGTTTTATATGTAGCACCCTTATATGCGGTTTGGATTGCATGCGTTGAACAATTCGAGTCGCCTGACTCTTATCTTATCGTTTTGTTATTATTGTATACATTCTAAATTCTGATATTCGTTTTATTTATACCCAAAATTTGTTCGGGCTAGCATAAACACAAAATAATTTAGCACAGCGGGAAACACTACCTGACACGGATATGGGCGCTGGGTGCTGATGGTACCATATTATAGCCGTATGATACGGAAGAGAAATAGTAGTTCTATTGAAGCGCGGAGTTTCATGATGTAAGGAGCCTATAAATTATAAGAGTTATGTTATTTGTATTGTATTGAATATCATGTCAATTTATATCTTATTTATTATTAAATATATTGTAGATCCTACTTAAATGGGGTGTAGACCTTAATTGAATGATGGATGAGATATGAGTTGATTAAATACATATTATGAATATAAATAACATTTTGCAAGTATAAACGAAGAAAAATGTTCCTTTTTAATATTTTAGGTAGTGTTTGGTAAATGTTCTAGAACAAAAGATATGATGACATTGAGAATAAAATATATTTAAAGAAGATAATAAAGACAAAAATTTCAAAATTGTCTCTATTTAGAATAAATTTTGAGTCAATTTCCATACCTAAATAAGGAGGAATGTCACAGACATTTTTCGAGACACATTAAAATATTTTTTAAGAATATCTATTTAAATATTTCATATTTTATATTTATAATCCTTACTTTTCAATTTTTCATCAAGTTATAAAATTAATCTTCTTTATCTTTTTATCAATCACTATGTTCTATATATTGCTACCAAAAACAATTCTATCTTTGCCTCTAGCATTGTCTTTATCTTTATTATCTCATTGTCTTTACCTTTTTTGTCTTGAACAAATACTAAATGTAGCTTTAAATACACTCAAATACATAATAAAATTAAAATAAATATTTTAGATTTTAATATTTTTTTTGTTTTTTATAAATATAATAATTTTTTATTTTAGTTCTTACCATTCTTTCAACTATTTTATTTAAATATTTCATGTTATCCCTATTATGTTAAGTCAGATGTTAAATAGTGATGTTTATAAAAATAAAAAAATATTATTAAACTATTTATAAAGATTAAAAATTCAATATTATAGATACTAAATGATTTTTTTTAAATATTTATAGGCACTAAAATTTTAAACAAAAAAATAAAACCAATTTTTTTAAAAAAAATGGATAAAAGCAAAAAAAAAATTTATAAGGACTGAAACCGAAATTTACTATATTCTTAAAAATAAAAAAATATGGTTAAACCTAAATTTTAATTAAAGTATTGAATATGGTGTTATAAATAAGAATAAATTTATACTGTATGGTAATGGAGAGAATATGTCGGAAGCACATACACATAACTAAAATTTACATTTATGTAAACTACAATCATCACATGATAATTCAGGTGTCAAAATCTTTACTTATAAATAATAAAATTAAGAACAAATATTCTAACATATGCCATAGCAGTATGATATTTAGAATTTAATTTTAATCTTTTTAATTAGTTAATGAATTCAATTTAATTTGCTCTAACCGTGTAAAATTATCTAATTTTACATTGTCAATTACAATCAATAAAATTTTATCAAAAAGATAAATCATAGGAAATAACTACTCAATATTATAGTTATCCACCATCATTCATCTTGTACACGTTTGACATATGAAATTGGAATTGTATGTTCCAAATCCGATTTGCTTGTTTGTAATAGTGATAAATAGAATTGGAATTATAATTTCATGTACAATCCAATTTCATGAAATTCAAAAACAACTAAATGGACAATTCTTAATTCATAATATATACCTTATGAATTGTCAATTTCAAGACTTGTTAACAAAATCTCTTTTAATCAAAGTCTATATAATTCTTTCTCATTTATTTTCTAAAAATCATGTTACAATTCTATAGTGTGACCAAACATAAAATTTAAAATTCTAAGCCAATTCCAATTCTAACATCCAAATAGTCAATAAAATTCTATTGGCTGAAAGTGTATAAAGTTATTTTGTACTCTCAATATATAAAAATTAAACTTAATTAATTACCCTTTAAAAATTTTAAAAGTCAAATTATAATATAAATAGCGAACAAAAATTAATTCAAAGCACGAGAATTCATCAATAATTTTAGTGTGGCAGTAAACAAGTTCCACTTTTAAGGAGAGAATTAAAGCTCAAATCTTAAAGAAGAGAATTCATCTTCAATAGTGATTTTGAGTATGGCAGTAAACAAGTTCTACTTTTATACATACCATAACATTGTTATTCATAACATTGTTAAAGTGAACATTTTTTAAAAAATATCTAATTATGGAATTATTTAGTTATAGATTATTTAATTAGTCACAATATATGCAACTATTTGATGGATCAGTTCGAGTAATTTTGCATTTGCTTTCCTTAAACAACTATTAAATATCATTGAGATTTAGTAATATATTTGAAAATAATTACTAAATTATAAAAAAACAATGTATATAGAACTCTTTAATAACAGAATTTATATACAATACTACTTATTATTAAAATATGGATTTGTCTAACCAGTGACCTCAAGGACACTGGTTAATAAAGTAAAAGAGAAAATTTTAGGGTCTATTTAGTTTGAGGTTTTAGTTTTTAATTTTCATTTGAGTTTTCAGTTTTGTAAAGAAAATACTAAAAATTTTGAAAACTAGGCATGTTTGGTTTGAATTTTCATTTCAATTTTTCAATTTTATAGATTTTATGAAGGAAATATTAAAAATTTTGAAAACTACAAATTTTAGTTTGCAATTTTCATTCCAGTTTTTGATATTTCCTTAACAAAATCCTGAAAACTGAAAGCTGAAAATGAAAGCTGAAACTGGAAATTCAAACCAACAACCCTACAAATTTCAATTTTCAGTATTTCTTTCACAAAATCCTTAAACTGAAAGGTAAATGAAACTGAAACTCAAACCAACAGGCCTTTAGTCTTGGAAAGATGAACTTTTGCATTTTCAATATTTGGGAACCACTATTAAGTTTCAATAATAGATATTTTTAGTATCCTTAACTAATACCCTTAAGGTAGTGGTTAGCAAAACCCTTAAAATATTAAATAAAAGTTTTTTTTTAATGGGGGTGCATAAAAATATTAACTTGCCTAAACAAGTAATTTAGCATTTATTTTTTATTTAAGATATTGCATACAAATTTTAACAATACTTGTTTATATTTTTAATAATATTTATAAATACTATTTAGGAATTTTAACAAGATTTTCTTGTTAGTAAATATCAATAAAAAACTAAATGTGTAGTAATACTCTATGAAGCATGGACATGGGACACGACTTAACACAAACAAAAGACACATTAAAGTTGAAAAATTATAGGACACAGACACAACATATATATAAGTAAAAATTTAATGAAAATGATACATTATTCAAAATACCATTTATATAAATTTCACTTATATTTTATTTTTTATAAACTTGAAAAGTTATGTATTATTTTCTTTTTATAACCTTGTTTATATTGTATTTTTCTATGTTAGAGTAAAAAAAAAGTACATTTTAAATTAAATAAAGGGAAAAAAGCAAATTATCCCTGAACTTTTGGTCGTGTGTAATTTAGACCTGAGTTTTAAAAATGTGCGCACGCGACCCCTTGTACTTACAGATGGTGCAAAGAGCCTCTTAGCGCTGATATTAAAAGCCACTGTTAAGTGACCATGTGCTTCTCACTTGCACGTTATATTGGATAATTATACCCTTATATTAAAATTAATTTGCAATCCCAATTTGGGAACACTTTTCCCCAATCTCTCAAACTCAAATCATGCCTTTCTAAAACCCTTATCTCTCAATCTCTCAATCTCTCCTTCTTTCTTGTTTTCTTTAGATCTAAACACTTTGTTATTGTTTAGTAGAGCTTGAAGGAGGCCACGACTTTATCTTCTTTCTTGCTTCTCAACTCACGCGATGGATACACGCTTGAAGGAGACTGTGACACTCAACCAGGGAAAGACGCAGGGACTGCAAAAGGAAAAGGAAGACCAAAGCTGACCAAAATGGGGACTACTTGTGAAGACAGCGACGCAATTGCGAAGACCAGGGAAAGACCTCGCGATGGAGAAGACGGAGAAGGGGCAATGGTGGCCAAACAAAAGCTTGGCGGAGTTCGTTGGTCAGAAGGCGCTCTCAAAGAAGAAAATAATAGTGATTGGCAGAGCAACGACGGCGATGGCACTGGGTGACAGCGAGAGGCGGTCCTCGAGGCGGTGCGATGCTTGATGCATTGCAAAGGAGGAAGGACCGTGGTGGTGATGATGGCGGAGCGGGGTCATTTCGGAGAAGGCGCGATGACTGTGGCATGACGGAGGCGAAAATAGAGCCTCTTCCCTTTTCCTTTCTTTCTTTGTTTTTTTCTACTGTTGCTTCTCTTTTTTGTTGATTGGGTCTGTGTTTGTGAGATGTTTATGGGCTGTGGTTTATCATGGCTTTTGTGTTTGATATGTTTGGTTTGATTACTGCTATGTTATGTTTGATGTTAAAAGAGAGTTTTGGTTGTGGTGTGGGATTGGAAAAGCTTGGGGTTGTAATGGAATGATGATGATTTTTTTCCTTGATCATGTATTCTTCATGGGTATGGGTTGCAAATGCTTTATGTTGAGGTGTGATTCTGATGATGATGATGATGATCGAGTTGCTATGGCTGAGACGTGAGTTTTGAGAGATTGGTAAAAATGAAAAGGAAAAGTGAATTAAGAAATAAGGGGTATTTTTGCCAAATTGTTGATGCACGTAAGAAGTACATGGTCACTTAATAGTGGCTTTTAACGTCTGGCAAAAAGTCTTCTTTACCATCTAGTAAGTCCAGGGGTCGCGCTCACATTTTAAAACTTGAGATCTAAATTGCACGACTAAAAGTTCAAGGGGTAATTTACTTTTTTCCCTTAACGATGCAAACTTGTGTCATTGATATGTTATTGGTGTGATAAGATTAACACACGTATTCAACACATAGATATGGCACCCAAATGGTGTGTCCGCCTTCATAGATAATATTCAATATCTCATATTTGAGTCTTGAGGATAAACAAACCAATATATTAAAAAAAATCTTTACAGTAATTCTTAACCAAATTAGTTCGCTTTCAATAGAATTCGGCCGGCTACTCATCATATCTTATAAAAAAAAAAAAAAAAAGCATGCATGAATCTTTTACGAACTTTCAGGGTCTAGGTGCACTGAATTTTAGCTAAACGGCCAGAAACAAAAGAGAACAAAGAGAATAAGATATGATTTATTCTCCTAAACATTATCCTAATTACTAAATGAAGAAATAATTGATTATTTTTTAAGATTTCAATACATTAAATTATCTATTTTTTAACTCATTTAATAATTAAGAGAATTTTTAGGAGACTATAGCATTCGTCAGAAATTGCATCCCATCAGTTGTCCCCTATATATTGGCTTGTGCACTCTAATTCCGTGAAAAAACTAAACTGTGCACAGCACGACAAATTAAACAAAATTAAGAGAACATGTGAGAAGGTGAAAATTGCATGTTATCAACTGAGTATAAAAGTTCATTATATTTTATCTAAAGGAAAAGTGAATTAATGAATGGGTGTAAGGCTGGAAGCCAAGAAGAAACATATAGGATATCTTCCCCTGTAAAGTGTATCCATTTTCTTCGTTTCAGTGTACTGCCAGAATAGAAAGAAGAACCCAAACAGACTTCGAACATATACAGTACATATACAATCAATATGGAAACACCCTGAACAATTTTTTTAGAACATGCACTGCGCATTGTCGGAATGTATCATCTAAAGAAAAACATGGTGGTAACCAAAAAAAGAAAAACATGGTGGTGGGGCACTATGTATCAACTAATTAAAGACACCAGAAATTATTGGATATTCTGAGAATAAGAGAATGTATTTATTCTGCCTATTTAATAAATGACACATTGGTTTTTGTATTAAATATACAGGAAATTTGGGAGATAACAATAGTCCATAAAATTAATGTGTCATTTATTAAATGAAATAGAAGAAATGAATTCTCTTACTCTTAAAACATTTAAGTATTTTTCTTAAAAGACACACATACAAACGGGTATAAATACTACCCTCAATATGGAATGTAGGGTGTAATATAATGGCACCTTCTTCAAATAACTCTTTACACATTGTAAATTTGAAAAATCTTATTCTAATTTATTCTCTTTTATCTTGTGTCAGACAAAACCGACAATGTGGACACGTATACAAGTAGAAAATTCGATCATCTACATAATTGAATCGAATGTAAGATGAGTCATTAATCAATTGATTATTATTATTATTATTATTATTATTGTTTGGGGATAACAGACTTAAAGCAATTTGTCAGTCTTCTGGCCTTTTCTCTTTATCCTTTGTTTCGGGCTGCTGTTTGTCACCTAATAAACTATTAATTAAATTATCACTTGATTTAATTACACAACATGAAATAAATATTTGTTTCCCGGAATCACCTAATATTTTCAAATGAATGAGTTTTGTGGTGATCCCGATCCACTTTGGATCATGTGACCTGCAGAAGATGAAGCCAGAAAACAGGAAAAAGAATCAGTGGGAAGAGCTTTATCTGCTCAGCCAATCATTTCGAATTCATGTGTCTTCATAGAAGACCATAAAATCTCACAGCTAAACACAATTTTAATGTTTATGATAAATTAAAGATGCGCTTTCTGCAAAATCGAATAATTAAGAAAAAGTTCAGGTTTTTAAAAATATACATGAAATGAAAAGTGACATGTGACACTTAAAAGTATCTGGCTAGACAATATGGTTCTTACGGCCATTTGGTTACTGTATTTGGACAAAATATACGGAGATATTGAAATAATAGAGATAAAAATTCTATATCTCCATTGTTCCTATTTTTGGATGGATAGATAATTGGGTAAATTTTATCTTGGGATGAAGATATTTTTAATATTGTTGTATTTATCTTTTTTTCAAATAGATTTATATCTTCAATATTTCTGTATTTTGTGTCCCAGACATTAATTAACCAAACAACGCCTATAAGTTTATTTAAGTAATGAACTTGCTTAACCTTGATGCAAATGTCCAATCTCCAGATAGAAGAGTGGTTGTTGAATTCATGAGATCCATTATGTCGAAAGTCATCCTAAGAATGTAAAAGTCGGGTGATATGTTCTATAAAGTGACGATAGTAGAATTATAAAGAGTATAGACCCTTGTCAACACCGTAGAATACTCGGAAGAGTTTCCGGTCATGAGGAGCAATATTGTGTTGGATCTCACATTTGAAGGGAGAATGATCGAAAAGTTTGTCTTAAGATTTTGGATAAGTCATCAAGACATAGTGTCTGATTCTCTGATGTAATTTCTTAGTTAACATGTTGATTAAGATCTCCCCTTGTAATGTTGAGCTGCTCCTCCAACAAGATATTTGTAACGTTAATTTATTTGATATCACAGTTATGATTTTTAAATTTTAGTAACTTTAACGAGGTCAGAGCATACAACTTTTCAAAAAATGTTATACCGAGACAGACCTTACAAGTGATAAAAAAGTTATTATTGATCAATAAATAAAAATTTAAAACATAATAAATAAATAAAAAAGATCAAACCACGAGTCAAGTTGAAATGGTAAGGCTCTCTCATTCTTTAATTATTATGCGAAGGATTGGTTATTATGTCTGATGGTGGTTACCTTGAGAAAAAAGTCCAAAAAAATAATTACATGAGCTGATATTAACTATTCTGCCTTATAGAAACAAACGTTCAATTTTAAAATTTTATTTTTTTATAAATAACTGTCTATTTAGGAATTTTGGACAATATTTATTATTTTTTATTTTTTTCAGTTATACCCTTTATTAAAGAAAAGAGAGTAAATGAGAAAAAATAATAAAAAATAGTATTAAGGATAATATTAAAAAATATAACTAAAAGAAGTTAATATTAAGGCATTTTCAATCATTTTATTAATTCATGTACACATTTAAAATTATATAATTATTTCTAATGAGAGGGAGTATATATATATATATCTTAAAAAAAATTTCGTGATAGTGGGATTGATAACATGGTATCATATGATATTTTTGATTTCCCTCTAAACATTTCACCAACAATGATGCTGAATCATTAAATTCCACCACCAATAGCACTCAATCATCAAACTCCACTACGTCAATGTTGCCCAATCAAATTTATTCATTTATATTTTATTTTCTATATATAACTTATATTATATGAACGTTTTAAAAATCTTATTTAAGATATTTATATTTATATGATAAAAGAAAAATGTCATAAAATAATATTTTTAAACATGTTGATTTCAAATGGGTAATAACTAGTTAGCATATACATTACATGGGTAATATATATATATATATATATATATATATATATATATATATGTGTGTGTGTGTGTGTGTGTGTGTGTTTTCTTAATTATATAAACAATTCATTTATTATTTTCTTAATAATCTATATAAATGAATATGATAATTAGCTAATATGTACATTAAACAGGTAATAATTTATATAAATTAAATTTATAATATTATCAAAATTTATTTATTTATTTATATATTTTTTTGTTTTTTGACAGATGAAGTGAAATGAAAAAAGTATGTATAATTAATATAATTTCAATTTTAAAAATTAAATAGTATTATTGCTACACAGAAAAAAGAGCATTAAATGTCGCGAAAATATAATTTTTTGTAATATATCTGCATAAGGTAAGTTTTTCATTATTTTATGCTTTTTGTGTTATAGAAAAATAAACAAAAATATTAACACATATACTTTGAACTGTTTTAAAAATATAAACAAATAATATAGTCTTATTATCAGTCCAACAATTCCTTCCCCTTTTGAAACAAATACTTACCTTTTTTTTTTCTTCTTTCTTTTTTACTACTTTTTATAATTTGCAGCTTTTTGTTGGAATGTCATTATTACCTGTGTGTGTATACGGGGCCCATTGCACATTTGGGATGGGTCTACATGCTGGTGCATATACTGAACACAAGAAAGTGATTGAAAGTTTTAATGTGTACAATATTTGCTACACTGTAATTAATTAATTATACGGCATTGCTCGACAAACCATGACCTCCAGGGCTTAAACAATTTCAAGTCTGCAAAGGGCAAACTCATCTCCTCGCCCTTCCCTCTGTCTTAATTAGCTTCTATATGTGCCCTAAACTAGTGTCACTATCTTTTGTTTCATTCATTTTTCGAATCTCCTTTTAATTTTATTTGTGTCTTTTATTTAGTTCTTGCTTTACACTTTGAGTACCTGTACTTAATAGGACAATAGTATTATTCTGATGACACTAATCCCACCAGGAAATGTTGATCATTGACACATTTTTAATTTCTAATCAATCTTATTAACAACCATAATCAGCAGTGCATGTTCAATGAAAACATCAATCCCCACTCTATGGTGTTGAGAGGCCCTGGAAGAGGCAAAATGTCCCCAGATTATTGAACTTTTAGTGTCTGCCAGGATAATTATTTGTTTAATTAAACTTTGTGTAAATAAATCATGTAGCCTCCCAAGAAAATTTTATAAGATTATTTAATCCTTCAAAAATTGAAATTAAACCTTTTAAGATTTTAATAATAATACATTAGTATATATATATTTGATTCTTTAAACATGTGATACTTTAGTTCAGAGTTTAGAACTATATTTGGCTAAGTGAGTCCTACACCTCATTGGAGGGCTATATGATAGAACCATATTCTTGGAATAAAAGTTATAATGGTTCCTAGAGGGAAAATAAGTTGAAGGGTGATTTTTAATGAATTTTATCAAACCTTTAAGTGTTTCGTTTTTAGCCCACAAGTTTAGAAAATCTAAAAATTAATTTGAACTAAAACCCAAATTTTGGATTCTTTGTTGGGATTTTAATTTTTAGATATTTTATTTGAATCCAAATGGGGGGTATTTCCTTATTTACATTTATGTTTTAAAGTTAATTAACTTAAAATTAAGAAATGTATAAGTGAACTCTGGAGACCGCCCAACGGTCATGGGAAGGCGAAAAGGTTGTCATAGAACCTTTATTGGCATTTTCCAGCTGGATATTCCACCGCAGGCGGTCATTTGAAGTTTATAAAACCGTGATTCCTTCTTCTCCTTCATCAATTTTCTCTCTCTCTCAAATCCATCATTTCCAAGCTTCAAGGTAAGTATATGCTGTTAGATTATGTCTTTATTTCTTCATAATCTTTGATTTGACCGATCATTTCTTTCATTGTTATCAAGTGGGTCCTCCCCAATTTTGTTAGAATAAGGATAATCAGATTATTAGAGTTTAATTTAGAGTTATAATTGCTCTATGGCAGTTGTTGGTGCCAGAGACGGTGAGTAGATCCTATGATCCTTATGTTGATCATTAGAGTTAATTTCTAAATTATGACGTGGTCATATGATATTAGAAATGAAAGCATGAAATATATGTTTTTTGAAACTCATGGGACCATTATTGTTAAAAGTGATTTTTATTAAAGAACAAGAGTATGAATATGATTATATTTAGAGATTTATGAAATGGTATGATGATTTCAAAGTATAGCACAAGTATATGATATGGTTTTTAGAGAAAATAAGTATTTTTATGATACTCAAAAGTATGGAATTCAATATGATTCATAACAATTGCCATACATATTCTGTGGACTGAAATGGAATGCCTCCCTTGGGCATGATTTCATAGTCAAGTTATGCTAAAGTAGATTGTTAAGTCATATGAGACCAAAGCTTTCAGAGTTTCAAGAGTTTTTATGTTTAAATAATTTTATACATATATTAGAGATTTTGTGATTTCAAGAATAAAGTTTTAAGAGAAATGATTAGAGATGTTGTAATGATTATATGAATTTCAGAATTATTGATTTTATATACTAGAGCTTGTGAACTCTAGGATAGAAGACTTTGAGAAAATATTAGATTTCTGAGTTAGACGGTGGTTAATGTGTTAAATAAATTACACCAAGTATGCCTAGGCAGAGATACAGAAAACACATGTTCTTCCCTTAGCTGTAAGGAATGAGGTCTAGAGGGTTGCACCCCTAGACAAGTCTAGGAGGGTGGAGGTGTTGGCACCCTTAGACAATGTATATATTTCTCAGGAGCTACTACTACACTATGATTTTATGTGACTACAAATAGGAAAGTAATGAAGAAATTCCTTTATTGAGTTATAAAATGATAATTTGAATATATATACATATATAAATGTAGGTACATGTGATTATGTAAAACTATGAATATGATTTTAGAGATATTATTATTGATGATTATATATGTTTATTTGTTTCTTGATTGTCCCATGAGGGTTATGGGTGAGGCCTACTCATTTTTGATGAAACTTCTCCTTCTTCCATTATTATTATTATCCTATCCACCTCATTCCAATAGAAAGTTCCAGGCGAGCTTCACTTGAAGTGAAGTATCTTTATATTTTGTTTAGAAATATAGTGCTTGTGACGGAATTATTGAATTGATTTATCATGATTATTTTGTAATTACATGATTTCAGTTTCATGTATACTTTGTATAGAGAGATTCATATATTTTGAGTCACAAAAATATAGAGTGATTGTTAATTTCAGAACTATGTTAGAAATGATTATGATATGCTATTAATGATGAATATGTTTTCAAAGATCCAAAGGTTTATTAGAGATGGAAATTTTGTTTATTAAATGGATTTAATATTAAATATGCATATAGAAAGACTAGATTATGAGGCTTGTTGCACCATTAACACAAAACACTAATAGAATCATACATTGACTTTAATATGATGTTAAGTAATGTATATATTATTTGAAGTAGAATAGTTTAAAATGACTCATTTTAATTATTAAAATTCATAAAATGTGTTATTTAAATATCTATTATAAGTCATAAAGTGATTATTTTGTATAATTTTAAAACATATTATACTCATTTTGGCATCTAAAAAACTTGTTCTAAAATAGTTTCATTTAGTTTGACTGATATTTTAATGACACATCATTATATTGTACTAAATGTATAAATCCATTAACTAAAAACTTATAAAAAGATAAATATATTCATCATTTTTAATCTTAAAAAATTATAAGATTATTTTTTTTCTTAAATAATAAAATTATCCGACATAAAAATTTTGAAGCAACAAAAAGGTATTGCTCTTAAACTTTTATTAAACTCAAGTTGCAAATCATAAAGTTCCAACCTGATGCACGCTCTGCTATTTCTGTCAATACAGGTACCATAGTAACTTGTGCCGCCATCAATAAATTTTTTATTCAATCTTTCTCTCGTTTTTCAATTCGGGTTGAGGAGGTGGTGTGCTGAATTATGCCATGTGACTGTGAAGGGTGTGTTTGGTACAGGGATAATGTAAATAAATTACACCACATGCATTTTTTCCCTCTTAAACGGTATATAATATCCACCACAAGGTATAGTATCTAGGGATCCTTGCGTAAATTTTTTGGTCTAAACCGGTATTAGAAGTTTATTAACTTGGGTTGATCTATTATGCGATAAAACTCTTTCATCATTAGTTATTATTATTATTATTATTATTATTTATTTAGGCGACAGAAACCTAAAAGTTTTACTTGAGGAATTAAATATGGAATCACTGTGTAAGGGAAAGATCCAACTCTCTGCCATCGCAACAAAATAGCTAACTGATTTTAACAGATTGTGTTAGTTTGTTAGAGAGATGCTGTTGCACGATTAACACATCACAGCTTTATATATATATATATATATATATATATATATATATAGTGTATTCTAATGTGCATGATCTTTTCTATAAGGAACGGTGAAGTATGAATGTAGCAATGCTAAATGAAGCCGTGTGGCATGGTTTGAAGACCTTGCTAAAGGAAGGCGGCATCTTGAGTGGTTTCAACGGATTTGTAACCATTGTGGTGACTCTAAACTTTAAATCCAAAAAGATAAAATTAAATTACTATTTTATCCTTTATTTATTTCTTTTTTCCATGATCATCTTCTCTCTCTCTCTCTTTCTATCCTAGATCTGACTCCGCTATTATCTCACCAACAATCACCGGCAACCTTCCAAGACGGGGTGAGAATGTGGGATAGCGAAGAATAAGTTAAATTACTATTATGTTACTTTAAATTTCTCTCTGCAATAGGAAAAATAGAAAAATGATAAGTTAAAGAAGATTACAAGAGACTTTGAAAGCCATATTATTGCAAGCACACATCCAAAAACAAACAACGAGATGGCAGTATTTTCACAGTTGGAAACACCCACCACAATCACCATGTACAAATGTGGAATAGTGAAAATGCAAAGTATATCCCAAAATAATAAAATATTTTAAGTAGATTTTTAATTGCTTAATTCCTATGTCTTATAATATATATATTTATGTTCACAACAACATCAGTAAAATAAACTAGGCTGTCATAACAAGATGTTCCAGAGTCTTGATGCGTTCGTGTTTATATATATATAAGAGTTCGCCGATAAGATTTCCAAACACACAAGA
Source organism: Dalbergia oliveri (assembly GCA_030441495.1). Lineage (NCBI taxonomy): Eukaryota > Viridiplantae > Streptophyta > Magnoliopsida > Fabales > Fabaceae > Dalbergia > Dalbergia oliveri. The sequence goes on from JAMLFY010000008.1 coordinate 13,866,293, forward strand.
CACGACAAAAGTTATAAATAAATAAAATTGATCTTAGGAAAATGACTAAACTAGCTTCTCAATGAATTGTTGCTGTTACTCTCGAAAGATATGACCAACAGCACATTGGCCAGAATTGAAAAATGGAACAGAAAGCTTAACAAGCTTAGAAGCTAATAACTATAAAGAAATCAAGAATAACTGATATGGCTAGTTGTTTGAATAAAAAACCAACAAACATAATATGATTTCCTATTTCCCCCTTTCTATTTCCACCGTTAATATATTCAAAGTCCAAGATCCAATATGGAAAGTTTCCTCTAGCATGAATTTATAAGCAAAGAACATTTAAAAGGGTGTGTTAGAGTTGCCACCATTAGTCCACGTCATGCCACCGCTGGAGTACCCTCCATCGACATCCATGTTCACTGGCAATGAAACACAAAGTAAAGAAAAACATAGAGAAGTGAGAGAATTCATTGTCTTTTTCTTCCTTATAGAGGCATTTGATGATCACGACGAGGCTAGAGCCGCCGTTCTCACCAGAATTTGGAAGGCTGCTGAGTGATTGTTGGTGAGATAGCAAAGATAGAGTCTTTTTTACATAAATAAAATAAATTAAAGGTGATATTACGTGAATCCACCATCTAAACTCGTTTACATATTTGTCCGTTTTATATAATAGAAGTCGATTATAATTGACTTCCACGCAACATAGAAATCGATTATAATTGACTTTCTGATGCATGCACTCTCTCACATGGTGGATGATTCCAGGATTATAGTTGACTTCTTACGTTTAAGTTGACTTCTGTCAAACTATAATTTCTTTTTATTATAATTGATTCTCAGAATCTGACACATTCTAACACCTATTGAAAGTCGATTATAATTGACTTTAGTATCAACTTCAATCAGCTCAGTTATAAATAGAGAGCTCCTGAACCATTTGCATGCTTTCATCGAATCACGTTTGTGGGATAACCATTGTAAGAAGGAAGTGCAAACCAAAAGCAGAACAAGTTTACTGGAAGAAATACTTATTGTCAATTTTTTTTCTTTTTAATTTTTAAGTACTCTTTTTCATTGAAGTTTTTCTATTTCTCTAAATTGGTAATTTGACCTTTGCCAACTAACTTCACTTGTTATTTACCTCGGACAATGCTCATTCATGTTGTTTCAATAATTTCGCATACTAAACAATACATCAGGAAAATTCAACAGAGAAGAGAAAGAGAGAGAGGGGGTAGGGAGATGAGGTGGTTAAGAGAAATAAAATAATAAAGGTGAATAGATGTTATTTACCCTTATATAAAATATTGATTTAATTTTGATACAATGTTGGTGTAAAAAAATTTATACATACCCTTCTCTCTTTCTTCTGTTGAATGTTACTATTTTATTTCTCTTGACCACCTCCTCTCCCTACCCCTCTTTCTTTCTCTATATTGAATTTTATTGTTGTGTTGTTTAGTATGCGAAATTATTCAAACATAATGAATGAGCATTGTCCCAAGGTAAATAACAAGTGAAGTTAGTTGGCAAAGGTCAGATTTCCAGTTTAGAGAAATAGAAAAACTTCAATGAAAAAGAGTACTTAAAAATTAAAAGGAAAAAAATTGACAATGAGTATTTCTTGATTAAACTTGTCGTGCTTTCTTGTTTTGCACTTCTTTCTTACAATGGTTATCACACAAATGTGATTCGATGAAAGCATACAAATGCAGTTTCAGGAGCTCTCTATTATAATGAGGAATGACTGAAGTTTATACTAAAGTTGATTATAATCGACTTTCAATAGGTGTCAGAACGTGTCAGATTATCTAGAAATCGATTATAATAGTCTTCCGTGTTGACATAAGTCGATTATAGTTGACTTCTGTGTGAACAGAAGTCAACTATAATCGACTTCAGTGCTGAATCACCACCATGTGAGAGAGTGCATGCATGAGAAAGTCGATTATAATCGATTTCTATGTTGCGTGTAAGTCAATTATAATCGACTTCTATTATATAAAAATAGGACAAATATGTAAACGGGTTTCAGATGGTGGATTCACGTAATATCACCTTTAATTTATTTTATTTATGTAAAAAACCCTGGAGATAGAAGAGAAAGAGAGAGAAGATGATCATGGAAAAAGAAAATAAATAAAGGACAAAACAATGATTTAATTTTATCTTTTTGTATTTAAATTTTAGGGTCACTACAATGGTTACCAACCATTGGAATCACTCAAAATGAGGGCCTCCCTTTGGCAAGGTCTTCAAACTATCCCATGCGGCTTTATTTGGTAGTGCCACCTTTAGACTTCACCATTCCTTACAGAAAACATCATGCACAATAGAACGCACCATATACATATCAGCACTTTGAGCTATATGCTCAATGAGATTCATTAAGTCATTTTCACAAACACTTCTCTCAATACTTTTCTCTCTTTGGTGTTCTCTTCATCTATCTTCAGGGCTTGATACCTTTACACAGAGCCAATACTTCACTGAACCAATGAAGTATTGATCGAGAGGGATCGAGAGAGGACTTGCGTGTAATATATGAAACTTAACTATTTGTTGTTTTTCTCTAAGTTGTTCTAGCTAAGAATATGACTTAATTAGCAAAATTGACCCTTAATTTGTTATATATATATATTGGGGTTCCATTAAATGTTAGCTTAACTATTATTTGTGCCTTCTTAATTTGTTGACTGCTACTCTGTGACTTAAGAATGCGAGAACGTGTGTTAGGATTACACTCAATTGTTCACACAAATAACTGCTTAAGAGTAATTCAAATTCAAGAAGAATTGCATGTAGCACGCACTCCTCTTCATAATTAATAAATGGCGTAGCAAGGAAAAAAATTATGTGTTGGAAAACATATGGGCTTTCTTAGTGACAGGAAACTAGACCATTTGATCGTGAAAGTTTTAATACCATATCATGGAATCGTTTATTTCAAAAGCTTAAACTAATAGTAGAGAGTTACATGGATGATTTTATACTCTAGAACTTAAGATAATTCTTATGTAGCATAAGGGAAGAGATACAGCCCTTGCCTCAAAGTTTCAATCAAAAGCTTTTTATATAGAAAGAGAAATCAGCAGTTACATTAATATTAATAAATGATTTACTTGGGGTGAAGCTGCAACTATGAGTTCTTGATTAGTAAACAATTACAAACCCAATTATGTTTCCAATTCGATATTCTCTCGTTTTCTGGGTGATGAAATCCATATTCTTTCGGTCAAGTATATACGAGTAGTACAATTAATAAATGGACTTGCGGCTATCGCATATAATGCACTGATACATATTATTCAGAAAAGAAAGGACAAGATCCAATCATCGAACAAAATGGGTTTGGTTAATGCTAGCTCTTTTGTCGTATAAGTATGTTGGATGGAATCTCTATCTCATTTTCTGACAAATAAAAATTTGGCACGAGTGGTTTATATGAGGGGGAATAATGAACACTGTAGGCCATTGAGGGAACCTCATGTAATTAAATATTCCCTTATTTCTAATTATCCACCCCTTCCTCTTGCTATGGTGCATATAAATTAAGATCATGGTAAGTGATTATGATTTGCACAAAGCTTAAGAGAGAGAGAGAGAGCCAGAAACAACCAAAATCCTAGAAGGCCACAACACAACATTTAACACAAAACCCCAAAAAGGCCAAGATGACTGGTTCAGGTTCTCCCTGTGGAGCCTGCAAATTCTTGAGGAGGAAATGTGTCAGAGGCTGTGTCTTTGCACCTCACTTTTGCCATGAGCAGGGTGCTTCCCATTTTGCAGCCATTCACAAGGTCTTTGGTGCAAGCAATGCCTCAAAGCTCCTTGCTCACCTTCCTGTCAGTGACCGCTGTGAAGCTGCAGTCACAATCTCATATGAAGCTCAAGCAAGACTTCAGGACCCAATTTATGGCTGTGTGGCCCATATCTTTGCACTCCAACAACAGGTTTTCTTCTTAATTTCTCCTCTCCTAAATAATGATGAGGTTACAAGAAAATCTTAATTAGTTGGTAACTCAAAAAGTCAAAAACCCTAGGTAGCTAATAATTTGTTTTGTGCTTATACTAACTAGTGGTATAAAGTGTAAACCAATTATATATGCACTTTTAATAATTTTGTTTGATCTTGGTAGGTGGTCAATTTACAAGCACAGCTAGCTTATCTAAGGGAACAAGCAGCTAAAAGCTGTCTCAATCCCTCTGCCACTGAAAACCCTAATGAGGATTACTTTGGAAAACCTAATGTTTTCCCACAGGATCTTCAGAATTGGTTCCAGACGGAATATCTCAACATGGGTCCACAGTTTCTTCCAGACTTATCTAGTTATCCCTCAACGACAGAACACTATGGGATTGGAAATACTAGTCACCACATGGGCCCAAACCCTATTGGAAATTATGAAAGTTCTAGCATCTCGTTCTCTAGTGTTGATGAGAGTGTTTGCAACTCCGTGACCTTTGACGCACAAAGGGAGTGGGCCTTTCATGAAGTGGATGACCTTCAGTAAGTGGCTTTTGGGTTACAGTCCATCTCCATCAGCTTCATGAAAGATTAGAGTGCCTGCTGCATGAAACAATTTGTGAACAAGCCTTATCAATTTTTATATGCTGCTGCGTATTGTGAGCATATGCACTTCTCTGTTGCCATAAATAAGCTTAAGAAGCCTAGAAATCACTGTCCATATATATATATATATATAACTGAAGTGGAAACCCACCCTAGTATTGTTTTGTTTAATCTAGTGTGATATCGGTATTTAGTAGATGTAATTCTTAGAGATATATAAAAGCCTGATTTGGTAAGAGCTGGCTAAATTAATTAATTTGGGTTTGTTTATGGACCTCGCAAAAGATCCTAAATTTTGACCTAGTAGATACAGTCACCTAGATACTTTAATTTTCTAACATGTACTTCCCTTTCTTAAATAAAACGGGTTTGCATTGGCAGATATTTGGAATAGACTAAGTGATGGTAATCCCAAAGTCACTGATATATTAATCCAGAAACCCTATATGGAGCAAAGTTACTCTTATTTTTCTGAAATAATAAGTAGTTCCCAAAATAGAGAGGCATAAGGGAATATGCAGAGAGCATATTGTTCAGAGAAACTGATGCAACTAAAAATATATGCTTGACACATGCACACACAAATCTTCCATAATGAGCTCTCTAGGCAAGGCACTTTGGTTGAGCAATGATATATATATGTTGCATTTTTTCATTTCCCCATTCACCTCCGCTTTCAGCTAGCTACTACACAAGCAAAATCAGGTTATATATATTGAATTCTACATTATAAATGTGCAAACGCACTCTGCTATATATAGTTCCTTGATTTGAGATAAGATCTTGAAGAAATATATAACTACTTTCTCAGGTAGTGGGAAAACCAACTTGGTCTATTTTACACCTCACTGATTGAGATTTTTCTTTGTCCAATAATGTCTCTTGATCAGTTGATTGTCTAATATATATGCATATATTTATTATGTACTTGTCTGTCCAGATTTTTAAATTTTCAAGACACTCCAAATGAAAACAATTTGAACCTGTGTCATTTAATTAGGTATCGTTTGTTAACATCTTTCCCAGTTTCTACAGGTCTTTGAATGATGATAGCTAGTGGTTCCTTCCTTGGCACTAGTGTTAAATGCATTCGAGTTAACCTTTCTAATATGTACATTATTGCATCTAGCCCTAATAATCCGAGGATCAGAGCAACCATTCTATCATTGCTAGATTCGTCAGAACCACAAAAAGAAAGAAAATTGGATTTTGGAAAAAGGGTTCACTATAATATGATACATGTCTCTTGAACTAGCAAATGAGATTTGATCTAGCGGCAAGAAGAGTAGTCCACCATAACATATCGAATCACAATTCAAATATTAGTCAAAGAATCGTCCACATTTAAGTGTTGTATGGCACTCAAACAAAATTATATCCTGTGGAAGGATACCCGGGTAAAAACAAAACATTAGAAACAGTACATATCTTGAACTCAATGTACATAGTTTGATACATTATCAAGTCTCACTGCATCCCTTTTCTCTCCTGGTCATTACATTCAACAAGCACACACCTTTAGACAATTCTGAAGCTTCAGTGTAGCTTTCTCCTATACGCACACTAGAATGTTCGGCTGTGTGTGGCCAAGTACAATGCTCCTTTCCTTTTAGCTGTGTGTGTACTCCTTCTGTTTGAAAATAACTCTCCTTTTGGATAAAGTGGTATGTTAAAAGAATCAATATACTACAAGAAATTTATGTCTAAAAGAACACTTAGTTTTAATACACGTAAAAAGGATTACTTATGCACACATAGCCAATATTTTTTTAAATGTGTCGTTTTGATATAGCAAATGTTACATTTTTTGAAGAGTTGTTATGTTATTATAACCAATTGTCAAAGGCAACATTTTTTGAACAAAAGGGTACATTTGTAAGCTAATACATCACTTTTTATAGTGTTGCTATAGCAAGTGTAGCTAATTATTTAAGGCAACACTTTTGAATAGAGAAGACAACATTTTTTAGATATTAAAGACAACACATTTAAAAAAGTGTTGTCTATATGTACAAAAAGTAACACTTTTCATATGTTCCTAAAAATAAGTGTTGTTTTAGGCCAAATTTTTTGTAGTAACATATGTATCCAAATACACTTCCAAAATGACAGTTATTTTTAAACGGATCAGCAGTAATAAAAAAAGAAGTTGTGAATTTGTGATAGAATGTTTTGGGTAAGTTCGTTCACTTGTTTAATTACATTAACTTAGCTTTGTCGAGTTATATTAGGCCACCAGTAACATGCAATATTGCATCCGGTTGTCATGTAAATTAATGTACACTCTTAATGGGCTAGCTGGTGCATGCATGCTTGACAATAGTAAAATGCGAGCAGCTTTATCATTGTGACTCATGATCAGTCAGTGTCGTCTTACCGTATTTTCAAATATATTGAGATGCCTTTTTTCGTGCCAGCCTCTTGATGGTGGTCCGTACTCTCTTATTTTAGTCTTTTTTTCTTCCAAAATTCAAAAGCTGTTCTTTCCCAAGTTGAATTAGATGCTCTATATTTATTTGGACATGATTTCCAGGTAGAGTACTTTAAACTTTTCAGAATTAATAATTGATCGGTCAAAAATTGTTGATGGAGTATGGAAAGTTACCAAAAAAAAAAAAAAATTCACAAAATTAAAGAACAAAGGTTCACTTTGATCTTGACATTATATGCATATTTTATTTTAATCTCTAAAATAAAAAAAGTATTAATTTAATTTATAAAATTATAAAAAATGATTTAAATTAATCCTGAAAATTAGGAAAAGGACTAACTTGAATTAACTTTGTGTAATTTTAGGGATTAAATTAATATACTTTCATAATTTTATCAGGAATTAAAGTGAAATACATATATAATTTCAGAGATAAAAATTAACCTTTACTTCAAAATTAAATATATAAGAAAAATTATTATATATAAAAGACTTTTCCGATAAAGATATCCCTTCAAGTGACCACCTTTCTCTTATGCTCCCGAGTCCGAAATTTGAGACCGAGTAATCGAGACAGAAAGCACACTAGCTTGCCAATATTCCTGTGTTAGAAAATGACAATACTAAAATAATCTAAATTTAAAGGCTTCTTTAAAGGCATTTCATATTCAACATAAAAGCTGTGAAAAGTAGTACTTCTAAAATTATATAAGATTAATGTGACTTTTACAAAAAAAAAATGAAATTAACCTTTGAATGAATAAACGATTGTTTTTGAGATAGAAGGGTATGATATTTGAAGACAAAGTTTTTTGTTTCAATTTTTAACTCGCAAGTCGCAAGGCAAAGCTATCTGATCTTACAGAAAATAATTCCCAGCCAAAAAATTTATCAAAAATTGGTTGATAGAATTATGTGTCAAGCTATGGGTGAATCTTTCATATTTTTTAATTTTTATCACCCGTCATTTCTGTACACATAGTCAAAACTTGTCACATAGGTAAGCCCTATCTAATTATCGGGAAATAAAGAAGTGCTATCTGTGTTTGACCGAAACTTTTTGGCCAAATCTTTCGGGCCGCATGACATGATATCCCAATCTTAAATGTGTTTGTTCAATTTATGGCCCTATCTAGTAAATATTGTTTGTTCTATTTTTTATCGCTTAGTTATTGTATTTTTTTTCAAATCAACATAGTTGTTGAAAATATAATTCATTTTTAGCTTCTCTTAATTTTTCTTTTCTTTTTTATGCCTTTCTTTTCTTTTTTTTTTTTTTTGTACCTTTGGTCAATCTTCTGTTTTGGCTTTTTAAAAATATTCTATGGATAAAATGTGTGAATTGTGGGCCCAATGTACTCTGCTAACTAAGTTGCCTTCTTCATAAATCATAGTGGCTTGACCTTTCAGACATCAGACCCAATGCAGTGCTGACCAATAGAATATGAGGCCCAATATTGCATGCCAATGAATTATTGGGTGGGCCATCAGGAACTCAATTCAAATTTTGTAAGTTGGGAACTCGAATCAAAGTTACCCTTTGTTTTTGGTTTAGAATCATAGTTACTCTGAAGTTAGTCAAATCAAATTTATTCTGAAGTGTTTGGTTACGTAAAACTTAATCAGGCCTGGTCGTTTTCGATTGAGGAAACTCTATGGGCTGATCTCATCGGTGTTCTTAGGACATAATTAAAAAATTGAATAAAATTTTCACATGGAAAAGTGAAATTTTTATGTTTTTAAAACAATAGACTCACCACAAAGTTTTAACCATGGTTCTAGAATTAGACTTACAGCCGGCCAAACCGGTGAATCGGGAACGGCTACTATTCGGTCTGAGTTGGACTTGAAAACCACCCTCATAGAACGCCTGGAATCGGCAGGAATCGACCAGGCCGTAAAATTGCGAGACTTTTTTTTTTTTAAAAAAAGATGCAAAATGAAATTATTTTCAAAATTAAAAAAAAAACCTAAAATCTCATTTTTCCTAATTTTTTTCCTTTTTTGATATAGAAAGTAGTAACTTAAGAGATTTGATCCATATGGATAATATTTATTTTAATTAAGGGATGAATTATGTTATGTTATATGAGTTTTGTTGTTACCTAATAATTTTTAGTTATTTTATGACATTTTATTTTGTATTGTTATATATTTATATAAATATAGATTTTACTATATACCGATTATATTCCGTTGAACCCAAATTGAATCGATTGAACCTTTAAACCCTTGCCTAACCAAATGTCTTTATTTTCAAAACCTTAGTTTTAACGCTTACTCCTTTCAATATTTTTAACCATTGTGCTAAGGGCACTATGTAGCATAATCCAAACTCTGGATGGAATGGTAAAGCCCATCAACTGAGAGAGAGTGGGACTAGGTCACTTTCTCAACCTAAGCGAAATGAGAAATTCTTAGATGCTCTTAGATAAAATATTTGCCCTATTTCATTTACTGATTAACAAATCAACTATTGCATTAAAAATATAGGGAAGTGAGAGACAATAGTGACCTATAAAATTTATGTGTTAATTAATAAATAATCAGAGTACATAATATTTCTTGCTCTCATATACTTAAATATTTCTCAAGAAAAATTGTAATGGTACCTTTTTTTTCCGGATGGTTGCCGTTCAATCATTCATTAACTGCTGACTTCACAGTAAATACTTAAAGACCTATTATATGACTATCACCTAGTAAATAATAACATAATCAGAGCACCTAGCACATACGTAAGTTAGATGTCACAAATTTGATTTATGACTATATGTATAGAAAGAGTTTTGGTACCAAAGATTTATCCCTTTCAAAAAGAGCTATATGCCTTTTCATCTTCGTTGTAGGCACTCGAAAAAAAAAATAATAATAACAAGATACTCATTTACTATTGGTGCCTAGTCCATATTGTACGTGAGCTTTGATTAATGGTTGGCAATAACGATTCAGGGGGCCTTTGTTTCAAACTTTGGAAGCTAGATTGGGTACATATATAACGTGAGGGTTGAGATTTATCAAATTAAAAAAATTTGGCTATTTCAATTCACAATACAGCAAGACCATGAAGAGTACAGCTCAACCATTCATCTCTGTCACTCACTCAACAACAATTTCATATCAAAACTTGCAGGCTTGGCTAGGCAAACGTTCAATTATTTTCCCTTCACTCTGCAATTTTTTAATCAAAATAAACCAGAAAGGTAGTTACTTTTGCAGACAAACTCCTCCATCCACCCACGTCAGGGCATCCAAATCAAATCGGACACTTCAAAGTTGCACGTGTGTCCCACTTTGAAATCTTAACACGAGGATTAAATTAACAGAATGAAGTCGTTTGCCTAATCCCGGGGATTTTATACATGTGAACATACTCCAAAGGAAAGTGGTCTAGCGCTGTTGCTTAGAGTAATGTTACTTTAACGCAATATTTAGAAACACTATGGAGATATATTTTATTATTGGATGAGACGTGGATCTCATTTGATTTTGATCCCACACCCCATTAGGGTTTACATCCTATAATGATGGATAAGAGTGTATTAGTACGATGATATAATGTCATTTATAACTAATATTTTTCAACTACTTATAGTTTGTCATATCTAGGGTGGAGAACAGGTTGAACCTTGCCGATTGACTCCTCCAGCCTTGCTATCTTTTGACGAGACGAGGTAATACATTTTCAATCCGCCAAAACTTTTTGACTTGTATGACCTACCTCGCCTTGACCCATAGGTTGAGGTGGGCCGGATTGGCTCATTGGTTTTTTTTTTTTTTTTCCTCTTTCTTTTTCAAGTTACATCCAAAATTTAATTTGTTTTTTGAAACATTCTTTAGGAGAACTTGAATTTGTATTGGAGTTTCTTTAGGACTCCTATAAAATTTAAGGGTACTAGTACTTCTTAGTTATTTATGATTAAGAATAAGCATGTGTTCTACTAACCCAAATTTTTTGAAATCTATCAAATCACAATCATTGATTACATAAAGGGTACTAGTACCCCATAGATATTGACACAAAAACCTTTGTATTGATAATATTTCTTTGTTTTTAGATAAAAAAAAGCTTTCAATAATTTTTTTATTTTTTTAATTTATGTGAATAAATTTATTAAAAACAAGTTTGTTTAATTCTTTTGGCATGTCAACCCAATTAATATAAATTATCAATGAGATTTAAATTACACTCTAAGTTATTATTATGATAAGATTTTGAAATTGGGTTAGTTCATCATATAGGAGTGAAACTCTTATTAATTTTTAAAGGTATCAGGGCAAGGCTAGGATAAAGGAAAGTAAAAAAGAAGAAAAGTGTATAGTGTGTAATTCGAGAGTGAATTGTATTGATTGCATTACTTGAGTGGTTACATGAAGGGAGATATATATAAGTACAGATGAGGCTTATTAAGCACATGTTTTATAACTGATCAGCTACTAACAACTTTATCAACTATTGAAACTAACTAATAGATATTAGTTACAAGCCAGCTAAGTTAATCATCCTTTATCCCTTTCACCCTCAAACTCAGCAATTGGCTATTTTGAGTTTGTCTCTAAAGTAAAGAAGAGCTTGGAGGATATTGCTTTGGCAAGTGTATATACAATTTGAGTATTAAGGTATGTAGCTCACTTTGACATGTCCTTGGGCAACATGGTCTCTAACAAATGTAAGTCCAATTCGAAATGTTTGGACCTAGAGTGAAGAATTGGATTTGCTGAGAAGTACTGTGTTATTGTTATCATAATAGATAAGATGATGAGCATGTAGAGATATATGCAACTCAGCAAGTAATGATGAATCTAAATAAGTTCAGAGACCAATGTTGCTGAACTTTTGTATTCAGCCTTGCTGGAAAGGGGAAATAGCATGTTGTTTCTTAGAAGCCCAAGTGATGAGATTAGAGCCAAAATATACACAATATCCACTTGTTGACTTGCGATCATCAGGGTCTAAACCCCAGCTGAATCACTGGAACTAGTGGGTCTAAATTCATATAATTTTTCCAAATGGAGGCCATGATAATGCTTTGTTCCACTTAGGTACCTAAAAAATGCTTCACTACCTTCCAATGAGTGTCCAAAGGAGCCTACATAAACTGAACAAGCTTGATTTACACAGGAAGCCAATTCTATCTGGCCTACTTATTGTAATATACTATAGGCTTCCCACAATTGATTTGTAGAAGTATGGATCTTCAAATGGAGAACCTAATCTAGTTGAGAGTTTCAGAATTGGGGGAATAGGAGTAGAGTAGGTTTTGCATCCTTCTATTTTGGCCTTAACTAGTAAATCCTAATTGTATTTTGTTTGAGACAGCAACATGCCTCCATTCTTTGTAGGAGTAACCTCAATATCGAGAAAATCATGAAGTGGCTCCATATCCTTTAAAGTAAATAAAGCATTGAGATTAGACACCAGCTCATTAATCTCATGTTGTGACTGGCTATGACAATAATGTCATCCACATAGATGAGGATGTACATTATTAAAAAGGCTATCACTTTTATGAACAAAGATACATCAGATTTGGTAGACACAAACCCTAGGTGTTGCAAAGTTGTGGATAACTACAAAACCAAGCTCTAGGTGCTTGTTTTAGTCCATACCTTTGAAGCTTGGGGATGATGGATTAAAGTGGGATGAGAGAAAAATAGGGTTTGGGGGTGTTTGGTTTTGGTTCCTGAATGAAACCCGAAGGGGAGGGATGTGGGTCATTAACCCAAAACTCGTCATTTTTACACTGTGCTGGTATCGGGGGTCCTCGCTGAGCAGCCTACTGTAGCAACCACTCACTGAATGAGGTGTTCTGAGAATTCTATAGCAACAGCACCCAAATTGCATCCTTGGCTCTTCATGCATCCGGGACCTTCCCGGCTACATGGGTGGGTCCGAGGGACCCTAGGGCCGTATCGAACTTGTCTATTGACACGTGTAGATGAGGTATTACACACTGTCACTTTGGAACGTTTCTAACTTGTCACCAGGTTGAGGTTCAATCATCTTATGAAATTCAACAAAAACATTATAAATATGAGATTTGCTATGTAGGAGATAAATCCAAGTATATTTGGAAAAGGCATCAACAAAAGAACATAATATCTGGATCCATTTACTGTTGGAATAGGAGTTGGTCCCTAAATGTCAGCATATACAATATCTAAGGGACGAATACATACAGGATTAGAAAAAGAAGATGGTAATTGATGGGACTTTAGTTTCCTAAACAACAAGAAGCACATACATCGTTAGAAACACTAACAGGGATATTACAAGACTTCATTACATTTGACATAATAGAAGTTGAAGCATGACCCATCCTTGAGTGCCAAATTGAGAGACTATTATCTTTGGTAGATGTGAGAAATGCTGCTGGTGTGTGAGTAGAGGTTGCAATAGGGAATTTTGAAAGCAAATCAACAAGGGGGTACAAACCATTCTTAGTAGAGCCTTAGAGAAGTGTCTCCTTGGTGGCCTGGAATTTAAATAGGCAGTTATAAGGATGATATTCTAGAAAAACATTGTTATCTTTTGTGAAATTGATAAACACTTAAAAGATTTTTGGTAATTATAGGAACATGTAGTAAATTATTTATATATAATGCATGAGATGAATAAGAGGGCTGAAACTTAGATTTTTCCAATGTGAGATATTTGAAAACCTACCCCATTGCCTACTAAGACTTGCTTAGATCCTTAATACTTTGTCTTCTCCATCAAATGCATGGTTTGGTTCATGTGATGATCAAAGCACCTGAGTTAGTATATCAGTTAGGATCATAAACTATTGCTAGAGTTGCATCTGCATTAGACATTGAGATATGTGCTCTTAGCCTTGGAGTGCTTGGCTTAGACTAAAATGCTGGAACTGAGGGTTATTCTAATGCTAAGATTGATTTGAGGCATATTGCTGATTGTATCTATGCTAGCAATCTAAAGCAATGTGACCCGATTTTCCACACACTTGACATGCAGGTTTATTAGAGAATCTACCTCCTCTTCCAAAAGAGAATCTACCACATCCTCTAGAAAAAGAAGATCTGTGACTTCTAACAAATTGAGACTGAGTATTAGAAATCATCTTGATTGATTACCTGTTGATAAGTTGCATTCATGCACTTCTTTTCCTCTATTACTCTAGGCAGATTGTATCATTTGTGTGCATAATTGGTTGAAATTTAGTAGATTCGCATTTAATCCTATTGGGTATCATTGAATAAAATTATGGTTTTTTGCACTATTTTGATGAGCAAATATGTTTTGGAGTTTCTTATGCTCTTAATCCTCTCTTGTAAGTGTAATTTTATTATAGGGACCCATGTTGGTGCATGAAACTTGGAGTAGTGTTCAATTTGAGAGAATTTGGGGAGCTAAATAGAAGAGCTATGAAGCTTATTTGTAGAAAGTATTGTAATGAAAAACTTGTATCTCTCTATATAGAGATCAGATTATGACAAATAAAGATGTTTTCAAAAGCTCAAGAAATCCTCTATAATTTTAGTGTTTATATCAAAATCCACTTGTAAGAGCCTCTTGGTAAAAATTTAGTTGCAAGATTAAATATTGCTGATGTTCTAATGTTATTTAGTTTGACCCTCAATTAGCATTTTGCCAATATATGGAGCTATAGATGTCCAATTGGGGTGATTCTTGTGGTGTTGAAAAGCTTATTCAAAGAGCTACAACTTCTATTTCTATGCCCAAGAGCTAATTCAAACATTTTGGGCTCAAAATGAGCTTGAAATTGTACAGAGATGTCTACACGAAATACGAGAGTTAGTAAAACAACATTTTTTTATTATTTTGGGACCCTTTGGCACTATAATAATGTATTATATATACCTACTTAGTCTAGGTTAAAAGAGGATCTTCACACTTGTTCGAGGGCTGTCTCCACTCTCTCTACTCTTTCTAATTCCTCTTTCTTCATCTCTTTACTTTCTCTAGATTTTGTGAGCTTCAAATCTTATTTTGGTTCTCATTTGAAATTACGACCGTACTCTCCATTACATTGATTGTGATCTTCCACCTATGGAGGAGTTGTTTCTTTACCTAGTACAATGATTCCCAAGATCCAAGGATTATGTTTTGAGACTCCCATTATTTTAATGTAATTTACGCTTTGACTTTCCAATCTTTCTTTTTCTTATCTCTCTTTCATATTTTTGTGTTGATTGATACAATTATATTTTTGAAAGTTAGCTTTGATTGTGTGTGTGTGTTTGCCATTGTGAATATCATGCATGGTTAATTAGGGTTCCAATCGGACATAATTTAACTGATAATTTGAAGTATGTTTAATTCGTAAGGGGATTGAAATTAATTCTAATAGGAATTAGATTATTATGATTGGCATTTAATTTAGTGTAAGCATTTAGGGATTGCGATTGTGATTTCCTGGTGTTTATGTTAACCAAACCCTTGGTTGCTCATGTGATTGTGTAACTGTCAAGTAGAATTACATCATTGATTGTACAATTGCGAGTTGGTGAAAATAACCACCTCCATGAATTATTCTTTTGAGTCAATGATAACATAATTCTAAATTTCAGGAACTCCTTATGTAGGTAATTTATTTAATTGAATTTTCTTCTATTATTTTATTAATTTCTTCCAAACAAGATCCCTCAATTTCCAATTGGTTAGCAACACTTCCTTGTGAAATGACCTAGATTATGCACTTTACTATATTTTTTGTGTAACTTAGTATAAAATAAATTTTAATTTATTGTGGGTAGCGACAACTCACATCACTTGTCTGAGCAAGGTTTGCATGGAAAGTTACTTTCTCGCCTCAAAATTTTTCTATCATCTCTTCTTGTTCCATGAGTACATAGAGCTTCTAACTCTCCTACTGAAACTTGTTCCAATCTTGACACGATTGTAGTGATGAAGGGAGCATACTCCTCTGTCAACCATCCAAGATTGCAGCTACTTGATTTGACTCACCTAATAAGGCACCAACCAATATGAGGGCATCAACTACCTTCTTTATCTCAAGTAGATAATTAGTAATAGAACTTTCTTTTCTAGTGTTGCTCAGCTTATTTTTCAGCTGTTTACTTTTGCATTTATTTGGGAAGAAAAAAATGTTTCTAATCTTTTCCACATTTGAAAAGCAAAATCACATCCAACCATTCTAGATGTGAAGGGCTTACTCATCGGATCTAGGAGCCAGACTTTAGGAGAGCATCTTGCTTCTTCCAATGCTTGTATTCAGCACTAAGAATTCCACTTTCCCTATCAGCATAAGGAGAATTTTGCTGGAATCTCTTCTCATGTTATGTAATTCAATAGATCGTGTCTCTGAATGATAGATTTTGCTTGCTACTTCCATGGTAGGTATTTTTCTTCATCAAGTTTCAAAGTCAGAGGATTTGCAAAGCTATGAATCATTGGTTGACCACTTGTTATTGTTTGTGTTGTTTGTGGAGACTTTGGTGTTGCCATTGGAGCTCAAGCTCTGATACCATGGCAAGGCTAGGATAGAGGAAAGTAAGAAAGAATAAAAGTGTATGTTGTGTAACCTAAGAGTGAAGTGTATTGATTGCATTACTTGAGTGATTACATGAGGGAAGATATATAGAAGTACAAATGAGGCTTATCAAGCATGTGTTCTATAACTGATTCCTGCTAACAACTTTATCAACTGATTGAAACTAACTAACTGATATTAGTTACAAGCCAGCTAAGCTAATCATCCTTTGTCCCTTTCAATTCTATTATCTTGATCAGCTAAACTTTTTGATAAATCAATCTTAACTATTTTTCATATAAAAAAAATTATTTTTTAATTTCAATTTCAATGTTATAAATAAAATCTGCACTCCTATCTAAAATCTTTCTCCATAAACCTGATGGTGATCGAATATTGAAATTGGTCTAACAAAAGGTATCCATGAATACTTTTATCCGATTATTAGCGACTAGCTAAGCATGACCATTAAAGATACCACTCGCTTACGATTATCCTCCATTTTTCTTTTCCTTTTTGACTCTTGATTTCCTTTTTCTTTATTACGTAGCAACTCCTCAAATTAAGTAAAGGGTTATTCTCTTTGCCTAATGTTGGTTCCATTCCATTTTTTTGGGACAACTTTTGCTCTCATGTTCAGCTGTTCATCATCACTCATCTCCAATTAAACTACATGTCTTCAAAATAATTACTTTTCCAGGTGCAACTAATGGAGTCCTATCTAGGATAAGTACCAGTTGGAGTAGAGAGCCAAAAGTCTTCTATTTCTTAAATTATTTTTTTCGTAGCTAGTTGCCATTCAATTCTTTAATGTTTTGACAAATTTTGGAGTTGTTGGCCGTTTAACTGGACTAATTATATAAAATATCACATGTGAATAGGAATGATCTCATAAGGCATTAAAATTGTGGCATGTTTAGGACTATGAGAAATTTTTGCATACTCATAGAGCACACATTAAAATGAATAGTAGGTATGCATGTTCTTGGGTGCCGGATAATATGGTCCGTGTGAGTTTTGTATTATTTCATGGTCCAACTCCAAATTACTAAATTGACCTTCGTAAGTTTTCAATTTCAAGCATTCAGCTGCCTCTCCCCATACCAGGTCATTAATATAGCCTATGTCTGACGTTTCCTATTGAAATATAATTTGTGAGTTTTTTTCCTTCTAAAAGTGAATATTAAGAAACATGTACCATGCTTTTAAATTTTTATTTTTCTTCTTTTAATCTTATTCCCAGTGGCAAAGGGCAAGTGGCTACCCGCCATAAAAATCTAAGTACATTGTTGGAATGTTTCAATTTTCACTCACAATTAATTTCAGGACCCCTTTTCACCTCAAAGTTTCCAAATAAAAAAAAAAATTGATTTTTAGAATATATAAGTCCAGGTGAAGCAGATTTGGAAGGTTTTTAATCAGGATCACAAATCACTTGGAACAAATATCTTGAGAATGTATGGTTGATTGGGTTTCCTATTTCTACAACATCGATGCTTGCAATGGCAATAATGCAAGCACCAATGCGGACGGTGATGCAATTGTAGGCGGGCAGTCATTCAAGTTCCAGAAATAGTTGGGCTGAGGTGGGCAAGGGGAAGGGATGGGTGAATAACCAAAACAAGATAGTTTGGTGATCTTAAAATTAAAATGCTTTTATTATTTCACAAAAATTATATATTTATTTCTTATTCATCATAGTCGTTGACTTAAATTTTGTTTTGATCTAATAGTTAAAAATAGGTACCATGCAATACTCCAAAACATAGTGAGGACCAACTTATTAGCCACTATGTTCATGAGCACATATCAAATATGCTTTAGGAGCATACAAGAATTTCTCAATTTAACGAGCACATATTACTTTTTGGGTTCACCTAAGGTTTTGAAGGCGGATCATGAATACTTAAACCACATATCTATAAATTACTAGAGAAATTTTCAAATACACATGGAGTATCACATGGATATACTAATAATAAAAATATATAGTGTAAGATATTAATAAAATGAATTAATTAGATGTTAAAAAGAGTTTTGCTACATCCTCCTAATCATATTCCTACAAATCCTCCTAATCTACTATTATAATATTTGAGAGTCATTTCATAGAAACTATTATAGGTGTCTTTTATATAGTAGGTTGTCACGACCCGTCTAGAGAACATGACCGGCATGTGAGGAATTGTTTCCCCAGAAACCTCTAGTAACGTGATTGGCTAATGTGCATAAATAAATCAACTATATTCAAAATATCTCAAGTTTAACTAAATTCCATAATTATGAAAATATTTCTAAAATATAAATCTGAATAAGAAACTATATCATAACCATAATCCGAGCCAAAGCCAAACATAATTAAATAAATGACTGAAATTCTAAAAATAACTAGAATGCATGTCCAGGATTCTGCCTACAAAATTATTGGAGCACTACTAAACTGCCATAACCAATAGTCAGCTTCACTCCAAAGCAAAGCTCACTAAAGAAGCTGGAGTACTACTGGAAGGATCATATGGTGCAACTGAACCCTCCTATTTGTAAGGGAAGAAAAGAGGGGTGAGTTCATCAAACTTGAGTGAGCTTCCACTCACAACTCATATGGGACAACAACAAATATACATAGCATATACATGCAACTGATTAAAACATTTCATATATAATTACATATAATTGTACTGAAAACAATAATTTAACTAAATCTATGGTAATAACTAGTAGAGAAATAGGAGATGTTTTGTATAAATATTTGAGTTGAATAGCTGAATTTGAGTCAATGATTAATTTAATGGATAGCTAACTAGATCCCATAAATAGACACCGCACTAGGTTCCTTATTGTGGGTGAGCTAGTCCTCCCACTTGGTACCAAGGTTAATGATCAATTCTAGCTGTTAACTCATTGATATGTTTTTCACTAATTACTATTAAAATAACTTGCAATAAAACCAAATAAATCTAAAAGCTCTAAATTCATATAATTCTAATAATCTAACTTTAACATAACAGAGGTTCTAAAATCATGCCTAAGGATCACCAACTTGTAAAAATAGTGATTTTAGAAGCTAATAGAGTATGTATATGACAATTATTATGAATCATATAGCTAATAGAGTATGTGAAAATTATTATGAATCATACTTTGTTCCACACTTTCAATAAATCATATATGATATTCTAAAATCTTAATAGGAAATCCATAGTTTGAAAATATGATAATCAATACTTCTGGAAATATTAAACTGAGGTCTCATAATTTCATAAAGTAGGAAAAAGATATTATATAATATGCATGATATCACATATGGTCGCCATGAGCTTTCTAAAATAATAATTTGTTATGATAACTACAAACCAATAATTTTCTAAAACTTCTATAATCCATAAAAGCATATTTCTTAGCATAAATTATTTTAAAATTTCATAAATAATTTATATAATATAGAAAAATAATAATAATGACAAAAAATATGGCAATGAGCTTAAATCCACTCACAGTTAGTAGCTAGGAGTGTGCTTCCACTAACAACTTGACTTTAGTAGCTGGAATGACACTAGTAATTGCCAAACAATATAATGAAAACATAAACAATTTGACTTTATTACCCAATGAGTTTGTGATGGTAGGGAGGAAAATATTGTGTGAAAACCATGCCTAACAGGATTCAATTCACAAACTAGAAAAGGGGAAGTAACTGACTAAATTCCATGAAGATCACTTACCGAAAGAGATTAATCGGAGAAAGTTGAGAGAAACCACCTTTTTCTCTCTAGGGAAATATCCCTGGGCAGCCATGGTTCTTAGAAAAAATATTTGGGAGTATTATGGTATACCAAATATATACTAGTAAATAAAATAAAATTGAGAACGGAACAATCATCCCGTGTACACGTTGTGTCGTTTCGTATGCTTTCATATATATATATATATATATATATATATATATATATAAAAACGATAATACGTTATAATATTATTAAAACTTAACGTCGTGTAACACGTATAATAATATTAAAATGATAATACGTTAAAATATTATTAAATGATAACATCATGTAATGTGTATAATAATATTAAAACGATAATACATTAAATATTATTCAACGATTAACTGTGCAACACGTTTTATAACAAAAAATATTAAAATGTTTAATAATAATCATAGTGCAACACGTTTTATAAAAAAGATAATATTAAAATGTATACCAAATAATAATAATAATAATAGTAATAATAATTTAGATACTAATAAATTCTATTTGGGATATTACAAGGATATACGTGTCATTCATATAGCTATTTAGGATCCATTTTTCTCAACATTCTGTCTGAGATTTTTTTTACTTAATTTACAATTTCATTATTAATAAAATCAAATATTGCAATCATTAAAGATTACATGAATCAATAAAATTAGAATCATTAAAATTACGATCTACAATAAAATTAAGAATCATTAAGAATGAAAAAATATAAAATTAAGAATCATTAAAAAATGGATTAGATATAAATGTATTGGGTGATAAAAATATGAATGGTGCCTATTATAACAAAAAATCGTGTGATATGAAAAAAATAAAAAAGGGAATGCCTTCATTATGATATGCCTTTCACTTTTCCTGAGAGTAATTATTTAACACATATTTATTTGGATGCACTAAAAACTCAATTATTGAGAATAATTAACAATGGAAAAAATCTACTATACTAATATTTCAGACTCGTTTGATGGAAATTATTATACGTGTCATTTATATAGTGATTTAGGCTTCATGTGTCATTTATATAATGATTTAGGCCCTATATTTCTCAATCTTTATGTCTAAAGATTTTTTTGAACTTAATTTACAATTTACTTATTAATTATTTTTCATATGAAATAAAATCAAATATTACAATCATTAAAGAATCAAATATTATAATCATTAAAGATTATAATTTGCATTAAGAAAGGATCAATGTCAATAAAATTACAATTTTCAATTAAAATTAAGAATCATTAATAGCCTCAAAAGAAAACGAAGAGGTCAAATTGTTAACGAATTGCTAATTGGTTGATTTTGATATGATAATAATTCAAAATTCAATTTCTACCAAATTTATTCTTAATCAAATATTTAAAAATCATTATAATACTAATATGGTTATTTATTCTTAATCAAATATATGATAATAATTGATATAATAGTAATATTTAAGACTAATTACATGAAAAGTCTTATATGTGTTATTCATAAAAAAAATTATGCCCCATCATTTCATAATCTTAATATTTAAACTAAGTTTTGGAATTTAATTTATCTTCTAATTATTAATTATTTTTTCCAATCATACATTTATATCTCTCTACCGTTAACAAAAGTAATATAAAAAAAACATAACCAAAATTATAATTGAATATATTATACCATAAAAGTTATATATATATATATATATATATATATATATATATATAATTATAGTATTAATGATAACAAAGCTATTATAATTATGTTAAAAAACCTACAATTGACAATAAATATATTGGTTATATTTATTATAATTATGGATTATAATGATATGATTAATTATAATAAACTATTATAATTATAATAATTAACGATAACAAAAAAACCTTATCACACCTTTATTTTTTTAATTATTTTTATTGGATTTATATTATATATGTATTTTCATTTTTAATTTGGATTATGTTGCATTAGTAGTATTTGTTATTGCTTAATATGGATATTTATGTTTTGAAAAATATTTTTAAAATATTTTCCCTTTTGAAAATTTTTAATAAATCCATAAATATCAGTAGGATTCAAACCTCTACGTGGAATGAGGAATAAGGACCCATGACAAGAATGAGAATAGAGATGAAGGCAAAATTCCAAATGAGAACATGATTAGGGGAAAGTTTCTAACTTCAAATCTACAACTTTTGAAAATCATAACAAAAAAAAATATATCTATCTACCTTCATTGTACCCTATTTAATTTGTTGCAACTTGAACATTCCAACCTATCAATCCATAAATTTTTCATACTAATTTTTATGAGAAAAAAACCTTCAATTTTTCAACATTAAAATATTTTAAAAATAAATTTCACAATTTACACTTCTTTTATAATGATACTAAATGTTTTTTAATTTTTAAAAAATTAAATATTTACATTACTTTTTATTGAAAATAATATTGTAATTGATATACTACTCTAATAATTGAGATGATGTAAATTAGGATTATATATGATTTTTTTACTAATTATGACACATTAATTATAACATATATTTTAAAATTGATATATTAATTTATTAAAAGAATATACAAGGAAATGATGTGTAATTAAAATCACAGAAATTATATTTATTCATTATTTTTATTAATTATAAAATATATTCTTATATTTTTATAAATTAAATATTTTAATTTACTAAAAAAATATGAACGGCTAGAGATGATGAAAAAAAATGTTGAAAGGGGGTACACGCTAGAATTACCGACAATGGAATGGGATTGGGAACATATATGTTGTCTTCACAAGGACGATCGATAGGGGTGAAGTCTCTGTTATTAACGGGTAGAGACTGGGATAACACACCTTCATTTTTTTCAATTATCTTTATTGGATTTGCATCATGTATGCATTTTTAATTTTAGCTTGGATTATGTTGCATTAATAATTTGTTATTATGGATATTCATGTTTCAAATTGTAAAATATTTTTAAATTTTTCTCTTTTTGAAATTTGTTAATAAACTCCTGAATATCGTAGGATTCAAAATCCTCACGGGAAATGAGAAATTAGGACTCATAAAAGGAATGAGGATGAGAGACAAAATTCTTAACGACAACAGGAGGTGTGAGACATATCCATTTTCTCATAGATACACATTGTCATCTCTATAAATGGCTCATGATATAGTAAAATTATCTAGTTATTCTCTTTATTCAACAATTTTAACTTTGGGAATGTGTACAATTTTCATCAAATAGGCTCTTTATTGTTAATTAGTTATAGGACATCTATCGAGATGTTTTCAATCTTATAAACATAATATTCAAAATAAGATATAAAATAAAATCTCACATTTATATTTTGTCCATTTATTAATTATTTAACTATTTACTTACTTTTAAAATAAATTTATATACTCAATTTTCTATAAGATATATTTAAATAAATTATCATTTATTTTTTATAATGATTAAGAAACTATTTTTTATTATCTTCGCATATATATGAGTCAAATAACTAGTACTAAAATAAATAAAAGAGTAAATGTAGTCAATATCTTGAAAGCTTAAAAAATGAATAATACTTACTTTATTTAGTATTTAAGAAGATTTGTAGATATATTTAGTAAGGGGATTTAAAATTATTCAAATCGGTAAAGTGATGACACATGCATAATTTTGGACGGGAGGAGTATTTAAATATTCTACAATGTGCACGATGCATGTTTACTTTTACCGATCTACCTATAGTACGAATTCGCTAATAACATTTGAGTGGCATGCAAGGAAAACATAAAATAATTTCACGATTAACAGTCAACCTAAACTTAAAAGTACGTGTAGGATCGATTGCAAGAATATCACTTTGCAAGGCCGAATCGATTCCAAATGGTACGGTTTAATTATCTGTTTCTGTCTGTTTTATCATTGCAACTGTTTTATTATTTGATCATCACCATAGTGGTGCCTACAACACCCCCAATAAATTTGTTCAACTAAATGTCGTGTGACTTGTTTAGTCAATTTTTTGGCCCTACCAAATCAAAACAATGCTTTCAAAAAAATTGCCCAGTACGTTCACTGGGGCAATTTTGCTTTATAGGATTAGGCTCTATTTGATGTTACTATAGTAGAGTGGGGGAGGAGTTACACTAAACTAGTAATATAGTCTAATATGCATTTAATCCTGGACACACTTTGTCAATGAATACAAAATCATTAGTGTATATTGGTATTAAAAATTAAAATAGCAAATCAGCAAAGCAATGTTGGGTAAAACAACCTGATAAAATATTAACCTAGCTAGTCAAGTGGGGTCCATCAGATACTAACCCTAGGTTTGTGCTTGCCTTTAACGATAATCATAGCATACAAGTCCTCTATAGACTATAGTCCCTGCCTTACCGAAACAAAATCTTGAAACGATGGCCAATCGATACACCCAAAGGGAACAATTTTGCGTTTGGATCTGAGCATGTTGAAAATGGGACAACTTGTATCACTTTTGACTTGAGTTCATCTCTTCCAATTGTTTGCAACATAATAAAAAATAAAACCGTTGAAGACTTATGGACTAATATGCTATGATTAAGGCTCAAGCATATGATCTCTTTTTGGTACCCTCGGTTGCCCCACTTTTTTTTGGTTTAAAAATTAGAACAGAAAATATCAGATTTATATATAGTCGAAGAGTTAGTGGAACATTTCTTTCCAATAAATTGAAATTTAGTATGTACGAAATTTGTTCATAATATATTTTATGTCACCAAATACATCAAAAGCGTGAATGAGATTATTCATTAACTAAAGTAAGATAAGGACATGAGAGACCAGTATGTGCTTGTCTTTTAAGAGTAACAATAACCTAGATGGGGGGTTCCCATTAGGAACAAAACAAAAAAGTTCAAGGTGTCAAGATTGTCATATAGAAAAGAGTTCAATTAATTAAGCGTGTGGTTTTGTTTGAAAAAAAATATCTCCCAATTGGGCGTAAAGGGAGAGGGAGAAAACAAAGGACAACTCATAATTCAAAGGTACGAAGCATCATTATTGAAGTTTGACAGGAAAAGAATGCATAATAATTCAAGACAACCCCTAATTTTGTAGGCTTCCATTTTTGTTCAAGAGTGTCTCTCTTAATTGTGGTTCACATTAAAAAAGCACATTGCACTGCAAGCTAACAGCACAACACTAATTTAGGTAAACACAGTAACTCATCAGAGAGAGAGATAGAGAGAGCAAGAGACTTGGTCATATGACTCATGGTCACTTAGCTTAGCTAGTCTGCAAAAATTTAATTTCTTTTGGATTGAATCCACAATCAGAAAAGCCTAATGCTTAGATTAGGCTTATCAGTTATGGCAATTAAAGTTCTCTTCTTGACACTCATTCATTATGTACAACATTAGGCAAAAGAGCATATATCTATCCCTCAAAACATCAAGGACATGCTTCAAGAGAAATTAAAACAAAGACTAGCTAGTGTTATTGGTAGCATTAATTAATTAGCATATATGATGATCAGTTCCTCATCATTCTGAGTGCTAGTTCTTGCAGCTCACCCAAGTCATTGTTGTTGTTGTATAATCTTCTCTTAGAACAAGCTTGGAATGAGAAATTCTCTTGCATGCTTATTCCATTATCATTGATGCCGCTGCTGTGATCAATTGACTCAAGGAAGCTCTGAGGAGATATACGGTTCATGTAATTAGTAGGACAGAATGGATTCATGGGTTGTCCTTGTCCTGCAACATTCCCTGCTGCATGCCACTGATGATTCTCCATGTTCTTGGACTCAATCTGCTGCTGGTTCTGCGCCAGCTGAGCCTTCACTTGCATCAGTTGTCCCTGCAAACACGCCACCTAGATAGAAGCAAAAAGAAAATGTCAGAAGAAGAACTAGTTAATTAAGATGACAATAAAGTTTGCTATCTTTATTGATCATAAGTTCACCAATGACACATTTTATACTACAGCTAAAAAATATAGTAATGTTATTATTGATAAGCCAATTTTCTAAGCATTGCACTGGGATGAATGAAAAGTTATGTGTAAGTAATTGAGAATCTTAATTGTATTAATGAATATGTAAATAAAATTGAGATAAATGTGTTAATTACGAAAATCTCTATGACCGAAGCTTCACGGCTTAATCCCAATTTTGTATATGGTTTGCGTTTCCAGTTTTGGTTGTCATGTTTTTTATTATTTCTCGTATTATTTTTGTTTTTCACTTTTGTTTATCGCTGTGATGTTTTCAATATTTGATGTACTTATGCTTTTTTTTCAAGAATCAAGCAATTTATTTTTATAAAAAACAAATAGCCAAAATTTGTACTTGTAAATTATGTGAGAGGATTCATTATTACTTATAACATACATCACATTTATCATTACTGTAACTAACATCCTATTCATTCATATATTGATCTCTGTGCATTCAAAACAGTGTCCAGGCCGGATATAGGTTATAATAAATAATATTCTTTGACTGGCTCTTGAAGCATAATAGGAGCTAGCCAAAAGCATGTAGCCAGACGTCAAGCAAGAGAAAGAGACAGGAGTGGTGTGGTTGAATGACCTCGTTGATTTTCCAATTTTCCAATATCTATTAAAAATAATAAGGGGAAGATGAGAAAGAAAGGAGCAAAAAAAAATTCTAAAGGAGAAAAAATTAAAAAAATTTCTAAGTTCTGGAAATTAAAGAACTTGATGAATATGGCGTGACGGCTAAGCTAAGTGCTAATTGTTGGAAGTTAAACTTCCTTTCATTAACAACAAAAACTTAACCATGGAGACTTTTTTTCAGATTATATAGATGGGAAAAATTATTAAGTGCTGGAAGAGCTCCAAATTAAATTGTGCTTTGGTCACTTATAGAATTATGAAACTCCGTTGATAATAGAGCATAATCCAACCAGTAACTCTTTGGTTGAAATTCTTATATGTTCTTAGAGCATATTTAATGTGTGTGCCATAAATATGCACAAACCACTCATTTTGATTTATAGTATTTCAAAGTTATATAAAATGTCTAAAATGAGTAGTTGTGTATATATGCTCGGGAGTAGGGAACATACAAGAATTTCTAGTGATAATGATTGTAATTTATCAACATGTGTGTGGCAAGAAAAGGAGAAATATATTGTAGTGATATTTGTACCTGCTGTTGTAAGGCAAAAATGTGGGAGACACAGCCATAAACGGGGTCTCTGATACGAGCCTGAGCCTCATAAGCAATTGTGACAACGGCCTCACAACGATCATGAGCTGGTATATGAAGCAGCAACTTGGAAACGTTGCTTGCACCAAACACCTTGTGGATTGCTGCAAATCTTGCAGGCCCTTGTTCAGAGCAAAAGTATGGTGCAAATATGCAGTCAGAGGCACACTTTCTCCTGAGGAACTTGCACGCCCCACATGGAGATCCAGTGCCACTTCCACTTCCACTGCCACTGCCATTTCCAGTTCCAGAAGAAGCCATACTAATAGTATAATAGTATAATACTAAAAGAAATTAAACTAGCTAGTTTGCAAGGAAGAAAGCAAGCAAGCAAGCTAAGAGTGGGTTGTCATGTATTATATTTTGTGTGTGGAAAGAGGAAGAGTGGAAAGAAGAGAATAAAACTTTTTTATAAGGCACACGAGCACACTAGGAAATGGTGCAAAAATATTTGAGGACTATGAGAGGGAGTGTGGTATGTGTGAGTGTGTATGAGATGGAAATGCTTAGGGGAAGTGGGACATTGGGAATAAGGGGGCATAAAGGGTCTTATAAGAAAATGTGAATGGGGGACATGAGAGCCTCATATGCAGGGTTCAAGGGGGACATTTGTAAATGGTTGATGCAAAATGGGACTAGTTTTTTTCTAATGGTTTAGACCAAAGTTAATGCAATTTGGACTTTTTTTTTTATTGTTATACCTTTTCTTTTCTTATGTTTCATTTATGAGGTACTAATAATTTAGTATTTGTATTTGTTTAGTGTATTGTATGCAAGTATGTGGGGTTGGTTTGGTTTTGGATTAGTTAATTTGTTATAATAATAAATAATGGATTAATTAGTTGTTTAACCAGTTGCGTCTTATTTTTCCGCCGAACGCCGCACCTGGGAACTGCTGAAGTTTGTTGCTTTAGAATGCTGAGTTAGTATACTGCCACCCACGGATTTCTATTATTTTTAGTTCGGGAAGGAAAAAGCTTTCTATCACCTTAGAACAAGTGAAATGAAAAAAATCCAGTCCTCAGAAGTTATACGACTATGCTGATGCACGTACGCGGAAGCTTTTTCTAAAGGGAATTGTTTAAGCTTAGCTCTAAGTTGCTATTTCATAATATATAGTTTGTCCATATTACATAAAACACATAAAAAAAAAATATTTGTATAATTGCAGGAGTAGTGAGCTTTTGGGCCTTTCTGGTTTCGAAACCAGATCCCTGGAAATATATGTAAAACAAATAAATAAATGAAAAACGAAAATCCAAATGCTTAACTACTTTTGACGAGAGAGTAAATGTATGGTGTATGCTTTGAAAGAGTAATACTACACATTCAGAAGAATATATACAGAATTTTTAATAGAAATTATAGTAATTATTGGATAAAATAAAATTGTATGATCCATTAATGAGCTTAAAGGCAAACATCATTCTGGATATAACATTTTGGAAAAGATTATGGTTGTCTAGCATTTTTTGCCTTGAAATTATACACCTGAATTAGTTTGATCCCCAAAATTTAAGAATAAATTTTTTAATCCCTGATACAATACAACGTGTGTCAAGTTTAGTGTCTAGCTCCATTTTTAATTAATTTGCCTTTGCATTTTCACTAATATACTCATGTTAATAAGTGACATATTGGTGGTAACTTCACATCCTATTTGGCCTTATAAGTGATATAGTTGAATAATAGGTTCAAAACACATTAAAAAAAAATTCAAGTTGCTAGCATATGTCACATATTCTAATGTTACTTATAAGTAAAATTCATATTATAGTTTTTAATTATGATTATTTTCATATAATTTAATTGGTTGAGGTCAAGTAGAATGCCACCCTCTTACTAATGTGACACATCCACAAAAATATAATAGCACAAAAAAAAAAAAATTAATGTGACTTATATTTTATAATTTCAGAAACTAAAAATTTGATTTTTAAATTTCAGGACTAAAACAATTCATTCATACAATTATAAAATTTCAGGCACTATCACCAAAATTTATTCACTTTTATAGAATAAATTAACTACTTTTCTTTTTCTTTGGTCAAAAGAAGAAGTAATGGTTATTTTCATAACTTTATTCAACCATTGCACTCCCCTTTCTTGTATTATTATGTCTTCTTGTGGAGAAAAGGACGATTCTCGCATATGCACGTCTATCTGATAGCAACTGAAATATGCATTACCAATTGTTTTTTACCTAATTAATTATTTTCCGGCAAACAAAAGAACAACAGCGAAAAATGATTTTTGCTTGCCACCGTGCGGAACCACATGCCGAGAAGCTTACACTTGACTTTTGAGGCAGATTTGTTAGGTTTCTTATCACTCTCTTTATGGTTTCCTTTCACTAACACAAGCCATCATATCACTTGTCACATCGTCAAACTTTTAGTGTTTTTTTTTTTACAGTCAAACTTTTAGTGTGAGTGTGCGTTTGCATCCAGCAATTATATGGCAATGTAATTTTTAAAATAATTTAAAATTTATTATGATAAAATATTTTATTTAAATATTCACTTAAAAGAAATTATAAATTTTAAGAGATTTTAAAAAGAGATTTTATCTATTTAAAATAGAGAATTTTAATTTTTACATATAGAGAAGAAATTTTAAAAATTCCTACACACATAAATATATATTTTTTTCATTTTGGTAAGTCTCATTTTTATTATATTATATTATAATTTCTTTATATTTATGATATTTTTATTTAATGATATTTTTAATTCATTTTATTGCATTTTAAATTTTTTAATATTCAATTTATATTATATGATGTTATATTTATGTATCATTCCATTTTATTTATATAACAATTAAATTTTATAATTCAAATTTAAAATATTTTATAAATAAAATTTAAGATAATTTATGAACTATGAATTCATTATAATTGATTTTAGATTGGTTGAATTTGATTATTAATTAAAAAAATTTATTTTTTAAAATAATACATTATGTTTTTCAAATAAAATATGTTAAAATCAAGGTAACATAATTACTTCACTCAAATAAAATATTTTACAAATAAAGAAAATGTAATAATCTGTCCAAATAAAAAATTTAAAAATTGAAGGGAATTTAATTAAAATATTTTAATTTTCTAATATTTTAAATTTCCATATATTTTGAAAATATTCCATTCAAATGCACACTTAAGTTTTCCTTCCAATTATATTATGTCACCCGTGTGCTCCTAATTAGTTGAAATTATTTACTAACAAAACAATTCTTATTATTATTTTTTATGTTTAGTTATTCTATAGATTCCTATAATTTTACTCAATTTTTAATTAAATTTCTGTTATTAAAATAATTTTAAGTAGATCTCTATAGTGTATAAGATTTTTCAATTAGATTCTTGTCATTATGAAAAATAGAATGTTCATAGAATATTATTTTTCCATAAAAGAGTCAGAAGAAGATGAATATGAAATATTCTGTGAATATTATTTTATAATGACAGGAATCTAAATAAAAAATCTTATACACCATAAGAACTTGTAAACTTTTAAATTATAGAAACTAATTGAAAATTGAATTAGAACTATAGAGACCTATAGACTAATTAAACCTAATTTTTTATGGGAAAGTCACATCAACACATCTTAACTTCATGTTGGCGTATCATGAGATTCAAATCCATTAGAGTTTTTTTTTAACTCTAGCAGGAAGATGTGCCTTTATTTTCATGCAACATTAGATATCTTAAAGGTCCTTATCAAGATCAAAAACCAAATCTGCCGTCTTCGGAAATCCCCTTAGAAAACTACTCACGTAACCATCAATTACACCACCCTATTGATTTAGTCATGCTTGAGACAGAAACCGAAATGGGTTAATATCTTACATCACAGTTCTTTTGATTGTTCAATCCAGCAAGCTATTATGAATTTGTTAAGTCAAAACACTCGATCAGATTCAGATCAAAGGCCGTCACAAAACACCAAAAATAAATAAATAAATAAATAATCTAACAACCGACAATAAGAACATTTATTCATACATTCGTCACCCCAATAAGCTAGAAGAATCAGCTGTACATCGAGTGTAGACGAGCCAAGACCGTAAGCAACACATAAAGGTTGCTCATGCATCACAATATGGATGTTTGGACTAACAATAGTCCACCCTCACGGGTCTTACTAAGAGTCCCTAAGTCACCACCACCAAAGAGCTAAACCAGCTTATTTGATTGGCACTAAGTAACGTGCAAATTGTTTATATCCACTCAACCATAACAATGTATTGATCAACATTTCATGGAACAGCATCACCTTCTCACATGACACATGCAGACCACATAAATATCTTGTGCAGCACACAATAAGCCCCACAACAACCACTGCCCCATAACGAAGAGGGAAACTTGTATTTATTTAGTTAAATTCAGCCATTTATTTATTCAGTTTTTACCTTACCATCAACTCAGCTAAAGGCAAACTTTTTTCTGCACTAACGTTTTTCTAGACACACGTTCTATGAATTGTAAACTTCTTGGTGCCCTCCACATAAATCAGGGGAAACAGCTCTTTGGCATTTTTCACGCATACAAGCAACTACACTGATGCATTGCATACTAAAAAAGAACGAGCTCTCTAATAAGAACTAAGAAGTTTGAGATTAAAATGGTGGTCCTATACACAAACCAAATCACAAATAGCATGACACAAGACATTTTGCTATTAGTGACAAGTTTGGGGCTTGGGAGTTTCAACTGGATCCCAGTTCTTACATCCACAAAAAAAAAAAAAAAAAGGAGAGACGTTTAAAGATCTCCATCCAACCCAAAATGAGACCTTACCAACAGAATTCTAGAGAAGAATCCTTGGTGAACTATGTACAGGTCCTCCTCAAAAAGCTACTCCGTACGGATTATACCCCAAAACAGCAGACTTCTACTTTACTTCCAAGCTCACCTCTTGTGATGGAACCTCACCTTCAACAAGAATTGCATCTTAACCTGCACAAATAGTCCACATTCAGTCACATGCATATGTGAACGAAGAATAAAAGAAAATACCATATATCAGGCCTTAACTCTATCAAATACAAAAATATTCAAAAAGAGCATTACAGTAGTTTCTCATGAAACAACTTCTAACAAATGGCAACAGAAATGTACCAACAAATAACAGCCGATGAATCATGTTAATCAGCCACAAACCTAAACATCATACTAGCTGAAATTTTGTGCACTTTCAAGTGGATTAAGATTTTTCCACTCATCTGTGATTCTGTGTAGAGTTTCAACAACAACAAGCTAAGCCTTATCCCACTAGATGAAGTCAACTGTATAGATAGTATGTGTAACATGTTTATATTAAAATCATTTATTTTCAAGTCTCTTTTGATATAACTTCATCTGTATAGAGTTTCCAAATTCTAAAATGGTAAATAATCAAACCAAAGTCTACCATTCATCAGAGAGCTATAAGTCATCAACAAGAAAGTTCAATACAAATAAGTCCCAATTAATCAGCACAAATATATCTAAGTTACAAAACAATAATGGCAATCAGCCGTGACAATAACTTCCCAATCTTCAATTTAATACAATTTGAACAAGTATCCTAGGCTTACATGGCTTACTTCATTGACATGATTAAGCAGAAAAAACCACCAACCAATCTTGAAACTTACTTGGGCAGTATTATACACAATATACTCATTGTACATGAGCTCAGAAGTCTTGACATTTGATGACACAGGTTTGCCACATGGAACAGTGACATCACCCCTCCACTTTACATATTCTGATTCTTGAGGCATTTGCTTGCCCAGGCCTTTAGTAGAGTGCTTTCCTTCAGGAGGTTTATCCATATACTGTTTGAAAAGAGTAAAGACAATCAATATGAAGCAAAAACTATTGCAAATCCATTTGACAGAAATTCAGTGTGGAATGCAAGTAGGCAACATTGTTGCAAGTTTTGAAAGCAGATGCACCTATAAACAGTCAATCACATGTCCACATAAACCAATATGCACAACTTGAATCAAACCAGACTGACCTTAGCTTTCTTGAGCTCATAGACCTTTCCAAGGGCAACTTCACTCAAAAGCATTAGACCGATAGGATTTTTCTTATCCGTGAAGCAATACTGAGCACTCTTGCTGACCAGGTCAGCAAAGTAAACGCCTTTGCCAAACTGCAATGCAAAATAATCAGATTTTGGAACTACTATAGAAATAGGTATGCAAGACATTCATTGAAATATAAAGAGAGATATGAAAGGGGAGTAAGAACCATGTAGCCAGTTGCCGGGGCCTCAGGAGGTGCAATTCTGAGTCCTTGGCTAAGAATACCCACAAAATTTGTCAACCTCGAACCTGCAATAGAGAACATTTTTGTTATGGGTGTATAACTCCAACTTCATACGTATTTTCTTCAGAGTTGTACTATGCTCATTGCAACAAAAAAGTCATACACATACACATGATTGCAACCTAGAAGTTTAGGCCCTCAGAACTCCTCTGGTACAGTATTATCCTGGTATCCCTATGGATTAATCAAGTTTATGAGCAGAATTCCACGAGGGAGATTTGGAGATTGAAAGGTTTAACGGTTTTTAGATATTGTTAAGAAAACTGTTTTATGTTCCTTTCTTTCAATTTTCCTACTCTTTTATTTTGTCCTATGGAATATCCAACAACAGAAAACATAAGAGTGAACTAGTAGTGTCAAAACCTACCATGCCACAGAAGCATTCTGTTACCAAGTTTCTCCCTGTAAGGAGCAAACTTATCAAATTCTCCTTCCCTTTCAAGTGAGAAAACTTCTTCTAGCTCAAGACTCCAGTCCTGTATAGATGGATCACAAAGAT
This sequence comes from Dalbergia oliveri, assembly GCA_030441495.1. Lineage (NCBI taxonomy): Eukaryota > Viridiplantae > Streptophyta > Magnoliopsida > Fabales > Fabaceae > Dalbergia > Dalbergia oliveri. Next base: position 13,900,541 of record JAMLFY010000008.1, read on the forward strand.
TGTAGGAACTGACACATTATGACAAATGAAAGAGTTCAAACTGGAGAAATAAAACACATACCATGTGGGTGGGGGCATGAGTATTATGGAGAAACTTCTCAATCAAACGATAATCTTCACTATCATGAGGAAGAGGATTTATAGCACAGTGGAGCTTCTTATAATTATCATCAATGGAGTCATCACTATTTGCATCAAATCCAACTAATCTCGAGGCTATTTCGATGTCTTGAAGGGCTTCTAACATTTTCACCTACAACAAAAGCAAGGCAATATTATTCAAATTATAACAAGGAGATTCACATGTGCCAACCCACAGGGGCAAAAGACATCAGTAAAGTCCTGATCGGATTTGAACACAAAAGAAGTTTCAAATGTCCTGCATTATTTTATCTGCTAACCTTTAGATAATAAACCCATATTCAAATTTTAAGAAAACAAACTTAAAAAAATCATGAGATGGGCCAGTATAAATTCTTTGCCAACATAATCAGATGAAACTTTATTGATCTTTACACTTCAATTCAACTACCAAAAATCATCACATCCTTGAGTCATGGCTGCAAGAAGAAAATTGATGCAAAACCAAAGCATCAATCTAACTTCATGTTTCATTACCAAAACACCACCTGGAAAATGAATACAGATGGTAATATGCACCTTTGACTTAAAATCATCCTCATCCCTAATAATATGAGGATGAATAGAAGGGATCAAAGTAAAGAACCGATTGCTGGCATCAACAAGCAAGCTTTCCCGGGCTGTTGGGTTGCCAATCTTATCTTCCAAGAGATTCTGTATGTCTGTTAATGCTTCAAAACCTGGAAAGAAAGAGAAAGCAACATAAAATCAAACATTTATCACTTTGATACACGGTATGCAATTGCTTGATGCTGCCAATAAAAGAATATAGGAAACTACTCTAGTCACTAAAAAAAGGAGGAAGCATGAAAATACCCTTTTGGATATTACTCTTGCTCAGTTTCCCAAGTGGCATTTCGGACATATTAATTTCAAATTCCATCATGGCAGCTCTACAAAAGTCAAGAATCAGTATTGCATCAGATATATTCCAATAACATGAAGGTGCATCAGATCATAACCTGTATGTTTCCACATTGAAGAGCATCTTCATCAATTCTCTTAACGCAGGGGGTAGCTTGCTGTCTTCGTCCTTTTTATTTTTCTTTGGGACCTGTTTGTTAACTCCATAATCCTACAAAGTCAAGTTTGAACAGCCATGAGTTCAATATTCACTTGATAGGTGAAGATGATTTACAACAAAATATATAAAAATAAGATAAAACAATTACAATATCCAATGGGAAGAATCTTCCAGGTTGCTTCTGAATAGTCTTTTGCTCCCAAGCCTCCCAAGGGTTTCCAGTCTTATCATAGAATAATCGTTTGAATTCCCTGATTGCATCTGATTTCGGCAGTTCCTCCAGTTTGGTTCCTCCAATCTTATCATTTCCCACGCGGCCCCATTTGCGAAACAGATAGCATCCAGACCCCTTGTCTTCTTGGATAATTTGGAGAATGTAGTAGCTGTAATGAAAACCAGAAGTTAGAAAATGATGGAGGAGACACTCAATAGAAGGCTTTAAGTATGCAGGAAAAGAAATTTTAAGTCATGTCACATTTTACGGCCACAACAGCTTTTAAAAGCATCCTCCAGTGCATTTTTCAAAAGAACTTGTGGCTTCTATAAAGCCCAGGGAGAAGCAAAACCTTTCCTTAACCCAAAAAAAAAAAAAGGGAACCAAAAGCCATAACATTCCTAAACTGAGTGTAAAAGGAGCCAATAATTAGAACCTATGGTCTGATCAATGACTCACAATATAAACAAAACTTTACAGGCAACCTAATTGAACTTCATAATGAACAATGTAAATTTATCAGCAGTTAATAGCTTCTAAATGAAACACTTGACAGATTGATAAATGAAGGTTAGTTTTAGTAAAAATCTAAGTAATAAGGATGCCTTGTGGGCATGTTTGAAATGACATGAGAAATATAATCATAGTTTCATTTAATGTTCCAACCGAAAATGTCAGTCAATTTATGAAGAACCAAAAATATATATATATCAGCTCAACAGTTGATAGCTTGATGTTTTGCATGAAACATTGCATAGCGCAACAAAATCAAGAAGCATGCCTTTGGCTTCAATTTTTTATATCAATAACACAGAAAACAAGCTGCTATATCTAGCTTAGCCAACGAAAATAAATTTATGCTAAAAGCTGAACAAGAAAGCTAAAAATACAATGAACCCACCTGTTAACACCAGTAGATAAATCAGACATATTCAAAGTTGTATTATAGATGCTTTTCCCTTCCTCAAGTATGTGGCCAGAATCCTGCAGGCCAGATGCCTCATGAACGGCACTTTGCCCCTTCACTTTGATAGTGACCATGCTAGAAGCCTCACCAATCATTTCAACTTTGTACATACCAAAGGGAAGCTTCTTCCCTTTTTCTATACAGTCAACCAAATAGTCCTCTCTGACTATTGGTATCTTCATCCTCCTATAGATGAAACACTTCCAAGTCAGTGTGATTTTTGAATGAATCAAAGGAGAAAAAGAAAGAGTACTTGAAACACTTCCAACCCATACCTTGCCTTCTTCATCTCAGCTTCATCAGTGAGCGCTCCACTGACAACCAAGCAGTTAGTATCTGCAAGTAAACAGGTCAAATAAAAATCATACACATGAAAAAGGAAAAAAACATTCTCCAAATGCTTTTCTTTCATACAAACCCAAAAAGAAAAAATAGAAATCTTTTTCCTTTTGGAATTTTCATAATTTGGTCTGTGCAGTAGATACCTTTCTTCACTTTTGCATGAAGCACCCCACCAATGCCTTCAATTTTGCATTTCCATTCCCCCTGCATGATAACCTCTTGAGAATGCTAAATGCTTAAAAACTAAATTAAACATGACAAATTCCAAGAATGGTTTTGACTTTTGAGGAAGGAGAGAACTTAAACTTATTGACGTTAATACACAGATGTGAAAGGGAAAAAAGGAATGAAGTTATACAATAGAATCTATAGGAAATCCACAGATAGCAACTTTCAACTCTCCCAAACTTTCACCGTTTGTTGATTGATTCTGGGAAGCAGTAAATTGACATTCAGCAGGATTGCTTGCTGATGGTGCGGGTAATATCCTAATGGGTTTCTTCCCTTTTTGAGATTTGAACCACTGAAAACAATAGGCAAATGCTTAAGTCAGAATTTGACGGTTTTGTTTTGTGAGTTGTGACAATTATTTTTTCTTACACACCTTTTTAAGGAACTGGTTGTCTGTTTCCTCAGGGATTTTCCACTTCCCTTCAAGACGCTTTGGTTCGCATGTAGAGTAGGAACATTTACTCCATTCAGAAATATAGCCATTGCACCGGTACATTCCTCCAGAATAACGAAGATAGCCGGAGCATATTGGGCAATGACCAAGTGCTCCAAACATCATTCCATCAGCACTAAAATCACAAAAACAATGATCACAGTTGGTGGAATAGATCATATATTGTAAATTCTTTTCAAAATACATCATAAAGAGAGCAGAAAAAGAATGTATCTGGAAAATGTATTCCATACATATCTGAGATAGATTTGCTTGCATTTAAATTTTTTCTTTTTGATGAATAAATTCTAATTTACCCACTACAAATTATAGTAGAGCTCGATACAATTTATCATGCATAAAAGTGGACACCCAGCAAATAGATGAACATATCTATTGTTAGTAAAATCATTGGCAACTTATCACTTGGAACAAAAGGCGTATAAAATAATGAATGGAAAACTCCAGGCATCACAAAGCCAATGCAGGGAGGAGGCAAAAGGTACTTAAAGATCTGCACAAAAAGTGGATGAGAGAATAAATTACCAGCGATCACGCAAATCAAGTTCTGATCCACTTGAATCTTGATTATTGGCTTCCAGCATTTCACGCAACTCTGATGTTATTACATGCTTTTTAAGCTCATCCTTTAGATCCCAGAATTCTTTGCTCTGTGCCTCCAGTCTATTCTCCGCATCACTTGCTTCCCCTGAGTCATTAACATCTTTCGTTGATGCTGCTCTTCCTGCAGATACATTTCCCTTCACCTTTGCAACTTTTGACTTCTGCTCACCATCAGCATCCTTCCCACGCTTTGTGCCATTTTTCGAATTGGTTTGTTGTGAGGATTCTTTAGCCTCTTCAGTCTCAATTTTTGTACCACTACCACCTGAAAGGAAATAAGTGAGAAACCAACCACAAAAGAGAACAAAGGGAGGCAATCACTACATTAAGAAAACAAGACATCCTAACTTGAACATAATGATCCTTGTACCTGCCTCCCCAAGAGGACCCTTCTTAGCCAAGCCACTGATGGCTGATTGATCAGAAGAAGAAAGACTATCCCATCCTGATAACTTATCCACTTGAATTGACGGTGATAACTCCATGAAACACTTGGCATGATGCCAAGCCAAACCTTTAGCACCTTGACCATCAGGCTTAGTAGATATGCGGACCTAAAAATCACATAGAAACAGTAGGCACGGAGAGATATTATAAACCCAATTTCACATGCTCATGGATGAATATGATCATCAATGATTAGGGAACATTCTAAATTTTAATAAACATCTGAATAAAATACACCTCACTAGTCTCTAACTGCATGTAAATCCATTTCAAAAATCTCGCCAATGCAGACATGAAGTCTAACAAGCATGAAAAATTCACTCAATCCCAGAAGTCGATTATGGCATTTTTTGTTAAGTTGAACATTCCCAAATAATTTTGAATTTTCTAGACTTCGAAGGGGTTTATAATTGAAGGAGGAGGAGGAAGAGGAAAATTGGCTAGATGTGAGATTACTAGTTCACCCTGAAAGCAGTAGCCAGAATTTAGGAGAGGCTAAGGTCCCTGATAATCAACTCCTCCCGCTGCACCACCTATACATAATTAGTAAAGATAAACTGTGCCCAAGGGGCCTGAAGGTTTCTTTCTCCAAAGTCAGGTATAAAAATGAAGAAAAATGGATAAAAACTTAAGAGGGCTAGCCCTCAAATTGACCCAAAAGGGCAAAGTGACATATTTGATTTCTGGAAAGTGGAACCACCAGAATTTATAAGCACCACATGTCCCAATACCTAAACTCTAATACACAAAGTATTTGCAGATATATGTAAACAAAGTTGTTTTCTTTCACGTGAAAGGTGGAATAGGCTAGCTGGAGAGGATTTTGACTAAACAACATGAGTCTCAAAATGGAGAATGCAATGAGTTGGCATAAGAATTCTGGTACCATGCCCTATGGCTTTTTGAAAGATTCGACACACAATGGCATTGTAACAGCACCAAGGAGAAAGATAATCAAAGTAAACATTGTGGCTGCCAAAGCAATATATTGGGAGCAAGATGTACACTATGCATCCGAATAGTTTCATCCCTTATATCTGCCACATCACCAGGGTATTACTAAATGCTAAATATGTTATTTAGATAATATTAACATGTGTTCTACTCATGATCTCATTTTCACTCCACAAAAACCATTAGTCCAAATAACATATACACTCTAAGTCAGCCTTTGAAATACTGTGACAAAGAAAGAAAAATTAAAAACCAACCTCTCCTTTGATGATTTTTTGGCCACAGAGCTTGCATGCGGCATTAGAATTCTGTGAAACTTCAATACCACAGTCAGTATTTTTGACAGATTTTGACTTTGGTGGTGCACCATTCTCAACATATTTTCTGATCTTCTGCTGATCTTCCCAACGAAGCGACTCTAAGTCTTCAACATCATCAATTCTAGAAGAACAGTATTACATGAAAACAAACCCTTGTTAATGTCAAATCAGCACACAAAGACATATTTAATTAAATGAGTAGAAATTGTCATACGATTTTATCTGGTTGGGTTTCTTCAATATGCAATCAGCATGATTCCACATCTGATTAAATAGAAAAAAGCACTGATCAAAACACCAATGACATTGAGTAAGACATATCTTTTGTTAGTCACTCTTGTGAAAACCATCTTTCTAAAAGCTTCAGGTAAAGGATAGAGACACATGAATTGTTTTATATATAACACGCCCCTCATGTGAATGTCTCTTTCTAGGTATGAAGTGCAAACAATCTATCAGAATGATGGATAACAATGATCGAACTCATAACCACTTGGTCATGGTGGTTCTGATACTATGCCATGAAACATCTATCTCAAAACTTTAAGCTGATATGCAGAGCCACTTGAATAGTTTTATATCTTTCAGTCACATAGCTCCTAAAAGTATAAATAAATTACTATATTACTCTAATTATCTATCAGTCTTTGCAACGGTTTAGACAATTTTGGGTTAAAAGTAGTGTTTAGGTAAGGTACTCTCCAAGTTGATGACGGCAACATTTTGAAGCTTTTGCATTTCAAATAAAGTTTGAAGCTTTTACCTTGCAAATAAAAATCCCAGGTCACCATTTTCCCTACCTCAACTGGGAGCTCCCTAGAACCCAACCAAACAAAAAAAAAAAAAAGGAAAAGATTGAAGCTTTTTACAAATAATGTGTGCGGGGGTACCGTCCCACCACCCATTGTTACTGATACCACCTTCAGTTAATCCACAACTTGTGCAATATTCAACCTCTTACGATTAAAAAAAAAAGGATTTTTTGTTCTATAAGGAAAGCCCCCCTGAAAGAAAGGCACAGGTTAATGGAAAAAAAAAAAAAGAACATTTCGAAAAAAGTGAAGCCTTTTTTTTTATTTTCTGAAGTCTATAGTCTGATGCATTTTCTTTCTTGTTCCATAATAACTAACCAGTGCCCTTAGGGGGAAGCACTCTCGTCAGAACGAACATTTTCATGGGTGAATGGGGGTTAGGGAAAAGAGGGCCTTTTTGTTTGTTTGTTTTCAAGAAGTGCTGAAAACGAAGCAAGAAATGGTGGAAGAATATAGTAATATTATTATTATGTTATATACCGCCATGATGCCGTCGAACTTGGTGGATTGGACCATCTTGCCGAGGCGGAAGTGCTCGCTGGGGATGGTGACCTTGCACGTCCGGCATGACGATCGCCCTGACTTCGCGTACTCCGCCTTCCATGGCTTCTGCTTCTGTGCTGGAGTCCCCATTCTCTCTCTCTCTCTCTCTCTCTCTCTCACTGTTTCTGGGGTTGGTTTTCCTTCCTTCACTCTCTGAACGCTGTCTCTTACAATTACAATACCTTGTTTGTTTGGCTTCTCCTCTCAATGCTTGCTTTAAATCCTTATTAAGGACTTCGGACTATTTTGATTTTCGCCCTGTTGTACTACCAGCAGTAAGTGCTCTACTTTACTAACACTAACACTACCACTACCACTGGCACCCCCGTGTATATATACATATAAATTCTCTCTCATGGTCATACACACAGGCTACAAATAATAAAATCATTTTTTTTATCAAAAGCTCAAAAAAAATCTTTTATCAAAAGAATTAATGATAAGGATTTAATTTTCGAATTTAATTTTAATTCACTCATTTTTATATTATCATTAGATTATATATTTCATTTGTAAGATTTTTTAAATAATATGTATGAGATTTAATTATTTTAGCTTAACTTGATAGTACATGATTGAATAATAATAATGTATAGAAATTAAATTATAATTTTAATATATTAACAATATGATTTTTTATATATTATTATTTAATTAAATATTTTTATACAGACGACATCAAAAGTAATAAAATGAGAATCAAGAATATTTTACTTATATGATAATATATGATTTGATGGTTTTTTTAAATGATTTGATGAATATAAGAATATTAAAATTGAACTCATAAAATAAAATTATGCTCCAAATGAGGTATGTATTAATTTTAAAATTCAAACCGAAAAATAAGGCATGTATTAGTTTTAAAAGTCAAACCAAAAAATATGGTATGTTCTAACTTATTAAAGGATTTCTAAATTATGACCTTCGGTGATTAAAAGCAAAAAGAAAAAGAAAAAAAGAAGCACCCCATGGAAATAGATTATGGGTGTTTTGTTTCATTTATTTGAAAAAACTGAAAATTTTCAAATAAAGGCAAAATTATAAAAGCTATTTATGGAAACTTTTATTCAAAATGCTAAAAATACTTACTTTTAGTTTAAAAATAACTTTTCTTTCAAATGATATAAAACAAACGCACCAATATCTTGATCAATTGGAAAGATTATCTTAAGAAGTAAATCATAACATTTTTTTGAGTTAATTTATTTTAGTCACTGAAATTATATATGTAAATTATCTTAGTTCCTAAGATTTAAAATATGACCTATTAGTTCCTATTTTGTAATTTTAAATTGTGTTAATCCTTGAAAACCTATATGATTCATTTCAATCCTTTAATATATACATTATGAAATCAAATCACTCAAAGATTAGTTAGTTGTATTTTAAAGTTCAACAATTAAAGTGAATTTGGCATGAAATTTCACGAAAGTGAGCCTTAACTTCAATATATTTTTTAGTTTTAAGTGTTATCACTCCTAACGCGCAACTTCATTTGCTTTTCACAGCAATAATGTCATATATTTCGTTCATAAAGAGATTCTCAATTAACATACCGGCCTGAGGGACTTTCATTTGTGTGCTTTCATGATTATTTGCTTCTTTAATAATGAACGCTGGGTCATTCATTATTTGTACATAATCTTGGTCACTCTTCTTTCAATCTTACTTTGGTCTTATCATGAAAGTCGAACCCATGTGTCTTAACGTGCCGGGTTGCCCAAGCCATACTATGATATTGATGAGAAAACATTAATGGGCCCAATAATCCTTTTGTTAGTTTTCATTTTCAAATTTCTAGATTTTATATAGGAAATACTAAAAATTCTAAAATTACAAATTTCAGTTTCATTTTCTTTATAAATTTCTGAAACTAAAAATAAAAACTGAAAACTTAAACCAAAACTGCCACAAGTTTCAATTTTCAAAAGATGGTACAAATCATGGAGAACTCCGTTTGTTTTGTTGACTATAGAATAATGGAAGGAAAGTCACCAACTCACCATCACTCAAAACCATTGGGTGCAGGAGTTTCCACACAAGAGGGCATGACCCGTTGGCTCCTATATATATCCCATACCAATGTGTTAAGAGCAACCATATGAACATAGAAGAAGTTCTGCTGACTGCTGAGGGAGATGATTATTCGAACTGTTAACAATTTCAGTATGTTGATTACTCTGAATCCTCCTACTAATGAACATCCTTAAATTTCCACTTTCTCACAATCAGCAACACTAGGACTACAAAAATTCCTTGTATTTCTCCACATTGATTAATCATAATAAAGGACTTTCTCTCATTTCTCTACTGAGAGAATTCCATATATGACTGATTTCTGTGCTTTTGAAGGATAGTGTATCATCAGAACTAAATACACATAACTTGTTATTGACTTCAATTGATGAAAACCCAAGAGTCTTATTATACCCCTCTTCAGTCATTCTCGTCCATGTACTCTCTCCTATTTCCCACATCCTATCATTGGCACATATGCTGGACAGCGAAACATGCAAGGATGAATCATCAGGCTCAATTAGTGAAAGCATTTTTGCTATTTCTTCAGCCAGTTCAACTCGTTTATGAATTCTGCATGCGCTTAACAGAGCTCCCCACACATCAGGACCTGGTTTTATGGGCATGTCTGATATGAAGGACAACGCTGCATCAAATTGGCCAGCCCTAGCTAAAACCTCTATCATGCAGGCATAGTGTTCCTCAGTTGGAGAAATGGCATAGTGTTTCATAGAATTAAAGATCCTCCACCCCTCTGGAACCACTCCAGAGTGACTACAAGCCGAAAGAGCCGAAATAAATGTAACCGAATTGGGCATATGTTCTGATATAACACATGCATTCTGCATCATTTGATCAAAAATGGCGAGTGCTTCAAAACACAAGCCATGCATTGCACATCCATTTATCATTGCAGTCCAAGAGACCACATTTTTTGCCGGCATCATAGAAAAGATTCTGAGAGCAGTCTTGACACACCCGCATTTAGCATACATGTCCACAAGAGAAGTGTAATTCATCACATCCAAGTCAACGTTGTTTCTAATCACAAAGCCATGCAGGCTCTTTCCTTGCTTCAGAGACCCCAAACCAGAGCAAGCTAGAATCAGGCCAGCCAGTGTCCCCGGATTCAGGGCAACCGAGTTTTCCAGCATCCTCTTGCAAAGGGACATAGCTTCTAAAAATCTCCCCCTTTTGGCACACCCATTGATTACAGCACCCCATATAACCACATCCTTATCATTAGCATCTTCAAACAACCTAAACGCATAATGAACAAACCCACATTTCATGTACATATCCATAACCGTTGTCTGCAAACAAACATTCACCAAAAGGTTGTTCCTTATACACACCCCATGACATGCTTTCCCTTCTCTCCCAGCCAAAACTTTTGCGCAGGCACGAACCAAACCTTCCGTTGCGAAAGCATCCCGTTGGAAACCAAAACAATTGTTCATGTTAGAGAACAACTCAAAAACTTTGGATTCTTGAGAAAACTTCGAGTACCCTTTTATCATAAAACCCCACAAACCCGAGCTTCTGTAAGAATAACGTTCAAACAACTTGTGGGCATCGTTCAGAGAACCCAATTCAGCATACATCTCCAGAAGTGCCGGCACAATAAAGAGGCCCCCTTCCAACCCAGATTTGACGGCCAAGCAATGACTCAACCTCCCATTTGGCAAAAGCATCAAACTTTGACTCGCTTTAATGGCAAACACTAAGTTGTAGCTATCAACTGCATTACCCTCACTCCGTAACCGATTGAATAGCCGCAAAACATCACCGTAGAAACCGTACTTTGAGTAACCGGAGATTATGGTGTTCCAAGAATGAAGGTTCTTTGATGTGATCTGATCGAAGGCTTTTGCGGCCAGAGGAAGAGAACCGGACTGGACATAGGAATTGGCGATGTTGGAACCGTAGAGGACGTCTTTGTGAAGCCCGTTGATGATGACATGAGCGTGAAGCTGTTGCGCCAGAGAGAGGGTCTTTGCATAAGAGAAAGGGGGAGAAGGGTTTTGAGAGGGTTTTGTGAAGAAATGGTGGGCGGGCTAAGCATGTTAGTACGGTAACAATGTACCAATCTTACGGCACGAGATATATGCGATGCTACGAGACAACCTCGGACCTTGTTGAAGGGAGAAGCAAATCAAACCCTGTTTCTTTGTTTATCTCACATTTTTGTTGTTCGACATTAGCCGAAATTTTTACCAGGAATTTGATGTTGACGAGGATAGAAACATTTGATAAATGATTCACTTTGGCCTTAAATTTTTAAAATTAAAAAATATCACTTTAATCTTTAAAATTTTAAAAAATAATTCAAATTAGTCTTTACACTACTAGTTTTAAGGATTAACTTGAATTATTAAAAGAACTAAATTTAATCATTTTTTAAAATTTCAAAGATTAAAATAGTATTTTTTAAATTTTAAGGACTAAAATATATCATACAATTTAGAGATCAAAGTAAATTTTTACTCTTTATTTCAAGTTTCATAATGTAATTGGAGAGTATCCAGAGTTTTAATATTTTTCGGTAGAGTGAATAAAAAAGGAAAAAAAATTCGGTAGAGTAAATAATGTTTACAAAAGTAGCATAGCCATGATAAAAGGTAAAACAAAAAGACATTAATCTGAGCAATAATAGTAGCATAACTTCCAGTTTATCACAAAATGATATTTTGTTCCATAAATTAGCAACCATAGTTCTGTAACAAAAAAACCGTTCAAATCATATGTTTGTTCTTAGTATAAGGCTTATGTTTTCTTCTTTCATCAACGGTGAGTTGAAAAAATAAATCCGGCTGTGATCCTATCTATCTCTCTCTCAGAATGTGTCTCTTCAATCCAATGCATCCATTCATTCTTCTGTCTTGGCATTGAGGAAATCGCCAGGAGAAAACATTTAATGCACAATTGGAGTGCGCATGAAGAGGAACTGCATCAAAGGGAAAAAGAAAGCCGTGTCAACAAATATTGAAACAAAAGATGCAAATCTTTATTCAGTAACTACTTTGGTGAATACCTCAAATGATTTCCCTGATCGCTCATAATCTAGCATGCTTAGTGCAACTTGACAACTTTGTGAGACAAGAGGCTCTGGATCTGCTGTAAACTCCTCAAGGAGGGCTACACTTTGCTCGTCTATGGACATACAGCAAAAGAACTTTGTAAAGAATTTCAAATGTAAGCGAGGAGATTTAAATGCTTTATACAATAGCACAAGTACAATTAGGAATAAATAGAGTGCCTCAGCTCAACACAACCATCTTATTAAAGACCAAGAGATTAAATAAAGTTTCTCACAAGAACTCTGTCAAGCGAACTGAACCCATTACAGAGTAGTCAATAGTCATAGATTAATAGAAAAGCTATGTCAGAGAGAGAAAAATATATATATTATTCATTAGTTGATTATAGAATTTAATAAAGGTTTTGGTTAGAAAATGTGTTACATCTCAAACTAAAAGACAGTCTTTTCATTCATGTACTGACAGTAAGATGCTCGCCCAAGGCTTCAACTCCAACAGGTACTTTGCATGATATTTTAGTTTTGCCTAAAGGCCCCGAACAACTTCCAATCACTTTGATTATAACTAGCAAGTATGGCCAATTTATCCAACACCTTTACATTTTTTCTTAATTTATTTTGTGAAATGGATGAGAATGAGTGAGATTACCAGTCAGGATGGAGCACAGATGAGCAGAATCATTAGAAAGACTAGAGGTTGCAATCAATATTTGGCTGCAATACCTGCAATTGAACCAAGAGCTTCAGCAGCTTCATGTCTGACCATTGGGTGCTCATTCACATCTTTAAGTATATTGGATAGAGCAGCTGAAGCAACTTTGTCTTGCAATTGACCCAAAACATATGCTACCTAAAATTTACAGAAAACATAGCCATTCATAAATTAGGAGAGCTTAAAACATTCATCTACAGGTAAAAGCACAGAAGAAATATTAGAGACAGATTTGGGTGGTTTTGTTTTGTTTTTTTTTTGGGGGGGGGAGTCTAGCATATCACCACATAGCCCTCTAGGGCACACCTGATGTATGTAAATTGCATACCTTATCACTTATCAACTATTCATACAAAGCATACTCAACAAAGACAAAATTCACATAAAAGTGTACTTATTCCAACCTCATGGCGCAGAAGAGCACTTTTCTAACCCAAGGAATCAATAATAGCAGCAACAGCTTCCTTTCCACCATCATTTCTAAGTGCAAAAAGTGCTGCATACCTCTCATACATCCCTTTTCCTTCATCCAGAAGTATTTCCCTGATTTTGATTAACACAACTTAGCAAACCTACTATTTGATCTTTACTCACCACAAGGTTCTATGAATTAGCTTGAATAGGACAAACCTCAGTTGTTGTACAGAAGAACAAGAGGATGCTGGTGCAGCTGGATCGACTGACTTAAAAGGTGATATATCAATTGCAGACAAATCATCACCATTACCAGCATCTTTAAAATGCTGAATACGATGAAGAGCCAATTCACACGTTTCGCGGACCTCCTGAGCCGGATCTAAATCCAAACTACTCTTCAGCAGAGGAATATTACCATCTGAACCAATAGCACCAAGTGCTTCAGCTGCCTAAGCAATTACAGCAAACTCAATCCTCTTAAAACTGAAACAATAACAAAAGCAGGAAGGAAGAGCACAACTTCACAGTTCACGCAGATATATTAGAATTAGACCCAAAAAGAAAGAAAGAAAGAAAACTACCTCGTGGCGAACAATGGGATGCAGAGAGAGATCATTGAGAACTGAGGCCAAAGCAGGGATGGCTTCAGTTTCCTGCATTTGGCCCAAAGCAAATGCGGCTTCATGTGCCAACAAATTTGATGAGTCCCTTGTGGCTGCAAAGGAAAACTATCTCGAATCGAATCAAGGTAATCAAAAAAAAAAAATTGCTTAATCCTCTTTTTCATTCTCCAAAAACAGCATGGAACGTTGATACCTTCTTTTTGGCCTAAACACCAATTATCCGAATTCCCTACACTAGCACCAATCTAATTCAAGCTTGATCGACCTACTGATTTCTATTCTTATTTTTTTTAATCAACAAGACTGAAACAATGGACCTTATTTAAGGATAACAAATACTAACTACTCCATAATTGTGCAAATAAAGAATAATAAACTAATCTAACCTAATTTCCTAAGAGCTAAGGTATTATGTTGATGAGAATGAGAAGAAAGAGTGGGGAATGGAATGGAAAAGAGGGTTTAACCGAGAACGAGGGCGTTGCGAGGGGCGGGGCCTTTGAGGTTGCGGAGAGAGAAAAGGGCTCTGAAGCGCTCAGAGATGGGTTGGGTCGAATCCAGCAACAAGTCACATAGGAACCTTTCGGTGTCCGCCGAGGAAGTGAAAGCGGCGTCGTTTGAGGAGGCCATGATGGAAAACAGGATAGTGTGGGAGCCTGCTTGATGCTTCGGAAGCAGCCCTGGTCTGTTGTGTTGTTGACTCCTTGTTCTGAACTTGATGCTCTCTCTCTCTCTCTAACACACTCTCTGTGCCTTCCACAGTGGAACCGCGAATCCGATACTCGCACCCGCAGTTCCCACAAATAACACGGAGTAGGCGCTCCTTGTTTCACCTTATTCTTTTGGGTGCTGTTTCATTAATGGGCGGGCTTGGGTAAGAAACTATGACTAGGATAAAACCTACAGTTAACATTAATTTTGGATAAAATATCCAAATTAGTTCTTGAAAATATATATTAGAAATAAATTAATTTCTTATATTTTTAAAATTTTAAATTAGTACCTTATATTTAAAAAAAATTAATTCTTTCATATAATTCCATATTTCTAAGGATTAATTTGGATATTTAGTTTTAACTTTTTCTCTTACTCCATTCATCCTATAGAAAATTATATTTATAATTGTGTGAAGAATTCTAAATGATTCCATCACATATCTATTCCTACACATTTGTCATAATCTTATACTTATTCTAAAATATTCCTAAATATTTCATCCTAACATCAGCCCAAATATGCTAATACTTGGTCAATTAAGTGTTGATCATATAATATTTAAGTGACATTTAGGTATATTATGTATCATCTAATGTGCTATAAAGACACTAAAATGAATTATTTTATATAATTTTAGATAACAAAATGAGTTATTTAAATATTTAGTGCCTTAAAACACAATATATTTAGATGTCACTTAAATGTTATATACTTATATATAAACATTTAAGTTATTCAATGTTAATAGATCTG
Source organism: Dalbergia oliveri (assembly GCA_030441495.1). Classification (NCBI taxonomy): domain Eukaryota; kingdom Viridiplantae; phylum Streptophyta; class Magnoliopsida; order Fabales; family Fabaceae; genus Dalbergia; species Dalbergia oliveri. Next base: position 13,915,874 of record JAMLFY010000008.1, read on the forward strand.
AAATTAGGAATTAATGTAACTTACATTTATATGGAAATGATCCATTTGTCTCATTTTAAATTGAAGTGACTAAAATGATTCCTAACTATAAATTAAAATGATCATTAACTCTATCTTTTTTGTTTAATTAATCAGTTACCATAGTTTTTTAATTATTATTTGGTAAATTACATTCATTACCATATTTTAACTGAGGTTTGTCAAATAATAATTAATTTATTTGTAATTAAATTCACACCTATTGTCAAATTCAATATTTGTTAAGTTTCATCTTCATTCAAACAATGTAATAATCAGAATATTATTTGATATTAATCTATTTTTAATTAATAAAATTATAAAAAATACATGTACACTCTTAAGTTTAGGTATTTTTATAATTTTATTAATTAAAATAATTAATATCACAAAATGTGAATTCTATAAGTTTATTATCAGTTGCTTTGAATTAGAGTGAAATTAACATAAATTTAAAATTTGACAAGGATTGAATGTAAAAATAAATGAGTTGATTTCCATAATCCTGAAAGGTGGATATAATTTACATTATTATTTGGTACACATTTGTTACCATAGTTTAACTAATTTCTCAATTAGCGCCAATAATTAATTTAAAAATTTGTAATTAAATTCACACCAATGAATAAAATTCGTCATTTTTTAAAACCCAACCACCATTTGAAAAATGTGAAATTAACCATAATATTCTTTGATTTGATCTATTATTAAGTTCTCTATGGATTTGGCTTGATACCCTCTGAGATTAAGAGCTCAATAGCAACCCTTACCAGATAAGCGTAAGTTTCCACTGCGTGCATTACCTTACCATACCAGTCGTAACTCGTAAGCCGTAACTATACACGATTAAGTATCACAGAGCAAAAAATCCAAGAGCAATAGCACTTGTCAAGCTCGCACCCTTTGTATTTAAACCCTCCATCACTCTCTTCGGTGTTCTTCGTCTCTATAGCGTTCGCCAATCTGCTCTGCTCCACACCAACATCAATACTTTCCACCGTCGCGTTCGCCGGTTCGTCTACACAACTCACCAATTTTCCTTCAGATCTGATTTTACCTTTCGAGTTCTTTTTGCACTTTGTTCGCTTCTTTGATTATAATCTTTTTTTTTTTCTGGTTTGTGTGTTCATTTCGTGAGAATTTTTCGGTTAATTGATTGCGATAATTTTTTGTTTTTGGAGACGTAGGTTGCACGATCGAGAACTCGCCGGACGAATCTGCGATCTCGTGAGCCATGAATCCTAGACGGTTAGTGTGTGGATCATGTGTTCCGAAATTATTGAATTGAATTCATTTTTGCTAGGCTAGTGCAGTGTTTGTTTGCTTGATTACTCACACTCCAGATCCATTGATTCGGCGTCGTTATTGGAAGATTTGGATTTTAATCTGATGATGATTTTGATTGGGATAATTGATTGGTAAATAGCAGTTTGAAAGCCGTGATGTGGTTTCATGTTGGAACGATTTCATTGTGCGAGTGGTATTTGGTTAATAGGATTGAAGTTGTGTGGAAAGGAGAAGTAGGTGACTGGTCAAGTATAGAGAAAGCGTCGGTGCTCATGTTGTTCCCAAACTTCACAATTAACTGACGCTTGCATTTTCCTATTGGAATACCTTTGATCTGAAATCTGAATGTCTGATGACTTGAGTTACTTGTGACGTGTAGATTCTTGTAACAGATGTAACAGATATGAGGTGTGGTGTCTGAAGCAGATTGTCTTTTGATTTTATATTGATAACTTGAAAATTAGGTTGTATGAAGTTGCCAAATTACATTCAGACAACTCTAACATAGAATTAAAATTAACTTAACTAATTTTGAACTTTTGGTTTTTTACCCCATTCTACAGCATGCTTAATACACTTCAAGAATATGACCAGTAGTTTACTGCAAATTTCTTTAATTACTTTTATAACTGTTGTACTTGTAAGTAGCTTGTTAACTGTTTGCATATTATGCATATGACTTGTGCTGGAGCCTGGAAGTGTGTTGAAAAAGTAATATAATAAATCTAATCTCCTAGCAGAGAGAAATTAGGGGAAACACTTTTTCTGCATTTTTAAGGGAATTTACTTGGAAGTCTAATATGAATGCTGGGTAAATTTCTATATATATTCGTTGACTCATCGATCTTTGGACTAAAACCTGGAATGATTTTCATAAACTGCTTCTATTTCTTATATGCCAGTGGCTTTGTACCATGCAACATGACAAGGAGGACTAATACAGTTTACCCTGGTCTCTTTTCCTCAGTTTAAGTTCTGTTTTATGTCTGCCTTAGTTGTCATTGTATGCAACATGACATGCAGTTTGTTGTTTAATTTTAAATTTCCACTGTACTACCAACCCCTTTCTGTACTGGCGGGTGGTGCAACTTTATGATTTCTCACATTGAGAATTATGCCTTTGTTTTTGTTTTCCTTAGAACCAATTGATAATAAATGATAGCCTATATATAAACTCCCTTAAATTGGGATGCAGTCATACTCTAGCAGTTAAATAGTTGTTTGATTTCCATTTTTATTACATGAGTATATAACATAGTGAAGCTACGGTTTATCAGATTTTGGTGATTAATTATTTAGTCTCTGTTTATTAGACTAATATTTGGAAGAGTTTGATATTTTTATACCATCTCTGTTTATAAAACTAAAAGGCAAATTGTTTTACTTATATGACAATTTACAATTGGATTAGTTTACCAAGTTAAACCAACAGTACATCAAAATTATACTCTAGTTAGGAATATCTAGGTGTTTGTATCATTTGCTCCAGATATCAGAAATGCTGAGACCTGAGAAGACCTCTTTTTTCCTTCCTTTTTTAACCAGTCTTGATGTTTTATGCATAGGGAGATGTCTCATGTCTGATCTCTGTTCAGTTTGAAACTGTTCAAATGTGTATGAAGGGGAATTTATCTTGTTTGTGTTTGTCATGTGACCATTTTGGGGGTTTTACATTTTTTTCTGTTTTAGAGACAATCAACAACAGAGTTTCCCTTTTTGATGGTATTGAGGAGGGTGGCATCAGAGCATCCTCTCTCTACTCTTCTTCCCATGAAATTGATGAACATGATAATGAGCAAGCAATAGATGGATTGCAAGATAGAGTCAATCTGCTGAAAAGGGTAAGTTTACTATTGCCAGGAACATGCCCTAGACTGTCTTTTTGTTCTTTCTTAATGGTTGTTGTGCCTTATAATTATTTGATCATTTGTTCATGCAATTTCTAACCATCTTTTTTTTTCTCAATAATTTTCTCTTAAAACTTGTTATTTTATCCATTACTTGGCAAAAGTAATTTATACCACAGAAACTGCAATCTTCTGGACTTTGAAATTGAAATTTTGCATATAAATTATTATTATTTTTTTTTTGCTTTGGTAATTTTAATTTTCAATTCTCGTACACCTCCATCTTCTTCACTGTTGATCAGATATATTTATAATTTTCCTTTTTCTAATGGTATTACAGGTGCTGTTAACTTTGTTGGCCATTATAAAATCTATCTAATTAAAACCCTTCTACTTCTAGATTGTTTACAGATGTCAAATGTGTTTAGAAATTAGAATTGTCTTTCATACAGATTTACATAGCAGGCAGTTTCATGATGATCTAATTTCTTTTTATTTATTTTTTTTCAATGGGTCTGATTGCAACAGTTATCAGGCGATATAAATGAGGAGGTGGATAGCCATAACCGCATGCTGGATCATATGGTGTGTTTAATGAAACTATTGAAATTATTTGGTATTTCTTCTGCTGTTACTTCGTGCTGCTTTAATAATTTTGTGGCATTAATTCAGGGGAATGATATGGATTCATCAAGAGGAGTCCTCTCAGGCACTATGGACAAATTTAAAATGGTATGTAGATTAGTAATCTTATTTACCTTCATGAGGGCATGTTTCTTTTTAGTTTTTCCTTTGCTTGATATTTGTAGTATTCTGTTTTCTTTCTTCTTTTCTTTTTTTTTTTTTGTTGAGAGAGAAGATCGGGTGGGTGGAGTTGTATCTTCCCTCTGTCAGGATCAAATATTTATTTTCCCATGTCAGTTTTGATGTTTGTGTCATCTTTCAGGTATTTGAGACGAAATCCAGCCGCAGAATGTTTACTCTTGTAGCATCCTTTGTTGTGCTTTTTCTTATAGTATACTACCTAACTAGGTAACTGATCTCTTTTTCGAGCGACAAACTTTGTTAGATCTGAAATGATGAAATTCTCTCTATTACTGTAATTAATGCTACTCCCTGTAAGATATTCTGTCGTGTATAAAGTTATTTATGTTTAAACAGGCATTGAACCCAATAAGTAATGTACATATCAGATTTGCAGTTTTCCCCATCCCATTTGATTTAGGACATGCTTGTTTGAGCATTTGGATGGATTTATGTTGGTCTATCTAGTGTCTACTGCCTGCTGATAATCTGCCACTCTGCTAGTAGGGCCCAGTTGCCCACCTAAACATGTTGTAGTCTCTTCAAAGTTCAAAGTCGAACTGTTATTTTCTGAATTAAAGCAGGCATGCCGTTAAATTTTCCCTTACTACTTTACAAATGCGAAAGTTTGTTGTCAATACCTGGCAATGGAGTCCCTAGGTAAATCGTTTGAAATTGCTCATAGAATTTGTTGAGGCAATGAACTCTAAGGTTGAATTGACAACAGTCAAATACCCTAGCTTTAACCCAGATGTTGAACCAAAAGTTTACTGGGTAAGATTTGCAGGCACATGTGAACTAGCACGACTTTGGCTAGTCTTCCATACTCTCCTACCTGTTTGCATTCAGCTATGGTCTACAATAGATGGAGGAGACAGTTTTGTCGAATCATTGGATTTTAATATGAATTTATGTAAAAAAATAATAATAGGTGTGTTGTTACTGTAGAGATTGAGAAGTAAATGTATATGAATTTTGCATATATAACATGTCAAAATAACATTACTCTCAATTCTCATTGTTTTTTAACTGACTCAAGTTGTCATTTTCGGTCTGATTGTCTTAAAGAATGTTGCTCCCCTTGGCTTAGACTAGGTGACCACAGGAAGCCTCCCAGTCAGTTGCTTTAAGCATAGGTAAAGTCCCTTGATACAAGCACGGGTGCATTGAAATCTAATCGGTGGATTCTCTTGTCTCAGAAGGCTGTAGCTTCGCATTGCAGCAAGATCGTGTTATCCTCATCGATGACTCTCTTTGTCTATTAACCTGTGTCGTGATCCTCTTTGTCTGTTAACCTCTCCCGTATAGCGCAAATGGGAATCGTACACGGCCTTGATCTGAGGTAGGATAATATTCCAACCCTGTCAACCGTTGTGTTATAAAAACATGTTTCCAATTCCCTTATAATGGCATATATATATCATCACGGGAGTGAGCATGCTTATACTTTTCCTATTTGAATAGGCGTGTAGTGATAGATCTAGAAAGTTTTAGTAACGGGGCAAACATAATACACAAACATAACAAAAAAATAAAATGTGTTATATTTTGTTGTTTTGTCTTATTTATAATGAATGTGGGGTTAAATTTTATTAAATAATGGAGTAAAACTATATAGACATGTATAATAATTTCAAAAAAAATCAAAATCTGGTGGGGGCATGGGCTCCCTCCCTTTGCAATGTGGATCCGCCCCTGGCCATGAGCAAATATAGAGTTTGTGAGAACATTATACTGGACATTCTGAACATCACGTATCTGGAGCATGCAGTTTAACGTGAAAGTTATCTTTGTGCAAGAATACCACTACATAGCTTTGTCTAACAAAGAAGCAAGTAATAACGAACATTATTGATAGGATCATGTTCTACAAACATTCATTAGAACCTTAACTGTATTTACCTTTTAATATACAAATAATATTATCCTGAACATAATATTTCTTTTCCAGTTGTAGAGATTGATTTTCTGGCCACGTTAATCTTGCAGACGAAATTAAAGAAACCAAAACGAGCGGATGTGAGAATATGTTTCCTATAACTCGGTGGGAGAGAAGTTATTACAGAAAAGAAGTCAGAACTCAATAGAGAAACGTTAGGTGGAGATCAATTGCGAGGCATAACGCATTGCATATTTATTATAAGAAAGAGACATATATGCGTGCATGGCCGAATCACCGGGTGCGACAAAGTTTAAAAAACTAGTAGGGAATATTGAAGGCCAAGTCAAGCAGAAGCTCCGTCCATGGCCTGTTCATATGTTCAAATATTTTCAAAGACTGCGTTGTCATGTATTTGCTCCTTTTACTTTTCTTTGATTTGATTTATACATTCTTTTCTTTTGTTGTTTTGCATCCATCAAATTAAAGTTTAATTAATGAACGCACAAGCTGTACAGGAATGGTCAGTAGTACTGCCCAATATATAGGGTGGCCATGCACTGCACAGGACAGTTTTACATATTATTAACACAAATTGTATACCTATGCTGTTGTAGTTGCATTAAGTATCGTCATCGAGCAACTCATTAAATTTTTTCTATCAAACTCGTATATAACCACCTAAGTAGTTGTGCTGAGAGGACATGTAAACTGTTGCATATTTCTTATTAACAAGAAATAAAGGAACTCTCATCGTGATCATATATATAGTAAAAGTAATGAAGATAGCTCGGCTTGTAGTAGTTTTGAAATTTATTAATACTACTAATTGGTTTGGATCAGGTTAATTGTGTGAAGTATAACGAAGTTCCATGTATCAATTTGAATCCTCTCGCTTATGATCATATCATGATAGACATAGAAAGACTACACTACATACAAGTAATTTAAATTTTATATTTTTTCGATCGGTACATAGTAGTTTAATTTGATTAGAAATAGGCAAAGATATGTTCTCTCCAACATGATCGTTATATCATGAGAGGATTCAAATTCAACTAAGTTTCCAGTTCTAATAATACGGGTACAAATTGTTGATAACAAGATATTGCTTAAACCTAAGTATTTTACAAATGAAGATAGAGATTTTTTTTTCAAAAAAGGGTCTAGCTAGCTGCAGTTTTCCTTTTAGGGATGTGTAGTTTACGCTTTGTCTAAAGTCATGCTGTATATTGTATTTAGATGAGAGCAGAAAAAGGAAAAACTCTTTAGCGATCTAAGAGCAAACGAGTACTATTATTCATGGTTCAATGCTTTAGTTATTGTATTAACATGTAATAAAAGTGAGTCACAACATTAATAGTTGAGATGGTAAACGTACATAATATATAGTGCATAATAATGCTTTTCTTGCTCTAAATCCGTACTGAAGAAAAATGAACAAATAAACAGAAGCAGCAACCGAGAATAAATGTAGAGAGCTCGCATCTTTTATGCAAAGAGAAGACAAGAAAAAAAAGGGGGGGGGGGAAGGACATCTAGACATAGATTTTGAAATATGATGTTTTTCTGGTTATAAAGTTTGATCATTTTTATTGCTGCAGGCATCGAATTACAGTATGAGACACTATCAATTTAGATAAATATTGAAATCTATATCAAGGGTTTAATTTCTATGCATTTACTTTCATCCAATTATGTATTATCATACATTAATCATAATAATTGACTACTTGAAAAAAACATCTAAATAAGAAATTTTGATTAAATAAATGTTAATGTATCAAAATTAAACTCAAATATATATATATATATATATATAAACTAAATATGTTACTCGTTTTGCTGTAAATTTACACTACAGGTATACGAGGTAAGTTGAGTAGGTAAACATGGTAATCAAGATAAATCATTTTGTTAATTGCTTCTATACGACGTATACACTGAGAAAATTAACTGCCTATGCAACTTGCTGCAATCCTATGCGCATGAAATCAGTCATTATTACATCTAAGGAAACGGCATATAAGAAATATCATATATATCTCCTCGTACATGGTTTCAGTTTGAGCTAACTCCCCTATGTATATTAATTGCAAGTCTATAACTAATCTTGGCTACCCTCCCGGAGCAGTTTCGTTATCAATTGTATAATAACTTAATGCAAATTAAAAGTATATTCATGGCAGAATTGATAGCCTAACTTTAATTCATAGCAACAATCAAGAAGGAGGCGTACCAAAAAATGAACAACATTGAATTCCAAAATAAACATTAATTCACATAATTGGTAACTTCAGGTATAGAACCCTAGAATGATAGTGGGATTTCTGCCTAGCCATTTTCTGGATTTGAAAAAAAAAGTATATTTTGAGTACCTTATTATTTCTCATCAGAACATGGAGCACCCCATCTTTATTTTCTCCCTTGAAGAAGCTCCTAGCTTTGGCTTCTTGCAGCTTCAAGCCAACTCTCTCACTCTCTCTATACAGTGTATGCCACAACAATAAGATGTAGCCTACAAATCAGACATATGCTTAAGCATATACTTTAAGGGTAGAATAATATATATATATACGCATTGTGCTAAGGATGATGACCAAGTCTCAGCTCCAAATCTAGGCCATCCTCATCACTGTTATCTTGTACCTTGTCTTTAACACATGATGATGGATTCGTATACAAGCTCAGATTTCTCTGCCTCCAATCTTGTACATGTGAGGGTGGTGCAGCAGGAAAATAAGCTTGGTAGTGGTAGTGATTATTGTAAGCATCTACCTCATGAGGAGGAGCAGTGGAATGGTGATTATTATTATCATTATTCCCTCTTGGAATTGCTGATGAATAGAATCCGAGATCTGCATAGTGGTAGTTGTTGTTGTTGTCATCAACTTTGGTTGAACTCGAAGAAGAAGGAGGGGGGATAGTAAAACTGTGTTTGTGCTTGTTGGCCTTGTCCTTCCTGTGTATGTTCATGTGTCCACCTAAGGCTTGTGCTGTGGTGAACCCTCTCTTGCAGAAGACACACTCATAGGATCTGCCAGTTCCCATCTCATGATGATCATTATTATTATTCGGCTCCGATGATCGATCAATTTCCTCGCTGGAATACTCATCTGGGTAGCTGAATTCCATGGTAAAAAGATTGAAGGAGATGGATTTAATTGTTTTTGTGGGGGAATTATTATGACTTATGAGGGAGTTGAGACTGATTAGAGGGGGAAGAGTATTATAGAAGGGAGAAGGTGGAGAAGGTTTGAGCAAGAGACAAATTAAGGGCATAGACATCACCTAAAGATAGACAGATGAATGTGGTGTGAAGTGGAAAAGTCTTAGAAGTTTGCTTTAGACAAGTATTCTGTTAGCCGGCTGTGGATGCATCTACCAGAGACGAATATTTTTTTTTTCTTTTGTTTTCTTTTTTCGTTAAATTTGTTTTAATCATTCTTTATAATGATTGGTTTTGTCTCCCATTATTTGGGTTCCTATGCTTTTCTTCTAGAATTAGGTTTGGTTATTAAATTTCTTAACAGGTTTTGTATAGTTAATACTGATTCTCTTACTTCTCTTTACATATGTAATAACGATGTTATATAAACGTCACATAAAAGATTCTTGTGTACTACTTCTTGCTTTATCTTTAAAGTGAAAAATCTCTAACAGTGATGTAAACTAAATTTTGATGTGCATTGGTATAATCTGACTAAACATATATGCAAGGCAAGAATTCAAAAGAGAAATGTTCGTCTGCATATACAGATTTCGTTCTTTCACTAGTATATATTATTTATATATTCTCACCTTAGAAGTTTAATACTTATTAGCAGTTTGACCGCATCATATGACTGTCCGAATGAAACATATAAAGAAAGTACCTTTCTTTTTTATGATAAATTTGTTTTTGGTTGTATAATTGTATATTTTTAGACAAAGCAAATGTATCGATCAATAGAGTGTTACAGCCTCGAAATGCTCCTAAAGGATTCCAAAGGCCTTGCAGAAAAAGTGGAAAAAGTAAACTGAATTTTCATGTTACATAAATACAAATTTAAGAGTCAAAATTAAGATATGTTTTTAATAAATTTAAATTTTACTAATTTTGTTTAAGATAGACTTATTTATCTTAAGAGTTTGGTTTCTATCATAATCATAGATTGACATCAACAAAATAGTTAAATCTCTCACTCACTATTTAAAAGGTTATGAAATGAAATGATTTAATTATATAAAATATATAAAATTTTATACTATCAATATATAAAAATTAAATTTTATCCTAATCTCATTAAATTTATGAGTGTATAAAATTCCGAGATGTTAAATTAATATCGTGCAAAAAAATTTTAATTAGTATAAGAAGAAGGTGTCGTCAGAGTTGAAACTCATGTTTGAGTTCTATTAAATTTCCGTAAATCTCTAATAACCTTTTACACGACAGTATCTTCATGCTGCGCAATCAAATGCTAATTTTCTGTTTTGTTTTTTCACCTCTTTTGGGACAAAGTAACGCACGGTCAAAAAGAGTGCTACATAGATTTTCCCTAGGTATGACAGAGCATGACTCTGCTAATTGAGGTGACACTTAATTTCAACACTTGCAAGAACCTGTGATGATGGCATTGATTCGAAAAGTACACAAAATTATAAAAATATTATTTAAATATCTAAAAGTTAATGTTTAATTAGGATTCATTTTATCATCATTGATGTGATGATAATTTCAATTTTTTTTTACTCATTTATTACATTCATTCAAAGGTAATAAACTTTTAACTGTTAAAATATCAATACTTCAAAAATTATTTAATTTTATGGAAAAACTTCGCACCCACACTTGTATTAGTAGCATTTGCTTGCAACCATGCAGGAACCTTCCCACAGGACATGAGCAAAAGTGGAAGACAACATGCCATTTGTAGCTTGTTCTTGTCCTTAAGTTCAAACTCTGAACCAAAGTTATGCTAGTGGCATGCACAATGTGCCATCAAAATCAACATACATCATAATGCCCTGGCCGACATTGCTTTGGCCTACAACTGGAATTGATTAGTTGGTACTTGGTAGCATCCCCGCTTGATGCTGTTCATTACAAACAGGGACATATATTAAGCAGAGTTAATGCTATGCGGTTTTGATTATATAATGCAACACTTTATGGTATCTATGTGATGATTATGTGTAGGAAATGAATGTGTCTTTTTGACCTTTTGCTGTCTGGATTACACAGAGTGCTCTCATCTCAAATTGTCTTCTTTTTTTTTTTCTTTTTGTTTTTCGGGTTAACCTATTAATTTTCTTTTAATTAACCATATGATGATTGACCTCAAGAAATTGAACTACATGAAGTAGTAGTCTTCTGCAGTTTATTGCACTGAAGCATTAAAATAAAGTATTCTCCAATTCCTTAAATATACATAAAGCATTATTTTCCACTTGTATTACGAAGATGACATTGATTTAGCATTGACAAAGACATAGATCTCACATTGTGAAGGCCAAAAGCTATAATGTTGGACCTGATTGTGTTTCGACTTCTTTGTTCATGTGAGATAGTTTTTACAGTTTTTATCGGTGTGTGTTTGGAATATATTTTTAAGCTCTGATATTGAGTCTCGTTTTTTTTTCATTGTTTGATAAACACATGGTTGTTTTTTTCAGTTTCTCTTTTTGAGAATTAAGCATTTTTTAATTATCCAAAACTAATATAGCATTTAATTCTAAGTTTTGAATTTTTAATATTACAAATTAAATTTATTTAAAATTACATTCACTTCCACGCGAATCAATCATTTAATTGTCAATTTTTGACATGTGAGGTGCAAAGTGAGATATCACTGATTGTACTATGGGAATTATGGGGTGTCACCGTCAGTCATAACAACCCTAAGGAATTCAACGAGGTCTAACTCTACGTTTTTTCTTCTCTTTGCATTACAAAGCAAACTCTTTATTTTTTGTTCTCTTTACCGATACTAAAAGACAAGGTTCCTTTCTTTTTAAGCAAAAGAACAGGATTGATATGTTGGCCTGCCAATTATTGCGAATCATTGCTTAATAACAAATAGTAAGAACACAATTTAATATACGACTGTATCTCGCAGCAGCTTCCTTGTTATAGTCATTGTTTTTTTTTTTTTCAAAAAGAACAACAAAAAATTAATTTGACCTTAGAAGTATTTATGCAATAATATTTTTCAATTAATTTAATGTAGGTAAAAGGCAACAAGGCATTTAGAGTATTCCTGCCTCCAGCTTGTTGCTTGTGCTTGAGGTATATAATTATTCTGACTTTCATTTTGTTGTAATCATACGTGCGGGATAAGCGGGTACCGTTTAACTTAAAAATCAAGTTTGTTTTCTAAACATCCTCGTGATTTTATATACTTGAAAAGAAATAGATGCACTATAGGCTTATGGTATAGTGAGATTGAGCAGGCATGACATAATGTCATTAAACCGATTCATTACTTTTATATCCTTATATTTGATAGCATATTAAATATAAAAATGGGGTGTGAATTATATATTAGTTTTCTGACTTAGTAAGCAAGAAACTTGTTGCAGGAAGAGATGGGATATAAGACAAGGACAATGACAAGAAAACGAAAGATGATAACGCGAGTGCCATGGCTTTCTCTACCAAATTTGACCTGTCTTTACTTTGTTAACATTTTCCTCTTGATGTTTATCAACACATTGTTTGCGTGCTTGGCGTTGCTAGTAAGAAAGCAGCTTAATTAGGAATTGCGATGATAAGATCCTCAGTCTTTTCATTTTATTGGACTAGGCCATGTGTATATTTGTTCTTGCTTAAGTCTCACATGCATTGATGTCGTAGTAATTATTTAAAAACAAATTCTACAGCTGTTGTAAACTAACTTTTGCGTAGCTTTTCCACTGGCAAAGTTTCACAGGCCACGAATATTTTAACTTCCAGAAGGAGTTGAGTTATTTAAAAAAAAAGGGTAAAATAAACTTACCACCCTTGAAATATTAAGAAATTACACTCCACCGTAATTATATTTGAAAAACCTACACTAAACATCATTTCACTAAGAGTGTGTTTGGTGTTTTCTCTTTTATAATTTATTTTTTAAAAATTATATAGATAATCTAGAGTAAATCCACATAGTCGTCTCTCTGACCCCTATCCAAGCTTCATTGGTTCCAGCTTTTCATCCCATATTTCTATATAGCCAGAGCTTGGTCCAGAAGTGGTGGTATGAATGAGGCGTCGATTTTTCAAATGGGATGAAGTATAGATTTTTCAAATAAATGGATGGAATGTCATTTCTTAATACCTCAAGGGAGATAAGCGCATTTTACCATTCAAAAAATTGCCTTAGAGAAAGAATGCCTAGAACAGTTGGTCATGGTCAAAACAATGAAAAACATACCGACCGGCTTCTTTGATCCATATATTGAGAATCAATCAACCAATGCATTCATTATTGATATATTTTCCCAAAAGTGTCATCTGTGCCGTTGATTTCGGTCCTACTTCTATTGAAGTTAGTTTGCTATAACCTTTTTCTTAAGTTACAACTTAAAATAGAAAAGAATAGTATTACGTGAATAACAAAAAATGGATGTTCTAGTGAAGATCACTATCATATTCTATTGTGATAGAGTTAATGTCTCAAGGCATTCACTTTTTGGAATAGCATTTTAAGTTTCTTGTTGCTTGTTCTTGTTCTTGGGCCTTCACCCCTCTTCATTACAAAAAATAATAACATTTTTTAGTAAGAAATCTTGTTTTTGATTTTATGTTTTATTATTATTTCTTTCATGAAATCTTAAACTTATAAAATTAATAGAAAATATAAAATCAAAATTGAAATCAAAATATCACTTATATTTTGAAGTTTCATATGTATTGAATGCATTAGAAGCCATCAAAACTTTTGTGATATTGTGAATCATAATTTGAAAATATAATAGTTAAAAATTAACATTTTTGAGAGTTACAGAGTAAATTTAGAGTATAATTATATATGAACAGTCAAAATTGAAAGTTCAATAATTGTAATCATTGGTCATATGATTAATACTTAAAAAAATCATATAATTTTATTTTTTAATCTTAATCAATAAATCACAATCAAGATTTATTCTTCCCACTCCTACAACAAATCATGAGGCTTAACATAATTGGTAACTAACTAAGCTCTTTAAACATCTAGTCATTAGAGATTCGATTCCTAACAACATGTATGAAGAGGGTCATATAGTCAAAGGCATAACCTGTTGTATTTTTATTATCAATATTATCTTATTTCAAAGTTAATTATATATGATAGTATTTATTACATTTATGTTTTCATTCTTTAGCTATATTACTTTACAAAGATAATAATAATAATAATACATGTACGTTGTATACATATTTACGTTGCAATTGGTTTCATTGTCCCATATTTTCAGCAAAGTTAATAAAAGGATTTTATGAATAGTTTAATCACATAAATGTTCTAATATCAACAACTTAATTTCTGAAAGTTGGGAGGTTTCTATGTTGTTGTAATGAGTGTCTATAATGAACGTTGAAATTGGGATGTTGGGCAATGCGAAGAAGGCTTCCTAGTTTTATAAATAGTGCTTCTTACGATGTTTTTTTTTTAAGAAAAAAGAGCAAATTAGAGTTCATGTATTATATTGTATCAACACTTACAATTGTTTTTCCTACTAAGTTTTAATTAGTTCCCTTAAACAAATCCTTGTAAGTTGTTCTCATAGCTTTACTAGTTAAAGTGCAGAGTTAGTAAGAAGTGGCCTATATTTTGGGAAGTATTAGGTGAACACTATTTGCAAATTCCTAAATACTGGCTTAAAGCTTCGCCCTAACACGCAAGCAATAAAACTGATAAGCTATCTCTATTCTAATTTATTATTATTGTGTTATTTATCTCTAATTATTTACTTTATCATTCGTGTGTCTATTAATTTTATTATTTAGTAATTAATTTATTATTTATTTATTTCATTTGTGATGTTACTCTAATTACTGTTTCCAACAAAACCCACGTCTATTAGTTATTGCTTTCACCCATGTGTGTTTCGGTTTGATAGATGCATGCATTTCTCATTACTTAATATATGTTTGGTTGGGATAAAAACTTGTGGATAAGTTTATGTATAGTTTTATACAAATTTATCGATGAAATTTTCTCCCTGACTATACTACCCCTATATATCAAAGACAACCTTAAAAGTTAAAATTACTATAGTTTAATATGTTGTAGTGTATATATCTTTGGTCTAGTTGCTTTTTGTACTTCTTTTTTTTTTAAAGAATTCAATTTTATGAAGAAACTAGCAGGTTTTTTTCTTGCGGGAAGAAACTAAGAAGGTTATGAGTAGGTTTAGGTTTTTTCTTTTTGTTTCCGTCAAAGAGTAGTTTTAGTGTCTTTTTTTTTTGGCTTTCATGCTTTTTTGCTTTTTTGTCTTACTGTTTAGTTTTATAGTTTGGTAAAAGGTTACAAGGCCCAAGTTAAGCGGAGGCAGGCCCTTAGCTTCATTTCTTTCGTATCACTGAAGTTGGTCCCAGCCAACAATAGCCCATTTGCATCCATGGCCCAAAAATATATCATCAAAATTGACCAAAAATTTTGAGTGAATACCTAAATTGATTTCAATGGTCCCTAAAGAAATTAAAATAAACACATTTTATGATTCTTCACAATTAAAACATAGAGGAAAAATTAGATTTTTATTTTCTCAATATTTTGATTGACTTATTTATTTTTTTTTGTTTTTTTATATAACAATTTAAACTATTTTACAAACAGTTAGGAATTAATTTGTTCTAAAATTCTTCAAAATTATTCATGGACCAACTTGTCCTATTTATTAAATTATGATACATCATAAAATGTATTTTTATTCTTGAAGCACCAATTTATCCAGTATAATTTATTTTTAGGACCTAATTGGGAGTTTACTGGTAGTGAAAAAAAGAGAAAATAACACCTTTCTCTCTTTCTCTCTAGTTAAAAAATAAGTTTTTTTTTCTCACTTAAACTTCCCCCTCCCCTTAACTATATATATATATATATATATATATATATATATATATATATATATATATATATATATATATATATAAATAAAATTGGATAAATATTTTAAATTTCTAACAATTTTTTTGTTCTATTTTGTCGAAGATTTTACGGTGGAAGTTCTTTAACTTACATGCAAATCAGTTCAGTGTTGCAATTTGGGTTTGGGAAGAGGGCGGGGTGGCGGTGGGGGCACTTGATGGGCAAAGGTAGTTTGGGTGAAAGGAAAAGTGAGCAATAAAGAATAAATTAAGTTGAATGAATGGTAAAGGAAAGTGACGTGCGCCGACTGGCTCACTTTAACCCATTCCTCCTTCTTTCACTAGAACTTCACTTTTAGCAGCTTGTGTTGTACACCCAAATGTCCATTCATCTGTTCTCTTCATCTTCAATATTCCTCTTTCATACTAAACTGACATCATTGCACTTCCTACACTTCAATTCTTCACAACTAAGCCTCTTCCCCTTGCCCTCCTCTCATTTGGAGTAGTCATATTTCAAACCATTAACTTTCCCCCTTGCAATTATTGTGAAATTTAATTTATTGGGCAAATTGTACTTGTATAGTAAAATTTTCTCAGATATTTTAAATTTATGAAATTATTATATTCATTTTTTAAAATTTTTAAATATTTAGATTATCATTTTTTTTAATTGAACATTGAACAATATACTCATTAGGGAGATTGATATAATTTATCCTGATTAACCTTTGGTCATTTATTTTCACATGCCAATCAAAAGAGAGAGAAAGGGAGAAAGAATTGCATTTCTCGTTTTGGTTGGTACTGACAAAATGCTGTGTGTGTTTGTTTTTAGGGAAAGGCCATCATGGTATGTGTAAGCCAGACATCACATAGGGAACATGCAACATATCTTATGTTGGGAAACACAATACCCTCATTACAGACACCAAAACTACCACTTTGAATAAATTGGACTAGGAAAAAACGAATTGAGTTCCCTCTACACAGCTACACTACACTATGTAGCAAGGAAAATTCATCTCTATCTCTCTCTAGCATTTCCTTTCTCTATCTTCTTTGTTCTGATTGACAGTTTATCTGAAAAAGACATAAAATTCATAACATGTTGAATGTCCCTCCTGAATCTCCTGACATTTTTCTGGGTCTTCTTCCTTTTCATTCTACTCCTATACATATATATATTATTATGCTTACGTAATCTTATATATGTTTGTTTCTGGTTTGTATATTTTTTGGTCTTCTGAACAACAAAAGCACGGAGCTTTCAAAATGAGCAAGAGCATTGAATAATGAATACCTGCTTAACATATTACTTTAGTACTAGTCTTGGGAATTCAAGTGAAATTGTGAATGAGATGCCCGTGAGAAGTTCAATAATAAAAATATACAAGGCTAAGTTATACTTAGCTCTTCCGTGAAGTGGTTCCCTTTTATTTGTATTGGTGATATTGACTTTATTTGAATATACTATTCATTATGTGATAAAAGGAAGAATAGTGTAATGATTTTATGAATTTAGGAGAAGTTAGTGTGATGAGTTCATGAACTCAATGACCTTCAAAATATATTTTACAAATAAAAAAAATGGGGTGAATTTTATTAAATTTCAGGAGAGATAATTATAATTTATCCTAAAAATAATAAAAGTGAGGAACTTATAAAATTGAAGGACTCATGATCTCAATGATTTAAAGATTAATTTGGATCCACATGAAATGTCAGCGACACTAGTGTGGTCTTTTTATTTAGTTTACTGGAACATATATCAAAGGGGAGTCGTATATTATATTATTATTTTGATTTGGCACCGGTTAGACAATGGGAAATCATGTATAAATTTTCAGCTTGGTAACAAATGAATTCGTTTATAAATATAATGTATAAAATTTTGTGCTAATAATTTTAGTTATATAAGTAACGAGAAATGGTTTATCCTCTTAAACATCTTCCTACTTACTGATCCCAAAAAATATCCACATTTAAGTACCAGAAAAAATCCTCCAACTTGCTGAGGGAAGGAAGTATTTATTATATTTTAAGTTTTCAAAACATTAATGGTATTTACCTTTTTACCTCATTTAGTAGTGAGGAGGATGTTTAGGAAGACTTTTAGGGCATACATTTTCAATAAGGTTAAATGTATTTTACTCTTGTGAATTTTAAGTCATATGCAATTTATATTTTGACATTTTAAACGCGCATCACGATATTCTAAACTTTCCAAATAGTGAAAAACTTTAGGTCATAGAAGTGTGTAAGTTACAAATTAAAACCATCAAGAGGGCTAAATGCACATAAAACTATACCTTTATCATTGCCAAAATTATGTTGAGGGATATTTTGCACGTTTGAAAAGTTTAAGATGTTGTGATACATTTTGAAAAGTTGGAGTGTAAACCCATATGACCTAAAATTCAGGGGTAAATACATTTTACCTTTTTCAATATATACCATATTGGCCAACATATAGCTCCACTCATCTGATCGACCTCCGGTCATATATCACCATGACTTGAGTTCGATTCTTATGTTTCTTTTATTGGTGAATGATCTATCTTGAAATGCTCAATAGGTTCATAGGCATGTCGTGACCTTATACTTTGATGGGTTTTCCCTCAACCTAAACTACTCATTACTAAAACAAAATATCTACCATGTTGACTACATTATATTCATTAGAAATGCAATTAAAATCTTCAATTATTTGCTCACTAATCTCCATTATTTACATATGTGTACCTTACACATAGACTATCTCATTTGAAGATTTTACAATTAATAAAATGATTCACCTAACCAATACCCTAAGAGTAATGGTTAAGGTAGCAAAAGAAAACATATTTATCTTAAAAAATGTGTTTTATTTTTTTAACGTATGAGACCCACCACATAAATTTAAACTTTATCATATTAAGCATTTTTAGCGTGACCATGCAAAACTCTTATTAAAATAATCTTTTCATCGTCTAAAGATCGTTGTTTGAACATGGTTGTGTATGTTTCCAAGAAATTAAAGAACATGGCAGAACCTACTTCCCTCAAGAAAGGCTACGGGTGCATATACCCAGGAAAATGCCTGGATATCATGAAGAATATTTTTCTGAATCACATGTTCGTCTATGTATCTTGATTCTTGAGACTCTCCGGAAGCTAATTATTGTTTGTAGGAAACCATATCAAATATTCATATATATTGGGTCAAACTAAACCAGATCTCTTTTCATTGTCTATGTCAGACGCATAAGATGAAGAGTGAAGACCAAGAGTAAAATCTGGCTGCCAACTTAGATGCATGTACACACGACATTTTGAAAAATTGAGAAAATCTCCCAAGTTGTCATCTTCTTCTCCTAGTGATTTAATTTGTGGCCTTCAATTTCCATCACTTGTCCTTTACACCAAACAGGTTAATTTTTTCTATGCGCCTTGGATCAACATTCCAATGGCTAGAAATCCAGAAAAGAAGGGAAAAAAAAAGAAAAAACACAACAGAAAAGAAAATAGAGCTATTGCAAAACGAGCTCACAACAAAATGACAAGGCATTAATATTTCAGAATGTAATATAAAGCTGCTAATTTAAATGGTTAGCTAATAACTGGTGCAAGAAGTTACTAAAACAAATCTAAATAAGTTGCAGAGTTGCAGTGTTGGATCATCACACATGTAATTGTTGGCTAAAATTGCACCAACGTATCAGGTGCATATATATAGCTAGAAGTTAATTAATTAGTGCCCCAATCGAAGCTCCAAATCTAACTTGTCATTTGGGTGTTTAAGCAACCCTATTCCCAACTCCAATGTGATGTTGTGCTCATAATTATTCTTGAAGACTTTGTGTTCATCCTCCACTGCACAACCCTTTAACCCCTCAACTCCTAAACCACTCCTTGTATTACAGATCATCTTAATTTCCCTGCTTTGAGGACTCAAAAGAGGAACCTGGGATGCAAGCCTTGGTTTCTTATCTCCACTTGTAGAAGCAGGTGGTAGGGAGAGTGAAGAATAAGAAGACAAAGTCAAAGAAGGGCTATAAATAGGAGAACGATTATTATTATTATTATTATTATTGCATCAGCAGATAGATATGATGATATTGGTGAAGAGGGAGAAGATAGATGAGTATTTGGGTTATTATTAGGCTTAATGGTAGGGTTAGGTAATTTAGGAGAATCAGAAAGCCATGAGGTTGGGGAGGTTATTAAGGATGCTCTCAATCTTGCCCTATCCCTCCTGTGAACATTCATGTGGCCACCCAATGCTTGAGCAGACCTGAACTCTCTCTTGCAAAAGCTACACGAATAGTTCCTCGCAGGCCATGAAGAAGTTCCCCATGTATGCTTCTCAAACTCAAAGCTATCATGATCCTCTTTATGCGTGTTTCTGGCTGCATAGTTTCCTTCCATTGAGCTTTTTGCCTTGATCAGTAGTCCAAATTAAACTGTGTAACCAATAAAGGAAAAAAAAAAAAGAAGATAGCTGTATATTAATATAAAAAAAAGTATGTATTTTTTCCCATAGAATATATATATATTAATTAAGAAGGACGCATGGATCTCTTACAAGAGGTGCACTCTTCAAAGCTGATCCAAGGATAAGTTGATATTGAAGCTCACCTTCTTCATAGGCAGCAGAAAGTGAAGATCTCGGAGGGGTACTTCATCTGCCACTTTCAGCAGCTCAGCTACTGTATTTGGATGTTACTTAGCTTAGCAAAGTATAATGGAGAAAGCTGTAATGTGAAAGTGGTATTCCCCTCTTTTGCCCTGAACCTGGAAAGCTCTCGCAGATGAGATAATGCTTCTACTATTACACTCGAGTGCTCAACTGACTTTTACCGAAATGTTTTTCACTTCTAAACAATATATAATAATGAAAATGCTATTCAACACCTAAGAATGATGTTCAATTGGAATATAAACTTCAGGTTAGATGTGATGATAATCTCAACTTCTCACTTATACATCACATTCAATGGTGATTCCAACTTTTGTGTTAGAATAACAATGATCTAGAAGCTTTTCTTTTACAAATATCAATTCTACATCATTTGAATATTCACTTTATTATCATTAGATAAAATAATAAGTAGGGATAAATAAGACCATCATTTTGTGTTAGAATAGCATTGTTATTTCACAAAATAGTATTAGATTTACAATGAAGTGAGCCGTTTACAAAGCAACACAAAATAGTAATGGTATTTAATTTGCAAAGTAAAAATAGGCATCCTTACTAAACACTTTAGAAACATAAAAATGTACACTAGATATCCAGTAGTATAGGCGAGACAAAGTTTTATATTTACTTTTTTCTTAGTAAGATGTCTACCAATCAATATCCGCTTTCTATATATAAATTAACATTGTTCGAACAACAACACTATACTTCTTTGTCCTTGATCTTTGGAGTTTTAGAATTTTTGAAAAACACATACCCGCTTCTCTTTTCTTAGTTTTTTCCCTTTCAAATACAGTATAATCGTTATTTCTTAGTATGGTAGAGGGTAATAGAGTTAAAAGGAAAATGCACACCTATGTTAGACAAATCTTATGGATACCATGTGACTAGAGTGAGAAATAATTGAAAAAGAAATTAAGTATATTTTACGCCAGTCAAGTAAAATATCCCTCAATATATATATATAAAATTGGGGTATAAAACTATAAAATAACAACTCTCTTCGGCACCTGATCTTAGAATCAAAATCGTTTCCTAGTTTTGGGTCAGACTTTATGAAGCCTTTGTCCTCCGCACTCCATTGTTAAACTACAACTCAGAAAATTGTTAGCCCATTTACTTGACACCATTAAACTCGGTCCATTTAACCTGAATGGCTGATTGGACCTCTGACCAAAAACAAACCTCAACAGACCGGAGACCAAAACCCTAAAGCCTGTATGGACTGCCAACCTACAAGAAGAACCGCTAGGGACCAACCCAACTTGATACTACTTCTAACACAAAAGCTTAAGCGTCTCCTTTCACCCAACCTACAAAAAAGAAAAAAGCGAAATTTGTTTTCACCGTGAGATAACCCTAAAAACTAAGCTGTATAATTGTTTAACTGCGTATTCAATTCAATCGCTATGCCTCAAAATTTGCCGACACCGTAAGATATCATATAAATGTAAATGTCAAAAACTATAATTTAAGGGATAAAAGAAAGAGAAACCTAAATGAAACGAAGAATTTCAATCCTTGAACTGATAATGTTTTAATGGAGCAAAATTCATGATTAGAATATAATTGATATGTATTTTAATTAAAAAACTAAAATTAAAAACATTTTTCTCGATAATTTTAAAATACAAAGGCTCAACTCACCAATTAACCAGTATGTAATGAAGTGCAAAGACTAGTACAAGACAGCAACAAACATAGAGTGGTTAATTTTTATTAATATATTATTAGTGTAAAATATCTTACATTATTATTTATTCAGATATTATTTTATGAATGACTTTAGAAACAATTATGTGAGAGTTAAATTGTTTAATGCATTTTATTATACTTATATTAAAATAATTTTACTATCTTAGCAGTTTTATCTCATTTTTTTATAAAGATATTAAAGTTAAAAATTTGTTCTAAAGAGTAAAAGTAAGGGGAAGTCAAATTCAAGACCACTCATTTAAAGATGCAGGAGATAATTATAACTATTAAGTTTACTATCTTAGCAGTTTTATGTCATACTCAAATAAGATTGCAATAAAAGATATTAAAGTCGTATGTAGACTAAAAATTAACATATTAAAATGTATTTCAAATAAAAATAAAATTTATTAGATAAATTCATGTCAATTACGAAGAAATCCTATAAATAAAGGGAATCCAGTTACGATATGAATGATCTCGCAAGAATTGTGACTTGTCCAGCTATTTTATTTGTATTAGAATATATGAAAGATTGTATCAATTGATATTTTATTTATTATTAGATGGGGTTGAATCACATTAAAAAAGGTTTCACATCTCATCTAATAGTAGATGAGATGTGAATCTCCATAATTTTAATCCTCTATAATCCAAATAACATTTTTTTTATAATAAGATGTATTAAAATAGATTTAACTCCTCTAAAATGAGAGTTAATAAAATATAAAAGTGAGGAGTTATTTATTATTAAATTAATAACTTTTATTATGTGTATTTTATGTGTGAATCATATTAAATGATCTAAAATATTTTATATATGAATCACGCTGAATTATTTAAAAATAATTAATCATTCATTATTATTCTTTACCATCCTCTTGACTTTCACGAGCCCCGTCCCACTAAAACAGGGAAAATGTCAACAAGTGCTCCACTTCCGCTATCTTGCAGACAACGAAAAAGAAAAAATAAATAAATAAATAAAAGGCAATTCCCCTCTTCCCTTTTCCCTTTCTTCTGCCCCAAGAATAAGATCGCAACAACAAATAAGGACTACTCCAGTAACTCCACAAGCGTTGACGCAAAACCAACACAAACAAAAACACACACACAGTCACATACAGAGAGCTAGAAAAAAACGCCACACAATCACAATTACAGCCACACAAAACCGGGAAAAAAAAACCCAAAAAAATAATGAAATGATCTATTCTCATCCGGATTCCTCTCCACCACCGCCACCATCAATGACGGAGAACCAATCCGAATCCCAATCGGTAACCCTAATCCCGGGCCTTCCAAACGACGTCGGGGCCCTGATCCTGTCCATGGTCCCGTTCTCCCACCACGCGCGCATCAAACAAACGTGCAAGTCGTGGAAGCAAGTCCTTTCCTCGAAGCCCTTCTTCTCCTCCCTCCTCCTCCGTCGCCGCCGCCGCAACCACCTCCTCTGCATCTTCCCACAGGACCCATCAATCGCCTCCCCCTTCCTCTTCGACCCCAACAATCTCGCATGGTGCCCACTCCCACCAATGCCCTGCAACCCTCAGGTCTACGGCCTCTGCAACTTCGCCGCCGTCCCCCTCGGCCACCACCTCTATGTCCTCGGTGGCTCCCTCTTCGACACCCGCTCCTTCCCCATCGACCGCCCTTCCCCTTCCTCCTCCGCCTTCCGCCTCAGCCTCCGCGACTTCACGTGGTCCCCACGCGCCCCTATGCTTTCTCCGAGGGGGAGTTTTGCATGTGCTGTCGTCCCGCGCGCCGGGCAGATCCTCGTTGCTGGAGGCGGGTCGCGGCACACCATGTTCGCCGCCGCGGGGACGAGGATCCGTGCGGCGGAGCGGTATGATGTGAGGAGGGACCGGTGGTTCCCTGTGGAGGGGTTGCCTGGCTTCCGTGCAGGTTGTGTTGGGTTTGTGGGTGGGGGAGGGAGGGAGTTCTGGGTGATGGGAGGTTATGGGGCGTCGAGGACGATATCGGGGGTGTTTCCGGTGGATGAGTATTATAGGGATGCGGTGGTTATGGAATTGGAGGAGGGTGGTCGTCGTGGTGGGAGGTGGAGGGAGGTTGGGGATATGTGGGGTGATGGGGAGAGGGTTAGGGCTGGGAAGATTGTTGTGGTTGAGGAGAATGATGATGATGGTGGTGGTGGTGATGATGATGATGGGAGGGGAGGATATCCTTCAGTTTACATGCTTGATGGGAATGAGATTTTGAGGTACTTTTTTTTTTTTTATTTGTTGTTTTTAATTTGATTTTTGATTGTTATGATGAATCTTGTGAATTGGATGATGGTTCTTTAATGTGTTGCGGTCAGCAGTTTTGAAGAGTGTGTGTGTGCGCTTCTGCATATACATTAGCTTTAATTTGATGTTCTCGGCTAATTCGGATTTGATCTTTGACATTTAAAGGTGGATTAACTAATTGGTGTGGTCTGTGTGTGTGTGTGTGTGTGTGTGTGTGTGTGACCTATATTTCGAAGGTATTAAATGTGAATGAATTGTTTCTTGGTGATTACATGGGTTTTTTTATTAGGTGTGATTACTGATAAGCCTATTAAGAAGATCTATACGAGACTTGTGTTTGGTAGTTCAGTCCGTATGAGTTAACAGAGATTAGTTGTAGTTGGGTTTGATCCTTGCATGCTCTCCACCTTATTTTATTTTCCTTTCCGTCCTTTGTCCCGACCCCTCCTCCATGCCCCATTAGAGGGCCATGTAGGGCCTTGTTAGGGGGCTCTCCACCAGTGCACATGATGGATCCTAGGCCTTATTTGAAAAAGAGGATAGAATATATGCAAATTGGCTGTTTAATTATATAATGAAGATAGAATACCTGAGTTCTTTGTTGGTAGCTTACTTGGTAAGATTTGGGAACATGATAGAAAATAGTGGGGTTTGATCCTACTAATTGCTCTACATATCATTTTTCCCTATCCCATGCCCCGTGTAGGGATGGCCTATAGGCCTCACTCATAAGGGGCCCCCTCCGCCAAGCTCACATGGGGGGTCCTGGACCTTAAAAGCAATGAATAGAATATCAATTTGCTATTGTTGAATCTTGGTGCCATATATGAATAGGCTGGTTAACATACTAATGGGGGAAACCCATTCTGCTATTTTGTTATAGTTTTCCTAATTCAAGTTTAGGATTTTGCTAATTAGGATGGGAACAAATACCCTACCTATTAAGGGTGTTATTTTGAAGCTTTTGTTGAATGACACTGTGCGCTAGGAAAAGAGTTTAATGAGGGCCTAGTCGTGGGGCCATCTTCACTGTGTGCAATAAATTAATTCTCAATCCTTTTCAAGGTTTATTCAAAAGTAATTTTAGTGTTTAAGTATAATTCATCACTCTATTGGACAAATTTGCGCCTTGTGCCAAGTATGGGAGCTTGTTTGTTTTTTTGTTAAGCTTTATCTGCCATTATACCCTAATTGTCAACAAATTGCTGTTAGGGACCATAGATTCGGTAAAGTCCATGCTAGAAGGAATAAGGAGGGAGCAAATGGGCCAGTGGCAGGCCCACACCAGCCCAGGACAGCAGAGAAGTAGGAAAACAGTTAGGAACAATTAGAAAGAGGTGGGAAAGAGAGTTTTTGGAGGGAAAATTAGTTAGTTTAGGAGCAAAGATATAAATAGGAAAGGAATAACCATTGTAAGAGTGTCTGAATTCATTTTCTTGTAACAGAGTAGATTGGGGAAATTCTCTCCCTAGGGTTCATATTGTACTTTCTTGAGGTTGTGGTGATTTACCCAACTTGTGATCAATAAAATTGTGCTATTCTTCTTTAGATATTAGTCTACGCCTAACACTGGTATCAGATTCCTTGTGAATCCTGGAACTTACTTCTCCAGTGGCGGCGAACAACAAGAAGTTTGAAGCAGTTGACGCCGCACTCAATGCATTGCAGTCGCAGCACGAAGAAGATCGCGCAAGCATCGCAGCATCAATAGCGGACATCGCTGCTTCGCTGAAGGCACTCAACGCAAGGATGGAGATGATGGAGACTCGCATGGATCGTGACTCTTCGCCGAATCGCGATCACCAAAACGGACCGCATTGCGACATGCACTTGCAGAGCAATCACAAACGCCATGAACGACCTCGACCAGCATCGCGGATCTGGAAGTGATGGCGAGGGTTTCACGCAGAGACACATGCATTACCGCCAATTTGATCAATGGCAGAAGATCGACGTTCCGTTGTTCCATGGAGAGGAGCGTACGCATGGATCGATAGCATTGAGCGCTATTTTCAGGTGCGTGAAGTCCCTGAGAACCAGTGGCTGTTTGTCGCGAAAGTAGCTTTGGAAAGGAAGGCATTAGTGTGGTTCCGTTGGTGGGAGAGCTCCGCTTGCGATCCAACGTGGCTAAAGTTCCGCGACACGTTGATCAAGCGGTTCCAACTAGAGTTGGCACAGAACCCTTCGAACTGTTGCTCGACATCAAACAGGACGGATCGATTAGGGATTATAGGGAGCAATTTGAGCTCTATTCTAGTACCTTGAAGATCACTGAAAGGCGCTACTTAGTTGGGTTATTTTTAAATGGGCTGAAACCCGAGGTACACGCTGAACTAAAACTCCATTCTTTCAATACCTTAGACGAATTGATGAATAAGGCTGAATTGATAGAAAGTAAGAACTCAGTGTTACAAAAGCTGGCTGGCAAGACCGCTGTTAGATATGCTGGTAATGTCTTTCCTAATAGTAGAAGTAGAGGACTTCCCATGAACAACCAACAACCTGTACAGTTGGAGGAAGGGAAAGGGAAGTGTAATTTCAAGCATTTGTCTGATGAAGAATACAGGGATAGACGTGCCAAAGGCTTATGTTTTTTCTGTGAGGACACATATTCCTCTGCTCATATATGTAAAAATAAAGGCCTCAAACTGATGATACTTGAAGAAGAGCTTGAGGGTGATTGGCACGATGCACAAGAAGACTTGGGGAAGATAACCCAGCCCTACAATTAGCACTGAAATCAATGAGCGGTCAAGGCAATCAGCGGCGAATTCGAGCTTGGGCCACGGTTAAAAACAACAAAGTTCGTGTATTGATCGATCCAGGTGCTGCACACAACTTTATATGCCCAAAATTAGTAACAGATACTGAGCTGCCAGTAAACTCAGAATCACGATTCATAGTGACAGTGGCTGGAGGGGACCAAAAACCAGGAACAGGGAAATGTCAACAGGTGCAGGTCCATTTCCCTAACCTTGTAGTAACACAAGACTTTTATATCTTTCCCCTGGATGATTCAGAACTGGTCTTAGGTCTGGCATGGTTAGACACTTTAGGGGACACACTCACAAATTTTGGGAAGTCCCGCTTGACCTTTAAGATGAACAATGAATGGGTGGTACTTCAGGGTGACCCTGAGCTGTGTTACAGTGGACTGGCTCTGAGGGCAGCTTTAAAGGAGTTAGAGGAGGAACAGGGAGGATATATGGTCCAATTATGGCCTATTTTTCACCAGATGCAAGCTGCCAACACACCTCCAGTAGTGGTACAGCAAGTATTAGATTCCTTCGCTACCATATTTGAAGCCTTACCGGGATTACCACCCCATAGATCTCATGACCATGCTATTGTGTTGAAGGAAGGGTCTGACATTCCCAACCTACGACCGTACCGCTACCCCCATTATCAGAAAAATGAGATTGAGAAGCTGGTCCAGGAAATGCTGCAGTCTGGGGTTATAAGGCCGAGTGTCAGCCCCTTTGCTAGTCCAATAATACTGGTTAGAAAAAAGGATGGCAGCTGGAGATTTTGTGTTGATTACAGGGCATTGAACAGGATAACAGTACCCGATAAATTTCCCATACCGGTGATTGATGAGTTACTTGATGAGTTAGCAAGGGCAGCAATGTTCTCCAAATTAGACCTCAAATCGGGTTACCACCAAATACGCATGGTGGAGGATGACATAGGTAAAACAGCCTTTCATACACACGAAGGCCACTATGAATTCCTCGTGATGCCATTTGGCCTCACCAACGCTCCGTCTACATTTCAAGCCCTCATGAATGACATCCTCCGCCCCTATCTTCGTAAGTTCGTCTTAGTTTTTTTTAATGATATTTTGGTGTATAGTAAGGGTGAACAGCAACATGCGGAGCATCTGGCAGCTGTATTCCAGTTACTCCAGGAGAATCAGCTTGTATTAAACAAAAAGAAGTGTGACTTTGCGGTACACAAGGTGGAATACTTGGGCCATATAGTCTCAGCAGAAGGAGTTGCCGCTGATCCCAGAAAAACTGATGCTATGAGATCATGGCCAGTACCTAAGGATGTCAAGGCGCTGAGGGGATTTTTGGGATTAACCGGATATTACCGAAGATTTGTGCAGGGCTATGGGAGTATTGCAAAACCCCTTACTGACCTCACCAAAAAGGATAGTTTCCTTTGGAGTAAGGAAGCTCAACAAGCTTTTGAAAGGTTGAAAGCTGCCATGGAAGAGTTGCCAATTTTAGCTGTTCCTGATTTCTCAAAACCATTTGTTATTGAGACTGATGCTTCCAGCCAAGGCATTGGGGCTGTCCTTTCCCAAGATGGGAGACCGATTGCGTTTCTCAGCAAGGCATTGTCCCAACGTGCCCAACTGAAGTCCGCCTATGAAAGGGAGCTGATGGCAGTAGTTTTTGCTGTCCAGAAATGGCGTCACTACCTCCTTGGAAGGCACTTTATTATCATGACAGACCAGCGTAGCTTAAAATTCCTAACTGACCAGCGCCTACTGGGTGAAGACCAACTGAAGTGGACCTCAAAACTCATGGGATTGGACTTTGAAATCCAATACAGGCCAGGCTTAGAAAACAAAGCAGCTGATGCTCTGTCCAGGCAGATGATGTTTCATGCCATTTCCATTGTCACCACTAATATGTGGGGCACAATTCAAGAGGAAATTGAAAAAGACCAGCACCTACAGTCCATCATCCTTCATTTACGTCAAGGGGGCGATGATTTTCCTGGTTTCTCTCTAAAAAATGGCAGGTTATTTTACAAAGGTAGAGCGATGATTCCTAAAGACTCATCTCAAATCCCTGCATTACTGGCGGAGGTACATAATTCAGCTACAGGGGGCCACTCAGGTTTCTTCAGAACCTATAAAAAACTTACAGCAGCCTTTTACTGGAGAGGAATGAGGCAACGGGTGAAAGATTATGTTGCTTCTTGTCAGACCTGCCAAACCAACAAATATCAGGCCCTATCACCAGGAGGGTTGCTGCAACCCTTACCTATACCGGAGCAGGTTTGGTCCGAAATTTCTATGGATTTTATTACTGGCCTACCAAAATCAAAAGGGAAAGATGCTATCATGGTGGTTGTGGACCAGTTAACGAAGTATGCGCATTTTACAGCATTGGCTCATCCATTTTCAGCCAAGGATGTTGCCCAAATTTTTGTTAAAGAAGTGGTACGCCTCCATGGATTTCCAGCAGCCATCATTTCAGATCGTGATCCCATATTTCTCAGCAAA
This sequence comes from Dalbergia oliveri, assembly GCA_030441495.1. Taxonomy (NCBI): domain Eukaryota; kingdom Viridiplantae; phylum Streptophyta; class Magnoliopsida; order Fabales; family Fabaceae; genus Dalbergia; species Dalbergia oliveri. The sequence continues at coordinate 13,945,615 of JAMLFY010000008.1, forward strand.
TTCTGGGCAGAAATGTTCAAAGCAGCTGGTACTAAGCTGAAATACAGCACCTCTTATCATCCGCAGACCGACGGACAAACAGAGGTGACCAATCGCTGCTTAGAAACTTATCTTAGGTGCTTTATTGGGTTGAAACCAAGCCAATGGGTGGACTGGCTCCCATGGGCAGAGTATTGGTTCAATACAACATATAATGCATCTACACAGACATCTCCATTCCAGGCACTGTATGGCCGTAGTCCACCAGTGCTCTTTAAGGGTGACACCTACCCTTCTAAGGTAGCTGAAGTCCAGGCACTCATAGCTTCCCGAGATGAGATTTTGGATGAGTTGAAATCTCATCTGACGCTGGCCCAGGAACGGATGAAATATTTCGCGAACAAAAAGCGCCAGGAAGTGGAGTTTCAGGTAGATGACTGGGTTTTCCTGAAGTTCCAGCCTTATCGTATGAAGTCCCTTGCGGCGACCAAATGAAAAGCTCAGCCCCGCTTTTATGGACCCTTCAAGGTGCAGGAACGTGTTGGACCAGTTGCATACCGGCTGGCAGTGCCTGCGACTTGCAAGCTTCTTCCGGTTTTTCATGTGAGTAGGCTCAAGAGAGCTGTTCCCCCAAACCAGCAACCGCAAGACATGCCCTTGGGGCTGACAGAGGAGGGTGTCATAGAGACAGAACCTGAATAATTGCTGCAGCTGAGGCACAACAAAGATGGAGCCCTGGAAGTACTAGTGCAATGGAAGGGATTGCCTGCTTATGACAATTCCTGGGAGCTGTACAGCTCCTTGCAGCACCGATTCCCAGATTCTCACCTTGAGGACAAGGTGGTTCTCTTGGGGGGGGGGGTAAATGTTAGGGACCATAGATTCGGTAAAGTCTATGCTAGAAGGAATAAGGAGGGAGCAAATGGGCCAGTAGCAGGCCCACACCAGTCCAGGACAGCAGAGAAGTAGGAAAACAGTTAGGAACAATTAGAAAGAGGCGGGAAAGAGAGTTTTGGAGGGAAAATTAGTTAGTTTAGGAGCAAAGATATAAATAGGAAAGGAATAACCATTGTAAGAGTGTCTGAATTCATTTTCTTGTAACAGAGTAGATTGGGGAAATTCTCTCCCTAGGGTTCATATTGTACTTTCTTGAGGTTGTGGTGATTTACCCAACCTGTGATCAATAAAATTGTGCTATTCTTCTTCAGATATCAGTCTAGGCCTAACAATTGCTTTCAGAAACTTGTCTGTTACATTAAATATTTTAGTCGGTTTAGTTAAAGATTAGAAGTTATTGACTTTATCGTAGGTTGAAAGTTAAAAAGTGGCTGCACTCCTTATTAATACTACCTTCAAATAGAAGAATTGATAAGTGGAAGGCATTTGTGGGAGATATTAAGGCATCTGTAGTTATGGTCTTTGTTGGCTGTTGTTCTGGTTGAGCACTCTCTTTTCTTTGATTTTGTCTAATAGAGTATTGTCAAACAAGGCTGTCTTGTGACCTGATTCTGGTAACGATTCAGTGAAATTCTGATTCTGCCAAGTGTGCTGGTGTGTATTTCTTGGAGTGTAGATGGAATACCTTTTTTTTGGGGTTTAATCTGCACTTGTGTAAATAGTTGCCAACAGTACTACTTATTATAACAGTATAATGCGTACAGATTTGGTGGTTGTACAATCATCAACTTGATTGTTGACCTTTTCCGATTTTCATATGGACTCCCCTGTAATTGCTACAGCCCTGGTCTTTTGTGTATAACACCAGGACCAAGGTCGGTGGTTGGGCAGGTGCAGGTTTGGGTCCTAGGAGTCTGAGGTTTAATTTCAGCTGTATTACAAAAGGAGGTGTGTCTTGTTATATTGGTTCTGTAATTAATTGTGGCTTTGTGTTCTTGTGGCAACCAGTCAGGATAATTTAACAAAAAATATATGCTGCAGCTGTGGTGCCTTATGTGGTTGTCAACAACATGATTTATTTATTCATTTATTAAGTTCAACATAATATGTGTAGAATAAAATAATTTTATGATTTTGGAATTGAACTAGAAAATTTTATGATTCTGGAATTGAACTGGATTATTCTTGAAGTTTGGAGTGGCTTGAACATTAAATACATGAAATTTATGGAAACATATGAAATGTTTACACTTTAGTGAAAACTATAGTGTGAATTATGGAAACCAGGTGCTGGTATAAAATTTAAGCCAAATGCTTGTAATCAGGCCTAGGAACTTGCAAGTGTAAAATTTTTTCTTGGTTTGTTATTTTAACTATTTTTTCCCCACTCCAATGGATCTTGACAAATGGGCAAGCATATAACTGACCCATGATTATGCAGTGGGAAATGTTTGCCTTCTTCCAGGCTATTTGAGCTTCATTTATTCAAAATTTTCTTTTTATAACAGAACAGATGATGAGGGTTTGCTATAAAATACTATAAGATGCTTGCATAATTGCATTGGTTAGTTTGCTTGCTTATCAATCATGTAGTGGACTAGAAGTCGAATGCTATCTTGCTAATTGTTTTACATTGCTTTGTCCCTGTTATTATGTATATTATATTCATTCAAACCCGTACCCTAATTGATTTCTGCGCTTTGAGTTTGTTTTCTTCGTTATAAATCTTTGCATTGCATGAACTTCTTGCAATCCACATGTTTAGTGGAGATCATGCGGCATTCTTGATGGCTCTGTTTGTTGACTTCTAAATTACAACTCCAAAGCTTCTGAAGTTACAAATCTGTTATTGACTTTTTTTTTTGGGGGATAAATACAACTTGCAGATACGACATGGCTTCAAATCGATGGCTATTTGAGTCTCGTGTGCCAAGAAAAGCTCCTTATAATCCATCATTTGGTTTTGTAGCAGTAAACGGGGAGCTGTATGTACTGACACATTTATGTGTAGTTGATTTGACAGAAACAAGAAGGTCCAGACACCATAAGAGGGCAGGAACTTTGTTCATTCAAATCTATAACCCAAAGAAGAAGGCTTGGAGGTCTCTTGTCACAAAGTCGCCTTTCAATTACCCTATAGATATTAATAGTGCTGTGTTGAGCTCAATTCGTCTGTGAGCTACACTGCATCGTATTTGTATAGTTATTAGTTTCTGAATCTCCGCCAAATCACTCGTGGATCACATCATTTGATCCACCTGGTTGCATTGCAGGTAGCATTTGTATATTCATGTATGTAGTAACAACGCCTTTAGTGTTGATCAGGGGTGGTTCATATTTTATTAGGTGATACCATCTGTATTTGGATATAAGTGGGATATTGTATCATCTATCACTGAAGTGTGTTAACCCTGAAGTACAGAATATTTGTATTGGATATAAAGAAATGGATGTAAATTACAAATTGTTGCTTGACATTATACTGCGAAACTAAATGTATTAATGTAGTTCCTGCTTCAGTCGCACCTCCCCCTTGCATGCACCTCTTTCTTTCTTTCTTTCTTTTTTTTTTTAATAACAGATCGATGGCCTTCAGATTGCTTGGGGTTGCTTAACAAGATTGAGGGGTGGAATGGGACAAAAGTCGAGCAATGTTTCTCTGCTTGAATGCTTAATCTAATTAAGCTAGATTTTGATGTTGGTGTTTCAAGTGTAGATGGTGAAATTCTATATTGATTGAGAATGATTAATTGGGTAGTATATAATATGAGAATTTATAGACTCATTCCTTAAGGTTTTGAATAAAGATGTGTTATTTGGCCCATTTGTGTGACTCTCTCATTTAGCCCATTATCTGAATATTCCCATATTATGCTCTTTTTTTTTTTTTTGGGGTCATGCATATTAAGCTCCCTCAACCCCTGGGATCAAAGGTTTCTCATCAAGATGCTCACTTAGCCCATTGTTTGAGGGCTTTTTTTTTTTTTTTGAGTACCACTTGTGATGGATAATGGAACTACAGAAAAAGTGATGGAACCATTCCATAAAAACTTGGATGGTGTTGTCTAAATTGTAATGGTGGGGTGATTACTATTTTCTTGCTTATGCAAAAACAGTGATCAAATTTATTGAATCTACCATTACTATGAGATGGCGTTATGAAAAGCTCTCGTGCAAGTCTGCAATAGCATTTACCGACTGTCTATACCTCATTATCACTTGATAGACTGATTCAGGAGTATCCTGCTGCAGCTCTTACCATATCTGAATTCTAAAAAGTGATTTTCTGTTTTTGTAAGGGATCGCATGGCTTGTTCACAAAATTGATCGAAGTGAACAATATATGGGAGTGATTAGTGGCTTATAATAACGTCTCCCATATTGTTTCACAGAATCTGATCCCAAAATGCATTTTTGACCTGGAATGTGTAACTAAGATGTACGGTAGAACTTTTACTTCCTACGTTAATCTACTTCAGTTGAGAAGATCCGCTACAAAGATAAAAAGGAAAAGTTACAGTGAAACAAAACTATAGTCTAATAAACTACATGAACATGTTAAGAAATATAAATTATATATTTTTGTACACTACTCTTTAATGTATTTATTTTTTCAAAAAAAAAAGGTCAAAACTACTTGAAGAGGAATAGGTCTCAGGTGACTCGGTCAATAATAAGTAACAACCTAAAATATGAGTGAAAATGTTTATAAAATAAGAAAATGAGGGGATTAAATGATTAAACTTTTAGCATCACTTTTCCGTTTCTCATCTGCAACTAAATATTGATAATTATGAAGAAAAAAAATGGTCACGACTGAAGAGATGAATCAAATTCAAAAGAGATCTGTAATTTTTTCATTTAACTAACAGTACTTAATTGGGTAATGAACATTACAAATAAAGAGAAGGGAAAGAATTTCAGTCCACATCAAACCGCTGAAGGACATACGACCAACTTTGTTCCAATTATGTTCTAATCGGTATATGTATATATTAATAGTAAACGATTTGTTCTTGTATGATTGGTTCAACGCTAAAATAGTAAGCGTAATTAAATATGAAAGCAAGTAACAATTTCTAAGCTAAAAAACGGGGGAAAAAAACAATGTACTATTTTTTATTAAAAAAACAAATATATTATTTGTCAAAAGTGTTTGGGGTTGTATAATTTTCAAAAGAAAAAAGAGGAGGTTATGGTCCAAAAATTGCTGCAACATGTCAAAGAGGCGGAGCTCATTCTGCCCTTGGTTTTTTTGCCCCTCAAAAGGCAAGCTATTTGAGCTCTAGCTTAATTTTAACTACATATATGTTCATTCCTTTGACATTTTGGTCAAGAGTTAGAAACTTGAAAATTAAGGTTTCTTCTGATCCAAGCTGCCTTCATTTTTCCCTAAAGAAGGAACACAAAGTGTATATTTTATGCTCATCAATTAAACGTGATACCAGCTCCTCCATTTGTATATTTATGTATGTAGTAACATCTTTAGTCTTGATCATCTATTACTGAAGTGTGTTAACCCTGAAGTACAGAACACATGTATTGGATACAGAAATGGATGTAACTTACAAATTGTTGCTTGACTTTGTACTGACTCAATTTCTCAATATCACTCTGTAGACTATATATGATTTTACAATGGGACATATGATTTTATAATTGGACAAGTCCAGTTTAGGAGTATCCTGCAGCAGCTCTTACCACATCTGAATTCTAAATAATGATTTTCTGCTTCTTTTTTGGGGGCCACGTGGCGGTGGCTTGTTATGCAATCACACAGAATTGAACCAAGTGAAAAATGTATGGGAGTGATTAATGGGATTATAAGTTAATAAGTTAGCTACTGTTTCCAAGCTAGGACAATTATAGGCAATCTTAATTTAATTGGCTCCAAATGTTGACCCAAAAATGAAATGGCTTGAAAATAACAATGGCTCCGACATTATATAGCAGAATCTGATCTCCAAAGTGCAATATTGACCTGGCATGTGTAACTAAGATGTATGGTGGAATTTTTTTACTTCCTACCTTAAACTGCTCGAAAAAGAAAAAAAAGAAAAACAATGCTTACACACATACTGATATGTATATAATTTGTGCTATTTAAAAGCTTATAGTAGTTACCAAAGAAAACAAAAAGTTTCAGTGAAACAAGAATGTTGTCCAATAAATTACATGAAAAACGTATTGAGAGATATAAAAATATGTTTGTGTGCACGACTCTTTAATGTATGTATTTTTTTCAAAAAAAGAAAAGGAAAAAAGAAACTACTTGAACAGGAATAGGTCTCGATGGCTGGGTCAATAATAAGTGACAGCCTAATGTACGCATCTACTCTTTAAAATTTTTAGAATCACTTTTCTGTTTCTCATTTCGAATTAAATATTGATACTTGAGGAAAAAAATGTTCACTCAAATTCAAAAGAGATCTGTAATTTTTTTTATATTTAACTAACAGTATTTTATTGGGCGATCAAAATTACAAATAAAAAAATTAAGTTGACATTAAACTGCTGAACAATATAATATACGGCCAACTCTGTTCTAATTATGTTCTAATCGATTTCATTGTTTTTCAATAATATATAGAATTAACAAAAAGTCAACGATTTGTTCTGTTATGATTGGTTCAGCCCTAAAGTAGTAAACGTATAATTATATATGTATGTAAAAAGCAAGTCCATTGGTTGGATGTTTTATTTTTTGAATAAAAAAACAAATATATTATTTTGCAAAAGTGTTTGGGTTATATAATTTTCAAAAGAACAAAAAGGGTTTTGGTCAAAAAATTGCAGCAATAGGTCAAAGAGGCAGAACTCATTCTTCCGTTGTTTTTTTATGCCCCATCAAAAGGCAAGCCATTAGAGCAGCTTAATTTTACAGAAACTACATATATGTTCACTCCTTTGACATATATTTAGTCTAGAGTCATAACCTTGAAAATCAGGTTACTTCTGATCCAAGCCTTCCTAAAGAACGGAGAAAAAAAAGTAATTATCTATATTTTAACCTTATTCAATGGGGATAAAATGAATGTCTAATTGGATATTTAAATAAAATTTATTAAATATGTTTAATAATATTATTTGAACATCCAATTAGACATTCATTTATTATGATTAGATAAGATGAATAAATTGAATAAATGGAGATCATCACCTCATCCAATTTTAATAGGGTAAGTATTTAAATAGAACGCCTATTCTTGATGTTCAAATATCATTATTGAAATGTGTTACGTTCCCACCCAATAGTGCACGTTGTAGGAGGGCAAACGTGATATGCCAGCTGCTCTGATCCATTTGAACTTCTTTTCAATTTTCATGCACTCGGAGTTTTCCACGCACCAGGCTGAGGCATATTTTGCAGCGCAGCCTAAGACAATTGAGTAAGAACAAGAATTTGTTTGTGATGTGAACAAAACTTCTAGCCATCACATAATTATATGGCCGTATGGCTGCAAAATAATGTTGGTTACTTGGCTGGTTAAGTCACTAGTGACAGATTGAACGGAAGAACAATGTTATTGTTACAATTTTATGAAATTTAAAAAGAACCCAACTTGCCTGTTATTGATTTGTGAGCAACACACATGGCAACTCACAACATACATTTTTTTGACAATATTCGACCTTCCTGAATATAACGAAAACAATGTGCCAATTTATGGACTTCAATTTTACTAAGGAAAACAAAAAGATTTGAATGAAGTTAGTAGTTCACAGACAAATGGCCAGCTTGTGCGACCATTTCTTCCCCCTCCCTTCAAATTCACTAGGTACGTACGTAAGAAGCAAGTCACAATTTATCTTTCAAACTTTTGACAGGTATTTTTTTTTATTATTACTTTAGATACCCTAATAAATTCTTGTTACTGAATAAGAACAGGTTGTTCAAAATAACCGGACAAGACAGCAGTGGGCTTGTGTTGAATCTTCAATTTTCAAATATATGATGCGAATCTTGATCAATATCACATTTTTTACTGACCGAAAAAGAAAATCAATGTCACATTTCACAACAACTTAGGTTAAGATACTTTTGCATTCATTGTGGATAAAATGAACGAATTTCTACCAGTCGTACTATGCTCTCAGCAAAACTCAACCGAAAATGACCGAAGTGCCTGTGAAGCAATTACAATGAATGCAAGGGTATTGTCCCCAACGCAATTTACAAGCTAGCTAGCTAGCCATCAGGGGAGTTACTTTCTCTGTTCCAATTTTTGGGTTTCTTTCTTTGTGTCCCACTTAAAACTCTAATTAAAATCATAATACTGTTTAAGAGTTGGCTTAAAAGAATAAATGAGTAATTATATATATATATTATATTAACAAGTGCTACTGTGCCTTTAGAGCACTCGTTAAAAAAGAAAGAATAGTAATGTTTCAAACTTTAATGCACTTGTAAAACTCATGACTCTACTTATGAGCTTCCTGTTACATGACCAATGTTAGACCGGAAAATTAAGCGACTGTTTAGTTTTTATTTTTATTTTTAGTTTTCAATTTTTAGAATTTTGTGAAGGAGATATTGAAAAATAGAAATGAAAATTAAAACTGAAATTTATAATTTTTAGTATTTCTTTATAAAATCTAAAAACTGAAAACTTAAAGGAAACTAACTGCATAAACCGTCGACAGCCCAAGAAGTACGGCTATATGCATATGCAGAGTCATCGATATGATTTTATTTTCAATCTCTTTATGGACGAGTCTGATTGGAACTTGACTAACGCCCGTCACAGACTGAAAGTGCCTTTTGCGTGGAATGACTGTAATAGAAATCGATCATATTCCTCAACTACTGACCATCTGTAATGACCTGACGAAGTTGCTCCAAATTGAGGAGATTAGCAACAAGAATATGGTGAAGATGATAAGTAGAACTATGAAGAGGATCTCACTGTAAGACAATGTGCCATGTTTATCTTTGTTTATTATAAACAGCCGTTGCAACAAGTCTCCTATCGGCGAGTCATGTGATATAATTAAGTGTGATACTTGAGTTTTGGGAGCCCTCATAATATACTGTTCTTTTATGTTGATCTCTTCCTTAAACTAGAGTTTGATTTATAACAACAAATGAAGATGCTTTTTATTATGTACTAATAAATCTCATAAAAAGTCTTCGACGTTCTTATAGTTAAAAAAAATGCCTATAATTCAACATTTAATTTCACCCTGTTAAAAATATAATCAAAATGAGATCTAATGATATATAACCCATAAATTTTAAATATTAAACATGAAATGAAACTGATGAACATCGAGTTTTTTTCTTCTTCCTTTGTGAAATTTTGGAAGCTGGATTTGGAGCCGCAAATCATTTGTTTGGAGGGCCAAATATTATTTTTCTAAGGGGCTAGATATAAAATGTTATTAGGGCATTTTTAAAAAGTTTAAGAAAGAAAAAGAAAATGTTTATAGATATGTTCTGTTCAGTGACCCCACCAGACCCATTGATTCCTTGTTTGACTGGAAGGGTTTCTTTTAGTTTAGTAATTTGAACTGTGTCGTGCGTTTTGGATATTCCAGTGGTATAAAAACTCGTTTAGCTTGACTGAGCAATGTGGTTTGAACGTGAAGGCTGAAATTTGGAAATAAATATAATTAATTAGACGAATCAAATATAACATCTTGTGCACCAAACATGAGACCGAGTTATGATGTGACTCGTGAATACACATCCCAGATAGGTCATAATACATGTCGTGTTGCATGTCAAGGTGTCACCATAACGGTAGCATAGTGATGGTCATGAATCGAGTATATGCTTCAAATAGGTTGCCATGGGGCTATGTATTTTCTCATTAATTAAACGGATCCGGTTTAAATTGAATTGAGTACTAAATGCCTTTTACTTCTAATTTATTAGTCTCATTAAAATTTTACTCTTTTCTACATAAATAAACACATTAAACCCTTATTATGATTATTATTTTTAACCCAAGTATCCACAATCAGAAACATGACTAAACTAACCCCTTCAACCTATATTTAGTATTATCTATAATGAACTACTCATTTTATTGAAACCAAATTTTATTTAAAAAATTGACACAAATTATGGGAAATACCCTTCTCTTATATTCTTGTTCATAATAATTAGATATAATTAATTTAATAAAACAAATAAATAAATAAATAAAATATTAAATGATACCATATTCTCTACAAGAATTGAGATTAAATATTACTCAGGTGCAGCTCTTGTTAAAAGACACAAACCTTGATATACTATAATAACCTTGGTAAGTGAGAGTATAATTAATCTTTCACTTTCTCATCAGTTTACAAATTTCTTCATTTTAAATGCCAAACCTTAGGAGTTATCGAATACACAATGGGTTGGTGAGATAATATGTATGTATCAATAGAATGGGAGAATTTGAGTGAAAAAAATTTAAAATTTATTTTCTCTCTTCATATTAAATTAATTATATTTCACTTTTCCTTTTTCTTTGAAAAAAGAATATGACTACAGAAGTACTGTAAAATTTAATCTAATATTGGGCCATTTGAATAAGTGTTAAGTACTTACTCAAAAGTATAATAGTAAAAAACAGATGCAAAAATTTGTTTTTGTTTGAATGTAATTGTAAAATGATTATATATCATGATTAGAAATTATTGAATTGTTTGGACATGATAAATAAAAAAGTTTTTTTTTTCATAAAATTACAACTGAAGACATAAAAAATTACTTCTTAAGAAATATAATTAAATAAAAAGTTAATTTTTACATAATAATTTTTCAGAAAAACTTTATAACAAACTTATATGATACTCCTCCCTTTAAAAATATCTATTCACTTTCAGACAATTTTATATTTAAAAATATCTGTCAATTTCGTATTTCAATAAAGGATTAATTTTTCTTCTAATGCTACCTAATTAATTTCATATTTTTAAAGTATTTCATTTAATATTAGTTTTAAACAGTGGGCTATATTAATTAATATATAGGGATATATTAATCAATTCACTATATTTTACTCAATTACTAATATTATTTATTATCTTTCTTAATATCTGTATTTATCCAAAATTGACAAATATTTTAAAAAGTAGAGAGTATATTTTTAATTAAACTTAATTAAGTATATAGCCAATAAAAAATAAAAATTATATATCTAATATTAGAAACAAGAGAAAAAATAATTATTTATTAGTTTTGTATTTTTTAAAACACAAGCGAGTAAAAGTGTTAAAAAAAGTATTACTTTTTATAGATTTAATATAAATACAGTGTCCGTTTTAAAAAACTTTTACGCAATCCAATTATACATTGTCATATAATTATAAGTATTTGACTGGTCAACTATTCACTATCTTAAAAATTTTACAAATAAAATGATATAATTAGATAATAGTAAAATTCTTTTACACGTATACTGGTGCATCGAAAACATTATTATTGTTTTCGTTTGTTTTATTGCTATGAAATCACAAACGCACTCATTCAATCTCAACTATTTCCATCTGTAAAATAAGGCATTTAGTCGTCTTAATTGGTTTTCAAAGATTTTATGCGCGTGGAATGGGCTTACGGAGTCTGAGGTTTTGGGTTCTAATATTCCAAGTTCCAACCTTCAAACCATTCGCGGTCAACTCAACCTGAAGTTTAAAGCCCCACAGTCAGAGGCAGCAGCAACAACAGGGACGCTTTCTATATAAACGTTGAGTACGTCCTCCCTTCAATTCCATTCCATCCACCAAACCATATATCATATATCACATCACAACAATACGCTCACTACCCTCAATTAGTTTTACAAAAGGAACGAGAATCAAACTAAACACCTTTCTTTTTAGAACACACATATATAAGTAGTGTGTCTCATTCTCATATATAATATGGCATCATTCTGTTACAGGAAGTTCCTCTTCAGAGTTCTCCAGCTGGTTCTGATCAACCTCATCATTTTCGTTGCTTCTCCTGAATCAGGAGTAGCGTGCAGGCCATTGTGGCTGCATTCGCAGTGGTCGAGGGAACTTGGGCTTCTGTTTCAGTCGCTTCCAAATGCGCCTGCGCCTCCCTCAAAGGGAGATCCCCACCATCCTTAATTATAATTATTAATTAAGCCATGCATGCATCTCGGTTCTTGGAATTAATAGATCACCGTCACCCACCACCGTCCGTGCTAGCTTGGCTAACCATATATATTAATTAATTAACATCATCAAGTTCTTGTTGTTTGACAGTTACATACCGCGCAATTGGAGCAATTAGGCCCCGTTGCCATAAATCGATTTTTTTTTCTTCTTCCCATTCCTGATGCTTTAATGAATTTGATTTTAGTGGATGTATAAACACAATAATGTCGTAAGCCAGAGAAGTAATGAGGGATTTGTGTACTTTATACGAGGTTTTATTTAAACCTCATTGCCAAGACATTAATATTTTATGTTCGAGGTTAACATGGTTTGAATTGTTTCTTTTTTTTTTTAGATATATAAAACTCAATTTTTTTTTTGTTATTTTGATTTGTTTAATTTCTAATACAACAGCGCCCACGTGTATATATGTTAAAGCGTTTCATAGAATTAAGGTAATATCAATTTTATCATCTAATATCCGTTTATTTTCTAAATCAAAAGAAAGTTTTCATGTAAGTTATCATAATTGAGAAACTAAATTAATATAAAGTTTTTGGGGGAACTAACAAGATGTAAATGGCTAGCACAAATTATCCACGTGAAAGATCCTCAAATTGAATCAAAATTGTGTACTACAACTCCTTTCTCTAATAAGAGTATATATTCACTTATACACACATATTAAGAAAATGATTAGATGAATATAAAATTAAATAAATTTAAGTATGTTTTATAACATTTCCCAATCACCTACTTTTTTCTTATATTTAATCTATTCACTGACTTTTTATCTCATAGAGGTATATATTAAGGAAAAGAATTAATATTATCTAGAATTCTTAAATGGATAGATAATAGTAGAAAATTAAAACAAAATTTTGTATATAGACACTTATTAGAGAATAAAGATAGTAATTCTTTTGAGCCCAAATCAATAACATAAGTTAAGGCATGATAGGATTGTATTCACATTTCATTGATCAATAATCTTCATGTGATGAGCTAATTAAAACTCCAAAAATGTAACGTACGTAGTAACACAGAACAGAATGTATCGTGGAAAATTATTGAAACAGTGACAAGGAATTTGCAAACCACACTGATTGTGTCCTCAAAGCTCAAGAAAAGTATCGTATCAGTAACAACAGGAAACTATGATAGCAGAATTTGTATAAAAGAACAAGCAAATTAGGTGGAAAAGGGGCCTAGCCGAAAAGAAATAACATGTCTCTAAATTATGTTCTCTTCACTCTCTTATTAATTATTTATCATGTGAAGAAACCAGTAATATATATATACACAAAACCCCTCATTTTAATCTCTCTAAAATTTTAAGTTGGATAAATTGATTACTGTAAAAAAATAAACTCCCAAATTGATCCTTATAAAATTTAAAAAAAAAATTGGTTCTTGCAAAAAAAAATCACAAATTAGTTCTTATAGAAATGAATAACTAGATAAGTAAGTCCCCCTAACCCAACTTAACAGGGACTAACTTGTCAATTATTCAATTTTTTAGGGACTAACTAATTTGACTATTTAAATTTAGGGATTAATTTGAGAATTTTTTTATAAGACCAATTTTTTGACTTTTTAATTTTATAGGATCAATTTAGAAGTTTATATTTCCAAAGGACTCTAAGAACTTAAAATTTTATAGGAACTAAAATGGATATTTTGCCTCTATATACATGTATGTAACTGATTTAAAATTTTAAATATTATTAAATGTAGTGGTAAAAAAATAAAAAGTGATTGGTGGAATATGTCGGGGATATGTTTTGATAACAGAAATAGTTCGGAAGATAGATTTGAACATATCCTAAAATTTTGAGATAAAGCCAGTATTCCATAGGGATAAGTGCAATTTTCCTTTTAAAAAAGAAGGCAACACGCGCCCAGTTCAGTGCGTTATACGCATGCATGCACGCGCTCGTCCATTTCCAAGTTATCTTAGCTAGTGGCGAATTGGATCCGGACTTGATGGCTTTGCAGTGCCTCAATACAGTCTACACAACAAAAGCCACGCTGCTCCAAATTGAGAAGAAGCAACCAAAATGGCAAAGACGATTAGTAGAGCTAGCTATGAAGAATTTATATATCTATATATTCCGAACGTGGAACAAATTAAAATGCTCTTAGCTTCTCCTGAACTTTTAATTGCAATTTGGATGACGGAAGCAAAAGAAATTGTGTTTTTGTGAGGTGTGAGATCATGGACATGATGAAGGGTGGCAGCCGCGCGCACACATTATTTACGTATATAGAGTGCAAACTATGAATTGACCGTTGCCTCTTGTGGTTTGATGAAACTTTTAACTTGACCAGGCAAATAGATGCATGGTTTGAAGGTTGAAAACTAGCCAAAACGGGATGGACGGATCAAAGTAAATTCAACAAATTGATTGACTTGAAGGGAAAATGTCATCTAATTCAATCTGACCAGTTTTTTTAACAATATATTAATCTGCTTGGATCAAAGTATGAATTTAAATTCAGTTTAATCAGTTTGGAATCGATTAGTGTTTCAAGTTTCTCAGAATTTTTAATATGCAAAGATAATTCATCAAAATAAGTAAATGTAATTTTATCAAAATATATACAAGTTCTAATAAATTCTTCAATTATTTTCGATAACTATAAAAGACCCACCTCTCAGAAAAGCGGACATAATGTACATTGGAAGAAACTAAAAAGAACAACACATCAAATTTCAAGAAATGACGAAATTTACTACCCGAAACACAGAACACATAACCGTACATAAAAAATATAGATACAAAATTCTACATTAAAAGTCTAAATTAAAGTTTAGTCTTATTGTTTGAATTCAAGAGGGGAAATTAAATTTGATTATGTGTTTTGTAAGAAATTTTCTAAATAATCATGCATACATAACATAAGAATTTTATGGATAGAATATCATTTAAAATATATGCATTTATAACTCTCCTCTTCAGTTCTAATTGAATTTATTATCAAATTTAAATATTAACTGCAAACCATCGAATTGTTTTTAAGCCTTAAAATATCTTTTTGGTTCCTGAAAAATAAGTGAAATTTTAATTGATTTTGGTCTCTCAATTCAAACATTTATAAAATGTTTGATTTTAATCATATTATATTATAGTCTGCCTTAAAAGATTGGATAATAGAATATCACGTCCTCCAATCCTACATATAATAGTCATTAATGTTTCATGTTACATCATAATCATGAGTCAAAATCCTATTATGAAATGAGTCATTAGATCGGGTAAATAAACCACTATCACATAGAATTAGGATATATCACATAAGATCATTATTGTCATGTAAGATCAAATGACGTGATTTTTGTTAGTCAATTAAACATTTAATATAAATAGACTAATAACAATGACTAAAACCAAACAATTTAAAAAATGTTTGAACTAAAAAAAAATTAAGAATCAAAATTACCAAAATCCATTTATTTTTCAAGGATCTAAAGATATTTAAGCCTATTTTTAAAATATTTTTAAGCTTTTCCATTTTTCATTTTAGTTGACTTAATTCAGTTTTAAACACAGCTAATATGACCCAAATTTAATACTTTATAGCACCAAAAATTTGATGCTACATATATATATATATATATATTTGTTAAAATGATTTATATTTTTTATGTTAGCTTTTATTCTTTTATATGGTTTTATGTTAGCTTATTTTGTTTTGTGGTGGGTCATCAAATTCGACGTGTCAAATCAGCAATAGCGGTGTACGTCGTTAAATAACATCGGTTTGAAATATACGCGATTTCGCAGCACCTGAGTTACTCGGTGCTGTTAAAAGTCGCTGTTTGATGTATAATTGTCTGACAATGACCATGTTAGAGGCTTTCTTTTTTCACTCTCAAAAGGTTGAAGGAAAGACTATCACATTTAATTTTGTGACTAAATAAAACATACTAAAAGCATCAATGGGAGTAATAAACAGCCTCCAAAGAAGATTAGTGAAAGAAAAAATCGAATGTATAAGCTTTCTAGCGAAGTATTTTCTATCCATAATACACATGGAAGCAGCCCTCACAGTTAATACATACACGAATCTCAATTATTTTTCAATTAAATTAAATACAGATATATAGTTGACATAATCTTAAGAATTGGCAAAGAAATTTTTTCATGACTTGAATTTTGTAATTGGTGTGAAATAAAGTATTCCTAATTGGATAAATTATTAGCCAAAGTATTACTAGAACGGGGAAAATTAAGCAGCATATAATAGAATGGGTCAAAGCGCAGCCCCATTTGTTTACCGCAAAAACAGAAAGGGTCTAAATTGCACAAAACACATGGTATGTATGTGTGTGCTCGTTTACTCTTCATTAACGTTGTGAAGCATAAGAGACGCCGCGTTACATGCAAGCATGTCGATTTAGTTGCAGCATTGTTTTTCCTGTTTCCATAATATGGGCCTTGTTCATTTTTTGACTCACCGAGTCTGAGCCACAAACCTCATGAATAACATCTTTAGGTCAGTCCCTCCGCACTAATGCGGTTTCAATTCAATTAGATCCACCCAAACCCAAAAACATATGTAACGAGTTGTTAATTTATGAGGATATGGTGGAACACACATGCGGTGACAATTAACTGTTCGTGGGTCCAAGAATATCCTAAGTGGGTCGTATGTGTCCGTAGCTAGAACTTACCGAGTGATGTGGGATTATATATATTGACTTTTCGGTTCTCAACTTCTCGTGGTTTGAAATTGAACCTAGTTAAGTTAGAACGAATCAAATACGAGTAAATTGGACGCCAAACACCCATGCATACACGCTGAAAGAAAAAAAGTGTGTTCAAAAGTGATTGATGAGTTAAGCTAATATATTAAGTTTAATAATATAGCTGGGTCAAACTCAAAAGTCAATATACAGTAAGAAAGGATATTCATATTATCAAATTTTACATTAATCAATTTTATATACTCCCTAGAAAAAAAAGTCATATTAAACTCTCAATCTAGCTAATTTTCAATAGAAGTTAAATTGACGTCTTGCGCAAGAACAATGACCATATGGTCTAGTATATAACATTCTAATGTATAATGTTCTTGCGCAATAGCTAGCTAAGCTCTTTCGAATTCGTATGTGAATTTCATGTCCAACTCAGCACTCTGTTCATTGTGGCTGTGAGATAGACAGGCTTGTCTCTTTAGGTACGTTTGGATGGATGAGAATGAAGGGATTTAGAAGGGGAGAAAGACTTCAAATTAATCTGCATTACGTGGAGTTTCTAAAATAAGTTGAGAGGAAAATAGATTATTTTCATGTAATTTGTCAAATTTTCTGTTCTCATAAATATTTTACCGTTCCTTCAAATACAATGTTAGCCTGGGCCTATCTAAAATTTGTTGGATAAGGTTTAGGTATTAAAATTTAATTTGATACACTTTTTCGATTGGTTTGGTTATATTTTAGATTTGCCGAACTTGAACAGAAATTAAATATTTTTTTATAGATAATTTTTTTTATACTAATTGGTTACGATTTATAAGATTTTATAGTTGAATTAATATATTTTATATAATTTAATATTATTTTTATATTGATTTTGTTTATTTTGAAACATATATTATAAAATATATTTTAAATTTTATTTCTTACTTATAAAATTTTATACCTATTACTATTACAATGTCCACCATATGTGATTTGAAGGTTGGTTGACTTGGTTAAACCTGACCACTCATTGAGTCGTCATCAAGTTAGATTCTGATTGCATGGACCAATTTAGATTTGGTCTAATTTTTTAAGTTCTCTTGTGCATCTACTTTTAATGTACCTCTTGTATATACACTTAAAGAAGTGTTATTTTAATACCCAAAAAATAGGTATATAATGGGCAACTTCCTTTTTAACCATTGAATGTAATATATGAATGAAATGAATTTGACTACCATCACATCTAATAGTTAAAAAATGGGTGTCTCATTAGATACTCACTTTGTGGGTGTTAAAATATTATTTTAAATACTCCTAACAGTAATGCATCCCCGGCCCCAGCCAAAACCTGGTCATTCTTTGTCTTCCTTTGTCGTTACGAATTTGCAGACATACCTCTGGTATTAAGAATTGGTGGAGGGTTCATTGGGGGACTGAAATCTGCTGTCCCTTATTCCTGTCCCTTTGTCACTTAGTCTATATTTTGCAAAGATATGTATTTTTCTCTATAAAAATTAATGTTGTTTCATGCATGGTTTGTTTTGACCGGTAAGTTTAAATTAAGGATTCACAGATAATTTATCACAATACGATGACCGAGCTTTGTTTGAACATTGAATTGACATTCGACCACAAGTGATCGCCGCCTGAAAGTTTTAAATTTGGGTTTTCTTTTTTGAAGGACTTCTACGATGGCGAATTGTATTGGTCGCACCGGTGCCATGCTCATGCCGAACTGGCTGCAATTTGAATTGTTGATTAAATGCGTAAATTTAACGATCAAGTGCACTATATATAATTGATTAATTAACTTGAAAAATAACTCGAATTAATGTGCCACAAGGAAAATGATTATGCTTGAAATTGAAGAGCTTATACATTTATCAATATCAACCATTGGGTTGTTTTGGTTTTCACCAAAAGATGAACATGCAATACAGTAATAATCAACCTAAAAATAGTATATATTACATCAGCGTTCCAAAGACGTACGCGTATGTGTATATTAATTTGTTCTGTACAAGATTATTGAAATGAATATATGAAGCTAATGCCTGAAAAAATAAAATAAAATAAAAATCTGTGAATACATAAGCTGAAACAAGAAACAGGACTTGAATTAATAACAATATTAATCGATACGCCCCATGAAACTTCTGCAACGCAATTTAATTACTCCAAAGTGAAAGCAAGATGCATGCATGGCTTAAGTATGACCGGGAGCTCCACCTGAGCCAGGCGCAGGGCCATTCGGAAGCGACTGAAAAAGAAGGCCGAGTTCCCTGGACCACCGTTGATGCAGTAATAATGGCCTGCATGCTACTCCTGATTCAGGGGAAGCAACAAAAATGGTGAAGACAATCAGCAGAAGCTGCAGAGCTGTGAACAGCATCTTCCTGTAAGAGAATGCCATCTATGCTCTCTCTGTTTCTCTTATAAGTAGATGAAGAAACACAAAATAAGAATACAGCTTTTGAAAGAGTTTAAATGTTTAATTAGTAAAAGGTATAGAGCTAGAATATATATAATATGCTTGTGATATGAATGAAATGTTTTGGTGGTAGGAGGGGAGACACAAACGACCTTTATATAGGGATTGGCATTGAGTAATAGTCTATGTACGTTCAAGTCGGGCTGTGAATTGACCAGTCCGTGATCTTCTGCTAGTTTGAAATTAAATATGGGTTTTGCCTTGACTGCCAAGAACCTACTAAGGTTGGAATATTGGAAACGGAATCGAGTGTTTGAAAAACGAATAAGATGACTAATTTACGACTTATATTTATTAGAGAAGAAAATTAGGTTGTGTATTACATGGATTTGACTATAGAGAGATCTCATATATTCTTAGCGATAATCAAAATTATATATTTATATATATAAGTAGTATTTGTAAACTCCATGGGTATGCTGGCTCAATGAGAATAGCACATAATATTTAGGAAAAATTACATTTTACCTCTCCTTATGCAGTTTATCCTAAAACTTAAAAAATATACAAATCGACCCCTTAATATTTTCTTAATATGCCAAGTAATTCTCTTGCTCACTTTTTCATCAATTATTAACATAAATAACACATTCAATAAAGTTTAAGATATTAAGTTGTACATTATTTGTTAGTTCAGGTGTCGGGTTATACCAGGGGTGGCAAACAGGGCGAGATAATTGACTCATTTTAGTTATTTAGGTTAAAGGATAACCCACCCGTCAAAAAATAGCAATGGGCGGATCAACCCGATTTTAGCTATTTTTGCCAACCCGCTTCCATCCTCCGTGTTAGCCATAAAACAAGACAAGCCGGGTTGAATTTTTATAGGTTGAAAAATCCAATCCATTTCGTCAAAAAGTGACGGGTTGGCGGCTAACCCGTTTTGCCGCCATGGATTGTACACCTAAAGTTTGAGGGTAAAGTACACATATTTTCAAATAACAATAAGCAAAAAATTAATAAAAGGGCTAAAATGCATATTTAGGAAATATTCAAGTGTCAATTTACAGATTTTTAAAGTTTTTGGATAAAATACAAATTTTTCCTAATATTTAATTGGATGCCAAAGAAAGTATAAACATAATCTTTTTCCTAAAATTAAGATTTTAGCTACTGAATTCATCTAAAGAAAAATATTGCATAGGTATACCTTGGAGTGTATATACTTTAACACGTGGCTATTACGGCAAAACTACTGGTCATACTAAGGCGGGAATTCAAATCAAAATGGCGAAAAAAAAACGTTTGATTAGTTCAAAAATTTTAGGCCACGAGGAACTGGGAAGCAACATAGGAAAAGGGTGAATTGTTGAACATGAACCAAACCACCATGCATTAGCTTTGAAGCAAAAGAAAGTAAGCTCATCATCTTCTTCTCATAGTCACGCAGACTTCTGCCACCCCTTCACCTTCGCGGAACTATGATCTTTCCTCTGCTTTGATCCAGCTGATTCATCATAAGTGACTTATTTTTACAATATGAGTAATACTAATTTTGGAAAATGTACATTAAGAATTGACATAAAGTTTAGACTCCACCACCTATCATCATTAAATACGTTGTGTCTCACTTAAATGTTTGTTTTTAACATCCATTTTTAAGTATATAAATGATTTTATATTTAACAAATTTTCTTATGTGAATATTTTCCTTGAACTTGACAGTGAATATATATATTTTGGTATAATGAAACACAACATTAAGAGGTTTAATCTTTTCATGACTCTTTTAAATAACCACTCCATCAAGCCATTATGATTGAGCTAGTGATGAGGGGTTCAAACACTTTGGTATGGGGTTATATGTTTAAATTTCCTTGCTTTTCCAACATACAAAAAAAAAACTTCATTCGTTAATTATCTTTTGTAAATGAATTCTAACTTATTTATTCATTTAAAATTGTATTATATTTTAAAGATTTATCGTTTTAAAAATAATGAATCTTAATGAATTATAAATGATTCATTATTCCTTCAATCCGTAAATTGGATTTCCTTTATGTGACAATCCATAAATAATTATATTTATTAAATCCAGTCCATTAAAAACATTATATTATAATATGGATAGATTGAGCCGTGTTTATTTTTGTTAGGCTTGATGAATAATAAATTCATTAAATCATTTTGTCACCCTAACGGGGCAATGGAGGAGGCAATTCACAAACGAAAGAACTTAATTATTGCGCTAGACCGTGACCATGTATACCATGTGGTCATTGTTGTGTAACTTGACATGTCTATAGACTATAGTGGAGATTGATCGACTATATTGAGAGTATAAAATTATTTAGTAATTTTAACAGGCATATATATGATATGGTATTGTTTTAGACTTTCATCAAGATTGTCACAAATACTTACATATATTTAATCGTAATAACTAATATAACATACTCGTTTTCAGACACGCTGTATTTCTCTGCGTTTATGCATATGGGAGTTTGGTCCAAGTTACTCGTATTTGATTCATTCTTTTCAAGCCGTGAGATAGGTGTTCAGAACTGAGAAGTCAACACCAACAAGAAGGGGGCATTCTTGCTACGGACCCACTGAACGATTAGGAAACACTGGGTCATCAAACATGTGTCGCAACTTGCAACTACTAGCTAGCATGTTTACACCCTATATCTCTACACGATGTTTGAATTTTATTATTAATAAGCAGAAGATTATTGTCACAATCTTTTCAAGTAAGTGTTTATTTTCATTACTCAAATTGGATTTTTTTTTACTTTAGTTTTTGAAATTAAAAAGTTATCAATTTATTATTCATCGAAATTGTAAAAACTGATTTGAATTAGTCAATATGAATATTACTCAAAAGACTAATTTAAATCACTTTTTCAAGAATAAAATTGATATTTTATTAATTTTAGGGATTAAAGTGAATCACACATATAATTTTAAAGATCAAACCAAACCTTTACTCAAATATATTCATAAAACTCAAAAAGTGTTGTTAAAAATATAAAAAAACGTCGTTAAACTTATTTAATAAAATTTTGCAGATGTAGTATATATTCTATGTTATTGACGAATTTTATTAATTAATACTTTTATATTGTTCATAAATATTTTTCAAATGTTACTAAATCTTAAATATGTTATACTACCGTATACGATATAAAAATATATACATATGACAATTAAGTTCATTTTCAGGCAAAGGAGAAATTAACGCGGTGTTAGGCTTGTTTTATTCTTACTTTTTTAATGATATATTTTTCTTAATTATTATAATAATATATATGTTACTGTTCTACCTTTTTGTTTCTAAATTTTTTTAGAATAATATTATTATTAAGGGCTATTTGGTTTAATTTGTGTTATTTTTTATATGGTTTTATTTAGAGTTATGAAAATAGTACTCTCTGTCCTAGAATAATTGTCCATTCAAATTTTTTTTCTTGTGTAAAAATAATTGTCTATTTATAAAATCTAAGTAATATTAATTATTTCTTTCTAATAACACCCTATTAAATACTATAGTATTGACTTATTTAGTGGAGGAAGAGAGAAAAAATTTGAGTATTGAAAAGAAAAATGATAATTTAGTAAATTATTCTTAACTTTTATTAATATTGATATTTTATAATTATTTTTTAATTTTAGTAAGCATTTAAAATTAAATAATTATTCAAGGAAGGATGCAGTATATTATTTTACTTTATTTCCTATTTTCAATATTTTTTCTAAAAAATACTAATTAAAAAACAAGCTAAGTTCTTTTTTTAGCATTTTGCTTAGAACTAGCATCAATCAACTAAAAAGCACCATAGGTACCTCTTATGATATAGTTGTGACTTGTGAGTTTGAATTTGAAAGGAAAATTTTGTAGTTAGGGTGTTCATAATTTTGCCGGCCTTAAATTTATTGGACAATAAGATCTTAAAATATGACTTGGTGCATTTTTCCGTGTTTGAGTTATACTTCAAGTTGACCCAATTCGACCTAAAGTCAAATAACTTTTATAGAGACATTTTTTTATAATAATTAGTGATAATGAATTATAAGATTTTATAGTTCAATTAAATATTTTATATGATTTGATATTATTTTTATATTAATATATTTTATTTTAAAATATATATAGCAAAATATCTCTTAAATTTTATTTTTTACTTGTAAAATTTTATAACTTTAATATTTATAATGTTTAAATCCCATATATTGTTTGAAGGTTGAATTGATCTGGTTTGATGTGATTACTAGACGGGTCATTATCGGGTTCTAAAAATTAGTCCAATCTAAAAATTGTTGGTTAGTTTATTCAACTCAATCTAACCTGCCCCATGGACACCTCTATTTTATAGTATAAGAGCTTATACTACAAGTAGTTTACTTTCCATTGCCCACCCTCCGCACCCACACTATCACCTTCCATCTGCTCCCCTCCCCTCTCCCTCTACGCTGCCAACCACTCTCCACCGCGAGTTCTTCGTCCGTGCAGTGCCAGCCACTCTTCAATCGCTTTCCAGATAAACGTGAATGGGAAAAGATGCATGTGACTCCATGAAATCAATGCTTCGTCCTCCCCTCATTCTAACTAACCGCTCCTTGTCTTTTCTTTTATTTTTTGGTCATTTTTTTCCAGTATTTTTCACGTTATTTGTCACTCGAAAGTAAAAGCCCAATCTGAGTGGCCCAATCGGTATCTGTGCCAAAATAAATGTAGGCTGCTAGCCATGCATTTGAACGTGACTCATTTTGTGAAAAAAATATATGAAAGAATCTACTATCATGATACCTTTTTGTTCCCCCAAACCATCATAAGTTTTGAAGTATACTTGAATTAAATTGGTACAAGTCAAGTCAGTTCACTGTAGGGTAAAACTCACAAAAGTAGGTTTTGAAGTACAAATATGGTGAAGCCCAAAATACTTGATTGTTTCAAATGGTTCAACACATATTTTCTATGAAGTGTGTGGGGTGTTTGAGTTTTGTACTCACAAAACTATTTTGACATGAGATGTGATATACTATTTCTTTTCGGGCTAAAATACTTTACCCGTCCAACAAGGGTGTGGGGTTTGAGTGGATCACAATATACATATCAATAACTCTTCTCTTTTGACATCCAATAAATAAATACATACAACTAACTTTGAAAGGATTAAGTGCTTGCTCTATAATTAGTAAGCACTATGTTGCATAATATTAACCATTCAGGACAAATTACTTGATTAAAAAGTCAGAATATTTGACTACAATTTGTAACCATAGATCTATTGAACAAATCAAGAATTAATGGAACCAATTAAACTACAACCATACGTGCTAGACAATGCTGCACATTCTAGAAATGTCAAACAAAGCATGCAAGTGATGGTGTATTAGAGAGAATATGATAAACCTTGTAACAAAAAGTAGCAATTAAATAACATTATTATATGACAGATCGTGAACAATAATATGGAGGCTTAGCACCGCCTCAAGCTGACTATAAATAGGCTACATACCTCACCATTTTGGGTGTGGTCCCAGAGCTTAATCATACATATAGAGGTCACACTATAGTCAAGCTCCGGCTATCTACACTATTAATAAAAACATTTTATTTCATTCACCATCATGTTATATCCCTCTTCCACATTAATAAATTTCCGACACTCTATATGAAATACTCTTCGTTGATTATGCTTAAGTATGACCGGGAGCTCCGCCTGAGGGAGGCGCAGGGCCGTTTGGAAGCGACTGAAAAAGAAGGCCGAGTTCCCGAGACCACTCTTGATGCAGTAATAATGGCCTGCATGCTACTCCTGATTCAGGAGAAGCTACAAATATGGTGAAGACAATCAGCAGAAGCTGCAGAGCTGTGAAGAGGATCTTCCTGTAAGAGAATGCCATCTATATGATCTCTCTTTCAGTGAGTAAAAATGAGGAAACAGAAAGAAAATAAAATGCTATTTTTTGTTCTTTGAAATAGTATAGCTTCAGAAGGAGTTTAGCTGGTTAATTAATTAGTAAACTTAGAGCTAGAATATAATGAGCTTGTGATATGAATGAAATGTTGTTTTGGTGGAAGGAGGGGTGACACACACAACGTTTATATAGGGATTGGCACCGAGTAATCTGTGTTCAAAATGGGGCTATGAATTGACCCGTTCTTGATATGCTCATTTGAAATATGATTTGCCCTTGACCGCGAACGTACAAGGTTGGAATATTGGAAACTTGATCCAGCGTTTGGAAAACGAGTAAGATGACTAATTTACGGTGTATGTAACAGTGAATCAACTTGGGTGACGTATCACATGGATTTGACTATAGATCTCATGTATTCGTAGCAACAATTAAAATTAATATTAATTCAATATTATAATAATATCATTGTAGCATAATCAGTCAAATAGTAAGTCAAACTGCAAAGTTACATTTGTATATATACTCATTTAATTTGTAAACTCGATGGCTATGCTCAGTCAATAAGAATAGCACATATATATATATATATATATATATATATATATATATATATTGGATGTAAAAAAAATGAAAGTATATAAACATAATTTTTTTCCTAAAATTAAGATGTTAGCTTCTCAGAGTTCATCAAAAGAAAATTTTGGCATAGGTACCTTTGAGTGTATATACTAAGCGGGGAATTCTTGAACACGTGGCTATTACGGCAAAACTGGTCATACTAAGGGGGGATTCAAATCAAAATGGTGAAAAAAAACTACCTTTGATTGATTCAAAATTTTTAAGCCATAAGGAAGCAACATAGGAAAACGGTGGAATCTAGAACACGACCCAAACCATCGTTTAGGCTTGAAGCAAAAGCAAGTAAGCTCATCGTCACGGAGTCTTCCGCGACCACTTCACCTTCGCTGAACTACAATATTTTCTTTGCTTTGTCCTAATGAAAGGGAATTATTTTTAACATATATGAGTGTGGGCTAATTAACATCTAATCGGCTAAATTATACCTAGGAAAAAAAACATATCCGATTGATCTCCTATATCTTTTGACTCAGGTGATCTACACTATCACAATCCCCAAAGGAGGGCGTGATTGAAAAAGATTTTAAATTTTCAATGGGTTAATGGAGTTGCCATCAATTTTTATTTATGGTACAAATTGAAAAATCTAAAAGATAAAATGAGTTTGAGCGATTATGATTATGAAACCTGAAAACTTAATATGGTTACCTAAAGTTTGTTGTGTAAATTAAACAATAACTTTAATAATTTTATTTTCCCCTAAAAAAAAAGAATCAAAGCCCAAAATATTTACAGAATTTAATAAAAATATTTACAAAAAAAAGAAAATAAATGTAAGAAAATTTAATTTTAACTTGACAGAAAATATCTCCTCCTACGTATTCTGCAATGAAGGTCAAGTTCGCATACTTCTAGAAAATAAGTGTGTGTTAATGGATTTTAATTAAGAAACAAAAAATTAAAAAATAAAGCAACTGGAACCAAAAAACGAAGGGATCTAAAGCATTTAGAAAAAAAATAAATACATAAAACGGAGGAATGACAAGCTACTGATGTTAATGGTCGAAACTTTGTGCCAAACCAAACATATAAATATGCTTTTGACCCAAAAACATAGACACACTGTGTTTGGAAAGAAAAATATTTACCGAAAAAAAAATTGACCCCAAAAACTATTGAACTAAGAAAAGGGAAAATGCTAGAATCTAATGTGGATTAAGCTAGGACGCAAAGAAA
The DNA here is from genome assembly GCA_030441495.1 of Dalbergia oliveri. Lineage (NCBI taxonomy): Eukaryota > Viridiplantae > Streptophyta > Magnoliopsida > Fabales > Fabaceae > Dalbergia > Dalbergia oliveri. The sequence goes on from JAMLFY010000008.1 coordinate 13,972,455, forward strand.
TAAACAGGGACCGAGGGAAAGAAGGCAGGCGGTGCTTGGGGTGCAAGGGTGAGCGATGATGGTGATGAAAGATAATGGTGGTGGCTAATGAATGATGCAGTGTGATTGGGGTTGAAAAAGTGTCGTCTTCTGTATGTGTTTTTGACTCTGTTTCCTGCTCAATGCCCATGGGCTAGTGTTTGTGTCTTCCCTTTTAATTGACTAATAACAACTATTTATATACTTTTTTTATCCTAATATAATTAATGAAAGAAAATTTGATTTGATGTATTGATACTAATTAGAGAAATAAAATCAAGCTAATTAACAAAACAAATCAAGTTATAATCAATTAATAAATACTAAATAAAATCAGTTTTAAAAAAGAACAATTGTTAGAAAAATTTGATTTTTTTTTTTTTTTCAGCTTTTTTTTTAATTTTCATTTTTTTTGGGACATTTATACATGGACTAAAAAAGAATTTTTTTAATTTTATTTTTGAATTCAAAGAAAAAGAGATTTGTTTGCGACCTGATTAAAATTAGGTGCTGACATACACCAAAGCCAGTGCTCTAGTACACCTTAACAAATGGAATCCTCAACTATTTACTTACAGAACAAGTTGAGCAAGATCGATCAACGAAAAATGGGAATGAAATTGCTTTAATATCAATAATTTATACAAAATGAAATCTTACACATGGAACTGAGAATAAAAGCTAAAAACTAAAATACAATGGAAAGCTAATTAAACAATAAACTAAAGCTAAAATAACATGTCGCATGAGAATGAGTAATTTGTCCTCCCAATGATGCATCAAACTCTGATCAAAGTCTAAGCCCTTGAATCTTCGGATATGCCTATGCCGTGGCTCTCGGCTACACTTCAAGCATTTCCCTTTTTGTTTTTTCGTCATGAATTGTAATTTATGCTAAGCGATTCAAATCCCCTATCCCCCAACCACAATTTAACACATATCAAACTTGAACTTGTCATCCATTTAACTCTTTAATGGATGTTAGACGTCTAATAAAAAAATCCCTAATTTATTACAGGCAGCGTCGGCTCTAGCTCATGCATGATTGAACAACTTCACCCCCATATACACTATAATTGTGCACAAGGTCATTCTCTTGCCCGACTGAACACTGCAACCTTCAAAACTATTATCCTACATGAGGTCGACTATCTATCAGTCTATTCATATTGTAACCTCTCCATGCATTTGTTGATTTCCTTTGTATTTATTTACGTTTCTTTATGTTTCTGCAAGCATTAAACAAAAAGGATTTACAAGAAAAACACGATTATGTTATGGAAAAGGCAACCCCATGATTTAGAGTCTACGTTTACGTGCTTTACGTCTCTTGCAATGAGATGATTAAAATTGTTGTGATTTAATGCAAGTCTCTTTCATGTGCTTTAAGTTACTTGCAATTGGATGCTTAAATTCTTGTGATTTTATGCAGATCTTTTTCCAACAGGAACAGGGCCCTACATTGCTGCCTCTAGTCATATGCCCGCATTGTGTTTTTGAATTTGATCATAAATTGGCTAATAATTGAATAAATAAGGTACATAAAAATACGTAATTCATGTTGAGAAATATGCATGTGCTTGTCTTAGTTGATTTATTGTGCCCTGTTTTGTCTTACTAAATTGATGTCCTCATACTTGATCAAGTGGTTATATATGTCTTTAGTAAGTGTGTATAATAATGCTTGCTCAATTGTTTATGTCCTTTGCTCCTCACCTAGCTCTTGTGAGCTGAGCCTATACTCTATGATGTTATCAAAAATAAATTATTGATTGTGTTCCGGTTACATGCCAATTAGTTAAGAATTAATTGTCTTCACCTTCTATTACCATAATTTTCTTATCTTTTTAAGATTCTAAAACTTGACCGGACATCAACCAGCTGGCCAAGGGTTTAGAGGTTACCCTTTAATCGATCAACCAGGATATAACCGTATATAATAAAACATGTATTTATATAAATATATAAAAATACAAAATAAAATATGTCATAAAATAACTACAAATTAAATTAGGTATCAACAAAATCCATAGAACATAACATAATTCATCTTCTAATCAAAATAAACATTATCCATATGGATCAAATCTCTCAAGTTACTACTTTCCATATTAAAAAAGGAAAAAAATAGGAAATATGAGATTTTAAACCTTTTTTTTTAAAAAAAAAAACCCAAAATAATGCAATTTTACATTTGTTTACCAAAAAAAAAAAAAACTGTTCAAATTGATTTTTTGGCCATGCCATTTGCCCTTTACCTATTCCCTTGCTCTAGGGTTATTGGGGGTTTGCAAAGCGATTTTCAGGTTAACCCGGAACAATAGGCCGCTTTTATTCCAGGTTTTACCGGCCGGCCAGTTGAGTTCTGAACATTGTTTTTTTTTTTAATAATTAGTAGCATTTAGTATATAACTCTTATTATTATCATACTTATGTAGGTAATACACTATTGTGGAAATATTATGACATTAAGCAGTCCAAGTGAAGAAGAGGAAAACCCTTTCACATAACCAGGTGAGGATATTTACTCTTTTTTATTAATTTTACTATTCCAAAGCGAAGATATTATTTTTGTGAGTGTCATGTAATTTATTTAAGTCAGGTTTATCTATTTTGAAGGTGTTAAACAATATGCCAATTATGCTAGAAGGAGAACATGAAGTATTTGATAATGATAGTTGTGATGGCCTCAAGAGAAAGAATATTTTAGAAATGAGTTAATGTGTTTATTTTAGTCCTTTACTTTATATTTGTGAGTCATTTTAGTCTCAAACTTTTAAAATGAGTCAAATTAATCTCTAACATTGTAAAATGTGAGTCATATTAGTTCCTCAATCCATTTTTATTTAATTTTCTATCAATTAAATAATGTTAGGTAACATTAGGTGATACATTGGTATACTATATGTCATCTAAAGTAGAATAAAGTTTAAAATGATTTATTTTGATATATAAAATTATACAAAATCAGTCATTTTATGACTTAGAATAAATATTTAAATAACTCATTTTGTACAATTTTATATACTAAAATAAGTTATTTTAAACTTCATTCTACTTCAGAATGATAGATGGTATATAAGGGACTAACTTGACTTATATTTTGTAATGTTAAACTAATTTGACTCATTTTAAAAGTCAGAGATTAAAATGACTACGAATGAAAGTTGGAGACAAAAATGAGCATTAACTCTTCAGAAATACATGATAAAATCCCTCCTGAAGTTATTGTAGAGCAAAAAGGCACTAAAAATAAAACTCTTTTTATTATTTATTGAATAACTTTATACTTGGCACACTAACACTCGTTCTTTCACTCACTCTGAGCACACTAGCTAAAATACTTGCTTTCACTCACACTTTGAGCTCTCCACTTGATATTCTACTCAAGCACTCTTGCTTCTCACAAGCACACATGAGCACTTGCTCACTCCCATTTATTTATAGGCTTCCAATGGTGGTTTCTAGGCTTACTAGATTATTCTAGTGTAGTAATTAATTATTACATTATCTAGAAAATTCTTCCAATGCTAATTGTAAAAAGCTTCTTTTACTTTTCTTTAGTTTTCTAGAGACTTCCTTCTAGGACTTAACATTAGAGACAATTCTAGGAACTTCCTCTATCATTTGTTTATTTTCTTTCTAGATTCTTCCTTATGAAGATCCAAGTGTAGAAACCTCTAGAAGCTTCTAGCTTTTTAGTTTAGTGTTGATATTTCAGTTATACCTAAAGTTGGTATGGATATTTGACACAAAAGAGGCAACATATGCTTTTATAATTCTTATGCTTATAGAGTTGGTTTTAGCATTAGAATTAGTAAAGGGCATAAAGGCAACGATGGTAAGATGATCAATAGGGTATTTTGTTGTTCATGTGAATGTTATTCCGAGAAAGATAAATGAGATGATAATGTTAAGAATCCTTGTGCACAAACAAGATTTGGTTGTTTGGCAATGATGAAAGCTAATTTCGTTGACTAGAACATATCGTGTTACTGAATTTATTGTTGAACATACACATGAGACTACAACTCCTAGTAAGAGTCATTTGCTCAGATCTCAAAGGAAAATAACTCTTCCTCAAGCAGCTAAGGTTGATTTAGCTGATTACTTTGGAATCACTCCAAAAGCAAGTTGTGAATTAATGGCTAGACGAGTTGGTGGTCGTGAGAATCTTGGATTCATTTTGGAAGATTATAGGAATTATCTGCATTCCAAATGAACAATTCAAATGAGGTCGGGAGATACAGGGGGTATGCTAGAGTATTTACAACAAATGCAATTAGAAGATAACAAGTATTTCTATGCAATACAAGTTGATGAGGATGGCCTGATAACTAATATCTTTTGGGCGGATGCAAAAATGATGGTTGAGTATTCATATTTTGGTGATGTAGTTTGTTTTGATACTACTTATAGAAAAAATAAAGAAGGTCATCCATTTGCAATGTTTGTTGGAGTCAATCATCATAAGCTTAGCATTATTTTCGGTGCAGCACTGTTATATGATGAGATCGTTGATAATTTTATTTGGTTGTTTGATACCTTTACTAAAGCTATGTCAAGAAAGGAAACCCCAAACTATTCTCACCGACCAAGATGCAGAAATAGCGAAAGCTTTACCACTCACATGGTCAGAAACATGTCATCGCCTTTGTATTTGGCACCTATATCAGAATGTATTGAAGAATCTTAGCCATGTATTTGGGAAGTTTAAAGATTTCAGTAAGGATTCCAATAAAAGCATATATGAGTATGAAGAAGATTTTAGTAAGGATTTTGTGTAGACATGATGACTACACAACGCAAAATTAAAAATTAGGAATAAATGCATTTAGCTCCTTAAATTTTAGGTCAATTTACATCCTGACTTTTCATAATGTACATTGCGACACCTTAAATTTTTCAAATTGTACAAAACACCCCTCAGGATAATTTTGGCAACTAATAAAGATAAAATTTATGTGCACTTAAACCCCTAATATTTCTAATTTGTGCAACCTCATCTTGTCCGTGAATAATATATCCAATTAACCCCATGATTTTTTTATTGTGTATAACTCTACACCCTGCCATGACTTAAAGTTTTGGGAGGGGGTTTTTTGGACAGTTTAAAGCGAACTGTCGTAATGATTGTTTGAAAGTAGGGGGTTTTTGCAGTTTGGAAAGTTTAGGATGTTGTAATGCACATTTTGAAAATTGAGATTTAAATTGCACATGACCTAAAATTCAAAAGGGTAAAATGCATTTAACCCTAAAAATTGTGTGAGTTATCAGCATGATTTGCTTAGGTTTTGCCATCATTTTTAGAGATTGGTTGAGGATCATCGATATGAAGAATTAAGGGCAGATTATAGAGCAACCCAAAACAGTCTAACATTGTCATTTGAAGTGGTAATTTTGAGGCATGCAGCAACAATTTATACTCCTGCCATTTTCAAGATGTTCCAATTTGAGGTGTCAATTGCGTATGATGGTCGTTTGCATATTTATTGTCAAAATGGGAAAGTTACTGAGTATAAAGTTATTCCTTACAAGAAACAGTTTCAACATACTGTTCAATATAGCTTTTCTGATAGTTTAGTGAAGTATAGCTGCAAAAAGTTAGTTTTCAGGAATTTTATGTTCACATACTCTAAAAGTTATGTCATCAAGAAATATAGTGAAAATTCGTACCATGTATATATTGAAGAGATGGACAAAGCATGCAAAAACTGTAAATAACATAGCAACTAGCCCTTCTGTAATGGTTGAGGACCCTAAGGCAAAACTAGAAATCCGCTACAAGGACTTGTGTATCTGTAAAGCTAAAATAGCAACTAAAGGTGCAATATCTGATGAAACATATAAAATAGTTATTGATGGTTTAACCAGGACTTTGAATGCTATAGATGCATCTCTTGGAACTAAAGACATGGAGACCAACACCTATGATTTTTCTTCCATTAATACTGAAAAGGTTTTTTGTAGCGAGAATAATAAGAAAGTGAAGGGTATAAAGATCAAAGAAAGATTTTGTGGAAGTTCTGCCAGGCCAAAAGGTGCTCGAGAGAAGGAAGACAAAGAAGAAAATAGTTGAACATGATGAACCTTCTTCGCATAACTTAAATTGTGGATTGCCGCCTTTTTCTCAATCTAGTCAGGTACTTTTTTGTCATTCATATATTTGATTATGCTTTGTATGTTAATTTTTAATCAATATATTTGATTTACTAACTATTATTTTCCGTTATGATTGGATTTGTATCACTCAGGAGCTCTGTTTGCTATGTAAAAACAGTTTTAGTTTTCAAATTTGTAATGAAAAAATTGAAAATTAAATTTTGAGTTTTCAATTTTTTTTTTCATTCACAAATCTAGAAAACTGAAAACTAAAAACTATTTTCAACAAAGCAAATTGTCCCTTAGTTGTCCTCATATGTTGCATGCAGTGACTTCAAAGAGTCAAGCGGAAACATGAGCATGACGGAATTGCTGCAGGTGAGGCTTGATTTTAGTATTTTTTTTTTTTAAATCTTAGTTTAAAAGATTTATAACATTCAAATGAAAAATGCAATATATACTTTTATGTACAGGCACAATTATGAAACACTGGATATGGAGCAAGTAATATTCTCAATTCTCAAAGTCAAGATCACCAAGGAGATCCCTGATGCAACTTAGCACGTTGGAGTTATTAGATGTTGATGATCCTCACATTGCCAACACAACAATTCTAGAATGATTTTATTCAATCTTTTTTTTTCTTTTTTTATTGTTGAAAGATATTCTATATACATCATCAAAGTAGAGTTTGCAGCTGCATTGCTTTACAATTTTGAAGCAATAAATAAATAAATAAATAAATACATTGACATTTTGCCAGTATCAAAGATTTTGAGACTCTAATGCCTCTTATCATTATTTGGGAAGAAGCCTATTCAGCTCCTGTTCAATATTCCTTAAATTTTTCCATGCCATAAAGCATCCCATAATTTTTGAAAGGGTGAGGCGATTCTTCCATCTTTTCTCAAAGCATAGAATGCTAAAAATAGTTCATAAAACTTCCAAAATTTGTATTATAAATAAGATACTCATTTTGCATTTAGATCTTGAGTTACCGATGATTAACATATTTATTTAGGATTATTACTTTTCGAATTTGTAAAGTCATAAAAATTGGAAAACAATCCCACACTTTTTTTTTCAAGAGTCAAAAAAGCATAACAAGGAATTTGAAAGGGTCAAACACTTCACTCATCCTTTTTTCAAAGTATAGATAGGCACAAAGGGCCAGATGCAACACCCTAAATATACACTGTGAATAAAACATTCATTTTTTATTTGTTTTCCTCCTCACCAAGGGATTGCTTCTCAAATTGACAGGGCCTTTATAGATATGAATGTCATTGTTCCACTTTTACTTTTCAAGTCTAAAAAGCATCCCACAACTTTAAAACTTACCCTCTTTTCCCCAAAATTCTAAAATGTGTGGATAAAGCCCCTTAAGTTTGCATTATGAATAAAACATTCATTTAGCTTCGAGATCTCATGTCACCAAGAATCTACAAATTTGTTTAGGATCATCTCTACTCGATCCTGTAAGGCCATAAGAAATTATGACCCCACACTTTTTGTTTTTTGAGATTCATAAAATCATCCCACAAAATTTGGAAGGACACTGCACCCATTATTTTTGTCAAAGTTCAAATAGCCATAAGGGGTCAAATAAAGCATTCTCAACATGAATGTTCAATAAAATATTCGTTTCACATTTGCATTCCGGCTTACCAAGGTTCAACATATTACTTTAGCGCTATACATGATTATATAAAAAGGAATACCATTCGATAATGTTTTCAAGTCACAAAAGCATTCCACAATTTTAATCGGACTAAACAATTCACCCATCGTTTTTTCAAAGTTTAGATAGCTAAAAAGGGTCAAATAAAGGTTCATTATTTTTGCATTATGAATACAATATCCATTTCCATCTACATTCAAGGGTCAACATATTCATTCAAGGTCATCACTTTTTCAATTCACAAAGCCTTAATAGATAGGAATATCATTTAATAATTTTTTTAAAGTCATAAAGCATCACAATTTTTTTAGGCATCATATAGTTCTTCCATCTTTCTTCCAAACTACCCATATGCACCATGAATAAAAAATTTATTTATTTTTTATTTGCATTCCCACTCACCAAGGGTCAATATATTTATGTGGGGACACCGCTTCTTGACTTTACAAGGCCTTTAATGTCATTCGATTTTTTTTCAGGTCATAAAGTTATCTTACAATTTTTGAAATTTACATTTTTCCCCAAAAATTTAGATAGCTAAAAAAATTCATACAACACATTCTAAGTTTTCATTATAAATAAAATATTCATTTCACTTTTGAAAGTCACGTCACCAAGAAGTTAAAAAAATACCACAAATTGCAAAATTTCATTGCATGAATTCACTAAATCCTTCATTGGCATTCCTATTGAGAAACTCCAGCTTCATGTTAACAAGTTGGGAGTTTCTTAATAGGTATGAAAAGCATTGCAACACAAAACCACAGTCAGCTTAATAGATAGCAATATCATTTCAAGTTATAAAGCATCCACAGTTTTGAAAGGGTCAAATAGTTCTTCTATCATTTTTTCAAAGTTTAGATGATAAAAAAGAGTTGAATAAAGCACCCTAAGTTCACATTATGAATACAATATTGATTTTGCTTTTGGATCCAAGGTCACTAGGGGTCAACATATTTATTTAGGATAATCCCACCTCGAATTAGTAAGGTTGCAAGAAATTGGAATTCTATCCCATGCTTTTTTCGAGAGTCATAAAAATATCCCACAATTTGTAAGTGTCATACAGTTTACCAATCAAAATAAGTTTAGATAGGCAAAAGGTCCAAATAGAACAACCATAATATGCATTATGAACAAAATATTCATTTAACATTTGCATTCCCGCTCACAGACCCAACACACTCATGTAGGAAAATTGTTTGTTGAATTTGTAGAGCCTTAATAGTTAAAAATATCATTCCATAATTTTTTCCAAGTCATAAAGCATCCCTCAATTTTTGAAAGGGTTACACAATTCTTACATATTTTTTCCCCAAAGTTTAGATACTAAAATGAATCCCAAGTTTGCATCATAGACAAAATATGCAATTTGCTTTTCTCTCAAGTCAATAAGGGTCTATTTATTTAGAGTGATTACGCCTCGAATTTGTAAGGTCACAAGAAATTGGAATCCTTCCCCATACTTTTTTCCAGAGTCATAAAAACATCCCACACTTTTTATTGTGTAAAAAGTTCACCAAACAGTTTTTCAAAGTTTAGATAGGCATAATGGGTTAGATATAACATCCTAAATATACATGATGAATAGAAATTTATTTTGAATTTGCATTCAGCACACTAACAGTCAACAAGTTCATGTAGGGACATCGTTTCTTCAATTTAAAGCATCATATCAAATATGAAATACCATTCAACAATTTTTTCCAACTCAAATCATCCACAATGTTTTCTAAAATTTAGATGCCACAAGAGAGTCGATATAGCATCTCAAATTCGCATTATGAATAAAATATTCATTTTGCTTTTGGATCTCAAGCCACCAAGGTCAACATATTTATTTATGATGAATATCATACCATAATTTTTTCCAATTCACAAAATATCCCCCAATTTTTGGAAGGGTTAGACAATTCTCCCATCTCTTTCTCAAAATTTAGATGCCACAAGAGAGTCAGTAGAGCATCTCAAATTCGCATTATGAATAAAATATTTATTTAGCTTTTGGATCTCAAGCCACCGAGGTCAACATATTCATTTGTGATGAATGTCATTCCATAATTTTTTCCAAGTCACAAAACATCCCACAATTTTTGAAAGGTTATAGTTCTTCTCTCTTTTTCAAAATTTTTATGCTACATATAGTTGGATAAAGCATCTCAAGTTCGCATTATGAATAAAATATTCATTTTGCTTTTGGATCTCAAGCCACTGGGGTCAACATATTCATTTGTGATGAATTTCATTCCATCATTTTTTTCAAGTAGTAAAGCATCCCACAATTTTTGAAAGGGTCAGACGTTCTTCCATCTCTTTTTTAAAATTTAGATGCTTTGAAGAGTCAGATAAACATCCCAAAGTCACATTATGAATAAAATATTCATTTGGCTTTTGGATCTTTAAGTCACTGAGGGTCAACATATTCTTTATGATGAATATCATTCCATCATTTTTTTCAAGTCATAAAGCATCTCACAATTTTTTGAAGGGTCACAAACCACAATTCTTTCATCTCTCTTTCAAAATTTTGATGCTACAAAAAGGTTGAATAAAACATCTAAGTTCACAGTACGAATAAAATATTCATTCTGCTTTTGGATCTCAAGCCATTGAGTTAAAATACTCATTTATGATGAATATTATTACATAATTTTCTACAAATCACAAACCATCTCATAGTTTTTTAAAGGGTCAAGTAGTTCTTCCATCTCTCTTCAAAATTTAGATGCTACAAAAGTCGGATAAAACATTTCAAGTATAAATAAAATATTCATTTTGCTTTTGGATTTCTAGACACCAAGAGTCAACATATTCATTTATAATGAATATCATTCCATTATTTTTTCCAAGTCACACAGCATCCAACAATTTTTGAAAAGGTTAGACTATTCTTCCATCTTTTTCCCATCATTTAGATGCTATAAAGAGATGGATAAAACATTCCAAGTTTGCATTATAAATAAAATATTCATTTTACTTTTGAATCTTAAGTCACATACTCATTTATTACCATTGCTTCTCAAATTTACAATATCATAAAGAGATAGGAATATTATGCCACTATTTTTAAGGTGAGTGAATAATCCCACAAATTTTAATACGAAAGAAATTTTTAGATGCTAAGAATAATGAAAATTTTCCAAAAAAGCAATAAAAAAATTATAAAGAAAAATAAAAAAAGCTACAAACAAGAAAAGAAAAAAATAAATGATGAAATCATAAGGAAAAAATTTATAAACTGAACGAAAAAAGAAAAAAAAATCTAAGCAAAAGTCAGAGGTAAAATCACACTTATGTTAGTTTGGGTTAGACGGGGCGTACCTTTTTCTAACATATATGTCACTTTTCGCTTGTGCCTTTTTTCGCTGCAAGTCTTAGTTGTGACTTTTGAATATAATCAAACTTACATGTTCTCTCTTCCGATAGCACATCAATCTGTAACATCAATATGAATCAACATCAAAACTAATCCTTCTTTAAATACAATTTCAGAGTTATGCACCGTTTTAAAAGTCTACTACTCACTGGACATGTGATGAGTTACCATTCCCATGACCATCACCCCTATTCTTCTTCCACGGAAAAGAAATAAAGAAAATAAAAAAGTCTAACCCCAAAACCTGCATCGGGCATGGAGGTTAAAGTCAAAACCCCCTAAATATGTATGGTTCAGTTACATTAAAAGAAACAAATCAAGAAGTTAAAAGATACCACAAGCTTCAAAATCTCAATGCATTTGTGGAAGTAACGGGTCAATAGAGTCAAGACCGTGCCCAAAATCTATGACAGCAATCTCTTCATCAGCCATTTTTGTCATCTGCAGGAACAATTCTTTAATATTTGCACCCATAGGCCCACATCATATGCTCAAATCTGGCACTTTAGCAAATGCCTGCACCAAAAGGGGACCATAAAGCAACTTAAGAGAGAAGCACTGAAGGGGTTTAGTGGATGCATCCATAGGGCCATTACAAAGTGAAAGAGGAACATAAAATTTGTATCTGATCAACCTGTAGAATAGTCAAGAGAACATTTGATGAAGCACAGGTTATTGTTGGCACAACCTCATGTTCACATGCCTTGTCTCTAAGTTGGTGATAATGTATATGACCTGCAAGGTAGACCTAGAAGCTGCCTCAAGATACTCCACATAAACAGTAGTAGCTGCAGGCTGCAGCAGCAGCCAGAGAACACAGCCAATACACACCAACTAAAAGTAAGGACTGTTCTTTCATGAAGCACAAACAATGAAACTTACTAATCTCTTACACTGCAGGCATCCAACAAATTTGATTCGTGTCATAAGGGAAACATATTTAGAGTTCATCTACTAGACGTACTTCACATATCTTCATATTTTATACCTGGGCCTGCTAATGGCTATCTTCAAAAGCAGAAAAGGCAAACAAGAAAAAGGCATACCTCGTTATAAGTTATAACCAGTTTGGTCAAGGATGGCACGCACACACACATTTTCTGACATAAAATCCACACCCACCACTATGATCCAGCTTTAGTCATTTTGACTGTTTTATCTGCCACTTATTTTAAAACCAGAATGGAAAGTGATCAATCCAAAGAGAGCCACATAGCAGCACTTCATGGCCATGCTAACAAAGTAAAGATTCTTTCAGCCTTAAGGAATACCAAGCAATTTGCAAACCCTGGCTCTAAGATCCTCAAAACTTCTTGTGCAAAAGCAAAACTTAGAAAGAAAACACACAAGGTTGAGAATAATTTATAAAGATTTGGGAAAAAAATATAGAAAGTGTCAGATTGAGGGATTACATGTTTGCTGCAAGAAACATGGTAATCGCAGGAGCCATTATGGGAACATTGTTCTTGACCGCATGGAACACCTCTGGCGGCACCAAGTTCCACGACATGAACATGTTCACACCATTGAATTTCTCTGTCTCCAATCTTTTTCTTCTTTGATCTTTGACCTTTCTCCGTCTCTAGCTATCTCGCTCATTTGTACGCTCACGCCTGTGCTGCTGTTGGTGTTGTGAAGGAAATGAGACTGAAGATGAAATGGTCAGAGAGAGACTGGACGTAGTTAGGCTCAGGGAGTGATTGCGGACAAAGATGGAGAGAGTAGAGAGCAATGGGATAATTATAAACATGGGATGATTATAAAAGTTAAAATTGAATAAAGAAATTTGAGAGTTTACACACCCAGAAGCCAAGGAAGTTATTGAACTACGGGTGACATACTGACATCATCTGCTTTCACTGTTCCATCAAGATTATTTGCCGACAGTGACCTTGACTTATTTGAATTTGGCTTCACAACCTTTTTAACACTTTTTTACAATCTTTTTCTTCTTAACAGCCCTTTCTTAACAACCCTTGAAGATGTTAAATACAAAGGAAAAAAATTTAACAAATTAAAAACAAAGGAAAATTTATAAAAGTTTAAAACACAGTAAGTTTAAAAATAGTTGAAATCAAAGGAAAAATTTGAAATGATAAAAACAGGAAAAAATATTAAGAAGTGAAAAACAAAGAAAACTTATTAACAAGTAAAAATGAAAGGAAAAGTTTTAACAAGTTAAAATCAGAAATTTTTTTAACATATTAAAAGAGGGTAAATAGTAAATGAAAGGGGAACAAATTTTTTAAAAGACAAACCAACACAATGAAGAGGACAAAAATATCAAATTTCATGGGTCAATAGCAAATGAAAGGGGACAAACAAGAAGGCAATTATAAGTGGCAATGAATAGTACTAAATCACATGTACTACTGATATATAAAACCAGAGGTTATTTTATACAAAAAGAAGAAAATTTATAACTCTGACTCTCAAACTACAATATTATAGTTGAAGAAAATGACTTGACTCCAAGTTAGCATACCTGCATACCAAAAAGGTGAGAAAAGCAACATGACGAACAACATACAAATGGTGCACTTCCATTGCAAAGAATAATTAGAAAATAAAATACATGTTTTTTGTTGAAATTTCTTTAGGATTAGATGGGACGGAGTGATATTTACTCTAGAGAATCAACATTCTTTGAGTTTGACACAGAAATTAGATTAGCTGATTTCAGTAACTTTGAATAAACTGAACTCCAGCTGATGATGGAAGTGATGGAATGTGATCATCCATGCACCGGCTTACTTCGTAAATGAAGATTTAATTGCACTTAGTCATAAACATAGACACACCACAATTAGTCGTATAGTTGGAATATCTGACAGGAAGCTCAGCAACTGCAAGGTAAGGTGACAAGATACATAAGTTTCACAGACAAAGATTGAAAGTAAAATACAATGGACTAGCAAAACAAAAGAGGCATACTTTATTAAGTTGAAGGCATATATACTTGCTGAATATTACTTGTGCAACAGCATGATTGACAATATACCTGACAGCATAAGAACCTACAGAGCAAACATTTCCTTATTGTTATTTCTAAAGGTTAGTCCAAGGTGAATATAAATAAAAAACGCTGCCTAACCGATCGATTAGAATCAACAAATCAAGAGTATCATATAAAGGCAATGATATGTATGAATATGCAAATAAAGCATGGTCAACAATGAGCCACTTTGGTCTATTCATAAAATATAAGCCAATGTAAGAGCCCTGCAATTGCATGTACCAAAGGTTACATGATCTTTTGTGCCAATAATTAAAATAAATAATTGACTGCATGAGCATAAATTAGCATTAACCTTTGGGATTCCATAATTAATCAATCCAGAGCCAATAGCTGACCGTGCACCAACTGCTTCTCCAAATGTCATCCACTTGCACCTTGAGAGAACTGTAAGAATAGAAATGATGAGAAGATTTTAAATAAATTTGAGTAAATAATCAAAGAAGACAAAGAAAGCATCATGGACTAATAATTGAGCTGCTTACTGTCCCTCCTGTTCCATCAGCTCGGATTCGGTTCCCAAATATTTATAGACTTGAAAAGTGTCAGCAGAGCGCCTGTGATTAAAGAATGTATATAAAATGTAAATCAATTTCATACACGGCTTGTTCCCTTTTCCTATTCTTCATTCAACTATAGTTCTTTCCAATTTACTTGATCAGAATAATCACACAAGTTTTCTAGCCTTCCAGTAATTTCTCTAACTTCCAGACATACAAGCAGAGATTATGCATAAATCTAGCTAATTCAACTGGAATTCATACAAGGATTGTTCCCTTTCCTATTTTGCATTCAACTATACTTCTTTCCTTTTTACTTGATCAGAATCACAATAGTTTTCTAGCCTTCCTGTAATCTCTCTAATTATCTTATGTTTCATATCATTTTGGACCCTTTATAGCTAGTGATCTTGTATTCATTATTAACAGCTTGTTTAAAAGGATAGAAGAATATCCCCACAGCTTCCTCAATAAGATACTCTATAAAATGATAGGATAATTTTAAGCACATAAAAAAACTAGAGTACCAACCGAGACAGAACTCCATGGCTCTTTCAACACACCGTCACGCCATATTAGTGGTTTTCCTGAGATAGATGAAAATGATCTCATGTAGAGAATAATATCCTGCAATAAGAAAACAAAGATGAGTCAGCTCTAATGCTCCAATAGTGCCCTGTACTCCAGTTGCGTGATCCAGCTTCACGAATTTTTGCTGTATACTGTGCAGGTGAAGTGAAAACGAACAAGTTAAAACTTCATATGTGATCAGTGATTGAACAGTAAGAACTCAAGGCAGCAACTCTACCACTGGCAGAAATAGAAATATGCTGTGCATTAAGTACTGTCAGCTGAATTCTGATAGAGACACTTCATTTTGACAGGATTGCTTCTTGTCATCATCCTGTCGATTGACTTCAGAAGTATTGTCACTCAACGATTTAGTAAGCTTGTCAGTATTTGGCAAGCTATGCAAGCCAAGGGCTGAATAAAGCG
Organism: Dalbergia oliveri; assembly: GCA_030441495.1. Lineage (NCBI taxonomy): Eukaryota > Viridiplantae > Streptophyta > Magnoliopsida > Fabales > Fabaceae > Dalbergia > Dalbergia oliveri. The sequence goes on from JAMLFY010000008.1 coordinate 13,988,144, forward strand.
ATGAAGTGTTTTCAGGAAGCTAGTTGATTTTATTCGTAGTCACATGCAAAGTGATGCAGCCCTTGCGGCTCTACATCTGGTGGTATCTATTCAAAGGGAATAGTATGGTCATGAAATAGGGAAAGGAAAAGCAATATGGTCCATGATTCATCTCCCACCTTGTCCCCTTCCAAGATTAAGCTAAACCAGAATATGACATTTATATGATGTCAATTAGTGATAGTGTGATTGCCTAAGAGGCTAATAGCCTTCCTACAAACAGCAAGTTTCTAAGAAATTTGATCCAACAACTCTGTCACCGCGAATTTGATTAAAAGACAGCTTACATTGATAATATCAGCTTAAATCAAATTCTGCACTAATTGAGATTACTATTAATTACTTACAAGATACAAATTACAGGTATCGTGAACAGAAGCAGCCAGCATTGATGGACGCTTTGCGATGTTACCAATTCTTTCAATTCCTACATCTGAACCATTCTGGAATTGACGCCTTTCCAGCAGCGGTGCTTTTCTTGATCCAAAAACGTTTTCTTGATCTTGTCAGAAGCGAAGGAAGTCAATGAACTTGACTTATTTGAATTTGGCTTCACAACCTTCTTTACCGCTCTGTTGTAACATACAGCACATTGACAATCTCGTTCGATGCAATGCCCATGAGGATTGATTGTCCGTTGCTTTACAATGATGAGTCAGATACATTAATCTTTGGAAGAATTAGAATTAGGGCTAGAGTCAGTATAATTTAACTGTTCGATCTCACCGTCAGGATTGTGTTCGAACAAGATTAGAGGTGTCTTCTCTCGTTTCTGCTTTTTTCTTCCCATTACCAAAACAGCTACGGTTGGTTATCTTTACCTAAACATCAAAGTCAGTATAATTTAACTATCGAGAGACGAGTAAATTCACGAACCCTTAGATATGAAAGACGCATCAAGATTCGGTGCAAGAATCATCGTTTACTATCAAAGTCAGTAATTTAACAATCATCGCCACTAGCGAGAGACGAGTCACGCAAAACCCTAGGGCCTTTTCTATTTTGGCTCGCAACGGTTCCGTCCCTCTTCACGTTTCTTGCGAACGATGTTTCGATGATGAAAGACGCATCAAGATTCGGTGCAAGAATCACACGGCGATGATGACAATGATGATGATGGTTGAGTGGGTGCGGCGGAGAAGTGGGGGCATACCTTGGCGTGCGGCGTTGGTGAAGGAATGAGAGAAAGTGACTAATCAATGATCAATCATCGCCATAGCAATGTCACAGCGTGGTGCAAGAATCATCGCCATAGGACAGATTCAGCGTGTGTTTCCTGTGCTCTGTCTAAAAACCCGCCTTCTTACTTCTTTTATAGGCGATCACTACACCGCCTTCTGGGATAGGCCATTGGGCCGGCTTCGGTCAATCAGCATATGGGCTGAGTTGGCCCGAAAAGGTGAAAAATGATTTTATTTCACCTCACATTTTTCATTTTACGAGTCACAAAAATATCCCACAATTTTTGAAATGGCCAATTCACCAATAATTTTTTCAAAAATTGGACATCCATAAAAGGTTAGATAAAGCATCCTTCATATGTATTATGTACAAAATATTCATTTTGCATTTACATTCCAACCCACTTAGGTCAACATATTCATTTAAGAACATAACTTTTTAATTTACAAGGCCTTAATAAATTGATATATCATTCCATAATTTTTTTTCTAGATCATAAATGCTCCCCACAATTTCTGAAGGGTCAACCAATACGCTCATCTTTTTTCCAAAGTTTAGATGGTGAAAAGAGTAGGATAAAGCAACCTAATTTTACATTATGAACAAAATATTCATTTTTTATTTTTATTCAAGGTCACCGAGGATAGCAATATTTATTTAAGACCATTGCTTATCAAATTTGTAACCTATAAGGTGATGAAAAATTGGATTACTATCCCACACTTTTTTTTTCTAAGAGTCATAAAGATATCATAATTTTTGAAAGGGTCAGACTATTTACTAATCATTTTTTTTTTCAAAGTTAGATAGATACAAAGGTAAGATAAAACATCTTGAATATGCATTGTGAATAAAAAATTTATTTTGCATTCCAACTCACAAAGGATCAATATATTCATTTAGGGACATCACTTCTTGTGTTAATAGGGCTTAATATATAAGAATAACATTCCATACTTTTTTTCCCAAGTCATGAAAGCATTCCGCAATTTTTGAAAGTATTAGAAAGCTCACCCATATTTTTTCCAAAGTTTATATTGCTAAAAGTGGTTGGATAAATCATCCTAAGTTTGCTTAACAAATAAAAGATTTATTTTGCATTTGCATTCCAGATCACAAATAGTCGACATATTTATTTAGGGACATCATTTGTCAAAGTTTACATGTCCATAGATAGGAATATGATTCTATAATTTTTCTTCCCAGAGCATAAAAACATTCCAAAATTTTTTATAGGGTCAAACAATTCACGTATCTTTCTAACAAAATTTAAATAGCTAAAAAAGATCAAATAAAACATCCTAAGTTGACATTATGAATAAAATAAGCATGCTTTTGGAATCCCAAGTCAGCAAGGGTTAACATATTTACTTAAGATCATCGATTACAAAATTTGTACGATCAGACTATTCCATACTATTTTCAAGAGTAAAAATATTCTACGTTTTTTTAAAGGGCCAAACAACTCACTGATCATTTTTCAAAGTTTAGATAGCTATAAATGATCAAATAAAGCATCTCAAATATGTATTATGAAAAAAAAATATTCATTTTGCATTTACATTCCACCTCTCCAAGGGTCAATATATTCATGAAGGGACACAGGGGGCTTAAAGATAAAGATATCATTTTTACAATTTTTTAAGGTCATGATAAAGTATTCAAAGTTTGCATTATAAATAAAATACTTATTTTGATTTTCGATCTTAAGTCACCGAGGATCACTATAATTATTTAGGATCAACGCTTCACAAATTTGTAAGGTAAAAGAAAATAGGAATACTATCCTTTTTTTATTAAAAAAAAAGTCATGAAAATTTCCCACAATTTTTGAAAATACCATACAATTCACCAATCATTTTTACTAAGTTTGCATAACCATAAGGGTTGAATAAAACATGCTCAACATGCATTATGAATAAAATATTCAATTTGCATTTGCCTCTAAACTCACCAAGAGTTAACATATTCATATAGAGGCACCGCTTATCTAATTTACAGGTCCCTAATAGATAGGAATATAATTCCACAATTTCTTACCAAGTCATAAAAGCATCTTACCGATTTTAAAAAAGTAAGACAATTTACCCATCATTTCCCTGAAGTTCAGATAGCTAAAAAAGGTCAAATAAAGCATCCTACGTTTGATTTATGAATAAAATATTCATTTTGATTTTAGATCATAGATCATGAAGGGTCAACATATTGAAGTTTGTAAAGTCAAAAGAAATTAGACACTATCCTAAACTTATCCCATAAATTTTGAAAGTATCACAAAGTTCACCCGTCTTTTTTGCATTATGAATGTCTATTATGAAACATTTCATGCCACCAAAGGTACATATTCACTTAGGAACATCACTTTCAAAAATTACATATCATAAACAGATAGAAATACCATTCCATTATTCTTTTTGCAGGTCATAAAAGCAACCCACTATTTGAAATGCATGTCGAATAAAAAGGATCAGATAAAGCATCCAGCATTTACATTATGAGTAAAATATTCATTTGTCTTTGAAATATCTAGTCGTGATGAACAACATATTTTATAAGAAATTAGAATACTCTTCAATATCTTGAAAAATCCAACATTTTTTGAAAAGTCGGCCATTCACCAATCAATTTTTCAAAATTTAGATTGTCATAAAAGACTAGAAAAACATATTGAATTTTTTTTTATCTTTTTATTTTTACTTTTTCATTTTTGGATAGCTCAACGGAAGCTCAACCCACCAAAAAGCGAGGAGCACAAGCAAGATTACAAAAGTTCAAGCAATACATCAACTCAGTCAAGAAATAAAAATGTTATTTTAACACCCCAAAAGTAGGTGTCCATTGACACACCCACTTATATCATCCATCCACCATATCTAATGGTGACAAAATGGATGTCTTAATAGACACTCACTTTTGGGTGTTGAAATAACACTAATATGAAGAAAAGCCAAACAATACATTGCCAAACCATCACGTACCAATACATGTTTAACGTCCAAGACATATATGGATTTGAATCCTAAAGTGAGAATCTCACTTTAGAGAATAAAGTGAGGAGTTTCATCCTTAGATAAATAGGGTGAAAAGGGGACTACATCTAATTTTATTAATTTAAGGGTGAAATTCATCACTTTACTCTCTAAGTGAAGATCTCCACTTTAGAGGATCTAAACCCACATATATAGTAGGCAAAAGAAACAACACACACCATGCCAGGCAAAGCCTTCCTTCACCAATTAATCTAATCAAAGCCATAATTCTATATGTGCATTATCACTTCTGGTGCAATCCGTAGGTCACCAAAGTAAAAGTCAAGATGCATTAGATGAATCATCAAACATCCTACAATTTTTGTACCCCACGATTGGGTAGGCCATCACAACTAGCAGCAAGCACAAATACCAAGTCTTTTGCACCCCAAGGCTTCAAAGTCCAAGGCAAAACAAAAAGACTCGCGTGTCAAAAGATCCAATATCAAGCATCTATGAACAAGACACACATTGTGCAATGGGGACAATGCAATGCAAATTCCAATCTTTTCCCTTTCAATATGGCCATCAAGGACGCGAAAGGTTTGCAAAGCAGAATCCCATACTCGAAGCACCCATGCACATCCATATCAGCACAACAAAAGCACATGGCAGAAATGATATTAACCAGAAGCACCTAGGCGTTGCAAAAGAACACACAGCTCACTAAACAGAAGCAACATTGCAAGATATAGACCAAAATTTTCGGCAAAAGCCACATAAAAGGATCAGGAGGTAGAATACATATGTATATGTCACCAAATCAGTTTCTCATAGCAATATCAATGCCCACTAATACCCACAGAACCAGCTTGAACAAGAACTCAAATGTTGATTGGCAAAAGGAGAACATCCCATACGGCATTGCCGTCAAGGACAAAGAAAGCCTTCATATGAAACTAGCTCGAGAAGGCACAAAGACTACAATATGGGTTTATGATATGCCAATGGAAAAAAAAAATCAAAACAAAATTTTCCTCATGACAGTGAAGAAATTCACTTCTACACCAAAAAAGACACCAATACCATAAGATAGAAACATGAATATAGCAAGAAGAGAAGAGACAACAAAGAAATCAACACAAAAAAACCTGCATGGAGAATAAAAATAGCACCACTCTTTCCATCTTCTAACTTGTTCCAAATTAAGAACAAACATTTCAAGGAGAAGGGAATTTTCTCAACACACTCTAGTACAATATCCCATGCGTCGAAGTATACACAATTTCCATTTCCCAAGATGGTTTGAAGTTCTGAAACACCATGCAAAAGTTTCATTTCACCTATGTAATGCAACTACGATTTCTCAAGTTGAATTCCTGAATATGAATTATGAATAAAATATTCATTTAGCATCTGCATTCCACCTCACTAAGGGTCAACATATTCATGCAAGGACATCACTTCTCAAATTTATTGGGCCTTAATAGATAGCGATTTCATTTCATTATTTTTTAAGGTCATTAAAGCATCCAAAAACTTTTGAAAGCGTCAAATAGCTCACCTATTTTTTTCCAAAGTATAGATAGCAAAAAAAAGTCGGCTAAACCATATGAGGTATGCATTAAGAATAATACTTATTTTGCTTTTTGGTCATTGGTTACTAAGGGTCACCATGTTTATTTAGGACCAAAGCTTCACAAATTTGTAAAGTCGTTGGGAATTGGAATACTATCCCATGTTTTCCCCCCAATTTTTTAACACAATTGATGATCTCCTCAATGTAATCCTTGGAGCTTTAAAGCTCCTCCCGATGCAAGCATCTCTAGAACAGGACGCTCTATGTAGGGAGGGATGTAATTCCCCAAAAGAAGCCTTCCATTGACTCAAGCTCCCTTCATCTAGTTCCCAAGAAATCTAAACCGTGCATCACACACTCCATATAAAGCACGAAGCTGGGCATTGGTTTCCAATATAGCATATTCATTAGGGCCAGAGAGAGAGGCTTCAGACCCAATGGCATCAACTGGATGGAGGAGGGGCCAATAGCACATGTATAGCAATCTCCTCCTCCTTTAGAGGTATGAAACTTTAGTGAAGAAACTATTGCAGCACCTTCAACAACTAAGGATCTAGCATATACTAATGTATCCATATTTATTTAGGATCATCCCATCTCGAATTAGTAAGGCCACAAGAAATTGAAATTCTATCTCACTTTTTTCAAGAGTCACAAAAAATCCCAAAATTTATAGAAGTGTCATACAGTTCACCAATCAAATTTTCAAAGTTTAGATAGGCAAAAAGGTTGGATAGAACAACTATAATATGCATTATGAACAAAATATTCATGTAGCATTTGCATTCCCGCTCATTACAGTCAACACACTCATGTAGGAACATTGTTTGTCGAATTTGTAGAGCCTTAATAGTTAGGAATATCATTCCATAATTTTTTCCAAGTCATAAAGCATCCCTCAATTTTTGAAAGGGTTATACAATTCTTCCATATTTTTCCCAAAGTTTAGATGCTAAAAAGAATCCAAGTTTGCATCATAAGCAAAATATTCAATTTGCTTTTCACTCCACTCTCAGGACAATAAGGGTCAACATATTTATTTAGAGTGATCGTGTCTCAATAACATATTTTTAAATTTAAAGAAGTAAGACAAAAATGAACTGGTTATTAAACAATATTGTACCGGCATGTATATGACAAATCATAAGATAAGATAAAAACTTTAGTTCTAGCAATTCCCAGGACATACGAATAAAGATCATGCATAGTTCTAGCTAATTCAACTGAATTCACATATGGATTGTTCCCTTTCCAATTTTTCATTCAACTATACTTCTTTCCGATTTACTTGATCAGAATCACATTAGTTTTCTAGCCTTCCTGTAATTTCATTCAAGGTCATCACTTTTTGAATTTACAAAGCCTTAATAGATAGGAATATCATTTAATAATTTTTCTCAAGTCATAAAGCATCACACAATTTTTAAAAGCATCATATAGTTCTTCCATCTTTCTTCCAAACTATCCATATGCACCATGAATAAAATATTCATTTTTTATTTGCATTCCAACTCACCAAGGGTCAATATATTTACATGAGGACACTGCTTCTTGAATTTACAAGGCCTTAATAGAGAATGTTATTCGATATATTTTTTTTTCAGGTCATAAAGTTATCCCACAATTTTTTAAATTGACATTTTTCCAAAAATTTAGATAGCTAAAAAAGTTCATACAACACATTCTAAGTTTTCATTATTAAAAAAAATTCATTTCACTTTTGAAAGTCATGTCACCAAGAAGTTAAAAAGATACCACAAACTGCAAAATTTTATTGCATGAATTCACTAAATCCTTCATTGGCATTCCTATTGAGAAACTCCAGCTTCATGTTAATAAGCTGGGAGTTTCTTAATAGGTATGAAAAGCATTGCAAAACAGAACCACATAGTCAACTTAATAAATAGCAATATCATTCTATAATTCTTTCCAAGTCATAAAGCATCCCACAAGTTCTGAAAGGGTCAAATAGTTCTTCTATCTTTTTTCCAAAGTTTAGATGATAAAAAGAATCGGATAAATCACCTAAGTTCACATTATGAATACAATATTGATTTTGCTTTTGGATCCAAGGTCATTAGGGGTCAACATATTTATTTAGGATCATCCCGTTTAATTCTATCTCACTTTTTTCAAGAGTCACAAAAACATCCCACAATTTATAGAAGTGTCATACAGTTCACCAATCAATTTTTCAAAGTTTAGATAGGCAAAAAGGGTCGAATAGAACAACCATAATGTGCATTATGAACAAAATATTCATGTAGCATTTGCATTCCCGCTCATTACAGTCAACACACTCATGTAGGAACATTGTTTGTTGAATTTGTAGAGCCTTAATAGTTAGGAATATCATTCCATAATTTTTTCCAAGTCATAAAGCATCCCTCAATTTTTGAAAGGGTTATACAATTCTTCCATATTTTTTCGCAAAGTTTAGATGCTAAAAAGAATCCAAGTTTGCATCATAAGCAAAATATTCAATTTGCTTTTCACTCTCAAGACAATAAGGGTCAACATATTTATTTAGAGTGATCGCGTCTCGAATTTGTAAAGTCACAAGAAATTGGAATCCTAGCCCATACTTTTTTCCCATAGTCATAAAAACATCCCACATTTTTTTATTGTATAAAAATGTTCACCAAACAGTTTTTCAAAGTTTAGATAGGCATAAAGAGTCATATAGCATCCTAAATATACATGATGAATAGAAATTTATTTTGCATTTGCATTCGGCACACAAAGTCAACAAATTAAGGTAGGGACATTGTTATTTTGATTTATAGCGCCATATTAGATATGGAATACCATTCAATTTTTTCCAAGTCATAAATCATCCCACAATTTTTAGAAGGTTAGATAGCTCTTCCAACTTTTTTCCAAAATTTAGATGCTACAAGAGAGTCAACAGAGCATCTCAAATTTGCATTATGAATAAAATATTCATTTTGCTCTTGATCTCAAGCCACCAAGGTTAACATATTTATTTATGATCAATATCATTCCTTAACTTTTTCCAAGGCAAGAAACATCCCACAATTCGCATTATGAATAAAATATTCATTTTGCTTTCGATCTCAAGCCACCAAGGTCAACATATTTATTTATGAACAATATCATTCCTTAACTTTTTCCAAGGCACGAACATCCCAAATTTTTGAAAGGGTTAGACATTTCCTCCATCTCTTTTCCAAAATTTAGATGCCACAAAAGAGTGAGATAAAGCATCTCAAATTCGCATTATGAATAAAATATTCATTTTGCTTTTGAATCTCAAGCCACCTGAGTCAACATATTCATTTGTGCGGAATATCATTCCATAATTTTTTCCAAATCACAAAACATCCCACAATTTTTGAAAGGTCATCTTCCATCTCTTTTTCAAAATTTTTATGTTACAAATAGTTGGATAAAACATCTCAAGTTTGCATTACGAATAAAATATTCACTTTGCTTTTGGATCTCAAGCCATTGAGGGTCAAAATATTCATTTGTCATAAATATCATTCCATAATTTTTTTTCAAGTTATAAAGCATCCCACAATTTTTAAAGGGTAACAGTTTTTCTCTTCTTCAAAATTTAGATGCTATGGAGAGTCAGATAAAACATCTCAAATTCACCTGGTATAAAATATTCATATGGATTTTGGATCTCAAGTCAAAGAGTCAACATATTCTTTATGATGAATACCATTCCATGATTTTTTTTTCCAAGTAATATGGTCGATAAAGCATCTCACAATTTTTGGAAGGGTCACAATTCTTCTATCTGTTTTTCAAAATTTCAATGCTAACAAAAATGTTAGATAAAGCATCTCAAGTTTGCATTGCGAATAAAATATTCATTTTGCTTTTGGATCTCAAGACATGGCGCATCAAAATACTCATTTATAATAAATATTATTCCATAATTTTTTGCAAATCACAAAGTATCTCACAATTTTTGGAAGGGCCAACTATTCCATCTCTTTCCAAAATTTCGATGCTACAAAAATGTCGAATAAAGCATCTCAATTTGCATTACAAAAAATAATCATTTTGCTTTTGGATCTCAAGCAATGGAGCATCAAAATACTCATTTATGATGAATATTATTCTATAATTTTTGGCAAATCACAAAGCATCCCACAATTTTTGGAAAGGCCATAGTTCTTCCATCACTATTCCAAAATTTTGATGCTACAAAAAAGGTTGGATAAAGTATCCCAAATTTGCATTTAAAATAAAATATTCATTTTTCTTTTGGATCTCAAGCCACGGAAGGTCAAAATAATCATTTCTGAAATGAACATTATTCCATATTTTATTGCAAATCACAAAGCATCTCACAATTTTTTAAAGGGTCAAGTAGTTCTTCCATCTCTTTTCAAAATTTTGATGCTACAAAAGGTCGATAAAGCATCTCAAGTCACAAAGCACCCACAATTTTTGGAAGGGTCACATTCTTCCATCTTTTCAAAATTTCAATGCTACAAAAAAGGTCGGATAAAGCATCTCAAGTTTGCATTTTCATTTTATTTTTGGATCTCAAGCCACGAAGGTCAAAATACCCATTTCTTGATGAATATTATTCCATAATTTTTCCAAATCTCAAAGCATCCCACAATTTTTTAAAAGGTCAAGTAGTTCTTCCATCTTTTTAAAATTTTGATGCTACAAAAAATGTCCAATAAAGCATCTCAACTTTGCATTGCGAATAAAATATTCAATTTGCTTTTGGATCTCAAGCCATGGCGCATCAAAATACTAATTTCTGATGAATATTATTCCATAATTTTTTGCAAATCACAAAGCATCCCACAATTTTTGGAAGGGCCACAGCCTTCCATCTCTTTTCAAAATTTCGATGCTAAAAAAAGGTAGGCCAAAACATCTCAAGTTTGCATTAAAAATAAAATATTCATTTTACTTTTGGACCTCAAGTCACGGAGCGTCAAAATACTCATTTTGGATGAATATTGTTCCATAATTTTTTCCAAATCAAAAAGCATCCCACAATTTTTTAAAGGTCAAGTAGTTCTTCTATCTCTTTTCCAAAATCTTCGATGCAACAAAAAAGGTCAAATAAAGCACCTCAAGTCACAAAGCATCCCACAATTTTTGGAAGTGTCACAGCATTGCAATTAAAATATTCATTTTACTTTTGGATCTCAAGCCAGGAAGGTCAAAATACTCATTTATGATGAATATTATTCCATAATTTTTTGCCAATCACAAAGCATCCCACAATTTTTTAAAGGTCAAGTAATTCTTCCATCTCCATTCCAAAATTTCGATGCTACAAAAAAGGTGATAAAGCATCTCAAGCACAAAGCACCCCAATTTTTGGAAGAGTCACAGTCATTTCATCTCTTTCAAAATTTCGATGCTACAAAAATGGTCATAAAGCATCTCAAGTTTGCATTAAAATAAAATATCATTTTACTTTTGAATCTCAAGCCACAGGTCAAAATACTCATTTCTCATGAATATTATTCCATAATTTTTTCCAAATCACAAAGCATCCCACGATTTTTTAAAGGGTCAAGTACATCTAAAATATATATAATAATAAATAAATAAATAAAATAAGAAATACATTTTAAAATTTATCTAAAAATAACAAATATTAAATGATTGCATGCACGAGCCTATCAATTCACTAGTTTTAAATAAGTAGTCATTCTTAAGGGGCAACACGCATTCAAGGTTATTGCTTTTAGAAATTGCATAATCAAAAAGTGATAGAAATATTGTCCCACAATTTTTGTCCATTGAAAACAATCTATAATTTTTATAGAGTTAGAAAGTACTCCAACAATATTTTTAGGGTCAAATAAACATAGATGATTGAATAATAAACACAATATTCATTTCGATTTTGCATTTAGGCTCACTAAAAGTCCATATATTCACCTTGGGTCATCAATTTTCAAATTTGTATGGTTTAAGTTGTAATAACTGATATACATGTGTCTTTAGACAAGTTCCATACGCTCCTAGGTTTTCTGGACCCACCCATGTAGTTGAGAAGGCCCCAGATTCCTAAGGTCATGTTGTAGCTCCAATTTTGCCAAATTATGCATAACAGGTTAGTCTTTGTGAAGAACGAGCTAGCCTTCCTGCGCTTGACCTTTCAGGCCGTTGCGTGTTTTAAGTCACTTGCAGCCTATTTCCTACTGCCAAACACCCCAATGACAACACAATACTTGAAATGACACAGCTTTATTAAACATGACCCCATCACCATATAAACCCATCCCATCAGGTATTCTGTACAGAAATGGAAAACCCACTCTTCCAAACCTTATATCTTCTTCTTTCATCTCCTTCACTCCAGAACCCCATTCTAACCTTCATTATCCAAGTTTCAAGGTGAGTTTTGTATAGTTTATGCTCCTTCCCTTTTCCTTTCTTTTATGTTCTAAGGTAGACTTTTGTTATTTCTCTCATTGTTGTCAAGTGGAGTGCTCTCCTAATATTATTAGAGTAGATCTAGAATAATCTAGGAGTACCCATAGATCATTGATAAGTGTCGTGGTTGTAATGGTGGACAATAGTGTCATCCCTCCAAAAGACTTTGATAAACACAGTTCGCATTATGAATAAAATATTCATTTTGCCTTTGCATCTCAGGCCACCAAAAGTATACATATTCATTCATGATAAATATCATTACATAATTTTTTTTCTAGTTCATAAAGCATCCCATAATTTTGAAAGGTTAAAAGTTCTTCCATCTCTCTTCCAAGATTAAATGTTAAAAAAGGTCGAATAAAACATCATAAGTTAATATTATAAATAAAATATTCATTTTGATTTTGGATCTCAAGCCACCAGGGTCAACATATTCATGATGAATATAATTCCATAATTTTTGAAAGGGTCATAGCTCTTCCATCTTTTTTTCAAAATTTAGATGCTACAAAAAGTCGATAAAGCATCTCAAGTTTGCATCAATGATAAAATATTTATTTTGCTTTTGGATTTCAAGCCATTGAGGGTCAACAAACTCATATATGATGAATATCATTCCATAAGTTTTTTCCAAATCATAAAGCATCCTACAATTTTTTAAAGAATCAAATAGTTCTTCCATCTCTTTTGCAAAATTTAAAGGCTATAAAAAGTTGGATAAAGCAACTTAAGTTTATATTATGAATAAAATATTCATGTTGCTTTTGGATCTCTAGCCACCAAGGGTTAGCATACTCATTTATGATCACTACACGCCTTCTGGGAGGCCATTTGGCTTACTTCAATCACATAAGGCAGAGTTGGCCCAAAAAGTCAAAAATATTAATTTTCATTACATAATTTTATAATTTAATTTTGATGATTAGTAAAATAATTTTATAATATTATATTTGCTAATATAGTATTATATAATTTGATGAATATATAACACTTTTTTTCACTATTAATATTTTTATTAAATCCATAAATTTATTTTCAGGCCCAAAAAATTAATATAAATTTGTTTAAGAGCTTAAGGAGCATCAGTGTAAAGATACACCATTAACCAAAAGGAAGTTGTCACATAAGTTATTTTATAACTAACTCAGATTCAAATTTCAAACAACTACTCATGATGGATGAATTGTCATTTGTTTATTAGCTTATTTACATTATTAGTGCATAACAATTAAACTCTTTATTTATATTTCACTTCAAAACAAATATTTAAAGGTTATTTATGGATATTCCTTTAGTAACCATGCACATAGGAGATTGGTTGAATGATAATGTAAAAAAATTTGCATCAATAATATATTTAAATTAAAACACTATACTATCGACCACAATATAGAAGTTAAGGGAAGTTAAAGAAATTGAAAGAAATTAAGAAAAATTTTAAAATTGGCAATAAAATAAAATATATATAATAAAAAACAAATAAAATAAGAAATACATTTGAAAATTTATCTAAAAATTAAAAAAAGTAAATTGATTCTGCATGCATGTGCCCATCAATTCACTAGTTTTAAATAAGTAATCATTCTTGAGGGTCAACACATTCATTTAAGATTATTGCTTTTAGAAATTGCATAATCAATAAGTGATAGAAATACCATCCCACAATTTTTGTCCATAGAAAACAATCTATAATTTTTAAAGAGTCAGGAGTTACTCCAACAATATTTTTAGGGTCAAATAAACATAGATTATCGAATAATGAACACAATACCCACTTTGATTTTGCATTTTGCACTAAAAGTCCATATATTCACTTAGGGTCATCAATTTTTATATTTGTATGGTCTCGAGTTAAGTCATCCTACAATTTTATCTAGAGTAGGAAAAACATCTCAAAAAATTTGAAAGAGTAAAAAAATTTAAGGCTCAACTAGCCACAAAAAGTTGAATATAAATAAATTTGACTTTTTGCATTTAAAATTTGGTTTACCAGCAATCAACATACTCATAAGCGATTAGAATAGTATTCGATATTCTTTTAGGAGTTATAAAAATATTTCACAATTTTTTGAAAGGGTCACATAATTCATCCATCAATTTTTAAAAGTTTGGACATAAAGGAAACAAAGAATCTGAATATACCTTAGGAATAAAAATATTCATTGAATTTGTCTTTCCAGCTCAAGAAGAGTCAATATATAGTCCTTCCAGGACATTGTTCTAGAATTTATAGGACCCCAATGGATAGCAACACAATTCTATAATTTTTTTTCTAGTCATAAAAGCATCCATAACTTCTGAAAAGGTTAGACAGTTCACCCATCCGTTTATATAGCCAAAAAGGATCAGACCAGGTATGCATCCCAAGTTTGCATTATGAATATAATATTTATTTTGCTTTTGGATCTTAAGTCATTGGGGGTCTAATATATTTATCAATGATCATCACTTCATGAATTTGTAAGGTCATAAGAAACTAGAATATCATCCCACATTTTTATTTAAGTCAACAATATCCCTTGATTTTTGAAATGGTCAATTCACCAAAAAAATTTTCAAAAATTGGACATCCATAAAAGGTTAGATAAAACATCTTTCATATGTATTATGTATAAAATATTCATTTTGCATTACATTGCAGCCCACTTAGGTCAACATATTTATTTAAGAACATAACTTTTTGAATTTACAAGGCCTTAATAAATAGGAATATCATTCCATAATTTTTTTCCTAGATCACAAATGCCCCCAACAATTTCTAAAGGTCAACAATACACTCATCTTTTTTCCAAAGTTTAGATAGCTAAAAAGAGTAGGATAAAGCAAACTAATTTTGCATTATGAACAAATACTCATTTTGATTTTTATTCTAGGTCACCGAGGATAGCAATATTTATTTAAGACCATTGCTTATCAAATTTGGAACCTGTGGGGATGAAAAATTGGATTACTATCCACACTTTTCTAAGAGTCATAAAGATATCTCACAATTTTTGAAAGGTTCAGACTATTCACCAATCATTTTGTTTTCAAAGTTAGATAGATAAAAAGGTAAGATAAAACATCTTGAATATGTATCATGGATAAACTATTTGTTTTGCATTTACATTGCATCCCAACTCACCAAAGGATCAATATATTCATTTAGAGACATCGTTTCTTGTGTTAACAAGCCTTAATAGATAAGAATAACATTCCATAATTTTTTTTCAAAGTCATGAAAGCATTCCGCAATTTTTGAAAGTAATAGAAAGCTCACCCATCTTTTTTCCAAAGTTTAGATTGCTAAAAATGGTTGGATAAACCATCCTAAGTTTGCTTAATAAATTATTTTGCATTTGCATTCCAAATCACGGAGTCAACATATTTATTTAGGGACGTCATTTCTCAAGTCTACATGTCCATAGATAGGAATATGATTCTATAATTTTTGATAGGGTCAAACAATTTATGTATCTTTCTTACAAAATTTAAATAGCTAAAAAAAAGAAGATCGAATAAAACATTCTAAGTTGAAATTATGAATAAAATAATCATATTGCTTTGGAATCCCAAGTCACCAAGGGTCAATATATTTATTTGGGATCATCAATTATAGAATTTGTACTATCATACTATTCCATACTATTTTTCAAGAGTCATAAAAATATTCCATATATTTTTAAAGGGCCAAACAACTCACCAATCATTTATTCAAAGTTTAGATAGTCATAAAGGATCAAATAAAGCATCTCAAATATGTATTATGAAATAAAAATATTCATTTTGCATTTTCATTCCACTTCTCCAAGGGTCAACATATTCATGAAGGGACGCTTTTCAAATTTAAAGGGGTTTAAATATAAGGATACCATTTTTACAATTTTTTAAGGTCATGATAAAGTATTCAAAGTTTGCATTATAAATAAAATATTTATTTTGCTTTTCAATCTTAAGTCACCAAGGATAACTATTATTATTTAGGATCAACGCTTCACAAATTTAAGGTCAAAAAATAGGAATACTATCCTTTTTTTTAAGTCATGAAAATCTCCCACAATTTTTGAAAATACCATACAATTCACCAATCATTTTTACTAAGTTTGCATAACCATAAACGGTTGAATAAAACATGCTCAACGTGCATTATGAAGAAAATATTCAATTTGCATTTGCCTTTAAACTCACCAAGGGTTAACATATTCATATAGAGGCATTGCTTATCAAATTTACAGGTCCCTAATAGATAGGAATATAACTCCACAATTTCTTACCAAGTCATTAAAGCATCCTACAAATTTTGAAAGTAAGCTTACCCATCATTTTCCCAAAGTTCATACAGCCAAAAAAGGTTAAATAAAGCATCATACGATTGATTTATGAATAAAATATTCATTTTGGTTTTAGATCATAGATCACTGAGTGTGTGTTTGCATTAAGTATTTCCAAAATACAAGAAAATTTAAAATGTTAGAAAATTAAAATGCTTCAATTAAATTCCCTTCTATTTTTAAATTTTTTGTTTAGATAGATAATTACATTTTTTTTATTTGTAAAATACTTTGTTTGGATGAGGTAATTACATTACCTTAATTTTAACATATTTTATTTCAAAAAATAAGTTAATTATTTTAAAAATAATATTTTTTTAATTAATAATCAAAATTCAACTGATTTAAAAATCAATTATAATAAGTTCATATTTCATAAATTATCTTAAATTTTATTTACAAAATATTTTAAATTTAAATTATAAAATTTAATTATTATATAAATAAAATAAAATCATACATAAATATAATATCATGTAATATAAACTGAATATTAAAAAATTTAAAATACAATAAAATGAATTAAAAATAATATTAAATGAAAATCTCATAAATATAAAGAAATTATAATGAAATATAACAAATATGAGACTTACTAAAATGAGAAAAACGTATACTATGCATGTAAGGATTTCCAAAATTTCTCTATAGGTGAAAATTAAAATCCTCTACTTTAGGTAGATAAAATCCCTTAAATTCTGTAATTTCTTCTAAATTAATATCCAAACAAGATATTTGATCATGATAAATTTTAAATCCTTCCAAAAAGTACATTTCCTCTATAATTATGCCATCCAAATGCACACTAAGGATCAACATATTTTTCTAGGATTATTGCTTCTCAAATTTATTAGGTCAAAAGAAATTAGAACACTATGCTAAGCTTATCCCATAAATTTTGAAAGTGTCATACAGTTCACCCATATGTTTTTGCATTATGAACGTCAATTATGAAACATTTCATGCCACCAAAGGTAAGCATATTCACTTAGGAACAATTCTTTCAAAAATTACGTATCCTAAATAGATAGAAATACCATTCCATTATTCTTTTTGCAGGTCTTAAAAGCAACCCACAATATTTGAAATGCATGTCAATAATTCACCTCTCTTTCTTCTTGGGTTTAGGTAGACAAAAAGGATCAGATAAAGCATCCATTGTTTATAATATGAGTAACATATATCTAGCCATCGATGGTTAACACATAAGAAATTGAAATACTATCCATATCTTGAAAAATCCAACATTTTTTGAACAGTTAGACATTCACCAATCAATATTCCAAAATTTAGATAGTCATAAAAGACTGGAAAACATATTGCATCTTTTATCTTTTATTTTTACTTCTTCAATTTTGGATAGCTCAAAGGAAGCTCAACCCACCAAAGAGCAAGGAGCACGAGAAGGTTAAAAAAGTTCAAGCAATACATCAACTCAGTCAATAAATAAAAATATTATTTTAACACCACGAAAATGAATGTCTATTGACACATCCACTAATCTCGTCCACCCACCACATCCCATGGTGATTAAGTGGATGTCTTAATAGATATCCACTTTTGTGGTGTTGAAATAACACTAATCGACAAGAAAAGCCAAACAATACATTGCCAAACCATCACGTGCCAATATATGTTTAACGTCCAAGACATATATGGATTTAAATCCTCTAAAGTGAGATTTTAGATAGTAAAGTGTGGAATTTCACTCTTAGATAAATAAGGCGAAAAGGGTACACATCTAATTTTATTAATCTAAGGGTGGAATTCATCACTTTACTCTCTAAAGTGAAGATCCCCCCACTTTAGAGGATCTAAACCCCACATATATAGTAGGCAAAAGAAACAACCGCACACCACGCCAGGCAAAGCCTTCCTTCACCAATTAATCTAATCAAAGCCATAATTCTATATGACATTATCACTTCGGTGCAACGTAGATCACCAAAGTAAAAGTCCACATGCATTAGATGAATCATGAAGCATCCGACAATTTTTGTCCCCCAAGATTGGGTAGGCCATCACAACTAGCGGCAAGCACAAATACCAAGTATTTTGCACCCCAAGGCTTCATAGTGAAGTCCAAGGCAGGACAAAAAGACTCGTGTGTCAAAAGATCCAATATCAACCATCCGTGATCAAGACACATGTTGTTCAATGGGGACAATGCAATGCAAATACGATTTTTTCCCCTTCAATATGGCCATCAAGGACGAGGAAAGGTTTGCAAAGCAGAATCCCATACTCAAGCACCACGCACATCCATATCAGCACAACAAAAGCACATGGCAGAAATGATATTAACCAAAAGCACCTAGGCGCTGCAAAAAACACAGCTCACTAACAGAAGCAACATTGCAAGATATAGACCAAAATTTTCGACAAAGGCCACATAAAAGGATCACAGGTAGAATACATATGTATATGTCACCAAATCAGTATCTCATAGCAATATCAATGCCCACTAATATCCACACAGAACCAGCTTGAACAAGAACTCAAATGTGGATTGGCAAAAGGAGAACATCCCTACGGCATTGCCGTCAAGGACAGAGAAAGCCTTCATATGAAACTAGCTCAGAAGGCAAAAAGACTACAATATGGGTTAATGATATATGCCACTGGAAAAAAAATCAAAACAAAATTTTCCTCATGACACTGAAGAAATTCACTTCTACACCAAAAAGACACCAATACCATAAGATAGAAACATGAATATAGCAAGAAGAGTGAGCAAAGACAACAAAGAAATCAACACAAAAAGAACCTACATGGAGAATAAAAATAGCACCACTCTTTCCATCTTCTAACTTGTTCCAGAATTAAGAACAAACATTTCAAGGTAGAAGGGAATTTTCTCACAACACACTCTAGTACAATATCCCATGCGTCGAGTATACACAATTTCCATTTCCCAAGATGGTTTGAAGTTCTGAAACACCATGCAAAAGTTCCATTTCACCTATGTAATGCAACTACGATTTCTCAAGTTGAATTCCTAAATATGAATTATGAATAAAATATTTATTTAGCATCTGCATTCTACCTCACTAAGGGTCAACATATTCATGCAAGGACATCACTTCTCAAATAGATTGGGCCTTAATAGATAGTGATTTCATTTCATTATTTTTTAAGGTCATTAAAGCATCCAAAAAATTTTTAAAGCGTCAAACAGCTCACCCATTTTTTCCAAAGTATAGATAGCAAAAAAAGTCGCTAAACCATATGAGGTATGCATTAAGAATAATACTTATTTTGCTTTTTGGTCATTGGTTACTAAGGGTCACCATGTTTATTTAGGACCAAAGCTTCACAAATTTGTAAAGTCGTTGGGAATTGGAATACTATCCCATGTTCCCCCCCAATTTCTCAGACGCAATTGATGATCTCCTCAATGTAATCCTTGGAGCTTTGAAGCTCCTCAATGCAAGCATCTCTAGAACAGGAAGCTCTATGTAGGGAGGGATGTAATTCCCCAAAAGAAGCCTTCCATTGACTCAAGCTACCTTCATCTAGTTCCCAAGAAATCTAAAGTAGTGCATCACACACTCCATATAAAGCACGAAGCTAGGCATTGGTTTCCAATATAGCATATTCATTAGGGCCAAGAGAGAGGCTTCGGACCCAATGGCATCAACTGGATGGTAGGAGGGGCCAATAGCACATGTATAGCAATCTCCTTGCTCTTGAGGTATGAAACTTTAGTGAAGAAACTATTGCAGCACCTTCAACAACTAAGGATCTAGCATATACTAATGTATCCATATTTATTTAGGATCATCCCATCTCAAATTAGTAAGGTCACAAGAAATTGAAATTATATCTCACTTTTTTCAAGAGTCACAAAAAACATCCCAAAATTTATAGAAATGTCATACAGTTCACCAATCAAATTTTCAAAGTTTAGATAGGCAAAAAAGGTCGAATAGAAATACAATAACATGCATTATGAACAAAATATTCATGTAGCATTTGCATTCCCGCTCATTGACAATCAACACACTCATGTAGGAATATTGTTTGTCGAATTTGTAGAGCCTTAATAGTTAGGAATATCATTCCATAATTTTTGTCCAAGTCATAAAGCATCCCTCAATTTTTGAAAGGGTTATACAATTCTTCCATAATTTTCCCCAAAGTTTAGATGCTAAAAAGAATCCAAGTTTGCATCATAAGCAAAATATTCAATTTGCTTTTCACTCCACTATCAGCACAATAAGGGTCAACATATTTATTTAGAGTGATCGTGTCGCAATAACATATTTTTAAATTTAAAGAAGTAAGACAAAAACGAACTGGTTATTAGACAATATTGTACGGCATGTATATGACAAATCATAAGATAAGATAAAAACTTTAGTTCTAGCAATTCAACATACAATAAAGATCATGTATAGTTCTAGCAAATTCAACTATACTTCTTTCGATTTACTTGATCAGAATCACATTAGTTTTCTAGCCTCCCTGTAATTTCATTCAAGGTCATCACTTTTTGAATTTACAAAGCCTTAATAGATAGGAATATCATTTAATAATTTTTCTCAAGTCATAAAGCATCACACAATTTTTAAAAGCATCATATAGTTCTTCCATCATGCATAGTTCTAGCTAATTCAACTGAATTCACATATGGATTGTTCCCTTTTCCAATTTTTCATTCAACTATACTTCTTTCCAATTTACTTGATCAGAATCACATTAGTTTTCTTGCCTTCCTGTAATTTCATTCAAGGTCATCACTTTTTGAATTTACAAAGCCTTAATAGATAGGAATATCATTTAATAATTTTTCTCAAGTCATAAAGCATCACACAATTTTTAAAAGCATCATATAGTTCTTCTATCTTTCTTCCAAACTATCCATATGCACCATGAATAAAATATTCATTTTTTATTTGCATTCCAACTCACCAAGGGAAAATATTTTTACATGAAACACTCTTCTTGAATTTACAAGGGCTTAATAGAGAATGTTATTCAATATATTTTTTTCAGGTCATAAAGTTGTCCCACAATTTTTTAAATTGACATTTTTTTTCCAAAAATTTAGATAGCTAAAAAAGTTCATACAACACATTCTAAGTTTTCATTATTAAAAAAATTCATTGCACTTTTGAAAGTCACGTCACCAAGAAGTTAAAAAGATACCACAAACTGCAAAATTTTATTGCATGAATTCACTAAATCCTTCATTGGCATTCCTATTGAGAAACTCCAGCTTCATGTTAACAAGTTGGGAGTTTCTCTAATAGGTATGAAAAGCATTGTAAAAGAAACCACATAGTCAACTTAATAAATAGCAATATCATTCTATAATTCTTTCGAAGTCATAAAGCATCCCACAAGTTCTGAAAGGGTCAAATAGTTCTTCTATCCTTTTTCCAAAGTTTAGATGATAAAAAGAATTGGATAAATCAGCCTAAGTTCACAGGATGAATAGAATATTGATTTTGCTTTTGGATCCAAGGTCATTAGGGGTATTTAGGATCATCCGTTCTAAATTCTATCTCACTTTTTCAAGAGTCACAAAAACATTCCACAATTTATAGAAGTGTCATACAGTTCACCAATCAATTTTTCAAAGTTTAGATAGGCAAAAAGGTCGAATAGAACAACCATAATGTGCATTATGAACAAAATATTCATGTAGCATTTGCGTTCCCTCTCATTGACAATCAACACACTCATGTAGGAACATTGTTTGTTGAATTTGTAGAGCCTTAATAGTTAGGAATATCATTCCATAATTTTTTTCAAGTCATAAAGCATCCCTCAATTTTTGAAAGGGTTATACAATTCTTCCATATTTTTTCCACAAAGTTTAGATGCTAAAAAGAACCCAAGTTTGCATCATAAGCAAAATATTCAATTTGCTTTTCACTCTTAGGACAATAAGGGTCAACATATTTATTTAGAGTGATCGCGTTCGAATTTGTAAAGTCACAGAAATTGGAATCCTAGCCCATACTTTTTTCCCATAGTCATACAAACATCCCACATTTTTTATTGTATAAAAATGTTCACCAAACAGTTTTTCAAAGTTCAATAGGCATAAAGGGTCGGATATAGCATCCTAAATATACATGATGAATAGAAATTTATTTTGCATTTGCATTCGGCACACTAACGGTCAACAAATTAATGTAGGGATTTCATTTCGATTTATAGCGTCATATTAGATATGGAATACCATTCACAATTTTTCCAAGTCATAAATCATCCCACAATTTTTATTTCAAGTCATAAATCATCCCACAATTTTTAGAAGGTTAGATAGCTCTTCCAACTTTTTTCCAAAATTTAGATGCTACAAGAGAGTTGAACAAAGCATCTCAAATTTGCATTATGAATAAAATATTCATTTTGCTTTTGGATCTCAAGCCATGCATGATCTTTTGTGCCAATAATTAAAATAAATAATTGACTGCATGAGTATAAATTAGCATTAACCTTTGGGATTCCATAATTAATCAATCCAGAGCCAATAGCTGACCGTGCACCAACTGCTTCTCCAGATGTCATCCACTTGCACCTTGAGAGAACTGTAAGAATAGAAATGATGAGAAGATTCTAAATAAATTTGAGTAAAATCAAAGAAGACAAAGAAAGCATCATGGACTAATAATTGAGCTGCTTACTGTCCCTACTGTTCCATCAGCTCGGATTCGGGTTCCCAAATATTTATAGACTTGAAAAGTGTCAGCAGAGCGCCTGTGATTAAAGAATGTATATAAAATGTAAATCAATTTCATACACGGCTTGTACCCTTTTCCTATTCTTCATTCAACTATAGTTCTTTCCAATTTACTTGATCAGAATAATCACACAAGTTTTCTAGCCTTCCAGTAATTTCTCTAACTTCCAGACATACAGGCAGAGATTATGCATAAATCTAGCTAATTCAACTGGAATTCATACAAGGATTGTTCCCTTTCCTATTTTGCATTCAACTATACTTCTTTCCTATTTACTTGATCAGAATCACAATAGTTTTCTAGCCTTCCTGTAATCTCTCTAATTATCTTATGTTTCATATCATTTTGGACCCTTTATAGCTAGTGATCTTGTATTAATTATTAACAGCTTGTTTAAAAGGATAGAAGAATATCCCCACAGCTTCCTCAATAAGATACTCTATAAAATGATAGGATAATTTAAGCACATAAAAAAACTAGAGTACCAACCGAGACAGAACTCTATGGCTCTTTCAACACACCGTCACGCCATATTAGTGGTTTTCCTGAGATAGATGAAAATGATCTCATGTAGACAATAATATCCTGCAATAAGAAAACAAAGATGAGTCAGCTCTAATGCTCCAATAGTGCTCTGTACTCCAGTTGCGTGATCCAGCTTCACGAATTTTTGCTGTATACTGTGCAGGTGAAGTGAAAACGAACAAGTCAGAAATTTCATATGTGATCAGTGATTGAACAGTAAGAACTCAAGCCAGCAACTCTACCACTGGCAGAAATAGAAATATGCTGTGCATTAAGAAGTACAGTCAGCTGAATTCTGATAGAGACACTTCATTTTGACAGGATTGCTTCTTGTCATCATCTGTGCGATTGACTTCAGAAGTATTGTCACTCAACGATTTAGTAAGCTTGTCAGTATTTGGCAAGCTATGCAAGCCAAGGGCTGAATTAAGCGATGAAGTGTTTTCAGGAAGCTAGTTGATTTTATTCGTAGTCACATGCAAAGTGATGCAGCCCTTGCGGCTCTACATCTGGTGGTATCTATTCAAAGGGAATAGTATGGTCATGAAATAGGGAAAGGAAAAGCAATATGGTCCATGATTCATCTCCCACCTTGTCACCCTCCAAGATTAAGCTAAACCAGAATATGACATTTATATGATGTCAATTAGTGATAGTGTGATTGCCTAAGAGGCTAATAGCCTTCCTACAAACAGCAAGTTTCTAAGAAATTTGATCCAACAACTCTGTCACCGCGAATTTGATTAAAAGACAGTTTACATTGATAATATCAGCTTAAATCAAATTCTGCACTAATTGAGATTACTATTAATTACTTACAAGATACAAATTACAGGTATCGTGAACAGAAGCAGCCAGCATTGATGGACGCTTTGCGATGTTACCAATTCTTTCAATTCCTACATCTGAACCATTCTGGAATTGACGCCTTTCCAGCAGCGGTGCTTTTCTTGATCCAAAGAAGTTTTCTTGATCTTGTCAGAAGCGAAGGAAGTCAATGAACTTGACTTATTTGAATTTGGCTTCACAACCTTCTTTACCACTCTGTTTAACAATCTTTTGGTTCTCGACGACGCTTGAAGATGTTTTAACATACAGCACATTGACAATCTCGTTCGAAGCAATGCCCATGAGGATTGATTGTCCATTGCTTTACAACAAGAGTCAGATACATTAATCTTTGGAAGAATTAGAATTAGGGCTAGAGTCAGTATAATTTAACTGTTCGATCTCACCGTCAGGATTGTGTTCGAACAAGATTAGAGGTGTCTTCTCTCGTTTCTGCTTTTTCTTCCCATTACCAAAACAGCTACGGTTATCTTTACCTAAACATCAAAGTCAGTATAATTTAACTATCGAGAGACGAGTAAATTCACGAACCCTTAGATATGAAAGACGCATCAAGATTCGGTGCAAGAATCATCGTTTACTATCAAAGTCAGTAATTTAACAATCATCGCCACTAGCGAGAGACGAGTCACGCAAAACCCTAGGGCCTTTCCTATTTTGGCTCGCAACGGTTCCGTCCCCTCTTCACGTTTCTTGCGAACGATGTTTCGATGATGAAAGACGCATCAAGATTCGGTGCAAGAATCACACGGCGATGATGACAATGATGATGATGGTTGAGTGGGTGCGGCGGAGAAGTGGGGGCATACCTTGGCGTGCGGCGTTGGTGAAGGAATGAGAGTGACTAATCAATGATCAATCATCGCCATAGTCAATGCCAAAGCATACTGGGATTCTTGCTCTGTCTAAAAACCCGCCTTCTTACTTCTTTTATAGGCGATCACTACACCGCCTTCTGGGATAGGCCATTGGGCCGGCTTCGGTCAATCAGCATATGGGCTGAGTTGGCCCGAAAAGGTGAAAAATGATTTTATTTCATCTCACATTT
Organism: Dalbergia oliveri; assembly: GCA_030441495.1. Classification (NCBI taxonomy): domain Eukaryota; kingdom Viridiplantae; phylum Streptophyta; class Magnoliopsida; order Fabales; family Fabaceae; genus Dalbergia; species Dalbergia oliveri. Next base: position 14,013,739 of record JAMLFY010000008.1, read on the forward strand.
TTTATTTTTAGAGTCACAAAAATATCCCACAATTTTTAAAATGGTTAATTCACCAATAATTTTTTCAAAAATTGGACATCCATAAAAGGTTAGATAAAGCATCCTTCATATGTATTATGTACAAAATATTCATTTTGCATTTACATTCCAACCCACTTAGGTCAACATATTCATTTAAGAACATAACTTTTTTAATTTACAAGGCCTTAATAAATTGATATATCATTCCATAATTTTTTTTCTAGATCATAAATGCTCCCCACAATTTCTGAAGGGTCAACCAATACGCTCATCTTTTTTCCAAAGTTTAGATGGTGAAAGAGTAGGATAAAGCAACCTAATTTTACATTATGAACAAAATATTCATTTTTATTTTTATTCAAGGTCACCGAGGATAGCAATATTTATTTAAGACCATTGCTTATCAAATTTGTAACCTATAAGGTGATGAAAAATTGGATTACTATCCCACACCTTTTTTTCTAAGAGTCATAAAGGTATCACAATTTTTGAAGGGTTAGACTATTCACTAATCATTTTTTTTTTCAAAGTTAGATAGATACAAAGGTAAGATAAAACATCTTGAATATGCATTATGAATAAAACATTTATTTTGCATTCCAACTCACAAAGGATCAATATATTCATTTAGGGACATCACTTCTTGTGTTAATAGGGCTTAATATATAAGAATAACATTCCATACTTTTTTTCCCAAGTCATGAAAGCATTCCGCAATTTTTGAAAGTATCAGAAAGCTCACCCATCTTTTTTCCAAAGTTTATATTGCTAAAAGTGGTTGGATAAATCATCCTAAGTTTGCTTAACAAATAAAAGATTTATTTTGCATTTGCATTCCAAATCACAAAGAGTCGACATATTTATTTAGGGACATCATTTGTCAAAGTTTACATGTCCATAGATAGGAATATGATTCTATAATTTTTCTTTCAGAGCATAAAAACATTCCAAAATTTTTGATAGGGTCAAACAATTCACGTATCTTTCTAACAAAATTTAAATAGCTAAAAAGATCGAATAAAACATCCTAAGTTGACATTATGAATAAAATAAGCATGCTGCTTTGGAATCCCAAGTCACCAAGGGTTAATATATTTACTTAAGATCATCGATTACAAAATTTGTACGATCATACTATTCCATACTATTTTTCAAGAGTAAAAAATATTCTACAATTTTTTAAAGGGCCAAACAACTCACTGATCATTTTTCAAAGTTTAGATAGCTATAAAGGATCAAATAAAGCATCTCAAATATGTATTATGAAAAAAATATTCATTTTGCATTTACATTCCACCTCTCAAAGGGTCAACATATTCATGAAGGGACACAGGGGGCTTAAAGATAAGGATGTCATTTTTACAATTTTTTAAGGTCATGATAAAGTATTCAAAGTTTGCATTATAAATAAAATACTTATTTTTCTTTTCGATCTTAAGTCACCGAGGATCACTATAATTATTTAGGATCAACGCTTCACAAATTTGTAAGGTAAAAGAAAATAGGAATACTATCCTTTTTTTTAAAAAAAAAAAGTCATGAAAATTTCCCACAATTTTTGAAAATAGCATACAATTCACCAATCATTTTTACTAAGTTTGCATAGCCATAAGGGGTTGAATAATACATGCTCAACATGCATTATGAATAAAATATTCAATTTGCATTTGCCTTTAAACTCACCAAGAGTTAACATATTCATATAGAGGCACCGCTTATCTAATTTACAGGTCCCTAATAGATAGGAATATAATTCCACAATTTCTTACCAAGTCATAAAAGCATCTTACCGATTTTAAAAAAGTAAGACAGTTTACCCATTATTTCCCCGAAGTTCAGATAGCTAAAAAGGGTCAAATAAAGCATCCTACGTTTGATTTATGAATAAAATATTCATTTTGATTTTAGATCATAGATCATGAAGGGTCAACATATTTTTTTAGGATCATTGCTTCTCAAGTTTGTAAGGTCAAAAGAAATTAGAACACTATCCTAAACTTATCCCATAAATTTTGAAAGTATCACAAAGTTCACCCGTCTATTTTTGCATTATGAATGTCTATTATGAAACATTTCATGCCACCAAAGGTACATATTCACTTAGGAACATCACTTTCAAAAATTACATATCATAAACATATAGAAATACCATTCCATTATTCTTTTTGCAGGTCATAAAAGCAACCCACTATTTGAAATGCATGTCGAATAAAAAGGATCATAAAGCATCCAGCATTTACATTATGAGTAAAATATTCATTTGTCTTTGAAATATCTAGTCATCGATGAACAACATATTTTATAAGAAATTAGAATAGTCTCCAATATCTGAAAAATCCAACATTTTTTGAAAAGTCGGCCATTCACCAATCAATTTTTCAAAATTTAGATAGTCATAAAAGACTAGAAAAACATATTGAATTTTTTTTTATCTTTTTATTTTTACTTTTTCATTTTTGGATAGCTCAAAGGAAGCTCAACCCACCAAAAAGCGAGGAGCACAAGTAAGATTACAAAAGTTCAAGCAATACATCAACTCAGTCAAGAAATAAAAATGTTATTTTAACACCCCAAAAGTAGGTGTCCATTGACACACCCACTTATATCATCCATCCACCATATCTAATGGTGACAAAATGGATGTCTCAATAGACACTCACTTTTTGGGTATTGAAATAACACTAATCATGAAGAAAAGCCAAACAATACATTGCCAAACCATCACGTACCAATACATGCTTAACGTCCAAGACATATATGGATTTGAATCCCTAAAGTGAGAATCTCACTTTAGAGAATAAAGTGAAGAGTTTCACCCTTAGATAAATAGGGTGAAAAGGGGACTACATCTAATTTTATTAATTTAAGGATGAAATTCATCATTTACTCTCTAAGTGAAGATCCCCACTTTAGAGGATCTAAACCCGACATATATAGTAGGCAAAAGAAACAACACACACCATGCCAGGCAAAGCCTTCCTTCACCAATTAATCTAATCAAAGCCATAATTCTATATGTGCATTATCACTTCTGGTGCAATCCGTAGGTCACCAAAGTAAAAGTCCAGAGGCATTAGATGAATCATCAAACATCCTACAATTTTTGTACCCCACGATTGGGTAGGCCATCACAACTAGCGGCAAGCACAAATACCAAGTCTTTTGCACCCCAAGGCTTCATCATCCAAGTCCAAGGCAACAAAAAGACTTCGCGTGTCAAAAGATCCAATATCGAACATCTATGAACAAGACACACGTTGTGCAATGGGGACAATGCAATGCAAATTCCAATCTTTTCCCTTTCAATATGGCCATCAAGGACGCGAAAGGTTTGCAAAGCAGAATCCCATACTCGAAGCACCCACGCACATCCATATCAGCACAACAAAAGCACATGGCAGAAATGATATTAACAGAAGCACCTAGGCGTTGCAAAAGAACACACAGCTCACTAAACAGAAGCAACATTGCAAGATATAGACCAAAATTTTCGGCAAAAGCCACATAAAAGGATCAGGTAGAATACATATGTATATGTCACCAAATCAGTTCTCATAGCAATATCAATGCCCACTAATACCCACACAAAACCAGCTTGAACAAGAACTCAAATGTTGATTGGCAAAAGGAGAACATCCCATACGGCATTGCCGTCAAGGACAGAGAAAGCCTTCATATGAAACTAGCTCGAGAAGGCACAAAGACTACAATATGGGTTTATGATATGCCACTGGAAAAAAAAAATCAAAACAAAATTTTCCTCATGACAGTGAAGAAATTCACTTCTACACCAAAAAAGACACCAATACCATAAGATAGAAACATGAATATAGCAAGAAGAGTGAGAGAGACAACAAAGAAATCAACACAAAAAAACCTGCATGGAGAATAAAAATAGCACCACTCTTTCCATCTTCTAACTTGTTCCAGATTAAGAACAAACATTTCAAGGCAGAAGGGAATTTTCTCACAACACACTCTAGTACAATATCCCATGCGTCAGAGTATACACAATTTCCATTTCCCAAGATGGTTTGAAGTTCTGAAACACCATGCAAAAGTTTCATTTCACCTATGTAATGCAACTACGATTTCTCAAGTTGAATTCCTGATATGAATTATGAATAAAATATTCATTTAGCATCTGCATTCCACCTCACTAAGGGTCAACATATTCATGCAAGGACATCACTTCTCAAATTTATTGGGCCTTAATAGATAGCGATTTCATTTCATTATATTTTAAGGTCATTAAAGCATCCAAAATTTTTTGAAAGCGTCAAACAGCTCACCCATTTTTTTCCAAAGTATAGATAGCAAAAAAAAGTCGGCTAAACCATATGAGGTATGCATTAAGAATAATACTTATTTTGCTTTTTGGTCATTGGTTACTAAGGGTCACCATGTTTATTTAGGACCAAAGCTTCACAAATTTGTAAAGTCGTTGGGAATTGGAATACTATCCCATGTTTTTCCCCCCAATTTTTCAACGCAATTGATGATCTCCTCAATGTAATCCTTGGAGCTTTGAAGCTCCTCCCGATGCAAGCATCTCTAGAACAGGACGCTCTATGTAGGGAGGGATGTAATTCCCCAAAAGAAGCCTTCCATTGACTCAAGCTCCCTTCATCTAGTTCCCAAGAAATCTAAACCAGTGCATCACACACTCCATATAAAGCACGAAGCTGGGCATTGGTTTCCAATATAGCATATTCATTAGGGCCAAGAGAGAGAGGCTTCAGACCCAATGGCATCAACTGGATGGAGGAGGGCCAATAGCACATGTATAGCAATCTCCTCCTCCGCTTCTGAGGTATGAAACTTTAGTGAAGAAACTATTGCAACACCTTCAACAACTAAGGATCTAGCATCTACTAATGTATCCATATTTATTTAGGATCATCCCATCTCGAATTAGTAAGGTCACAAGAAATTGAAATTCTATCTTACTTTTTTCAAGAGTCACAAAAAATCCCAAAATTTATAGAAGTGCCATAAAGTCACCAATCAAATTTTCAAAGTTTAGATAGGCAAAAAAGGTTGAATAGAACAACTATAATATGCATTATGAACAAAATATTCATGTAGCATTTGCATTCCCGCTCATTGAGTCAACACACTCATGTAGGAACATTGTTTGTCGAATTTGTAGAGCCTTAATAGTTAGGAATATCATTCCATAATTTTTTCCAAGTCATAAAGCATCCCTCAATTTTTGAAAGGGTTATACAATTCTTCCATATTTTTTTCCCAAAGTTTAGATGCTAAAAAGAATCCAAGTTTGCATCATAAGCAAAATATTCAATTTGCTTTTCACTCCACTCTAGGACAATAAGGGTCAACATATTTTAGAGTGATCGTGTCTCAATAACATTTTTAAATTTAAAGAAGTAAGACAAAAATGAACTGGTTATTAAACAATATTGTACCGGCATGTATATGACAAATCATAAGATAAGATAAAAACTTTAGTTCTAGCAATTCCAGACATACGAATAAAGATCATGCATAGTTCTAGCTAATTCAACTGAATTCACATATGGATTGTTCCCTTTTCCAATTTTTCATTCAACTATACTTCCTTTCAATTTACTTGATCAGAATCACATTAGTTTTCTAGCCTTCCTGTAATTTCATTCAAGGTCATCACTTTTTGAATTTACAAAGCCTTAATAGATAGGAATATCATTTAATAATTTTTCTCAAGTCATAAAGCATCACACAATTTTTAAAAGCATCATATAGTTCTTCCATCTTTCTTCCAAACTATCCATATGCACCATGAATAAAATATTCATTTTTTATTTGCATTCCAACTCACCAAGGGTCAATATATTTACATGAGGACACTGCTTCTTGAATTTACAAGGCCTTAATAGAGAATGTTATTCGATATATTTTTTTTTCAGGTCATAAAGTTATCCCACAATTTTTTAAATTGACATTTTTTCCAAAAATTTAGATAGCTAAAAAAGTTCATACAACACATTCTAAGTTTTCATTATTAAAAAAAATTCATTTCACTTTTGAAAGTCACGTCACCAAGAAGTTAAAAAGATACCACAAACTGCAAAATTTTATTGCATGAATTCACTAAATCCTTCATTGGCATTCCTATTGAGAAACTCCAGCTTCATGTTAACAAGTTGGGAGTTTCTCTAATAGGTATGAAAAGCATTGCAAAACAGAACCACATAGTCAACTTAATAAATAGCAATATCATTCTATAATTCTTTCCAAGTCATAAAGCATCCCACAAGTTCTGAAAGGGTCAAATAGTTCTTCTATCTTTTTTCCAAAGTTTAGATGATAAAAAGAATCGGATAAATCACCCTAAGTTCACATTATGAATACAATATTGATTTTGCTTTTGGATCCAAGGTCATTAGGGGTCAACATATTTATTTAGGATCATCCCATTTCTAATTCTATCTCACTTTTTTCAAGAGTCACAAAAACATCCCACAATTTATAGAAGTGTCATACAGTTCACCAATCAATTTTTCAAAGTTTAGATAGGCAAAAAAGGTCGAATAGAACAACCATAATGTGCATTATGAACAAAATATTCATGTAGCATTTGCATTCCCACTCACGTATCAACACACTCATGTAGGAACATTGTTTGTTGAATTTGTAGAGCCTTAATAGTTAGGAATATCATTCCATAATTTTTTCCAAGTCATAAAGCATCCCTCAATTTTTGAAAGGGTTATACAATTCTTCCATATTTTTTCGCAAAGTTTAGATGCTAAAAAGAATCCAAGTTTGCATCATAAGCAAAATATTCAATTTGCTTTTCACTCTCAGGACAATAAGGGTCAACATATTTATTTAGAGTGATTGCGTCTCAAATTTGTAAAGTCACAAGAAATTGGAATCCTAGCCCATACTTTTTTCCCATAGTCATAAAAACATCCCACATTTTTTTATTGTATAAAAATGTTCACCAAATAGTTTTTCAAAGTTTAGATAGGCATAAAGGGTCGATATAGCATCCTAAATATACATGATGAATAGAAATTTATTTTGCATTTGCATTCGGCACACTAACAGTCAACAAATTAATGTAGGGACATCGTTATTTCAATTTATAGCACCATATTAGATATGGAATACCATTCGACAATTTTTTCCAAGTCATAAATCATCCCACAATTTTTAGAAGGTTAGATAGCTCTTCCAACTTTTTTCCAAAATTTAGATGCTACAAGAGAGTCAACAGAGCATCTCAAATTTGCATTATGAATAAAATATTCATTTTGCTTTTGGATCTCAAGCCACCAAGGTTAACATATTTATTTATGATCAATATCATTCCTTAACTTTTTCCAAGGCAAGAAACATCCCACAATTCGCATTATGAATAAAATATTCATTTTGCTTTCGGATCTCAAGCCACCAAGGTCAACATATTTATTTATGAACAATATCATTCCTTAACTTTTTCCAAGGCACGAAACATCCCCAATTTTTGAAAGGGTTAGACATTTCCTCCATCTCTTTTCCAAAATTTAGATGCCACAAAAGAATGAGATAAAGCATCTCAAATTCGCATTATGAATAAAATATTCATTTTGCTTTTGAATCTCAAGCCACCGAGTCAACATATTCATTTGTGCGGAATATCATTCCATAATTTTTTCCAAATCACAAAACATCCCACAATTTTTGAAAGGTCACAATTCTTCCATCTCTTTTTCAAAATTTTTATGTTACAAATAGTCGGATAAAACATCTCAAGTTTGCATTACGAATAAAATATTCACTTTGCTTTTGGATCTCAAGCCATTGAGGGTCAAAATATTCATTTGTCATAAATATCATTCCATAATTTTTTTTCAAGTTATAAAGCATCCCACAATTTTTAAAATGTCAGTTTTTCGTCTCTTCTTCAAAATTTAGATGCTATGGAGAGTCAGATAAAACATCTCAAATTCACCTCACGTATAAAATATTCATATGGATTTTGGATCTCAAGTCAGCAAGAGTCAACATATTCTTTATGATGAATACCATTCCATGATTTTTTTTTCCAAGTAATATGGTCGGATAAAGCATCTCACAATTTTTGGAAGGGTCACAATTCTTCTATCTTTTTTCAAAATTTCGATGCTAACAAAAATGTCAGATAAAGCATCTCAAGTTTGCATTGCGAATAAAATATTCATTTTGCTTTTGGATCTCAAGACATGGCGCATCAAAATACTCATTTATAATAAATATTATTCCATAATTTTTTGCAAATCACAAAGCATCTCACAATTTTTGGAAGGGCCACAGCACATCCATCTCTTTTCCAAAATTTTGATGCTACAAAAAAGGTCGGATAAAGCATCTCAAGTTTGCATTGCGAAAAATAATCATTTTGCTTTTGGATCTCAAGCAATGGAGCGTCAAAATACTCATTTATGATGAATATTATTCTATAATTTTTGGCAAATCACAAAGCATCCCACAATTTTTGGAAAGACAGTTCTTCCATCACTTTTCCAAAATTTTGATGCTACAAAAAAGGTCGGATAAAGCATCTCAAGTCACAAAGCATCCCACAATTTTTGGAAGGGTAAATTTTCCATTTTTTTTCAAAATTTCGATGCTACAAAAGATTTGATAAAGCATCTCAAGTCACAAAGCACCCACAATTTTTGAAAGGGTTACAGTTCTTCCATCTTTTTTGATGCTACAAAAAAGATTGGATAAAGTATCCCAAATTTGCATTTAAAATAAAATATTCATTTTTCTTTTGGATCTCAAGCCACTAGGGTCAAAATAATCATTTCTGATGAACATTATTCCATATTTTTTGCAAATCACAAAGCATCTCAAAATTTTTTAAAGGGTCAAGTAGTTCTTCCATCTCTTTTCCAAAATTTTGATGCTACAAAAAAGGTCGATAAAGCATCTCAAGTCACAAAGCACCCCACAATTTTTGGAAGGGTTACATTCTTCCATCTCTTTTTCAAAATTTCGATGCTACAAAAAAGGTCGGATAAAGCATCTCAAGTTTGCATTTTCATTTTATTTTGGATCTCAAGCCACGAGGGTCAAAATACCCATTTCTGATGAACATTATTCCATAATTTTTCCAAATCTCAAAGCATCCCACAATTTTTAAAAGGTCAAGTAGTTCTTCCATCTTCTTTTAAAAATTTTGATGCTACAAAAAATGTCCATAAAGCATCTCAACTTTGCATTGCGAATAAAATATTCAATCTGCTTTTGAAGGGTCAAAGTAGTTCTTCTATCTCTTTTCAAAATTTCGATGCAACAAAAAAGGTCGAATAAAGCACCTCAAGTCCAAAGCATCCCATAATTTTTGGAAGTGTCACAGCATTGCAATTAAAATATTCATTTTACTTTTGGATCTCAAGCCACGGAAGGTCAAAATACTCATTTATGATGAATATTATTCCATAATTTTTTGCCAATCACAAAGCATCCCACAATTTTTTAAAGGGTCAAGTAATTCTTCCATCTCCATTCCAAAATTTCGATGCTACAAAAATGGTTGATAAAGCATCTCAAGTTTGCATTAAAATAAAGTATTCATTTTACTTTTGGATCTCAAGCCATAGAGGGTCAAAATACTCATTTCTGATGAATATTATTCCATAATTTTTTCCAAATCACAAAGCATCCCACAATTTTTTAAAGGGTCAAGTACTTCTTCCATCCCTTTTCCAAAATTTCGATGCTAAAAAAAGGTCGGATAAAGCATCTCAAGTCACAAAGCATCCCTAATTTCTAGAATGGTCAAGTAGTTCCTTCCATCTCTTTTTGATGCCACAAAAAAGGTCGAATAAAGCATCACAAATTTGCATTAAAAATAAAATATTCATTTTACTTTTGGATCTAAAGCCGCGGGTCAAAATACACATTTCCGATTAATATTATTCCATAATTTTTTCCAAATCACAAAGCATCCCACAATTTTTTAAAGGGTCAAGTAGTTCTTCCATCTCTTTTCCAAAATTTTGATACTACAAAAAAGGTCGGATAAAGAATCTCAAGTCACAAAGCATCCCACACTTTGTGGAAGTGTCACAGTTCTTCCATTTCTTTTTCAAATGTTCGATGCTACAAAAATGGTCGATAAAGCATCTCAAGTTTGCATTAAAAATAAAATATTCATTTTACTTTTGAATCTCAAGCCACGGAAGGTCAAAATACTCATTTCTAATGAATATTATTCCATAATTTTTTCCAAATCACAAAGCATCCCACCATTTTTTAAAGGGTCAAGTAATTCTTCCATCTCTTTCCAAAATTTCGATGCCTAAAAGGTCGGACAAAGTATCTCAAGTCACAAAGCATCCCACAAATCCTAGAAGGGTTACAGTTCTTCCACCTTTTTTTCAAAATTTCATTCTGAAAAATGGTCGATAAAGCATCTCAAGTCACAAAGCATCCCACAATTTTTGGAAAGGTCACATTTCTTCCATCTCTTTTCCCAAAATTTGATGCTACAAAAAGGTCAATAAAGCATCTCAAGTTTGCATTGCAAATAAAATATTCATTTTACTTTTGGATCTCAAGCCACGGAGGATCAAAATACTCATTTCTATGAAATATAATTCCATAATTTTTTGCCAATCACAAACATCCCACAATTTTTTAAAGGGTCAAGTAGTTCTTTCATCTTTTTTCCAAAATTTTGATGCTAAAAAAGGTCAGATAAAGTTAGTCACAAAGCTTCCCAAAATTTCTGAAGGGTTACAGTTCTTCCACTCTTTTTCAAAATTTCGATACAAATGGTCAGATGAAGTATCTCAAGTAACAAAGCATCCCACATTTTTTGGAAGGGTCACAATTTTTCATCTCTTTTTCAAAATTTCGATGCTATAAAAAGGTCGAATAAAGCATTTCAAATCACAAAACACCCCACAATTTTTGGAAGGGTCACAATTCTTCCATCACTTTTTGATGCCACAAAAAGGTGGATAAAACATCCAAATTTGCATTAAAAATAAAATATTCATTTTACTTTTCAATCTAAAGCCGTAGAGGGTCAAAATACTCATTTATGATTAATATTATTCCATAATTTTTTCATATTATTCCATAATTTTTTTCCAAATCACAAAGCATCCCACAATTTTTCAAAGGGTCAAGTAGTTCTTCCATCTCTTTTCCAAAATTTCGATGCTAAAAAAGGTCAATAAAGAATCTCAAGTCACAAAGCATCCCACAATTTTCTAGAATGGTCACATTTCTTCCATCTCCTTTTTAAAATTTCGATGCTACAAAAAAGGTCGGATAAAGCATCTCAAGTTTGCATTAAAAATAAAATATTCATTTTACTTTTGGATGTCAAGCCACGAGGTCAAAAATACTCATTTCTTATGAATATTATTCCATAATTTTTTTCCAAATCACAAAGCATTCCACAATTTTTTAAAAGGTCAAGAAGTTATTCCATCTCTTTTCCAAAATTTCAATGCTACAAAAAGGTTCATAAGGCATCTCAAGTCACAAAGCATCCACAATTTCTGGAAGGGTCAAAGTTCATCCATCTCTTTTTCAAAATTTCGATGCTACAAAAATGGTCAGAAAGCATCTCAAGTTTGCATTAAAAATAAAGTATTCATTTTACTTTTGGATCTCAAGCCACAGGGTCAAAATACTCATTTCTATGAATATTATTCCATAATTTTTTCCAAATCACAAAACATCCCACGATTTTTTAAAAGGTCAAGTAGTTCTTCCATCTCTTTTCCAAAATTTCGATGCTAAAAAAAGTTCGGATAAAGCATCTTAAGTCACAAAGCATCCCACAATTTTTGGAAGGGTCACAGTTCTTCCATCTCTTTTTCAAAATTTCGATGCTACAAAAAAGGTTGGATAAAGCATATCAAGTTTGCATTAAAAATAAAATATTCATTTTACTTTTGGAACTAAGCCACGAGGGTCAAAATAATCATTTCTGATGAATATTATTCCATAATTTTTTCCAAATCACAAAGCATCCCACAATTTTTTAAAGGGTCAAGTTATTCTTTCATCCCTTTTTCAAAATTTCGATGTTACAAAAAGGTCAAATAAAGCATCTCAAGTCACAAAGCATCCCACAATTTTTGGAAGGGTCAACATACTCATTTATTATCATCGCTTCTCAATTTACAATATCAAAGAGATAGGAATATCATGCCACAATATTTTTACGGTGAGTGAGATATCCCAAAAATTTTAATATTGAAAGAAATTTTTAGATGCTAAGAATAATGAAAATTTTCCAAAAAAGCATTAAAAAAATTATAAAGAAAAATAAAAAAGCTAGAAATAAGAAAAGAAAAAATTAAATGCTGAAATCATGAGAAAAAAATTTATAAACTGAAAGGAAAAAAAAAATCTAAGAAGCAAAAGTCAGAGGCATAATCAAACATATGTTGGCTTTGGTTAGACGAAGCGTACCTTTTTTCACTCGTTGGCTTTTTCCACCGCAAGTCTTAGTTGTGACTTTTGAATATAATCAAACTTGTAAGTTTTCTCTTCCTGTAGCATATCAATCTGTAACATCAATATGAATCAACATCAAAACTAATCCTTCTTTAAATACAATTTCAGAGTTATGCACCGTTTTAAAAGTCTACTACTCACCGGACATGTGATGAGTTACCATTCCCATGACCATCACCCCTATTCTTCTACCAAGGAAAAGAAATAAAGAAAATAAAAAAGTCTGCCCCCAAAACCTGCATCGTGCATGGAGGTTAAAGTCAAAACCCCCTAAATATGTATGGTTCAGTTACATTAAAAGAAACAAATCAAGAAGTTAAAAGATACCACAAGCTTCAAAATTTCAATGCATTTGTGGAACTGGTCAATAGAGTCAAGACCGTGCTCAAAATCTATAACAGCAATCTCTTCATCAGTCATTTTTGTCATCTGCCGGAACAGTTCTTTAATATTTGCACCCATGTAAGAATCAGGCCCACACCATATGCTCAAATCTGGCACTTTAGCAAATGCTCCATCTAAACAGGAGTAGCTGCAGGCTTCAGCAGCAGCCAGAGAACACAGCCAATGCACACCAACCTGCATATACCAGAAGAAAAGTAAGGACTGTTCTTTCCTGAAGCACAAACAATGAAACTTACTAATCTCTTAAACTGCAGGCATGCAACAAATTTGATTCGTGTCATAAGGGAAACATATTTAGAGTTCATCTGCTAGACGTACTTCACATATCTTCGTATTTTATGCCTGGGCCTGCTGATGGCTATCTTCAAAAGCAGAGAAGGCAAACAAGAAAAAGGCATACCTCATTATAAGTTATAACCAATTTGGTCAAGGATGGCACAGCCACACACATTTTCTGACATAAAGAGTATCATATAAAGGCACTGATATGTATGAATATGCAAATAAAGCATGGTCAACAATGAGCCACTTTGGTCTATTCATAAAATATAAGCCAATGTAAGAGCCCTGCAAACGCATGTACCAAAGGTTACATGATCTTTAGTGCCAATAATTAAAATAAATAATTGACTGCATGAGTATAAATTAGCATTAACCTTTGGGATTCCATAATTAATCAATCCAGAGCCAATAGCTGAACGTGCACCAACTGCTTCTCCAAATGTCATCCACTTGTACCTTGAGAGAACAGTAAGAATAGAAATGATGAGAAGATTCTAAATAAATTTGAGTAAAAAATCAAAGAAGACAAAGAAAGCATCATGGACTAATAATTGAGCTGCTTACTCTCCCTACTGTTCCATCAGCTCGGATTCGGGTTCCCAAGTATTTATAGACTTGAAAAGTGCCAGCAGAGCGCCTGTGATTAAAGATGTAAATAAAATGTAACTCAATTTCATACACGGCTTGTTCCCTTTTCCTATTCTTCATGCAACTATAGTTCTTTTCAATTTACTTGATCAGAATAATCACACAAGTTTTCTAGCCTTCCAGTAATTTCTGACATACAAGCAGAGATTATACATAAATCTAGCTAATTCAACTGGAATTCATACAAGGATTGTTCCCTTTCCTATTTTGCATTCAACTAGACTTCTTTCCTATTTACTTGATCAGAATCACAATAGTTTTCTAGCCTTCCTGTAATCTCTCTAATTATCTTATGTTTCATATCATTTTGGACCCTTTATAGCTAATTATCTTGTATTAATTATTAACAGCTTGTTTAAAAGGATAGAAGAATATCCCCACAGCTTCCTCAATAAGATACTCTATAAAATTGATAGGATAATTTAAGCACATAAAAAAGCTAGAGTACCAACCAAGACAGAACTCTATGGCTCTTTCAACACACCGTCACGCCATATTAGTGGTTTTCCTGAGATAGATGAAAATGATCTCATGTAGACAATAATATCCTGTAATAAGAAAACAAAGATGAGTCAGCTCTAATGCTCCAATAGTGCTCTGTACTCCAGTTGCGTGATCCAGCTTCACGAATTTTTGCTGTATACTGTGCAGGTGAAGTGAAAACGAACAAGTCAGAAACTTCATATGTGACCAGTGATTGAACAGTAAGAACTCAAGCCAGCAACTCTACCACTGGCAGAAATAGAAATATGCTGGGCATTAAGAAGTACTGTCAGCTGAATTCTAATAGAGACACTTCATTTTGACAGGATTGCTTCTTGTCATCATCATCTGTGCGATTGACTTCAGAAGTACTGTCACTCAACGATTTAGTAAGCTTGTCAGTATTTGGCAAGCTATGCAAGCCAAGGGCTGAATTAATTGCATCTAAACAATCAGGATCAATCACTTGATGGACGCTTTGCGATGTTACCAATTCTTTCAATTCCTACATCTGAACCATTCTGGAATTGACGCCTTTCCAGCAGCGATGCTTTTCTTGATCCAAAGACAATGAAAATGTTATAAATTTTGTTCGATCCAAACGTCCGAAGCAATGCCCATGAGGATTGATTGTCCGTTGCTTTATAACAAGAGTCAGATACGTTAATCTGTGGAAGAATTAGAATTAGGGCTAGAGTCAGTATAATTTAACAGTTCGATCTCACCGTCAGGATTTTGTTCGAACAAGAATCACCAAGACCTTGCCAAGATTAGAGGTGTCTTCTCTCTTTTCTGCTTTTTTCTTCCCATTACCAAAACAGCTATGTTTATCTTTACCTAAACATCAAAGTCAGTATAATTTAACTATCGACAGACGAGTAAATTCACGAACCGTTAGATATGAAAGACGCATCAAGATTCGGTGCAAGAATCATCGTTTACTATCAAAGTCAGTAATTTAACAATCATCGTCACTAGCGAGAGACGAGTCACGCAAAACCCTAGGGCCTCCTATTTTGGCTCGCAACGGTTCCGTCTCCTCTTCACGTTTCTTGCGAACGATGTTTCGATGATGAAAGACGCATCAAGATTCGGTGCAAGAATCACACGGCGATGATGACGATGATGGTTGAGTGGGTGCGGCGGAGAAATGGGGGCATACCTTGGTGCGCGGCGTTGGTGAAGGAATGAGAGTGACTGATCAATCATCAATCATCACCATACGAATGTCAAAGCATACTGGGATTCTTGCACCTTGTCAAAAAACCCGCCTTCTTACTTCTTTTATAGGCGATCACTACACCGCCTTTTGGGATAGGCCATTGGGCCGACTTCGGTCAATCAGCATATAGGCGGCCCGAAAAGTCTAAAAATATTAATTTTCATAGCACAATTTTAGTGTTTAATTTTGATACATTGATAATGTAAAATTTTTTTATAATATTATATTTGATAATATATCATTTTATAGTTGGATGAAGTTGTTACACTTTTAATGCATTCCTATTAAATTCATAAATTTATTTTTAGGCTTAAGAAATTAATACAAATTTTTTTTAAGAGCTCACTAACACTAACATTGTAAAACAAACTTGCATCAATAATATAATTAAATTAAAACATTATATTGTTGACCATAATATAAAATTTAAGAGAAGTTAAAGAAATTGAAGGAAGTTAAGAAAAATTTTAAAATAGGAAATTAATTAAAATATATATAATAATAAATAAATAAATAAAATAAGAAATACATTTTAAAATTTATCTAAAAATAAAAAAAATTAAATGATCTGCATGCACGAGTTTATCAATTCCCTAGTTTTAAATAAGTAGTTATTCTTAAGGGGCAACAAGTTCATTTAAGATTACCGCTTTTAGAAATTGCATATTCAAAAAATGATAGAAATATCCCAAAATTTTGTCCATATAAAACAATCTATAATTTTTATAGAGTCAGAAGGTACTCCAACAATAGTTTTAGGGTCAAATAAACATAGATGATCAAATAATAAACACAATATTCCTTTCAATTTTGCATTTAGGGTCACTAAAAGTCCATATATTCACCTTGGGTCATCAATTTTCAAATTTGTATGGTTTCGAGTTAAGTTGTAATACATGATATACATATGTCCTTAGACAAGTTCCGTACAATCCTAGGGTTTCAGACCCACTCGTGTAGCTGAGAGGCCCCCGATTCCTGAGGTCATGTTGTAGCTCCAATTTTGCTGAATTATACAGAACATGTAGCTCGGCTTAATGAGCAAACCTTGCTCTCAGCTTGGCCTTTCAGGCCTTGTGTGTTTCAGGAGTTCACTCAGGCAGCTTTACCGCTCAGCGAGCACCCGATGACAACACAATACTTGAAACGAATAGTTTGTTAAACATGACCCCCATCATCATATAAACCCATCCCATCGGGTATCACAGAAATTGAAAACCCACTCTTCCAAACCCTATCTCTTCTTCTTTCCATCTCCTTCACTCCCAACCCCATTCTAACCTTCATGATCCAAGTTTCAAAGTGAGTTTTGTGTAGTTTATGCTCCTTCCTTTTTCCTTATGTTCTTAGGTGAGGCTTTGTTATTTCTCTCATTGTTGTCAAGTGGAGTACTCTTCTAATATTATTAGAGTAGATCTAGAATAATCTAGGAGTACCCATAGATCATTGATGAGTTTCGTGGTTGTAATGGGAGATGTGTCATCCCTCCTACAAAGAGTCAATAAAGCACAAGTTTCATTATAAATAAAATATTCATTTTGCCTTTGGATCTCAGGCCATCAAAAGTATACATATTCATTTATGATAAATATCATTACATAATTTTTTCCAATTCATAAAGTATCCCACAATTTTTGAAAGGTTCAAAGTCTTCCATATCTCTTCCAAGATTAAATGTTAAAAAAGGTCGAATAAAACATCACAAGTTAATATTATAAATAAAATATTCATTTTGATTTTAAATTCAAGCCAGAGGGTCAACATATTCATAATAAATATAATTCCATAATTTTTGAAAGGGTCACAACTTTTCCATTTCTTTTTCAAAATTTAGATGCTACAAAAAGTTGATAAAACATCTCAAGTTTGCATCAATGATAAAATATTTATTTTGCTTTTGAATTTCAAGCCATTGAGGGTCAACAAACTCATATATGATGAATATTATTCCATAAGTTTTTTCTAAATCATAAAGCATCCCACCATTTTTTAAAGGATCAAATAGTTCTTCCATCTCTTTTTCAAAATTTAGAGGCTACAAAAAAAGTTGGATAAAGCAACTTAAGTTTATATTATGAATAAAATATTCATGTTGCTTTTGGATCTCTAGCCACCAAGGGTCAGCATACTCATTTGTAATCACTACACCGCCTTCTAGGTTAGGCCATTGGGCCGAGCTTCCGTCAATCTGCCATATGGGCCGAGTTGGCTCGAAAAGTCAAAAAATATTAATTTTCATTACATAATTTTATAGTTTAATTTTGATATATTAACATAAAATAATTTTATAATATTATATTTGCTAATATATCATTTTATAATTTGATGAATATATAACACTTTTTTCACTATCAATGCATTCCTATTAAATCCATAAATTTATTTTCAGGCCCAAAAAATTAATATAAATTTATTTAAGAGCTTAACTGGTAGGCTCAGATGTAAAGATACAACGTTAACCAAAAGAAAGTCGTCACATAAGTTATTTTATAATTAACTCAAATTCAAATTTCAAACAACTACTCATGATGGATGAGTTGTCATTTGTTTATTAGCTGATTTACATTGTTAGTGTATGACAATTAAACTTTTTATTTATATTTCACTTCAAAACAAATATTTAAAGGTTATTTATGGATATTCCTTTAGTAACCACCGTGAACACCATATTTTTATCTTCAATTTACTTATTTATTTTATTCTTTTCCTTTCTTTTTGTGTGCATTTGAACTTTGAATTTAACTCCTAGTTGACTCAACAAAAATTTAAAATCAGATCAAATCTTAATTGGTTCAACAAAAATTAGATTAAAATCTTAATTGACTCAAGCCTAACTGAACTCTAAAATCTCTCTAATCTAGTCTCTATGTAATAACTAGTCGTGCCATCATCCTAAAAGAGGTCCCTGGTTTTTTTTTTATTTTTTACTTTGCTTTCCCTTTATGTTGATTTAGTGAAACAGGTTTGTTTCTTTGTTTCATTTTTTACTTTATCTAAATTCATTTCCTTTATTTCTCTATTGGTCAGATCCTGTTTTGGCTTTTAGTAGGTTGTTTTGGGTTAGTCTCTTAGGCCTTGTAGGATTTTTTCTTTTTACTAGATTTGTTTTTTTTTTTTTTTCATTTGAGTGAGGTCTGTTTGTTTCTTTCAAGTCTTGGTTTGTTTTTTTTAATTTTTTAAAACTTTAATCCTTACAAGGAGCGGATTTCTTTTTAATAATTTGTTAGCCCAAAATCTATTTTTAAAATTAAAATCAATCAACACACTTTTTTATTTTCTTTTTTAATTAAAATTCATCAAACATATAATTATTTCTACAAGAACGTCGTGATTGAGTTCCTATTACACTAAAAGATACGTCGACGTAACCCATAACTATCAAGCCAAAACTAATTTTTCTTCAAATTTTGTTCTCTTCTTCTATTTATTATTCATTTATTTATTTGTATATAATTGTTATATTTTTTTGGGGAAAAATAAATATTATTAGAGTTATAAATTAATTTGCGTAATGAACTCTAAGGTAACCGTATTTATATGGATGTATTAAGGGTGCAGTGAGATTAAGTTTTCACCCTTCCCTAATCATAATTAGTTCTAGACCCATATCTTTTCAAAAGACTATTTTTGCTAAATTGAATGGTTTTCCAATTTTTACCAAAATTAAAATTGGTGGCGACTTTATTTTATTTTTAATTTATTTCTTTTAGGAATAAATTTTATTTATTGTCATTTTGTCATGTTGCCCTCTAGGTATGTTGTAACAACCTTGCACATAGGAGTATCTGTCAAATGATAATGTAAAAAAAATTTGCATCAATAATATATTTAAATTAAAACACTATACTATTGACCACAATATATAAGTTAAGGGAAGTTAAAGAAAGTGAAGGAAATTAAGAAAATTTTAAAATAGACAATAAATTAAATTATATATAATAAAAAACAAATAAAATAAGAAATACATTTGAAAATTTATCTAAAAATTAAAAAGTAAATTGATCTGCATGCACATGCCTATCAATTCACTAGTTTTAAATAAGTAGTCATTCTTGAGGGTCAACACATTCATTTAAGATTATTGCTTTTAGAAATTGCATAATGAATAAGTGATAGAAATACCATCCCACAATTTTTGTCCATAGAAAACATTCTATAATTTTTAAAGAGTCAGAAGCTACTTCAACAATATTTTTAGGGTCAAATAAACGTAGACTATCGAAAAATGAACACAATACCCATTTTGATTTTGCATTTTGCACTAAAAGTCCATATATTCACTTAGGGTCATCAATATTTAAATTTGTATGGTCTCGAGTTAAGTCATCCCACAATTTTATCTGGAGTAGGAAAAACATCTCAAAAAATTTGAAAGAGTCAAAAAATTTAAGGCTCAAGTAGCCACAAAAAGTCGAATATAAATAAAATAGACTTTTTGCATTTAAAATTTGGCTTACCAGCGTCAACATACTCATAAGCGAGTAGAATAGTATTCGATATTCTTTTAGGAGTTATAAAAATATTTCACAATTTTTTTGAAAGGGTCACATAATTCGTCCATCAATTTTTAAAAGTTTGGACATAAAGGAAACAAAGAACCTGAATATACCTTAAGAATAAAAATATTCATTGAATTTGTCTTTCCAGCTCAAGAAGAGTCAATATATATTCCTTCCAGCACTTTGTTTCTAGAATTTACAGGACCCCAATGGATAGCAATACAATTCTATAATTTTTTTTCTAGTCATAAAAGCATCCATAACTTCTGAAAAGGTTAGACAGTTCATCCGTCCACTTATATAGCCAAAAAGGATCAGACAAGGTATGCATTCCAAGTTTGCATTATGAATAAAATATTCATTTTACTTTTGAATCTTAAGTCATCAGCAGTCTTAATATCTTTATCAATATTTATCGCTTCATGAATTTGTAAGGTCATAAGAAATTAGAATATCATCCCACATTTTTTATTTCACGAGTCAAAAATATCCCTTGATTTTTGAAATGGTCAATTCACCAATCATCTTTTCAAAAATTGGACATCCATAAAAGGTTAGATAAAGCATCCTTCATATGTATGATGTATAAAATATTCATATTCATTTTGCATTTACATTCCAGCCCACTTAGGTCAACATATTTATTTAAGAACATAACTTTTTAAATTTACAAAGCCTTAATAAATAGGAATATCATTCCATAATTTTTTTTCCTAGATCATAAATGCCCCCAACAATTTCTGAAGGTAGAACAATACACTCATCTTTTTTTCAAAGTTTAGATAGCTAAAAGAGAGGATAAAGCAACCTAATTTTGCATTATGAACAAAATATTCATTTTGATTTTTATTCTAGGTCACCGTGGATAGCAATATTTATTTGAGACCATTGCTTATCAAATTTGTAACCTAAGGATGAAAAATTGGATTACTATCCCACACTTTTTTATAAGAGTCATAAAGATATCTCACAATTTTTGAAAGGTTCAAACTATTCACCAATCATTTTGTTTTCAAAGTTAGATCGATACAAAGGTAAGATAAAACATCTTGGATATGTATTATGGATAAACTATTTATTTTGCATTTACATTTGCATCCCAACTCACAAAGGATCAATATATTCATTTAGGACATCGTTTCTTGTGTAAAGGCCTTAATAGATAAGAATAACATTCCATAATTTTGTTTCCAAGTCACGAAAGCATTCCGCAATTTTTGAAAGTATTAGAAAGCTCACCCATCTTTTTTCCAAAGTTTAGATTGCTAAAAATGGTTGGATAAACCATCCTAAGTTTGCTTAATAAAAAAAGTTTTTTTTTGCATTTGCATTCCAAATCACATAGTCAACATATTTATTTAGGGACGTCATTTGTCAAGTCTACATGTCCATAGATAGGAATATGATTCTATAATTTTTGAGGGTCAAACAATTCACTTATCTTTCTTACAAAATTTAAATGGCTAAAAAAAGATCGAATAAAATATTTTAAGTTGACATTATGAATAAAATAATCATATTGCTTTGGAATCCCAAGTCACCAAGGGTCAATATATTTATTTGGGATCATCAATTATAGAATTTGTACGATCATACTATTCCATACTATTTTTCAAGAGTCATAAAAATATTCCACATATTTTTAAAGGGCCAAACAACTCACCAATCATTTATTCAAAGTTTAGATAATCATAAAGGATCAAATAAAACATCTCAAATATGTATTATGAAATAAAAATATTCATTTTGCATTTACATTCCACCTCTCCAAGGGTCAATATATGCATGAAGGGACGCTTTCAAATTTAAAGGGGGCTTAAACATAGGGATACCATTTTTACAATTTTTTAAGGTCACGATAAAGTATTCAAAGTTTGCATTATAAATAAAATACTTATTTTGCTTTTCAATCTTAAGTCACCAAGGATAACTATTATTATTTAGGATCAACGCTTCACAAATTTAAGGTCAAAAAATAGGAATACTATCCTTTTTTTTTTAAGAGTCATGAAAATTTCCCACAATTTTTGAAAATACCATACAATTCACCAATCATTTTTACTAAGTTTGCATAACCATAAACGGTTGAATAAAACATGCTCAACATGCATTATGAATAAAATATTCAATTTGCATTTGCCTTTAAACTCACCAAGGGTTAACATATTCATATAGAGGCACCGCTTATCAATTTACAGGTCCCTAATAGATAGGAATATAACTCCACAATTTCTTACCAAGTCATTAAAGCATCCTACAAATTTTGAAAAAGTAAAATTACCCATCATTTTCCCAAAGTTCATAACAAAAAGGGTTAAATAAAGCATCCTAAGATTGATTTATGAATAAAATATTCAATTTGGTTTTAGATCATAGATCACTGACTGTGTGTTTGCTTAAGTATTTCCAAAATACAAGAGAATTTAAAATATTAGGAAATTAAAATGTTCAATTAAATTCCCTTTTATTTTTAAATTTTTTGATTGGATAGATAATTATATTTTCTTCATTTGTAAAATACTTTGTTTGGATTAGGTAATTACATTACCTTGATTTTAACATATTTTATTTCAAAAAATAAGGTAATTATTTTAAAAAATAAGATTTTTTATTAATAGTCAAAATTCAACTGATTTAAAAGTCAATTATAATAAGTTCATATTTTATAAATTATCTTAAATTTTATTTACAAAATATTTTAAATTTAAATTATAAAATTTAATTGTTACATAAATAAAATAAAATCATACATAAATATAATATCATGTAATATAAACTGAATATTAAAAAATTTCAAATGCAATAAAATGGATTAAAAATAACATTAAATGAAAATATCATAAATACAAAGAAACTAATGAAATATAACAAAAGTGAGACTTACCAAAATGAGAAAACTATATACTTATGCGTGTAAGGATTTCCAAAATTTCATCTCTATAGGTGAAAATTAAAATCCTCTATTTTAGGTAGATAAAATTCCTTAAATTCTATAATTTCTTCTAAATTAATATTCCAACAGGATATTTTATCATGATCAATTTTAAATCCTTCCAAAAATTACATTTCCTCCTATAATTACTCCATCCAAATGCACACTAAGGGTCAACATATTTTTCTAGGATCATTCAAATTTGTAAGGTCAAAAGAAATTAGAACACTATCCTAAGCTTATCCCATAAATTTTGAAAGTGTCATACAGTTTCACCCATATGTTTTTGCATTATGAACGTTTATTATGAAACATTTCATGCCACCAAAGTTCAGCATATTCACTTAGGAACAATTCTTTCAAAAATTGCGTATCCTAAATAGATAGAAATACCATTCCATTATTCTTTTTGCAGGTCATAAAGCAACCCACAATATTTGAAATGCATGTCGAATAATTCACCTCTCTTTCTTCTTGAATTTAGGTAGACAAAAAGGACAAGATAAAGCATCCATTATTTACATTATGAGTAACATATTCATTTGTCTTTGAAATATCTAGTAATCGATGGTCAACATATTTATAAAAAATTGAAATACTATCTGATATCTTGAAAAATCCAACATTTTTTGAACGAAGACATTCACCAATCAATATTCCAAAATTTAGATAGTCATAAAAGACTAGAAAAACATATTGCATTTTTTATCTTTTATTTTTACTTTTTCAATTTTGGATAGCTCAAAGGAAGCTCAACCCACCAAAGAGCAAGGAGCACAAGAAGATTAAAAAAGTTCAAGCAATACATCAATGAGTCAATAAATAAAAATATTATTTTAACACCACGAAAGTGGATGTCCATTGACACACCCACTTATCTCATCCACCCACCACATCTTATGGTGATTAAGTGGATGTCTCAATAGATATCTACTTTTGGGTGTTGAAATAACACTAATCGTCAAGAAAAGCAAAACAATACATTGCCAAACCATCACGTACCAATATTTGTTTAACGTCCAAGACATATATGGATTTAAATCCTCTAAAATGAAATCTTTAGAGAGTAAAGTGAGGAATTTCACTCTTAGATAAATAGGGCGAAAAGGGTACACATCTAATTTTATTAATCTAAGGGTGGAATTCATCACTTTATTCTTAAGTGAAGATCCCCCACTTTAGAGGATCTGAACCCCACATATATAGTAGGCAAAAGAAACAACCACATACCACGCCAGGCAAAGCCTTCCTTCACCAATTAATCTAATCAAAGCCATAATTCTATATGGCATTATCACTTCTGTGCAATCGTAGGTCACCAAAGTAAAAGTCCACATGCATTAGATGAATCATCAAGCATCCTACAATTTTTGTACCCCAAGATTGGGTAGGCCATCACAACTAGCGGCAAGCACAAATACCAAGTCTTTTGCACCCCAAGGCTTCATCAGTGGAGTCCAAGGCAGAACAAAAAGACTCCATATATGTCAAAAGATCCAATATCGAGCATCTATGAACAAGACACACGTTGTGCAATGGGGACAATGCAATGCAAATTCCAATCTTTTCCCTTTCAATATGGCCATCAAGGATGCGAAAGGTTTGCAAAGCAGAATCCCATACTCGAAGCACCCATGCACATCCATATCAGCACAACAAAAGCACATGGCAGAAATGATATTAACCAGAAGCACCTAGGTGTTGCAAAAGAACACACAGCTCACTAAACAGAAGCAACATTGTAAGATATAGACCAAAATTTTCGGCAAAAGCCACATAAGAGGATTAGCAGGTAGAATACATATATGTATATGTCACCAAATCAGTTTCTCATAGCAATATCAATGCCCACTAATACCCACATAGAACTAGCTTGAACAAGAGCTCAAATGTTGATTGGCAAAAGGAGAACATCCCATACGGCATTGCCGTCAAGGACAGAGAAAGCCTTCATATGAAACTAGCTCGAGAAGGCACAAAGACTACAAGATGGGTTTATGATATGCCATTGGAAAAAAAATCAAAACAAAATTTTCCTCATGACAGTGAAGAAATTAACTTCTACAACAAAAAAGACACCAATACCATAAGATAGAAACATGAATATAGTAAGAAGAGTGAGAAGAGACAATAAAGAAATCAACACAAAAAGAACCTATGAAGAATAAAAATAGCACTACTCTTTCCATCTTCAAACTTGTTCCAGATTAAGAACAAACATTTCAAGGCAGAAGGGAATTTTCTCACAACACACTCTAGTACAATATCCCATGCGTCAGAGTATACACAATTTCCATTTCCCAAGATGGTTTAAAGTTCTGAAACACCATGCAAAAGTTTCATTTCACCTATGTAATGCAACTACGATTTCTCAAGTTGAATTCTTGAATATGAATTATGAATAAAATATTCATTTAGCATCTACATTCCACCTCACTAAGGGCCAAAATATTCATGCAAGGACATCACTTCTCAAATTTATTGGGCCTTAATAGATAGCGATTTCATTTCATTATTTTTTAATGTCATTAAAGCATCCAAAAATTTTGAAAGCGTCAACGCTCACCCATTTTTTCCCAAAGTATAGATTGCAAAAAAAAGTCGACTAAACCATATGAGGTATGCATTAAGAATAATACTTATTTTGCTTTTTGGTCATTGGTTACTAAGGGTCACCATGTTTATTTAGGACCAAAGCTTCACAAATTTGTAAAGTCGTTGGGAATTGGAATACTATCCCATGTTTTTTCCCCAAATTTTCAGACGCAATTGATGATCTCCTCAATGTAATCCTTGGAGCTTTGAAGCTCCTCCATGCAAGCATCTCTAGAACAGGACGCTCTATGTAGGGAGGGATGTAATTCCCCAAAAGAAGCCTTCCATTGACTCAAGCTCCCTTCATCTAGTTCGCAAGAAATCTAAACTAGTGTATCACACACTCCATATAAAGCATGAAGCTTGGCATTGGTTTCCAATATAGCATATTCATTAGGGCCAAGAGAGAGGCTTCAGACCCAATGGCATCAACTGGATGGTAGGAGGGGCTAATAGCACATGTATAAATGTCCTTCTAGCCTCTCCTAGGTATGAAACTTTAGTGAAGAAACTATTGCAACATCTTCAACAACTAAGGATCTAGCATCTACTAATGTATCCATATTTATTTAGGATCATCCTATCTCGAATTAGTAAGGTCACAAGAAATTGAAATTCTATCTCACTTTTTTCAAGAGTCACAAAAACATCCCAAAATTTATAGTAGTGTCATACAGTTCACCAATCAAATTTTCAAAGTTTAGATAGGCAAAAAGGGTCAAATAGAACAACTATAATATGCATTATGAACAAAATATTCATATAGCATTTGCATTCCCGCTCATTGCAATCAACACACTCATGTAGGAACATTGTTTGTCGAATTTGTAGAGCCTTAATAGTTAGGAATATAATTCCATAATTTTTTCCAAGTCATAAAGCATCCCTCAATTATTGAAAGGGTTATACAATTCTTCCATATTTTTCCCAAAGTTTAGATGCTAAAAAGAATCCAAGTTTGCATCATAAGAAAAATATTCAATTTGCTTTTCACTCCACTCTTTACAATAAAGGTCAACATATTTATTTAGGCCATTGGGCCGACTTTTTCAATTTGCATATGGGGAGTTGGAAAAAGTCAAAAAATATTAATTTTCATTACATAATTTTATAATTTAATTTTGATGGATTTAGTGTATAATAATTTTATAATATTATATTTGCTAATATATCATTTTATAATTTGATGAATATATAACACTTTTTTCACTATCAATGCATTCCTATTAAATCCATAAATTTATTTTCAGGCCCAAAACATTAATATAAATTTATTTGAGAGCTTAACTTAGGCATCTATGTAAAGATACATCGTTAACCAAAAGAAACTCGTCACATAAGTTATTTTATAATTAACTCAAATTCAAATTTCAAACAACTACTCATGATGGATGAGTTGTCATTTGTTTATTAGCTGATTTATATTGTTAGTGTATGACAATTAAACTCTTTATTTATATTTCACTTCAAAAAATATATTTAAAGGTTATTTATGGACATTCCTTTAGTAACCATTGTGAACACCATATTTTTATCTTCAATTTACTTGTTTATTTCCTTTTTTATTTTATTCTTTTCCTTTCTTTTTGTGTGCATTTGAACTTTGAATTTAACTTCTAGTTGACTCAATAAAAATTTAAAATCAGATCAAATCTTAATTGGCTCAACAAAAATCAGATCAAAATCTTAACTGACTCAATCTAACTGAACTCCCAAAATCACTCTAATCTAGTCTCTATGTAATAACTAGTCGTGCCATCATCCTAAAAGAGGTCCCTGGTTTTTTTTTTTTTTTTTAATTTGCTTTACCTTTATGTTGATTCAGTGAAACAGGTTTGTTTCTTTGTTTCATTTTTTACTTTATCTAAATTCATTTCCTTTATTTCTCTTTTGGTTAGATCCTGTTTTGGCTTTTATTAGGTTGGTTTGGGTTAGTCTCTTAGGCCTGTAGGATTTTTTCTTTTTACTAGATTTGTTTTTTATTTTTTTTTCATTTGAGTGAGGTCCGTTTGTTTCCTTCAAGTCTTGGTTTGTTTTTTTTTTTTAATTTTTTTAAAACTTTAATCATGAACAAGGAGTGGATTTCTTTTTAATAATTTGTCAGTCAAAATATATTTTTAAAATTAAAATCAATCAACACACTTTTTTATTTTCTTTTTTAACTAAAATTCATCAAACACATAATTATTTTCTACAAGAACGATGTGATTGAGTTCCTTATTACACTAAGATACGTAACGTAACCCATAACTATCAAGCCAAAACTAATTTTTCTTCAAATTTTGTTCTCTTCTTCTATTTATTATTCATTTATTTATTTGTATATAATTGTTATATTTTTTTGGGAAAAAATAAATATTATTAGAGTTATAAATTAATTTGCGTAATGAACTCTAAGGTAACCGTATTATACAATGTATTAAGGGTGTAGTGGATTAGTTTCACCTTCCCTAATCATAATTAGACTTTACCCATATCTTTTCAAAAGATTAATTTTGCCAAATTGAATGGTTTTCCAATTTTTGCCAAAATTAAAATTGGTGGCATTTTTTATTTTAATTTATTTCTTTCAGGAATAAATTTTATTTGTTGTCATTTTGTTATGTTGCCCTCTAAATACGTTGTAACAACCTTGCACATAGGAGTATCTGTCGAATGATAGTGTAAAAAAAGTTTGCATCAATAATATATTTAAATTAAAACACTATACTATTGACCACAATATATAAGTTAAGGGAAGTTAAAGAAATTGAAGGAAATTAAGAAAATTTTAAAATAGACAATAAATTAAATTATATATAATAAAAAACAAATAAAATAAGAAATACATTTGAAAATTTATCTAAAAATTAAAAAAGTAAATTGATCTGCATGCACATGCCTATCAATTCACTAGTTTTAAATAAGTAGTCATTCTTGAGGGTCAACACTTTCATTTAAGATTATTGCTTTTAGGAATTGCATAATGAATAAGTGATAGAAATACCATCCCACAATTTTTGTCCATAGAAAAATACCAAGTCTTTTAGAGGATCTAAACCCCACATATATATTAGGCAAAAGAAACAACCACACACCACGCCAGGCAAAGCCTTCCGTCACCAATTAATCTAATCAAAGCCATAATTCTATATGGCATTATCACTTCTAGTGCAATCTGTATGTCCGCAAAGTAAAAGTCCACATGCATTAGATGAATCATCAAGCATCCTACAATTTTTGTACCCCAAGATTGGGTAGGCCATCACAACTAGCGGCAAGCACAAATACCAAGTCTTTTGCACCCCAAGGCTTCATTAGTGAAGTCTAAGGAAACAAAAAGACTCGTGTGTGTCAAAAGATCCAATATCAGCATCTGATCAAGACATGTGTTGTGCAATGGGGACAATGCAATGCAAATACCAATCTTTTCCCCTTCAATATGGCCATCAAGGACGAGGAAAGGTTTGCAAAGCAGAATCCCATACTCGAAGCACCCACGCACATCCATATCAGCACAACAAAAGCACATGGTAGAAATGATATTAACCAGAAGCACCTAGGCATTGCAAAAGACACACACACTAAAAAAGAAGCAACATTGCAAGATACAGACCAAAATTTTCGACAAAAGCCACATAAAAGGATCAGGTAGAATACATATGTATATGTCACCAAATCAGTATCTCATAGCAATATCAATGCCCACTAATACCACAGAAACCAACTCTGAACAAGAACTCAAATGTTGATTGGCAAAAGGAGAACATTGCCGTCAAGGAGAGAAAGCCTTCATATGAAACTAGCTCGAGAAGGCACAAAGACTACAATATGGGTTTATAATATGCCACTGGAAAAAAAATCAAAACAAAATTTTCCTCATGACAGTGAAGAAATTCACTTCTACACCAAAAAAGACACCAATACCATAAGATAGAAACATGAATATAGCAAGAAGAGTGAGCAGAGACAACAAAGAAATAAACACAAAAAGAACCTCATGGAGAATAAAAATAGCACCACTCTTTCCATCTTCTAACTTGTTCCAAATTAAGAACAAACATTTCAAGGCAGAAGGGAATTTTCTCACAACACATTCTAGTACAATATCCCATGCGTCAGAGTATACACAATTTCCATTTCCCAAGATGGTTTGAAGTTCTGAAACATCATGCAAAAGTTTCATTTACGATTTCTCAAGTTGAATTCCTGAATATGAATTATGAATAAAATATTCATTTAGCGTCTGCATTCCACCTCACTAAGGGTCAACATATTCATGCAAGGACATCACTTCTCAAATTTATTGGGCCTTAATAGATAGCGGTTTCATTTCATTATTTTTAAGGTCATTAAAGCATCCCAAATTTTTTGAAAGCGTCAAACAGCTCACCCATTTTTTTCCAAAGTATAGATAGCAAAAAAAAGTCGGCTAAACCATATGAGGTATGCATTAAGAATAATACTTATTTTGCTTTTTGGTCATTGGTTACTAAGGGTCACCATGTTTATTTAGGACCAAAGCTTCACAAATTTGTAAAGTCGTTGGGAATTGGAATACTATCCCATGTTTTTCCCCCAATTTTTTAGACGCAATTGATGATCTCCTCAATGTAATCCTTGGAACTTTGAAGCTTCTCCCGATCAAGCATCTCTAGAACAGGACGCTCTATGTAGGGAGGGATGTAATTCCCCAAAAGAAGCCTTCCATTGACTCAAGCTCCCTTCATCTAGTTCCCAAGAAATCTAAACCAGTGCATCACACACTCCATATAAAGCACGAAGCTGGGCATTGGTTTCCAATATAGCATATTCATTAGGGCCAAGAGAGAGAGGCTTCAGACCTAATGGCATCAACTGGATGGAGGAGGGGCCAATAGCACATGTATAGCAATCTCCTCCTTCGCCTCCGGAGGTATGAAACTTTAGTGAAGAAACTATTGCAACACCTTCAACAACTAAGGATCTAGCATCTAATAATGTATCCATATTTATTTAGGTTCATCCCATCTCGAATTAGTAAGGTCACAAGAAATTGAAATTCTATCTCACTTTTTTCAAGAGTCACAAAAACATCCCAAAATTTATAGAAGTGTCATATGGTTCACCAATCAAATTTTCAAAGTTTAGATAGGCAAAAAGTTGAATAGAACAACTATAATATGCATTATGAACAAAATATTCATGTAGCATTTGCATTCCCGCTCATGCAGTCAACACACTCATGTAGGAACATTGTTTGTCGAATTTGTAGAGCCTTAATAGTTAGGAATATCATTCCATAATTTTTTCCAAGTCATAAAGCATCCCTCAATTTTTGAAAGGGTTATACAATTCTTCCATATTTTTCCCCAAAGTTTAGATGCTAAAAAGAATCCAAGTTTGCATCATAAGCAAAATATTCAATTTGCTTTTCACTCCACTCTTAGGACAATAAGGATCAACATATTTATTTAGAGTGATCGTGTCTCAATAACATATTTTTAAATTTAAAGAAGTAAGACAAAAATGAACTGGTTATTAAACAATATTGTACCACATGTATATGACAAATCATAAGATAAGATAAAAACTTTAGTTCTAGCAATTCCAAGACATACGAATAAAGATCATGCATAGTTCTAGCTAATTCAACTGGAATTCACATATGGATTGTTCCCTTTTCCTATTTTTCATTCAACTATACTTCTTTCGATTTACTTGATCAGAATCACATTAGTTTTCTAGCCTTCCTGTAATTTCATTCAAGGTCATCACTTTTTGAAATTACAAAGCCTTAATAGATAGGAATATCATTTAATAATTTTTCTCAAGTCATAAAGCATCACACAATTTTTAAAAGCATCATATAGTTCTTCCATCTTTCTTCCAAACTATCCATATGCACCATGAATAAAATATTCATTTTTTATTTGCATTCCAACTCACCAAGGGTCAATATATTTACATGAGGACACTGCTTCTTGAATTTACAAGGCCTTAATAGAGAATGTTATTCGATATATTTTTTTTTCAGGTCATAAAGTTATCCCACAATTTTTTAAATTGACATTTTTTCCAAAAATTTAGATAGCTAAAAAAGTTCATACAACACATTCTAAGTTTTCATTATTAAAAAAAATTCATTTCACTTTTGAAAGTCACGTCACCAAGAAGTTAAAAAGATACCACAAACTGCAAAATTTTATTGCATGAATTCACTAAATCCTTCATTGGCATTCCTATTGAGAAACTCCAGCTTCATGTTAACAAGTTGGGAGTTTCTCTAATAGGTATGAAAAGCATTGCAAAACAGAACCACATAGTCAACTTAATAAATAGCAATCTCATTCTATAATTCTTTCCAAGTCATAAAGCATCCCACAAGTTCTGAAAGGGTTAAATAGTTCTTCTATATTTTTTCCAAAATTTAGATGATAAAAAGAATCGGATAAATCACCCTAAGTTCACATTATGAATACAATATTGATTTTGCTTTTGGGTCCAAGGTCATTAGGGGTCAACATATTTATTTAGGATCATCCCGTCTCGAATTCTATCACTTTTTTCAAGAGTCACAAAATCCCACAATTTATAGAAGTGTCATAGTTCACCAATCAATTTTTCAAAGTTTAGATAGGCAAAAAAGGTCGAATAGAACAACCATAATGTGCATTATGAACAAAATATTCATGTAGCATTTGCATTCCCGCTCATCGCAGTCAACACACTCATGTAGGAACATTGTTTTTTGAATTTGTAGAGCCTTAATAGTTAGGAATATCATTCCATAATTTTTTCTAAGTCATAAAGCATCCCTCAATTTTTGAAAGGGTTATACAATTCTTCCATATTTTTTCCCAAAGTTTAGATGCTAAAAAGAATCCAAGTTTGCATCATAAGCAAAATATTCAATTTGCTCTTCACTCTCAGGACAATAAGGGTCAACATATTTATTTAGAGTGATCGCGTCTCGAATTTGTAAAGTCACAAGAAATTGGAATCCTAGCCCATACTTTTTTCCCATAGTCATAAAAACATCCCACATTTTTTTATTGTATAAAAATGTTTACCAAACAGTTTTTCAAAGTTTAGATAGGCATAAAGGGTCGGATATAGCATCCTAAATATACATGATGAATAGAAATTTATTTTGCATTTGCATTCGGCACATGACAGTCAACAAATTAATGTAGGGACATCGTTATTTCGATTTATATCGTCATATTAGATATGGAATACCATTCGACAATTTTTCCAAGTCATAAATCATCCCACAATTTTTATTCCAAGTTATAAATCATCCCACAATTTTTAGAAGGTTAGATAGCTCTTCCAACTTTTTTTCCAAAATTTAGATGCTACAAGAGAGTCAAAAGAGCATCTCAAATTCGCATTATGAATAAAATATTCATTTTGCTTTTGGATCTCAAGCCCCACCAAAGTCAACATATTTATTTATGATCAATATCATTCCTTAACTTTTTCCAAGGCACAAAACATCCCTCAATTCGCATTATGAATGAAATATTCATTTTGCTTTCAATCTCAAGCCACCAAGGTCAACATATTTATTTATAAACAATATCATTCCTTAACTTTTTCCAAGGCACAAAACATCCCCCAATTTTTGAAAGGGTTAGACATTTCCTCCATCTCTTTTCCAAAATTTAGATGCCACAAAAGAGTAAGATAAAGCATCTCAAATTCACATTATGAATAAAATATTCATTTTGCTTTTGAATCTCAAGCCACCGAGTCAACATATTCATTTGTGCGGAATATCATTCCACAATTTTTTCCAAATCACAAAACATCCCACAATTTTTGAAAGGTCATAATTCTTCCATCTCTTTTTCAAAATTTTTATGCCACAAATAGTCGGATAAAGCATCTCAAGTTTGCATTACGAATAAAATATTCACTTTGCTTTTGGATCTCAAGCCACTGAGGGTCAACTTATTCATTTGTCATAAATATCATTCCATAATTTTTTTTCAAGTTATAAAGCATCCCACAATTTTTTAAGGTTTGAAGTTTTTCCATCTCTTCTTCAAAATTTAGATGCTATGGAGAGTCAATAAAACATCTCAAATTCACCTCACGTATAAAATATTCATATGGATTTTGGATCTCAAGTCAGCAAGAGTCAACATATTCTTTATGATGAATACAATTCCATGATTTTTTTTCCAAGTAATATCGTCGATAAAGCAACTCACAATTTTTGGAAGGGTCACAATTCTTCTATCTCTTTTTCAAAATTTCGATGCTAACAAAAATGTCAAATAAAGCATCTCAAGTTTGCATTGCGAATAAAATATTCATTTTGCTTTTGGATCTCAAGACATGGCGCATCAAAACACTCATTTATAATAAATATTATTCTATAATTTTTTGCAAATCACAAAGCATCTCACAATTTTTGGAAGGGCCACAGCACATCCATCTCTTTTCCAAAATTTCGATGCTACAAAAAAGGTCGATAAAGCATCTCAAGTTTGCATTGCGAAAAATAATCATTTTGCTTTTGGATCTCAAGCAATGGAGTGTCAAAATACTCATTTATGATGAATATTATTCTATAATTTTTGGCAAATCACAAAGCATCCCACAATTTTTGGAAAGACCACATTCTTCCATCTCTTTTCCAAAATTTTGATGCTACAAAAAAGGTCGGATAAAGCATCTCAAGTAACAAAGCATCCCACAATTTTCGCAACGATCACAATTCTTCCATCCCTTTTTCAAAATTTCGATGCTACAAAAAAGGTCCAAAGCATCTCAAGTCACAAAGCACCACACAATTTTTGGAAGGGTCAAAAGTTCTTCCATCTCCTTTTGATGCTACAAAAAAGGTTGAATAAAGTATCCCAAATTTGCATTTAAAATAAAATATTCATTTTACTTTTAGATTTCAAGCCACGGAGGGTCAAAATACTCATTTTTGATGAATATTATTCAATATTTTTTTCCAAAACACAAAGCATCCCACAATTTTTTAAAGGGTCAAGTTTCTTCCATCTCTTTTCCAAAATTTCGATGCTACAAAAAAGATCGGCTAAAACATCTCAATTTTGCATTAAAAATAAAATATTCATTTTACTTTTGGATCTCAAGCCATAGAAGGTCAAAATACTCATTTCTAATTAATATTGTTCCATAATTTTTTCCAAATCAAAAGAGGGTCAAGTAGTTCTTCCATCTCTTTTCCAAAATTTCATGCAACAAAAAAGGTCAAATAAAGCATCAAGTCACAAAGCATCCCACAATTTTTGGAAGTGTTACAGTTCTTCCATCTCTTTCAAAATTTCATGCTACAAAAAGATCAGAAAAGCATCTCAAGTTTGCATTAAAAATAAAATATTCATTTTATTTTTGGATCTCAAGCCACAGAGGGTCAAAATACTCATTTCTAATGAATATTATTCCATATTTTTTGCAAATCACAAAGCATCCCACAATTTATTAAAGGGTCAAGTAGTTCCTCCATCTCCTTTCCAAAATTTCGATGCTACAAAAAGGTCGAATAAAGGATCTCAAGTCACAAAACACCCCACAATTTTTGGAAAGGTCAGTTCTTCCATCTCTATTTCAAAATTTTGATGCTACAAAAAAAGTTTGATAAAGCATCTCAAGTCACAAAGCATCACACAATTTTACGAATGGTCAAAGTTCTTCCATCTCTTTTTCAAAATTTCAATGCAACAAAAAAAATAGAATAAAGCATTTCAAGTTTGCAATAAAAATAAAATATTCATTTTACTTTTGAATCTCAAGCTACAGAGGGTCAAATACTCATTTCTACGAATATTATTCCATATTTTTTTTGCAAATCATCAAGCATCCCACATTTTGGGAAGGGCCACTGTCATTCTATCTTTTTTCAAAATTTCGATGCTACAAAAAAGATCGGATAAAGCATCTCAAGTTTGCATTGCGAATAAAATATTCATTTTACTTTTGGATCTCAAGCCACGGATGGTCAAAATACTCATTTCTGATGAATATTATTCCATAATTTTTTGCCAATCACAAAGCATTCCACAATTTTTTAAAGGGTCAGTGCTTCCATCTCTTTTTTAAAATTTCGATGCTACAAAATGGTTGATAAACCATCTTAAGTCACAAAGCATCCCACAATTTTTGGAAGAGTCAATTCTGTCATCTCTTATCCAAAATTTCGATACAACAAAAAAGTTCGGATAAAGCATCTCAAGTCACAAAGCACCCCACAATTTTTGGAAGTGTTACAGTTCCTCCATCTCTTTTTGATGCTACAAAAAAGGTTGGATAAAGCATCTCAAATTTGCATTAAAAATAAAATATTCAGTTTACTTTTGGATCTCAAGCCACGCGGGTCAAAATACTTATTTCTCGAATATTGTTCCATAATTTCTTCTAAATCACAAAGCATCCCACAATTTTTTAAATGGTCAAGTAGTTCTTCCATCTATTTTCCAAAATTTCAATGCTACAAAAATGGTCGAATAAAACATCTCAAGTCACAAAGCATCCCAATTTCTGAAACAAGTTCTTCCATCTCTTTCAAAATTTCATGCTACAAAATGGTCGATAAAGCATCTCAAGTTTGCATTAAAAAATAAAATATTCATTTTGCTTTTGGATCTCAAGTTACGGGGTCAAATACTCATTTCTAACGAATATTGTTCCATAATTTTTTCCAAATCATAAAGCATCCCACAATTTTTTAAAGGGTCAAGTAGTTCTTCCATCTCATTTCCAAAATTTCGATGCTACAAAAAAGGTCGATAAAACATCTCAAGTCACAAAGCATCCCACAATTTCTAGAAGGGTTATAGTTCTTCCATCTTTTTCAAAATTTCGATGCTATAAAATGGTCGGATAAAGCATCTCAAGATTGCATTAAAAATAAAATATTTTTTTTACTTATGGATCTCAAGCTACGGAGGGTCAAAATACTAATTTTTGATGAATATTATTCCATAATTTTTTCCAAATCACAAGACATCCCACAATTTTTGGAAGGGTCATAGTTCTTCCATCTCTTTTTCAAAAATTCAATGATACAAAAAAGGTCAGATAAAGCATCTCAAGTTTGCATTAAATATAAATATTCATTTTACTTTGGATTTTTAGCACGGAGGGTCAAAATACTCATTTCTGATGAATATTGTTCCATAATTTTTTCAAAATCACAAAGCATCCCACAATTTTTCAAGGGTCAAGTAGTTCTTCCATCTCTTTTCCAAAATTTCGATCCTACAAAATAGGTAAGATAAAGCATCTCAAGTCACAAAGCATCCCAAAATATTTGGAAGGGCCAAAGTTCTTCCATCTCTTTTCCAAAATTCGATGCTACAAAAAGGTCGGATAAAGCATCTCAAGTTTGCATTAAAATAAAATATTCATTTTACTTTTGGATCTCAAGCCACGAGAGTCAAAATACTCATTTCTAATGAATATTATTCCATAATTTTTTCCAATCACAAAGCATCCCACAATTTTTTAAAGGGTCAAGTAGCTTCCATCTCTTTTCCAAAATTTCATGCAACAAAAAAGGTCCAATAAAGCATCTCAAGTCACAAAGCATCCCACAATTTTAGGAAGGAAAATTCTTCCATCTCTTTTTCAAAATTTTGACTACAAAAATTGTTGGATAAAGCATCTCAAGTAACAAAGCATCCCACAATTTTTGGAAAGGTCACAATTCTTACATCTCTTTTTCAAAATTTCAATGCTACAAAAAAGGTCGGATAAAGCATCTCAAGTCACAAAACACCTCACAATTTTTGGAAGGGTCAGTTTTTCCATTTTTTGATGCCACAAAAAGTCCGATAAAGCATTCAAATTTGCTTTAAAAATAAAATATTCATTTTACTTTTGGATCTCAAGCATGAGGGTCAAAATACTCATTTCTGATGAATATTATTCCATAATTTTTTCCAAATCACAAAGCATCCTACAATTTTTTAAAGGGTCAAGTAGTTCTTCTATCTCTTTTCCAAAATTTCAATTCTACAAAAAAGGTCATAAAACATCTTAAGTCACAAAGCATCCCACAATTTTTGGAAGGGTCACATTTCTTCCATCTCTTTTCCAAAATTCATGCTACAAAAGTCGATAAAGCATCTCAAGTTTGCATTAAAAATAAAATATTCATTTTGCTTTTGAATCTCAAGCCACGAGGGTCAAATACTCATTTCTATGAATATTATTCCATAATTTTTTGCCAATCACAAAGCATCCCACAATTTTTAAAGGGTCAAGTAGTTCTTCCATCTCTTTTCCAAAATTTTGATGCTGAAAAAAGGTTGGATAAAGTATCTTAAGTCACAAAGCATCCCACAATTTCTGAAAGGGTTACAGTTCTTCCATCTTTTTTCAAAATTTCGATGCTACAAAAATGGTTGATAAAGCATCTCAAGTAACAAAGCATCCCATAATTTTTAAGGGTCACAATTCTTGCATCTCTTTTCAAATTTCTACGCTATAAAAAGGTTAGATAAAACATCTCAAGTCACAAAGCACCACACAATTTTTGGAAGGGTCACAATTCTTCCATCTTTTTGATGCCACAAAAAAGGTCATAAAACATTCAAATTTGCATTAAAAATAAAATATTCATTTTACTTTTGGATCTAAAGCCACGGAGGGTCAAAATACTCATTTCTAAAATATTATTCCATAATTTTTTGCAAAACACAAAGTACCCCACAATTTTTTAAAGGGTCAAGTAGTTCTTCCTTCTTTTTCAAAATTTCAATGCTAAAAAAATGGTCGGATAAAGCATCTCATGTTGTAGGAAAATAAAATATTCATTTTACTTTTGGATCTAAAGCCATTGAAGGTCAAAATTCTCATTTTGATGAATATTATTCCATAATTTTTTCCAAAACACAAGCACCCACAATTTTTTAAAGGGTCAAGTAACTCTTCCATCTCTTTTGAAAATTTCGATGCTATAAAAATGATCGATAAAGCATCTCAAGTTTGCATTAAAAATAAAATATTCATTTTACTTTTGAATCTCAAGCCACAGAGGGTCAAAAATACTCATTTATGATGAATATTATTCCATAATTTTTTCCAAATCACAAAACATCCCACAATTTTTTAAAGGTCAAGTAGTTCTTCCATCTCTTTTCTAAAATTCAATGCTACAAAAAGTTGTAAAACATCTCAAGTCACAAAGCATCCCACAATTTCTGAAGGGTCACATTCTTCCATCTCCTTTTCAAAATTTCGATGCTACAAAAATGGTCAGAAAAACATCTCAAGTTTGCATTAAAAATAAAATATTCATTTTACTTTTGGATTTCAAGGCATGAAGGGTCAAAAAATACTCATTTATGATGAATATTATTCCATAATTTTTTTTCAAATCACAAAGCATCCCACAATTTTTAAAGGGTCAAGTAGTTCTTCCATCTTGTTTCCAAAATTTCAATGCTACAAAAAAGTCATAAAGCATCTTAAGTCACAAAGCATCCCACAATTTCTGGAAGGGTCAGTTCATCTATCTCTTTTTCAAAATTTCATGCTACAAAAATGGTTGAAAGCATCTCAAGTTTGCATTAAAAATAAAGTATTCATTTTACTTTTGGATCTCAAGCCACAAAGGGTCAAAATACTCATTTTGATGAATATTATTCCATAATTTTTTCCAAATCACAAAGCATCCCACAATTTTTTAAAGGGTCAAGTAGTTCTTCCATCTCTTTTCCAAAATTTCGATGCTAAAAAAAATCGGATAAAGCATCTCAAGTCACAAAGCATCCCACAATTTCTGAAGGGCCACAGTTCTTCCATCTCTTTTCAAAATATGATGCTACAAAAATGTTCGGAAAGCATCTCAAGTTTACATTAAAAATAAAATATTCATTTTATTTTTGGTTCTAAGCCACGGAAGGTCAAAAAATACTCATTTCTAATGAATATTATTCCATAATTTTTTCCAAATCACACCATAATTTTTTCCAAATCATAGCATCCCACAATTTTTAAAGGTCAAGTAGTTCTTCCATCTTTTCCAAAATTTCAATGCTACAAAAAGGTAAAGCATATCAAGTCACAAAGCATCCCACAATTTTTGGAAGGGTCAACATACTCATTTATTATCATCGCGTATCAAATTTACAATATCAAAGAGAGAGGAATATCATGCCACAATATTTTTGAGTGAAATATCCCAAAAATTTTAATATTGAAAGAAATTTTTAGATGCTAAGAATAATGAAAATTTTCCAAAAAAGCATTAAAAAATTATAAAGAAAAATAAAAAAGCTAGAAATAAGAAAAGAAAAAATTAAATGCTGAAATCATGAGAAAAAAATTTATAAACTGAAAGGAAAAAAAAAATCTAAGAAGCAAAAGTCAGAGGCATAATCAAACATATGTTGGCTTTGGTTAGACGAAGCGTACCTTTTTCTAACACGTCACTTTTCACTCGTTGGCTTTTTCCACCGCAAGTCTTAGTTGTGACTTTTGAATATAATCAAACTTATAAGTTTTCTCTTCCTGTAGCATATCAATCTGTAACATCAATATGAATCAACATCAAAACTAATCCTTCTTTAAATACAATTTCAGAGTTATGCACCGTTTTAAAAGTCTACTACTCACCGGACATGTGATGAGTTACCATTCCCATGACCATCACCCCTATTCTTCTTCCAAGGAAAAGAAATAAAGAAAATAAAAAAGTCTGCCCCAAAACCTGCATCGAGCATGGAGGTTAAAGTCAAAACCCCCTAAATATGTATGGTTCAGTTACATTAAAAGAAACAAATCAAGAAGTTAAAAGATACCACAAGCTTCAAAATTTCAATGCATTTGTGGAACTGGTCAATAGAGTCAAGACCGTGCTCAAAATCTATAACAGCAATCTCTTCATCAGTCATTTTTGTCATCTGCCGGAACAATTCTTTAATATTTGCACCCATGTAAGAATCAGGCCCACACCATAAGCTAAAATCTGGCACTTTAGCAAATGCCTGCACCAAGAGGAGACCATAAGCAACTTAAGAAAAAAGCACTGAAGGGGCTTAGTGGATGCATCCATACGGCCATTACAAAGTGAAAGAGGAACATAAAATTTGTATCTGATCAACCTGTAGGATAGTCAAGAGAACATTTGATGAAGTACAGGTTATTGTTGGCACAACCTCATGTTCACACGCCTTGTCTCTAAGTTGGTGATAATGTGTATGACCTGCAAGGTAGACCTAGAAGCGGCCTCAAAATACTCCATCTAAACAGGAGTAGCTGCAGGCTTCAGCAGCAGCCAGAGAACACAGCCAATGCACACCAACCTGCATATACCAGAAGAAAAGTAAGGACTGTTCTTTCCTGAAGCACAAACAATGAAACTTACTAATCTCTTAAACTGCAGGCATGCAACAAATTTGATTCGTGTCATAAGGGAAACATATTTAGAGTTCATCTGCTAGACGTACTTCACATATCTTCGTAATTTTATGCCTGGGCCTGCTAATGGCTATCTTCAAAAGCAGAGAAGGCAAACAAGAAAAAGGCATACCTCATTATAAGTTATAACCAATTTGGTCAAGGATGGCACAGGCGCACACATTTTCTGACATAAAGAGTATCATATAAAGGCACTGATATGTATGAATATGCAAATAAAGCATGGTCAACAATGAGCCACTTTGGTCTATTCATAAAATATAAGCCAATGTAAGAGCCCTGCAAACGCATGTACCAAAGGTTACATGATCTTTAGTGCCAATAATTAAAATAAATAATTGACTGCATGAGTATGAATTGGCATTAACCTTTGGGATTCCATAATTAATCAATCCAGAGCCAATAGCTGAACGTGCACCAACTGCTTCTCCAAATGTCATCCACTTGTACCTTGAGAGAACAGTAAGAATAGAAATGATGAGAAGATTCTAAATAAATTTGAGTAAAAAATCAAAGAAGACAAAGAAAGCATCATGGACTAATAATTGAGCTGCTTACTCTCCCTACTGTTCCATCAGCTCGGATTGGGTTCCCAAGTATTTATAGACTTGAAAAGTGCCAGCAGAGCGCCTGTGATTAAAGATGTAAATAAAATGTAACTCAATTTCATACACGGCTTGTTCCCTTTTCCTATTCTTCATGCAACTATAGTTCTTTTCAATTTACTTGATCAGAATAATCACACAAGCTTTCTAGCCTTCCAGTAATTTCTGACATACAAGCAGAGATTATACATAAATCTAGCTAATTCAACTGGAATTCATACAAGGATTGTTCCCTTTCCTATTTTTTTCCTATTTTGCATTCAACTAGACTTCTTTCCTATTTACTTGATCAGAATCACAATAGTTTTCTAGCCTTCCTGTAATCTCTCTAATTATCTTATGTTTCATATCATTTTGGACCCTTTATAGCTAATTATCTTGTATTAATTATTAACAGCTTGTTTAAAAGGATAGAAGAATATCCCCACAGCTTCCTCAATAAGATACCTCAATAAGATACTCTATAAAATTGATAGGATAATTTAAGCACATAAAAAAGCTAGAGTACCAACCGAGACAGAACTCTATGGCTCTTTCAACACACCGTCA
Organism: Dalbergia oliveri; assembly: GCA_030441495.1. Classification (NCBI taxonomy): domain Eukaryota; kingdom Viridiplantae; phylum Streptophyta; class Magnoliopsida; order Fabales; family Fabaceae; genus Dalbergia; species Dalbergia oliveri. Next base: position 14,055,808 of record JAMLFY010000008.1, read on the forward strand.
CGCCATATTAGTGGTTTTCCTGAGATAGATGAAAATGATCTCATGTAGACAATAATATCCTGTAATAAGAAAACAAAGATGAGTCAGCTCTAATGCTCCAATAGTGCTCTGTACTCCAGTTGCGTGATCCAGCTTCACGAATTTTTGCTGTATACTGTGCAGGTGAAGTGAAAACGAACAAGTCAGAAACTTCATATGTGACCAGTGATTGAACAGTAAGAACTCAAGCCAGCAACTCTACCACTGGCAGAAATAGAAATATGCTGGGCATTAAGAAGTACTGTCAGCTGAATTCTGATAGAGACACTTCATTTTGACAGGATTGCTTCTTGTCATCATCTGTGCGATTGACTTCAGAAGTACTGTCACTCAACGATTTAGTAAGCTTGTCAGTATTTGGCAAGCTATGCAAGCCAAGGGCTGAATTAATTGCATCTAAACAATCAGGATCAATCACTTGATGGACGCTTTGCGATGTTATCAATTCTTTCAATTCCTACATCTGAACCATTCTGGAATTGACGCCTTTCCAGCAGCGATGCTTTTCTTGATCCAAAGACAATGAAAATGTTATAAATTTTGTTCGATCCAAACGTCCGAAGCAATGCCCATGAGGATTGATTGTCCGTTGCTTTATAACAAGAGTCAGATACGTTAATCTGTGGAAGAATTAGAATTAGGGCTAGAGTCAGTATAATTTAACAGTTCGATCTCACCGTCAGGATTTTGTTCGAACAAGAATCACCAAGACCTTGCCAAGATTAGAGGTGTCTTCTCTCTTTTCTGCTTTTTTCTTCCCATTACCAAAACAGCTATGTTTATCTTTACCTAAACATCAAAGTCAGTATAATTTAACTATTGACAGACGAGTAAATTCACGAACCGTTAGATATGAAAGACGCATCAAGATTCGGTGCAAGAATCATCGTTTACTATCAAAGTCAGTAATTTAACAATCATTGTCACTAGCGAGAGACGAGTCACGCAAAACCTTAGAAGCCTCCTATTTTTGGCTCGCAACGGTTCCGCCTCCTCTTCACGTTTCTTGCGAACGATGTTTCGATGATGAAAGACGCATCAAGATTCGGTGCAAGAATCACACGGCGATGATGATGATGATGACGGTTGAGTGGGTGCGGCGGAGAAATGGGGGCATACCTTGGTGCGCGGCGTTGGTGAAGGAACGAGAGAGTGACTGATCAATCATCAATCATCAATCATTGCCATACGAATGTCATAGCATACATATTCAGTGTGTGTTTCCCGTGCTCTGTCAAAAAACCCGCCTTCTTACTTCTTTCATAAGCGATCACTACACCGCCTTCTGGGATAGGCCATTGGGCCGGCTTCGGTCAATCAGCATATGGACCGAGTTGGCTCGAAAAGTCGAAAAATATTAATATTCATCACATAATTTTAAAATTTAATTTTGATACACTTGGGATATAAAATTTTTTTATAATATTATATTTGATAATATATCATTATATAATTGGATGAATTTGTTACACTTTTAATGCATTCCTATTAAATTCATAAATTTTTTTTTAGGTTTAAAAAATTAATATAAATTTTTTTAAAAGCTCATAAGAGTGTAAAACAAACTTGCGTCAATAATATAATTAAATTAAAACATTACACTATTGACCACAATATAAAAGCTAAGAGAAGTTAAAGAAATTGAAGGAAGTTAAGAAAAATTTTAAAATAGGAAATAAATTAATATATATATAATAATAAATAAATAAAATAAGAAATACATTTTAAAATTTATCTAAAAATTAAAAAAAACATTAAATGATCTGCCTAGCCTATCAATTCACTAGTTTTAAATAAGTAGTCATTCTTAAGGGGCAACATGTTCATTTAAAATTATTGCTTTTAGAAATTGCATAACCAAAAAGTGATAAAATTGTCCCACAATTTTTGTCCATAGAAAACAATCTATAAATTTTAAAGAGTCAGAAGGTACTCCAACAATATTTTTACGGTCAAATAAACATAAAAGATTGAATAATGAACACAATATTCATTTCATTTTGCATTTAAGGTCACTAAAAGTCCATATATTCACCTTGGGTCATCAATTTTCAAATTTGTATCGAGTTAAGTTGTAATACCTGGTATATATATGTCCTTAGACAAATTTCTATCCCTTAGGGTTTCCCAAAACTTCCGTGTAGCTCAGAAGCCTTGATTCCCAAGGTCATGCTTAAGCTTCAATTCTGTCGAATTATGTAGAACAGGAGCTCATCCACAACGAGCAAGCCTTCCTGTCTCAGCTTGGCTTTTCAGGCTCGCTGTGTTCAGGAGGTTCACTAGCGAGCTTTACTCATTGCAGAGCAACTATGATAGCACAATACCTAAAACAACATAGTTTTGTTACACGACCCCATCACCATAAAAACCTTCCCCTTGGTTTTCTTGACAAAAACCGAAAACTCACCCAAACCCTATCTCTTCTTCTTCCACCTTCTTCACTCCCAACCTCATTCTAACCTTCATCATCCAAGTTTCAAGGTGAGCTTTGTGTAGTTTATGCTCCTTCCCTTTTCCTTTCTTTTATGTTCTTTGGTGAGGTTTTCTTATTTCTCTCATTATTATCAAGTGAGGTACTCCCCCAATATTATTAGAGTAGATCTAAAATAATCTAGGAGCACCCATAGATCATTGATGAGTTTTGTGTTTGTAATGACAGTGGTGTCATCCGTCCTACAAAGAGTCGAATAAGCAGAGGTTCACGTTATGAATAAAAATTCATTTTGCTTTTGGATCTTAGGCCACCAAAAGTCAACATATTCATTTATGATCAATATCATTCTATAATTTTTTTTGTAACATCCTCCCAAGTACAACCTCATCCTTAAGTCATGATATCATACTTAAGAGTTATTACTTCCTAATTAGCGGACCTTTCTTAAATATCTATAGCAAGATTGATCGCTTTGTAAAGTAACTAAGCATAATTCTATTAAATGTATAATGAAGAATCAAAATATTTATTTAAATACATAATTAAGTACAGAGGGAAGCTCTTCTAAGAGCTTTACTACACTACATTCACTGTTTCATTTATATACATACAACTCCAACTAAGCACAATGAAGTAAAAACATCAACTAATAAATACTATGATTCCAAGTTCTTCAAGTTGGCTTCATTGTTTTCTGATCAACCTGGAGGCAACACAAACACAAAAACATAGGGATGAATTACACAATTCTCAGTAGGGCAACTCCCAGTTACCCATCATAATGTCATCGTCATCGCCCCAGCCATTTTGGTTTATTAAGAAAATGTGAGCATGCGACATATATCAAAGATTCATTTTAATGTTCAAAAACCATTCTTCCAAGTGGGTTTCTTTTAGCATTCAATCACTTAAAGCATATATCTCATAGTATTTTAACATTGAGTAAATCATCCTAGGAAGACAATTCAAAGTAAGTTGAGTAGCATATAATACATGCAATGAACTTATCTCAAAATGACATGATTTCACTTATGGCCACAAAGATCAAATCAGTTCATTTCTCTTTTCATTGACATAGGAAAGACTTAGTTTATACCCAACGGATATTTACTGGGCAATGTCACAATAGATAATTTATACCAAATGGTATTTATAGTGGATTACACCACTTAAAGGAAATAGACGCTTATCAGGACTCATTCCTATACGTGATCATCGAACTTCATTTTTTTCCATTTTGAATCACACATAGATCTATTCCTAGCCGATACGTCTACCAACTATAAATTGGAAGTTCCTCTTTCAATTTCCTTCCCTCATTCAACCTAAATCTTGTTTTTTGTCCATATGTCAGAACATGCACAGTAAACTTTGTACATTCTCTTTTCTTTTTCCAAATGCATGCATAAAGCACATAAAGACATTTCATTCACAATGAAATCTCAATCATGTCTCATAAGCCACTCTTTACTTCCTCTAGCATGCATATATATGTCACAAGTCATATGACCAAATAGGTAACATCAAGTGTTCATGTAATACTAGAACCAAAAATGTCATTAGTTCATCAATTCACAACATCAATTTATTTCCAGCACAATGGCAGATTTCATACCTTTGTAGCACAAATTTATTTGCCCATCAAATAATCAATTTAGAAGCTGTAAAAATTCTCAAGGACACTTCAATGTGTCCACAAGGTCTCATAAAAATTTCAACACAAATGGAGTTCTCTAACTCCTTCAATAAATTGTACAAAATCAATGGCCAGGACCACCAATTCACAGCTCATACCAAAGTTCTCATAATTTTTAACCCTAGCAAATGATTGAACCAATGCACAATAACATTTACAGTGATATTTCAATATGTTATTAACTTCGTGTAAAAATTTCAAGGGCTAGTTGAATCATTTGCTATGGTAATAAAATCGGATAAATTTATTGCTTCAGTTTCAACATTTCAGGCAGCATCAGTCTCATTTCGGTTTCTGATTTTTTTGAGGTAGTAAACATTAAAATTAACACCCAAGAAAATTCATGTAGTTAGTTTAACATGTTAAATACAACATATAATTTTTATAACTCATGAAATTACCCACAACTATACCATAAAACTCGTGCATAATTATTGCTTGCAGGACAACTAGGAATCCAGCCTAGTCCCAATTTCCTTTGAGAAAAACCCTTTTCTAACCCCATCCAAACACACCACCAAAATTCACACATCAATATCAACATATTATTCATCAATACAACCAGAAATTTGGACCTAGGTCATGCCAAAACAGATCAGAAAAATTTGACAAGAAAAGGAGTAAAAATGCTACTTTGAGTAACCTATTAGCTCCTTGGCTTCAAGATTAACCAAGCTTGCTTCTCTTCCAAAGCTCCCAATCCAACTTCAAACCCCCCTGATATCAGTGAGGTGTGAGGTAAAAGACAAGGTTTTGATAAGGAATGGAAATTTTGTTCGGTTAGATTGGTAGAGAATTAGGTGTAGAACAAGTTTTATGAAGGGATCTTAGTCTTTTAGTGAGTTTGAGCTAGTGTTTTGGGATTTAAAAGCAACTTTGAGTTCTTGAGAGAGATGACAATGGTGGCTACCTCTTCTCCTTGTCTTGGCCGAAATTTTGATGCAAGGAAATGAGAAGATGTTGATCTTATGAGTTTATGACAAAATGCATAAAATTTTCAAGTACAAAATGTTTTCTTTTCTTAAAGATAAATATTAAAATTTTGTAAACATCCTATTGGTCCTAATAAAGTGGCAATGGTGTGGCTTCTTCTATGCCACACACTTGTCTAGTTAGGTGGCAAACTTTCACTGCAAGTTCATTTGTGTAGAACCACACGAAAATCTCACGAACGGGTAAACACCATACCGATTAAACCATATTGCCCGAAAATTAATTTTAAGTATAAAATTATCATTCCCACCTATTTCTAACCTTATTCCCTTGTTTTCCTAATTTCGGGCACCTTGGCACGAATCTAGGGTTTAACGTCGCGGCCTATAGGGCCCGCAAGATTACTATTCACCCCGCCTAATTTTTTTTTTTAAACGTCCGTTGGCCACCCTCATCATTGTTAAACTATTATATTTTTAAAATTACAACTAACAAAGCTCAAATTAATTTTTAAATAATTTTTAGGGTGTTACATTTTCCAATTCATAAAGCATCATATTTTTAAAATTACAACTAACAAAGCTCAAATTAATTTTTAAATAATTTTTAGGGTGTTACATTTTCCAATTCATAAAGCATCCCATAATTTTTGAAAGGGCCAAAATTCTTCCATCTCTCTTCCAAGATTAAATGTTAAAAAAGGTCAAATAAAACATCATAATTTAATATTATAAATAAAATATTCATTTTGATTTTCGATCTCAGCCACGAGGGTCAACATATTCATGATGAATATAATTCCATAATTTTTTTTTCAAGTCATAAAGTATTCCATAATTTTTGAAAGGGTCACAGCTCTTCTATTTTTCAAAATGTAGATGATACAAAAATCGATAAAGCATTTCAAGTTTGCATCAATGATAAAATATTCATTTTGCTTTTAGATCTCAAGCCATTGAGGGTCAACATACTCATATATGATGAATATCATTCCATAAGTTTTTTCCAAATCATAAAGCATCCCACAATTTTTTAAAGGATCAAATAGTTCTTCTTCTCTTTTTCAAAATTTAGAGGCTACAAAAAGTTAGATAAAGCAACTTAAGTTTATATTATGAATAAAATATTCATGTTACTTTGGATCTCTAGCCACCATTGATCAGCATACTCATTTATGATGAATATCATACCATAAAGCATCCCACAATTTTTAAAATGTCCATCTTTTTCCATATTTAGATGCCAAAAAGAGTTGGATAATGCATTCCAAGTTCGCACTATTAATAAAATATTCATTTTATTTTTGTATGTCAAGCCACCAATTTCAATGTATTCATTTTTTATGAATATCATTTCATAATTTTTTCCAAGTTATAGAGTATTTCACAATCTTTGAAATGATCAAGACAGCTCTTCCATCTCTTTTACAAAATTTAGATGTTATAAAGAGTTGGATAAAACATCTAAGTTCGCAATATGAATAAAATGTTCACTTTGCTTTTGGATCAAGTCACCAAGGATCAACATGTTCATTTATTATTACCGTTTCTCAAATTTGCAAGGTCATAAAGAGATTGAATATCATGTCACAATTTATTTTAGGTTAGAAATATCCCACAATTTTGAATATCAATAGAGAAATTTTTACATGCTAAGAATAATGAAAAATTTATAAACGGAAAAAAAAATTTGAAAAGCAAGTGTCAAAGATATAGTCAAACATATGTTGGCTTTTGGTAAAACGGAGCATACCTTTTTCTAACATGTCGCCTTTCACTTGTGGCTTTTTCGGCTTCAAGTCTTAGTTGTGACTTTTGAATATAATCAAACATGATCAGTTCATCATGAACCCCTATCATTAATCGTTAAATCAACCATCCAATAAAAATAATAATCATCTAATGACTAATAATAAGGAATCTATAATAAAAAAAAGAAACCCAACATATAATTTGCCAATCAAACATGGAATGGATCCTCTCAATTGAATTTTACAAAGTCAAGTGTAAGATCTCGCCATTGATTTCATTCTCTTCCTGCAACATATCAATCTGTAACATCAATAATCGACATCAAAACTAATCCTTTTTTAAATAAGATTTCAGAGTTATGCACAGTTTTAAAAGTCCACTACTCACCGGACATGTGATGAGTTACCATACCCATGACTTCAATTCATTAACACACAATTATCACCCCTATTCTTCTTCCACAAAGGAAAAGAAATAAAGAAAATAAAAAAGTCTGCCCCAAAACCTGAATTGGAGATGGAGGTTAAAGTCAAAACCCCCAAAATATGTATGGTTCAGTTACATTAAAAGAAAGAAATCAACAAGTTAAAAGATACCGCAAGCTTCGAAATTTCAATGCATTTGTGTCCACTAAATCCTTCACTGGCATTTCAATTGAGGGGCTCCGGCTTCATGCTACCAAGTTGGGAGTTTCTCCAATAGGTAAGAAAAGCACTGCAAAGAACCACATTCAGCTCAATAAACAAAATCAGAAATGATAAAGGCAACGTACTGCCAAAAATTAAACGATTACATAGCTCGAGTGATCCAAGCTCATACATGGCAGACAAGCTTTCTTCTCCAAGCATTGTAGGCCATGACCCATCAAATATTTGATGTTACCCTAAGGGATCCAAGAAAGGTTAGAAAGCTTTCCGATCGTTTGCTCTTACACTTAATCTGAGTCAAAAAATAAAAATAAAGTTTATTAAAAAAAAAGTTATTAAAATCACATCCCTTTCAACTCTTCTATACCTTAACACAACACTGTTAAAACAAAATTATTCAGAACAAATAAATTCTTTGTTTTAATTGAAAGTTTGAAACAAATAACAATTCAGATTATGCAAAATCCACTAATGGGCATTAAGAGAGGGGTATTTTAGAAAAGAGAATGTCACCTTTGTAGCATTGAGAGCATTTTCAACTCTCAATTTCTTTACTCTGAGCTGCCTCAATTAGTGCTCCAACCTACACATGTTATATGATAAAATCAGGAAAGATGGAAGATATATTGTAGCAACAGATGGAAACAAAATTGGAAAAAAAAAAATCTCAGAGAAATAGCCAACATATTTCCCAGCTCCCCAGCATCGGCTTTTCGCTTGTTGTCTTTATCCGCTGGTGATTTTTGATATAATCAAGCATATATGTTCAACATCACAAAACAATAGCATAAAACTAACTTTGTTTAGGTAAGAAGGACCACACCTTTATCTAATATAATCTGTTTGTTCAGGTGAGAAGGACCACACCTTTATCTAATATAATCTATCCGCTTGTAGCATATCAATATGAATCAACTTCAAAACTCATCCTTTTTTAATTTAAATTTCAAAGTCATGCACACTTTTAAAAGTCTACTCACCGGACATATGATATTTTTACCATTCCCATGACTTCAACCCATTTACACACCAGTTAATTATCACCCTTATTCTTCTACAGTTGAAAAGAATTAAGAAAATCAAAACAAACCCTAAAATTACAGAGAAAATGAAAAATCAAAGCAAAATGCAGAGCCACAACAAAAACTTGAATTGCTATTCTACACCAAATGAAAAAGCATTGAGAATGGACAAAAGAGACAAAAATTTAATAGAGACCATGAAATAGACAAAAAAATTTAATAGTGATTGGTGATTAGCAAAGCTTCAAGTAAGAATTATATTTACGAACCAAAGCCCGGCAGTGTAGAAATTTTGTCCAGAATAGCTAGCTAGCAAAGTCTGCCTCCGAAACCTGCATCAGCAACGGAGGTTAAAGTCAAGAAGTTAGCGCACAGAATAGATGTGTATAGTTCAGTTACATTGAAAGAAATAAACCAATTAGTTAAAAACAGATACCGCAAGCTGCAAAATTTCATTGCATTTGTGTTCACTAAATCCTTCATCTGCATTCCTGTTGAGAAACTCCAACTTCATGTTAACAAGTTGGGAGTATCTGTAATAGTTCAGAAAAGCACTGCAAGACAGAACCTCATAGTTCAATACACAGAGAAATGATGAAGGCGGTGCATGGCCGAAACAATAAACAGCGGAGGAAATGGGGACAAAATCACAGAATGAGAAAACAGATATTGAGGGTGTTCTTAGTTCTTACAATAAATGAATTTTATATCAACTTCTATAAGCCTATATAACATTTACGAAAGTTGAACAATAGACAAGCTTTACCCCAAACGAAAGCGAGACTCAAGTAATTGTAAAGGATAGCAAAAGTTCAGTCAATGGCCTCAGTACTTTCTTAATGTCCTCATCTCAACCCAAATGCGATAAATAAAAGAAGCAGCTGCCAAAAGTATACAAGTGTCAAATGAATACCTCTTGAGCCTCTCTGTTAGAATACTAGTCTGGATTCATCAGCATATATAGATGTTAAAATTAGTCGACTACAGTTATGACTTCAGTTAACAGCCAGTAACTAGCACTATATTTATTCTTTGATTAGCTCATGTACATGCAATTATAAATTTATAATATAACTTTGATTTGTTTTAGCTCAGTTTCTTTTTTTTTTTTTTTGCGTGCAGGAAAGTCAAAGGGAGGAGAGGTTACCTCACTCCAAAGATTAGGGAATTAGAAACGACCAGCAAGAATGGAACCAATGACCTGCAGGTTTCCAACGTGAACAAACAAAGTACAGCTTAATTAAAAATGCATACCTATGATGTCAGGAAGGTGCAAGGTAGTGTTTGGTTACTCCCTGAAAACAGAAACACTAGAAATATAAACTTATTTGGTGGTGGAGAGTGGAACATAGGACAAAAAATGGGACACAAAATACAGAAAATTTTGTACCTCCAAAATGTGAGAAAAGGAAATATGGAAATAGAAATTTTTTTTTTCTTTAATACCCCTATATATATTTAATACTTTCCTATGTGTCCTCGCAACTATGGGTGATGCATTTGTCATGCCGACCAGCTAGTTGCAAAGTACATAATGTTTTTTAATGTATTTATTATCTTGTCCATGTTCCAACCAAGATAACACGATCATGTCTTTCTACAACCAAACATTATACGAAGTTTTTTATATCTTCATCTCTATTGTCTCTCCCTCTATCCCCATTATTCTAAGAGAAATACCAAACACTACCCCCTATGGTGTTGGGGGATGACAAGAAGTTATATATAAGTATTGTACAAAAGCAATCACCACCCTATTTAAAGATACAAGTTCAGAAAAAATAAATAAATCTTCTAGTATAGATTTATTTTTTTTATTTTTGTTTTCATCATACCATAATTTCATTGTTTAAATTTAACTAACCCATATTTTCTTGCTGACTTTAAAGTTAAGAAACACTTATTCAGAATCTGCAGTTCTACATTCAAAATAATATTCTACACTCTTAAAAAGGTTAGAGATTCAAATCAAGATTCAGAGACATGGCTTAAAATTGGGGGGCTTTCAACTGCAATTTGAGCATGAGCTTAAAATCATCAATCAAAAAGGTGAATCCATAGAAAGCTGAAGCAAAAGGGATTGCAAAAACATGAAGAAGAAGATCAAAGATTTGATGTTCACTGTTTAAATTTAACTAACCTATCTGTTCATGCTGACTTTCTAAGTAAGAAACACTTCTGGTAGCAGGTTTCTAAAAGAGCAGCACTGAGGGATGAACAAAATATTACGCAATTGTATTTCTTTTAACACTGGCTTATTCACTCCACATTTTTTATATTTTAAATATTAATAAAACTGAATATTTCCATAATAACAAATTGTTGAATTTTACTAAATTTTTTTTTAAATGGCTTAAGGTGAGGTAGTTTTTTTTTTTTTCAAAAGAAGAAATGAGTGGGAAAGGAGAAAATTTGGGAAGATTTGAATTCATGGACTTCAAAACAAAATTAAATTGAGTTAGGAGACATCAAAAAATAGTTACAAAAGTGAATCCTCTTTATTAATGGTTTAGATAAAAGCTAGGATTTCACAATTTGAATCATTTTCAAGCATATTGTTGACATGTCTTCAAAGGATTATCAACGAGAGAATCTGTCATTCACTCATTCTATTTGCTAAGATACTAATTACTCAGAGAATGCTCTTTTATTAAAAAAATGACATTAATGCATGATATCTAAATCAATGAGAAAGCCAAATAATCGGGGATTAAAGATCGACATACAAACTAGGATACACACGCAAATAAGGTACCAGTGCATCTTTTTCCATGGTGCTGCAGATATGTTTCTCACGTATTTGGCACCAACAAAAGGTACTCTTTCATTCCCGCATAGTCAAAAGAGGATTTAAGGCCAATGCTGAAATTTAAAGTATGCAAACCATTGTTTTCTTCCAAAATACCATATACTCAAAGAAGCAATTAATCAAACACTTAATAATAGATGTTTATTCACAGCATATCACATACGTCTACAACTTAAATCACAGCATATCACATGCATCTATGACCTTTTAAGTTGGAGACTCCATCAAAAACAAATACAATTCAGAATATGCATTTGTATATTCAAAATAATCTTCTACAGTCTTAAAAGTTAGGGATTCAAAACAAGAGTCAGAAACATGGCTTCAAGATTGGAGAGAGAGAGAGAGAGGGGGGGGGGGAATCTGAAGGAAGAAAGAGAGTTGAGGCTATGGACAAAATGGAAATGACAATGACTCAATCATTTACTTTCAAGATTAAACTACAATTCGAGCATGAAGTTGATATCATCAATCGGAAAACATGAATCCACCGAAGCAAAAGTGACTATGAAAACATGATGATAAAAGATTTGATGTTACATTGGGAAGTTATATCATAAGTCTATAATTTAGGAGGAAAAATAAATGCAACTACACATTGTACTTCCCTAGCCTCGTAACTATAAGAAGAATTTCACAAGTTGAAAATAAGAAGAAAAATCTTTAAAAAAAAGATAAAATAGAAATATTATAAAAAGTTAAACAATTGAAAAATATTAAAGTTAAGAAAATTTATAAAATTTGAAATCACAGGAAGAGTTGTAGATTTAAAAACTAAAAGTGCAAAATTGAAAAAGTTAGATACAAAGAGAAAAAAAAATTAACAAATTAAAAACAAAGGAAAATTTTTAAAAGTTCAAAAGATAGAAGTTTAAAAAAGGTAAGGAATAGACCTAGAAGCTGGTGTAATGTATATAACATGCAAAGCAGAAGCACACCTAGAACCTGCCTCACGATACTCCATAGAAGGAGGAGTAGCTGCAGCCTACAGCATCAGCCAGAGAACAACCAATACACACCAACCTGCATATAACCAGAAGAAAAGTAAGAACTGTGGACTAACATGAAGCACAAACAATGAAATTTACTGATCTCTTACACTGCAGGCATGTAACACATTTGATTCATGTCATAAGGGAAACTTTTAAGAGTTCATCTACTAGACATGCTTCACATATTATTGTATTTTATGCCTGCTAATGGCTATCTTCAAAAGCAAGGCAAACAAGAGAAAGGCATACCTCATTATAACCAGCTTGGTTAAGGATGGTACGTACATTCTCTGACATAAAATCCACACCCACCACTGTCATGAATTGGCATCAAGCTTTAGCCATTCTGACTGCTGTATCTGCCACTTATATTTTAGATCAGTGAATGCTCAAGCCTTAAAGATGCTCATTCATGGCATACCAAATTCCAAAATTGAAAACTTTAAAGACTATTCATTCAACTATCAAAATTGCTAGCAATTTCAGAGACCCCACTACTAAGGGCACTCAAATCGTCAATCCAACAGTATAATACAAAACTAAAGGACCTTAAGCGGTCATCACAAATTTTTTAAAAGAAAACCAACACATTGAAAAATACAAAAATATCAAATTTCATCTGTCAAAGTAAATGAAAGGGGAACAAAAAGTTGAGATTCCATCAATGCTGGATTGTGAGCTAAAATCTAACCTTAGAACAGATTGAACAAAAATTTATGAAGATTAGAACAAAAAACCCAGAGTATCAAAAAATCTAACCTTTTGATAAAAAAAAAATGCTGCCTAACAGATTAGAATCAACAAACCAAGAGTATCATATGAAGGCACTGATACAGATGAATATGCAGAGCAGCAAGCATGATCAGCAATGAGCTATTCCAGTCTATTGTTAAAACATAAGCCAGTGCAAGAGCCATACAAATGCATGTACCAATTGTTACATGATCTTTTATGCCAATTATTGAAATAAATAATCGACTGCATGACTATAAATTAGCATTAACCTTTGGGATTCAATAATTAATCAATCTAGAGCCTATAGCTAACCATGCACTAACTGCTTCTCCAAATGTCATCCACTTGTACCTTGAGAGGACAGTAAGAATGGAAATGATGAGAAGATTCTAAATAAATTTGAGTAAAAAATCAAAGAAGACAAAGAAAGCGTCATGGACTAATAATTAGCTGCTTACTCCCAACTGTTCCATCAGCACGGATTTGGGTTCCTAGATATTTATAGTCTTGAAAAGTGTCAACTGAGCGCCTATGATTAAAGATGTAAATAAAATGTAAATCAATTTCTTAGGTATAGTTGGTTCACAAATATAAGAATGATTAACCTCTTCTGTTCCCTTGGAGGCTGCTTCTTTGACTTCTTAATTGCTAAAGATCAGACTTGGTCAGTAGCACAATGACACATTTTAAAATTTAAAGAAGTAAGACAAAAATGAACTTGTTATTAAACAAAATTGTACTGGCATGTATATGACAAATCATATGATAAGATAAAAACTTTAGTTCTAGCAATTCCAGACATACGAGCAAAGATCATGCATAGTTCTAGCTAATTCAACTGGAATTCATACATGGATTGTTCCGTTTTCCTATTTTTCATTCAACTATACTTATTTCCAATCTACTTGATTAGACTCTCATTAGTTTTCTAGCCTTCCTGTAATTTCTTTAACTTCAGACATACAAGCAAAGATTATGCATAAATCTAGCTAATTCAACTGGAATTCATGATTGTTCCCTTTCCTATTTTGCATTCAACCATACTTCTTTCCTATTTACTTGATCAAAATCACAAAAGTTTTCTAGCCTTCCTGTAATCTCTCTAATTATCTTATGTTCCATATCATTGTGGACCCTTTATAGGTAATTATCTTGTGTTAATTATTTACAGTTTGTTTAAAAGGATAGAAGAATATCCCCAAAGCTTCCTCAATAAGATACTCTATAAAATTCATAGGATAACTTAAGCACATGACCAAAAAAATGTAGAGTACCAACCGAGACAGAACTCTCATGGTTCTTTCAACACACCGTCCCGCCTTATGATTTGCAGAGATAGTTGAAATGATGGTCTCTCTACATCTTTCATGTAGAGAATAATATTCTGTAATGAGAAAAAAAAAACAAAAAAAAAGAGTCAGCTCTAATGCTCCAATAGTACTCTCTACTCCAGTTGCGTGATCCAACTTCAGAAATTTTTGTCGTATGCTTAGCATGTGAAGTAAAAACGAACAAATCAGAACAGTGTTCAATCATAGATTGACTATCCAGATTTCCTCCCTCCCACAAGTGTTTTCGTTGTTGATTTCCAGACAATCTGAACCGCTTCTATCAGAAAATTCATATGTGATCAGTGATTGAACAGTTTGAAGATATGTGTGTTAATTAAATTATGGTTGGAACTCAAGCCAGAAATAGAATTATGCGCAGTTAGAAAATGCGTGTTATTATCAGCTGAATTCTGTGGACATCCTACATTTGAATCTTTTCCAGGAGATAGCAACACTTCATCTTGACTTGATTGCTTCAGAAGTACTGCCATTCAACGATTTAGTAAGCTTTGTCAGTATTTGGCATGCTAAGCAAGCCAAAGCAGAATTAATTGCATCTAAACTAGAATCACTAGATGTACGCTTCGCAATGTTACCAACTCTTTTAATTCCTATATCTGAACCTTTGTCAGTGGTGCTTTTTACCTCCAAAGAAGTTTTCTTGCTCTTGTCATGAGCGAAGGAAGTCAATGAACTTGACTATTTGAATTTGGCTTCACAACCTTCTTTACCACTCTTTTTAACAATCTTTTGGTTCTTGACAACGCTTGAAGGATGTTTTAACATACAGCACATTGACAATCTCGTCAGAAACGTCTGGAAGATTTAGAATTAGAATTAGGGTTAGATTCAACATCAAAGTCAGTATAATTTAACTATCGAGAGATTACTAAAATCACAAACTCTTTCCCCTATCATTATCCGAAAACCATCGTCACTATCGAGACGAGTCACGCAAAACCCTAGGGACCTTCCTATTTTTGGCTCGCAACGGTTCTGTCTCTTCTTGACGTTTCTTGCGAACGATGTTTCGATGATGAAGACGCATCCAGATTCGGTGCAAGAATCACACGGCGATGATGATGATGATGACGGTTGAATGGTTGCCACGGAGAAATGGGGGCATACCTTGGTGCGCGACGGTGGTGAAAGTGATTGAGGGATAATGAGGGTTCTTGAATTGGGATTGAGGTGAAGGAATGAGAGAGCGATTGATCAATGACCATGTCACTCTTTAGAGTTCAGGGGAATTTGCCGCGCTCAGAGTTCGTGTTTCCTGTACTCTGCCTAAACAAAACCCGCCTTCTCTCTTGTTTAATAGGCGATCATTACACCGCCTTCTGGGATGGACCATTGGGCCGCTACAGTGGGCCGAGTAGGCCCGTAAACTCCCAAAAAAAAAAAGGGAGATTTTTACGTTCCTATAAAATTTATCTAATCAAATATCTTCTAGAATTTATCCTAAAAATTTACCACTGTAATTAACTAAATCTATAATCTATAATACTAATATTTAAGACTTCTATGAGGAAAATTTTTACAAATGTCACTTTTAGTTTAGGCCCATAATTTTCATTTGAATTTGAATCTTTAATCTATATTTATTACACTTAATTGATAAATATCAATCACATCAATTATAATTAATTATTAATTATGATATATTAATTATAAATCATAATCTCACTCCACTTCACAACCCAATTTCAAAACCCATTATCAGATACTATAATATCACTTTGCAAATTTTTTTTTTTTGTTAGTTGACTTTGTAAATTTTTATTCTATATTTTAAATTTATGAAATAGTATTTTTTTCATTCTAATATATTTCAAATTATTTTTTTATCCTAATATATTTCAAATTATTTTTTATGATTATATTATTTGACTTATTTATCAAAAATTATTTGGCTTAATACATAGCCATGATTTCTTTCAAATGTATTATAGTTCTATATGGAACATTGACTTATAAATTATTAATGAATGTATAATTTGAAATTAACTTATATGATAGTTTTCAATCAATATGTAATTATCAATATGTAATTAAAGTAATCTATCACAATGATGTCAATCATAAATAATAGATGGATATTTTAAAATTATATATTTTATTTGAAAACATGTCTATCAAGATAAATAAATTAAAATATTATGGAATTAATTCAATAGTGATTTAAATAATTTAGTTTACCTTTTGAAATATATTTTTACTTTTAAAAATATAAAATATTTACTATGATATATTTATTTTGACTTAAATTCCAAGAATTTAAGTCACATATACTCACCTATACTCTATTATCATCTAATTTTAATATGAAATTTTCAAGTATAGAGGTCATTCACTTATTTTAAATTGGATTTGTGAGGTTTTTTAGAGTTTTTAATATGGTTTAAATATGATATTTTTTTTATTTTGTTATATTCAAATTACATTTAAATATGGTAATTAGCAGTTGAATACTTTAATTTTATATAATTGAATATCTATATAAAATATCTTTTTATATTAACAATATATTAAAATTAAATCCTAAAACAAAATATTATAAAAATTAATGAGATACATATCTTTTTAACCATAATTTATGTTAGCTTTGGATAGGTCCATAAATTTAGAGAGGAGATGTCAAATTAATATTATTGAGTCAACCTTAAATTTATACTATCATTGATATAGTAGTTATATTAATTTAAAATTATTTTATTAATTAAAATCACAACAAATATTATCATAGTCAACAAATTATAACTAAAAATTTAATGCCACAAATTAACACATAAATATGATCAATCAGTCACTCTTTAATTAATTAATCACTCTCAAATTTAAATTTAAATTTTAAATAATAACATTAATTACATATCATTTTATTTTTACATGTCAGATTTAATTACTATAATATATATTTTATTAAAAATTATTATAATTTATAAAATTTGCCACATTATATAGTAATGATATTGATAATAAAAATAAAATAATACATGCTATACTATATTAGTTTTAATATTTTAATAAAACTTAATATCGTAGTTAATGTATTTTGAAGGATTTAATATAATCTATAATTTATCTATAATACTAATAATTAAGATTCATTACATGGACAATTTTTCATGTGTCATTTATAGAGAAAATTATGTCCCATCATTTTCATAATCTTAATATTTAAAATAAGTTTTTGGATTTAATTTACCTTCTAATTATTAATTATTTTTTTCAATCATAACTTCATATCTCTCTTCATTAAAATTATTTAACAAAATAGTTCAATCAAAATTATTTAACAAATAACAAATAATATAAGCCAAATGATAATTAAATGTATTATACCATTAAAATTTTATATATATAATTATAGTATTAAAAATAACAAATCTATTATAATTACGTTACCAAAAAGATGTTATAATTAATTATTATAGTTATAGTATTAATGATAACAAAACTATTATAATTATAATAATTAATCATAACAAGAAAATATTAGCACGCCTTTATTTTTTAATTATCTTTATTGGATTTAATTTGCATCATGTATGTATTTTTTATTTTTAATTTGAATTATGTTGCATTAGTGGTATTTGTTATTGTGAATATTTATGTTTTGAATTTCAAAGTATTTTTAAAATTTTTCACTTTTTAAAATTTTTTTAATAAACTTGTAAATACCAATAAGAATTCAAATTTCCACGGAATGGAAGAGACTAGTGACGAAGATGAGAATGTGGATAAAAACGAAATTCTAAATAAGGACGAAAAGTTAAGGAAGTTTCTAACTTTAAACGTAGCTTTTGAAAATTATAAAAAAATATATATTTACTCATCTCACAATACCATATTTAATTTTTTAAACCTAAACATTCCAACTTATCAATTCCACAATTATTTCATATTAATTTTTTTGAAAAACAAGACTTCAATTTTTTAACATTAAAATATTTTTAAAAAATCTCACAATTTACACTTCTTTGATAGTGATACTAATTATTTATTAATTATTTTAAAAAATTAAATAATTACATCACTTTTTATTGAAAATAATTGTGTAATTTATATACCACTCTAATAATTGGAATGACATAAATTAGGATTATATGTATTTTTTTAACTAATTATAACACATTAATTATTAATTATAACATATATTTTAAAATTGATATTTTAATTTATTAAAAGTATGTACAAGGAAATGGGTGTAATTGAATTCACATAAATTAAATTTATTAATTATTTTTTATTAATTAGAAAATATATTTTTATGTTTTTATAAATTAAATATTTTAAATTATTAAAAAGATGCAAATTACTAGGGATAACAAAAAAATGGTTGAAGTGGATACATGTAAAATGAGATTACCCACAATAGAGATGAGAATAAGGACAGTTTTATCTTCATGGTGAAGTCCCATTTGTTAAACGAGGAATGAGAATAGCACATCTTATTTTTTCAATTATCTATATTGGATTTGTATTATGTATACATTTTTATTTTTTAATTTAGATTATATTGCATTACTAATATTTGTTATTATAGATATTTATGTTTTGAATTTCAAAATATTTTTAAATTTTTATTTTTGAAATTATTTTAATAAATTTGAATATGCGCATTAATTTAAATCCCTAGGAATAAGGAAGGGGACCTATAATGGTGATAAGGATAAGGGATGATAGACAAAATTCTAAATGGGATTGGGGCATTGACATGTCCTCTGTCATGAATACCTATTATCATCCCTATAAATAATTCATGATATAATAAAATTATCCACTTATTCTCTT
The DNA here is from genome assembly GCA_030441495.1 of Dalbergia oliveri. Classification (NCBI taxonomy): domain Eukaryota; kingdom Viridiplantae; phylum Streptophyta; class Magnoliopsida; order Fabales; family Fabaceae; genus Dalbergia; species Dalbergia oliveri. The sequence goes on from JAMLFY010000008.1 coordinate 14,074,994, forward strand.
TCATTATTCAACAATTTCAACTTTCAAAATATGCAAAAATTTCATAAAATAGGTTATTTATTGTTATAGGTCATCTATTGAGATTTTTTTAACCTTCTAAAAATGATATTTAAAATAAGATATAAAATAGAATGACACATTTATATTTTATCAATTTATTTAATTATTTAACTATTAATTTATTTTTAAAATAAATTTATATACTTAATTTTCTATAAGATATAGTTAAATAAATTATTTATTTTCAATAATGGTCAACAAATTATTTTTATTATCACCCAGGACATGATTTGTCAAATGACTAGTTTATTAATATTTTAAACACTCATAATTAAATCACAACTCTTGAATTCAAAAGGATACTAATACCTTTGGAATACCATAACAAAAACTAAAAAATATTAAATTTAAGGTTTTTTTCTATGTTAGCATTACCCTTTTGTTTTCAATGGTTGAGATTAAATCTTTGATTTTCTATATTTTAAAAAATTGAGTTAGTGAGACAAACACGTGACACATTTTTAGCTACAAATAACTAAAGATATTTGTATCCTTGAATTCTATAAAGGTATTGAATAAACACCCTAAATCTAATAAAGTTTATTTTATATGTACTAACAATATAAAAAAACTTTAGACTATTGCCCAATCAAATCATCTCATTTGTATGACTTTTTAAGTCGTGAGTGTGAGACTTAACAACTTTTACTAATATAGCAATACATGATTGAATGATAATGTAGTGCAAATAAATATATTAAACTAATCGAATGATTAAAATTATTTAATTTTCATTATATAAATTTCTTTAAACATTATTTACAAATATTTCTTTGGTACCCATGATAATTTTAAGGATACTAATGCCCATTATCAATTAGTGGTTATTAACTAATTATTTAACCATGAATCCTATACAATTTTCAAATATTTTATATTTCATTTTGGGTTTTCTAAAGGCTTAAAAAAATAAATTTACTATTGAAAAATGTGATTGTTAAGTTTTTCAAGGCGTATGGCCATTAAAAAATTTTAAACTTACCTATTATGAAAGCCTTAACTAGCTCTTTAGATAAAACCTTTTATTTTTTGTTTTTGTCATGGTACCCTAAGGGTATCAATACCCTTTAAATCCAACAGTTGTGATCTAACCATGAGTATTTAAAATATTAATAAATTTAGTTAGGGACATGTGGTAAATTTTCAACCACAAGTTATCTAGAGAGCACTAGTATCTATAAATTTTATAAGATATCGAACAAACCTATGAATTAGATTCTTCAGAGCTTCTCACTTTCTAAGCATAATAGCACATCATAGAGTAAGAAAAAGGAGATTAATATTTCACAAACTCATTACAATTCATATCACACTTATTATATAATATGATACATGGTAAGGCCTTTATATAGGCAAATTGTCACAACATAATAATAATAAAACCTTACGTAATATAATCTATAAGGAAATAACAACTAAACTATCAACTTGTACAACTTGCATTTCTCCATGCATAAAAATTAGAGTAAACCCCCAAGGTGGTCCCTGAACAATTTCAGCTTTACAAGTTGGTCCTTGACAATTGAAAAGTATCAACTTGGTCCTTGACAATGTCAAAAATTGGACATACTAGTTTAGATGGAAAATAGTAACGGTGTTAATGACAATTTCATTATCGGAACAAATTGGTCCCTAACATCATTTATTAAAAAAAAAAAAATCCATCCCCTATTTCCTTCCTTCCTTCATCTTCTCCATTACCACCAACACCACCACCACTCTCTTCCCTAGAATCCTACAAACAAGCCAAAATACATATAAAATCAAATCAAATACCAATACAAACAACATCAATTAAGTGAAATTTATGAATATTTATGCTGTAGTTTTTGATTATGCCAAAAACCAAATGACAAAAGGTGGAAGCACAATAGCATGAAGTTTTTTAAGATGAACAAGTTCAATGGTTAGATTAATTAGAAGTGAGATTATTTTGTTAAAAGGTTTTTTATTTAATAAGATTATTTAAGATGATTAAAGTTTCTTTTAATTAAGTTCCTTTTTGAAAAATATAGAATGAATTTGATTATAAGGAAAATTTGATTTGAAAGGATTTAATTGTTTTTAATGAACACTTTGATTTGATTTGTGAAAATATGAGTTTGATTTGAAAGGAAATGTTTCAAAGATGTTTAAAAATATTTTTAGAATGAAAGAGTGACTTAAAGTGTGTTAAAACTTTAATTTTTCAATTTCTAGAATTGTTAATCGATTACCATATTATGTAATCAATTACCATGATGTTCATGTGCCAAGAATTTGAAATTTGATCCTTGTAAAATATTACACGAACCATGTAATCGATTACCAAAACTTGACCATTGCCAAAATTCAAAATTTGAACAGTGTAATTGATTACCAGTTCTTGTAATTGATTACCAAACCAGAAATGTGTAAATAAATGTGTTTTGAATAAATACATTTTTTGGGATTAATCCTAAAGTTACATAATTTGTTTTCTATAAATACTCATTCTTTAACACATTTTAAAGCATGAAAGACATATTTCAAAAATCATTTTAACAATCATTCTCATTCATCAATCATTTGTTCAATACTTGGTCAAAGGATTTGGTGATGGTAGTGGTGAAGATGATGAAGGAAGGAAAGGGATGGAAAGTGATATGAGATTGTGTGGGGATGAAGGTGGTTGTGGTGATGGTTATTGTGGTCATTTAGATTTAATAGTGATAGTGGTGATGGTGGTGGTGGTGGTGGTGATGAAGAAGATGAAAGAAGGAAATGGATGGAGAGTGATATGGAATTGCATGAGGGATAATTGTGGTTGTGGTCATTTAGATTTGATAGTGATGGTGGTGATGGTGGTAGTGGTGGTGAAGAGGATAAAGGGAGGAAATGAATAGGGTGAAGGACGATGGACCAATTTGTCTGGTAAAATTGTCATTAACACCGTTACTATTTTCCGTCAAGGACTAATGAATGTCCAACTTTTGACATTGTTAGGGACCAGTTGACACTTTCCAATTGTCAGGAACGGCTTGTCCAACGTTGAAATTGTCAAGGACCAACTTGGGGGTTTACTCTAAAAATTAAAGTGGTAGTAAATTTCAGTTGCAATGACTAGTCAAATAAAGTGGCTTATAAAAATACAAATTTAACTTGAATTCTACTTCATGTAAGGTGGCATAAAAATCTTCTAGCAACAAAGTTCAACTTGAATTCTTGAGCTTTTTAAAATTTTGCAATTATCATAGCAAGGAGATGGTGACTAATATTAAGTTAGCATAGATAAGTTTGGTTCATCTCTTAACACCTAATATCTCAACTTAAAAAATATATCTTTATATTAAATATTAAATATATTACACACTACTCTTGATGCCTTAGGTCCACGTGTCCTTGGCTAAACCTAGCACAGCCTTGGCACCTCGAAACCCTGGGTTTCAGAGAATTATGTTTCGCTTAAGTCGCATCTTTCAGTGACATGTTTGCCTGCCACGAGCTTTTCTTGCTGAGAGGAGATTAGGAGAGTTCATATTGAACAAGGACCCTTAATGTAAGGATAGGAAAATGACGTAGTTTCATTTACTAATACCAACACCCCTATAAATAACCTCCACTCAGCCCCAAACTCAAAAACCGAAAACCCTAACCCCAAATTCTATCTTTTACCTCTCTCAAATTTACCTCCTCCAAGTCTTAAGGTAATAGGTTTTTTATGGTCTATGCTTCCTTTTCTCTTCTCCCCTCTATGATCATGAGTTAGAGTGTCTACATTCTTAGTTGTTGTCAAGTGGGGGTGCTCCCTCAATATCCATAGAGTTAGTTTAGAGTTATTCTAAAGTTGTTAGACATTATTCATGAGTCCATGTTGCTCTATGACAGTTGTTGGTGTCATTCCAAGCTCTCAAGGTCAAGTTGGTCGTGGTCACATACTCCCTTCCAAATAGTGAATGGGTTCAAACTTATGATCTTATTTTCAGTCATTATGAGTATATGTATGCATGGTGTTTGTTGAATATGAAATTAGAAATGAACATATGATATAGACATGATTTTACAAGCTATGGTAGAGCTAGCAAAAATTATTATTTATGATGGTTGTAAACACCACATTTTGTCCGAATCTTTTTCTTTTTTCCAATTCATTTTATCTTTTATTTTATTTTATTTCATTTCATTATTTTGTCAGACCAATATTTTTTTTTCCTTTTAGTTTAGGTCCCAAGCCCATTCCATTCTGCTTTATTTGTCCGCTTTGGGCCCATTTGTAAAAAAATACCAGCCCATTCTTTCTTTTCAACCCTGTCTGTTGGCTCATGGAAGGAAAAAGAGTATTTAATTTGGATGCAAATCAAAAAAGATATTAAGGGTAATGGTGCAATCAAAATCAAAGTTAAAGACACAATCCCAATCAAATTAAATACAAACCCTCAATCAAATTAGAGGTATTCCTAGCTATATCTGGTGATCATTCATCAATTAGATTAGAGTGCTCCTAATTATATCCAAAGAATCAATCAGGGATTAGAGAAACTAAGAAGAATCAATCAGGACTAGAGAAATTAATTAGCAGGTGTACATATATCTATGAACTCATCATCAGAGAAGGGGATTTTTAGCAATACACACAAACAAAGAGGAGGAAGCATCAACAAATATAGGTAGAGGTAAGTACATTTTTTCCTTCTATTAGCTTTATCAACAACACCCTTCAACCAAGAAAAAAGAAAGAAAAAGAAAAAGGGAGGCACAACCAACCACACACCACATCCACTTTGAACCCTTCAGACACCACCGCCAAGCACTAAGGGGTTGCGACTTCAACGCCGGTTGATGCCGCCGCCCGCCTGCCATGCCGCCCCCTGAAGCCAGGACCCCAAGCAGGATCAAGGCCAGCACGAGAACCGCGCCTTCATTGAGCCGCCGCGAGGGAAGCTCTGCGCCTCATCGCGGCTTCTACTCCTCCACTCCGAGAACGAGCCACCCTCCAGCTTCCACTCAGTGAAACAATGAGGATCTCAAAGCCCGCGGAGTTAGACCGGTTCAAAGCGCCATCGTGCTTCCACAGGTGTCACAAGTCGTGAGACCGCACGCTCCTCCCAACCGTCGTGAGCCAGGCCATGGAGGAACCCGTCAAGCCACCTATTCCTGGCCCTGTCCGTGAAGCGCCGCAGTGGTTCCCCTCTCGCCGCTTTTGGCATCTTTGCTTCCTTTATTTTGTTCTCTTTTTTTTTTTTGGCCAATTCACATTACAGCTAAGGATTAGATTTAGGCTTCCTTTTTTGGATCAAGTTTTTGTCTCTTTGGCTAATTGGGCTTAGAACATGGGTCTTTGTTTTTTTTTTCCTCATTTTTTTATTTGAGTCTAATCTCTTTTTGTCTTTTGTTTTCATTCGGGTTTATTTAAATTGGGATTTGGATTTTGTTTTGTGTTTCTCGAGGCTCTACCGCACTATTAATTGGAAGAGATTTCATGATTATTTTGAATTTAGAAATATTGTTTATGGATTTATGGAATGAAAAGCATTTTACTCTAGCTATGTGTGTAAATATTAAATGATTTATGATTACTGCATGTATTTTGTATTATATATATTCCTTGGTTGTCCTATATGGGCGATGGGTGAAAATTCACTTATTTAGTTCGTTGACTAATGTAGTTACTTTCAAAGTTTATATATTTCGCTTCATTTGTTCAGAGTTTAAGTATGTAGTTGGAATGTAGACTATGATTAAAAGATTTATGTAACGAATTAGAGATGTATTTATGATTTAGGTTTTGGATTAACTGATTTTTAGAAGCTTTATATATTAAATACTTTAGTTTTATGGACTTGAAGAATTTGCTTAATTTAGAGAAAATGATAAAAATTTTATAAGAAAATCATATTTTAAGTATGAAATTACGCTATTTTATGCATCTAGAAGACACGTTACCCAGAAGACTTACATGGAGATTAGATCCCAGGTATCAATCACGTTTTCAAATCAGGTTGACACACTCACTTTCGCACATTGCAGAGGTCCTACTTCAACTAGTTGTTTTTATTTTATGCCGTGCTTCATGTATGTTGGGCTGTGTTTGATAATTTTCTTTTTTTAATTCAATTATGCATTATATCATTACTTTTAACTTTAATTTATTTAGAACAAAATGCTAAAGACAAGAATAATTCAAAGATAGATTTCTTATAAAGTGAAAAGTGAATTAGGAAAGCATGCAGGAGCAATTTCAATATCTGTGCGGGCCTAATCTAGAAAATGGTAATATCAATGATCTGGGTTTGGTGTGGTCATTCCCAAAGACTTTAAGATGCCTGAGCTCATCAAGTTCGATGGTAGTACCAATCCTATCATGCATTTGCGAATGCATTTTACAAATATGGGAATGTGGTCAAAAGATGAGAACTTCCTAATTAGCTTTTTCCCTAAAAGCTTGGGTGAGGTTGCATGGGAATGGTACATGCAAATGGGACCGAGCACAGTAAGGTGTTAGAAAACCTGGCTTAAACTTTCACAAACCAATACAAGTTTAACTTGAATGCTTGCACCCACAGAGACCACTTGAAAGGGATGAGAAAGGAGAATGAGTCTTTCAAAGAATATTAAGAGGTGGAGAGCTATGGCTGGAAAGGTTGTTCTGATGAAGCTGTTGTGACTCACAATAAATTAAAAATTTATAAAGTGCCAAGTTGCACCAAAAATGTAGTAGAGGGCACAACTAGTCGTCTCACAAGGAAGTGTTCTAATTGATTCAAGAGATTTGGGGGTTTAGAAATTGTAGCAACTAAATTAAATTAAGAAATTATAATGAGAAAATTATATGAGAAAATTACCTGACAAGGAGTCCTTAGATCAAGAATTGTTCAATCATCAATTCAAAAGATAAATTAACGGAGTGGTTACTTTCATTAGTTATGTTATCACACAATAATGATACAATTCTACTTAGGTTATACAATCGCACTTCCACTAAGGGTTTGGCTAACATATGAACTAGTAATTCACGATCGTGATTCTATGAACCTATGCCAGTTTGATTACCAATTATAGCAACCTACTTCCTATCGAGTTAATTTCAATCCCTAATCAATTGGATGTAATTAAATCAATCGACTCAATACCCCAATGATATCTAGATTTTGCACGCAAATGAATGCACAATCAAACAACTCTTAAAAATACAATTACAAAAATCTTCGCAATTGATATCAAAAGAGAAAGTAAACGGGAAGAAAAACCAACCATGAATTGCAATTAAAATTGTGAACCTCAAGAACAATCTCAATCTTCAGTTATCCTTGCACACGGTAAAGAGATTACTCCTCCATAGGGAGAGTTTCACAACTGTTATTGAAAGAAAGCAATAAATTTCAATCCCAAACGGAGCCAAAACAAAGATTAGGAACTCCCAAAACCTAGAGGGAGAGAGAGAGAGAGAGAGAGAGAGAGAAAAGTTCTTAAGTAATAGTCTTTTAAAACCTAAAAATAAAGTTAAAATTGGGTCGTATGTGAAAATCGCGTCCGCCGACGCTAGCCGCCATATGACCGCCTGGGCGGTCTCCATGTGAATTTCGTGACTTCACCTTCGTTCATTGCCAAAGACGCCTAGGCGGTCCAGTAACTTTCAAGCCTATTTGAGGTCAAAACATTGAATTAGCTCTTCGGCCTAAATAGAAGTTGTAGCTCTTTGAATAAGCTTTCTAACGCCATCAAAATCACCTCAATTCGGATTGTAGCTCCAAATATTGCGAAATACTACTGGAGGTCAAGTTGGACAGCATCAAAATCTCGCAGTGTTCCAGTTCTTCTTCTGCTTTAATGTACTAACTTGGAAGTCCTATTATCAAACAATACTCCCACAAAGAGTTTAAAAGCACAAAGTACTTCCAATAAATTATCATGCATCAAAAACAATGTTTATAGCTATGAAATTAACCAATGATGCAAATTGAGGACAAATTGCAAATTCACTAATTTAACATCAATTGAGTACAATTCAAATGCAAAATGTCCAGAGTTAGGACAGAGAATGAGTGCATAAATGCAACTCATCAAACTCCCTTACACTTAAACAATTGCATGTCCTCATGCAAGAGACTAGATGGATGCGCAAGCGACTGGACTCCTAACTCTAAAAATGCATGAAGTATGGAAAATAACAATACACCAATCCAATGGACTTAGAAATACAAGCAATGACCTTTCACACCAACAATCAAAGAGGATCTCAACAAGCAAGCATGAACGAGAACATAGCACACAAGGTGGAATCCACATGCATGATGAATGAATCAAGTACAAAAATTCTTCCAAAGTTAGTGTTTGTCACTCATTCACTCAAGTGTTTTAGGATAAGATGTACACTCAAATCACCTCAAATGAAAATGCATTACCATAGGCTTGTCAAGGGTCTCATTCTCCATTTGTTACACATACATGCATATTGAATCAAGAGGACTTGTTTTTGTTGTAATGGGGTTTAGGTGAAGGTGGGAGAATATAAAGGTGTGGAGCTAAGCCTCTAGTCAAAGGAGAACAAATGCATACACCAAAAGCACAAGTGTCTAAGGGTACACCTTCAACCAAACTCTTTCAGAATTTTATTTTTTTTTCAAATCAACCTTTCTTTTCTTTTCTTTTTATTTTTTTTATTTTCTTGGTATGCCACTTGCTGAATTTTAAGTACACATTGTTCCTCCCCCACACTTAAATTGGGGCATGTCCTCATGCTCTCCCCACACTTATGCTCAAACACATATAAGAATTTACACAAATGCTCTCCTAAGCCTAAAAGATTGGGTTTTTCATGGTTTTTCACTTTTGGCTAAGGATGTGCTAAAACAAAAGAATGGACAATAAGGCTCAAAGGGGCTAAACAATGGTAACATGCAAATGTTGGCTATATGGGCAGGTGGCTAAAAGCAAGAAAAATGCCTCAATCATATTCAAATATGCACATGAAAAACATATTTTCAAATAAGACCCTAAGCAAGTTCTAGAATGCAAATCCAAAGAGGGAAGCACACATGAACAAATAAGCATGACACATGATAGTCCAATCAAAGAGGCTCAACATCTCACAGGTAAAAGTGTATGTACTTAATCCAAACAACACAGTGAATCCACCAAGCATGCAATACAAATAAAGTCAATGTCAAGCATGTCAATATAGTGCATGTGGTGTGAGCCTATGCATGTGACTTTTAGGGTGCCAAATGGATGGTATAAAATACAAACAAAAATAAATATAATGCAAAATGCAAAACTAAAATAAACAAAATGCAAAAAATGAAAAGGAAGGGTAAGGAAAAACCCAGTGGGTTGTCTCCCACCTAGCACTTCACTTTAATGTCCCTAAGTTGGACGGAGGACCCATGGAGGGTGTGAGTTTCAACCCAAAGGTAGGCCAACTGAGCTCTGAGATCTGGGCCTCATGGAGGTACATTAGCCGATACTCATCAATGGTGCACTGACCCACCCTGAGTTTTCTAACTCAATTGCACCATCAGGATGCACATGGTTGACCAAGAATGGTCCCTTCCATCTAGACTTTGGCCCTCAACCATCAGTTTTCCGGGCTCATGGTAAATCCATTGCCCCTCACAGGGCTTACCCAACATGGGTTGGTCATGGAGCACTTGACAAACTGATGACTGCTGTCCTGTGTGTACCTGTATCTAAAAGCTTGGAAAACTCTACCAAACGATTCATCATATCCCATGGGAGAAGAAAAAATAGGAAAGGGGGATTGTGCATCCTTACCAAGTAAAGTATCACATGTATCTTCTACTAAGGAGTCAATGACATCAATGCCAAACACAGAGTGGTCCTCAAGGGGAATTTCATGGCATCAGATAAACAAAATTGGGCTTTCAAATCCCCACACTCCATGGATAATGTACCAGCATAAACATCAATTTTGGTTCTGGACTTTCAAAAGGGTCTACCCAAGATTAATGTATGCTGGTTGGTATCAGTGTCATTCTCCATCTCAAGCACATAAAAATTAGCAGGGAATATTAAATCATTTACCTTTACCAAGACATCTTCTAATACCCTCTGGCTTTGTGATGCTGCGGTTGCAAGTTGGATTGTCAACCCGTGGGCTTGAGCTCCCCAAAGTGTAAGGATCTATAGAGTGATTTTGGCATAACATTAATGTAAGTTCGAGATCAGCCATGGCTTGCTTGATTTGCAGGTTTCCAATGGTACAGGAACATTGAATATGATCCTTACACTTGGGTGGCAAGTTGCTTGGCTTGATGAGGGAGGAAGCATTCACTCCCATAGTCACCTTCTCTTTCTCAGCCCTGTAGTCTCCTCTTGTTGGTGTATAGATCTTTCAAAAATTTGGCATACCTAGGGATCTGGAATTGCATCCAATAGAGGGATATTTACTTCTACCTTCCTAAAAGTCTCCAAGAGGTCCTTCTCCAACTCCAATTCATTGGACCTCTTGGGTCTTGCAACTCGCCTGGGAAGGGCAATGGAATGGGTCTTTTACCTCTTCTGCTTGCTTCTCGGGTGCAGGCTTATCTTGTTGCACCTCTGCTGAACATCCCATCCTCCTGACTCTCAACCACAACTTGCTCTAAAGGACCAACAACCTCGGAAATTGTACCAGACCTAGAGTACAGCAGAAACGTTCCCTTAGGGTTGGGAACTGCAAGAAGGAAAGGTGGATGCACTCCCCTGTGGGATTGGGAACTCTCTAGCCTCACAATTGCATTTCTCATCTCTTGCATGGCTTGTTCCTGTTTCCTCTGTGTTTCCATCATCATTTTCATCATCTCCTGCCATGGTGCGTCTGAAGGGGAGGGGAGGTAGTGCTAGAGGCCCTGGGCAGGACCGTGGAGTAGGTGGTTGTTGGTAGACATGAGGGTAGCTCTCCGTTTTGCTGGATGGAACATATTTTTGCCCGTGATGAGTTGTTCCACCTCAATTAGGGTGATCTCTCCAACCAGGGTTATATGTGCGTTGTAAGGGTCATACCCCTTGGTTATTCCTGATTCTGAGGTCTTCCAGGGAACACATTGCTAGGCAAGGTGGTCCTCCTGGACCTGTGGACATACATCAGGAGTATGGGTATTACAAGAACAAATACCACAAGCTGACTTAGGTGAAGGAACCTGCCTCAACTGATTCAAGGCCATTTGTTTCAAAAATTCTGTCATTCATCCAATTTCTTCTCTACCCTACTATTCTCAATTGAAGAGACTTCACCCACATGATGAGTACTACTACCAGCTGGATCCAAATTGCTGAGTTTTTGCCATGTTTTCAATCAAAAGTCCCAGGAGGAGTCTTGTTAATAAACACCCACGGAGCATCAATCCTGCTCCTCTCCATAACTAGCAGTCTCTCATAGAAATCCTGAATGAAGCTCCTGAAATCTAATGCTGGGCGCTGGCACACAACCTCTTAAACCTTTCCCAATACTCATAGAGAGATTCACCCTGCTGTCGAATGCCACAAATATCTTTCCTGATGGCAGCGCTCTGGAAGCTGGGAAGAATTTCTCCAAAAACATGCGCTTCATGCCAGCCCGCTGTCAACTGTTCCATGGGGGATGTAGAAGAACCAATCCTTGGCAGCTCCTTCAAGGGAAAACGGAAGGCCCTTAGCTTGATTTGGTCTTCATTACCCTTGAGGCTTCATTGTCACACAAATAACATGGAACTGCTTGAGATGTTTGTGTGGGTTTCCCAGGATAACCCATGGAATTTAGGCAAGTGGTGCAGAAATCCTGATTTCAGCTCAAAGTCACCTCCTTCGGGTAAATAATCCCCAAGGTTGGTAGTTCAGGTCTTGGGCAGCGAGCTCCTTCAAAGTCCTGTATTGTCGCCATATTTCCTGAAACACTAACGGGAGAAAGTTCAAGGGAAAAATAAAAAGAATTATCATATTCCCTAGTTGTATCAGAAGAAGGGTTGTTTGATAAATTTTTTTCCTCCTTACCTTCCTAAGCCGTTGGCAGTTTTATTTTCTGATTAATTGGTAGTATGGGAAAATTACGAAGGGAGCGGGTCATAAAATTAAATTACAGAAGCAACCAAATACAAGGGAACAAAGAAAAGAAGAATAAAATTTAAACTAAACAAAACTGAAATTTTTTTTTTTAAGGAGAAGTAAAACCTAATAAAATAGAAGAGAAAAAAATTATAAATAAAAATAAAAATGAAAATAAATAAAAAAAAATCAATCAAAAACAAGAAAAAGAATCAATAGCACCACTTCCCCAGGCAATGCCAAAATTGATGCAAGCTGCGCGACTCACAACAAATTAAAAATTTATAAAGTGCCAAGTTGCACCAAAATGTAGTAGAGGGCACAACTTAGATCGTCTCACAAGAAAGTGTTCTAATTGATTCAAGAGATTTGGGGGTTTAGAAATTGTAGCAACTAAATTAAATTAAGAAATTATAATGAGAAAATTATATGAGAAAATTACCTACAAGGAGTCCTTTAGATCAAGAATTGTTCAATCATCGGTTCAAAAGATAAATTCACGGTAGTGGTTACTTTCATTAGTTATGTTATCACACAACAATGATACAATTCTACTTAGGTTATACAATCGCACTTCCACTAAGGGTTTGGCTAACATATGAACTAGTAATTCACGATCGTGATTCTATGAACCTATGCCTTTTATTACCAATTCCAGCAACCTACTTCCTATCGGAGTTAATTTCAATCCCTAATCAATTGGATGTAATTAAATCAATCGACTCAATACCCAATGATATCTAGATTTTGCACGCAAACGAATGCACAATCAAACAACTCTTAAAAATACAATTACAAAAATCTTCGCAATTGATATCAAAAGAGAAAGTAAACAGGAAGAAAAACCAACCATGAATTGCAATTAAAATTGGGAACCTCAAGAACAATCTCAATCTTTAGTTATCCTTGCACACGGTAAAGAGATTACTCCTCCATAGGGAGTTTCACCTGTTATTGAAAGAAAGCTGTAAATTGCAATCCAAACGGGAGCCAAAACAAAGATTGGGAACTCCCAAAACCTGAGAGAGAGAGAGAGAGAGACGTGTAAGTTCTTAAGATTGTCTTTTAAAACCTAAAAATAAAGTTAAAATTGGGTCCGTATGTGAAAATCGCATCCGCTGACGCTAGTCGCCGCATATGACCGCCTGCGGTCTCAGTGTGAATTTCGGTGACTCACTGCTTCTGTTCATTGCCAAAGACCGCCTAGGCGGTCTCCAATAACTTCCAAGCCTATTTTGAGGGTCAAAACGTTCGAATTAGCTCTTCGGCCTATAGAAGTTGTAGCTCTTTGAATAAGCTTTCTGACGCCATCAAAATCACCTCAATGGACATTTAGCTCCAAATATTGCGAAATACTAACTTGGAGGTCAAGTTGGACAACATCAAAATCAGTGTTCCTGAGTTCTTCTTTTTAATGTACTAACTTGGAAGTCCCTATTATCAAACAATACTCCCACAAAGAGGTTAAAAGCACAAAGCACTTCCAATAAATGATCATGCATTAAAAACAATGTTTATAGCTATGAAATTAACCAATGATGCAAATTGAGGACAAATTGCAAATTCACTAATTTAACATCAATTGAGTACAATTCAAATGCAAAATGTCAAGAGTTACAAAGAATGAGTGCATAAATGCAATCATTATTGAATGTTAGAACAAAGAGATGTGCTCTTTTTCATTTCGCACTAGAAGGTCCATTCTTTAATAACATGCTTGGGACCCATGTGCAAGATGTCGACTTAGTGAAATTGGGGAATGGATTCGAACCAATATCCAAGAAGGAAAAGTGGAACTAGTAATGGGGGAAACAAGTGAGTCCCAATCCAAAAGGAGTTCCCACTTCAAGAAGAAAGAGGATGCCATCAACTACATCCACCTTCAATCTTATAAAAGATGATAAAGCTAAAACCTTGATAACATGAATTGTTTATGATTGTATGATCTCTTAGAGTTATGAATTCTCCTAGAACTAGTTTAAACCAGGATAGATGCCTTTGTTTTTAAAGTTTAGAAGATGATATTGTGTTCTTTGATTGACTGAGGATAGTAGCTATAAGAAGAGGCTATGTGTTTCGCAGTCAATTCGCTAACCTTGGTACCAAGTAGCCCAAGGTTGAGGTATCAGAGAAGGGATCTAGTTAATACCCATTATTGTTACATTGGGGACCCGATAGGTGTGCAGAATATGACCAAGAGATTTATTATATACATAACCAAGTAGAGATCCTGTTTCTCTAAGGTACTGTTAGTTGTGTATAAGATAAAGCATTTTTGGTACTTTTACATATGCTTATATTCCTATGACCATATGAACTGGTTGAGCATTCTTTATATTATTGTAATTTTCTACATACCCTTTGATGTCTCATGGAGGGGGTTCCAGGTGATGACTCACTCATTGGGTTTTGGTAGCAAAACTCATCCCTCATTTCCTTTTCTCTATTTATAAATATAGCGGCTCCTCAGGATACTTCCACGCCATCCTTCTCCCAGGCGTTAGATTTCAGTTGCTAAGCCCATTAGGTGAGGTGTCTGGTATTTTGCCATGGACGTGCTCCGGTGTGATGCGCAGGATTCCAGGATTTTAGAACATGTTGTCTTTTGCATAGTTGTGTATATTAGAATGTTATTTTGGATTGTATAAGTTTTTTACTTTTCGTAGACACTTTGTACATAAAGGACTTTTACATATTTCGTGATTATATACCATTATACTTTGAAACGGACTATGAGATTTTATTTTTATAATTAGGATATCAAGAGCAGATGATTGATATGTAGTACAAGAAATAAAACTATTTTATGGATCTTTTTTTTATGCATATAAAAATTATGCAGGTCACGAGGCTTACGTGAGAATGTGATTTCTCACGTGCCGTCACGTGCCTAACTCGGGTCATGACATCAATAGATCTACCCAGGCTACGAGGAATTGAACAATTGGAAGTACCCTTGAATGATTTATTGCATTTTGAGTAATGGATGCTTTTGTTTCCTTTGTCTGTATTTCAACTTTTCATTGAATAATAAAATGATTATGCATGGTTTTTTTTTTATCTTTTCTTCTTCTTCTTTCTTTCTTTTTCTCCTTTTTGAAATTGCTTTTCTTTTTTTATCCCTTTTGTTTATTTAAATCTCATCTCAATGCTAGGGATTTCTTTCCTTTAGGATCTTTATCCTATGCGAATGATTGTGACAATCCATTAATGATTCGTGTGTTGCAACGATTTGAATGAACATGAGCAAGATGAATATCTTGAGTTGTGCAACAATTTGCCAAAATAATAAGTTCATTGGAAAAACTGCATAGAATTTGTAGAAAGTGCCACAAATGTCAAATCTATGCTAATCAAATTCATTTTCCCCTATTTCGTTGCATATTCTGACATCACCTTGGCCGTTCGCAATGTAGGGCATGGATGTCATAGGACCGATTAATCCCAAAGCCTCCAATGCACATCAATTCATCCTGGTAGCCATTGATTACTTCACCAAATGGGTGGAGGCTACTTCTTATGCC
Organism: Dalbergia oliveri; assembly: GCA_030441495.1. Lineage (NCBI taxonomy): Eukaryota > Viridiplantae > Streptophyta > Magnoliopsida > Fabales > Fabaceae > Dalbergia > Dalbergia oliveri. The sequence goes on from JAMLFY010000008.1 coordinate 14,090,554, forward strand.
AATATAACACAGAAAGTAGTGGTGAATCTCTTGAAGAACAATATCATTTGTAGGTATAGGTTGCAAAAGCTTATCATAGACAATGCAACCAACTTCAACAATTCAAAAGTACAAAGACTATGTGAACGGTTCAAGATCAAGCATCACAACTCAGCTCCCTACCGACCAAAAATGAATGGGGTTGTGGAAGCGCAAACAAAAACATCAAGAAGATCTTGAGGAAATGGTGGTCACCTACAAAGATTGGAGTGACATGCTGCTTTACGCATTGCACGCCTATCACACTTCTGCAGATCCTCAACTTGGGCAATCCCGTACTCACTGGTGTATGGAATGGAGGCGGTGACACCCATAGAAGTAGAAATACCTTCTTTAAGAGTCTTGGCGAAAGCTGCTGGAAGAAGCCGAGTGGGTCAAAAATGAGATACGAGCAATTGAACATGCTCGAAGAAAAATGACTAACTGCAAGCCTGCCATGGCCAGTTATACCAGAAAAGGATGGCCAAAGCGTTAATAGGAATGTTTGCCCTTGAATGTTTCAGCCAGGCGATCTTGTTCTGAAGAAGATTTCCTGAATCAAGAGGATAACAGAGGCAAGTGGGCACCCACAAATGAAGGCCCTTACATCGTCAAAGATGCCTTTTAAGGAGCATTGATCTTGACTGACATGGAAGACAAAACACTTGCTAAACTAATCAATTCAAATGCTATAAAGAAATACTTTGCCAAAAAAAAAAAGACACTCACTTGGTTGAAAACCAGGAAGGGCAACTTAGGCAAAAATCAGAGCAAAAAAAAAAAAAAAGAGAAAAGAATGAAAGAAGGCCTGCTAGGTTGAAAACCCGAAGGGCGACCTGGAAGAAGTTAGGACACAAAGAAAAGCAAAGCTTGCTAGACCGAAAGCCCAAAAAAGACGGTCTAGGCAAAAACTAGAACAACTCTTAATTGCTCGGTTGGAAACCTGAAATGGCAACTTATGCAATGGCGAAGGTAGAGCCAATAATCAAGAAACTATGTGGGACACCAAAACTAAGGCAATTTGAGTATCAGTGGATCATGACATATTGTTGAGCACAAAATGAAGGATTGCACTCGTGATCATGAATTTCGAGTCTAGTGTAGCCAATGAATCAGTGAAATGGATTGATTACATGAAAGCGGTACAGTCTTTTCTTCCTTCCCTTTTTATCTCTTAGTCATTGACATTCTGTAAATACTTTCCAGTTTAAAGTTAAATAAAATTGTCTTTCTCTTCCTCTCTGTCTCTATGTCTCATTCCTCTTTTACCAAATTTTTGTTTCCATATTTTCTTCTTAAAAGGAACCATGCATGATCATGATATTATAATTGAAGTGCAATTGAGGGACTAATTTGCTAACAAAGCTCAGAAATGATAAGTCAACAGAGGGCTCAAAGATCAAGAATTGACTCGCAAAGGACAATAAGCAACTTACTCAGGCAATGTTTGGAGATGATAGTCCAAATGTGGGTTTTGATGGACCAAAACAAAAACAAAAACAAAAACAAAAATCCTCGCTTGGTCGAAAACCTAGATGGGCAATCGAGGCAAGAGTTAAGAACTGGACAAGAGGAGGCGCTGAAGCGCCACCAAATGAAGGTGTGCTAGCGAACTACTATAGAAAGGTCAATGGGATAGCTTATCTGAGAAGATGGTTCCTTTGGGATAGACGAAAGCTTTTTTGAAGAATAATGTGAAGATACCTCAAACTGAGGCAATTTTATTTTTGAGAACTATTGTCATCATTCTTGTCATTGAACACATCATTGCTACATCAGTTTTGCTTTAGATCATTCATCATATCATCATTGCATAAGTTTTGCATCATTCATCATATCATCATTACATCAATCTTACATCATCATTTCATCAAAGTTGTCAATCATTCATTTGTCTTTACTTTTACATGTCTTTAAATTTAACATTTTACATGTTTTCAAGCCTTTCATGCTTTCAGTTTTTCATGCTTTCACAGACTTTACATATTTTCATAGTCTTTCATGCTTTCAAGTCTTTCACACGCTTTCACGTCTTTCATGCTTTCAGTCTTTCACGTGCTTTCACAATCTTTCCCATGTTTTCACATTTTACATGCTTTCACGTATGTGCTTTCATAGTCTTTCACATGTTTTCAGTCTTTACATGCTTTCACAGTTTTCTCTTTCACATGCTTTCACAGTCTTCACATGCTTTCACATGATTTCACATTTTACATGTTTTCTTTCACACACTTTTAGTCTTTACATGCTTTCACATTTCCCATGTTTCAGTCTTTCACATGCTTTCACAGTCTTTCCATGTTTTCACATTTACATGATTTCACATTTACATGATTTCACAATCTTTTACATGCTTTAAATCTTTCACATGCTTTCACAATCTTTACATGTTTTTAGTATTTTAAAGTTCACATTTCACATGCATTCAACCTTCATTAAGTCATTTGGCACCACTCATCAAACTACTTCACATTCATCACCATCATGCACCCATGAACATTATCATGCATCCATGCACTCATCATCATCATCATGCACTCAGACAAAATGTATGTTAATATCTTTACTTGTCCCTTACAGCAAAACATCAAAGCCATAGCCTTTATATTTTCCTATAAGGAACAAGTAAATATGGGCAACTATGAACACCACATTTTGTCCAAATCTTTTTCTTTTTTTAAATTTATTTTATCTTTTATTTTATTTTATTTCATTTCATTATTTTTTCAGACCAATCTTTTTTTTCCTTTTAGTTTAGGTCCCAAGCCCATCCCATTCTGCTTTATTTGTTCACTTCGAGCCCATTTGGTAAAAAATACCAGCCCACTTTTTCTTCTTCAACCTATGTCGTTGGCTCATGGAAGGAAAAAGAGTATTTAATTCTGGATGCAAATCAAAAAAGAGATTAAGGGTAATGGTGCAATCAGAATAAAGTTAAAGACACAATCCCAATCAAATTAAATCCAAACCCTCAATCAGATCAGAAATTAATTAGCAGGTGTACATATATATATATATGAACTCATCATAGAGAATGGGGGATTTTTCATAGTACACACAGACAGAGAGAGACGGAGGAAGCATCAAGCAACAAATATAGTAGGCGGTAAGCACATTTTTCCTTTCTATTAGCTTTATCAACAACACCCTTCAACCAAGAAAGAAAGAAAAAGAAAAAGGGGAGGCACACAACCAACCACCACCACATCCATCTTGAACCCTTCAAACACCAGCCAAGCACTAAGGGCCGACCTCGCTGGTTGATGCCGCCACGTTCCGCCCCTGCCTCGCCGCCGCCGTGAAGCAGAACCACCAAAGCAACACATCGCGAGGCCAGCACTAGAACCATGCCTTCATTAAGTCGCCACGAGGAAGCTCCACGCCGTCGCGGCTTCTGCTCCTCCACTCATGAACAAGCCACTGCCCAGCTTCCACTTAGTGAAACGGCGTAGCACCAAAGCTCGCCGGCAGTTCAGGGTCCGCGAAGCGCTATCGTGCTTCGGGGGCACTGCAAGCGAGACTCCACTACTCCTCCCAACCGCCGTGAGCCAGGCCACTGAGGAACCCGCATCCAGCCACCTATTTCGGCCTGCATTGTGAAGCGCTCAGCACTTCCCCCCCCCCGCCGCTTTTGCTGCACCTTTACTTCCCTTATTTTGTTCTCGATCTTTTTTCTTTTTGCCAATTCACATTACAACTAGGGATTAGATTTCGGCTTCCTTTTTTGGATCAAGTTTGTCTCTTTGGCTAGTTGGGCTTGGAACATTGGGTCTTTATTTTTTTTTCTTTTTTTATTTGAGTCTGGTCTCTTTTTGTCTTTTGTTTTCATTTGGTTTGTTTAAATTGGGATTTGGATTTTGTTTTATGTTTAGGCTGAGTTTTTTATTTTTAATTTTTTTTAGTCTAGTGTGTCTTTTATTTTGTTTAGATTTTAGGTCTTTTTTAAATTAAAAAAATTGTAAACAAAAATAAATAAATAAATAAAATATTTCTTTTATATTAGTGCAACAATCAACAAGTGTGACTAGAAGCCTGCTTTCTTCATAAGTGTTGCATTGTAAGGGTTTATGAGTAGCCTTGTGCTACCTTGAATCCTGTGCATTAGCATTTCCATTTTTAAACAATTTGTCAGTCAAAACCCTTTTTCATAAATAAAGTCAACCAACATACTTCCTTTTTTTCTTTTTTAGTTAAAATCCATCAACAGAATTATTTTCTACAAGAACGACGTGGTTTTCAGTTCCTCATTGCACCAGAGGATACGTCAGTGTAGCCAACAACTATCAAGCCAAAATATTTTTTTATAAAATATGTTCTTTAATTTTTATTTTTATTTTGGTTTTACTTCTTTGTAAATATGTAATTGTTACAATTTTTGGGGAAAAATAAATATCTTAAAGTTATAAATAAACTTGCATAATGAGCTTTAGGGTAACGTATTTATACGGATGTATTAGGGGTGTAGTAGAATTAAGTTTCCACCCTTCCTTAATCATAATTAGACTTTTAACCTCAAATCTTTTTAAAAGACCAGTTTTGCTAATCAAGAGGTTTTCTAATTTTTGTCATAATTAAAATTGGTGGCGACTTCCATTTTGTTTTTAAAATCAGTTGTCATTCTCGTCGCGACACCCTCAGAGACATTGTGATAGTAGCATGAAAAATATGTTTTAAGAAAAACATGTGACCACGATTTGATGGTTGCATAACATGAAAGTATTTTACATGCTTATGAAAGGATTTGTCAAAGAATGTATGATTTTGCAATGTTTATGAAAGTTGTCACATATGTTTTCTGAATTTATGATACTATCATGTTTTCAAGATTTGGAATCTAAACTACGTTTTTAGAATATTAAGTTAAGTTATATTGGATAAATGTTGAATAGAGTATGATTTAGCTTTGTGAATTAATATGTTATTCGATTTCAAAGTTTCATGCTTATGAACCCCAGTGTTTTGAACTATAATATTAGAGATATCAAGTGTATGAAAATTTTTCAGCTTTAAATATGATTTGGCAATTCAGTCAAAAAGATTTTAGAGTACAAATTTTTATATGATTCATGACAGTTGGTGCTACATACTCCGTGGGCTTTGGAAATCACAATATCTACAAATGGGTGGTCCATTGACATGATTTCATAGCCACAATTATGCTAAGGTTAAGTTTGAGAGTTACATAGATTTAGAACTCTCAGAAGTACTAAGAGTGATGTTTCTCGAGGCTCTACCGCACTATTAGTTGGAAGAGATTTCATGATTGATTTTGAATTTAGAAATGTTGTTTATGAATTTATGGAATGAAAAGCGTTTTACTATAGCTATGTGCGTAAATATTAAATGATTTATGATTACTTGCATGTATTTTGTATTATGTATATTCCTTGGTTATCCTATATGGGCGATGGATGAAAATTCACTCATTTAATCCGTTGACTAATGTAGTTACTTTCAAAGTTTATATATTTCGCTTCATTTGTTCAGAGTTTAAGTATGTAGTTGGAATGTAGACTATGGTTAAAAGATTTATATAATGAATTAGAGATGTATTTATGATTCAGGTTTCGAGGATTAACGATTTTTAGAGCTTTGTATATTAAATACTTTAGTTTTATGGACTTGAAGAATTTGTTAATTTAGAGAAAACAATAAAAAATTTAGAAGAAAATCATATTTTAAATATGAAATTACGCTATTTTATGCATCTAGAGACACGTACCAGAATATTTATATGGAGATTAGATTCTCACGTATTGTCACGTCTCAAATCGGATTGTGATACACTCACTCTCGCACATTGCACAGGTCCCTACTTCAACTAGCTGTTCTTTGGTATTTTATGCTGTGCTTCATGTATGCTGGGCTGTGTTTGATTATTTTCTTTTTTTAATTCAGTTATGTATTATCCCATTACTTTTAACTTTAATTTATTTAGAACAGAATGCTAAAGACAAGAATAATTCAAAGATAGATTTCTTATAAAGTGAAAAGTGATAAATTAATATTCGTTTCTTAAATCAATAAATTGTATTGTCTATAGGTCCCATAAAATAATTAAAAATAAGTAATATCTCACTTTTTAACTTTTTAAACATCTCATTTTAATTATATGCATTAATCCAAATTAGAATGAATAGGAGTAACATGGACGCCAAACACTCGTGGATACGCAGGAAAAACAACGTGTTCAAAAACGAGTACGTTATTATAATAATATTAATTAAATGTATATTTGTGACAAACTTAAAAGTCTAAACACTGAAACACAGCAAGTCACATGTTATAGTTACATTGGTCAATTTCTAAAATATAATATTATAAATATGCATGTTCAAATTGGAAATGCATTTTATGCTCTCAATCAAGGGCGCGTTTGTTTCAAATTCTAAAAAAAAATTATAAAATTTAAATTTATATATAATTAAAAATTAATTTTTTTCAGAAATTACTAATTTTATTTATTAAAAAAATTAAAAACTAATTTTTTTAATTTTAATTATTTTTAAAAATTATCTAAATATATGAAAATACTTTTTTTAGTAAAAAAGTGATTATTACTCAAAATAATCACAAACAAATGTACTCCAAGTCAATCTCGATAGTTTATAGCTATGTTGTATTACACAAGTACAATTACCAATCCTTTTTTTGATAGACAACAGAGGCAAAAGCCCTAAAACAGACAAAATTATACAGCCACTATCCTAGGATGGGTGGTACCACAAGCCCAGGTTGTAAAAACAAGAATATATGGAACTAGAATTTAATAAACATAACACGTGAAAACGTGCAACCACACGTGTACTGAACAAATCAAGAATTCATGGAAGTAATTGATCTACGACTACAAACATATAAAGATCGGAAATTATTGTAATGTTAGATTGCCAGAAAAAGATATCGCCAGAATTGAAAGAAATAATATAATTATTTCTGTTATTGTGACAATACTTTTAAGACGCATTACTCTTATTGTAAATTTGCAATTACTCCAATTGCATATCAACTCTAATGGACACACTTCAGGTCAATTACTATATTTATATGTGTGTGTGTGTGTGTGTGTGTGTCCATTGCAAGGTGGCTTAGGTGTGGCCATTGGCTCCATCTGAAGGTGGCGATGGGCCATTAAGCGACTGCAAAAGAAGCCCGTATTCCCTGGACCACGTAGAACCTGATAATAATGGCCTGAAAGCTACTCCAAATTGAGGAGAAGCTGCAAAAACAGTGAGTACGATCAACAGAAACTGCAGAGCTTTGTAAAGGAACTTGGTGTAAGAGAAAGCCATGTGTGTATATATATATATGTTCGCTTCAGTTAGCAAGTATAATAAATTAATGAAGAAAGAGAGAGAACTTAAATGCTCTTTTTGTGATGTGAATGTTTTGGTGAAAGGAAAGGGAGACACACACAAGGTATAAATAGCGGATTCATTCGTTCGTAGTATTGAGTTCTCTATGCCCAGATGGCTAAGCTAGCCAGTTTGGAATATGGATTTAGTTGACTGCGGATGTTTGAAGGTTGAAAATTTGAAAACTAACGGAGTACGTGCTACGTCTTGTGCCCCAAACCCAAAGTAACCAGTGTTTGATCTGATAACGAAGACGACTAACAACTTAATTATGATACTGAAGAAAATCAGGTTAAATATTACTACATGAGTTTTTTTTTTTTTTTGTGGGTACATTTACTACATAAGTTTTACATGCATAAACCCTCATGCATTATAGAATGAAATTGAAATTAACATAAATATATTGAAATATTTAATTTTGATTTGCGTATTTTTTTTATATATTGCTGGCACTATATTAAAACTAACTATATAAAGTATATATATGCTTTTATTTTAATAAAATTAAAATTTTAATTATTCTAAAATTCTCAAAGATAACGAATATAATGCTACCTACACATGTGTGTACCTCATATGTATACAGTTTTTATCATATGATGATGACTCCACGACAGTTTCTGTATATTTTTTTACCTTGATTCTATTAATTGAGGTAATCTATACTTTACAATGATATGCGCAACAACCATTATTCAAAAGATAGGGCTAAAGCCTGTCATTTTTCATGATTGAGTGAAGGTTGGAACTTAGAATTAATGTAACATGTTGATCCGGGGCAGAAATGATGAAACTGGCTATCTAAAGAGGACATGAATATTTAGGAGTGGAAACCGGGCCAACGCAGGCTGTAAGGTTTTTTTTCTTAGACAGATCTAGTCTGATTTTCGAATATAAAATTTGAATTTAGTCGCTATTACCTAACATAGGTATTTAATTTTTTTAAGGTAAAGAGACTTGATCGTTTTAAAAGCCTTACATAATTTAAAGACAAATCTGAAAAATCTACTTTAAGTAAGGTATATGTTTAAAAAGAGTTAGGCCTGTAAATAAAGTAACAGATCTATTGTTAAGTAGATCAAGAAACAAGTCTTTTTCTTTTTTATATATGTAAAAGACTTAAGTATTTTTTAAACAAACTAATAGGCTTAAAGCTTTAAATAAGTCATCATAAATAGCAACAGAATATTATATTATGTATAAATAGATATAAACTTATAATATATGTTACATACAATAATAATTTTAGTTATTATATATATAAGCAGATGAGTCCATCAATCATCTATCATATCTTAAAAGCTTTACCTAACCTTTTAACCAAGAAACGCACAGGGACATGTTATTTTACATGCAACAGCACTAGCGCTTATATGAATAAGACCAACAAGTTATCATAAATTCTCTCCATTTTAATTGGCCTTTCATCAGGAGCTAAATATATCCCATCTTAAAATTTTTGGATGTGCAATTTATGTTTCAATTGCTCCACCACAATGCACAAAGATGGGACAAAGAAGATTAGGAATATATATAGGGTATGAATTAAGTAATTAATAAACAGGCCATGCTAAGCTCAGTGCGGGCTAGTGGGATGATCATAGACGTCTTGCGTAAGAATTATGCGTTCCTGGGTTTAATTCGGCTCCATTTATGAATAATATTGTTTGTCTTGTCTTAATAGTCATCAGTCTTGGATTGATAATATTATATATATATATATATATATATATATATATATATATATATATATATATAGTAAACTATATTAATAAAAGAGTATTATCACATTATATAAATTTAAATTAATAAAATTGATAATTTATTTTAATATTTTATATAAATTATAAGTATTAAAATATAATAGGTGAACAAAAACCAGTCCAAAGTATAAACATCCCAACTTGACTATATTTATTTCATCCCCAGCTTCAGTCGGGTCAAGTCTGTCTTTGACCCTATACCAAAGGGGAATTCAAATCAAACTGGTGAAAAAAAAATACCTGTTGATTAATTCAAAACAGTAGGAAGCATTAGCTTATGTACCAAAAAGAAAAAAAAAAACAAGAAGAAGAAGAAGAAGAAGAAGAAGAAGAAGACATTAGGAAGCAGCATAGGAAAAAGGGTGGATTGATGAACATGACCGACCCACTGTCAAGCAGGGAAGCAAAAGCAAGTAAGCCATCACCCGTATTCAGGCTCATGGAGTCGTACAAGACCTTCTCCTTTGCGGATTCCTATGCTTTGATCCAATTCGAGTCATCACAAGGGACTAATTTTTTTTCAAAGTATGCAATTCAAAATAAATGGCTAGTTCTACTCCAAGAGAAACTTCCTCTATTGAAAATTGCATATTTATCCAAAAGCGTAAGGGTGGATAACCATTTAATTAAAAATCATTAACAGGTTAGTTTTCATAAAACTAAATAAATGGGTTAATTAATAATAACTAAAGTATGGATCGGTAATTAAATCATTAGTTTTTAAAAAGGGCAAAAACTCCATGACCGCAAAATTAATTACTTATCATATGTTTTTTTAATTTAAATCACCATGACATAAACTCTTCTAGAATCCTACTAATCTAACTCGAATTAGGTTCATCTCTTATGAGTAAAGTTCTACCAATATTAACTTTTTTCACACCTAACTCGAATTTCAAATGTTACTTAAATGAAATATGAGCCAAAGTACTTAAAAAACAAAGACACATTGGAATTGGTACAAAGAAATCTTATGCCCCCAAATGATGTCTCTTTTCTTATTCCTTCGATCATTTATTGCCATGTATAAAAATTAAAATTAAAATAGATTTAAAAATTAATAAGTTACCAATATACAATACACCTCTTCAAGGTGTCAATAAATAGTGACAGGGAAGGGAACATCATTTGGATATAGAATATTTTCATCTAAAATTTATAATATACTTTCATAATTAGTTATGTTGGAGTTAAGGGTTTTTTACATAAATAAAATAAAATAAATAACATATTACATGTATCTTCCAACTTTAACCTGTTTACATATATGTATTGTTTTTATAAAATAGAAGTTGACTATAATGACTTCCATTCAAAACAAAAGTCAATTATAACCAACTTTCACACGCTGCACCCTCACATTGTGTGACTTGAGATAATATAGAAGTAAATTATAATCGATTTCATTTCAAAGCAAAAGTCGATTATAATAGATTTTTGAAAACTATTATAATCGACTTTAGTACAATACAAAAGTTGATTATAGTAGATTTTTATTCAATATGAAAGTAAATTATAATAGATTTCTAAATATTATTATAATTGACTTCTCAAATGCGTTGACACATTTAGAAAAGTCGATTATAATAGAGTTAGGCCAACAAGACATGGAGCTCCTAGTTGGAAATAGAGCTTAGCAAATAGGAAATAGTACATATTACGTATATTAAATTACCAAGTCTACCTCTCAACTAATATATTAAAATATTATAAACTAAATAAATTAAATTGTTAATACAATTAACTAAGTAAAACGATCTACTAACCTGGTGTGCTAGTCTTCGTGCAATGTGATCAACTTCATTCAACCGATAGATAGTTTCAACTTCCATTCTTAGCTTCCCTAACTTCACCCTTACTACTAAGTGAAAAATTTTCAAAGAGAGGAAGGAAGAAATCCTACAAATTATTTTACAAAATAAAATATTTTAATATGTACCGTTTCCTACTGGTCAAGCTTTATGTCATGTTGGCACTTAGCTTCTGTGTCCTTTGGCCGAGCTCTATTTTCATTGGCCAATCCGCTTAAGAGCATAGGATTTGTGTAATTTAGCTTTTGCAGAATAAATCTTATGTGAATTAAGTTAAATATAACTGAATGAAGTTACACAAATCTTATGCTCTTAAACGATTAGCCAATGAGAAATAAAGCTCGTCAACAAGACATAGAGCTCAGCCAACATGACATATAGCTTGGTGAATTGGAAATAGAGCTCTGCCAACATGATATAGAGTTCAGCTAATAGGAAATAGTACCTATTACAATATTTTATTTTATAAAATAATTTGTAGGATTTCTTCCTTCCTCTCTTTGAAAATTTTTCATTTGAAGTTAGGAAAGCTAAGAATGGAAATTGAAACTATCTATCGGTTGAATGAAGTTGATCACATTGTGGGAAGACTAACACACCAGGTTAGTAGATTGTTTTACTTAGTTTATTATCTTAACAATTTAATTTATTTAGTTTAGAATATTTTAATATATTAGTTGTGAGGTAGACTTGGTAATTTAATATATTGTAATATGTACTATTTTTTATTGGCTGAGATCTATTTTTCATTGGCCGAACTCTACATCTCTCGAGCTCTATTATAATTGACTTTTCTAAAAGTGTCAGCGCATTTGAGAAGTCGTTATAATAGTATTTAGAAATATATTATAATCGACTTTTATTATATACTAAATTTGATTATAATAGTCTTCAAAAATCTATTATAATCGACTTCCGCTTTGTGATTAAGTCGATTATAATTTACTTCTGCATTATCTCAAGTAACACAATGTGAATGTGCAGTTGTGTGAAAGTCGATTATAATCGACTTCTTTTAAATGGAAGTCAATTATAGTCGAATTCTATTATATAAATAATATATATATATATATATATATATATATATATATATATATATATAAACGGGTTAAAGTTAGGGGATACATGTAATATGTTATTTATTTTATTTTATTTATGTAAAAAACCCTAGTTAGGACCTTCAAAAATATCATATTAATGTAGTTGGCTAAATATTCATCAGTGATTAATTTTATCATATCATTGTTATTAAACAAGAGGAAAGACTACATATGTGAGCTCTACGTTTCAAGGAGATTAGTCATTATTTCTAACAGTAAATATCCTTAATTCATAAAAAAAGGAACAAAATGGGTGAGAAACAAAACATCACCCATCCTTCAACGGGAAAAAATCAACTAGAACCATTGCCCCCTGCCAGGTTTTGACCATCCACCCACCTCCCTCTCCCCATTCCCAAGACTCTTGTTCCCCAATCAAAATTATTTTTATTTCTCATCTTTATTATCTATTTTCCATCTACCTAAAAAAATGAAAATTGTAATAAAGCTATTCCATTTTTTAGTCAAAACTCTTAAACAACAACAATATAGTTCTAATATGTTGCTTTATTAATCTTTTTACATGAGAACAACTTTCTGTCTAATTTTTTTCTTTTTATTAATATATAATTTCTTATTATGTTTATGCCCATTAATTAAAAATAAAAACATACAATATTTCGAAGGAGAAATTAGAGGAAAGGTTTTTTCCCTCTCGAGGAGGATCACACTGACGGAAACATACTTGAATGCAAATAATAAATTCAGTCTTAGTTGTAGTTCTCTTTATAAAGGAAAATTCCTTCCTCTAAAGATATGGGAATTCATCGCATATTAGAGGATGATTGGTTAAAAATAAGATGTAAATTTTTATGAATAAACTCCATATGTAACTACACATTTGGAGTTCATCCACAAAATTTTTCACTACCTTTTATTACCTAACCAAATATGGCCTAAATGTATAAAGGTCTACCTAAATAGAATTGCTTGCAGATAAATATACCTTTTAGTGCTTCACACTGTATACCGAAACCCTTAAAAGCACAAAAAAATTAAAAAGGCTTAAAATAATTTCCTTTCTACAACTTTGACATTTAGTTTGGAAGTGCATAGATAGGACTTCAAATTAAGTTTAAATTTAGCCACATTAAAAAAGTGTGACCACATGTTGAATAATATGGCTAAATTCATTCACTACACTTCTACATGCATTTACTCATACGCTGCAAATGTGGCTAAATATCTAGCCTTCACCTTGGATTTGTTTAATTTTCGGTCTACGTAATCACAAAAGCAGAAAAGGCTTGCCTATGTATTTGCTGCCAATATTTTAACTTAATATTTATTTAAGTCTTGATTTTTTATTTTTGACTTTTAATTACTATATTTACGAATTACATATAATATTGTTCTCCACAATGAATTTCCGTTTAAAATTTGTTTTATCAAATCGTCACATTTAGCATTGGTTTAATTATTATTATTTAAAATTTTACATAATAACTGTCAAACATGTTATCATTTAACACATCAATTTAGTTGAAGAATTGCCATAAAGAGAAACTTTTAAGATTAAAAATACCAAATGTTAAGTGAAAAAAGAGAATGAACAATGAAACAAGCAATTACAACTAGAAATGCAGGCTGGGGTAGGCAACATCTCCTTAAGTAAATTTTGGATAAGGAGAGCCAAGGCTACGACAGACACCCATCCCATCTTATCGTGCAAGCAACCCTTTTAATTTGGCAGTGAAGGCAAAAGGCATTCCATTCTACAGCTGAATTCTCACAAGTCACAAGGGGAATCCTAAAACCATGTGAGCCGAATTGCTACCCACCAAAAGATTACATGTCTAGATTTAATCAAGTATCTCATCAACGCATGCTCCAGTTTTACTAGCCAATTACCAGCGCCAAAAATTTAAATTCTTACTTGCTCCAATTACTATATGGTAACTTCTTATATTACATTTAACTCTAACTTGATGCATCGAGTATTTATCTACGCAAATACACAATTCAAGCCTACAATTGGTGGAGATAATATGACCTATCACCTCATTCCTTGATAGTTCAAATTTCAAAGTGATTCCACAAGGAGATTCCACAAGCTCCATGTCTTACAACATGGATCACAATTATCAGAGTGCGCAAAAAACACTATCATGAATCATGTCACTAAGTAAGACAACCATTGAAACTTTCTTTTACCATTGTTTGCATTGAGATGCTCCACAAAAGTATAATTTCACCATCAGATTTTTAATAGAGATGCTTCAAGCTTTGCCTTCAACTGCACAGCAGCAGCTTCCCCACCATGAGTTCTTATGGAGAATGTATGAATTACCTTATCCTGCACAGTGGAAACATTGGACTCTTGCACTACAATCTGATGCTCCCTGAGTGTTTTAACAACTGCAGAAACTGGATGACTATCCAAAGGGAAGCTCAGTTTCACAACCGCATCATCCTTTCTAGCCTGAAAATCAATATCTGAGAAGGGGAACTGCTGGTCCTTGTTGTTAATCATGCCTTTTTCAGCTTCCAAGGCCTTGATCTTCTTCTCGAGATCAGTGATATGGGTAATAGCATCACCAAGGAGCGATGCCTTGTCCATTTTAGATATATTAGGAACAACAGCTCTCAAGGCATAAAACCTCTGGTTAAGCTTCTCCCGTCTTTGTCTCTCAGCTTCAACATGGTTCAGCGGTTCCTCTCTCCCATTGGCAGGCTTTCTCCCTCGTTTCCTAGGCCTCCGCTCATCCAGAAGAGGCGACGATGGATCTTCATTGCCCAGGTCTATACAAGAACCTCTTGCTTGAGGATTGAAACTCCCAGCAATCATTGGATTTAGCTGAGGAAACAATTTTGCTTCATTACTGTCCCCAACACACCCATTGGAAGAATTGCCAAAAGCATGGCTTGTCCCTAATGCTACTGCTTGTACTTCATAAGAGTTAGAAGTGAAACCAGAGTCACCTTCAACCTTTGGCGAGAAATTAATAGTTACAGACTGAGATTTTGTATCCCCCAGGCTTAATTCACGACCGAAAATCTTGGGCAACACCTTTGCCTGTCCGGAACTAGATTCTTCAAATGTTGTCCTGGCCATCTCCAAAACACCCTGCTCTTCAGGCATCAATCCTGTTGAACCAAGCTCGATAACGCCAGCCTTGAGAGGCACAAACACAACCGTTTGAAAACCAGCCAACTTTGCCAAGAACGACCTTGATTCATATTGGTCCAAACAACTAGCAGCATCAGAAGCCCAAATTGATTTACCACACTTAAAAGAGCTCACAGGGCCACACTGGGAATCGAATCCAAACACATAAAATTTTGAGGTCAAGAAAAACATATGCACATCTGAGACCCGATCCAACCTTGTATAAACAGTAGCCTCCTTGGAATCAGACACGCCACAAGAGGCATGGAGTTTATGCAGTACACGCCGTCTGGCATCATCCTCCTGCTCATTCCTTTGACCCCCTTTGGGATCCTGACAGTGCCCATCACCCCATTTCACGGCATAGCCTCCAGATTTTAAGCCAACAACCTGCCAGAAAATAGCATAGTCCCACTTGGACACCTCAACGAGATGGCACAACTGCTGGTGGAGACCCAATTCAGTACCAGGCGGAACAATAACATCAGAAAAGACATCATTGGAAATTGCTGAACTAAAGAAGGCAACAGCTTCGGCACCCAACACAGATTCCAACATAGACTTGTCATCTTCGCTCTCACAAAACCTCTCAGCCGTCATCTCTCTGTCTCGCCCACAATCAATATCTCGTAAATCTGTTAAAAGTTCAAAACTTATACCAGAATAAACAAAGATCTCAACTTGAGCCAGTATCATCAACAGAAAGTTCTCATCTTTCTGCCTTGCCCACAGTTAAAGTCTCGTAAATCTCCTAAAAGTTCAGAACTTTTAGCAAAATTATTCAACAAATATCTCAACTTTGAGCTAGGATTTCCTCTAACTAGTAACTACCCATCAACAAAACATGTGCTTTAAACTATCCAACTCAAATTTACAGCTTAGACCAAGGCATGCATGTGATCTCCCACTTACAGACAACGAATAATAGAAAGTTCATACCCACAAAATAAAAAATTGATTTGGGTTCAGGGTAAAGGAACAGAGGCAATCAGCATAGAAAGGGAAAGTGGATTAACTACCAGGAAGATATTAGGGTTTTAGAGCATAGGGAGTGTATCAGCCACAGACTATAGGTGTGAAGCTTCAACAACAATGAAGAGAATTATAGAGATGAGATAAACCTGAGATTCAGAAGAGTTCCATTTGATTTCAACCAGTTCCAGATCTGAAATTGCTATCGCTAAATTCTTTCCTTTTATTTATGCTCTGTTTTTTGCTTATGGGGCCGCAGATCGTTTCTGCCTCAATGTTCTTCCTGCGTTAAGAGTTATTGAGGAGCCAAGGGCAACTTTTATTAATATATGTTTAATAATTAATATACATTAATTCGTGAGCGTAACTAAAAATTTAGGGGGCAAAATGTATATCATATAAATTTGATGATAGTAATAATTAAATTAAGACTAATTGTATATTATATATATAAACTTTAAAATAAATAATTAGCACGATAATGTTGACGTATATTTAAATTAGTTGTGAGGAAGTTATTTCAATAATAAGTTTACATACAATTGGTTTTTTTATAATTGATTATTTGAAAGTCAATTTTGAAAATAGTGTTTAATTTTGATTATATAGTAAATTCTTTTTTGTATGATAAGTTACTAAAAAAATATGAAATACTATTATATATTTTATAATATTTGATACTTATGGTTATTTAAAAAAATTAAAATTCTAAAATAATTTATTACTTATGAGGGTTTTAAAAATGTGCTTTTAGACTTAAAAATTAGACTTCTTTTTACTTATTAACCACTCATACTTTTTACCCAAACATATAAAATTA
The DNA here is from genome assembly GCA_030441495.1 of Dalbergia oliveri. Classification (NCBI taxonomy): domain Eukaryota; kingdom Viridiplantae; phylum Streptophyta; class Magnoliopsida; order Fabales; family Fabaceae; genus Dalbergia; species Dalbergia oliveri. The sequence goes on from JAMLFY010000008.1 coordinate 14,107,505, forward strand.
TTTTAATATAACTTCTATTGAAAAAGAATTGCATTCTCAAATATAGATCTACAATGTCAAAAAAAAAAACTTCTGAGCATCCGAAGCAATCAAAGCAGAGCTTGGAGCATTTTTTTTATCATGAAGTTGCTATTCAACTCTTACAGTTGTGTATCTATTGTAACAAAAAATATTTACACTATAAAATAATACTCAATTATGATATAATCTTTTTGTTTTTATTTCTTTAATTAGAAAAGGTAAGTTAACGGACTTTTAAGTTGGAAAAAACCTATTTAGATAGAGCAGTATCATTCATATAAAATAACATATTCAAACTTAATAACCTATTTATTCAACAAAATTATATATATAAATTACATATATATAATTATAATTAAAAAAAATTTGGGGCAGTGGTCCCTTGCCCCAATGAAGCTTCGTTGATGCATTTAATGGTTTACTAATCAAAGAGTTTCACTAACCCAGTACTCTAAGAGCAATGATTAAGAATACCAAAAAAAAATTAAAAGTTTTTAATAGACTCTATGCACTGAAAACATGAATTATCGCTTAATAAAAAAAATTTCTTTTTTAATTTCTTAATCACTATCCTAAGGGCACTTGTTAGATAAATTCATATTTAAAAAAAGGGTAAAATGTATTTTACACCCTTAACTTTAGATCATGTGCAATTTATACCTAATTTTTCAGAACGTATATTATGACACATAACTTTTCAAACAATGCAAAACACTTTATTCTATTAAGCTGACATCTATTTTGACCGTTAAATAGTCATGTGCATACCATGTGCACAGTTAAATAATATTATTCCTTTTAATCAAGTTTTATAACCCTAAATGTTGCCCTACTAAAAAAGGACAAAAATACCTTTTTATTACAATCAATTTGTCCATTTTTTAGTGAGGGAGGGTTTAGGATAGGAAATTTGTTTAAAAGGAAGGGTATTTTACCCATGTGACATGTACGTGACTATTTAATGATGGAAATGGATGTAAACTTAGCTGACTAGAGTGTTTTGTCCTATTTGAAAAGTCCATATGTATTTCCTCCGCCTCCATTTGAAGTTAACTATCAAGGAAAAAAAAACACAAAAATTAAAGAAACACTAAATAAACATTGGTAATGGTATAAAATTATATAAATAGACTAAATTGTCCATATTTTAGAAAAAAATAATTAATACCCTCTTGAAATGATAAGTGGATTAATTATATTTTCAAGGATGGAGTTTGAAAATGGCATGGTGGAGTTGAACTCAACATCCAAAGGAAAGAGAACGCTCTCCCCTACCAAAAAACCACTTATGTTTTGGTGATATAGTATGTAAATAATAATATACATTAGATACTAATTTAAATTATATTATTATATTATAATTTACATATTTATTTAATTAAATTCAGTTTCCTACCTAATGCCTTGGTTGAGTCAACTACCAATTCCATTTTGAAAACTATTGGAAGGAGTACTATATAATGGATGAAAATCAATTTTTTATCCCCAAATAGCATCTAATTCCCTCTATCTCAAATAATTTATTGACACATAGAAGATGTATATTGTATATTTGATAACTTATTAATTTTTAAATCAGCTTTGATTATTATCTCTACACATGGTAATAAATCATTGGAGGGACGGGAAATGGAATATTATTTAGGGAAAGAAGATTTCCATTTGCTACGTAATTGTATATTGAAAGATTTATTAATTAAATGTTACATTTATAATTTTGTATGAGACTTTGAGATATTTTCTAAAGTTTGATTCATTAAATTGTTCATCAAATTAATTCTTGTTAATTTTGGAAATGAGATAATCGTGCAGTTTATTACTTTTTTTTTAATAAATTATGCAATCTGTTTTTTCAGTGTTAAACATGGCAAAAATATTTTATCGATAAAAATTACACATTGAATTAATAACGTTAAAATTTATCAAAAGATAAAATTACCATTTTAAACCTTAAAAAATTAATATCATAATGATATGTCACAAAAGATGATTCATGGACTAAATCAGAGTTATATTGTTAGCGCATTAATTTTTTAGGGATTAATTAGTTAGTGTGCTAATAATTGAGATGTCACGGGTTTAAACATTTTTAAGGACTGATTTGTCACCATGTTGATATTTTAAGGGTATGATAGTTTACTCTTGGCAAAAATATAATTTGTTTTACCTATATTAAAAATGTTCTTAATTTTTATTCATTAACGATATAAAAGATTTTTATATTATTATCTAATCATATCCTATTATTTATATAATTTTTTAAGTAGTAGATGTGAGAGTCAATCATATTTATTAATATGGTTATACATAATTGAATGATAAAGCTTGTTTAGTTAAAATTCTTGAAAAAATATTTTTTCAAATTCTTCAAAGTAGAAGCAGAAGCAAAATCAAAAGTATAAGTAAAAAAAAAATTATATGTTTGAATGTAATTATATAAGTACTTTTTATTAAAATCAAAAGTTGTTAAACTATTAAGATGGAGTAAATATATAAGTACTTTTTTTTTAAGTAAAATTACAATTGAGGGTATGAAAAATCACCTCATAAGAAAAATGTTTGGATTTCCCACTATTTTTCGCACATAAAATTCTTTTTATATAACTAATTTTTATTTCATATTTATTTTTAACTAAATATAATTAAGAAAAATATTTAAATAAAATAAAATCAATTCTTTAATGTTTTATTGGACTTATTAAACTAATTATATATATATTTATTATTATTAAGTTATATTTTATTGAATTATAAAATAATACATGCACAAAATAAAATGTAATGCACAATGTAAGGGGGTGAGAGTGATTTAGTGGAAGGTATTTTTTGTCTTTTCATAAAATTTATAAGGATAAATTTAGAATATAAATAAGTTTAAAAATCAACAAAGAACATCCACTCTCTTCTATTGCTTATGCTTCTACCAGAAGCATGTAAGGATTTGATTATGAAAAAACAGAAAAATATATTATTTTTTGCTTTTACTTTTATTTAGAAACACAAAAAAGTATATTAAAAAATTATAGAAGTGTTTTTGAAAAAATTGAAAAGAACTATTTTTTTTCTCCTAGAAACTGATCAAAATGTGCTAATAAATTAAATCCAACAAAAATTCAGAAAACAACATGAAAAAATGAAATCAAAATAATGATTCCAGTTAACATGAGCCACTAGAAAGGTAGTTCATGGATGGTACAATTAACCAAAGCCATCGATCTGCACCTTTTGTTCAGTAGTAGCTTCTAGCTGGGATTGATTGGCCCAATAATATTTTATATTGTAAATTGGCATGACAATCCGAAGAAATTAATATCTAACTGATTTCTAAAAAGATTTAATTATAATATACTAACTGTATAAAAATATTTTACACATTTATCTAATTATATAATGACATAAAAGTAAATATACTTATTTTCAATCCCCACTATTTTAAAAATTATATAAAATAAGAGATCTGATTAGATAATTGTGTAAAATTTTTTTACTGTATATCAAAATTAATCTCTTTCTAAAATAGAGTCCAATGGGTTAAGTTGTAATTTGATAGGGTGGTATTCCTTGTGTAAATAGTAAATACTTTTTTTGTTCTCATCTCAGCCTTTTGGTAAATTTTGTTCTCTTCTGGTTTTTTGGTGTGGACTTTTGTTATCTTACTACGACTATACTTGAACACAGGGGAGGAGCTGGGTGAAACTTTGGACTGAAAATAGAATTTTGGGCCCAGAAATATTGCTCCAACATTATGATGTTAGAGTGGACTCGTACTCGATTGAGTTTTCAATGGGCTTCATCTTAACGTTTATCATGATCCATCTATGGGCACGATCAGATAGCCCATTGGGTAAAGGAATGGACATGGCAGTGACAAATTTTAGCCTAAAGATCCCAAATGACCAACCAGTGTTGAAAGAAAAGGTTCAACCTCTCGAAATGTCAAGACCCAAAAAATAAAAAATCTTGAAATGCCGTAGGTATCCTACTGTCCTTTATTCAGTGTTTGAAGTGTCCATTTCTATTGTTATCTTAACATTCAAAAATAAATAAATATCTATAAGGGTCCATCTAAATCTAAAAATAGAGAAATAAGATAAAGTGTGTTAAAATAAGGGTCTCATAAAATTTATGGTTTATGTATTTGGATGTTTACAAAGAGTATGAGATAATAGGTATTGAATAAACATTTCTCTTTATATTTTATATTAAAATTATGTTGTTCATCCAAACGCTACTTTACTATGAAGTTTCATTTGAAAATTAAAAATTTCAAGCGATAAATATTAAAAATGTACAGAAAAGGCTAACTCTGTCCGTTTCAATAAATAGCACAAAAATGTACTAAAATAATGTTATAAATTGTAATGGAGGATTTCATATGAAAAGCATTAAAGCATCACTTCACTACAGTCACTTGCGATCCAAGACAGTGCACAAAATTAAAACAACGAGCTACATATGAATAGGAGCAGAATTTAGTTGTTTAAATATCAAAGGACATTCACCTCTAAAAACAAGAACAAAAATTAAATCCTACAATGACATATATATATATATTATAATTGACGATGTTGCCATAATAATATCTATCAAAATAAACGCCAAAAACACTCCTCATACTTCAGTTTTGACACATTGCATACAAGAAATTGTTACAGAATGACAAAGGCTGTACTAGTAGATCATTAATTCGAAACACTAAAATCACAGGAAAGTAATTAACAAATTCACAAAGTGAAACAGACACTATATAAAAAGTGAAAAAAACCAACAAACAAACTCCGAAGTATAGGAGCAGACGGCAAGTAACGTGCCATTCGCCAACACCAAACAAAACCCTCTTGTAGTCTTTTGGTCAGCGACAGAGAGTCAATCCAACAACCAGTACATGCATGGTTGCCTTGAATAGTTCATCTCATCCCAATAGAAGCCAAAAAAGGTTAAAAAAACCTTCTAAAAATTTTAGACACCTAAATATGGAGTGCAATAACTAAAAACATAATATTAAAAATCAAATGCCAAACCTTAGCGGATTGGATCCTCACGTAACCCACCCTTCATCTGAGAGGTTCAAAACTAATTTATTTTTTAATTTTTTGAAATTATAAATCTTGTAATATTATATTGATAAAATTCAGAATGAACTTAAAATATAACTCTGACTTCCACACTCTCGTTCAATTAACTTCCATGCCAATTAATTAAGCTGAGTTGGGTGTTATGTTCAAAACCTTAATCATTACTTTTAAACCGTAATTTTAAAGGAGAAGTTAACCATAGGTTTAGGTCCAAGAGTCAAAACCCCATTCATCAAGCCATTTTGGAGCCACCCTCTTTCAATCTGCATGAACGCCATTTCCGTTCCCCAAGCATACCCTGGGACCAGCCTGAAACACAGGATAGCTATAAGAATCCCTTCCCACAAAACCCCACTTGCTGCTACCATCTTCTTCCACCCTCTCCAACCACCTCTCAGGCCTGAACTCAGCCCAATCAGCACCCCAAAGACTCTCCATCCTCCCCACGGCGTACACGTGGTACGTCACCATCATCCCCTCTTCACCACCGTCCCGTCCGGCAAAACGTCGTCATCCGCTGCCTCCTAAACACACAAGTGAGGAGGTGGAGAAAAGATTATCATTATACAAAATATAGAAGGGATAATTAACTACTCCCTTCGACCAATAATAATTTTTCATCTCGACAATGAAAAAATGACGATTATTGTTGGACGGAGGGAGTACTTGATAATTGATGACTCAACAACTTGCAACTAACTACAACTAACTAACTAACTCATTTCTATCTAATACCTTGCCGTCCAACGGAACCGGGGGAACAGCCTCATGCTCTCGCACAACGCAGCGTGCGTGTAAACCATCTCCTTCACTTCATCGTACACAAGTGCTTCGGGCTTTTCATTGATTTCCTTCACAACCGCGTTCTCCACACGTGGGTTCTTCGACAGCAGCCAGAAGAACCACGTGAGCGCCGCCGATGTCGTGTCCTTCCCGGCCAATATGAAGCTTATGACTATGTCCGTCACGAAGTCCTCATCAGAGTGACCCGAACTCAAGAACCGCGAAAGCATGTCCACTGATTCCAAAGATGCCTTCTCTTCCAGCTCCCTTTTCTTCTCTTTCACAAGCTTCTTTGCAAACTCGCGCACTTCTGAGACTGCGGTTCGTAACCGCTTTTCCGAACCCACGTCGAGTTTCCTCTTGATCTTCCATATTAAGGGAAAAGGTTCGCGGAACCGTTTGCTGCTGATTTCCGTTGCGTCTTCAAAAGCCTCCGCGAACTTGCTTTTCTCCACCGACAACGGCGTAAGGTATTCAGGGTCGAATCCAAACGCGATTTTGCAGATGTTGTCAAACGCGAATCTCTGAAGTATGTCTTGGAAATCAAGGATTTGCTCTTTGGATGCTGCGGCTGAAGCGAGAATGGGGACGAGGCGGTGGGAGAGTTCGGCGTCTACCACGTGTTCGACGAACTTGCGGAGAGATTTGGTGTTGAATTCGTGGCTGGCGACTTGCCTCTGGAACTTCCAGTTGTGGCCGTCGGTGTTGAAGATTCCGGTGCCGAGGAAATCGTAAAGGGTGTCGAAATTGGTGTGGCCTTTTTGGTAAACGGGGAATTGTGTCTTGAGGATGTGTTGTACGTTCGTGGGGTTGGCGGTGAAGACTGTTCGGCGGCCTAAGGGACGGTGGAGGGTGAAGGTGGCGGCGGGGGAGGCGAGGACGATGTCGGAGAGCCACTGGATACGGCGGTGGGCGTTGGCCTTGAAGGCTAAGTAGGAGCCAATCAGCGGGTAAGACTTTGGGATGGAAGTGGCAGAAGAAGAAGCAGAAGGTGGTTCCTCTTTGTTCTTGGGACCATAAGATGCTAGCTTAAAGAAGAAGAAGAAGAGCAAGGGAAGGAAGAAGAAATGGAAGAAAGGTCGCAACAAATGTAGAATCGTCTGAATAATCATTGTTGTGGGTTCAGCGTGCAAACTGGAGCAATGAATTGTAGGTATCTCGAGAGTTGCCTAGTGGTGCCAAAGATTAAATGTCAAACTTAAGGAATCATGCGATGACCAATCACTTGTCTTTATAACTAATCGTGTAAGAAATTTTCAATTAATGATAGCCACCGTTGGATCATATTTTGTCATCCACCGTTGGAGTAATTGTTAATTGCATGATTCGAAAAGTGTCGCATTTTAATTTTTCTCACCATTGACCAAACCCTCAAGGAGAAAGGAGAAATATTCTGTTGCTTTTGTTCGCACTTGGATTGGGTTATCCAATGATTTTGATTGATGGCTGGTTTTTTGGATTGAAGGTGTAATTAATGGCTCAAATTAAATATGTTGTCTCCCTTAACATACTTCCTCCTTTCACACTAACTATCGAATTTTAATTTTTTGATATTTTAAAATATTTATTTATTTATAATTTTTAAAAAATATTAATTTTTTATTTATACTCTTGATATAAATATATTAGTTAAATATTTAATATATTTATCAAAATTAAAAATAAATTAATAATGACTAGATAAGAATAATTTTATTAGTTCATATAACTTTCTATATTTATTAAAATATTTTTTATTTTTCTGTATTATTTGATTTTTTTTCAGTTATTGGATAATGGATGGAGTATTTTAATACTTTCTGATTTTTAAGAGATTTATTTTATTTACTTTTTAGCTGAAGCAATGCTTATGTAATTGCTAACAGCATTCCAAACACAGAATCGAGATTTCTTTTCCTCAATATGAATGAGTTTTTCCTTTTTTTATTTCATCTATAAAATATTGTTGAATAAATCAATATTGAAAAATGAAAATAATATAATCAAATAAACTTTTATATGTTGAAAATAGATAAAAAAATCAAATTTAATGTTGAAGTTATTCCAAATATACTATCAATTCCCGACCCAAAAAAAAAGCATACTGAAATCTGCAACCTTTAGAAAAAGGTGGCTGATATTATATTTATTTTGGAGCTTCTCGTGCTCCTCAAATTTTTAATAAAATTACTAAATTAACCCAATTTTAATTTTTCATTCCATGACAAACCATTCAGTCTTTCTTTGTCCATGTATTTCAATGAGCCACCACTTCAACAAAATGTTGCCTCTCTACCACCTTGTCGGTGCAAAATTTGGTCTTTTATTCACTTCTTGACTTTTTGTTTTGTATGTTAAAGCACCAATTAAAACAACCCAACCCATGGAATTATCAGATCTATCAATTGGAAATTTGGGATTTGGGTTTTGATGCGGTTTGTGGACAAAAATTGTTGCAATCTTAGTGTACTCGGAGCTTATTCCCTTATGCCCAAAGATGGGCAATCCTCAAGTAGTACCTTTGTAGAACTTAACTTCCAATTAATAATAAAGAGCCGAAACCAATTTTGAAGGAGAAGATTACCAATCCAAACAAATCACCAAACCTCACTCTTAACGATTATGTTTACAACAAAATTGGTTCTCAAAGTTGGTCTGGTTAAGTTTCATAATGAGGCGATGGTCAGTGCACCTTCAAGAGAGTGTTTCATAGAGGAAATGGGGAAATTCAAGGATATTATGGTACTTTTCAAAGTTGTTAGTTTATTTCTCACTTTTATACAATTTTTATATATTTTACATAATTATTACAACTTTGAATCTAAATCGTTCAATAACAATTATGATAATAGTATCATGTGAAACTTTATCTATGGTAATTATATATTTCAAGATGACCATGTTCAATAGAAACTTCCATTTATATATATATATAGATAAGGAAATCCAACGTGGCAATTCCTCCTCCATTGCTCTTTAATTCAATTTGATTAAAAGGAAGTTAATTATTTAATTCAATGATTAAAATTATAATAAATATATTTAATGCATGATTTCAATATATATTTCAAATATTACATTATTTGAAAATTTATTAGATCAATCATTTATTATATTTATTTCAAATATTACATTTATTTAAACATTTAATGCATGATCTAAACATATAAATATACTTGATTTCAATTTCCATTCTCATAATGTTAATTATTACATTTCAACTGTTTCAATAAAAAAAATCTTCTCATAAATGATTACAAAATGTAACAAATATTATTATTAGATCAATTAGAAATCAATTAAAAAACATAGCATATTATATCAATTAATGCATGAATCAATTAAATCATAAATATATGATTAGAAAGTATAATAAATATTTCATCAATCAAAATCAATTGAACCGTAATTATGTTTGAGAAATTATATATATTGATTTGTAGATCATGAATCATTTTGTATCAGTATTTTTGTTTAACTCACTCTTATTAGCCTAACCTATTTCATGATTTGTTTTTCTAAATGCAATTACAATAGAGTTTTTGTGACCCTTGGAAAGATGGAAGAGATTGAGACATAATACAATTAGTGGTATCGTTCATGTAAGAAATGTTTTAGTGGATTGCAAGATGAGGATGGTAAATTGTACTGCAAATAGTATGAAATTGATTGTTCTATATTTACACTAGGGTAATGAATTAAAATACGGCCTACATTATTTTGAATTTTACTAATCAAGTATGCTTTCTTTTTTCTAAGTAAGTAAAATGATATAATCAATTCATCTTTAGGTACAACATCCATATGAGAATGGTAGATAAAACAGAATCAGCCTTTTTTTTTGTTCAATCATGAAAGTTCAAAGTTCTTAAACATAAGTGCTTCTGATTTGAGGTTTTCTTTAATTGTCAAAGTATACTCTAATGTCTAATAATAAAATGATTTTTTTGCTATAATGCAGTTACCATTGATGAAAAATAATTCTAAAATAGTGACTCAAACCACTGAACAAGGTAAAAATTTCTCAAATGTTGGAACTCTATTTTTGAAAAGAAGTATATTACAAAGAGGATAGATTGTCAAGTTTAAGGATACTCTAATAGATAAATCGTCAATTCAACAAACAAGATCAGAATCTTCAAAGAAAAATAATTGATGATTCAAGCTTAGGAAAATCTCATTTTTTTAATGTGTTTTGCCTAATATTTTCAGTTTTGATTGGTGTTTATTGGTAAACGTTTATTTCATTTTACATTTGGATGTCAAAAATTTTATCTATTAGACTAATTTTAGATTTTAGATATACTTGGCAGTTGCCCAAGTATTATTTTATGGTTTATTATGTTATTTTTTCATAATTAAAATGTTTGACTTATGTAGCATTAATTTCATTAATATTTTATTCTATTTTTCTTTAACATATTTTTTTATATTCACTCATGATATAGATTCTATATTTATAACCCACAAATTTAATTTATATTATTTATGATATCAAATTTAAATAATTTTTTATATCATTTGAAAAGATCAAATTTTATTTATAAATATTTGATTTAATATACATAAATCTAAAAAAATATTTTTAAATGACATTTTGAGGGCCAATTAAATACTAATAAATAAACAAATAGTTCAGAAGCAATAATTTCCAAAAAAAATTCATTACTAAAATTTAAAAAGTATTTCAAATGTTAAGAGATATAAATCATAGCGATTTCTCAAGAATTATAAAATCAAATATAACTAAAAAGTATAATAAAAGATACAAACATATTATGTTTATAAAAATTTTCATAATTGATTTTTTTTTCTAATGTTGATTCTCTAATACTATGCTTTAATGATATCAATTTCATGAATTTGATATAATTTCCAATTTTTTAAAACTAAAATTGGACAATTGATATCAATTGCTCTATCATTCTTATTTGACATTAATTTTTTTTTATCTTATTTAATATTAATTTTTTATATTACTGTTACTTAATATGTCATATTAATATGATATCAAATTTCAATTTATATCCCAAAATTAAGATTGTCATTATTTTTATATTCCAATTTCTATTTTTTTCTATTTGAAAATTTAATATCATATCGGTTCAATTGCTTTTTGATTGAGAACAATTAAATAATACATTTAAATAGATTCAACAATAACTGTAATATAAATAATTAAATCCAAAATATGATCCAAATCTCATTTATATATATTGATTTCATTGTAAATTAATTTATTTATGAACCTAAAAAAAATTTGAGTTGTTTAAAAAATTAAGGTTTGGCTTATATTACAATAGAATTATTTATGGACATTATTTTAAAAGAACATTATTTACAAACCTAAAAAAAACATATATGAGATATAAATATAATATGTAAATAAATAAATGAATTAATCATAACTGTATTTTAATGGATAAAACATTATATTATTTGAAATGATTAATATGGATTAGTATAAATATTTAATTTAACTTATTTAAATAATAAAAATGAAGTTTTAAATTTTATTTTGAAAACATAATAAAAATCAGTTTATGCATTGTCCTTGGTATTAAATTAAATCTCTCAAACAATTTCAAATAAATATGTAATAAAATAAATTATATAATTAATAATAAACAATGAGTATTTTATCATTGACAATATACAGACTTCCAAGTCAAATAAAATAATAAAAAATCTAAATGAATAATACGTGAATATTGCAACTTATATCAATTTGTTATTTCATTTTAATTATTTGAATTTTTAAGTCATATCAAATTAATCTAATATCAATTCTAATTTTATATCTGAGAGATTTAATATGATATTATCTTTATACTACAATCATTTTTTCTATTTGAAATTTAATTATTTAATATCGATTCAAAAGTTTCCTATTTTAAATCAAGTAGTTGTTTTAAATTGATTTAATATTAAATATACTTTAATTTTTATTAATATAATAAAATTATTAATATTGATTTATATAAGTATTTAATTTAATTCATTCTAATATATATATATATATATATATATATGCAAGAATAACATTTTAAAAACATATTTACCACACTAAGAAGATACATGACAAACCAAAAAAAAATCTTTTAAAACAAACTAATTAAGTTTATTTTGATCGGACCAATTTGTATTTCTTTTATAATTATATTCATTTGTAAAATGAACTATCTTGAATTCTTATTTAGCATAACATTTATCATGGGACAAATAAAATTGTAGAATAATTTTTTTATGGATATTAAAATCCTAAATTACTAGGTGATGATACCAAATATATAATACATGGGTGATAATAAATAATCTTAAATGGGTGATGCAAACATATAAATTGCATAGACAACAATTAGTGTATTGAATATAATGATTTATTTCAATAAAAAATCTTATTTACCTTTTTATTAGTATAAATACAAGAAATTTAATTGCTTAAAAAACCAATAGAATACAAAATTTATAAAAATTTTACAACTTATATTTATTGTTACAATTTCATATCATAATTATATTTAAGCAAATTGAGCAACGAAATATTCAATGGTACATATTATAATATTACAATTATCCTTTATTGGGATTATTAATATATATTTTTTAATATTTTGATACCTTACAAGTGTTGTACGAGTAAATATATTAGTTATTTATTTTTTAAAATCATATGTATGATAAATCATATAAAATTAATATATTATAAGTTAGTTTAATTTTTAATATAGATATGTATGTGTGTATATATTTACTTTATCAATTCCTTAGAATTTATAAATATAAAATCCTATGCATCGCGCTAGTAAAAAACTAGTTAGTTATAATATGATGTTAGACATATGCCGTGAACAAACATTTTTTCCCCAATATATAGAATTATAGCCCCAAAATAGATTAACAAGTATGTCATCAGTAATGATTCATATACTATGTAATTATTTTTAATTATAAATTATTTTATACATTTATCTTATATAATATTATTTTTTATTTTTTTTATGATGCTTTGTTTTATTATAATTTGATTTATTTAATTTTTGTACCGTAGAGATATGCAGTAAGTGATTTTAATTTTTAATTTATCTAATAATATTTATTATTTCTTTTCACCGTAAGTTGATACTAGTATTTACTTTATTATTCTATTAATATTCTATTTTTTATATATAATCTTATATACCTAATACCCGATTAAAACCCCTGCATTGTATTGGTTTCTCACTAGTTTTTCTAGATATGCAAACCCCATCTGGGTTGTCCATCACAAGTAAGACGCAACCAGTATCGTTTTTTTTTTACTTTTCATTTTGGTCTGGGCCAATATCGTGTTCGTCGAGAGCAGGTACGTATTATTAAGTATCTGAAAATCGTACCAAATATCTAACTGAAAGAAGCACTAAAGGTTTAGAGTTCAATCAATTCAATTAGAGTTTCAATTGATATATAATAAAATATATGTTTATAAAAATATAAAAAATACATATGAATATTTATAAAAGTTTAATTACATTTTGAGAAAAATAAATTTTTTTACTAATGATATTGATTGAATAATGCAAATATTTTAAATTCTGATGATAGTGTTTTCGGAGCCTATAAGTCTGTTTCTGATTATTGATATTCATAAAGAGCCAAAAAAAAAAAAAGTTACAATGCAACAAGACAAGCCATAAAAAGTCTTATCTTTTAGTTTTAATTTCTGTTTTGTAAATTTTTTTTTTCAGAAAATGGATAATAGTCTCTGCCCAAGGGTTAACTCGTTCCAGCTCAGAAAAAAGTATCATTCCCGATCTCTTCATATTTCATATGTGTTGCTTTTGAAAATCGAACAACCCCTATTTCGATGTCTTAAGGGGAGACTGGTTCAAAGGAAAAGCCACGTCTTGGGTGTTTGATGGAATTTGTTAGTAATACTGAGTTATTTTTCTAAAAGAAAATTGCCAAGTGTTGGTAATAGGCATTGAGAGGCTGATGGTGGAGGGGGCGATCCAGTCTATGCACTTGGCCTGTTGGAGTCGGCAGTTATAAAGCTAGCTGGCACTTGGCGGCGGTGATGGTGGATACACGTTACCGGAGAGAGGGAAGAAGAATGGATATATTTAACAAATCCTAATTTGTTTATTTATTTTTTTAATGAAAAAATCAAAAGCTTTCTGGTGGACTATTTGACCGCCACATGTTCTTTCTTCATGAGGCCATCTCATGTTGGCACCTAGGCACCCTTCAAACTTTGATTGTTTCTACTTTCTTGCAGATGCAAACAAAGAAAGCTGCCACCTCCACATCGACACCAGACAAGCAAATTATGATTTCATACGGCAAAATAGCAGCTTAAGCAACACTGGGCGTGAGACGCTTCCCAGCAAAATGCGAGAACTGGGAAGCTCTACTTGCAACGGCACTGGTTGAAGAAGACACCGCGAGCGAGTGACGGTGGCTGTTCTTCCTCAAAGACAGCGGTGGCTGGACAACAGCTCGGTGGTGGTTCTTCTATCTTCTTCTTCTCTCTAGAATACCCAACCTTTTTCCCTTTTTTCCTTAAGGCTGACTTACAGAACCGTTGAACCGCCAAAACAGGTTCAGTTCACCGGTTTAGTTTTTTTTATTGTTTTTATTTATTTTATTTTCAAAATTCGGTTACTTCGAATTCATTGCAATACAACTTTTTTTCTATTTTTTAATTTTTCTGTTTTTTACGTTTTAATTTTTATTTTTGTTTATTTATTTTCATAATTCGGTATGTCCAAATTTAGTGTACTCAACAGTACATTTTTCCTTTTCAATTTTTATTTTATTTATTTATTTTTTGTTTTCTTTTGTTTTATTTATTTTTTAGTCCGAATTCAATTAGTTTTTTTCCTTTTTTAAATATTTTATCATTCTTTTCCGTCTGTCTAAACAAAGACTCATTTTGTATTTTTAATAAGAAAAATTAAAGTACTGTTTATTGCACTTCAGGCTAATCAAATTTTGAAAACAAATGAATCAAAAATAAAAATAAAAATGATAAAAACAATAAAACATTTGGAAAAGTAAAAAAAACTAATTGAATTTGAACAAATAAATAAATAAAAAAATAAAACAAAAACTAAATAAAATAAAAATTAAAAAAGAAAAAACAGACTGTTCATTACACTAAATTTGAACATACAGAATTCTGAAAAACAAATAAATATAAATATAAATATAAATATAAAAAAATAGAAAAAATTAAAAAAAATTATTAACCATACTAATTAACTTTTACTTATAACCTAACTTCTGTTACACCATTTACCAGTACTGACTATGCAGGCATATGTGACACCCTCATAACCACATCACCTTAGAACCAAAGACTTTGACCACCTTTGATACTTGACCACGACGCAAAACAAAATACAAGAATTGCTAGAGCACCAATTGACCGTTGAGAGACATCTGAACTCAAGTAAGATAGTGGTGGCCCCAGCTTATCTACTTATTTGTACGCCATTTCTTTTTTGAATTTTTTTTTCCCCTCTACGTCTACCGCTGCTTCTCATTTCTCAGTCAACCATTTCCTTTCCACAATCTTCACAGGGAACCCCCCTTCATCTGAGAGGTCAAGAACGAGATGAACTTCGGCTCCACCCCTTCCTCCACCGCAGGCACCACCTTAAACCGCCTCAAAACCCCGGCCACCACCCTCTTCATCTGCATGAACGCCATCTCCTTCCCCAAGCAAATCCTTGGACCAGCCTGAAACACGGGATAGCTATAGGAATCCCTCCCCACAAACCCCCACTTGGCAGTGCTACCATCTTCTTCAACCCTCTCCAACCACCTCTCAGGCCTAAACTCAGCCCAATCCGCACCCCAAAGACTCTCCATCCTCCCCATGGCGTACACGTGATACGTCACCATCACCCCTTCTTTATCACCGTCCCGTCCGGCAAAACGTCGTCGTTGACGGCCTCCTTGCTGTCCGTGGGCACCGGAGGGTACAATCTCATGCTCTCGCACAGCGCGGCGTGCGTGTACACCATCTCCCTCACCTCATCATAAACCGGTGCTTCCGATTTCTCGTTGATCTCTTTCAAAACCTCCTCCTCCACACGTGGGTTCTTCGCCAGCAGCCAGAAGAACCACGTCAGCGCCGCCGAAGTCGTGTCCTTACCGGCCAGAATGAAGCTTATCACTATGTCCGTCACAAAGTCCTCATCAGAGTGACCCGAATTCAAGAACCGCGAAAGCATGTCCACTGATTCGAGCTCCCTTTTTTCTTCAAGCTCCCTTTTCTTCTCTCTTATAAGTTTCACAGCAAACTCGCGAACTTCAGAGACCGCGATTCTTAGTCTCTTCTCTGATCCTACGTTTAATTTCCTCTTGATCTTCCAGACTATGGGTAGAGGTTCACGGAACCGTTCGGTGCTGATTTCCGTTGCGTCTTCATATGCCTGAGCGAACTTGCTTCTTTCTGATGATAACGTAAGGTACTCAGGGTCGAAGCCAAACGCGATTCTGCAGATGTTGTCAAACGCAAATCTCTGGAGCACGTCTTGGAAGTCAAGAATCTGTTCTTGGTTTGACGCGGCGGAAGCGAGGATGGGGACGAGGCGGTCGGAGAGTTCGAAGTCGACGACGTTTTCAACGAACTTGCGGAGCGATTTAGTGTTGAACTCGTGGCTGGCGACTTGCCTCTGGAACTTCCAGGTGTCGCCGTTGGTGTTGAAGATCCCGGTGCCGAGGAAGTCGTGGAGGGTGCCGACGAAGATGGTGCCCTTTTGGTAGTTGGAGAAGTGGGTCTTGAGGATGTGTTGTACCGTGGCGGGGTTCCCGGTGATGACGGCGCGGCGGCCGAGGAGGTGGAGGGTGAAGGTGGCGGCAGGGGAGGCGAGGACGTAGTCGGAGAGCCACTGGACGCGGCGGTGTTTGTTGGATCTGAGTTCCAAGTAGGAACCGATCAGAGGGTATCGCTTTGGGGTGATGGTGTTGTTTGGTGAAGGAGCTGATGAGGATTTATTGTTGGAAGAAGGCTTGAGGAAGTAGAAGAATAAGAGCATGGGAAGGAGGAACAGAAGGAAGAAAGGAGGCAACGTGTGTAGAACAAGTGTCTGAATCATTGTGGCAGGTTAGGTTGAGAGTATGCAGTTTTGAATATTGGTATTGGTATTTAATTTGGCGAATGAAGATTTCGATAGATTGTCCTGCTATTTATTGTTCAACTTTTTTATAGGAGAAATTTCCGGGTGGTTTCTAGTGTCACGTGTGAACTCAGGTTGTGCGGATTTGACCAATGTTATGTTGGTGAGATTAGTCATTGTTACGCACTATTGTCTATTAACACGTCTTATATAGTGAATTATTAATTAATTGTTTAAGGGGACATTTCTTCTTGATCCTAAAAAATTTATAAGTATTGATATTTTTTAAATAATTTGTAATTAAAAATTTATCACATATTATATTAATTAAATTTATTAATATTTTAAACACTCATAATAAAATCACAATCCTTAAATTTAAAAAGGTACCAGTAATGATGGATTACTGAAACAAAACCTTTTTGTTAATATTAATACAGGTTTTATACTTTTTTTTTGGAAAATTTTTCATAACGGTTTTATATGAAATTTTATCAAATGATTATTAATTTAATTTCAAAATGTTTAATATTAATTATATTTTTATCTTTTAAATGACCATTAAATATTATAAATATTTTTATTAATTTATTTGATATAAATATTAAATTAATTTATAAATTTTTATAATGTAATAATTATCTACAGAAAAAATAGTAAGTATCCTAAAATAAAAAATAAAAGTATTTTAAACATACTCAAGATTTTTTAGGCTTCTGTTTATATAATTTAATTTAGTACGAAATAAACATATCATATCAACACTTTTAGTGTCAAGTGTCAAATGTCAAATTTTATCGTAGCTTTTATGTTTTATTTTTATTCTTAAAAATTAAGGTTACACAATTCTTTGAATCAGTTATGTACTTGATAATTATATACATTGTCACAAAAAAAAATTATACTAATATTTGATAATATATTTTCATATTATTTAATATGTTTTAATAATATATCAGATATTAAACTCATTAAATAAAATGAAAAAAATATTATTGCAAAATTATTATTAAGATTCAGTTTATTTAATTCAAATTTTTTTACTGCTATTGTAATTCAAATTTTTTATACTTTATATTTTATTACTACATCGATCATGATCTTTTATTTCAGATCATATTTATAGAATATTAAAATAAAAAAATTGAACTATTATTATGCTTGAATAAAGTTATTTGATGTAAAAAACTTAATTCAAGTATTAATAGTAATAAGCATGAATTCATCATAAATTGATAATATATTATTAGTTTTATTGTAAAAGAAAGTGAAGGATATTTTAGAATATTTAAATAATAACTGATTGAATAGGATATGGCAATAAACAATGGGTGTGATGATAAGATGGGAAAAATACTTTGTTATTTGTATAACTTTTTCATATAATATTTTGATAGTATCATCTTATCCATTTAAAAAGGTAAATTAAGATTTTAAAATATACGTACAAGTGTTTTAAATGCATGAGTTGGTACGAGTCTCAAAATGTTACAAGAAAAGATGTACATATGACATTTTTGGTGGGAGAAATAGTCTGTGTTCTTCGGTACCTGTAGAATTCAGAGGAGAAATAATACTCGCCTTGAATACTTTTCTATAAAACAACGTACGAATAGTCTCTCCTCCATTGAATCACATCGCCCTCCCTTGATTGGTTGAATTACATTTGACAAAAGTAATTTCGATCATATAGCAGTGCTCAATTTAAAAGGTACCACTAAACTAAGTTATTAAAATTTATAAAATTAATAATTAAATCGCAATACTCGAATATAAAAAAAGCTTGAATACCATATGAGCATGGGAAAAATCCTAACTTTTATTCTTAACTGAGGATTAAATATCACTTTATTGTTTAATTGAATATGACCACTTCATGTTTCATGATCATTCAATAATTTCTCTATCCTTGGGTGGGGTTTTGAAGCGGGGATGGAGTTAGTGCTTGTTTGGTTTGCACTTTTGGAATCAAAAGTAATTTTCAAGTAATTGAGAGTACTTCTGAGAGAAGTGTTTTTGAAGATATTTTTTATTCTAGAAAAAAATTCTACTATTATTCTCATATTAATAACTAAAATTAGTTTTACTTTATTCTATTCAAATAAAAATTATTCTTTTAAACTTATTTTGGATATACTCAAACCAAACATGAATTAATTTTTTTAAAAGTAATCATTTTAAAAATAATTATTTTTGACCCAATTCTTTTAAAAGTAATTCTTCTAGATGACGTATAGGTACCCTTAATCAATTTGGGTTAGGAAGTGTTTTGTTGACGTATGTAAAGTCGTCACTTCTTTAACTTAACAATTACGTAATTAACAATGTCAACCAGGGAAGCCCTGTTTTTATTGAAGTCTGAATGTCTGATAGGCAATTATCAGAGATATGGTTGTTGAAGTTTAATAGATACGTCAATTTTATTTGTGAACAATAAAATGAAAATCACTTAAATTATCAGAATTGAGTTTAGTCTTTTAGGTTTCTTTACGGTAAGTAATATTTTGTTAATATGAAGTACTATACTTTCAAGAATATTTTTTGTTTCCTCCTCTATTTTTGCGGTATCAATTTCCATTCCATGTACTTGAGAAACAAGATGTTCCTGTCCGTCAAGCCACAGACACACAGGATACCTTCACGCGACGCTCTCACATTTGGAAAAGTCCAACTTTTTTTTCGAGTACATTTGGATAAGTCCACTTGATTTAGTTTGTCTTTTTAAAGGCCAATCTTATTTATTATTTTTATTCTAGAAGACAGAAACTTCCAAATTTATGAAGTTATTTATCTTGTTTTACAAGATAGTGCATGTTCTAAAGAAGGTGCTAATTTTGAGACATTTAGGACATTAGAATAATTCTATATCCTCTTATCAAATATGCCTATAAACCTTTCTATATATTAAATAAAGTAAATATTATTTATTTTTTCAGTTTTTAATACATTGATTGCATTTATCTTTTACTTATTTTAGTATTAGGAGAATTTATAGAAATATTTATAGGAAGATATAACAAAACTCAAGATATTATTGCATATACACGCTTGAGGATTAATTTTTTTTTAATGTTTATGATCATGTCATATGAAGATAAATAGATACAGATATTTTATTTTATTTTTACGTGCAACTACAAATATTTTAAGAATTTAGTTTTGATTCTCTAACAAAATAAAAGATTTTACACCATCATTCTATTTACATAATTTTTAGTTAAATAGTATAAGAGTCAATTTTATTAATATAATAATAAATAATTAAATGATAATATAATTTTTTTTGTATTGCAGTCCAAATTAAATTCATATTTTAAATGGATAGAGTCATGACAATGTTATAGCCAATATAGAACATTAGAAAATTCAATTCATACATGCACTAAAATGACATCAGCTCAGTTGTCAGCAGTATCATGTCCTGAGAAAGCACTCTTTTGAAAAATGTGGGCTGTCCACTACTTTTGTGTCGGGATTAGTAATCTGTTGGTGGTTCTAGGGAGAAAAGGTTTTCGTCAAACGGTTGCTTAGTAGAAAAATGTTATTTGTATTTATAACGTGTGAAATATTATATCATCTCATATTTTATTTATTATTGAATGAAGTGTAAATTAAAATGTGAGTTAATAAATATCATATAGAATGAGGACAAAAAAATACAATTGCTCACAAAAATTACAACTCCAAACATTCTTGCATGAACATAATTTTTTTTCCTAAATTCAGTACAAAAATCGGTTGAACACCTTTTATTTAGACATGATAAAAAAAAATTATATTTTATTTAATCACATTTATAATAAAAATGATTTTTATCAGTTAGATTTAATATATAATCATTTATTTGAAGATTCAGTATTAGGACGTATTTGTTTCAGATTTTTTAAAAAATAATTATGAAACTTAAATTTTATATTTAATTAAAAAAATTGAAACTAATTTTTTTAAAATGAAAAAAGTGATTCTAAGCTAGAAAAAAAGTCAGAAACAAACACACCCTCAATTTTATTGTGTATACCTGTTAAAGCACAATAGAGTGCCACTTGGCATAACCGAAGTGTTAGTTGTTCCTATTACCATTATGCACTCAACTGCTGCTGGACGCATTCCAGTCCCTAGAGCCAGGACTTGCTCTGTGTAATTACTCATTTAAGACTTGTTTGACTCGCCTGACAATAGTCACAGACATTGAATATAAAAAAAAATAATATTATTAACTCACACTTTGGAAACATCGTATCAACACATTTATATCTACCATTGAATGGGATATTAGACCTAAATTAAATGAAATCTATATCCAATTCAATGATGAATGTGAGTGTATCAACATAGGATCTCACAAGTGAGTCAAAATAACATTTCTCCATTAAAAAAAAATAACCAATACGGCCTTTTCAATTGTAATGACAAATAAAATAAAAATCAATTCAATAATCAGAATCAAGATTCGTCTGCAACGTAGCAACGCTTGAAAGAGTGACAGGTACGTTGAGAAATCAAGCCTCAGCGAAGATGATCAATTTTGAGGTGACCTACTTTGAAAGAATATAGAAGATCAGGAAATACTTTTTCATGCAAATGTTATGGAGATGAGATTTTTGTTCCTTTTTAGAATTAGATTCAAAATAAGTGATCACTCCTTAGTTCTTACAGCTGATGAAGCAAACCAACACTAGTTCTGCTGAAGCCTTTGTTGTCTTTGCCAACATCGGTTTGTTAAATGTCTAAATCACATTATTCGACGCGAAAACATGAACAAGACCAACAATACCCCAAAAAAAAAAAATAGAAAAGAAAACCTAGTGCAGCATAAAATATACCCACAACGTCAAGTTTACAAAAACATGAGGCTACTTAAATAGCTTCTTAATAGCCAAAATTGGCACCATACATGGTGCCATAATCTGCAGAAGGCGCAAGGCCTGTTTGGCCACCAGCGCTAGTGGGTGGAGAAGCATATATAGGAGCATTACTTGGATAGGAATTGTAACCTTGGCTAACTGATCCCCCATTTGATCCTGAGCTGCACTTGCAGCTTCAGCCATGAAATTCTGCATCACATAGATTGTGGGTTATTCAGATTAATAAATTAAACCAACAAAAATCAAGTCTCAATCTACAGCTACATCCCATTTAATTATTCCAAACGTTCCTCAGATATGCTTTCATTAATTCTATGTTCTCTGTCATTATTTTAAAAAGGGAAAGAACATAATAACATGAACTCACATGACAATAATAATTACAATCTGTTCTAGTGAATTTGTCTTTGAAAATAATGAGCATGAAGGGTATATAGACACATAGAAGCGGCAAATGACTTCTGGATTTTGTGTAAAGTAGTCATTTTTTCACTTGGAACAACTTCCAATGAAACCATATTCAAGGATTTGCATTAAGTGCCTCTCGTTTCACAAAACAAACTCATTTAAAGCTACTCTGTAAGAGTGTTGCTACATGTAAACAAACGCTTACAGCTACTAGCAGTATTATGAAGTGGATGAACGAGCAACCATAGATGTCACCAGCACCGCAGAAGTGGGGAGCTTTACAATGTAGTTTGTTAGCCACAGAATTAAAATCTCCATGAAATTCAAACCATTCAATTACACAATTATAAAACAACACACAGCTCATACATGATCTGATGGTCCAGTGGACCAAAATTCAAGGGGTGCACCATAGACTTTGGCACTTTGCCAACAATACAAGTAGCAAGCAGAGTATGCCTTTTAAAAAATACCTGAACCAGCTGCTGGGCTGCCTGTATCTGTGAAGAAGTTCCAGTTATCTCAACAGTCATCTCCCCTGGCACACCCCTTGTCTCCTGAACTGTAACACTTGCTCCACTAGTACGGAATGTAGCTGATATTTGTACCTGATGCTCCAATAACAGCATCTGCATATGATAGAGGAATTTGCATGTGCTGTGTGACCTACACAATAGAAAGGAAATTACATGAACTCAAGATACAATGAGATGCCTCAAAAAGTGTCACTCTCTGCAACAATTGTCAAGTTAGGCAAAAGAACACACCTTAGTTGCAACAGATTGTTGTGGTTGTGCACTTGAATGAATTCCCACAGAAGCATCCCTGGCATAGGCAGGTGGTGGACCCTGATGGAATTGCTTGTCCATGGGAGGCAGGTCAGCAGGTGGGTAATAACTATCGTAGTGATGTGCTGGTGGGGGCGGCATATATTGATGATTGGGTGCAAAAGCAGGTCCACCACCACCAGGAGCTGGAAACCCTCCCCCTTGAGGAGGAGGAACCCAATTTGGCGTGGTGGCACATTGTGGTTAGCTCGAACATCTGGCCTTTGCATCTAAAGTTTGGAAAAGGAAGAAGGAAAACAACACATTTACACAAATAGAATTGTAAGCAAAGACGGTGCATGTGTAAACTTCTAAAAAAAAAAGAAAAAACATAAAACTTCGCTTCAATGCAAACAATATGGATAAAAGAAAGCCCAAGAGATTGGAAAGAAACCTTAAACCCCTTCTTAATATGGGAATCTATCTGTTTTAGCTTTGAAGAAAGAAAAAAATATCAAAAGAACTTGCCTGTGTTTCAAATACTCCAACAATGCTGCGGTCAACCAAGAACTTACGTAACTGAATTGCAATAAGTTCAACCGCCTTGTGAACTCCAGCAGATTCCCCTTGTATTTCAACAACACTATCATCTCGCAAAGCAAAAACTGGCAGGTTTTCTGTTTTAAATAATACCACATTCAGGAAAGGTAAAACTCAGTAATAAAAAACTTCAGCCAACAGTCAAGTAATTTTCATTCATAATTGGATATCCAGAATCATGTTTATTGTATATTTTTCATCAAGCAAAAGCTAATATACAAGTACAGTGTTTGACAGAAAGCAACTAAAAAACTCTTCAAATAAATAATAATACTATCATAGAAGTCTGAAAATTAAAGCAAATGATGAGAATATGCCAAATAAGACCAAAACGAAAGACCACTGAAAAAGCAATAATGAAAAAGGGTAGTGTATTGATTGCAAACACAAGCAATGTGTTCTAATGTAATATACACCGAGTGTGAGCAAACCTGATCCAAGAACACGTATATTGCAACCAGAGGCATCTTGAATGGATTTTATAGTGGCACCTTGCTTCCCAATCAAGCTTCCTGCTTGAGTATCCGCCACCAGAAGCCTAGTGACAACTGAGCTTCCAGCACCTGATGTGCCATCTGCAGAATCTTGGTCAACATTGACAACTTGTTTATGAACCCTTAACAAACCATCAACAGCAGGTGGTATGGGGCGATCTGGCTCTTCTTTTGCAGAAACCATTACCTTTTAAAAGCACCAAAGAAAGGGAATTCATAAACTCCAAGTGCAAAAGATGCCAAAAACAAATGAATTTTTAAACTTTTAAGCAAACTAATTTAATCTATTTGATCCATTAGCTGATTTGTCTCGATGTTCATACTTGTTCATCAATATTGTGGTGCTAACAAAGGAAACTAATGTGTTTTAATTTACTGCCAATTCTTAGAACCTTGTGAACCTCTGGTTCAATTGGTTAGCAATTTTTCTTTTAATAAATATAAATAATCTTTAATTTACAATTCTAATTCTTGGGAGTAATTTGATAATGCTATGTAGGTGCCACCCAAGCAATTAAAGGTATCAATAATTTGAGATTTATAAATTTTACCAACGCATCTCATGACTTCATTTAACAGTTTCTGCTTTCATTTTTTTTTTTGTTATCATTTTATTGACTTAGGAGTGCTTTCAAGGAAATATTTTCAGGGAGTGTGGCAAGACTCCAATCGACCAAGTTCTGAAGTTACCAGGTACAGTGAAAGCCTCTCGCAACCAAAGTCTGCACAAACTATTTCTGATTGTTAACACAAAAACAGCATCTCAGCACTTGTATATGCTCATTGCTGTTTCCCTTCAACTTGAACTTTGGCTCTTCAGTTTGAAGCTACTTTGGTCATTCATATTTGCCAACAACCTGCACATACCCATTTGGTCATCGTGACAGATTACATCTCTTTTTATACATATTTAACCTGCCTGATCCAGAAGCGTAGGCCTATTTAACCTGCTTGATTTTGTACTTTCATTGATTCTCAATATTTTTATGGTTTCACTTACTTGACTACTTTAATTTTTAATTAAATTCCTTCACAACAGTATTGAGAAATCTGTTAGCATGTTTTATTATTGATAAGTCGTTAATTTCAATTTCAAATTACTGATATAAGAAGTTTGTTTGATCCAAAAGAAATTAACAATACTGAATTAATAGGTAACTCCCCCAACGATATAGCTCTAGGAGCTCTAAGTATCCATGACGAGTGTTATAATAGATTGAAATATGTTCTAGGCCAGCACAGATCAATATCTATACATATGCACTTCAAATAGACAGTGATGTATCCACAATTATTTGTCATGGCATAAAATAACAACCGGTAAATTGAAGAGATTGAAGAGTGAACTCACTGCTCTTTCCATGGTTCCAGGTGGACCATCAAGAATCTTGACGCGTGCCTTGGTCTCTTCCGTGATCTTCTTAATAAACTCGCCCTTTCGGCCAATAATACTGCCAACCTTTTGCACCGGAACCAACATCCTGAACACATTCTCTCCAGGCCACCCAGGCCACTTTTTAATTTCGTTTCCTCTGGAATCATTCTCGGACCCCTGTTGTTGCGAAGAACCTAGATTTTCAGTCACATCTCCTACATCATGATGTTCCTCGATGATATGCTCCTCTTGTTGTGGTGGGGAACCTGTGTCTGCAGGAAGATCTCCAACATCATAGGCATCCAAAGCATTCTCAGGAGGATTGGCATCCTCAGCCACAGTGACTGCATCATGTTCATCAGGGAGCAGCTGAGGAAACCCTGAGCTATCAAACACATTCCCTTCATCAAGTACATCAGAATGATTTTGTGCGAAACCGGGGTCCTCAGGCATATAGCCTATATCATGTCCATCAAACTCTTCCCCGACATCCCAAATATATTTTCTGCGAAAAATCACTAAGTTCAACCAACAAAAACTCAGCACCAGTTTCAACAGAAACAGAAAATTACCAAAAAGAAAAAAGAAAAAAGAAATTTGAATAATGCACCCTTCTAAATTTCTTCCTTTCAATTGGACCAGTAAACACTAAACACAATCACTTAACACTTAATAAAGCGCAAATCTCCAAAATTCAAAAGGTTAAAAAAAGAGAAGAAAAAAAAAAGTCCAGAGTGGTGTGCTGGTGATTTCGATTATTGAAGAATTGCGTACAGGGAGCTCGAAACGAATAAGTGTTAGGTGTGAAAGATGCGATGGAAAGTGTAATGTGCAAAACTAGGGTTTTTTTTTTTTTTTTCTTTTTCAAGGTAGCGATTCCGAGGAACTTACATGAATCGACGACAAGTGACGGAGCGAGTGGATACGGAAGCCGCACAGAATGTTAGGTTTAAGGATTGGAAGAGAGAAACAGTGAGAGAAAGGGCGAGAATTCCGAGGACAAGCCTGTATTTATATTAGAATATTTGATTTGATTATATATTAGATTAGATTAGATTAGATATATTTTCGTACTAGCCCTTGATATTGAACAGTGGTTCTACAAGTTTGGCGGTTTCATATTTTATTCCAATTATTTTATTATTATATTTAGATTTTTCCTTCGATATCCAATTATCCATAGATTATCGATACTAATATTTGTTTATTTAAAACAGATTTTTGCTAAAAAAAATTCAGCAAAATTAAGTTAGGGTGTGTTTGGTATGGAGTTAAAAGTTGAGGGAATATAGAGTTTAATTAGAAAAAATTATCCTCGATATTGACCAAAAAATAACTAATGGACAAAGCCATGTCAAACACCAACTAGTCAAAGAAATTTGTTCTTCATGAGACCATAAAAAAAACACACGCGCGGCTTCTCTACTTCTTACATTATTTTATCAATCAACTTAAAACAAAATTTAATTCATAATTTCACTCGTGATATTGTAAAATATAATTTACATAATATTTATGGACTATTAAATGCACGTGAGTGTGATTTAAAATTCCTAGGATTTTCAGATTCGCCGATCAGAAAAACTTATCATTTTTCAAGAATTTAAAGCTATAGGGCATTATGTTAGGAAATAGATCAAGTTCAACTTCACAACAGGAAGAATATAAATAGCTATGAGCTTACAATTTGCAAGTTGAATCAACTAGAACAATCAGAGATTTTTGGGTTTTTTTTTTTATCAACCCAATTGTGACGGTATGGTTTTTGGTACGGGTGGGGAGTTTGTTTATTGGTGGGGGTGGGGTGGGCTCGATTACAAGGCCCAGTGATTTGCTTCTAAAAACTGTGGACCAGGGCCTTCGGCCCCATCTTGTACCCAAAACAAAACAGTGGACCAAAAACAAAAGAGAACTAGAATAAAAATAGGAAAAATGTTATAGAATTTTTACCCAAATTTATATATGAGAGTGATGTGACGTACAACTCTGGGATATTTAAATGAATCATATAACATTTTGTTCCGTCTAACAACTATAAGTTTTTGGTTGCACTACTCTAAAAATAATCCGATGCCTTTTCCTGTTGATGTGAAGCAAGAAAATAATAATACTTGTTTTTTATCACCTGATCCCAGTTTGTAAAAGCAACAATGACAACTTATTGCAGTTTAATTTTCCCTTTCTAATTAACGAATATACTAGATGAGAGATGTTACATGTACAACATAATTATAACAACAAATGTACAATATAGTTATAGATGTAGAAGAAGACAAAATAAGGGAGTGGGTCCAACAGCATTAAAATATTGAAATAGAAAAGAAAATAATAGTGGTGTAAATTTTTTGTCAAATTTTATTGTACATCTAATATTTTTCATACTAGATATAGTGGCACACAATGCACTGTGGTTCATTTGGCACTTTGAAACATGAGGCCTGTTAACTTGGAATCAATTATACCTTATAGCCGGTTACAATTAGCCATATCCTTATTTAAGTCAGAATAAGAAAATGTTCAATCCTTGGGCCACAAGTAATGCACAAATATGATAGTCTACCATAAAAATCTTAGCATATGTTAATCTTTCGTCTCAATTATATAGGTAAAGTTTCCGTCATGGGCTGAATTTGGTAATGCTCAATGACTAAATCAAAATTAAAGCATAAGCCAATTTTTTTAAACAAAAATGTTGGGATTTTTTGCTCGCGGCTTCTCATGTCACAAGTGCTTTGAGAGCACGGCACATGCACAATGCACACAGTAAGCCAACACCATCCTTAAAAGATGTGGAATTAGTTTGAAGCAGCCAACACAGTAACTAACTACTAGAAGTTTGTTATTTCATCCTATCCTTTATCCCTTTCTGAAGTTAAAAACAAACCGAGCAAATTGCAATATGTTCAAGTCAAACATCACATTAAGAAGCTCTGTGCTTGTTGAGTTAGCAGTTAGCACTTTGGCAGGCATTTGAAGTTCAACTGCTAGTGCTAGTGTTTTGTGTACCATCTATCACTTCGTGTCAGTAACTTAACCTTTCAGTACATCAATAATTCGTCAAATATAAAACCATAACAGAAAACAAACTCTGTATGAGTCAGGACAAGTAGTACTAGTTGCCATCATCATGGTCCTTTTAATGCACCCAAATTAGCCTTCATCATCACACCCTTTTTCTATTCTCGGAGAAGATTATTGTTTCAGATAGAAGTCCGTGCCCTCCCAATTGTACATGTAACATTACTGGTGTACTTATAGGCTTTGGCTTCTCTTCATTGTTAAATTTTCCCTACAAATTATCTGCCTTTAGGAGTACCAAGTTTTGAGGCTTCAGCTTGCAATGAAACATAACTACCTAGAAAGCAAGTAGCTGAATGAATTAGAAAACGCCTAGAGTGTAAAATCACTTACAATGGGCATGGAAAACTGTTTCTGACTAGTGACTGTTTGGAGGCTGGTATCACTATTCCTATAAGAATATCTCTTGTAAAAGTGTTTGAATTATTGTCACCTCTAACAAGGCTTTAAAATCAAGACAAATTTTTTAGGAGAAGATACTTGCGACAATGAGGAAATGGAGTGACATGTAATAGTTAAAAGGCATTTTGTTTTTGGACTATTAGGTTGGTTCAAACTTCACAGCATGATTTCTTATCATTTGCATAGAGGTTATGATTTCATCCACCTTTTTTCTTGTTGGTCATGTTTAATTTTAGATTTATCTATTTCTCTTGGAAGTTATATCAAGGAAACTTTATTCTACAAGCATTGCCGGACGTCTGCTGGTCCCCCCAAAACAAAGCACTCATTTTGGGCTAAAATTTTTTTGGTCTAAACTTTATTAATTTATGTGTTTTCCATCACATGGTATTGACTTCCGGGACGGACAAACGTTCTGACCTTATTACGAATATGTTTTTTACCATGTTCATTAACCTTAGTCCTTCGTAGTGAACTTGATGGTGGAAATCCACCATGAAGACTTGGGTCCACGTGAATATGGTGATAAATATTTCCCTCAACTTGTTCTAATAACTTGACTAAATTCTCCTTTTTTTCTGTATTTCTCAGATTAACACATGCGTAAATATATGTTTGAAACATTGAATTTAACTTTCTTGTATATATATATATATATATATACAAAACGAAGTAGCATTAGATAATTCTCTTCCAACTAGTGAATTGCACGTAAAAGCCTATGAAAATAGACTTTCATTCTTGTATATACTACTACGGATATTACGTATACTAACATTTTTTAAGTAGCACTTATACAAATGTTAGGAATGTTAACATTTTTGTAACATTTATCGAGCAAATGTTACCATTGACCATTTTTTTATAATAAAAGTACAACTGCTACTTTCTCACTTCTCCATTTTCCCAAATTTCACTTTCTCACTCTCGGACTCTCTCCCTCCCCTTGCACCAGTGCCTCCAATTCATCACCAATCGAAATCCTTTTCTTTTTCTCTTATATTTTCTCTATGATTCCCAGCATCCGAGCAAATCCATTCCTCTCTTCCTCTCAAAGTTCCAATCGGTAAGTTCCTTCCCTTCTTCCTTCCCCTGTTCTCCTCCGTTCTTTGTTCTTCCTTGCTTCACTGTTCGACACTCGCGTCGAATCCCATCGTGTAGCTGCATGAGCTATGGTTAGGGTTCTTGAATTGAATCCCAATTGGTACGTTCTTTTCCAACGGCAATCTTCAACTCACCAGTTCAAGTTCAACTAGGTATTTCACATTCCTCCTTCAATTTGTGGAACTATCATCTCTAGTTCTTGCTCATTTTCTTGACTCATCGCCATTTGATCCATTTCTGAGACTGAGAGGGTTAATTTTTGGATGATTGCCTACAAGTTTGTGTAGATCTTATGATTTCAATTTTGATTAGGAATGGATCTACGATTTCAATTTTCTTATAATTTCTTGTGTTGCATCGGCTTTTTTTGGCCGTTGTGGTGCTAATGTGCATTTATAGTTTTACTGTGATATTGATATTTTTGTGCTGGATTTGTTGAAGAATGAATGATTTGGAACTATGCTCCTTGTTCTTGTGGATTTTGCAGAAATGCAGCAATCGTAATTTTGAACATGAATGTGTCGGATCATAAAAAACAAACTATGAGCAACGCATGATGAAGGTAAGTCCTTTATGCAGGTAAGTCATTATCAAATTTCAGTACTATTTCTTGCCTTAATGCAGTCTAATGTTTCACATTCTCGTATTACTAATCACTTTCTCCCTCCAGCTTTGAATAGCTTGAGATACTACTTGTTCAACTGATTGTGCATCCAAATGGCTAGTATGATTGCTCTCCTGGTACATCCACAAATTAGGTGACCATGGCACTGCTCCTGCTGCAAAGTAGGTGAAATTGCCTCCTTCCTATTTTTGTATAACCTTTTTGGCTTGTTTTCTGTTTTATTGGCTTACTGTGTCAATATATTCTGATTAATGTTAAGATACTTAGATTGAATTCTGACTTTTTAATAAAGAAAGAAACAGATTAATAAAAGTTTTGGAGATGTCGTGTTTTGGTTGGTTGCCTTTGCCAAGGTGAAATATGTGGTAATTCATAAAACTAGTTTGATTGGCTTTTTACATTTCAATGGTTTTCTTCTCATAAAGAATTTGAAAATGTGTTAATCAATGTGAAATTAAAATTCAGTATCATATTATGCAGATTTTAAGCTTATGAAAAAACAAGTTGTATGATTGAAAATATAAAGATACCGGTTCTGTGACAAGGCTGTGTGATTGTTAATTTTTGCCGACTTCGTGCTTTGCGGTTTTCATAAATACACACACACACACACATGGATAGTGTCTCAGTTACATGTAGTTTTGTTCTGCTAAAAGTGAAGTCTTCCATGGGAATTCAAATCTAGTGGTTAACTAGTGAAATATCAAACTTTTGCAACAGGGCACAGGTTGTGGGGTGGCCACCAATTCGATCTTTCAGAAAGAACTCGATGGCCTCTAATTTGACAAACAATGATGAAGCTGAAGGGAAACCAAGATTTGGTTGTCTTTATGTTAAGGTCAGCATGGATGGTGCCCCTTATCTTAGAAAGGTTGATCTGAAAATCTACAACAACTATAAGGAACTTTCTTCAGCTCTTGAGAAGATGTTCAGCTGCTTTACCATTGGTATTTTCTCTACCTTCTTCAAAAATGCTTTCATTAGCTACTTAATTTGAATTTTGATATAGCAGTTTTTATCAGCTGTAAAATTGACTATTTTTCCTTTATATGTAATTTTTCTTAGTTTGATAGAGCAGGGCTAAGTGAGAGCTCTTTGAGGGATCTTCTGCATGGCTCTGAATATGTTCTTATATATGAAGATAAGGATGGAGATTGGGATGATTTTGTTTGCAAGCTTGATTTGGAGAAGAGGAGGACCATGTAGTTTGAAAAGGTTGCTTGTTTTTTTCTAGTGCGACTTAATTTTATGTTATTAGTTTTATTTTGATTATGATTTAGAGTAAATGTATTATAGTATTTGATTTGGTTTTATAGTTTTACTTTTCTTGCTCCTCATCTTGTCTTGTGAGTTGAGCTGTTGTACCAAATTATCTGTAAATAAAAGTTTTAGAAGAGTTATACTATTTTATTTTATCTTTTTTCATTTTTTGAATGTAATGGATATGCAGAATTTTAAATGAAATTTTTTTTTGTTCAAAGTATTGCCTGATTCTTAATGTGTTGTTGTTATAAATATGAGCATAAGGAGTAAATGACAATTTTAAGCTAAATCAAATTAGTTTTGGCATCTAAATTGGCAACACTTTTTATATGTTGCACAATAAAGTAAATTGCAATATTTTTAAAAGTGTTACAAAAACAATAAATGGTAACATTTTTTAAATGTTACCAAAAGATAGTAAATAGTAACATTTGGAAAATGTTACAAATATATTGTAACATTTTTAAAATGTTAGTAAAAGTATAGAAAAAATGTTGCCAAAACACTTTAGCGACATAGGGTAAATACAATATTTGTAAATATTAGGAATTGGAAATAACAACATTTTTGTAAGATTTAGTAACATTTATTAAATGCTAGTAAAACTGAAATGTGTAGTAGTGTATTTTTGTCAAGTCCTGCAGTGAGGGAGAGCTGATTTCTGTAGTCTGAATACTAGCTTCTACCTGCTAAGGGAGCAATCATGTGCTGAGGTCATAGAGTCACTGCTTTTTCCTTTTTCAGTTCTGAAGTCTGAACACTGGCCAATGTATGTTAAACTTAGAATACATACTCTTGAGCATGGTAACTGGTAATTAATTACCACTTGATAGTTGATACATTATTTAGTTCTTTCATTTCTTTGCAACTTTTATGATGCACTTTTTTTTGTTTCCGGTACTCTCCTCTCTTTGTATATATGCTTATTACCTTTAAACAACTTTTCTTTATTAAACTTGTGATTCAAGCTTGGCATATTGCTTTCATGCGGTCATTAATGACGACGGATCACCACCATCTTCTAATTACCCTAGTGGCAAGCAAAAGGGGATTCCTGTACTTGAGAGCTGAGAATAAATCCAAGGTCAAAACCTTAAATTAAAAAAAAAAGAGTCAGAATCTAAAAGCTTTACAAAGTACCAGTGTAATACCTCCTCTGTTCCACACCATTTTTAACTTTTTGATATTTCATAATAATTGTCTATTTAAATTATTTTGATATTCATTTTTTTATGTTTATATCTTTAATATAAATGTATTAGTTAAGTAATCAATACATTTATTAAAATGAGTAATAATAACTATACAAGGATAGTTTTATCAATTTATATAGTTTTTTACTTTTATCAATTTTCCTTTGTTTTTCTTAATATCTGCCTTGTTTGGTTTTTTATAGTTATTGTGAAATGGATGAAATATTAATTAAGGGTACTTTCCCTCTAATTTCATTACAATTTTTGTAATTAGTCCCAGGGGGTGATCTTTCTTTAACTAATGGTCAGTCAAATTTTTTTGCCACCTAGCATCAAAACCAAGTAATTAGGTATTTGGCAACGCACGTCCCAAGGTGGATTAATCCCTATGCAAGAACCAATAGCCTGCCTGCAGAGTTGACCTAAATGTCACTAATATAGTTCTTAGATTAATAAACGGATAAATGCAGACTATATTGCGGAGATGGTTCTATACTTTTAGCTTTTGTTCAAACAAAAAACCATATTTATAAGGAAACAATTCATATTATTAAAAGTCAAGAAGGAACCAATGTAGAAAGCGGACTTCCAAATCAAGGGGCATTGTGGCCCAAGAAGAATCTCCTCGAATTTACCTATATATGGACCCCAAGAAGAAGAAAAAAATAGTGCATAGCATGACTATCGAAAACTATAGCTAGCACTCTCTCTCTCTCTCTCTATCTATTCTATCCAATGCCCTTCCCCTGTGAGTCATATATGAAAGTTGAGGGAATGTTATCTGGTTCGAGATCACCCATGCTAGTGTCAAAACATAGATATAGCTTTTCCAAGTGATTTTGGATCAGGCTTCATTCCCCTAAGCTATCATATACCATATAGACCATAATTCTATCTCTTCCTCTATTACAAAGACAAAGACAACACAACGTTCCTCTCTTTTGGAGTGCAGTCTCCTATTGTTGAAACTGCAAAACAAGTCCTAAGGAAACTACTGAAGAACAATATATAGGAACGCACCAACAAGTATATGCAGGATTGATTGGCAATTGGATCAGCTAGCTCTAGCAGGTATATGATGACTCTACTCAAGTGACCACATCCTCCTTAAACTCTACCTATTTCTCTCATTTTCTTTCTCTCCAAAAGCCTGTCCTTGTAGACAATGGCGAACACTAGGGCCTGTTTGGTAGTGATTTTTAAAAATTGTTTTCAATTTTTAAAATGAAAAAAACAAGAAATCTTGTTTGGTTGGTTGTTTTGTAAAATTTGTTTTTAAAAATCAAAAAGCAACATTTGCATTTTAAAAACCAAAACACAAAAACAGTTTCAACTTGTTTTATTGTTTTTCAAATGATAAAAACGCGTGGCAATTTTGCAAATATGATGATCTTTTGGTTTTGGCTTTCCTTCGATACCGTGGGAAGCTTCTCACGTTTTCATTTTATCACCATTCAGTCTCCCAAACTCCATCATCACTAGTTCCTTCCCAGCCCAACACCACCCCAAATCCGCCGCTCCGGTCCTGGGGCGTGAACCAGCCCAACCTCCTCTACCAGAAGCTCGGCCACCCAGCCCGCGAGAAGCTCGGCCAGGCAGCAACCCACCCGACCACGACCAAGGAGGCGACCCGCGAGCCAGCCCAACCGGTGGCCACGCGACCAGGGCGGCCCTCCATCCCCGATCCATGCGACCCGACGACCCACGCCACCCGCGACCTGCCGCCAAGCCCCAGGTCCGCGTGACCCGACTCCTCCACCAAGATTCGCCGGGACATGACCCACATCCATCGTCCTCCATTCCTCCACCGCCGTGAGTCCCTCCCTCTTTCTTTCTCTTCCTCTCTTCTCTCTTTACTCGAGCGTTTGCTTTGTTGTTGTTGCATATTGTTGTTGTTGTTGTTGACAATCTCAGTCATAATTCTTCAATGTGTTCATAGTTTACATTGTGGCATTGTTGGGTTTATTTTGCTGTTCAAAAATTGCCTAATTTCTTGGGTGTTAGCTTTGAATGGCTATTTGGTTGTTAGCCGTTCAAACATGGCCTAATTGTTCAAACATGGCCTAGTTTACATTGTGGCATTGATTGGTTTATTTTGAATGATTGCCTTTGGGTGTTAGCTGTTTGGGTTTGTTTCCTTTTGTTATGGGCAAAGTAGTGGACCCAATCGAATTGGTTGTGTGGCTTCCTGCATTGTGTAGGAAGATGGAAATTCCATACTGCATTGTTAAGGGAAAGGCCCACTTGGGATCGGTATGTTTGGTTTGGATATTGTGTTTTCTACATGTTGGATGACGTGATCAGATATCCTTGACAACCCTGAGCTTGTGATTGATTTAATCCATATGTTTTTGCTAGATTGTGCATAAGAAACTGCCTGTTTTGTGCTTGACATCTGTTGAGAATGAAGACAACTTGGAGTTCGGAGAGTCCTGAGACTATCAAGGTGGTGTCGAATTTATGGAACTTTTGGCCATTTGCTTCATTTCAATATGAGTACCATCACAGGCATTTTATTTTATTACAAATGAGTGTCATCCCAGGCTTCAGCTTTTAGAGATTTGTAGAATCTTGTCAATGAGGAGATTAGAGTTAGATTTTTCAATTGAAAATTTTCTGTTGACTGAGTTGGAATCAATTGAAGCCTCTGTGAAGGAATTATATCCCACAATCCAGGGTAGCGAAGAAACCGTGAAGACACAATCAATTCAAAAGAATGTTGACGAATTAGGAGGCGCTTTGGAGAAGCTTCCACAAGGATTAGATCTTCTTGCAAAGAAAGTGGATAGTTTTTTCCAAGTAGTTTTGACTAGCCGTGATGCCTTGTTATCTAATTTGAAGGGTTTTTGTGTTTCTAGGATTGATATAGAATATGATATTGTTTGGTTTGTTAT
This sequence comes from Dalbergia oliveri, assembly GCA_030441495.1. Lineage (NCBI taxonomy): Eukaryota > Viridiplantae > Streptophyta > Magnoliopsida > Fabales > Fabaceae > Dalbergia > Dalbergia oliveri. The sequence goes on from JAMLFY010000008.1 coordinate 14,143,539, forward strand.
AGTCTAAGTGGCATGAGTTATAGTTTATATCAATGTTATTAAGATGCTATGTAAATGTGGGTTGTTCTGTAATGTAACGGTTATATATATACTGAAAGTTTTATTGCGTTGAAAAAGTGAGTTAAGTAAACTTGTGAAATATTTTCATCTTGATTTGTTAACAGTTAATAAGTTGAGCTCATAAGTCGAGTTTGAGTTAATGATTTGAGCTCATTTATTGGAATAGGAAGTTGTATTAAGATTATTTTCAGAATAGGAAGTTGTATTAAGATTTTATTTATTAAATATGTATGAAAAATATAATCTATAAAACATACTAGTTAAAATTTGTCATTTATAGCAATACAATTTGCCAATAATTTTTTTGTTTTATTAATTTTAAAAGTTATTTTTTAAAATAAATATCCAAACACGTTTTCTGTTTTTTACCATTATAAAACTGTTTTTGAAATTAAATTACCAAACAGATTTTTCTGTTTTTTTGTTTTTAAAAATTGAACTGAAACTTATTTTTTAAAATAATTTTAAAAAATTTAAAAATAAAAACACTTCCAAACAACCCCCTAATTATTAATACATTAGTGCTTGAACTCACGTCCTTCTTATCACATTTGGTGTTACCAAGCTATACGTATACGGCATTATCAGTTCTTCTAATTAATGAGTCAAGAAACTCAGCTCATATTGTTAGAGGACAATGCAATTTTTCCCAAATCACAACAACTGTGACATAACTCTCTTTTTACGAGAATAAAAATGCTTCGCTCAACATTTAATTTATAGTTTATTGAAAAGTGTTATTTACACAAACGTACGTGTTCAAAAAAGAAATGCACTGTTTTTTCAAAATATTTTGTAATGAGTTTTTCTTCAATAATTGAATACTGTTACTGTGCCACTACAAAAAAAAAAACACTGTTACAGTAATTATTAGGAATGTTTTAGAGTTAGAATAGGAGTTGTTAATGATAAGAAAGAATATTTTATGGTTAGGATAATATTATAAAGATTCTAAAATACCTTCCTTCTCTATATATGTAATTATTTGGTATGAAATAAAACAAGAAAAAAATCATCATTAGCTCTAGTTCTAGCATTTAGCCATAGTTTTTAGTTTAGTTTCTTTAGCTGTAGCTATTTTAAAAATTTTCTATAACAATTTGGTGCTCTAATTTCGAACTCTTCACCATTTCCTTGATCACCATGTCTCATTTCTTTGTTCACCCATTATAGCAAACCACATATTCTTTCACCTATGCACTTCCTACACCTCCACCTACTGGACCACAATCCCACCAAACCCTATTCACAATCCCTGTCATGGTCTCTACAACAACACAGCCTAGCTTATGTGTATATGTTTGAAAAAAAAAAAAAACGAGAGACAAATATAGGGACGGGAAGTAGAAAACAAGTTCCTAAACAATGTACTTCTTCAGTGAATTTCTTTCAAATTTCCAACAACACCCGTCTCCATGAAACATAGAAACCTACTTCACTGTGTCGGCAAGTTGGATTTTGCATGTCTAGTAACAACTTCAACCTCTGCACTTGACCTTAGCAAGCTATGCAAGAGAAAAACATGTTTAGCTTTACATACACAATTTATTCAACAAAGGACGAAATAATCACAATGCATCCAGAAGATTATATTGCAGTATAATAATAAGATTTAATCATATTATCTCTCTTCCAACCAAATTATGTTAGAACTCGGAATCCATCTGTTATTATTTTATGTTATCTGTAGTACAGTCTCGAAGGAATCGGGTTTAAATTAATTAAGCTTGTGAAAACTCACATCTTAATAAAGAAAATCGTCAAATCGTTGGATCCTTAAACCAACTTGTGGCTCTGTAGAAGTTCTTGACTCTTAAGCAGTTAAGCATATATACATGAAATGAAACTCATGTTAGCAACCATGTGTTGATCAGAACTTGTCCTCGGCCTAATCTTACATGCTCGAAGAAATCAAATGCCTATTGATTGAATTCATTTGTGTCGTCATTATCTTTTGATACAAATGAAACTAGAAAGAAAAATACATAAGAAAAAAAAAGTTTTCATGGTCACCCTATAGCAAACTCCAATTAATTAAAGACTAAAGACCAAGGTTTCATAGAATCAGATTCCAGCTACAAAAGAATGCAGAAATAAGCTCAGATAACACATTAGCGTACCGGCGGATTCATATTACATGCCTCTACTGGCATCACCCATTAGACGATCCACCACTGGAACCTGCTTTCCAAATCGCCAAACATGTAGGCACTAATATTAACTTCCGTCCAAAAAAATAAAAAAAGAAGACATAGCCTAGGAGTGTTAATTCAGTCACTATCATCTCATTCATATATATGTTTATTGCTAATTTTATTCAACTATAATAACTTTTATTTATTTTATCTAAAAATCAATTTTTCTTCTCAAAATAATAGTCTACCACTTATTCTTTATTATCAATCATGATTTTGTTTGGGTTTGTTATCATTAATTTAATTTATAATCATTTTTTTATTTTTTAATATTAATCACATTTTTAATCTTTATGTGAATACTAAATTCACAAGCATTTAAGTTATTTTCTAAAAGTAATATAAATTTAATTAAAATATTAAAAATAATTTTAGCATTGCCTTCTACATTTTAAAAATAAAAATTGGATTACTTTGAAAATTTAATATTGATGCACCCCAATCTAAAACTTTATTCGATTATCATTAATATATCAATCAAAATAATTAATTTTTACAATATGCATTAAAAATTACACATATAAATATATATAACTTAATTGATAATATAAAATTATTTAAGCAAATGAGATATGAAAACTAATGTCTTAGTTTAATTTGTATTAGACATTTAGACAAGTTATATATTAGTAGCTGGTTAATTAATATTAATTAGTCCGAATGGAGCAAGTGGGCAACTATTTTCACATGCGCGTGACCGTGACGCATGGGCAAATAGTGACATGTAAATCCGTGCACCCACATGTCAACTTGACCACTGACTCCAAACAAACATAACTACGAATGTGCAACGACAAGGAAAAGGCCATAGGAACGAACAACTCCCTTCATCGTAGAACAACATAGATCTTCGAAAAGACAAAGCCGAAAGGCAAAAAAATTCTCCTCTTGTAGCTAGCTCCTCTGGTCTCTGGTCTCTGATTTATCACAGAAATGCAGAAAGGTAACATATATACTCAGAACATAAATGACATGATCCATGAGCATCTTCGCGTTTGGCTTTCTCAATTCATATTATTTATTTAAATTTGTAAATTCATCATCATGCATTGTAAATTGATTTTCATTGCTGACAAAGCTAGCTCAATCTTGTTCAGAAATTAAGCAGATTATTGTAGCCTCGTCTGTTGGGTTGATATTTGCCGTAGCCATGCATTATCGCTTAAAACAGATGAGATATCGAAAGATCATCCCTCGTTTAAGATTATCACGATCAGGCCATGCCCCAAAGCTTGAAAGCTTCTCCCATTACGTAGGTAATAATAACAATATATGATCTTTACGATCACGCACAGGGATCCACAAAAGGTTACGTGTGCATGTATGTATATTATATCATTTTGGAAAAGTTGCAAATAGTGTGTTCTTTCTACAGCTATTTGAATTGGTTTGGTTTGAATCTATACATATATGTCACGTTCTCTGATTTGGTGCAGCTAGGCAAATGGGGTTCAAAGATAGGAGGAGTTGTCCTCAGCTTTGTAGATTGGCTTCCGAATACGTAAGCAAATACGAGGGATACGAAGCTGATATATACGCCTTCTTCGAGAATGAACCAGATGCGGATTCACTTTACGTGAAGCTCGTGGAGGAGTTTGAAAGATGCATACTTAGTTACTTTGGGTTCCATTGGAGCCATGCTGATATAATGATAAGTCAGGTATGGATTGGGGAGTCAAGTCATTTATATAAAGGGGAATATATATATACCAAAATGAAGAGAAAAAGAAGTGCAGGAAAGAAGAAGGAGAGGAGGTGATAGATATGCAACTGCCATAATCATCTAAGATGATTTGAATATGTACTAGCTAAAATAATGTTTGTTTTTGTTGCTTTTTGCAGATCTTGAGCTCTGAACTTGAACCGAAAAAGAAGCTCAAGCACATAGTTATGGCAGCAACTAGGCATGTATTACTATTCCAGCATTGCTCTCTATGAAAACTAAACCAAAGATTTGGTTTCTGTCCTAATATAGTGGAAATAGATACAGTAAAAATGGAGACATAAAAAACATTATCTATGCATCATGTTTGATAGTAGAACAAAACATGACAACTAGTTTTGTATTTTGTTTGGAAACATGGGACTGAACAAAAAATATATGAGAAAGACATTATTTACCCTTGCCTATTGCTCTGGACCACCCATAATAGAGAGGTGAAAGAGAAATATTAAATATATATAAGGATATTATTAAAAAAATATTAAATTTGTGTGTCCTATCTTTACTGTCTTTCCATTTTGGAAGTATAGAAATTTTCTATATTTTGTGTCCCGAAATAGAAAAATTTTCCGTATTTTATCTCTATCTCCACAATCAAATGGTTTTATATCTCTGTCTTTGTATTTTCTGTTGATGAAAACCAAACGCTACCTTAGGTGTTATCAATACCCAAAAACAAAAAATTATATATTCTAGTGTCAAATTATAAATAAACATTTTATTTACCCTAAGAGTATTAAATAATTTTTATCATATGAATACCATTAAAAGGGCATCAGAGAACTTACTAGGCAACCTTTCATTTTCTCTGTGACTAGAATTCATACATTTATTTAGTTATAAACATCAGCAAGTTAGAACATGTACATGTACCTCTGAGCATTTGGGGCCTGACTGAATATGCAGATAAGGTTTATACAAGCATACTTTTTGAAGTAGCCACATAAGGAAATTAAAAAGATTATGTTAATAAATGATGACATTTTTAATTGAAATGATGCTGCTTTTTAAGCGGTCCCATAGTTGAAACTACCTGGCGGTTAAATGATTTACAACTAACTGTTGTTATCAGAACACGTACAATTATATTCAAGAGTTAATTCAGTGCATCTTGCTTTTAGAAGGCAAATAGTATAGTATACATAAATAGTATTCTTTGCGCAGGGAACAAAGGATCGAGAGTGTAACCAAGAACCTTAAGGTGGCCAGAGTTTTTAACACACTAGTAGAAGAGATGAAAGCAATGGGGCTTGCAGCAACTGATGACTCTCAATGTACAGAGGTGATGGCTCCAGTAGCTCACAGTGATAGGAGCCCAGTGCTCCTCTTCATGGGTGGAGGTATGGGAGCTGGCAAGAGCACGGTGCTAAAGGAGATTCTCAAAGAGTAAGCAATTCCAGTTTCTGAACAATAATGAAACATGGTGCTTTTTCACAGCAGAAATTATTCTTGTGCATCATTTCTTCTAACATCCCTCTTTTATACCGTTTTGCTGCATAGTCCTCTCTAAGACCAAGAAAGGGAGTTCCTAAATCCTAACAGGCTACTTCTATTCCTTCCGGAGTACAGAAATTACATTCCTGTAGTCTGTAGATATGATGAAGAATGATTTCTATTTTCCATTTTCAATTTCAATTTTTTGCAGTGTCCTTTAGTAAATTTGATGAATGGAGTTGAAAAGATACAGGCAAGGAAAAATGGAGTTTGCAAGTTCAATATATTGGATGTGTTACATTAGTGGCATGCCAGGATATCTAAACCAAAGAAATGTAGACATTGTTCAGCATTTGATGCATAATCCATGTCAGTTTACGCTTATCTCATGTCATGCCCCAAATCAAAATCCACTCTACTTAGTGTCATGCGAAATTCTAAATTTTGGTAATGAAGAAATTCAAGTGTTCTTCAGTGCACTACCATATAAGTGCTGAAGAAAATAAATTAATATGTTGGCCACGCTCTTGAATATGATAACATGGCGAGTTCGCGCACAGAAACAGATAATGTGTATTTTAGTTTTTCTAAACAAAGGAGATTCATAAATGTTCTGTTTCCTTGTTTTTACCATCATTTAAGCTATCTCTCTTTCTAAATAACGAGTCTATTATGATTTATGAAATAGTCATAATAAACAGCAAGAAATCTAATACTTTGTCTGCCTGAATGAAATTTAAACAGACCTTTCTGGGCAGGAGCAGCAGGGAATGCCGTAGTAATTGAGGCAGACGCCTTCAAAGAATCAGACGTCATCTATAAGGCCCTTAGCTCAAGAGGGCATCATCATGACATGATTCGAACAGCTGAACTGGTGAGATGTTGAGACTCTTCTCTACTTCCTTGAATTCTGTGCTGTTTGTGAACATAGCAAGTGGAGGTTGGTGAACAATGGCATAGTCCAATCTGATTAAATCTGGTAGCCACTTTATAACTGTAGCCTTTACATGCTTCTGGCTCTTGCATGACAAAGTATTTGTTCCAAACAGGTGCACCAATCATCCACAGATGCAGCCTCATCCCTCCTCGTAACAGCACTAAACGAGGGACGGGATGTAATCATGGACGGCACATTCTCCTGGGCACCATTTGTTGTGCAGACAGTAACAATGGCCAGAAATGTCCATCGCCGCTACCGCATGGGACCTGGCTATAGAGTGAATGGGGATGGAACGGTAACTGAAAACTACTGGGAAAGAACAGAAGATGAAGAACCTGAACAGGTTGGAGGAAAAAAGAAAACCATATAGGATAGAGTTGGTTGGCGTGGTATGTGATGCTTACCTTGCAGTTGTTAGAGGCATAAGGTAGGTTCATCATGAATCTTTCCAATAATCAATTTCACTACTCAATAATAACAATTCTTCCCATGAAAATGAACAATACTTGGAGATTAACAGCTAGCTTTGAATGTCAACAGGAGAGCTATCATGTCTCGAAGAGCAGTGAGAGTAAAGTCACAATTGAAATCCCACAAGAGGTTTGCAGATGCATTTATGACTTACTGTCAACTAGTAGACAATGCCCGGCTATACTGCACTAATGCCTTGGAAGGCCCACCCAAGGTACACTACACATTCCTATCCTCTTCCTAATTTTTCCCAGACGATAAAAAACCTGCCAGTTCAGTCGATTCGTAAGGAGATAAAATCATAATCGTTTTTTGTATCTACAAATGATTGATACAAGTGAAAGTCAATAATAAAAAGTTTGACCCCACCATTGCCTCTCGGCAATTTTAATCATGAATGACACTTTAATGCAACATACTGTACATGCTATCTGCTTTCATATCAATGTAACAATAATTTCATTAGTATTGTCTATTTTGTTGTATATTCGACATCTAGTACTGACATAATACCTTGTGTTAAGTTGATAGGATGGAAAGATAGAGACAAGACACTGCTCGTTGATCCAGATGAAATCAACTGTTTGAAGAGGGTTGCTACCTTGAATGAAGATGCCGACACCATATATGAACTTTACAAGCACCCCAACCCAGCTTGTGAAGCTGGATCAGTATGGAAAGACATTGTCTTATCTCCTTCAAGGTTGGACATCCAACAAGAGCTCAAGTATTCAATCCAAAATATTGAAAGCATGAAATGATAACTTAATGGAGCACAGATGAAATTTTCTGGCTTTAGCTTTAAGGTGAGGCTCATACCAGGAAAACCTACTGGTGTAGGACAGAAAAAGCATCTTGTTAAAATTTGTGACCAAGCAAGTTTTACGTATGTTGTACCTGTGTGATGGGCTTACATACATAAACCAACAGCACTTAGAATCTTAAGACTGAAATGTACACCATTTCTAGATTCTTCAATTTAATCTCGCAGGATATTAGGGAAATAGACTACCAAATATGCAGTAGGTCATGGTCACCAACCAGACACAGTAGTCAAAATGATCGATCAAAGTTTATCAATCAAACATCATTTTTCTCTTTTTCCTTTCCTTTTCCTCAAGGAAAAAGAAAGCAATACATTTGATTTAACAAAGTCGAACTCTACAGGGCTCGAATCCTAACAAGAGAATCCATGAGGACCATCACTGCCTAAAATTCAGTGCAAATGGCAATTGTTTCTAGCAACAGATTTGCCCAACAAATTATGAGTTTAGCCAATATTTTATCCTAAGAAGTTTTATGTACACCGGTGTTACTGTAGAAATTATTCAACTCCAAATACTCAACTAAGTCTTAAGCTGTAAATAACTTCGATGTTGATCACAAAACAAAAAATGATTACACCAAGAAGGGGAATCTACTCCTTGGTTGTGGATTCTCCAAGCACTACATTACAATAAGTTTTGGACTGAGTTAATAGTAGGAAATTTTATTAATGAACCAAGATTTATCCAACATCAACTGAAAAGAAGCATAGATTGAATGATTACACGATTACATTCAACTACACTACACTACTCCTAAAGAACATGGAAATTTGTAAACAAAACAAGTTTAAAAGTTCTGTATATGACTTCTGGTCTCCTTTTTCTCTTCTATCTCTTTTAACTCCTCCTTCCCTTCGGAAACACGTTTCATATCTCCGCCAACGTGGTCTAAACCGTGCCTCTCATCCATATGCATTATGCCTAAAACCATTACCATGACTCTGCACAGCTCACTAACCGTATAATCCTTCCTCTTAGCCCTGAACTTTGATCCTGTTTTCCCATCTGATTCAAGGCCCAAACTCCCACTAACCGTATAATCCTCCATTTAGGCCCAAATTGGATTTTTCCCAGCCCACATTATTTTGGGTGGTAACAACCGGTAAACAATTGAAAATCAAATGTACAAGACTAGTCAAAACAGGCATAAGCACACAACACCTTTTCTATGATCCATCTCAACAGCTAAATCTTGAAAGTTTTCTAATATACACCTGAATGTCTGTACTTTTTCCTGTCATGCCTTGATGTACCAGTGTTAGCCAGAGAAAGAGGGCTAGAGCCAGTAAATTATACAAGGAAAACTTCCGTCAGAAGAAGAAATCTCACATGCATCCTTCACGTAAAATGTTAAAATGAACAATTTACTGAAGCCTCACCTGGCTTTGTTGTTGAACAATTTACAGATGCTTCTTGCATGTGAGCACAGCCACATTGCTTTGGAAAAGCAATGACAAATTGACAACCACTTCCAACATTTTTATACCATTAAAACCCAAAGCAGAGGAAGAAAAGGAAAAAAGAAAGTCCTAAATCAATTGCCTCCTAAATCTGAGACTTGTCCAATCTCAGGACAGACCAAATGCCAAAACAGCCGAGCTCCTTATCACTTCCGGTTCAAGGGTATAGTATGGAGAATATTGCACAGGTCATGCACCATTGAAATTTTGCAGACTGTTCTTGTTCATAATCAATGCACCTTAATTAGGATGTCATGTGACAAATGTTGTATTGCTCACTGGCAGCACCACACCCCAAAACAATGTGCCATTAGTGAAAAAATGATCCTCACATAGTGATAATGTTTCATTCAGCACCTTGAATTAAAGAAATATCACCCTTTAATTACTTAAACTAATACTCTAATCCTCATTCATTTTCCCATTGCTGCAACCTTATACTACATATATCAATCATACTCCTATTTGAGACCTCTTTCAAGGATATCTATGCAATCTGCATATCCTATGTGACTTATTTTATTGCCTAATTTAATACCTAAAAATTTAAGCATCTTATAAGAAACATTTTTCTCAAGAATGGCCCAGAACTCTTACCGATAATTATCTCATATTACAATAAAAAGAGATTGGAACATAGTTTCCCAAGTACCAATCATGATCGTTTCAATCTTCTAAATGTGTCTTGGAAATCAATTAGAAACCTCGGATTTTTCTGTGCAAGATTATCTGGCAAATAGAATAAGGCTTTCACCAATGCTTAGTTCAAGTGAAGCTTAAGGACTGCATCACTTGTTTTCCTTAAATAAAGTTCCGGTGTAATTCTTGTGAATAAAAAACTAACAGTAGGAGAACTTTATCCCTTCAACAAATTAGTTGAGATCCAACAAACTCCAAATACATGTAATATAATCACATACAACAAAACAGAAATAAAGCTTTCAAAAACCTATATCACAATGACGGTTAAATGATGCATGCCAAATCGATGATTAGATATGAAAATCATTATGCAGCATTCACTAAAACTTTTTCAGCAAATATTTACATAAATAAACTAAACTGTGGAAGTTTAATAGCATCTGGCATTTACTGCCACTTATTGATCGTATTAGCAGAATCTTCCACTTCATGGAAATTCAAATTAACCAAAATTCCTCACTCATCTCATTTTCCCAAATCTCCAATACAATTATTAGATAACAACAAACCGATAATAGTCTTACCATGCTGAGATGACAAAGTAACACAGCAATCTAATTGTGCATCTAACACCAAGAAGACTTCAAGAGGGATAACTTCTGCACATAATCTGCAATAAGTTAAGAGTAAGGAATTAGCACCAAATGGAATCAATTATGATTCCTAAAGAAATTCCTTCCACCAAAAACTGAAAAACACAAATGTCTAACCACAAACTTTAGAAACAACAAATTTGAAAACTAGCACAATCATTTATGAAGCGTTATCTGAGCACCCGAAGACTACTACAATTATGACTAACAATATGTTTGGATGTTGTTTGAATGGATTGACACTAGTAGGAAGGGATTAAAAGGGAAGGAAATGAAGAGATGAAAGTTACATTTTTGCTTTGGAAGATTAATAAGGGAAGTAGGGAACAAAGCAGAAATTAATCGTATTTAGAAGTTGCATTATAAAGAAACAAAACAGAGCAAAACATTTATAACTTCCCAGATTTTCAAATCCCCTCATTCCACACCAATTTTTTTGAGGGGAAAGACAATTGGCTTTCAAGAAAGAAAGAGGGGGACTATTTCCCAAGTTCCTTTTTTTCCTACATATTATCAAATTCCCAAATAAGAAAAGGAATTGCCTTCCCCATCATTCCCCCTCCTCCTAATACCTATTCGCCATCATTCCCCTTCCTCTTATTACTTATTACCCATCATTCCCCTTCCTCCTATCACCCATTATCTAAATACATTGTTGAATAGTGTTATTTTATACACCTAAAAAATTAGACACCCACCCAAATCAAGGGTGGGAAACAACAACTTTTATCTTTAATTGTGGGTCCTCCAAAATTTAATGGTGATAGATTAAGTGTCTACAATGTGTGAAATAAAAGTTGTACACACAACATTTCAAATCCTATAATAAACTAGCTCTTGCTCATTTGACACCGTATTGATCACCCCAAGACTTACTCATCAAACAATCTCAAAACAGTAAATATACTCAGCCAAATAAGAGAAATTAAAATTGGTTGAGGTTTATAGAGCTGAAAGTTAATGGCAAGCAGTGCCTCAATTTATCAAACCTGCTCAGATAAAAAATGTGCTTCAACTATATCCACATGAACATCACTCATACCCAATTAGCATAACAGTGCAGCTTCTCTCACCGGAATAAGCAAGCATCAAATTCATCTAACTTGTTTCAGATAATAAACTGCAAGAACAATAAAATCATAAAAGGCCATTTTCAAAGAAAAGCAAGGAACACATCCATCAATCAATTGAATTATTTCAACAAAATTCACACAAGAATGCACAATTCAAGCATCCAGTACGCATGGAAATTCCTTGAATGTCTAAAAGGAAGGAAACCTACACTTATCAGCTAGCTAGCACATTTATAAGCATCCATCCCAGTTAGAATCCCCATTCAAGTGATAAAAGGATTTCTTGTCTTCCGAGTATACAACCATAACACGAACACTCCTTGGAAAAAATAACATAGCACAAATAATCGAAGACACTACGAGAAACTATGGGCAAACATATGAAAATAAAACACTGGGGAGTCTCAACAAAGCCAATGGATCACAACTGCAATTCCTTCCACTATAAGAACACTACAATGTAAAAACCCTCAAACTCTAACCTTAATCTCTTATGATTAACTCATTAGACTCAGAATACAAGCTAGAAACTGTGTCCCATTCGAACCCAGAAGAGTGAAAAAAAGAGAGAAAAAAAATATCAGATCACTAAAACTGGGTAAAAATTCAAATGAAGAAAAAAAAAGTTTAATAAAATCAGATTTCATGATTCTTTTTTCAGCAACATCTGTGAATCGAACTACACCGCAAGGGACAAAGAACTTTACAAAGACTAACCCTACAAACACTCTAGCCTCATGTTCCCCAAACCCCCACCCTCTTCACTTCTTCCCCTTCCTCGTCGCCGTCGCCTTCTTCGCCGGCGATTTAGCACCTTTCGCCTTCACGCCCGCCTTCGCCGGAGCTTTCTTCGCAGGCGCGGCCTTCTTCGCCGCCGGTTTGGTAGCAGGAGCTTTCTTCCCGGAGAAGTTCTCGTCGACGTTCTAGAAGCCTTGGCGGGCCTCTCCTTGGGCTTGGGCTTTGGCTTGGGCTTAGCAGCCGGCTTGGGCTTCGCAGCTGCCTTCGGCTTAGCAGCAGCCGACGACTTCGCCTTAGCAGGAGCAGCCTTGGGCTTAGCAGCCGGCTTGGCCTTGGCAGCGGGCTTAGCCTTGGGCTTGGGCTTAGCAGCAGGCTTAGACTTAGCAGGTGCTTTGGCAGCCGCTGACTTGGTTGTCTTAGTCTCCTTAGCCTTAGGTGCGGGCTTTGATTTGGGCTTGGGCTTAGCAGCCGCGGGCTTCTTCTTCGCAGGCGCAGAAGGCTTGGGAGCCGAAGACTTCGCAGGAGGGAGCTTGAACGATCCTTTCACCTTAACGAGCTTCCCAGAAGCAACGAGCTTCTTCAAATGGTACAACAACAGCTTCCTGAAGTTCGCAGGGAGGTTCTTTTGCTTCTCCTCGATGAACTTCGCAATCGCGTATTGGCTCGAACCGTTCTTCTCCTTCAGCGTCGCAATCGCATCCTTAATCATCTGCAAAAAAAAAAAAAATGGAATAAATTCAGATTCAGATCGAAGGTCAACAATGAGGAACAGCTATAACGTAAAGTTTTGGAAGAATTCGAGTTTAACGGGAGAGAATTATGGACCTCTTCGTAGGGAGGGTGAGAGGGAGGGTTACGGGATCTGGGAGCGGCGGGTTTTTTGGGCTTGGGCTCCTTGGCGGCCTTCTTGGGCTTGGGAGCAGGCTTTTCGGGCTCTGTCTCTTGGGGTGGGTCAGCGGGAGCTGCGGGCTCCGCCGGTGGAGGCTCCGCGGCCACGGTTGGCTCTTCCGTCGACATGGCTCGGAGAGAAGGAGGAGAGAGCAATGAAATTGAAACGAAATGGAGATTGCAATGGGAATGAAATTGGGAAAAGGAAAAGAAATGAATGAGGTGGTGGTGGCGGATCTGTGAAGGACGTAGCTTACTGGGGAATTTTTTTGTTGTGCGAGAAGAAGACGGAAGTTACATGGTTTAAATAATAAAGTGTGTGTAGCATTATATCCAAATACTCGATTCTCATTGGTCCACACACCCTCCGCGTGGATCGCTCCCTTGTCCAAGTTTGAATTTCGGCCCTCCGATTCACCCCTATCCACGGCTGCTAACGCCTCTTTGGGAGGCATAGATGGGAACGTTTTGGGACAATTCAAGGTGCTTTGCCTTTCTGTTGGGTGTGCTTTTAAGCTCGATTGATTTCACAATTACTTGAGAATGTGTTGATGGATTCGGGTGCGGTTTTGCCCATCTTGTAGGCCATTATGTGAGCTTTCTATTGAGTGTTTAAGCGCATCAAATGGTTGAGTGGTTTCGGAGAAATTTGGTTTTGAAGCCACAATGGTTGTTACTAGGGTTTCTTGTGATGTTATCATGGTTTTTGCCAAATTCGGAGGAATGCTTTGGTCTTGGATTAGATTGGCTGACCCCTTGTGTTAATAGGTTAACTAATGATTCCATTGCATCAAGAATTTTTAAAATCCGATGAGATTTGACTAGGGAACCATTGATTAGAAAGTCACCAAGGTTGAACAAGTCCTAACAAAAGAATATGGTTTGGCATGTATAGTGTGTATAACATAGCAGTATATCACATTGTGTTGAATTGTCATTTTGCACAAATTTAATCTTATAACAAGCCAATTGTAGTTTATAAGCAGCATATGTTTACTCCTAAGACTCTCTGGTCACAAAAATGTGTTTCCATATCATGTTGTTCTTCCAAGTTCAAGTAACAACTTGTTGGGCATATCTATGTATATTGGGTGCTAAGCTGCATTACTCCATGGCATCATTCCACTCACTTGATTCAAAGTCATACTTGAATTGTTCACTTTCCAGCATGCATATTGCTTGTGCATTTTGATTTATACATGTCACAACTTATTATGCTTCATTAAGTACATGTGTTAACAAAATGTGAATGTTGGCAAATTAATCCAACTTTGGATTAGAGATATAGAATGTTCGAATGGAATTTGTGTTTACAGTTTCAATTGTATGTGAATCTGTTTTGCAGCTGTAAAATACACATTTTACTGTCCTACAGCCAAGAAAGGTCGTATACGTTACACATGACAACACTACAAGCAAATTCATAAGTTATATAGCACATACACATCACTACCACTTAAACTTGCATGACATATACTACAACCATATTTGTGCTGTTCTCATCATGAAATATGCATCAATCTAAATGCTCTAAATTCTAAATTCGCCACGTTCAATGCTTTGTTATCACTTTAAGGTCTAAGATTTTGGTCTTCTAGCATACATGTTGTGATATTACATTCAGCTTAAATTTCCAGATACAAACATGTGCTAATAGTGACACCGGGTCCCAAAACCATCTCATGCCTATTTCATAGAATTAAAGGTTGCTTTGGATTTGACAGCTTATGAAGGCTCCTTGCTTATTTAAACTGCTTGGCTGAAGGTTGAGTCTTATGCATATGAGCTATATGTCATAGCTTTAGACACCACGGATCAAAGCTTTTTTAAGTTCATCATACAGCAAGTCAATGCTATACATGAAATAGAAATGCAACTTCCACATTCGATTTATGCATGACTGAATGGATACATATATCGTTACTAGCAAAGATATGGTAGTGTCATTATTTAAACTTCATTCAAATAACATCACATATTTTACAGCAAAATGTCTTCTACAAGTTAAATTCAATCCTAATTAGCTTTCAAGTACAAATTATAACTATATCATTCAAATTCTAAAACATTAAAAATTGGCGTTAGCCCATATTTCTTCTAGTTTTTAAACGACCGAACAGACTTCTAATCAAAGCACCAATTACACATGCAAAACACAATTTGGTTAATTCCAATAACACTTTAAACATTTCGACAAAGAATTAAATTTTCTTGCATGTGTTCAACATGAAGGTTGTGTTCGATTAATAACCTAGGCTTTTTTCAATGATGGAATCATCTCTTACATTGGCTGATATATTTTATAATCTTTTCATTTTTTAACTGATATTTAAAGAATTCAGTGTCAAATGTCACTCTAAGTCATAACTAATGAGCATGAGTGCTAATTAGTACTGGCATGATATATGCTGCAAACCAAGCATTGTAGGTGAGTCATAAAGTTGTATTAAAGGTTTCACAATTTTCTTAACAAGAGTTGTTTGAGTTGGTATGCAACTTTGATATGGTGGAATCAGATTCAAATTCTAACAAAGTAACTCTTATAAGAAGAGTGTATAACTTCTATGCAATCGCGGTAAATATTGGACGATTGCTTTTAGGAAGCACGTCACATTTCTATATAGTCAGTGTGTAGAGTTTTGTGTTAATAAATATTTCCATCATATCTTGACTTGTTTGTGGGCATTCTGGGATTGGCGATTCTCACTTGTTTGTGGTTAATAAGTTAAGAACCCGAAGTTAATTAACTGAAATTGTATATATGCATTGCTGTCTAACTCTGGATTAGCAGTAGCACAGGCTAACCCTTGTTTCCCTTTGTGTCTTTCCTCAGGCAAGGCATTGGAGAAATGCAAAATTCGAAACAGTAATTAAGTTGATATTTCCATCGAAATCTTGTATCTGCCAACGTATATCCCATGACAAAAGCTAGCTAATAATAATTGAAATTAGAATCAAACTATAAACATTGAATTGAGATAATTAAGATTCTCTTTTAACATTTGTATCTTAAAATTAACATTAGTCCCCCAATGGAGATGGGAATAGGCCAGCTTGTCTGAAGTTTATGGCTTGACCATATTAAACCTGGACTATCCTAACCTGATTATAAAACAAGCATTGTTAAAGCATTAATAAATAAAAATAGCCGGAGTCTTGGTTTCTATTATTTTTCCTTTCTATTTTCATTTCTTATTTCTAGTTTTAAACTTTTAATAGCATAAATACCACCTTCTTTTCAATCCTTTACTTATTTTTAGGATTTTGTGAATAAAATAATAAAATTGAAAAAAGAAAAACATAAGGGCCTGTTTGTTTTTTGTTTTTATTTACTATTTTAGTTGTTTTATATTTTTCAAAATGTTGTGAATGAAAAAGTGAAAATAATAAATAAAAACTTAAAATCAAATTTTTTATTTTTTATTGTTTATTTCATAAAATCCTAAAAAGAGACTAAAAACAAGTTAGCCTATTAAAATTTATTTTTTATGTATATTATTAAAACTACTATTACTAACCTAAATTATATGCCATTATGTTATTTTCATAATTCTATAATATAATATTCTTATTAATGACATATTTAAAAACCTTAAGTCTATAGGCAGAACCAAAAATAATAATAAAACTTAAGTCTATCGGCCTATTTCAGTAAATAAAACCATATGCATATTTAGAAATCTGTCCGCCTATTAAAAAATTTAACATAAAATAGGTCTTTAAAATTATTTTAGATTAGGTTAGACTTTTAGGGTGCATTTGTTTCTGATTATTTGGGTAAATAATCACTTTTTTTGCCCAAAAAAGTCATTTTTCATATCTTCGAATAATTTTTAAAAAATAATTAAAATTTCAAAAAAATCAGTTTTCAATTTTTTTGCATAAGCTAAAATTAGTAGCTTTTGAAAAAAATCAATTTTCAATTTTTTTAGTTATATATAAAATTAATCTTTATAATCACTTTTTTCAAAATCTGAAATAAATACACCCTTATAAAAGTTAGCTTTAAAAAATACACCAATCAAATGAATAGGTAAAATGCAAGATTCAAATTTTATGTTTGATAAACAGGCCACACATATTTAAGACGAAGTCCGACCTAATGTTCCACCACCTATTCTCCGAAAATACATATTTGGATGGGATCATTCAATTCTTTCTCAGGGGATGGATTAAAGGAGAGTTTAATTTTTATGATCTGATAATGGAAAAAAGTTTTACATTATCATCCAATCAAATTATTTTATTTGGACAATTTTTCAAGTAGTTAGTGTGAGACTTAACTATTTTTATTGATATGACAATATATGATTAGATATAAAAAAAATTTACATTGTTAATGTATAAAAATTAAACTCTTATCATAAACCAATGCTAATTATTGAATAAATATATGAGAGATTCTTACATGATACAAGTTTCACACGTTACATTTAGGAAGAGTCTATTCTATTGCCACTTTCACTCATTCAACTTTAATTTAGCTTACCTAAAATACCCTTGTATTCTCTTTTGTAATTAAAAGGTTATCTATTATTACTTTTAATTTTAATAAACCTCAATATTACCAACTTGCTAAAATATATTTTTAATATACTGTTACTTTTATTTTTGTGATTTATTTTACTTTGCAAAAAAATTCAATTCTTGTTCATTCTGTTACGGTACCTGTTGAATTTAATTTCTCATATTAACATAATATATATATATGACTTAAAATGATAACCCCATGTGATTTTTTTTATTATAACAATAATTTTATAATTTTTATTTTACATAATATATAGCATTTTATGAGATGCAAGATTATGCTTTCTTGCTGGTGGCTTTAGCCTACTTTTGTTTTCAACCTTTGAGGTGTTGGATATCTCCTGGTGTGGAGGGGGATCTCATGAAGATGAAAATAAAATCTTCACATGAAGATACAAATAACAAGCTGACATGAGTAGTATATCATGGCCCTAGTCACATATGGTATACCATTAGGCATTTACCTGAAAAAATAACCTCTCTCCCAACAGCCCCAGGTAAACCCTGCACCATCATCCAATGGCCTCCGGCATTTCAGCCTGCAAGCCTCATTTTCCTTTTGTGTCACCATCCAAACAGCTGCCTAACCTCGAACTAGATTTGCAACAAGCTCGTCTTCAAATACTACACTCATCTGCGAGACCACTTATCGCGCCGCCCACCGTGACACCACCTATCATTGCTTCTTTTGTTGTTGCCGACTTTATCACCTTCTCGTTGTTGCATCCTGTTCATGATCATTGGTTTTGTCCTCGCTTGGCGTCCAATTGCCGTCATCGCGCTGACCACCCCTCCTACACCATCGATGTCACAATGCCAAAGCGCAATAAGAAGAGGGAGTTCGTTAGAGTCTCCAATCTCAGTGTCAAGGAGCATTTCCATTTCCATGAAGTCAATCTTATGTGTCCAAACCCATCGAGGAGGAGAAGCACATGGAGCAAAAGAGGTCATGTGGAGGAGAAGGACCTCGAGGAAAGAGAGTCATTCTCACCCTCTCTCGCACGTTTCCCAAGCTTGCGGCCATCACAAACAATGCCAATGGCAACGGCGACACGACATGTTAGGCTACGCAATGGCCTAAGTGAAGGGGAGCTAATGAGGGAGGTCAAGGGATGGAATTGTCTATAGTGTATCATGGGTGAACCAATTGCATGAAACACCACACAAAACTCACTCCACATGTCTTCAATTAATTGAGATAACTCATATCTTCATGTTGCAATTTTTTATTTTTTTTGTAACTAGAATGCACCCTATTGGTGGGTGATTCTTGTAGTTGCTGAATTTTCTTGTGATGTTGTCGGTTAAGCCTAACCTTTTTCCTATGGGAATGTATTTGTTCAAGTTTTCTTTTGTGTCATTGGTAAGTTTGGCAGCACATCACTTGGCTTCAACTAGTTCTTAGTATTCTTTGTGGGGACTTTTTTTTATGACTTTTCTTTTACTCCTTCAATTTTAGAGTATGAGCAGTTTTAGCCACTCTCATCTGGCTATTGTCACTCTTCATTAAACATATTTATTTGTAACATTTCTAAAATATCCTTAATAAAAGAACTTGATTTGTATGTAACTAATTTTTTTATTTTTAAAACTAAATTAAATTTTAATTTGTGTGGTAGAATCTCAATTGTTTATTATCATTTCTTATTTCTTATTTTTAATTATTACATTTTTAAATACCTTTAACTGAAAACTTATTTTTATGTTTGTAACATATGATATATTGCTACTCTAATATTTTAAATTTATATTTAATAATTATACTAATTAATATCAAACATAAGAATGAACTATATTCAAACTTCAAGCATAACAAACAAAAAAAAACACTAACTTATATATAATGATTAAATTTAATTAAAAAGTATAATAAAATAAAATTTAAATAACTTATCAAATTTGATTAAATTAAAAATACACTTTTTGTTGATATCATACTTGTGTGAAAATCTTACATCCAAATATTCGAATACTGTACTTCTATATATAAAACAAAAAAAAAAAATCATTGGAAGTCTACAAGCATAATATGTACTACTGCAACGGCAAAAAAAGGTATAAAAATAAATATAGTGAGAAGTCTGGTTAAGAGATTATGTTGCTGAAAAAAATAATAAAAAAAAAATAAAAGCAAAAAGATGAACACTAGCAGCACAGTAGTATCACTAACAATTTTCTAGTTCCTAATAACTGCATCATAAAACCAGAAAATGAGCACATATTTTTCTTCATAATAAGCAAATTATCATGCCTCTTCCTCCGTAAGGCTTGATCACAACCAACATGGCAATGTATCCTTTGAAAGTGTTATAATGGTGATCACCACACAACCAGAACAAATAATAATAATATAATAAACAAGAGTTTAGATGAATTAGACATACTAAAGTTAACATAAAAAAGAAGACCCGAAACATAAAATATAAAATAAATTGAAAATTAAAAGGTTTGGAAACAGGAAAGAAAGCTGAGGCTAGAGATAGATAAAATAAGGTAGGTGAATTAATGGATATGATATTTTAGGAATGTTACATATAAATATATTTATTAAGAAATGACAATAGACAAATGTAGCAACTCTCTAATTTTAAGTATATATATATATATATATATATATATATATATATATATATATATATATATATATATACACTTGTACAATCATATATTCAACATATATAATTTATTTTTATTTCTGGTGATGTTTATATACAATATTAAAATAAAAAGTAATAATATATTAAAAATATTTTTAAAAGTTGATAAAAGTGAGATCTATAAGAATTAAAAGCAACAATAGATAATATTTTAATTATAAAAGAGAATATAAGGGTATCTTAGGCAAATAAATAGAAGTTAGGTGAGTGGGAGTGATAATAGACTAATGAGAGTGATAATAGCCGCTCCCACATTTAGGCACATTGACAATAAAAGTGAACTTAATCAACTTTATCCAACATATACTCACTCATTTGTGGATTTTATCTAATTTCCTATGAGCGTGTCCAACAATAAATACTTAGATTTGTGTCTATCTAAGAATTTTTCTAAATATATTTCTATTTGGACGTTGTAATTGGAATGAATTAGAATAATTTTAATTTTTGTTTATAATCCTTTTAAAATTGAAATTACCCTAGCATCTTAAATTACATATTTTAATTTCCTAAAGAATTAGACTAAAATTGTATATATACATTCAATTCTTATCATAATATTCAAAGTTGTGACTAGAAAAAAAAGGCCTTATAACACTAATGATTTTTAGTATAGGTAATTTTTTAGTAAACAAAAAATACTTTAAACATAGTATATACTATAACATGTTTATAATAAATTTAATTTTAATAAATATAATTGCAAAAGCATAGATAAAAAAAAATAAAAGACTTACAAAGACTTTGACTAGTAGAGAGAAAGAGATAAATTTTAGTAATTTTTGAGTTTTATAATTGATTTAATGATGAGAAAGAGAAATTTTAAATTTGAAGTTTTACAATTGTTTTAATGATGACGTCAAAATTAGGAGAAAGAACCCATAATAGGAGAGAGATACATTGCTATATTAGGAACTAGTCGTTTGACCCGTGTTATAAACGAGGTGATAATAAAATCAGTTTATTGATCATTTTCAAAAATAAATAATTTATTTGAATATATCTTATAGAAAATTGAGTATATAAATTTATTTTGAAAATAAGTTAATAGTTAAATAATTAAATAAATTGACAAAATATAAATGTGTTATTATATTTTATATATTATTTTGAATATCATGTTTATAAGTTTGAAAAAAATCTTGATAAATGACCTATAACTATTTTATGAAAATTTTACACATTTCGAAAGTTGAAATTGTTGAATAATAAAAAAAATAAGTAGATAATTTTATTATACCATGAGTCATTTATAAAGATGACAATGGATATCCATAAAGAGAGAACATGTCCTATGCCCCATCCCCATTTAGAATTTTGCATCTTATCCCCATCCTAATGTATTTTGATAATGTAACATAATCCAAATTTAAAAAAAATGTATACATAATGCAAATCCAATATAGATAATTGCAAAAATAAATATGTGCTATCTTCATCCTTATCCGTTTAACAAACGGGAACTCCACCTCAGAAAGATAAAATATGTCTCTATTCCCATCTCCATTTGGGTAATTTCGTCTTATGTATACTTACTTCAGCGTTTTTTTTTTTTTTTAGTCATCCCTATCCATTTATATTTTTTTAATAAGTTTAAATATTTTATTTATAAAAATAAAAAAATATTTTATAATTAATAAAAAATAATTAATAAATTTAATTTATATGATTTCAATTACACCATCTTTCCCTGTATATACTTTTAGTAAATTAAAATATCAATTTTAAAATATATATTATAATTAATGTGTTATAATTAATAAAAAAATATATATAATCCTAGTTTATGTCATCTCAATTATTGGAGTAGTATATCAATTACACAATTATTTTCAATAAAAAGTGGTGTAATTATTTAATTTTTTTAAATAATTAGTATCATTATCAAAGGAGTGTAAATTGTGGGATTGTTTTTTTAAATATTTTAATGCTAAAAAATTCAAGTCTTGTTTTTTTTAAAAAATTAATATGAAATAATTGTGGAATAGATAAATTGAAATGTTTAGGTTGTAAAAAATTAAATATGATATAGTGAGACTGGTAGATATTTTTTTTTTTAGATTTTCAAAAGCTTTACATTTGCAGTTAAAAACTTCTCCTCCTTCGACCTCGTTTTCATTTAAAATTTCATCTCTTATCCCTATTCTTATCCTCATCACGGGTTTTATTCCTTATTCTCTTGAAGATTTGAATCTCTCCTGATTCAAGATTTATTAAAAAAAATTTAAAAAGCGAAAAAATTTCAAAATACTTTGAAATTCAAAATACAAATATCCATAATAACAAATACGACTAATACAACATAATTCAAATTAAAAATAAAAATACATACATGATCCAAATTAAATCTAATAAAGATAATTAAAAAATAAAAGTGTGCTAAAAATTTCTTATTAATATTAATTATTATAATTATAATAGTTTTGCTATCATCAATACTATAATTATAATAAGCAATTATAATATATTTGGTAACGTAATTATAATAACTTTGCTATCTTTAATACTATAACTATATATATAAATACTATTATATATTAAAATTTTAATTTGATAATATATTCAATTATCATTTTGTTTATATTATTGGTTATTTGTTAAATAATTTTAATGAAGAGAGATATGAAGATATGATTGGAAAAAAAATAGATAATAATTAGTTGGTAAATTAAATTCAAAAAATTATTTTAATATTAAGATTATGAAAATGGTGGAGGCATAATTTTCTCTGTGAATGACACATTAAAAACTATTTATCTTATGAATCTTAATTTTAGTATTATATATAGATTATAGATTATATTAAATCCTTAAAAAATATTAACTATGATATTAAGTTTTATTAAAATATCAAAACTAATATAGTATAACATGTATTATTATATTTTTATTATCAATATCATTATAGTATAATGTGGAAAATTTTATATATTATAATAATTTTTAATAAATTATATATTATACAAATTAAATCTGACATGCAAAAATAAAATGATATGTAATTAATGTTATTCTTTAAAATTTTAGTTTAAATTTGAGAGTGATTGATTGATCATATTTATATATTGATTTGTAGTATTAAATTTTTAGTTATAATTTGTTGACCACGATAATATTTGCTGTGATTTTAATTAATAAAATAATTTAAAATTAATATAACTACTATGTCAATAATAGTACAAATTTAAGGTTGACTTAATAATATCAATTTGACATCTCTTCTTTAAATTCATGGACCTATCCAAAGCTAACATAGATTATAATTAAAATATATATCTCTTATTAATTTTTATAATATATTATTCCAAGGATTGAATTTTAATGCATTGTTAATGTAAAAAAATATTTTGCATAGATATTCAATTATATAAAATTAAAGTATTCAATCACTAATTACCATATTTAAATGTAATCTGAATATAACAAAACAAAAAGAATACCATATTTAAATCATATTGAAAACTCTAAAAAACCTCATGAATCCCATTTAAAACAAGTGAATAACTTCCATACTTGAAAATTTCATATTAAAATTAAATGATAATTGTGAACACCATATTTTGTCCGAACACTTTTTATTTAATTATTTTATATTATCTTTTTTCTTCTTTTATTATTTTGCTTCCTACTTTTTGTCAGCCCAATCATTTTCTTTTAGTTTAGGCCTTTAACCTATCCCAGCCTATTTTATTTGTTTATCTACGTTTCTGGCCCATGTGAGATTAGCCTCTTTCCCTAAACCTCTATTCATGGGCTCATGATGGAATATGGGATATTTATTTTGGTGCAAATTGAGAGTAGAGATTGAGGAAATCACATAATCGAAATCAAATTACAATCAAATCAAATCCCTCATCAATGAAAATCACATTAAATCGGAAAAATCTCAATCACAATTGTGAGCAAAATCAGTCAAGGATCATAACAATTAAGGGGGCAAACGTGTATAAATAGATAGAAATCAACATAGCTTCAAGCAACAATAGGAGAAAATTGAAAAATACACGCAGCCATATGAGAGAAGTTCTAGCTAGAACCTCTGTCATTACAAGCCCACACCTCTGCCTGAAACCAGTGCCCTGCTACCATCGAAGCCGGACGTCGATGGGGAGCATCACAGGCGCACGAACCTCCCGTTGCCACGCGCCGTGCCTGCCTGGCGTCACCACCGCGACAGCCAACGTCGCACGAGCCCAGCACCCGAAGCCCGCTACCCCTCGCCGCCAGAGCTCGCAACCTCACCAGTCCGCGAGGATCCGCCGGTGAAGTTTCTCTCCTGCCCAAGCCGCGCCTGTCCACGCGAAGCGAGCCACCGCCTCGCGACCTCGCGAGGTCGCAACCTTGCGCCCAACCCACACGCCCCCACACCAAGCTCCATCTCTTGCCCATATCAGCGGATCGAAGCCAGCACCTCCACTTGCGAACATAACCGCACACCGCCGCCCTAAGCGCCATCGATCTGAGACAACCGCGTGCCTAGGAGTGCTCCAGAGAAGCCCCCTCCACCGCCCTGTGCATAGCCACCCATCTACTTGGCCTCCCCTCTTTTCCCTTTCTTATGCTGAGTTAGATTTAGAGAATTAGATCTAGGATTGTGTTGTTTATTTTGGGTTAATCTATTATTGGGGTGTTGTCATTGCATTTGGGTTTAAGGTCATTTTTTGTTTTGCTTTGTTGGTTTTTCCTTTTGGGCTTGCTATTTTGTTTTAGTTAGGTTCAATTTTGGGGAGTATTGGGCTTACTATTTTTTTTTAGATTCGCCTTTTTTTTGGGGGCTAGGATTGTTCTTTTGGGCTGTTTCATTTTCATAGATTTAGATATTTTTAGGCTGGTTCGATTTTTTGGGGCATATTATTTTTATTGTTTTATGTCTAAAAAATGTTCTTTCATTTTACTTAGATTTTAGGCTTTTTTTAAAAAAAATAATAAAAAAATAAAAAATGAAATAATTGAAAATTTGTTATCCTCACAATAATCAATTGTCATGATTGAAAGGTGGATACCTCCTTCATGTACCATTGAATTGTAAGGGTTTATTGAGTGGCCTAGTGCTAACTTGAACCCTTTGCAAAATGGATTACTCTTTTTAAATAATTCATTAATCAATTAAAATCAATCAACACATTCTTTTTTTTTAATTAAAATTCATTAACACACTTATTTTTTACAAGAACGACGTGGCTTTGAATTCCTCATTGCACCAGATACGTCGGCATAGCCAATAACTATCAAGCCAAAATATTTTTTTTATAAAATTCGTTCTTTTTGTTTTAATTTTAGTTTTGTTCCTTTGTAAATATTTAATTGTTATACTTTTAGAAAAATAAATATTATTGAAGTTATAAATTAATTTACATAATGAGTTCTAGGGTAATCGTATTTATACGGATGTATTAAGAGTCAGCGAGATTAAGTTTCCACCCTTCCCTAATCATAATTAGACTCCAACTAAATCTTTTTCAAGACCGGTTTTATCAAATCAAAAGGTTTTTCAATTTTAACCTGAATTAAAATTGGTGGCGACTTCTTTTTTTAAATTGGTTGTCATTCCGTCGCGACGCCTTCGGTACTTTGTGACAATAATAGAGTATATGTGAGTTTATAAAAAATACTCAAGTATTAAATATAGAAAATTCTCTAAATTTAAGTCAATATAAATATATCATACTAAATATTTTATATTTTTAAAAGTAAAAATATATTTCAAAAGGTAAACTAAATTATTTAAATCAATATTAAATTAATTCCTGAAGATTTTAATTTATTTATCTTGATAGGTATGTTTTCAAATAAAACATATGATTTTAAAATATCCATCTATTATTTATGATTGATATCATTGTGATAGATTACTTTAATCACAAATTGATAATTACATATTGATTGAAAACTATCATATAAGTTAATTTCAAATTATGCATTCATTGATAATATATATCACGTGTTTTGTATATAACTAATACATTTGAAAGAAACTATGACTATATATTGAGCCAAATAATTTTTTGATAAATAAGCTAAATAATATAATCATAAAAACAAATTTGAAATGTATTGGAATGAAAAGTACTATTTCATAAATTTAAAATATAAAATAAAAATTTGCAAAGTCAATCAACAAAAAAAAATTGCAAACTAATATTGTAGTATCTAATAATGGGTTTTGAAATTGGATTATAAAGTAGGAGTGAGATGATGATTTATAATTGATATCTCATAATTAATAATTAATTATGATTGATGTGATTAATATTTATCAATTAAGTGTAATTAACATAGATTGGGGATTGAAATTTCAAATGAAAATTGTGGGAAATCGCTAAGAGGACACCTTAAAAGTTTCTCTCATAAAAGTTTGAAATATTAAGATTATAGATTATAGATTCATTAGTCTTATATTCAAATCATAACTTTAATAAAATTATACTTAAAATTGGAATTACAATTTATATTTTGATTAGTTGACAAACTCAAATATAAAACTGAGTGCCCCAAATTAATTCCAATTAAAAAAATGATGTTATTGACACAATTAATTGTCTATTTACACTTTTTATTAATTACTATAGTTTTATTTTTTTTATTTACCATCATATGTTCTCATTATTTTTTTTATTAAATTCAAATTTCAATTAAAAACATTAATTTGTGTCCATTTCATGTTTTTCGTTGTTTGTTTGTTTGGTTTTTTGTTTGGTTCTTCATTAAGGTTATGTTGACTTAAAATGTAAAAATTTATATTTTAATTTGTTAAAGAACTAGAATATAACTTGTAGTTTGAAATTTAACTCTTATTATATTATTTAAAGGTCTGACTCAATAAAAAATATATATATAGTGCCATACTAATAATTTTATTACAGATGCTTTTTAATAAATCATTTAAATATTTAATAAAAATAATAGTTCAATCAATTTTTATACAAAAACTATGTTTTATAAAAAAAATTATTTTGATAAATATAATTGTTGCAAGTAAATTAAAAAAAGAAAATTAGATGTATGTTAATGAGAGAGATAGAAAAAATAAATTTAATACTTTTTAATTTTTATAATTGATTTAATGAGTAAAGAAAGCTAGGTCTTAATTTAAAAGTTTGATAATTGTTCTGACGAGGAGAGATAATCTTATTAGAGATTTTGATGAGGAGAAAAACAGTTAAATGAGGAAGGAGATGCATTGATGTATTAATATTTTTACTAATTTTAAAATTTAACTTACACATAATTTTATATTATCAGTGCATGACAATTAAATTCTAAAAATAATAGTATAATTCATATGTTAAAATGTCAAAACTTTTTGTTAATATTATAAAAAAATATGTATTCTAATTTATATAAAGCATTAAAAATTAAATTAAAATAACATATTTATTTTTTATTACAATAAGGATATGTATGTCATTTTGATTCATCTTTTATTTTCTTTCCTCTCATTTTTTCCTACTTTCTCTCCATCCAAACACATACAAAGAAAACACATTTTCCTCTCCATTTCCTTTTCTCTTCATTGTCTTTCTTTTCCTTTTTTTTCCCCTCTTATTTTATCTCATCACCAAACAAACCATAAAGCCTTATCCTCTTCCATTTAGGTTTAAAAAAATTATTTAAATTAAATTAATTTTTATTTTGATTAAATCCTCCTTTTATCCTTCTCTTCTCGCGATCTCACCTTATTTCTCATTTTCTTCCATAGTCTTACCTTTATGATCATAGTGGCTGAAATTGTGAATGTATAATCCTCCCTTGTCTTATGTCTTAACCCTTGATCTTGTTCTCATGGTGTTCACAGCCATACTTTGACAACAAATAATGGTAATTGTGATTTTTGGGCCTTTGATTTTGGGTTTGGTGGTTGTTAAGTATTTCAAGTTAGAGTGCTTTTCGAATGGGTTGTTGAGATTTTTTTAGAATTGGACTTGGTTGTCTTATAGAACACAATAAAAGGTGCGGACCAATCAAGAACCCATAAATTTAAGTAAGGTGGATGTGGGTTGTAATATCACTTGTTGATTTAAATTGCAAGCCACAATACCTAGTCTTATCAAGGATGTTCATGGATTCAAATCAACACACAAACCTATTAGCATGAATCAACCTAATAATAAGGGCTGAGCTGGGTATTTGAGTTTATTGGGGGCTTAAAAACAATAAAGTCCAATCATGGTTGGGTTGGGTATCGAGTTTGACATGTTGTAACCCGTACAGCTGATTACTTACTCAACTACTTCACCCTCTTCTTCTCCTTTTTGAGAATTCATTGTCCCGATAAATTCAAAACAACAATGTGTATCCAAAATAATCATAAATAATAAACCATAACCAATATGTCGTTAACAACAATACTGACAACTTACAAATCTGTTGCATAATAAAAAGATCCATGCTAATGACCATCTCCCTTACTTCATCACGACAGTGGTACCATTGTGCTTGCCCTACCACTACTACACTTAGCCCACCACGCGTGCTCAATTGCCATGCTCATCTTGTCGTTGTGGTTGGTTGCCACCATGAATGCCCTCGTCGCCTTGCCCCATTAACATTGTGTCACGGCCTGATTTGGATTATGACCGGTATGTGAAGAATCTCATTCCACGTAAGTCTCGTGATTGCCTGTGCCGCACTATATGCATATTTTTATTCATAAAATCCATTCAAAATCATAAGTCAAATTCTACACTTAACTCATAATAATTCTGAATAACCTTTTTTTCATAAATAAAAATTGAAATATAGCTGTAATATAATCATGTGGAGTTGCTCATTTATTTACAAAAAAAACCATGAATGTTATATTATATAGATACAAAAGAATCGTGGCTACTCAAAATACTATGTCATGCATGTTTGGGATCTTGCCTACACTATCACTAAAACACTCAAACCAAATAAAATCACTTTACGCGATGTGAAACTCACCCAAAAGTAATAGCTACTACTACTGAAGAGGGGGATGTGGAGGATCCAAGGGAGCCCAAATTTGTAAAGAAACAAGGAAAAAGAGGGTGAGTTTTATCATAAAACTCAATAAGTGGATCCTTACCCATAACCATAAGTGGGACAAGAAAGAAAATACATAAATAATAATGCAATACTCATATGCTATTCCTATTTAATTTGTATAATAGCTATGAAATCATAAATTGCGGTAAATATAAAAATCATCTTTATTTTCTCAAGAACTACTAAAAGACAGACTATCCATAATTAAAGGATGGTGCTCAGTCCCTCGTGAACAAGAGCCCTTAACTGAGATCTTAATAATCCCTCACAAACTGCGTCCCTCATGGACTGATCTAACATGTGGATAAATAACCCTTGCAGACCTTGGTATACCAAGATTAACGGAATAACTGTTGTTAACTCACTATGTTCTTCTAGTAATTCCCTAATCTAAATTTAAGCTAAAATCATGAAACGACGGTTTTATACATTCTAAATTCACCCATTCTCATATAAATAGCAACATAACATTTTCTCATAATAATCCAACTTAAATTCATGGCATAAATCATATAATAGCAATTACATATCAAATATGGTCCCATGCATTTTTAAATCTATAGATTTTCATGAGTAGTTCAAAGAAAACATCTTCTAATTCTAGCGTATTTTGCATAAAGTCACACAACATAAAAACTTGATTTCTAAAATCTAATTAATTAATATTGATGGAAAATAACAGCATAATGACCAACATAAGGCCATGAAATCAAACCCACTCACCTGGAATGATGGAACGTGAATGACCAACTCTGGAAGAGCTCCGAGGAGGAGGGATAGAACCAAAATCTGCCATGGCAACCATAAAACTCATGAGAAATATATAGGTACTCTTGGATTGCTCTAGATCTACTTTAACCATATTAGTGAAGCACCCCATTTGACAACAATGGAATAAATGACAACAACTTAACCCAAGAACATGAAAGAAATGGAAGGAATGAGACACAATCTATCAACATTTACATACCTCGAAGCTTGGAGGAAGAGGATTTGTGTGAGGGTGAGTGAGAGAGGATGGGAATGTATTTGGGAAGAAGGGTTTCGATTTGGGGGAGGGGGAGCCTGATCTTGGGGTTTAAAAAGGGATAAGGGCATCATTTATCAAAACTACGTCGTTCTGATCCTGTTCTAATATCGGGTGTGTCGCTAGCGAGTTTACTCGCTACACGGCTTGCAAAAGCCATCACTCACTATAGTGAACCTACTGTCATGACCCGACTTGGATCGTACCGACACGTGAGGAATCTAATCCCTACGTAAACCTCGTGACCTCCAAGTCTCTCTATATGCATAAAATAATATACTTTTTATTCATAAAAAACATAATATCATCTAAATCTTAATCCAAATCTTTATTCAAAACTTGATATCTGGAATCATAGGACTAAAATACTTTAATATACAAACTCTTAAAACCTCTTAATCATACTTTGAAAATCAATTTAACACTTGAACTGGATCATAACTTCCATCTTTAGCTTATTACATAAATTCTAATCCAAATCTACAATTTCAAATCTATCCTTGAAATCTGTGAACATATACATAGATATTTTCCAACTCTGAAATTAAATACATAACTTTAAAATGAATGCATGGCTCCGATCCTACCTCACATCTACCTGGAGCACTCTACTCTAACAAGACTCTAAACTAAGCCTTACTCGAACGTAAGACTCACTACTAAGAAGAGTGTATCTACCAAAATTAGCTTAAGCTGAACCTGACCTGCAACTATGAGAGGAAGGGAGAGGGGTAAGTCAACGAACTCAATGAGTAAGCTCTCACCCATCACCCACATGAGACAACCAAGGAATATATGCATAATGCAATATACATACACCACTTGTAAATCCTTTGATAATTATATGCATAACTATATCGAAAGATATCTCTGGATTTACAAACTCATAGAAGGGCATCTCTAAATTCTTACTCTAACGAGAAATCATTTTCCACATATATACATAATGGCTCTTAAGTCAAATATTCTGAAAACATAAATAACAGGACTCTAATAGAGAAACATGGATATTTGTTTACTAATTGTATAATAATATATCCTCTAGTTATGCATGTCAACTATGACATAACACTCTATGATCCTTCTAGGATCTAAATTGGATACCTAACTAGGTTCCATCTCTACTTTGTGAGATTGCCTCTATGGACAACTTGGTACCAAGGTTAATGATCGTTTTTGCTTAACTCATTGTTTGTTTCTTTATAGCTACCGTCTAGTTTCTAAATCACAAAAACTAATTATTTCTCTAAACTCTGTGTTAAGCTCTATTATGTAGTTAAAACTCTACCATATATAAATACTTTACTCTTGAAATCACAAAATCTTTAATATATATAAAATCATTTAAATATGAAAACCCTTAAAACTCTGAAAGCTCTGGACTCATATAACTCTAACAACCTAACTTTAGCATAACACCGTGAAATCATGCCTAAAGGATCACCCACTTGGGGCAAACTTTTAACCACAAAATATGTATCTACCATTTGATACGAATCATACTGAATTTCATACTTCTAGTATCATAAAACTGATTTCTAAAATCTCATTTATGAAATTAACATCTTCTCATAACTTAATAAATCTAATATCATGCTTTGAAATAAAAAGGTTCATAATCATAAAAATTGGACATTATAATAGCATCTCTATTCATGAAACTAAGTCATACTCTGTTGACATTCTTGCCAAAATATCTTAACTGATACTCTAAAATCATATTTGAAATTTCAAGTCTTGAAGCATAAGGATATCATAAACTCTTACAACATGTCTGATAAAATAACAACTTATTAAATCATATATTATTATTATAATAAATCTCTTAGGCATGCACATGAAACATTTCCATAACACACAATATATCAATCATGGTCCCATGGTTTTCTTAAAATACGTTTTTCATGCTATAGTCAAAATCACAATCTTTGGCTAGCTTGACATACTTGCAAAATCATATATAATCATACTTTCATCTCTAAATTCATATTTAACAATCACAATACATAAAACATACTCATAATGCTTAAAAGTAAAATCATGAGTTTGAACCTACTCACCGTTTGAAGCCAGGAGTATGTGGGCACCACCAACTTGACCTTGAGAGCTTGTAATGGCACCAACAACTGTCATAGAGCAACATAGACTCATGATCAAACTCTAATCACCTCTAGATGACTCTAAACAACTCTAACAACATTAGGGGAGCACCCCACTTGACAACATTGGGAGAAAACAACAACACAAATGATAGGATATGAAAGGAAGGAGACAAAGGAAGCATAAACCAACAACCAAATTCACCTTGAAGCTTGGAGGAAGTGGATTTGATGGAGGATGAGAGTGGAGGAAGTAGATTTGATGAAGGATGAGAATGGAGGAAGTGGAGAAGGGTTTAGGAAGCAAGGGTTTCGAATGGGGTGAAAAATCCCAAGTTTGGGGTATAAAAAGAGGTGGGGAGGTGTCCTGTAAATGGAACTATGTCGTTTCTGCACTAGGGGGACTGCCATAGCGGTGAGGGTGTCCTTGCACACCTGACCATGTCACTTATGACCACTATAGCAGTTCTAGACCCAACCGCCGTCTCCCACACTATGACCGCTATAACGTGATAGTAAAGCTGGTTCGCACCTTTGGGTGCTCCTGCATCTAGGTTGTCTCAATACTTACTTATTTACATAAATGTCTTCATTTATTTTACTCTCCATTAATTTTAAAACATAAATGTAAATAAGGAAATACTCCCCATCCTAACCAATCGAAATCCAAATTTTGAGTTTTAGTTAAAATCCGGAAATCTTCAAGATTTTCTAAACTTGTGGGCTAAAAATAAAACGTTTAAAGGTTTCATAAAATTTATTAAAATTCACTCTTTAACTTATTTTCCTTTTGGAACCAAATACCGGGACTTTTGATCTCAAGAATGTGGCTCTAACATATAGCTCTCCAAGGAGATATAGGATCCATACTTGGTGAAATTCAGGACCCAACAACATGGGTAGGTCCTGCGGACCTTGGGACCATACAGAATTTGTCTACTGACATGTGTATACTGGGTATTACACTTACCTCCCAAAAGGGAAGGTCCACCCGCCGCTGCTAACGAGCACAGGTCACTCAGTGAGTTTGTTCTGACAATTCTGCAAAACTTCAACTCAAACATGGGTTCTGCAATTCAGAGCCTTCCCAGCTACATGAGTGGGTCCCTAGGACCTTGAGGCCGTACGAAATTTGCCTACGGACACATATACTTAAAGTATTACACATTGCTCCCTACCATTATCATCTTTTATATGAACTTTGCAAGATCTAGTTGCTGGATCCAATATCTATGCTTGTGGGTGTCACTTTCACCACTACAACAAGGAGCTTTGCCTGCTCCCTATCACTATTATCAAGATTGTCTTGGAAACTAACACAAATGACTCCACCGCATATAACACCAATACTTGTGACCAGCTCTACTATTCCAATATGTATTCTTCATTCTGTGGATCTTCTTCTTTCTGGATTCTTTACCTTCTTCTAACACTCTTCTTCTAATTTCCTATAATATGCCTCTTCTTTGAGGTTTTGATTCGTGATTGCCATTGATTTTGATTCTTGAATTTTTGCTGTTGTTGTTGTTGTTGACTCTTATCATTATTATTATTTCTTCCTTACATTTTGATTCTAAATTTGTTTCAAATTTCAGTTGAATAGCTTTCTAAAAATTCCTCTCATATGAAGCAACAAATTCTTGCTCATTTTTCAAGAAAACCACCAATCTAAAGCAGCTTTACTAAGATGGAATGAAACAAGTTTGATTCTTTATTCTTCGGCATTGAACCCATATTGCAACCCTAAACTAAAATTGAGTTCTTTCACTATGGAAGACTCTCAATGAAAGTACAAATGGCAGGATCACTCTATGAGTTGGGGAGATATGCTTCAAATCTCTCAATTCTCATTAATAAACATATATGATGCAAAATCTACAGGCTAAGACTATACGTCACATGAATACTACGAAAAGTTTGATAGTATATTTGTTTTATAATTAACAGGCTAACACTCAAGAGAAAAAGAATTGCACTAAAGCAATCCTTGGTAATGCACCCTTACAAAATTAGCATGAAAAGAGCTTGAAATAAAGGAAGGCAAAGATGAAAATATTAAACCAAATAAGGCAGCTAATGAGCTTTAGAAGCAAGTCCTCCATAGCCAAAATCAAAGTTACACGCAAGCCTCCCATTAATGCTATGATCATATATAAGTCCACCTTCGTAGAGAAGCATGATTACTCATTCCAAACCTAAATATTAGCCTACCTTTTACCAGAGCCAAGACAATAACACTATGCTTATAAGCTCTTTAAATTATTAGGTTTTATTATAATTTATTCTAATAATTATCCAAAGTCCAAAAATGATTTTTTTAAAAAAACATTTTTTTTTGCATTCCCAAATAATCCCAAAACATTGAATAAACCTTTTTTTGTCTGAATTTAATACATCTTTTTAAAAAACATAAAGGGGTAATTACAACAACCTCCTCCAGGTCTTTTAATATTATACTTACCCCTCTAGTTTTCAATATTACAGTTACCTCCCTTAGTTCTAAACAACTTTTCAAATTCCTAAAGTACCCTAAAAGGACGAACACAACAAAAGACTATGGGCAGTGTTATCTTGTAAGCTCCTTGCAGCCATTAGAGGGCAACATTTTACCAATGCAATGTCTCCAATATAGCTTGTAATTCTCAAAACACAAGCATTAAACAGAGAATAAGAAAGATCAAAAATGGGTGCAAAAAAGAAGGGGGAGTGCAAGATAGTGAAAAAGGGAGAAATTCATTCTCTTCACCAAAAAAGCCATGGTAGGCCACTCTCCTGCCTAAAAAAGACTCCACAATAACAACTTCATCCATCACCATCATTATCATGAATAACTAATCTTCAAACCATATCCCTTAAACCAAACCCATATACCAAAACACCAAATCAAAAACCACAACAACACCCTATTAAAAGAGAAACCAAACCATAACTGAAACACAAACCAAATTAACCCAAATCCCTTTTCAATATCATAACAAGCCCTTAGCTCAATAGTAGAACCAAAACAAAAGTAACAAAGGGAAAAACCAAAAAAGAATAAGGATGAAGAAATAAAAGGGGGCAAGCCAGCTCCCTAATTTCGCCACGGCCTCACCTCGAACCATTGTGGCTTTTTCCTTCGGACCCGCAAGCCACTGTGTCTCGTGGCACCGCCACCACTTCGCACCGCCACCACTATCGCGCATCCTTCGCGCCTCCGCCATTGGCCGCCCCCATCGCCTGTGTCTGCCGCCTTCCATCTCTCTCGATCCCTTCTCTTAGCCACCACTACCACCTCCATTCCTTAAAACTACGAAGCCCCTCCATTCCTAGAGTCGCGAGATCCCTTTGTTCCCTTTCTTCGTCCTCGCGCCCGCTCCCCTTTGTGGTGCCACCGCGCCCTTGTCGCAGTGGAACGCCCGCCATGTGGTCGGCTTCGTTGCCCTCTGCTTGAATGCCGCCATCCCTTCCCCAAATCAACAAAACCCCATAGACTTCTTTGAAATCCGTCATTGTAATGTCTGTCTTTGTTACTAAAATCAAAAGGACTTTTAAAGACAGTGACAACATGCTAAAGAAAGTGGTGGTGGTGAGTGAAGGATGGGTCGTGATGGTGGAAGTTTGGAAGAGAATGAGAAGGGTAGGGCAATTTAAGAATTTGAAAATGTTATTTAAAAATAAGGGAGGTAACTGTAATTTTAAAAATTAGAGATGATTAAATATAATATTAAAGGAACTTAGAGGAGTTGTAATACCTAAATATAAACCTCCAAAATTGGCCCATTATTGGGATTATGATCGGGCCACTACGTCCATTCTAGAGCAATTACCCGAATAACGGTGACCCGACCAAGGTTAACCCACCAAACCCGTTACAGATCCGGGATTCATATAAAAACCAAAAACTAAAAACCCTAATCAGAGCTGGTTGGGTATTGTATCGAGCTCCGATTCTCATTTCATTCAGTTGCAGCCATGGTGAAACACCTCACTATTTTCATCACCGATTTCGATTTTTCTCTTGTTTTCTCGGCAACCAAATAGTTCTTACGATTGTTGAGTTTGCGTTTTTTCTTTTCTTTTCTGTTTTTTTTTTTCAGGCGGATGTTGAAGGAGATGTGGCTCCTGGACAACCGAAGAAGAGAACGTTCAGAAGTTCAGCTTCAGAGGCGTCGATCTCGACGCGCTCTTGGACATGTCTACCGATGAGCTGGTCAAGCTCTTCAGTGCACGCGCCCGAAGAAGGTGACTTTCAGTCATTCTGTTTCATTGAGAGTTTTTTTTTTTTTTTTGGCATCTCGTGTTGCGAATCTGATTGATGTTTTCGATTTTTAAGGTTTCAACGCGGTTTGACGCGTAAGCCTATGGCGCTAATCAAGAAGCTACGGAAGGCGGTGAGTTTTTTTTTAATTAATTAATTAATTAATTTTAAAATTCATGGTTTCATATGAAAATCTTGATTTCGATTTATGATTAACGTAATGGCTGCCATTGATAGCGACGTTGCTTCAATGTTATCGTTTGATTTCGTTTTCGTGAGAAACTGGTATTTTCGTAGTACGCAGAGAGTTGGATTCTCTCCCTCGATGGAACCGACACGTTTGATTTGTGGCTCTTCTGTTAGGAGTGAGAGCTGCATCTGGTAGTAAAACATGTATGTAAAGGGATGAGTGGGTTTAGTATTCACAAATGTTCATCATGATTGCTTGTTCATGTGCTTGAATATAATAGGAAATGTAAAGCCACAGGATCACAAGTTTCACAGTGAGTGCTTACACTGGTAATTCAATTTTACTTAAAAGAACTCTTCAGTGAAGTGGCCGCGCAGGCAACATTAGTGAAATATATGTGGTCCTTTACATTGCACACTGGTTTTCGTTTTCCGCCCAGTCCAATCAATCCAGAGCGCTATTTTACTTTGTGGTTAGGGATTTTAGATTTGCCTTTCTATAGCTATAATGCAAAAGCAGTTTAATTGTCTCTCTACTGCATATGAAGCATTATTCACCGAAAAATGTTCTTACACATTGAGAAGTCAATTTTGAGCTGAATTAACTTTCTTATTAAAAAAAAATTAAAGACAACATTGAGAAGTTGGCCCTCTCTGGATCTGTTTCTGAGATTTTCTCATATTAAAATACTATGTGTGAAGTCAGCCTGAGCAGTTACATCATCTCAACTTAATGCTGTCTATTTATTTCAGACTTCAGAGTGTTGCTAACCATATTAGCTGAGAAGTTGGCACAGTTAGAGACTTAAAGTGGACCATCTTTTTTTTGTGGTTTTTCTATCCTTTTCCCTTATAACATCAATTAAGGTTTTTAGTTTTTACTAAGGAAAAATTGTGAAAACTTTACTTTACCCTTCTCAATTTTAGGTCATGTGAACTTTAATCCTTAAACTAAAAAGTAATGCAATGTGATCCTTGAACTTTTCTAAATGTCCGCTCTGGTTCTTTTGTCAAATTTCTGCCTATTACTTTCTTTTATGTGCACTATTTCTGATAACAATTGATGGAAATTTAACAAACAAACTAAAGTGCACATTGAAAAAATGTCTAGAGATCATGTTGCATATTTTTAGTTTAGGTACTACTGTGCATATAACCTATAGTTGAGGGGTAAAGTGGAGTTTTCCTGTAAAATTATATGCTTTTTTCTAGGCAAAGGAGGACAGAGGGAAGTTCATTTTTTTTCTTTTATTGGAAACCTTAACTTGTGTCATAAGGATATTGGTTAGAAAAAATGATTTTTTAATGCGCTGAGAAGTCAATTTAGAAATAATCAACCTTTGAATGACTTATTATAAATAGGGTCAGATCACTTTAAAAGCAAGGTGAGAAGCTGACTTGAGCTGTTCCAACTTTCCATTCTATATAATCCATATTCCAATGGCCACTTGAAACAAGTGTTGTAATTTTTTTATTGTTGTAATATTCCAATGTTATCTTTGTGTTTGACCAAGTCTTTTCCTTGCTCACCTATGTGCTAGATTGGGTGAGTGAGAAAAGATTTGACCAAACACTAAGTCAACTTT
The DNA here is from genome assembly GCA_030441495.1 of Dalbergia oliveri. Lineage (NCBI taxonomy): Eukaryota > Viridiplantae > Streptophyta > Magnoliopsida > Fabales > Fabaceae > Dalbergia > Dalbergia oliveri. The sequence goes on from JAMLFY010000008.1 coordinate 14,181,980, forward strand.
GATATCTTATACTATAAAATTAATAATAAAAAATAAACCTCATAGACGCTGGCCCAACACGAAGTTAGCATCTACTTGGTGTATGACGCGCAATCTTTTTAGAGGGGTTTCTATCTTTGATATGCTAAACATTGGAAAGCATTGATCTTTGAGATCTTCTTTTCTTTATTCTTTTTGTATTGATGATCTCTTGTCCTTTATGTCCTTTGTAAATATTCTTCTCTTCTTGTTAATGAAATTTCTTCTTTTATCCAGATGATGATGATGATGATAAATAAACAGCATAGACTCTGGCTTTTTTAGTTGGTGTATTTCACTGAAAAAATGTTGGGAAGTCAGTTTGCTGTAGCTTTGTGTGAGAGCGAAATATTTCAGTGTAGGACCAGAAGTGTTAATTTATACGAAAAAGCTTAGGTGTAGTAATATGTCCTTGTTATCTAGTTCTCAAAATATGAGATATGGATATTTTGACCCGGCAGCATATTTTAATAGAGTTTTAGAATGAATGGAGTAGCCTGATTTGAGAATTTGATAATGAGGAGGTAAGGAACTGGACCCAAGTTTTGTCATAGACTCATAGTTCATAATGGCAGGGGTTGTGATTGGTCAATGAGGAAATATTCTGTAAGAACTGGTACCATGCCAAAGATATGAAAAGATAGAACTGCTGTATAAATTGCAGAGGAAGACACCAGTGGGTTATCAACCTCCTTGTGTTTTTATTATTCACAGAAAAGAGAAACACAGTAAGATAGGTTGCTGAGTGTTTGAGAGACTCAGCACCCTCCTAATCCCTATTCCAATCCAATTCTGAGCTACTCCCCTCAGTGGCTTTCCCCTATCCTACATTGCATTCCCCCATCCTTCCCTAAACAGAATAGTCACTCCCTCACTCCACTAACCTTGCCTAGTTGCCTATGTGGAAGAGTTAGTTAGAAAACCCTTCCCTCACTCCCATGGTCACATGAACCCCATTTGCCCCTCACACGGCTTCCTATTTTTCCTGACCTATACATTAGTACAAGGGGTCCATGGGTCATATTACATGGTGGGGAATTACTCTGAGGTTTCCTGACACATTCATTCTCTGGATCTAGAAGTTATGTGAAAAAAGATACTTTATCCTTGACTACTCTTATCCTATCGGAATTCCTTAATGGAAATTGAATACAAGTGACAAGCATAATTTTTTGTGGTTCTTAGTTTGTTCTTGAATTATTATTGTTAGCCTATTAAAGCTTATGTCATGTTTTGCTTTTATATGGAGCGGTCATTGGAAAGCAGCTAATAATCTCAGTACATTGATTTTATATTGTGAGGATAAGCTTATTTTGGGTTCTAAACGGTTTACAAATTACAATCAAAAGCTTCACAGCTTTTTTAGAAATTGATTGTTTCTCAAAATTAAGCTGTTACAAAGTGTGCACTGATTTTCCTTCTTTCCTGCTGATGTTGAATAAAATTATTCTGTTTCATGGATTGATGATCCTTATGGAAGAGATTCTGTTTTATAATCTGTGACAGAAACGGGAGGCTCCAGCTGGTGAAAAGCCAGAGCCAGTGAGGACTCACCTTCGGAACATGATCATTGTGCCTGAAATGATTGGTAGCATTATTGGTGTTTACAATGGAAAGACCTTCAATCAAGTTGAAATCAAACCCGAAATGATTGGTCACTATCTAGCTGAGTTCTCAATCTCGTACAAGCCTGTTAAGCACGGAAGGCCCGGTATTGGTGCCACTCACTCCTCCAGGTTCATTCCTCTCAAGTGAAGACAGCACACGTCCTTTATTTTTTCTTTCTTTTTGGCACAACTTTCTTTCACCGTAGCTTTTACCCGGATCATTTATCTAGTTTCTAGTCAATTTAGCTTTTGCCTTTTTAAAAATCAGGGAACATAAGGTGTTGATTTTATATCTATTAATATGAGCTTTGTTAGAGTTCTCGGATTCGTACTATTGTATTGGAAAGTTCTTGGATGCTTACCAAAAAAATGCATGTAACAAATACTATGGACCATGATGGACCAGCTCCTTGCCGCTTACATCCTAATTCCTAACTAGAATCTGTATAATAGAAAAGCTGCTGCTCTTAAGTAATTAAAGGGCGAAAGCCGAAACAAAGGAGGCTAATAAATTGCAAGCACTGGGGAGTAGAAACTGCCAAATCAGCACCCCCAGCTCTTTAACTAGAGTACTTAAAAATCCCAATTATCTGGTGTGCCGTCTGATATGAAGCATAATAATTGACTGGATTAATTGGTTACCTGTTAGTGATATCATCCAATTCCAATTGTACGGCAAATTATCAGGAGCTAGTTTGGTTTCGGGTTTTGTCCTGGCAAATGGCGATGTAAGTGGATTTAGATCAAAACTCACTCATTATTTCCAGTTGGGCCTTGTTAGTAAGGTTAGACGCAGGTGAAGATGGCAAAATGGCTTTGGTCTGTCGGATTGGCTTGCCCAGCCCATCATATTTTGCGGGTTGGATTATACTCTTAAACCTGCAAAAAAGGAAAAAAAAATTAGCCCGTTAAACCTGAGGTGGACTGAGGGGGCTTGGCCAACGGCCGGTGTTTTTTTGTTTTATTTTGCTGTAGATTATGTTGTTGATAATGTTTTGTGATGTGAACATTAGTGTGTTTGAGATTTTAGATTATGATATAAAATCAGTTTTTTAAAAATATATATTTTAAAATAAGTTGTTATATGTGGATAAGAAGTAAATAGATTATAACTAAAAATAATTTTAAATTGATAGACAGTTTATAATTACAAATAGCATTTTGAAAGTTATAATTATAAATAGAGTATATTGTTTTAAAGTTATTTTAAGGTGTATATATATGTGTGTATATATATAAATTATTTTAAAGTTAATACATTTGAATATAAATTATTTTATTTTGCAACATTATACTTCTAATTAATTATTTAAAAAATTTATATTTCACAATTTTTTTAAAACTCACACTAAATTAAGAAAAGAAAGGAAAAGAAATTCCAAAGTTTGAGCTAATAGTCGCCGGTCGACATTCACGTTTTTGCAGATGTCTACTCGTGTTGCGCTTTCCACGTGCTTCTGTGCCCAGCCACACTTCACTTTCCCATGCCGCCGTTTCACTATTTCTCCCTCATAACGTGTCTAGTTATAGGTTACCTAATGTGTGGGCATTCTGCATGTGTTTTTCTTCATTTATGATTATGTTGTGAGGTCGAAGAAACACTTATCTGCACGGAGAGTAAATTATTTTTTTATTTTGTTTTATTCAGTTATTATCACATAAATAAATAATTATTATAATATTTAACTTAATTATGGTTAAATTTTTAATATTTTTTTTAAAAAATCTGAATAAACATAATAGGATCACATTGTTTATATGACAATAACGAATGGAACAGTAAAAAAGTGGCTCACTTTCAAGTAAGTTTTTCTCTGTGAGATAGTATCTTTGTTTACTTTTGTTTTTTACTCATTTGTCTTTTTGGTTTTTATGGACAGGGTATCATTTGTCTTGACATGGTCAGCAATAACAGCTGTAAAAAAGGCGGCCCAGCTTGGTCTGTGTCATTTTCAGGTCGGGTACTTTTGGACTAAATTAGTTTCGAGAATCTAGTTCGGTCCAAACCTATTGGAGTACAGGCTGGGCCATCGGGTTAAGTTTTTGTTTTTTTACTTTTTTTTTATTATAATTTTATAGTTTATGTAAAAAGTTGATAGACAAAGGTGTAAACCATAAGTAACGGATGATCTTATTTTTGTTTTAATTGAGAATAAGAAATGAAACTTGATATTTTTTTTCCGTGATTAAATGTTGGCAACTTAACTAGATGTAAAAGTCAAGTGAACTGTTTTTTTTTTTGAAAACATTTGTTTTTAATGTTATTAATATTTTTTAAAATAAATGAATGCATCAAATAATCAAAACTTAAGTAATAATGACTCATATTTGTAATCAATTATTTAAAACAAAAATTAGTATTCAAGCCTTTAGATTGACCTGACCTTAGTAAGCAGGCCCCATTTGGGCTTGCACAAATTGGGCAAGTTGAGTCAGGCTAACTTTTCAAAAACAAAAAATAAAAAGTCAAGCTAACTTTTGTTTTTACTATATATTTTTTAGCCTATTCGAGCTTGGCCCATTTCGATGACTTTAGTTATCATGACAGTATGTGAGTGCAACTATAATGTTGTTGTAAAGGTATGTGCTGAGAAACAACTATCTACCAACACGAATTTATCAAATCAATAAAGCAATTAAACACAATAAAATTAACATAGTTTGGTCTTTACTATTTACATCCACAATGATACCAGGTACACGCATCCCTGGACAAGTTCCGTACGGTTCAGAGTCCTCGGGATCCACCTGTGTGGGGAGCCGGATGTGTGAGGGGCCAAGGGATGTAGTTTGGATGTTGTTGCTGGAGAATTCTCAGATAGCCTCGCTGAGCGAGTATGAGCCTCAGCAGGCTCGCCATAGCGAGCTTTACTCGCTCAGAGAGGGCCATGGTAAACACAGTCTGAAACGACGTAGTTTCACTAAAAGTGCCCCAACACCCATTTTAAACCCCATTTTTGGGCTCCCTCCCCCATATTCGAAACTCTTCTTCCCAACTTCTCTCCCAACCCCTCATCTCTCTGTTCCACTCAAATCCTTCTCCTTCCAAGATCAAAGGTAAGGGTTTGTTAGTTTTGCTATCTTCTTCCTCTCCATTTCATGTTCTATGCTATGAGTATTTTTGTTTCTCATTGTTGTCAAATGGGGGTGCTCCCCAATATTGTTAGAGTTGTTTTAGAGTTATCTAGAGGTGATTAGAGTTTGATCATGAGTCTATGTTGCTCTATGGCAGTTGTTGGTGTCATTCCAAGATTTTAAGGTCAAGTTGATAGTGTCCACATACTCCCGACTTCAACAGTGAGTGGGTTCAAACTTATGGGCTTACTTTTAAGTATTATGAGTATGTTTTATGCATAATAATTGTTAAATATGAAATTAGAGATGAAAGTATGATTATATATGATTTTGAATATAGCATGAAAACATGTTTAGAAAACTATGAGACCATGATTGATATATTATATGTTATGAAAATATTTTATGTGCATACCTAAGAGATTTATTACAAGACTATAAGATTTAATAAGTTGTCAAACATGTTTTAAGAGTATATGATATCTTTATGCTTCAAGACTTAAGATTTCAAATATAATTTAAAGTATCAGTTTTTTGGCAAAAATGTCAACAGAATATAATTTAGTTTCATGAATAGAAATGTTATTATAATGTCAAAGTTTTATGATTCTAACCTTTCCATTTCAAAGTACGTTATTAAAATTATTAAGTTATGAAAAGATGTTAGCTTAAGAAATAAGATTTTAGAAATCCGATTTTCATGATACTCAGAAGTATGGAAATCAATATGATTGTAACAACTCAGATACATACTCTGTGGACTGGAAATTAGATTACCTGCAAGTAGGTGATCCTTTGGACATGATTTCACAATCACAATTATGCTAAAGTTAGGTTGCTAGAGTTAGATAAGTCTAGAGCTTTTAGAGTTTCAAGGGTTTTCATAATCTAATGATTTTATATATACTATAGATTTTGTGATTTCAAGAGTAGAGTAATTATATAATAGAGTTTCAAACTCAGAGAAGAGCATAGAATAGAGTTTTAGAGAAATAATTAGTTTTATGATTTAGAGATTAGACGGTAGCTATAGAGAAACAAATAACAAGTTAACGGAAGAAAAATGATCGTTAACCTTGGTACCAAGTTGTCCTTAAAGACAATCTCATAGAACAGAGATGGAACCTAGTTAGATATCCAATTTAGATCCTTGAGGGATCACAGACAGAGAATTTGTTATGTCATGGTTGAAATGCATAACCGATGTATATTGTTGTGCAATGCATAACTAGTGATCCATGTTTTTCTATTAGAGTCCTGTTAATTATGTTTTCTGGAATTGTTGACGCTTTTAGAATATTTGATTAAAGAGCTATTATGTATATATATATATATATATATATATATATGAAAAATGATTTCTCGTTAGAGTAAGAATTTAGAGATGTTTTTCTATGAATTTATAACTACGAAGATATCTTTCTATATAGTTATGAATATAAATATCAAATGGTTTATGATTGTTGTATGTATATTGCATTATATATATTTCTTGGTTGTCCTATGTAGGTGATGAGTGAGAGCTCACTCATTGAGTCCGTTAACTCACCCTTCCTTTTCTCCTCATAGTTGCAAGTAGATGTTGCTAATCTCTTTCTTGTCAATTGTTCTTAACGTGAGTCTTACTTTGGAGTAAGGTTTATATTAGAGTCTTGTTAGAATAAAGTGCTCCAGGTAGATGTGCAAGCAATATTCGAGTCATGCATTATTTTCAAATTTTGTATTTAATTTCAATATTTGACAGTTATGTATATGATTCAATTTACATGTTAAATTGATTTTCAGAGTTTTATATATCAAGTATTTTAGTTTTATGATTCTATATATCAAGTTTTAAATAAAGATTTAGATGAAGTTATGATTTCATAATGAAAAGTATGTTATTTTATGCATATAAAGAGACTTAGAGGTCACAATACTTACATGGGATGAGATTCTCACATGCCATCACGTTCCTTAGTTGGGTCGTGACAACAACATATTCAACCAATGCACTAAAAATTACACCAATTTCAACAAAATCTCTCTCAAAACCAAAATCAAAATCATAATCCATCATTAGTCAGGAAAGATGAAGCCTAAAAAGACTTTCAACACAAATTATTCTAATTTGTAATGCTATTACTCACATAACATGATACCACTGCAACTCTTTTGGCATAAAACTATAAACCCTCCACACAACTTTATGCAACTCTTTTGGATAAAAACTATTGATCCTCCACACAACTTCTAGTGTTTTAATTTTTTGTATTTTTTATTTTCAGGGTTTTATGAAAGAAGAATTAAAACCAATAAAAATATGTTTTCATTTTTTATTTTTTTTTAATTATTTTCTTAATAAAATTCTAAAAAGAGAATCACAATAAATAAAAATAAAAAATAAAAACTGAAACCAAACAAACTCTAAATTTTTTTATATTTTTAAAAACTTTAGTGTATTGAAAATTAAAATATATATTTTTATATTGAAACTTTCACTTTATTATGAATTCAATTTTAATATATGATTTATATTGTATGTTAATGATATATTTTTAAAAATATATATATTTTTATACTTATCATATTAAAATTCATAATATAATAATATAATTAATAAATTTTATAAAAAATTGTATAACAACATGTCAAAAGTAATCTTTGTTATTCTTTATTCAGTTTTTAACTTCCAGATAAAAAGAAAAGTATCTAAGAAAAAGTTTTTCCTTTTTTTTATGGTAAAAAAAAGTTACAAAAACCAGCATTCACAAGGTTGTATGCTTGTGTACAGTGTACGTACAAGCTTCAGCCTAAATGGGACCAAATTTTGAATTCCCTTGTTCAAATGTAAACGAGAAGCATTCAATTCTTCTGTATTGTACAATTGTTTTTTCCCTTCAATCCAATACACGCAACTATTCGGATGAAAGAGTTATACAAAATGGTAGGAAAAGTTTGCACACACATATTACTCATTTGACGATTTTGTTAAATTTGAAAAGTTAATTTTATGATAGAAAAACTTAGTTATTGAAAGCAAAATTATATTCCGCTTATTCATCTTTTTTTTTTTTTATCAGCTAGGAAAAGAAACAGCAAAAGCAAAAGACAAACTATGGTCTTCTAGTTCTACAAAAGAAACAGCAAAATCAAAAAGTTAATTTTTTGATCCACTTATTTATCTTTGAGAACCCTTCTACTCAAACATTCTACAAGCAGCAATAAACCTATTTTTCAGCTTATAAAAATTCCTATTTTATTTTCAAATGAAAATCTTTTCTGAGTTGCCAGTGTTTTACTTGCGAACCTAATTGGAAAACTGAAAATTTAAAAAAGAGAGAAGTATTCTTTGTGTCATTTCTCTCCTTGATATTGTTGTGTTATCTAATTGGGGACTGCACACTGCATAATTATTTACGGGTTTTTTTAACCAATATCCTAAAGATATTGATTAAGGATATAAAAAGGAACCAGTTTTAATGAATCACATGCTTTGAGTAGTGCCCTTTAGATAAATCCTCGCTTATTTATTTGTCCTTTTCAAATTATTGCACATTCATCAATAATAGTGGCTTCAAATATGGAGAAATATAATTTAATATTAATCTCATTTATTATTTCACCAATTTATGTAATTCAAGATATGTGTAATTATATATATATAGTGGCCATATCACATGGGGGTGATTTATTATGAGAGTGAGAGAAGTAAATCTAAGGTATAATTATACATGGATGGTAATGATTGAAAGTTGATTAATGACAATTAATGTTAATGTTTATTAAGAAAGCCACATAACTTTATATTTTAATATTAACAATTCATGTGAAATCTAATGATCAAGATTTATTTTCTCACTCTTACAACTTTTCTCATATGATACGCTTTCTCTCTCTCTATATATATATATTTGGTGAATGTAATTATTTATATTTGAGATAATAAATTATAAATGTAATAAAAAATTTTGCAAAACTTTTTATATATTTTAAAATAATATATTTAATCTCAGAAAAAACAATTTTAGAAAAATAGAAAATTATCAAAAAACACATAAATGATATAATGAAAATTGTGTTGTGATAGGAAGCGACTCAAATGAATAAATTTTAATAATTGAATCTTACCTAAATAATTATAGCCATACGATACAAAGCCATACATTTTTTTTTACCGTAATTACTAAATAATTTTTAATTTCGAACATCAGTCTCATGATAAATACATTTGGATAAGAATGCCTTTAATGTACTTCTTTTTCACTCCTAAATTACATATTTATTGCTGAGATGGTTGGCAACATGGACTATCACATTCACATCGTCGCTGATTGAGTACTTTTATCTATATATTAAAAATGGGGAAACAGTGGGTGAAGCATCTCCAATAATCAATAAAAACTTCTTCGTACATGATCGAAAATCACTGCACAATAGAAAAACGACGAAAATTATGCGGTGCCCACAAAAGTCGCACCCTACTCCCCTCGGAGGAAATAGGAAAGTACTGGCGTTTTTAATTAGTGAAATGTGTATTTATCTAAGTTATAATTAGGGATTAAGTTGTTAACGACGTTCGCTGTGCAACCCAATTCAAATTTTAGATTTCAGTCCTTGACTTTGACTATTTGAGCATCCCGCAACTTCGGTCTGCGGTAAATAAAAGGTGCAATGAACACTTGGTTCCACCAATGAAAGTGTGGGATCCTCTAACTGCATTTTCTAAAGCCGTCTTCACAGCAAAAGGGGCACACTAGACAAGGAGCAACTTACGGAATCAGCAAAGGAACAATCATTTTTAATAATTTAATTTTAATTAATGGTTTTGTTGTGGAATTTTGATTTAATATATTTTTTATATTACTGTAATAGTATATTAAAATTAATCTCTATTTTAATATCATTTACTTTTTAGTATATGAAAATTTTGGTTCATCATATTTTATATAATTTTTTTAAAAACTATAATGAATTTAAATGAAAAATTTTGCTAACAAAAACCTTTAAAATATTAGTCGAGGAATTTAAAAATATAAAATTTTTAATTTTTTTAAAAATTAAAAAAAAATTTAATCATTTTTCTTCTTAAAATTTTTAGGCAAATTTCTAAAAAAATAATAAAAGAAATCAATAAAAAAAAACTTGAAAATTAGGTATAGATATTTAATAATGAGATTATTTATTATATATTAATGTCATCATTTTCTTTTGGAGATTAATACTCCAACTAACTTAAAAAAAAAATTATACTACACCATCAAATGAAGAATAGTAGCATAGACCATCATACAAGGAGAATCGTTGCCCTTGTAATCCAAGAAGGTAGATCAATCAAAGATATTAACTATATATACAAATATATATTTGTCGATATCAAATATATTTTTCTATTAGAGTCCAGAATCAATTCCCCTTTATGACTTTTAACACAATTACATATACAAACTCAAGACCTATGGTTAAACTAGAACAATTTGATCTATGAGTTTTCTTAATGGGTGTCCATTAAAGAATAAAAAATTGTAACTTTTAAAAGTTTTTAATGCACCTACTATCTTAAAAAAATTTAAAAACTTATTTTTTTTAATATAAAATTTATTATTTTTAATTCCTTAATGAATGTCTTTAATTTTTAGTGCACTCATTAAAGAAAAACCCTAATTATTTTGATGAAGCCTTTGTTTTTATGAGGTTATTTGGATTATATATGAAGAGGAGGGATTTTAAGCTCCATTAATAAATTATCAAGGGTGAATTATATTTTTGAAAACTTAACAGGTAAAATTCACATAGATAAGAGTTGAAGGGGTCCGCTATATTTTAGCCTAAATTTTATGTTAATGGCATTTGATTTCACAACTGTTTTAATTAACCTCATGCAGGATTAGTTTAATAGATATTATTAAGAGGTTTAAATATCTGGTTTTAGTCTATGGTTAGTCATCCCGTCCTTTTTTTTGTTTTCTCTATCTCTATTCTCCTTTTGTAATTAGAGCACCCATATTTATCAATGGGATAGGTGAGACAGGTGACATAATTTTTAGAATCAGATCAATGATTGACTTGGCTAAATCATTGAATCACTAGATTATTGGTTCAATTGTGATTATAGTTAACTGGTTAAATTGATTTAATTAAATAAATACATGAAAAATAAAATATATTAATATAAATCAAATAAATATGTAATATATATTTATTGTAACATTATAACAAAAGAACATGGATGATCAAGTGGTTGAGGTGCCTCCTTCACTCTCTCAGCTGGGTTCAAAAGAAGTCCGACCGGGTCAAGTGCATGTCTAGTCCAACGGGTGAATCGATCTGGCTGGATAGTCAATTCATCGATTTTTTATCTAAATTTATCGGTTCGGTTCTGAAACCTATGATAGGTGGCTGAAAATTTTGAGTTTTGACCCAATAGTAGTGGGAGGGAATAGCATCGGAGCATGGCAGCTCCCGGTTGGGTAGCATTATGATTTCTTGGGGAGTGTGAGAGGGCATTCAAGAGGTGCTTTGTTTTGGTGAGACTGCAATAAAGGAAGGCAGCGGTGACACTTCCAATTCAGGCGTGCCTACCTCATCATTTCATCACACCAATCCTGCATTGCACTGCTCTCCTTTACGAAAATTTTTTACATGTATCACAGCGCCACGTGAATATAGGTTTTATAATAGAATAATTCTACATTTTTCAACTAAATATGCCTATAAATCTTCCTTTCTACATGCAAGCTAAATAAAGTAAATACTATTCACCTTTTAAGTTTTCAAAGAAAAATTCTTAAATACTCTTATAGTTAAAGAACATATTACTTCATTTATTAATAGACATATAAATTATTATATTAAAAATATAGAAAAAGTAAGAGACAATAATAATCCATAAAATTTATGTGTAATTAATAAATAGAACAGAATAAATATTTTCTCTTATTTATGACCACCAAAGTATTTCTTGTTTTGAAGATATTGATTGTTTTTACTATTTTACTTATTTTAATATTAGGAGGACTTGTAGAAAGATTATTAAGATGATATAGCAAAATTTTTTATAATATTTAGGGAAAATTTGATAAAGCCCTTTTCAATTTTGTTTTATGTGTATTTTAGTTTTGTTACTTTACAAAGTGCAAAATGATCTTTAAATTTTTTGAGATGTACATATTACTACAATTTAATGATGAATGTTCTTTTTTTTTTAATAGAAAATTGCATATGTAGGCTCTATAATATTGTTTGGAAACTTCATATATTAGAAAATAATAGATAAAAGTGAAAATACATAAAAAATTAAAGAATTTTTTTAGACTTTTCACCTAAAAAATAAAAACTTATTAGCATATTATAATAATACGCACGTGTCAAAAAAGTTTAAAGATTATTCTGTACGTTTTTTAAATAACAGGACCAAAGTGCACATAAGTTTTCTAGAAGTTTCCCTAATATTTATTAATAAAATAATACTTCAATTAAAAGTGAATGAATGCTTGTTTTACTGCTTGGAATAGTACGTATGTTTTACTCAATCCTAAAATTATTTAATTGTTAATTTAGCCTCCAAAATTATAAAAAATAATTTGAATTAATCTCAGAGATAATATTTGCAAGGATTAACTTAAATCACCAAAAGAATTTATTTAAATCACTTTCTACAATTTTAAATACTAAATTAATAGTTTATTAATTTCAATAACTAAAGTGAAGTATAAATATAATTTCAAAGATGAATATAAACCCTTACTTATTAAAAATGGATCATAACTAATATATTAGTTTGCTAACATATGTGAAACATATATATCTCCATGATACTCCAGATACATATAAAGTAAATCTATTCTTTAGGTGCAGGCACTATTTATAAAGTTTAGTGAAATTTGTCATGATTATCTTTTATTTATAAAATTTATTTGAAAAATCTTTAAATTTTTAAAATTATTATTACACTATTTTTTTATTTACTGAATTATTATACTAATATTTTTTTCTTTATTACACATTGCACAACACTTTTAGACTATGAGAGAAATTAGTATCATTCAAACAAATAATAAAAGTAAAAAGTCAAAGTAAATTTCACCAAACTTTATATTAGATATTGGTGATTTGCTCAAAAATTATTTATCAGTTTCGAATATCTCTCATCATAAATACTTTTAAAGATATTTTAAGAGGTTGTAAAACTAACTTTACTGTATTTTAAATAGGAAATCCACCATTCATTTTTCCGTTTAATAATCTAAGAGTTTAAGTTGAAAGAAAAATTCGTTCAGCTTACAATAGAGATATTTTTGAACTGGCCAATTATTTATAGAAATATTTATAAATCATAACCCAATAAAATAATAGACTTAATTTGAATGCATTAATAATATAATATAGTCATTCACTCATATAACGTTACATTAATAAATATATGGTTAATTTTCATCAGTTACTTAAAAAGTCATATAAAAAAAGAGATTTAATTATATAACAATATAAAAAAATGTATCAAAATTAAACTCCAAAGATATATTTGATTATGAAATAAAAATACAGATAAAAATAGAAGGTAAGTTCTGACAAATGAGCTTCATATTTAATTATCCTTTTTACCTCCAAACAAATACACACTAAAAAATAAATTAAAAAAATATCAAATCGCAAATCATGACTATTCATAAATGAAATATCAACCAGCTAGGCGAGCTCACCATGTTGGAGAAATTCATCATTCATTGTATCATGTGATGCATGACAGATTCCCTTCCGGACCGAACGAGTATATGGTTCGAGAACATGTGCAATCAACACCATGGTAGTTTAAGTGGATATTTCGTCCATCATATAAAAATGTGATATGATTTCCCTTACTCCGATGTGCAAGATATCGGAATGACCACAATCGCCTGCTGGATTGGCTGCAGCATAGGCAAGAACATCTTCCTCATCACCGTCCAGCTATTTCTTTTGTGTTGAACGCCTTGCCGTCCCCAAATTTTGTACGTCTGTGATTTTTTAATTATTTTTTGAATTTTTAACCAACATTTTTTAGAAATATATTTAATGTACAATATTTTTCTTATACCAATCATACACCTTAGAGAATAACACAGATAACATTGTAAAATCATAATATTATTTGTGCCATACTCTAAAGGATAGGATTATTGTAAAAAAAATATTACACACTAAACATTCCTTAAGTTTTTAAGGCATTATTTAAAATATCAATAATAAAAAAGTTTTAATATTTTAAATGTATTAAAGTTTCAAAGATTTCAACTATTAAATCAAAATGTTTTATTATAGATTCTTTAATGAATATGTTTAAGACATTGATTAATAGAATCTTTAATTTTTTAAGTATATTTTTATCAAAATAACGATGTGATTTTAGTTTTAATATATTTAATATTTTATGAAAAATAACAAAAACAAGGCTTATTATTTCATTTTTACAAAATATTAAAAATTAAATAGTTAAATTTTTGTATATTGATATTGTGAAATTTTTTATTTACTCATTTATTTCTGTATTAGTAAATTACAAAGGTAGTTGAACCCATATCTATTAGTTAATGTTGTAAAAATATCAGATAAATAAGAGGATTCAATTAAATATTAGCATAAAAATGTTTTAAATTTTTTATATATCAAAATTAAATTTAAAATTAAAATTAAAATAATATAATTTTTTATGTTAATAAAAAATATTCAAATGAAAATAAAACTAAAAAACAAGAAAATATGTCCAAAACATTTTCCCGTCAATCTATGACGTCCTAAAAAGTTAGGAAAAGCCTATAATCTAGGGTGACAGCAGAAAATGTCCATTTTGTAGGCATGGCTGTGACTTTCCCTGCCGCACACCACACGCATACTTTAATTGCATTCAATTCCACCTTAGTTAATCAAAATTGGTTTGGTTTAATAACACCCGTCAGGAAACATACCCCTTTTTCTAAAATTAAAAATCATCATTTGGTAAAAAATTCTCCTTTCTACTTTCTATTTACCTTTTCTTATTTTTGCTTTGTACTTTCTGTTTTCCTATAATCAAGTAACGAAGAATGTCATCTGATAGGTTTTCCATTTTCATCTCCTTATTTCCTTTTGGTTCTCTTACTTATTCATCGAAAATTATGTTCTTAATAAAATGAAGAAAAGGATATCGATTTTGGTTCGGTAAGTTTTTTTGTTTTTTATTTTGGCGGGACTTCTACTTGTTTTCATTAAATTATAAAATTTAGAAAATTTTAATAATTAATTTTTGATCCATCGATTATTATAACATAATCATGAATTGCATTTAGCGATGAAAATAGGTTAACGATGTGTTAGGAGCAATTGAATCTAATATATATATGGCTTAATTTAGCTTTTAAATAGTTTTTTCACTAAATAGTCCAAACCATCAATAATGAAAAGGTTTTATTGAATCTAATACGGATCTATTTATATTATTATTATTATTTAAAAATATAATAATAATAATAATATAAATATTTTAATATATTTTTTGATCTATTTAAGAAGTGTTTTGGCCTATTTGTCAAGTAGTCTCTAAATAGGCTTATGACTTAGGTCAAACTTTTAAAAAGATCATACTAAGACATAGGAAACAAAATCTTATATCTAGTAATAAATCCAAGTTCAAGTTACTTATTGGAAATACGTATTAGATTTACTTAAGTCAAAACATGGCCTAATCTAACCTATTTATACCCCTATTTTCACTTGAATATATGTATAATTTATTCTTACACCCACTATTAGTTAAAAAATTTAATTTGATGACATTACCAAAATTTGTAATATTATTAGTTCATCGATATTGAACTCAAATTTCATAGCTATTGGCAAGCAAGTTTTGAGTTTAATTTGATTTATTAACAATCTAATAGTTTTTTTAAAATATATATCATCTAATTAAATCATATTATTTGCATAATAACATTTCAAATAATGGGGGTGAGAGTCAATCATATTTATAGAAATAATAATATATAATTAGATGATATTGTAAAACTCTTGTATATTATTATTGTATTAAAATTAGATCCATAAAGTTTTTATTCAAAATTCAAAAAGTATAAAAATTTTGTCAAAAAATCTTGAATTTTAAAGTTTTAATTTAATTTGAATAAAATCATAGAGAAATTTAACCTTCATATATAAAAGATATATTTTGCTAATGAATACCTAAGACCACTTGTTAAAGAATTAGAAGTAATTTTTTTTTTACTAAATACCTATTTTAGTCTCTTAAAAATTTATTGATAGACAAACCATTTCTTAGAATTTGAAAATTCTAAGTTGGACCTCTTACAATTCAAAAAAGGAAACAAAACTATTGCTTTGATACATTTTTTTTGGTAATTGTACGAACTTATATAGAAGAACAATTTGTTCCCTTTAAATTGTAAAA
The DNA here is from genome assembly GCA_030441495.1 of Dalbergia oliveri. Classification (NCBI taxonomy): domain Eukaryota; kingdom Viridiplantae; phylum Streptophyta; class Magnoliopsida; order Fabales; family Fabaceae; genus Dalbergia; species Dalbergia oliveri. Next base: position 14,198,078 of record JAMLFY010000008.1, read on the forward strand.
GACCAATTTGGGGCTTTCAAATCCCATAGAATCAATTCATCCCTTAATATATTTTGAGAGCAAACTAAGTATTTTGTCCATTTTTTTAAACATTAAAACTTAAAGGATTTACTTTTAAAATTAATTTTTGTTATTCTTTAATAAGTGTTTACAAGACACGGATTAATAAAACCCATAAAAATTTTATTAGTGACATTTTAATAGAAGATAACATGAAGCAATCTAATAATACGTTGAAAATAAAACATAAAAAATAAAAAATACCAAATAATAAAGAAAAATGATATGCATATAATATTTACTAACGACTTGGGAGGCATGCATGCCTGAATTATCTTTTTTATTGATATTAGTTTGTGAAGATGAAGAGAAATACGAGGATAAACAAAGAAAGTTGGTCGGTTGGATTAGTGAAAGAGAAGTATAATTGCAAATAAACCACCCACTATTATTTGAAAATTGGACTCCAACTCTAAAGGGGAGTAAAAGAAACATTTGTGGACATGAAAAAAAATAATATAGTATGGATGTGAAAAAAATTAAATTAAATAAGGAGACATCAAAATACAATTATCAACCCAATTCTTTTTATTTAATGGTATAAATGTATATCATACTTATAATATAAGTAAAAACACAAATAAATTGGGCCTAGGAATATAAAAGAAAAAACAAAATGGATCCACCACCATATTTATTTTTCACCTGTAGTATAAGTATGATATATAAAAATATTATTCACACATGAGCATATTTTTAATAATAAAAGAAGAGGGAGATGGAGTAATTCCAAAGAAAGGAGACACAAAGTTAATGTATGGCAAAACAACACGAAGCTGTCGGCGTTAACCCCAGCCGGCTCCCACCCCTATTTATATCCACAGATAAACCCTGCCCACACACACACTCCCGAAACGAAAACACACAACAAAACACGGAACATTTCAAACTCAATTCAAACTCTTCTTCATTCAACACAGACACACGCTCGCCCACGCACACACCACACACAGTACTCTTCCATTCTTCAGCCATGCCTATGCCTAATGCTTCTGACGCCCTCGCAATCCACAGGGGCCCTCCTCAGCCCACCAAGGCCCACAAGGAGGCCCATTTCCGCGGCGTCCGCAAGCGCCCATGGGGCCGCTTCGCCGCCGAGATCCGCGACCCCTGGAAGAAGACCCGCAAGTGGCTCGGCACCTTCGATACCGCCGAGGAGGCCGCCAGGGCCTACGACCAAGCCGCCAGGACCCTCCGCGGCCCCAAGGCCAAGACCAACTTCGCCTACGTCCTCACCCCTCCCTCTCCCTTCCTCCGCCCATCGCCGCCGGAGGCGGTGGCTGCGGCGGCGATGTCTTTGGGAGGCGCGTGGAGTTCTTGTCTTCCTCCCCGGCGTACTTCATGACGGACGTGGCCGCCGGAGCTCCGGTGAGGTCGGAGTACAAGGGATACAAGTTGGAGAATGTGGACGTTGTGGTGAGCAAGGAAGAGGAGAAGATGCGGAAGGAGAAGAAGCCGTTTTTGTTCGACCTTAACCTGCCGGCGCCCCTCTTTTGAGGGCCGTTGGCGGCGGAGAATGGACGGCGACGGGGCATAGTGGTTTCTTTTTATTTTCTGGTTTTTGTTTGTTACTTTTTTTTGGGTGGGAATTTTAGGTGTTACTTTGCCCTTGTTGTTGTTGTGTTGATGTACGTGTACAGTTTTATTTGATAGGTTTTTGGAGCAGCATTTTGTTTTTTGAGTGTTGCGGTGGAAGCACGCACATGTCTAGCTTCAATCAACTGTTTATTTGTCGTTGGTTGCTTGCTTCCTCACACTCTCCGCTAGGCATTTATGTTAATACGTACAGTTGCCAACGCAATTTCTAGTAATATATACGAATTTCATATGATACCTATATTCTGTATGTGTTATTTTCTTTTCTTTTGTTTTTTTGGGTATTAAGATGGCTGATTGTAAGTTGTGACCTTATGGGATATTTCTGATTTTCTTAATTTCGAAAGATGTTTTGTGACACGGATAACTAATTTTATGTCAAAAAGCACTAAATCGAAATCCTAATAAGTTCGATTGGAAAAATACATGAAAGTGCTTTAATTTGACATCGTCCGCGGTGTCCAAAAGAAAATTAAGTAAATGTTAAGAGTAGCCACACTGCGAAGAAGACCAAGTTAGTTGGATTCAAATTGAGGAAAAATAAAAAAAGAAGAAGTTATAGGTATTGGTTTTTAATGAAGGCGGTGTTGTGACCAAAAAAAAAATGAAGGCGGTGCGGCGCCCACATTGTACAAGCAAGGGAGGGCACAAATGTGAGTGAGACTCGTGTCATGGCCGCGCGATTTCCTTTTTGACTGCTGCCGTTCCCTACGAAGCGCACTACGTTACACATGCACGGCACAGTGAGTTACATTGTCTCGTCTTGGTGAGCTGGGCTGAACTGACAATTCCATTCAATTTCGACTTTATCTGCTTTGTTACTTCTACTAGTTAATATTTCTGTACGATGCACTCTTTGATAGGAAGAGCAGGACGGATGTTGATCAGGAAGGCAAGCTAGGTGTCTATTTAAGTGAATGTGAGTTTACATCTTGAACAAGAAAAGGTGGATAGGACGGATTTGTACCGTAATATTTTAAAATTTTAAAAATATAATTTTAAAAGTTAAAATATGAAGTTTTAATTTTATTTGGATATGATAAAATAAAATTATTTTTTAAAAATAGGATAAATTATATGATCTCTTATAAGGTTTAATGAAATTTATTTTGGTTCTTATTCATTCAAGTGACACTGATTACTCTTATATGGATTGTTTATTGTATAATAGAAAAAAAACTAATGTAATAATTTTATAAACTTAGGTATATTTGGTTGGGGAGTAAAAGTGAAGGTAAAATTTTTCTAGATAAGTTTCATATGTAAAATTATGCATAATACTTATTTAGGAAATTTTTATCCCTATTTTCATTCTCTAACCAAACACACCCTTAGAAGAGGTTGGTGTGATAAATTTTATAAATTTAGAGACCTCTAAAGTAAATTTTATAAATAGAAATAGGGGTGAATTGAATTTCACCAAATTTTAGAAAAAGTAAATGTGATTTGTCATTAAATAATTACCCAAATAGAGATAACATAATTTAAAGATAGGTTAGTATACTTTGACACTATTGGTAATCATGTAAAAAGGTCGTTCATGTAGACTAACTCTATGAAAAACAACTATCTTGTTGCTTTCACTAAAATTAATGTATTGGCCATCTTAAAATGAAGTTTCAACAACAACAAATGGTAATCTAACACACTCATTCACCGTAGAATCTACTTCTCATTTTATAGGAATTACTTTTGATATGTCCAATTGCAAATCAAACAATGCACTAAGGTGCCTTGATTTCCGATTTGTTTAACAAAAGTAAAAAAGAGAAATTTATAGGTACTCTTAGAGTAAAATAAAATATTTACTTTACTCCATTTATTGATTGATAAATCAGCTATTATATTAAAAATATAGTGGAAGTGAAAGATAATAATAGCCTTAAAACTTATGTGTGTCTATTAATAAATGGATCAGAATAAATATTTTCTTACTCTCTACGCACCTAAATATTTCTTATAAAGAAAATAACTAATTTTCATATAAACTGTTCTTATAAGTTTATACTCAAAAGACAAAAATGAATTATTTTAATTAATTTTTAATGTTTGAGTAAAAGTTGATATAAATAACTTCTATAAAAAAAAGTTTTTTTTCAAAAAAAAAACTTTCCTATTAAAGAAGTTAGAACCAAACGCACCCTAAACAGACAGAAAATATCCCTCATCCATTTTTTTTTTTTTGATCAAATGGTGTTTTTGAACGTTTAGTTTATGCTGGCCTTTTTTTTATCATACAAAAAGGTTTATACTGTTTTAGGTGATAACTAACAAATTTTTAGATCCTTATTTACTAATTCCTAAAATGTTAAAAAATCAGACATTATCATTCAGTCTATCAGTCACTATTTATTTAATTTTTAAAAACAATTTTCAATTCTAAAAATTTGGAAAGAAAAGAAAAAGCTGATTTCCTTTTCTTTTGGGCAGCAAAGTTAATCTCCCATCCCTGTAATCCTATTTTTTTTCTTTTTCCTTTTTCAGTTTATTTTGGTCTCCATCCTCAACTGGAACATAGCCCCAAGTTATTATTATTATTATTATTATTTGGGTCGAAAGCCCCAAGGGTTTCAGATCAGGGCTTGTGCCTGCCTAGTTAACACATGACCTTGGAGGTATGCACCAGTGAAGAAGGTTCTGTTTTGGACAGGTAAGATTGAAGTGCAAAGACTTGAAGTACAAAACTCCGACCCAATGGGCTCACCTAGTTAATTGAACAAAAAGTTTTCACCCACGTTGCCCAATTCAATTTGTTACCGTAGACCAAAACACTGCGTGTCGTATTCCAATTCTCAAGCAGTTCAATTTCAGAGAGTTTCGAACACTTCCGAGGAAAGAAACGGGATTTTTTTTTAATATAAATTTATAAAAGAGTCTCATGACTCATCATGCTCCATAAGATTAAGAAAACCTGATATTTACCAGCCAAGGAAAACTCTCTAATTGGTTTTCTCTGGCGTCATCCTGTAATCAAAACCTTGGTAGTGATTCCTGTTCACTTCAGTCTATCACTGACAATGATATATAGTTGATCCATGATCTCTCATAGTGTTTGTTCTGTCAAAGGTTTTATTTTCTTTCTTTCTTTCTTTTTTTTATTTTTATTTTTTTGCAGTCATCATATATCCTTTGAAACGTGAGTCTAACCTCATTCATCCTAGGATAGAATTGAACCATGATAGATGTTGCTTCCATTTTTCTTCCCAAAGCTAATCCGGAAATTGGTTACAGGTGTGTTTATTTTAGATTTTAAAAAATATAATTATGAAACAAAAATTTTATATTTAATTGAAAAAACTGAAAATTAATTTTTTTTTCAAAAACTACTCTTTCTGGCTTCTACCAAAAAAAAAAAAACTAAACTAATTTTTTTGAAATTCTGACTATTTTTTAAAAATTATTCAAATATATAAAAAGTATTTTCTTTTATGAAAAAAGTGATTTTAAGGCTTTAGAATCCCAAAGAAATGCACCCTATGCTGGGCCCCTTGCACTATGGTGGTAGTTGAAATTTTGTGGTTAATTATTACAATCATCAACGTGCTAAGTTTTTACTATCACTGTAAAGTACTTGGTAGTTGGCAACATACTCTATCCTCCAATTGTAATTCCTTATGAAAAACTTCATTATTTGATAAGTTATTTATCTAATATATACACCCATGAACCAAAGTATATTTCCACTCCCTCACAAATATGAACATGTTGAATGTAGAAGCAAATATTGGCACGCATGTGAAGGACGGTTGGTATTGGACCCAGGAAAACTATGATGGAGCATAATAGCCCATATTGGTTCCCTTGTATTGTAGCTCACATGCACTGTTGAGTAACTTCCTCAAACCAAGATACATTTCCATAACAAGAAACAAAATAATTGAAATAACCGTTGCATGGCGCTAATGCAAATGAAGAAAGGTTGTGGCTTTTTAGACCATATTGGTAAAAAAATACAAGTTTGATTATTACATCTTTCAATTGAGCGAGCTTCTCAATCTGGGAAATCCTTGGCTTGATGGTCCAAATTAGCTTTCACTTGCAAAATCTCCCATAAAACGACAGTATGGTTGTTGGCAAATTTGTTGGCACATCATTATCACTAGCATCCGGCAAGAGCCATGGTTTTTCTTGATTTAGCCTAAGCCAACATAACCACAAAGTTCCATTTTTCTATAGACTACATTTTGTAATGGGTGCAATATCCACTAGAATCCATTGTCTGCTCAAGTTCAATGATATTCCGGGACAATGAAATTGCTATAATCGGAAAACACAATTGAAATAAATCATTTGCAACACAAATTATTCATTAAGAACCACTAAGTTTTTCAGAAAATTCGATCCTTAACATGATACCAAAACCTTTTTTCAAATTGTCCTGTGCATTGTTAAAGTTTAACCCGAAAGGGTCGTGTTCAAAGCTTTTTGAAAATTTGATACTTGAAATGTAGTCAACAAAGAATCGTACCATCTTCAAAAGACAATTAATTCAATTAGAAAACCCTTCCATGTTTATAACATGCATAAGAAAGTCAAAATAGTACTTAATAATCGAAACTACCAATTTTACAGACTTCATTTTACCAATAATGATCCTCCTCCTCCCTCTAACTAAACGGCTCATTAACAAACTATTCAAAAGCCCAAGAACCTGCACCAATAATATCCCTGCTTACACCAGTTAAAATATGTACAGCAGCATCTCAAACCAATCAGAGGTTTTGATAAATTGAATTTATATAGCTTGATCTTGGTTATCTCCATGTAGTCTCATGCATTTGCAGATTGTGTTGATAATTTAGGGTGGTTATGTTCGCCTTCATAGGTAACAACGAGCATGGAAGGCTCTTCCAGGCACCTCTCAACGTGCTTCCTAGCGGGGCAGCCTCTCATGCTGCTGCACTTATAGTATCCCCTGAAAAAGGAGGAATTACAGTCAGTTTCCTACCAAAATAAAACTCGTAGTTCACATTCAAAGATAAAACTATATATGCCACACATCAAACAGGAAATCATAGTTGATGTTGAGTTGAGTAATAAAGACATTGGTGATTGTCCAACTTAACCTTTTATCTGTTTGTCACATAGTGCAAATAGTAGAGCACAAATCAGAGTTACCTACAGGAAAGTATTTATGTTGCCACTTCCAAAATGCCAGACATTAATTTTTCAAACATGTTTTTGGGAACAGAATAGCCTTGGAATAGTTCGTGTTCATCAACAATAAAGCACCAGATAGCATTGCAGATAGCCGGACACAAGATTTGTCTAAAAGATGGCAATAGTGAATTACAAATGCAAAAGAAAAATCCAGGACCATTTCCATCCCTCACATCTATAATGTTTACTTCCTAAGAACAAACTACAAACAGAGAGGTATGCGCACTAATAACTCCAATTGAAGCACAACCACCACCATATATTCACAAAAGATATAGGCAAGCATATCATGGGTAAGATAAATGCAAATCAAACTTCACAATAGTCAAAACTAACCAAAGAGGGCAAAAACTTTCCATACTAAACACAATTGTACTGAGGTGTCAATCAGGGCAATATTGTAAAGCAGATCTTGAAGATACCTCGGGTGAGGGACCCCTTGATTGGCTTCTGCCCGTACTTCCTCCATGAATAATCATCAGAAGGGATATCTGCAAGTTTGTTGCTGATAGCAGGCACCTTGATTGATCTCTTCACTCTATGTTTCCTGAGAAGGAGGACATACAGGGCAATTAATGGCATATTAAAATGAAATTTACATTTTTGGATAAAAGATATTAATGAGTAATGTAAGTGTCAGAACTTGGAGAAGTTCAAACATACTGAGCTAATGAATCTAACCTCTTCTTTGAGCAATGGCATCTAGCACTGCTCCCACATTTAGCACTCCCCTCATCACCTCTGGAAGAACATTTTCTCTTGTGCTGTTGTGAATTCTGATCAGAAGATTGTGCAGCTCCTATTAAATGGAAGGCACTTCCATCCAAGTTAGCCACACTTCCGTCCATGCTCAAGGAAGAGATGAAAGACCTAGTAGTGGATGACATTGTTGGTGTGCAGCTAGAGCTATCAAAACTCAGATTTATGACACTGTTGCTCTTCCGGAACATCATTTCTGCTTGATGTTTCATTTGCTGCTGCTGCTGCTGCATCAATGCCCTTTGTTGTTGCTGCTGCTGCTGAAGGATGTGAAAGTGTGTTGATGACAATTGTTGGGCAAGTTGAAGAGGGCTTTTCCCATTGGAGCTCAATTCCAAAGATGGGTTTGCAAGACACAGTGAATTCCTGACTGTTGAACCCAATTCCTGAAGTGAATTGTCATGAAAACTAGTTTGAGAAAACAGCAGGTTCCTGGGTTGATGATGATAGGTCTTGCAATTTGGGTTTTCCAGGAGGATACTTTGAGAAAAAGGGACCTGAAGTTTCTTTTGCCTCCTAACTCTTGCATGACCCAAACCATTACTGAGCAAGGAAACAACTTTCTTGAACCTCACAACAGCTTCTCCAGTTTCCACCATTAAATTCCTATACTGAATCTGATCCTGAGGCTGAGACATCATGCTTAGAACTCTATGACAGCTCTCAACAGCAGCTCTGTTAGCTTCTTCAACCTCCTCCATTTTAGCCTCTTATATCTATCTAAAAGGTAAACAACAACAAGGCAACAACAAAAATAGAAAACCTAAACCCCCCAATTCACAGAGTGGTACACACAAACCTAAGCCAAGAACACCAGAATGCTAAAACAGTCCCACTCATCTACAACATATATTGCACATTTGGCCACATGTGGCAGATTAAGATAAACCCATTTCTCATCAGACAAGGAGCAACAAAGAACAGGTGGTTTCTGGTCAATTAAAGATTCAAAATTTTCAGTTCATGAAAAGATTAACCTTTGAAAATAAAGAAGACCCAGATATCATAATCAACTGGGGACTGAGTCAGAGAGCCAGCCAAAATGGATTAAAGAGAGCAAGCAGAGAGTGCAGCAAATCTGCCTCTACTCAGCAGAGAAACGGCACCCAATTTCCAGTGAACAGAGAAAAAAACAAGAGCGAAAAAAAAAAGAAAAATGAAACGCAAAAAAGCACAGACCTTGATGGACTTTTGGTGCTGTCAAACCCTAGATTCTTCTAACCATGGTTCTGAGATTGAAAGGTGTGAAAGAGAGGACTTGACTTAGCTTCAGAATTCACACAAACCATAAGAATACAAAGCTTCCAACTTTAAAAGGTGTATTAAATTCCTAGTCTTCTCAGGAACAAAAGAAAAATAATATTATTATATTCCCAAAAAAGAAATGGTGAAAACTAGTATTAAGAGGAGAAAGAGAGTGAAGAAGAAGAGGAGCTTAAATAAGCAAAGATCCAAGACCGAGAGGAGGAGCAAATGAGAAATGAAACTGCAGTCTCTGTCACAGATTTGAAGGGGGTCCCACACGAAGACCTTTGTTATTTTTTTTTTATCCTTTTTCGCCCCGCTTCTCTTCCCCAATTAATTTCAGCTTTAATTAAACTCGGTCTTTCTTAAACTTATCAGTAGCATCATCAGTTTGAGCTTCAGTTTTACTTCTTTTTCGCACTACTGCGAACTGTCTGTCCCACATGGACATCTCAATTTCTTATGGCTTTTTGTGTTTTTTGAGATTTCGGTTTCGAGTTTTGGACGTACCTTGTGCCCACTTGCTGTTGCTGCTCACTGCTTTTTCTCTTCTCGCCACTCGCCACTGTTTTTCTCATCAAATATCTCCTCGCTAATCACGCACCAAACCCGGATCATTTAATTTTAGTACGTTATTGGTGAAAGTTTTATTCTTTCAAATAGAGTTTAATTATCACGTACCTATAGTTTTATTTAATTTAATTAAATTTTTATAATTAATTTTTTTAACTAAATTTTTATAATATATAAGATTTTTTAATTAGATATTGTTGTTTTAAAAAAACTAAATATTGATGAATATTTTATCTCTATAAAAGAATGAAGAAAGTAATGAAAATAAAATATTCATAAAATATATATTTTTTATAACGATATGGACTTAATTGAAAATTCTCGTTTACTATATGATCTAGTTTAAAAGTTTTAAATTATAGAGACTTAATTAAAAATTGAGTGAAACTATAGAGTTCTTTAAAATAATTAAGCCTTTAAAAACTAAGTAACATTGAATAAATTAACTTTTGATAAAAGAATATCTCATACTCCCTCCATTTGAAAATTATTATCCTAAACTTCAAATTTTGTTACATAAGAAATTATTCATTTAGAATTTTTTGACAGCATTTATCATTTTCTTATGATTATACCTACCCTTTAGTAATGGAAGAGAGAGAGAGTAAATGAAAAATAATAATCAAAGATGAGAGAAGCAAATACTAAGAGTACTTTGGTAAAATATACCTACAATTTTTTTAAGATTGAGACTTATCCAATTATTTTTCAATCCATGTACATATTTAAGATTGGACAAGTATTTTAAAATGAAAGTAATAATATTTACGTATAAATGAAATTTAATTTTAGTATACTAATAAAAAGTATTTGTATCCTCATTTAATTATATATTCACGATATTCTTAAGTATATAAATATACTTCAACAACTTTAACTTTCAACCATATAAGAGAAAATTACAGGAAGGCTACCTAATGGGGAAGGGTTATCGGTCCAGTTAAGCTCAAAAAATTTAAAATCAGTCAAAAGTGGGGAAAACCAATAAATTCGACAAGCAAACCAGTTGGACCGAATTTTTTTAGCTTTTTCTCAAAACTTAAATACTAATATCTTATGGCAGTTATAGAATAAAAATTAAAAAAAAAATAGAACCAAAGAAGACTACTAAAAAAATTGTTGAATATTATTCTTCTTCATCATTCACAAGCTAACCATAAACCTTATTGGTCACTAACAAATATTGTTCTCAAATGCTTCGTAAGGTGTTGTAACGCTAAGACTAAATAAATTTTATATGGATTATGTTTATTTTTATAGACCAATGAATAAATTTTTGTTGATTATGTTAATCTTAATGATTTAATATATTTATTTATATTCTAATGAATCATATGTATATATTTATATATATTTTTTATTATATTTAGGTTGAATAAAACTGATTAGAGTCTTAACCTTTAAGTCCTTAAGGGTTCAATATTCGATTTGATTTTCTCTTCCTTACTTTTAAGAGAAGTTATAAGTATATGAAAACCTTCACTTTAGCATTATCATTATCTTTTTTTATTATGGGGAGGGCCCAAGGCCCAGCATTATCATTATCTATTCTTCTCAAATCAGTTTTATATAAATTCAATATTATTCTACACAGACTTGCTGTGTGCATGGTGTTTTAGTTGGTTTTGGGGAAAAGACGAATTTAACCTTGACACCATGGAAGAATTTAGGCACCATTTTTTAAAAGCTAATATGTTAGGAGATAAGGGTGGAGACAAGAATTGAACTCGTAACCTCATTTAACTTATTGAAATATCAAGAATCTCCTAGGCTGTATGCCTTACAATTTAGGTACTATCTTCGTTAAAGTATTAGCAGAGATTATATTTATGAAAAATGATGATTTTTTTTTCTGTTAATCAATAATCATCCGAAGAAGAAAGAGAGAGAGAGGAAAAACACTCACTTTGCATAATAATTTTATTACATTGACTACGAAAAACTACAAAGTGGTTGTGACTGTGTGTGTTTCTGCTTTAAAAAAAATTAAACAGTTCAACTTCATGCTATATACGGAATAAGGCTTTAAGATTTCAACACGAGTGAATGGCGTTTTTTTTTCCCGGTACACGCTATGGTCTTTCATAAGCATGTTAAATATCACAAATCAGCCGTACAACAGATGATCCGCATAAAGATAAAGGGCAGTATAAATAAGTCACATTAGCATCGCGCAGTCCATGATTATTTTTGTCTGTATGGTCATATTTCCTATTTTGACAAATTCAACAGGATACACGTCAACGTCAATTGCCTCAAGCAAAGTATATCATTTTTTTCTTTTGTGAAAAAGTATTGCTTTTAAATTTTAAGAGTGTGACGCAAGATTAAAAAAATAAAATTAAGAGTACGATGGATTGAGAGATCAAAATAGGAAAAAAATAATAAATTAAGATTTTTTTGGTACTCTTATAAAATATAAAGGTATTAATACATTTTAGTCATTTACAACTAAAATAAGCCACATGTATTGCTAACATAAGTTTTTGAAATTTTTCGAATTAAAAATTAAATCAAAATCATTAATTACACCAAATATAATGGTATCCCATAAGCACCAAAGCAAAAGTCTAATAAATTTAGGGCGTAAAATTAAATGACAATCATTTACTATCTATTTGGATTAACTTTAAAAAAGAGAACAACAATTGGGGGAGGAGAAAATAGCTAGAAAAGAAGTTTCACTTCCGTTTGGAACGACGGGAATCTAAGGGAGGAAAGAAAATTAAAGTTGAACCTATGTGTGCAGATTTGTCTTTTCAGCCGAAAAGAAAGTGGGAGAGAAGGTGATTTTATGACATAATTATCATTTTGTTCATAAAAATTCTTTTGGATATAAAAAATACAACTACATTAAAATCATTTCAACACAATCATATTTTTTTTTTACTTTTTTACACAACCAAATAATAGGAGAGAAAATAATTTTTTTCTCTTCATTTTGTTTCTTTTCATTGTTTTTTTTTTTCATTTTCTCTCATCACCCAAACAAATCATTAGAGATGTTGAATGGGATGAGGAGAGTTTGATTGCGTCGAATAGTCTTCTCTTGTTCGTTTTTATACAAAAGTATTATGGTTAATTCAAGATTATTTTTATTTATATATTTATCACCAAACTAAGTACCAATTAGATATTCCATAAATTACATATGAATAATTAGTAATTTTAGTTGTATAAGTATTAATATTTGATATTTTTAATTATTTTACTAATTAATCCAATAAAATATTTTACATATTATTAATTATCTTACTATATCTACTCTATTAATCATAAAAAAGATGTAACTAAAAAATGTAATACTTGATATATGGATCTCTAAAATTATAAGTACAAATATAACTTCTCTTCATACAAACCCTATTTCTATTTTCATTCTTCTTAATTACTTGAATTTTCCTGTCATAAGCACATTTACCACAAATGCTAGATAAAGTCTTAGGTGCTTATTTACATTTTTAATATAATAGCTAGTATATCAAGTAAAGGAATGATATAGAGGAAAATTTGTTCTTATAGTAGAGGAATGATATAGAAGAAAATTTTTTCTTACGCTAGGAGCATATAAACTTCCTCATTCTTGTGTTTTTTAAATTAAAAATCCGATATATGATATAACATTGTTTATGTGTTTTTTCAAATTAATTTTTACAAAAGTCAAAAGTTACGTTTTTAATTTTTCATCTCATTTAGCTATATAATTTATTACTACCTAAAAAGATATTTTTATTATTTTTAAGAAGTCAAAATATTTAGCTTATTAAAAAGTATTTATTAAAACACTTAAAATAATTACTTTTATTACTATGTATTTAAATATAAAATAATTTACTTTTGAACTATTTTCAAAAGTTTCTTTAACAAAAAGTTTGCATAAACTATTTATCTAAACATGACATAAAGAACTAACAAGCACGTAAATCAATTGGCAATAAGTTGTTATAGCTCAACCAGAGTCTAATTCAAGCTCTAGGCATACAACTTGATAAAACTGGGACGAAGAGTTTTATCGTCCTTATGGTGATACTAGACTTGAATATAATTATCTCTGATAAGAGAATAATTATGGTCTCAACTAAAAAAGAACCAAGAAAATTTTTTACTCAACTTATTTAAGTTACTAATATAATTAGGAGTGGAGCTAGACAATGTTTATAGGAGAAGTCAATATTTCATAATTTAATGTAAAAAATAATATATATAATTTTATTTTTATTTCTATAAAAAATTTAATTAAAAGTCACAATAGAACATTTCACACTTAAAACTATTAAAAACACACACACACATATATTGTCTAGGACAATGCCTTGAAATTTAATTAAATAAAAAATTTATTGACATCAATCAAAAATTGAAAAAAATAAATAAATAAGGGGTCAAGAATTACAAAATATAAAAAAAATTACAGAAAATCAAAATTTTCAAGGTGGGGTCATTGCTCCCCTTCCCCATAACGAGGTGCCACCCCTGAATATTATACAACTCCCTTCGCCCACTATTAACCGTGTTCTAGGGAATCAGTAAGAGTTTGTGTCAAAATACATTAAGTTTGTAATATACTAAACTCTTGCTGATTTCCTGAAAAACAATTAATAATGGACGAAGGTAGTATATCATACTAGTTTAATTATATGACCACATCACAATTAAGTTAATGACTTCATATACCATTTATTAATACTCCATTCATCTTTAAATAATTATTCATTTTAAAAATTTATTTTGTCTAGAAATAATTTTCCATCTTAAAAGTCTAATTAGTATTAATTATTTCCTTCTAATAATATCTCTATTAAATACTAAATATTTTAATAAACTCATATTCACTTATTCTTTTTCCAATTAAATAGTGGGGTAAAACACAAATAAAGAAAAATCCAAAAATGACTATACTTTCATCAAACTAAGATACTTTCTCATGTATTACTCCCTCTATTTTAAATTAAATATCTTTAATTTCTTTCATTTTAAATAATTATCACTTTAAAATTTCAATGAACCAATGATTAATGAATTTAATTTCTATGCATTAATAATGTAAAATAATTTTATAATTTAAACCAATATAAATTCAATAAAGTATCAGTTTATGTTGAATACTAATTGTAATGGATAATTATTTGATATGATTTGATATTTTCTTGAATTTTTATTAATTGACAGTATAAAATTACATTATCAAAACATAGAAATTAAACCCTTGATTAGTTTATACCAATTTTATTTCTATTTGTATTAAACTAGGTAACCTATTTTTTCAACTTTTTTTGGTTAATCATAATTCTTTATTTAAAAGTTTAATTTATCTTTTACATTAAATTTTTAAAAGGATGAACACTATTTAATAATTTTCTTAATTCTTGTACACTAATTTTAAACAATATTTATTTCAAAATGGAGAGATTACTAATAGTGCAATGTTGATTTTTTTCTTATATATATGGTACATATAATATTAAATTTTTTCAATAAAAAAATAATATTAAATTTGAAACATATTATTTTAAAAAAATTACATTTAGGCAATTCTTTTGAGTTTGATAGAGCGATATAGCTCTCCCTCTCAAATTTTAATACAATTGCATATTCAAAGCTTAAACTCATACCTCTAATTGAGTTAGAATAATTTCTTTAGAATAATTTCTTATTAGCTGATCTACAAATTCATTCATAACAAATTTGTACCATATAGTTATTCGAGAAAAATACATTTAATCCTTTTGAATTTTAGACCATGTGTAATTTACCTTTTAATTTTTCAAAATATACATTACAATATCCTGTGTTTTTTAAACTATATAAAATATGTCTTATGTTAACTTAATATCCAATTTCCCTGTTAAGTGGTCAAGTGCCACTCATATGCAATTTTTTTTTTGTCATAATTACTCTTTCTCTTTTTCGAAATTCTCAACGCTGAACCCCAATTCATTTCTAGATTCTCTTTGGACTCCCCCTCCTTTTCTCGCCTTTCTCACCAAATTCATGAAAAGCAAAGAAATTTTATCACAGAGGTTGGATGGAAATTTGTGACCCTTTAATAGATCACGAGTATGCTTAGAGTACTCGAGTGTTGGAGTGCACTACTATGAAATTCTTTCAAGCTTCGGCTCTATTCATACAATTTCCCTTAACTTACACTTATGCTAGTTGCCGACTATGTCCGGGTAATCCTAGGTCAACAACATTTAAACAATATACGGGAATTTGAATATTATACATAGTAAAATTAAAAAATTTTACAAGTAAGAAAAAAAATTAGAGATATTTTACAATATAGGTTTCAAAATAAACCATATCAATGTAGAAATATCATCATGTTATGTAAAATATATTAATTTAACTTTAAAATCTTATAATTTTTCATAAATTATATTATATATATATATATATATCTATTAAGGGATTATTTGACTTAGGGTTGGCAACAGGAGGTATGACTCAAACCGCCCTAAAAAGTGCACGGGTCAAATTTCAAGACCCGAACTCGTCCCAATGAGCTTCGGGTTGGCCGGGTTGGCAGGAGAGGACGAGTTATGAACAACCCTGCTTCCTAGGAAGTCCTTTTGTCCCAGGGGCAGCCCCATGAGAGGAAGTGTGAGCCCTCTCTCCACCTGTCTCAGCCTTCTCAAACCTTCCCTTCGTTGACCATACTTGACTCAAGCACCATGTACGCTTCCCCTACAAACGGGTTCTTCTAGATCGACCCACCAACAGCTCATCCTCCCTTTCTAACCCTTTGCTCGGCACACCACACCTAGCATCCCAGTACATGTCCCTTGCCCTCTCTGATCCCCGAGTCCACCTCCTTTGTACAATTTGGTGAGAGCGGCTAGAATGAGGAAGGGGATATGAAGACGATTCTGAAAATGATTTGGGAGCTTGGGGTTGAGAATTTTGATAAAAAAAAATATTTTGACAAAAAATACTGCATGTGAGTGGCACGTGACTACTTAACATAGAAATTGGATGTCAAGTTAACATAAGGTATATTTTGCACAGTTTAAAAAGCACAAAGTGTCATAATGCACACTTTAGAAAGCCAAGAAATAAATTGCACATGAAATAAAATTCAAAGGGCTTAAATATATTTTCCCCTAACTATTATTTTTTTATATTAACTATAAAATTTTATTTTACCTTGCTTGTTTTGAAACATCTCTTTAGGGCTTATTGCACTTGTCGATTACACGCTTCGTATCTTCCTTCAAGGTACATGCCTCTCCCGTAAAGGATGTTGCTATATAGCAACTAATAATACGTCGTTAGTTAACTATTTAGGTGCGTTTGGTATGTCATATTAGGCATGATAGTATAAACTTATACTATATATTATGCTCTTATACATTATTTGATGCAGACAATATATTGTATAAGCTTATACATCATAACATTCTTATACGTTAAAATGCGTATAACTTAATACAACATTAGGAGGCCGTATTAGGCCTGATTAGCTTTTAACGTATAAGGTTATTTTTATTTTTTAATATTTTATTAAAATAAAATAATTCTTAAATAAATAATAATAAATAAAAATTTATAAATAAAATTATTTCATAATAAATAAATATTATTAATAAATAATATATGATATCAATCTAGCTATATACAATAAAAATAAAAAAAGTAATTATAATTAATAAATATTAAATAAAATAAAACATTAAATAGAATAAATATTTAAAATAAATAATAAATAATATGTAATATATAAAATTAAGGATCAATAATAAAAATATTTTGAGTTAATATTTATTTTAAAATTAAAATCTAAATAATTATAATTAAAATATAAAATATTAAAAAAAATAAGCCCTTATAATCGATTAACAATTGTCACATGCTAATTCTATTACTTTGTGTGTGTGTGCGTGTGTGTGTGTCTTTTTTTTTTTTGGTGCAAAATATCCAACTTGTTCTATCATTAATGTATGGACATAAATTAGTTTCTCACAATTAAAAAAATGAGACAAATTGATCTCTTTATATAGTTTTGTATGTTTTTTAAATTGTATATTCATATATGAAGGGATCAATTTATCCCTTTTTTAAATTATAAGGGACTAATTTGAAATTTTCAATTGGTCCCTCGACTCACTACTTAACAAACAAGCATAATTTTAAGTCTCAAGCTTGGATCGCTAAATACTCACAAAATGACTTAAGCTATAAGCTAGCTCATTTAGATATAGACTACAATGTATTTTTTTTTTTAACTTTTGACTACATAATTAATTTTGACTCTAACTTTCATATTACACGAATTAATGATACAAAATACTCAACATAATAATAAGAGAGTTTGATTCCTACGCATTGGTTTTTTACACTATCATCCAATCATATATTGTCACATTAATAAAAGCAATTGAGTTTCATATTCACTACTTAAAAAATTATCCAAATGAGATGATTTGATTGGATAAGTGCATATGTAATACCCTGATTTTAAATAAAAATGTTAGAATTTTTTTTTTCAAACTAAGAAGGGTGTTGGTTACTCTTTTCTGTCAAGGTCTTAAATTTCGCTAGTCTAAACCACACGCCTTGAAGGGCTATATAATAGAGCTATTTTCTTGGGACCAAAAGTCCTGGTAATTGTTCCCTAGAGAAAAATGAGTTGAAGGGTGATTTTTAGCGAATTTTATGAAACCCTTAAGTACTTCGTTTTTAGTTTACAAGTTTACGAAATCGTAAGGTTTTTCGAATTTGAACTAAAACCCAAAAGTTAGATTTTGATTGGTTGGGATTTTGATTTTTCTAATATTTTATTTGAATCCAAATGGGGGGTATTTCCCATTTACATTTATGTTTTAAAGTTAATCATTAACTTAAAATTAAGAAATATAAATAAGTGAGTAGTTGGATAGTAAAAATACATATAGTATTAGAGCATCTGGAGCTTCTGGAGGCCCAGGCAGTTAACGAGGAGTAAGTCGGTGCGCCAAGGTAACAGGGGACCGCCCAGGCGGTCATATGACCCAGGCTCAACGCGAACATAAAAACCCCATTTCGGGTCCAGACCATTCAGACACACCCACCTCCCCCAAACTTCTCTCAACTTCAAACAAATACCTCTTCCAACCCATTTTCACTCATAAAACTCCATTTTCTTTCAACTCTTTCAAGTTTAACTTAGAATCTTCAATCCTCCAAGCTTAAAGGTATGTTATTTTGCTAGTTTTGCTTCATTTCCTGAAGTTTTCTTAGGTCAAGAGTGGTTCTCCATGCTTTCTAAGAAGAGAGGTTCTCTATCTTGTTAGAGATGAAATTTGAATATTTAGAGGTTTTAAAGGTTGATTTAGAGTTCTATTGCTTCCATGACAGATATTTGTCATTTCCTTCCCAAGAGTTTTGTTGGTGTAATTCTTTCTTTGTTCACCTTCCAGGTGAGTGGGTTCGCATCTGAATCTCTATGTTGTTCATTATACTTATTTTCATGAAAAATATAATTTTTTGTGTGATCTAGAGAATTCCTATAAGGATTTGAAGTTTCCTGCTAGTTTCTATGTTTAGAACTCCTGGTTTTAGAGCATAAAACATGTTTCAGATAAAACTCACGAGACCATAGTTGTTATCCTGATTTTATGCTAATTCGATGATACATGTGATTGTTAGAGGTTTTTATGCTTATTTCAATGGATCCTGGAACTAGTCTAGGTATATGTGGTAGATTTATAACCAAATATGAAGTTTAGAAAAGGAAATAGAATTTTGATGCAAACTTGCTATTTGAAGCATGATATTGAGTTTTTGAGTGTATGACAAGTTGGACGCTGAAAGGTGTTTTAGATATGGAACTAAATGGTTTTAGAGCCTGATTCTTCATAAGATTCAGAACGTTGACGCTACATATTCTGGGGATATGAAATCATAGTGTCTACAGAGGGTGATCCCTTGGGCATGATTTCAGAGCCAGTTATGCTAAGGTAAAGTTTAAAACAGATAGATTCAAAGCTCAATGAACTAAAAGGTTTTTTTTAAGGATTTTTCAATTGATTTATAATAGCTATAGAGAAGCCTAATGTTAAGCGGTAAATCCGTTAACCTTGGTACCAAGTATGCCTAGGCCAAAGATAACAGAAAACACATGTTCTTCCCTTAGCCCATGTTGGGGGAAGGAATGAAGTCTAGAGGGTGGAGCCCGTGTGGCACCCTTAGACTAGACGGTCTCAGACTAGATATCACTGTTTCTCTAGGAGCTACTACACTATGATTTTATGTGACTGTAGATAGGAAAGTAAATTGAAGAAATTCCTTTTATTGAGTTATGAAATGATAATTTGAATATATATAGGTGTATATAATTATGTAAGACTTTGAATATGATTAATGTTATTATGACTCCTTTCATGCATTGTTCCTTTGGTAACCGTGAAACGGGGTTTCAAGTGAGGGCTCACTCATTGAGTTTTGGTATCAAAATTCACCCTCTCATTTCTCTTATTTTAGGATAGAACCACTCCTGCAAATTCTACTCAACAGAGTAAAGAGTCAAATGGTAAGCTTTACCAGGTAAGGCAAGCATTCTGGGTTCGTTTAAAGTGCTCCAGTATAGTGTAGGATCCGGACCTTAGATCACATTTTGCATCTTACATATTAAGATAGTATAGTGTTGTTTTGTGTCTAATAACTTATGTATGCTAATTTCATGGACAATTTAGAACAGAGTGATTTATTGTCATATGTATATTATGGCTTCAAACTTTAGAGACATATTATGAAAATTCTGACTTGACTTTTAAACGATTTTGATTATTTCGAATTTCAACGATTAGATGATTTGTATGTAGAAAAGAGAAATTTTCTTTTTTTCATGGATTTCTTTTACGAATAGAGCATGCATATAAAGCATCACAAGTCTCGAGACTTACGTGAGAATGAGATTTCTCGCATGGACATGCAGGTTGGGTCGTGATAGCATAGAAATTAGATTCATAATATATATATATATAGAAAGTCAGCTACGAGCTCCTGAGTTGAAACAATGACAAAGGGGCCATTTAGTATATGAGCCCAAATCCTTAACTCAAGCTCAACTCAGAGTTCAACTCAATGAGCCATTATTGAATCGAGTTAAATATAATTCACAAGCTTGCTTGACTCACTTTGGCCCTAGTGTTATTTCACGATTAAAAATATTTTACTATTACCATGATTATTTAAAAAATTATCTATACTGTATTTATAATAATATATAAATTATTTTGCAGCATAAGAAATATTACATTGATAATTTATGACTATCACTATTATTTTTTCAAACTAAGTAAAAATTTGCCTTAATTTATAATTAGGGCGTGTTGGTCATAAACTTCAAGTCATTTTACTGATATCATCACATTGAGAGTATATTTAGTTAGAGAGTAAAAATAGAATATATTTTTTTATAAATGAGATTTATGTGTAATTTTATATATAAAGTTTATTGATAAAAATTTATACTCAATTTTTATCCCTAACCAAACATATAATATATTAAAAAAAGAGAAAATTTTCCCTTGAACAAAGACGGTTTTATTTGGAGGGGGCCAGGGGCATTTATCCCCACTAAAATTTCAGAATTTATATACTAATGTGTGAATATATTTTTTTTTGTCCCATTATATTATTAGATTGGCTCTATGTTAAGAGAAAAAATTAGGTAAAATATTTTATTAAACTTATATATTGTTTTTGCCTTCTCTACTGTAGAACCGTCACTACCAGTGCACGACATGGGTAGTTGGCGGATAATCTTGTACTGTAGAGACAATGACCGTGTCTTCAGTTTCAACACAGTAAATGGAGGACATGGCTCCATGGCTCGATTTAACGTATATGTAAGCTGAATTTTGCTTCCATTTGGAGAGCAACAAGACCATCACCCTTCATATACCACATTTGTCATCATATTGCGAATCTCTTCCGGACGACAATGAGATTTCGTATCACATATGTGCACCATACGTTTTGATCGATTAAAGTGTGTATTCCACTTATCTTCTGTCTTCATTCAAATGCAACCATGCGCATTGACCTTCTAGAAATGAATGGGCGGTTGGATATTAACGTTTGATTTTTGTTATATTTTTTTAAGGCTTTTTTTACCAAAAATAAAAAAGTTATTTACGAACTCCATCCGTTTGGATATTATTTACCAATATATATAATTATTTATGGATTTCCATCCCTTTAAACATTTTTTTTATCCCTTTGCATGTTTAAGAATGCAACATATTATTATAACATATGGCATGTTTGACACAAATAAATCGGTTAGTAGGTAGCCATTTTATAATAAATAAAATGTTTATAAAATATTAGGTGCACAAAATAAATACATAATTTTTACTTTATTTTTCCATAAACTATAGTATAAATTAGACCAAACTTCTGAAATCCTTTAAAACTTATTTTCTGTCAGAAAATAAGTTATAATAAAATCTCTAATCTTAAACTATATTGTGCTAAACTTACAAACTATTATTAAACTTGTATAGTCTAAATAAAGCTTGCTGGACCAAACTAAAACTACAAGCTTAATTATTCATAAATAAAATATATTAAAATCTTAAAATTTAACAAAATTCATTAAGCAAAATCTTAAATTGTACCAAACTAAACTGATAAAATATTATTAAACTTGTACAATATAAATAAAATTAACTTAAATAAACTAAAGCTACATTACTATTTTCTTATCAAGCTTAACTATTCCCAAAAAATATAAATAAAATCTCAAAAGTAAACAAAATTAGTTAGGCAACAACAAACCTAAACTAAACTAAACTTACAGACTAAAAATGAACATGAATCAATATAAATAAATAAATAAACCAAACATTACTAATTTCTTAGCAATTAGTTTGAGATTAAAATGGCCTATTTGATACAATTTCTTTTAAAAAAAATCAAAACTTTTACCCTTAAATAAATTAAATGGCTTCTAAACATATTGAAAAAAATATTTTTTGTAAATTGACTAAAGAGTTATTAGCTAACTTTAAAAGTATATTTTTAAATAGATTAAAATGCTTCTTTTTAACTATTCCCAAAGAAATATTTCCTTAGCAATTATTTTGTGTAGCCTAGTATTTTGTAAACATTTTATTTATCATAAAACAGTTAATTGCTAGCCGATTTACTTGTGTCAGACATGCCACGTGTTATAGTAATACGTTGCACTGTTAAATGTGCAAAGTAATAAAACTTTTAGCTATCAAACGTTTTAGTCAACATAATTCGTTTAATTGTTAGCCGTATTGCATTTATTCAAAAAACGGTGTATATTGATAAATAATGTCTAAATGGATGGAGATCCGTAAATAACCATTTTTTTTAAAAAAATTTTTGGGTAAAAAAGCCTTATCATAATTATCTTATAATTTACTTTGTATCAAGTACAAATAAATATATATATTAGTTAGAATCATAAAATTTAAGTTATTACATATTTTTTTTATTGATAATTAAAAAGAGTTTACTATATCACACTGGCAATTTCTGTCCATCTTTTAAAAGAAATTGAATAAAAGGTCAGTCTAGAATTTAGATGAGAGTTTTCCTTAACCTTCTCTTCCCCCTTTTCCATATAAAAATATGCATAACAAATATGTGTGAGTGCCAGCAACTGATTTAGGTTTATAACAGCAAAAGATGTGTGTGCTTGGGGGAAATATTTTATAATAAAATAAATTGGATTTCTCATGACTTTAAACAACAGAGCAATACTCACAATTTGTGACAATCCGTTATTTTAATTTCAGTATAATAGAAAATCAGCAATCTACTGCCAGAGCGGCTCAACCTTAAGCTATACTTATCACTTAAACCCATTTGATAAAACTAGAAGGAGGCCGTGATAAATAAATCGATTAAAAAACTTGGGATACGAACAATTCCACATTTATCTAACACAGGAAAGTAACAAACAATTAACTATTTAGTTATTTGAAATATATTATCTATTCTTACCAACAGATGATCGATTGGAGTAACATATACTTCTTTTGCTAAACCAGTTCTCACATGTTTAAGTTTTGGTTATGAAACAAATAGATGTCGAAAGAGCTATGTTTTTTATGGTATCTTAAATGCTCAAATAAGATTATCTTCAGTGGAAAATATATTATTCTTATTCTTATTTTTATTTACACTTATCAGCACTAATAATGGATGTAAAACCCTTCGGGTCCGATTCTCTTTTGTCTACACAGGATCTTTTGAATCGGTTAAGATGAAACTACAAGTATAAAATTCCCTGAAAAAATCTTTAGTCTAAAAAGCACATTGATGAAAGATTGAAATATTTTTTTTTGGTTACCATGTGTTCAAGGCAAAAAATCCTTTCTAATCTTCACCTTCAGGTAGTGCTGCAATCTGAGTTATTCGTCCATTGTTGGCAAAGCATATTCTTAACTTTGGCTTTCCTTTTTGTTTTATGAGGTCTAATAATGTGACATATTTGTTAATCACCATCCTTTTGATATAAACGAGCTTTCTCATATCCATTCAACTATATTATAAGTTCATAATTTATATAAATTTTAGTCTATAAATAACATAAGTTCCAAAATTTCTATTATTTATCATTGATCTAATTCTTAATATGACATGTGATAAACATATATTATAATTGAGACTAGGTTATAGGATTACCTAGAACAATAGAAATTGATGAGTCTATAACTATCTGATTCCTTTTACCTATGAGAAATGTTAGGGAATATTAGAGTTGTGTACACCCAAGTGTAATAAAAACTTTATGGATGTGAGTGAAAGCGAGCCCAAATTTCATGGAGAATAACAGATAAAATAAAGCAGGTGAATTGTACTTAGTGGTGGGACCCACTTTTCATTATTCAGACAAAAAATAAATTGAGAGAACTACACACATTTTAACGTGGAAAATCCTCCTATAATTTAGAGGAAAAAACCATGGGTCAAACTTCGAAAATATTCCACTATATTTAAAGAGTAATTACAATATAGTGTATCCAGATAAACTCTTCTACTACAATTTGTAGTATTCCAGAGATCTAGAGAATATATCTAAAACTCCTGTGTATACTTACATTACACTCTTTAAATTTTTTTAATCACATTTTCTAATTTTTCTCTCACTACAAGAAACTTACTCTACTTTTTCTACTCCTGCTAAGGAATTGCTTCTTAGCTTGAGATGATCTCTCCGTTTGCAACAAGTCTCTATTTGTAAAGACTTCAATAGCCTTTGTGCAATGATGCACTGCAACTTACCAACCGCAATTGCTTTCAGTGGGTTTTCTTTCGCTTTCTGTGGATTTAATAATCAAAAGTAGTGGCATAAAACAAACCACTTTCTAACAATTCTCCACCTTGGCTTGCATTTTGCAACAGCCTTCAATCTCTACAAATATTGACCAAGCCCAAGCAATGTTTAAACTTGTCAATCGGCAACGTTTTTGTTATCATGTCGGCTGGTTCTAGCTGTAGCTATCTTCTAAACTACAACAATACCATTATTGATACTTTTTCTGACAAAATGAAGTATAACATTAATGTGCTTAGTCCTTTCATGATAGACTGATTTTTTGGCCAGATGAATGGTGCTTTGACTATCACAATGTACAACAAGTACATGTTGATTCAAACCAAAACTATCCAAAAGACCGTGCACCCAAATGCTCTCTTTAAGCCTCGTCAATGTCATATACTCAGCTTCAGTAGTTGACAATGCCACTATATATTGCAATGTCACCTTCCAGCTAATAGTACATCCAAAGACTTTAAAGATATAGTCTGTCAATGACCTCCTTTTATCCAAATCACCTGCATAATCAGAATCTACATAACCTACAACTCCATGGTTTTTCTTACCTTCAAACACCAAACAGACATCAGTGGAACCTCTCAGGTATCGCATGATCCATTTCATAGCTTCCCAGTGTGTCTTTCAGGTTTGCTCATAAATATGCTTACCACACTTACTGCATGTGAAAGATCCGATTTAGTACACACCGTGGCATACATGAGATTACCAACTGCATTAGAATATGATATACGAGACATATGCTCCACCTCCTCCTCAGTTCTTGGACATTCCTTCGAAGATAACTTAAAATGTGTAGCTAATGGAGTGTCCATATTGAAGCATTGTAGCACTTTCATAATGTAATTTTGTTATGTCAAACACAATCTGCCACTATGCCGCTCCCTACAAATCTCCATTCCAAGAATATTTCTTGCCGCACCTAAGTCTTTTATCTTTAACTCTTTTCCTAACTGATTTTGCAACATACTAATTTCAGCCTTGTTATGAGTTGCAATTAGCATATCATCTACATACAACAACAGATAAATTTGCGAACCATCTGAAAGCTCCTTAGAGTAGATACAATTATCATATTGGTTTCTACTATATCTAGTACCAATGATAAATGCATAAAACCTTTTGTACCATTGTCTCGGAATTGCTTCAAGCCATACAATGATTTCTTCCATAGTCAAACATGATCCTCCTTATTAGGAATTACGAACTCCTGATTGACTCATGTAGATCTGCTCTTCCAGCTCACCATGTAAGAACGTCGTCTTCATATCAAGCTGTTCTAGCTCCAAGTCAAACATACTCACAATAGCTAATAGGATTCGAATAGAGCTATGCTTCACCACAGAGAAAAACTTCAAGGAAGTCAAAACCTTCCTTTTGAGTATAACTCTTTGCTACCAGTCTCGCCTTGAACCTTGGGGGTTCAATGCTAGGAATTCTTTCTTTTCTTTTGTAGACCCATTTGCAGCCAACGACTCTTTTCCCTTTGAAAATTGTACCAGCTTCCACGTCTGATTTTTCGAAGAAACTCAATCTCCTCATTCATTGCTATCAACCACGCTTTGACTCCTTACTTTCTCCTGCATCACGGTAGGTACATGGTTCATCTCCAACTGCATTATTCGCCATAGCCAAAGCAAAGGCTATATGATCTCATCTAATGAGTCAAGTGCACGGCGGAGAATTCAGATATCTTTTTAGTTTCTGAATTTCTCATCTTTCTCTGCTAGTAGCAATATTGTATAGCTCTTTTCTGGTTTATTCACCAGCATCCTCATAATAAGGTTCATCTTGTTGTTCTAATTCAGGTTGAGCAATCCCTGAAGTATTTGACTGATCCATTGTATCCTTTTCTTACTTCGCCTTCCAGTCAATTTCTAGGTATACAGCTTATTAACCGCCTCGGCCCAAAATATTTTGGGAAGTCCTGTTGATTCGCTTGCATCTTATATACTCTAGAAGTGTTCTGTCATCTGTTCTGGAACTCCATTTTGTTATGGTGTTCCTGGTCCAGTATGGTACCTTACTATACCAACATTTCTCAGAACTCTGCAAATTCTTTGCTGCAAAATTCTTTGCCATTGTCAATTCTTAGTCTCTTGACCCTTTGCTTCTTGACCATGGCTTTCTATTGCTTAAATTTGTTGAACACCTCTTTTTTTTTTCTTTAGGAAATAAATCCAGACTTTTCTAATAACCATCTATCATAGTAAGAAAATAGTGAGCTCTACTTATAGAGTTAACAGGGGTTGGACCCTAAACATCCGAGTGGACATACTCCAGGATTCCCTTGCCTGTTGTGTTTGCCAGAACTGAACTTTACTTGTTTCTACTTTCCAAATACACAGTTTTGCAGAAACCAAGTTTGTAATTCTTTAGGCCTTTAAGTAAGTCTCTGCGAGTATGGTCATTCATTTCTCACTCATATGACCAAGCCGTATGTGCCACAATCGTGTAGCATCATCATTTCTTTCAGAGGATAGACAATAACAGTTCTATCGATTGTGCTTTCCAATAGATAGATCGCGCCTTATAGCTTTCCTTTCAATGCCACCATTGAGCCTTTGATTACCTTCAAGAAACCACCTTTTCCAGTGAACTTATACCCCCAATTATCTAGGGCACTCAACGAGATCAGGTTTTTACCTAGTTTCGGTACATGCCATGCTTGAAACGATCTTTTAGTACCATAATCCAAATTGACTTGCAAATCTCCTTCACTAACAATCGGAATAATTCTATTACCTCCCAATCCAACTTTTCCCTCTCGCTTTTATAGGATGAGAAAAAGCTTCGATTAGGTGTCATGTGAAAAGATGCGTCAGAATTCAAGATCCACTCATTTCTGATGTCACCTGTGAATACCTGGCGAACCAGCATCAGCATCACTATCATCAGAACTTTCAATTGTTATGTTGGCAGAATCTCTTGGTTTCTCCTTTTTTTCTGGGCAATTTCTTCTGATATGTCATGTTTGGAGACAATGAAAGCACGTTAGAGACTTGTGCTTTCTGGACTTTGATCTTCTGTTGCTTTTGTTTCCTGATTCTCTTTCTTGACTACGCCTTCTCGTCACTAACAACCCATCTGGAGAACATTTGACATGGATCCAGATACTAACTTCTGATGTTCCTTTATCATCAATGATTCTTTGATATTTTTCATTGAGATATTGGATCTATCATAAAGTATGGTATCATAGAAATTATTATAAGACGAAATAGTGAGGTCAACAAGATCATAGATTGATCTATATCTTCTACTTTAATTCCAGTTGCTCCAACATCGAGATCATCCTGAAGTCGTCTATATGCTCTTGCATTGATTTACCTCCTGAATATTTGAACGTATACAGTCGCTTTCTCTAATAAAGCTTGTTGGACAAGGTCTTTACGGAATATTTTTCTTCCAAAACCTTCCGTAGTGAATCAGCGGTTTCTTCTTCCATGACTTCTCACAAAACATTGTCTGCAAGACTTAACTGTATTGAATTCAGTGCTTTGATCATCATCTCCCTCTTTTTGTTATCAGGTAATAACTTCAGGAATTTTTCTTTGTCCTACAACGCCTTTACAAGACCTTGCTGATTTAGCAATGCCTGAGTTTTAGCTTCCATAGTCTGAAGTTGTTGGACCGTCAATCTTCTCCACTTCAAATTTTGGCATTGACATCTTGGATCTGAAACCAAGTGGCTCTGATACCACTTGTTAGAGAATATTAGAGTTAGGTGCACCCAAGTATAATAAACATTTTATGGATGTGAGCGGAAGCGAGCTCAAATTTTATGGAGAATAACAGATAAAATAAAGCACGTGAATTGTACTTAGTGGTGCAACCCACTTTTCACTATTCACACTGACAAATAAATTGAGAGAACTGCACACCAAATTTTAACGTGAAAAATCCTCATATAATTTAGAGGGAAAAACCAGGGTCAAACTCTAAAATGTTCTACTATATTTAAAGAATAGTTACAATATAGTGTATTCACGGTGAACTCTCGTCTACTACAATTTGTAGTATTACAGAGATCTGAGAATATACCCAAAACTCCAGTGTATACTCACACTACACTTTTGAAATTTTTTTACACACACTCTCCAATCTTTCTCTCACTACAAGAAGCTTACTCTTCTTTTTTACTACTCCTAGGAATTGCTTCTTAACTTGGGATGATCTCTCCGTTTCTGTGCAATAATGCACGCAACTCACCAATTTTAATTGCTTTTGGTGGGTTTTCTTTCTGCTTCGGTGGATTTAATAATCAAAAGTAGTGGCATAAAGCAAGCCACTTTCTAACAAGAAAAACCAAACAAGAGAGAATACTCCTCCTATCACCTCTTTAGTTCCAAGATACATGTTCTGTCTCAATGAAGCAATAGCCACCCTGAAGTAGTTAGGAAGACCTGGTTTGTAATAGAATAGACCAAACCTACCCATTATGGCTTAACCCATTTGTAATAACTAAAACATATTCACTGTTAACAAAAAATTAACACAATTTAGGTCCAATAACAAAAAATTAATCATAAAATGAGCTAAACAATATAATATAATATTTTGACATCCAATTAATCTGAAATCAAATTGAAACTGTCATAAAATATGATTTATACTAGCCCACACACACATAAAATATCCAACATAATTAGCATCATTTTCCTTCTTACTCATGTTCTCCATACATTCTGATTACTGCGTTCTTGCTCTCACACATCCACACTCACAAACGAACGCTCATATATCACAGTTAAGCAATTAGTGTTTGATACTGAGCCAACTAGTACTGGCTAGAGTTCCGTTGGTGACCAGGACCCCACCGAGATAGGAACAAACCAAATTAAATTAAAGCAAAACGGTGCACTTTGTCATGGCACATTACCCACTGAAAAAAACATTCTGTCCTTGTGTTTTGCTTTATATACTTTGATTGAAGAATATTTTCCAAATTGCCTTTGTTTCTTTACCATCTTTTGCGGGAGATGAGAAAAGGGCTATTGCAAGTTTACAAGCTTTTGTTCATGGCACATGGATCTAACGCTTTAACTTTTTGAATGGGCCAGTAAAGCAGACAAAAGCAAAGAGGCCACCTGGGGATCTGGGGAAACAGGCTTAGCTTAGGACTGACTATATCCAAAGTACGGCCATGATTGGATACTGAAATTGTGGTAACACATTTGATTAATACTTACAGAATTCTAGGATATATCACTGATGTGTTTAGAAGACCTTATCCTGAAATTCCTCGTTTAAATGCTGTCTTTCATGATTTGATTCACTTAATTATAGTTGAAGCCTCAAGTCTTAACGGGCAAACTAGCCAACTATTTGTACCTTTTTAAGAAAGTAAGCTGATATGTCACGAAGGAAGTTTGTTGCTCATCACTGCATTTTGATTTTACGTGAAACCAACATCCATGCTATGTCGGAAAATGTCATTGTTGATTAGCCATTCATCCCTCTCCTGGACAGAACAGATTGGCACTTTCCAACGAAGTAGATTCCATCATATTGTTGGCAACACAAATGTGTCGACTAATATTAATGTGTACACAAGTTAGGCCTTGTTTAATCGGGTCAGCAGAAGTCACGCCTAAAAGCACTTCAAATGGACCATAATAAAGACCAAAAAGCTGAACTTGTCAAGTTGGATCTGTCTGTAGTCAGGTGCATCATGATTCACGAAGCCCGCGAGAAGTTTACAAAGATGCAAGAACCTGTTGGCCCAAAACATGTTTAGTGAAACCTTGATTATGTGCCTCATAGAGTTGGTAAGAACACAACCCTATTTTACTTTACATTGCCAAGCGTCATCGTTCGATCTAACTCAGACCCATCCAGGTCTTGTCAAGGCAGAATGCTAGCTTACAACCAACAACACCAATGTTTCTCAATGCAACCACCCTTATTTGCAGGGAAGTACGAGATGGTGGTTTGGGTATCATTGCATCTACAACTCAGCCGATTGTAAAACTAGTATCTAATTGACAATAGCAACGATAAAGATAATGTCAACGGTAAGTGAATACCCTCGACTAGAAGTTGATACAGAAATTCAAAATTCAAGCTTTTCAAAAAGAAAAGAAAAAAAATATAAATGCTGTCAAGGAATTACAGTTGGAAAGCAGTGCATAGAATCATTCATGAGGCCCTAAGATAGTAAGACTCATCGAGGCCATTTTGACTGGCAGACACCCCCGTCACTGCTTCCTTCCTCTTCCTCTTTAGGCCGGTTGCACGTCCATTTGGTCTTTTCCAGTGACTTCTGATATATCCACTGCATAATTAGTTGGGGAAATTTTTTTCTTTCTTGGTAAGTTCTTAATAAAAAGTGTGACATTAAGGCAGTAAACCATGGAACTATCATGACATTTCGGCCTGGTACAAGAACAACTAATTTACCATCACAAAAGTTGGAAAGTTAACATGCTGCATGTCAAGTAATATACCTGCTGAGGAACATCCATGTGCATAGAAGCTCATTGTCATGTTTAAAACCAGTAGTTCTATTCATGCATAATTTTTTTTTAATACCAAATTCAATACAGAGTAATGTGTCTTTTCGAGACAAGGCTGAATGTAGCAATTTAGGACTGTAGGTTTCTACAAATATTAAGTTTCAGATGCAACAACCATGTGAGATTAGTTATTGTAATGCAGGCCAGTCATGACACATGTATTTAATTATGCACGAAAGCATCTGCATGTTTAGCATCTTTAGTTTTTGAGCATCCAAATTTAAAATGTACTCATCTTCAAACTTACAAAATCAAAATTGAGGTTTTACTAGTTATTCCTGGCCATGATTCCAACATGTTCTAAAATCCGATCCAAAATTTTCAAAATCATTTCTCAGATAAAGATGTCCAAATTTACCATGATTTATGAAAGTGTAACATAACAGTGATATTATGAAACATTAAACATACCTTCAGGTCCCCGAGCCATCAAAGTAAAGAATATCTAATTAAGTTTTTGCATCTTCTCAGCCTCTTGTGCTTGGTCTGTCTTATACTCCAGACACTGGTAAGAAACAATAGCAATCAACGTTAGGAACATCAATGCAGCATTGAAGAGAAGTTTTCTGCTCTAGTGCAAGAAATATGCTTATGGTGCATTGCTCCATCCATGAGCTTCATACAAGTGACAAAAAAACGATATTCTATCTTTGAATTGCTAAGCAAAAACTGAAGTCATGCAAAGTTCTATGATGCAAAAAGTCACATTTCACTTGAATAGTATTCCCTCCTATAGCAGAAGGAAGTTTTGAAATGCGTAACTTTTAATAACCATTAACCACCGATGAGGATTCTAAATTTGGCAAAGATTGTCCTCCGGCATCTCAACTGAAAGGAACATGCATGACAGCACCACAAATAATGGACAACTTTATATGCAACAAGAATGTATGCAGAGTACTAATAACGATAGCATGTACCAAAGTTAACAAATTTATATAAGTTCAATGTCAAACCTTCAGATTACGAATGGACAATTTGGAATTTAATTGCAAAGCAACACTTAATCAATGTTTGGGATTCTTGCTTAGTTTCTTTCATTCCAAACCGCAATTTGAGGACAAAATCACGATGGCGTTCCTCAAACTGAAAATCTGATAAACATGTTGAGCTACCACAACATAATTTGACATGTCCAAACCCCCGTTTTCACTTGCTGAACGCCAATCCAAACACGCAGTAAGCGGTGACTGGCGAGGCAGTTGGGGCTATGCTTTGGAGCTCAAAGGAAGAGTTCAAATTTGAGATGTTCGCATCAGTTCTGTATTTTCAGTATTATAACTCTTAAAATCTATCACTGTTGGCATGTTAAACTACATTTCGAGACTAATGTATTTGGATTTTTCAACTGTTATAATAAGTTAAAATCCATAAAAGTGATACTGGGAGAGGATTTTTTGGTTTGATAGTTGTCTAAGTCTCTTCTTTCTGGCCGGTTTTGATGCTCTCAAGACTTCTTTTAATGTTCAAGGTGGAGTTTGGACAACTGAAATATTAAATATTAAATTAAATTAGTATATAAAACAACCTGTATCTCCTATAAGCTCAGCTCACCTAGCAACTCTCCCAGATTGCTTGTGAGAATTCTAAACTCTCTCCTTTCCCCTGATTACTCTCTCCTGCTGATTTTGTTCATCATAGTTGAATATCTCTTGAAAGTCTATTGTGCAAGATATATATTTCCTCTGGCAACAGGTGAAACGATATATATCATATTCTATTCAGTACTTCTTTAACTTTGCTGTCACGATGTGAACTCACACTTGGTCAAAGTTCAAAATGTCAAATATCGTTCTGTTTTCATATGTGACCAAATCATAATAATTATGATACATGTATTATTTATAGTTATGGAGTGTGGGACACTATCCATTTATGCCTCATTCATCGTGATCATTTAAATAGAATATACATCTCATTCAATGATAAACAAAATGTGAGTCGATATAATATTCAAGTATAAATAATATTTTTCTAATTATGAATAATTAGAACAATAAACCAAAAATATTATGGATGCAATTATGCACACACAATGCATTAGAGCATAAACGCGCTGGCGACTTCCACTTGTCACGTTGCTGCAAAGTGGGACCCATGATACTTCGCTGGCACCCTTAAACAGCAAGTAAACACACCGAGTCTCCTACCCGTTATTTTAATATCACCTAAACACATAAACGACACCGTTTGTCCCACAAACACAACGCGGACACACCTTCCTTCTTCTCTCACTCCCCTCAAACACTGACACCCAGCGGCCAACTGTAACTTCAAAACTCCCAATTAGGGTTCCATAATCCGAACCAAATTTCATCAATTTCGATCCAATTCACCTCAAAGTTCCAAGCTTTGAGCAAAAAATCACTTCGGGTTGTATCCTTCAAAATCTTCAAAGTTTCAGTGTCTCTCTGATGTGATGTCTTCTTCAGCACCCAATTACACGTCCCTCCCTTCTCCCTCATCCTCCAACTCCACCGGCCCATACTTCGTCTCACGCGCCGCGACATCACCCCGACGCGCCTTCCCCACACGCCGCCCATGGGAAGAAGTCTTCGCTCTCTATTCCTTCACGCGCCCCTACTCCTTAGGCGAGGCAAAACTGCGCGTGAGGCGCAACCTCGACCACTTCCGCGTGAACTACACCATGATCGCGCTCTTCATCCTCTTCCTCAGCCTCCTATGGCACCCTTTCTCAATCATCGTGTTCCTCGTGGCGCTCGCCGCGTGGTTCTTCCTCTACTTCTTCAGGGACAGGCCGGTGGAGTTTTTCGGGCGTGTGGTGGACGATAGGGCCGTTGCGGCGGCGCTCGCGGTGGTGACGGTGGTGGCGGTGGCGCTCACTGGAGTGTGGCTGAACGTGCTGTTGTCTGTACTTGTTGGGGTTGTGGTGGTTGTGTTGCACGCGGCGTTTAGGAGCACTGAGGATTTGTATATGGAGGATCATGAAGGGTATGATGGAGGGTTGCTTTCGGTTGTGGGAAGCCCCACAAAGAGAACAGCAACAGCAACTACGACGACAGGGTACAATGTAATATAGGTGATCATAGGGTTCATATGTTTTGCTTCCTTTTTTTTTTACCATTGCTTACATTTGGTTAATGAAAATATGATACCGTGATTTTTCTTTTTGTTTTGAGCAAAATTGGTTACTGGGAGATTATATGTTGATGCATTCTTGATAGGATGAGTTGTTGATATTGAACAAAATGGTGTATAGTGGCTTTTTCGTATATGGATCAGAGGTTTTTTTCTTTCTTTTCTTAACATGTTTGGTAGGAGGGGTTTTTTGAATGTGTAAATTCTTGGATAAATTTGAATGGGTTCGATTTGTGTATTTTGGGTTCCAATTCCAATGCATTGCTGGTTTAAGTCATTTTATTTCGACAGTTAACTTAAAACTTTGTTGAATTGTCATGACATCGATTATGATCGCCCAATATGACATTGTATGTTGTTCTATGATTCATGTAGCGAATCTCGTCTACTGGGATAAGGCGTGGTGTGGTCAATGGTGGTGGTTGTTGTTGGTGGTTTGATTTTGATTTGCTTTTGCATAGTAGTAGTAGTAGTAGGTTGTTATTTAGTCATCCTGTTTAAATTTCTCAAATGTAGGTAGGTTTTGTTTTGGTTGCATTGAAGAGAGTCAATGATTTTGGTTTGAACTCCGTTGTGTTTGGTTCATTAGTTCTCATTGTAATGCCCGAATGCATCTCAGTTTTCCATCCTCATTGTATTGTTTGAGTAAAATCCTCTATTAGTTCATGACGGATGCATCTATTATTAATTTAGGCTTTTGAGGACTAATTTTGTCAATTCAATCTCTCAAAGATCAAAGTTCAAATCTCCAATAATTCAATAGCTTCATCTGTTTGATTCTGGGGTACTTGTTGATCATGTTAAGATATTTGAAGCTTTCCTTCAAACCGACAATACTAGTCTTCAATATTTGAATATATGATGTCATGTCACCTTTTCGCTTACAATATTAGTCTGTAATGGATGAAGGAATTAAATCATCGGAAATTCAAACTTTGTAGATCCAAATTGATTAGATTAATTTCTCTGGTACTGAAGTGATGACAAATGTATCTTTTGTAGACTAAAAGGGGGCTTTACTTTTAATCTTAATAATGTTAGGTACACTTGCATATACATCACTTCACATTTCCACATTGGGTGATGATATTTGTACGCACAGGTTACAAACCCAACCTGCGACGCATTAGCCATCCACTGTTGAAGTATTTATTTTATTTTAAATTTTTTATGTTGTTTGTTTTTCAACACATCTCAAGTCTGTGTCAAAGAGGAGTGCGTCACTCTCATGCGTACAGAATGCATTTCCCCTCCAACATTCTATCATCTTGCTACAATTGGGTCCCCCAAAATTTCTGCACGTCCACATTTCAGCTATATCCTGTCCTCTCATAACTGATACAAGGTAAAGTGTACCGTAGAGATGTGTAAGAAGCTTTATTCCTTTTTTTTTTTGCTTAAAACTTTTGGGTGCCCAACACCATGGTAATAGATAACGTATGTTCCACAATGGCATGCCCCACAATGTTTGGAGGTAAAGTGTTTACTTTTTATGATGTCCCGGCCTGCTTTGTTTTGAGATGCGATTTCGTTGAACAAGACCTGCTGCATGTGTTATCCCTGATAGCACATAGCCTTTTTAAGTCTGCATGTGAGTAAAGTCCCAAAAGTACCAAACAGTTTATGGAGGCAAAAACTGAACCACGAAATGCCAATGTTTGTTCGGAAGTCTCTAGTGAGAAGGGCCTGGAACATGTGATCCTTAAATCCTAATATAGCTTGGATATTTGGATATAAAATATCTGGTAAGTTGTAACTCTTTGATTGTGAGAAATGAACCATAAACTTATAGATGCATGGTATGAATACAAGTTTTTTT
Source organism: Dalbergia oliveri (assembly GCA_030441495.1). NCBI lineage: Eukaryota > Viridiplantae > Streptophyta > Magnoliopsida > Fabales > Fabaceae > Dalbergia > Dalbergia oliveri. Next base: position 14,234,208 of record JAMLFY010000008.1, read on the forward strand.
AAATCATTGGACTAAAGTACCATCAGATTTTGCTAATCTGTGTCAGCCTGTTCTTAGATGAACATATGCTTATTATCACTTTTCAGTAAGCAGAATACTACTTCAACTTCCCGATGTGTGTTCCCTGGAACGTGAAGAAAATTGTCTTGATTGTTGGTTATATGTTCTGTTAAAGGGAATGCAAATGCATGCTTAACTAGAGGAGCAAAAGTGCAGTCTATCAGTTGAGTGGTTGTTTGTGTATAAGGGTTAATTGGAAAATGGTCCACCATTTATGTTGCAGTAGCGGGTGACTGCAATACAAAATTTCTGCTTTGAAGTCAAACTATTTCATTCTCTGCTTGCTGCATCCATGAACCAGGGGTACGGCCTTCTTGCTTGATGGATCTTTAACCTTCATTTTGCTAATAAAAAGGGAGATCCACCGACATACATATATACAATTACCCTGACCCCATTGAGAGGGTGCTGTATTGATTTCAAATTGCTATTGTATTATATACATTTTTAAGACTTCGAGAAATTGGTAAGATGACATGCTTCATATGGCCTCACCTGAGCTTTAGTCACAAGGTGTTTCTGGCGAATTTTGAATATTAAGTGAAGTCCGCTCCTGACAATTGAGTGTCACCTATTGACTCAGTGAGCACATTGTCAAATTTCTTACATTTCATTTCATGGAAGAAAAGAAAAAGAAAAAGAAGCATGGCCTGCGGCCTAATTTTGCACTAAATAGCATCGTTTAACTACTAGACACATAAGGACTAAAATTAAAAAAAAAAAAATAGAAACATCGACATAAAAGAGAAAAGAAAAAAAGAGGCCAATGACTGATACGGCTGTACTGAACGAGACAGTCTCCCTTTTAATTTTTCTGCTCGACATTTGTGTTTTATTTACGACAGTAGCAAACAAGGGGAGGAAACTTATAACTGGAGCTCATGCCTGATATTGTTGAAAAGAAATGTGAATGAGGCAAATGATTGATGATCGGTGTTTTGAAATTATACTCTGAAAGGGAACTTAGGCCGCATTTGAACATTATGGCCGGCAAAAACCATATCAAGACTGCAGTTGTAATGACTGTTTTCTTTCCTTTCTTTTTGTTGATGTGTTGTAATGAGTGGTTTAGAGTGTGCCGATTTCGGTGAGCATCGGAGATAGTTTATTAGCGGATAATGCTCTTTATAATAGGGAACCTTTTCTTGGTGGCCTGCCAGAGAAGTTCAATTATTCATGTTGTGAACCGAACGAAAAGAATAAGGGGAAAAAAAATCCTCTTGATTAAAATGTCAAATTCGCAATAAATAATCTCTTCTAACCACGCATGGTGGCCTGTAACTACTTATATCCGAGTCACATGTGCACTTCAAATTATTGGACTAAGCGAATGAGAAAAGAAAAGAAAAATAAAAAACTCTTGAAAAATCAGGATGTAACGATCGTCACTGTGACCAACCCAATAAGCATGCTACACTCACTCATGGCAGAAGGATGGATATGTATTTATGGAGGGCATTTCCTTATAGTTTTATTTGGCCCGCCCGCCCTTGTTATCATCCTCCAGGATATTGCTGCTTCTGGCAACACGGTGACATGTTCATTCAGTACACATGCAGGTGGGGAAGTTGTTATCTTTATATATGCTGTGCCTGCGATGAAGATTTTCAAAGGTGCATTAAAAAGGTGAACTGGAGGGAAGCATGCCGTGATCAAATTCAAGGGTGTGGGACCTTCCGAGCGTAGGCGAGGACCATCACAAAATCCTTTGCTGAGGATCCAATGGTTGCCGGAATTCGCTGTGATGTGGAGGCGGTATCCAGCCACAACTCAACCAAATTATGTAGCCGCAGTGTAGGGAGCACTGGTTGTCCCATGCATTTAATCTCAACCTGTAAAAACAATCAACACGAGTGAACAGCATGTAAACTAGCACCGTTACTCTATTTTTAAACTTAGATCAAACCAAGAAAAAACAACTATGCCTTATTGCACCAGTTGGAGTGGAGTCTAGTGCAGTGCATGTATCGGATGATGTTACAGTGTTCTGCCATATAAACAGTGGTGTAATTCAAGGTTACTGCATATTGTATTCGAATGATGCAACATGTCGTGAGCTCAAAAGACAAGTAGAATTACAACCAAATTGTTAATACTTTAACGCAGCAAACAACATTAACTTGGCTCATATAGACACTGCAGTGCGGAGATTTTATGGAAGGACATGTTATTAACACTACACGTGAAAGTTCCTTCACATAAACCACATGACTTCAATCAATGCCATTCCTTTCTTCCCTCTTTCTACATCAAAATCAATGGCCCTCCTCACTTTATGTATTATTTGGGCTGCAAATCGTAATGCTTTAGGAAAACCATGCAATACACTAAAAACTTCCATGCTCACTCACTCCCAAATACAATCATTGTCTTTTAGATATACTGCAAAAGGAGAGAGTTACCTCTGCTTCACTGGTCAGATCTAGTTTCTTCACTAGGTATTTTTGGATGAATGAGACAGGTACACTTCCATCCCTGTGGTAGACAGGAGAGAAATTAAAAATCAACAGGATATCATATTCCAGTTCAGTTAGTTCTCTAGATTTTGCAAAGCTTTAGCAGCAGCAAAGATAGAGAGAATGATTTCTCAAGCATGTTTCTGCCATCTAATAACGAGAAGAAACCTTTTAAACTTGATACACAGAGCCCATTAGCATGGTATAAGATGCAGCATACAAAACAATATTTCACTCACAGATACTTATCAAAAAGCCTGACCTAACTTTAGTTAATTAAATTAAAAGTTTAAATGCTCGTGTTCGCTATCAATACAGTTGGTGTTTAATGCAAAATCTCATATTTCTTCCTTAGGCAATTTCAGATATGTAATTGACTTCACGAATACTTTTTACTCTAAGGGTATGTTTAGTTAGGGGGTAAAAATAAGATATAAATTTTCATGGATAAGCTCTGTGTAAAATTACACAGGAAGTTCATCCACGGAAAATTTAATTTCATTTTTACTTCTCAACCAAACATACTCTAAAAGTGGAAAGGAGGCCGTGTTATAGCTGTCTCGTTTAAATTACACAAGGCATGCACTTTCAAAGTTTATATGAAATCTTAAGTTTAGATAATACATACATACATATATAAACATTATTCCCCTTCCTCGGCAATAAAATTTGAAAATGAGTTTCTTCAAATGAATACATCAGAAAAATAGAAGCTAATCTAGACAGAAATCATATGCTACATTTATTAATTGAAAAGCATCTATGTATGTCTGCATATTTCTGGAGAGCATACACACTTTAAATCAATCATTTACTAACACTCATGGCTAATTTCCTTTGTTGAGATATTTCTCTACTGAACTTCAGTTTTTTGTTTTTCATGTATTATTCTAAATTTCCTTGATCTGCTCATCTTCAGACAAATATAAATTTGGTAAGAACAAATATATTAGTCATGTACCAACATAAGGATAGGGACAGGCACAAGAATCTGGAGTGAAGAAACAAGGCAAAAAGGGAAGGCTAAAGAAGAAGTTACAAAAAGTACATACTAAAGAAGGAGTAGGCCTGTCCCAAGACCCACTCAATCATGGTCCCAATCTGAAGCTTGACAAATAATTAAGGATAACATGGGATGGGTGAGATCTGGAAAATAAGTATATCTAAGTGATAGTAAGTAAACGCCACAATCTAAATTGCTAACAACAAAGGTGAAAATTCTCTTATTGTGGAAGACTTGGAGACGACTACATAGAGATAATTATCTTTGAATTATAAACATTTTATCTTAAAATAGACAAAGTGAGAGGTCCAACTAGAATCTTGTCGGATTTGCATTTAGAGCTCAATTGGATGTGCTTCAAAAAGAAACAACCCTATATATATATATATATAAAGAAGCAAATTTGTATTTCTTTAGCATGTGTTGATTATAAAATAGGATGTGAAAAAATTAGTCTCCATGATATGATTAATGGAATGCTAAATCAATGTCATTATGCTGAAGCACAGTTAGTGAAAGTTCAAAGTGATTGACTCTTCTTTATCTCATTCAATGTGTTGTGTGAAATTTACTATGAGGGTTAACTTAGAGAAAAATAGATGTTCAGCATTGCTCCAAGTATAATATTCCTATAATAAAAGCAGGCAACAAATCAAAACTACAGAACTAAACAGTGTCAACAAAGGCGCAGAAAGTCAGAAGAAACTTACTTTATTCTCAAATAACTTGCTGGAATTTGAGGCAAGGGTGCATCTCCTTCCCTGAAAGGTTAGCATGAAATTAGTAAACAAAGAAACATCCCCGAAAATAAAGATTTAGAGAGCATAAATAATATGCACAGGATTTCAAGATATAAGTTGTTAATTTAAACTTCAAAGATATGAAATCTCACTGGTTCTCAGAAGCAACTAAGGAGAACCAAATCGGACCAGTCCGTAGGACTTTGCTGCTGGTAGAATCCAGCACGGCCTGGGGTGATATGCCTGATTCTCCAAAAGCAGGCTCCTTTTTACGGCGAACTCTGCGCAATTTATTGGGTTTTGCCATATCTGAAGAGACAGGACCAGCACTAATCTTTTCATCCTCAACTTTCCCCTTGCGTTTATTTTCCTTATTTTTACTTCTCTGTACTACAGAATCATTCTCATTTACTTGAACGGATTCTAGTTTAGCATCAGACCCTTGCACACTAGACTTGAAAGATTTACTCCTACTTGCAACCTCTACTAAACAATTTAAAGGTTTCCAAAGATCCAACTTTGCATCCCATGGTTCAGCACCATTCTCTGTTCCTTTTTTGGGTAAGGATTGACTGCCCTCACAAGGGGACCAACTCTACACCAAGGGGAAAAAAAAGCATACTATTATTAGTAAACTAATGCCACTGTACTCTGGGAAATCAAATGAACAGAGAAAACAAACAAATAAACAATATACAATGAGCTCAAGGAGAAAAACCAGACTCTGTCTCTTACAACCTGTCCAGCATTCTGAGCAAGCTTATTTGAAGTGTCAGGTGAGCTTGAACTCTCTTGACGATCTTCTGGTAAATCTTCCTCTTTTTTTATGGGTTTTTCAACAGCAAAACTAGAGGCCCGCAGACCACTGGCCTTTCTAGTAGGTTTTGTTCTTCTTCCTGTCATGGTTGCTTGTGTAGATACCCTTGGAGTGCTGACCACCAAAGATGAAAGAGATCTCTCCTTTCTTTTAGCTGGTAATGGTACTGAGGGGACAGGTTCAGGTGTCTTCACCTTTCTTCCCTTTAAGGGGAAAACTTTGGCCCTTACATCTTGCAAAATGTGATCTGGCCTGGTAATCAGAAAACAAGGTCTGCAACTTAGCATGCAAGAATCCAAAAGAGAATGACAAAATCATCAGTTGTGTGGTTTCTTTTTAAAAACTTTGCTGTCTGCTTCGTTACCAAAGGATGATACATGCAAGCATGTAATGGTACAACAGGCAATCTATTCAAAGAAATTTTTTTTTCTCTTTTATCAGTCTTACTAGTTTACTTCTTTCCAGATAACTCAGAACAATATCTTATCTTTTTCCACCTAGAAAATTTATCAATTCCATGATCATAATCCCTATTCTTTGATCCAAGTCCACCACTATTTGCTCTTAAGCCCCACACTTTTTGCTATCATTTCAAGGTCCTTTGATAATAGGATGAATACATCAATTTTGGGTGAGGACTGCAAGCAAACAATGTACTCTCACTAGGAATCAAAACAAATGTGTTTTTGTTCTTTTTTTTTAAAAAGATAAGGGAAAAACAATAAATTTAAATTCAAACATTCTTAAATAAAACACCCTATCTAATTGTGGTCAACAATGTCAGTCATTTCATCTATGGATTGAATGACAACATTTTTTATGCTTTTCGTCCTTAAACTGTTTCCAACTAATAATTCAAATTAAAGATTTTTAAATGCAATCAAGTTGCAGTATAAATAGTTGTTACTATTTACTTTTACTTTAATTTTATTATTTGTCACTTAAAATTTCGATTCTCATGCCTTAAATACTCTAGATTTGTTATGCTATATATTATTAGACATATGAAATGTATATCAGGAAAACTTATTAAAAAAAAAAAATACCAGCATCACTATAGATATAAATCATCAGCTAAACTATCTAAAGATGTCAAACTCTAACTCAATTCATATTATTTCCTTGTATACTATAGTTCATATGCATGTATTATCATGACAGATTGCTCATGCAGAGAGTGGATCCTTCTCAAGTAGTTTTCACAAAGTAACAAAAATCGATATAACAGCCATCCTCATTCTTGCAGGTCATTGCAGTATGATCTATGACATCTGTTTGTTTCCTTTTTCTTCCCCAAGAGGATCTTTCAATAAATGTTGAAAGATCCACACTATTCAACAGCTTCATAGTGCATGTCTACACAAATAAAAAATATAATTCGTTTTTCAAAGAAAGTTTCTATCTTGTATAGTTGTATCCCTATTTTTAGCAGCCTTATAACTATAATTATGTTGGCTTGCAAAAAATAAACTCTTATAAACCTTTCATGCAAATTAAACAACATATCTACTTAAAAACCATTTCAAAGTACAATAGAGGGGCATTTATTTATTTATTTTTATCTTTTTTCTTTTCAGAGGAATTAAAAAGTACAAGGGGAGAGCGGGGACTTGGGAGTATCCGTCAAAGGCAGAGAGGGTTGACCTTAGTTTTTCGAGTGGAACACATCCCAAATCAATGCTGCAAATTGGACAGCACTCTAATTCCTCATCTGTAATTTTGTCATAAATGCACTTCCTGCAAACTAAATAAAAGCCACAAAAACAAAATAAAATATCTATTAGTCGGGGGCTCACAGCCTCTATCAGTGAATAGGATGTTCAGAAAGTTGCACGCAAACATAACTAACTAGACTAGACACCTGGAATTAACTCTCAAACGGAAACTAACAAACGCAAAGAAAAATTAATATTTTCCACGGTCCAAATTAAAATGTAAGAAAATAGCATACTAACATATAGTAATGTTCTCAGTGCCAAGACACGACACTAGTGTTGCATGAGCTGAAGACTAGGAATTGAAGCTCCGTGTATGGTGGAAGTGATTTTACGCCTAGGTTGTAGTCAAAAGTTCAAACACCTTTACACCTAGGACATATTAATAGAAAATAGCACAACACAACTACATCTACACGGCAGGCAGGCCCTTCTGTCTAGCATTCACGTCCTTGATGACTTGAGTTCATAGAGAGAGAGAGAGAGAGAGAGGGGGGAGAAAATATAAAAAACAAAAAAAGAAAACATCTTGAGAAGCATTAAATTACGAAATAGCCCCTCCACCAGGGGAATAGTCAAAGGAAGAGGCAAACCCAACCCAACCCACATGGAGAATCATCAGCGAGAAACGCAAAAATAATGAAAAAAGATTACAAATTTGAGAAATTTTTCATGATTGAGATAAAAGGGGTAAAGGATATTGAAGGGCTTACACGTGTGAAGGCATTCGGATATGGTGGTGGCTTCCCTGAACAGCTTGTTGCAGAGTGGGCAAGTCATGCATGCCGCAATCGTGTCCCTTCTCACCTTCACAACCTGATTCGCCATCTTCACCGATGAGAAATCTTTGTTTCTGAGCTCAGTTTCCCTTTGTACCCTTCACTCACTCACGTATTCACTCGGTGCATGCTTGTGCCAAACCACCAAAAATTTACGTCCGTTATAGTGAGAATCACCTGCATTAACCACGAGGAAATGAGCACTTTAGAAGCACATGGATGGCGTGGGAAAAAAGGAAACAAGGGAACACATAATAAAGAACCAAAGAAGCGGGGTGCATAGAATAATAATGGAGTACCTTATATCTATATGGGTAGATATGAAGAGTAGAGTACCGATCGGTGAAGGTGGATAAAAAGGGGTGGTTTGGGATTTTGAGGGGTAAATAGGAAATGGGTCGGCGTGATTTGTGAAGATTCGACGTGGGTTATGGTGGATTTGGGAGAAGGACTTCGCGTTGTGTTGTGTTCTGTTTGGTGTTGTGGATGATCTGAATCGAGGTGAGAGACTCTTCGTCCAAAAGAGCATGAACCAAAGCCAAAAACCGAGTGTGTGTGTGTTTCTCTCTCTCTCTATGTCTTCTTTTTTATTTATTTGTTTTATTTTATTATTTTGTTTACTGAATTTTCGTTTCCCTATATTTTCGTTATTTTGGTTTTAATACGATATTTTCTAATAAAAGAAAAAGCGTTTCTTTGATAAAATATGGTATTTTAAAGACATGTTTCACACTTCAACCAACGACAGCTAGAATGGGGAGTCAGGAGCTGTGATAACATGCGCCGGGGTTAACGTGCGCGCTAGGTGCTGGACGGCGTGTCATGAGGGGGAAAGTGTGTGTTTTAACATGCGGGAGGGTCTATCATAGCGCCGCTGAGTTATAAAATTAAAAAACTTTATTTTTATTTTTCTGCCATTTTGTTTTTTGTGTAAGAAAAATTTCAAGTCGAGAAAAGACAGAGTCAGGTATATTTCCACGTTCAATTGAGTTCTTACAAATTACTATTCGACAAAAGAATTCAAGGATCAAACTCACAAGTTATAGATTAATCAAGGTAAGTTAACTCTAATTTGTATTAATGTTATTCTATCAGTCATTAGTTTTTTTTTTTTTTCCTGTCAACGCCTTGAGTTTTTTATATATACATATATCAAGGATGGGGATGCGGTGACCTATAAATAGAAGCCCTCTAAGATTGCCTGCCAGTTTGTGAACGTGTCTGTGACTTTAAAGGGAATTAAGAAGCTTCCTTTACTAGGTCTAAAATGTCTTGCTAGGATTAATGAGAGAATTAAAGTTGCCATGTATTTATTCCATTCTCAAACTATTTACTATAACATCTATATCAGTTTCTACAATTATTCAACCACGCAGGGGTAAAGTTAGGCCCTATTTTCAGGGGAGGCCAACACTAAAAAATAATATACATATTAAAAATAATAACATATTTTATCATTTTTATTTAGTCTTAATTTTTTTTAAAAAAAATTCACAATATATATATATAAGAATAAATTTTAATTTGGTCTTTGATAAAAATAGTACTGAATAAATTATTTTCTTAAGAAAAAAGTACATTTTGAGGTCCTTACAATGAAATATATAGGACAAGTTAGTTGATTCACACTATTTTGATAAACTTAATTGTTCTATGTGTGTTGTTATTAGCAATCAATTCAAACTAGTATAAGTTATTAAAGATCAATTTGTATTATAAATTCCTTAAAAATACTAAGAAAAGTCTAGCTTATCCAATACTTTTAATTGCAAGGGATCAATGAAATGAAGATTTTTATTTGCTTGAAGGTCAAATTTGTTTGATGCTACTTTTGTCTAGCATTGACGAGGGATTTATACTAAAAAAATACACATTTCAATTAAAACTCAAAAAATACATATATGAATAACATATTGTCTATTACAATATTTAAATATCTAAATAAACATAAAATATTTTATTTGTATTTGATGATTTAGATAGAAATAAATAACAATAAATAAAATAAGAGTTAAAGATAAAATTAAACTTGTCAAATTTATTTTTAAAAATAATAATATATCATCCTACAATTTTTTTTAGTTAATATATAACAATTTCAAGGAGAACGAAGGCAAATATACATAAATATATACATTTACATGAAAATTTTAAATTTCAAGGGTCACCATAACCACCCTAAGCCACAAGACCCTCCACCCCTGCAATAGTGGCGAAGTATTTAGTATAATTATTATTGTTATCTATCTCCTCCTTAATCATTTTTCAATATTTTTTCACTTACTTTTTTTAACTATTTAATAAGGATATGGTTAAAAAAAATTAATATTATCTAATTTTCTAAAATAAATGGTTGTGCGTGAAAAAAATAAAAGTAAATAATTATTAAAAAAATAGAGGTAATACAGTAAAACATGTCGATATCATCAGCACTTTTGTCATATTAATTGATAAAAAGGTAACCAAGTTGTTCAACAAAAATATACAATTATTCTTGCAACGTACGTGAACTTAGTCAAATAGTTGAGATTGATGAATTTTAATTAAAATCGTCGTGGTTTTTTTTTTTTTTTGGGGACAGGCAACTGTCATGCATGATGCATATCTTCCTCTTTATTTTTTTGGGTAAAGCTCTTGCAAATCTATCATTAAATTCATTACTTGCTTAGCTCGCAACTTACCACGGTATTAGAAGTGTGTGAATAAAGTTTGCTGTCCATTGTGGTTCAACTTTAATATCCGTTTTTAACGGGCAATACAAAAAGCTTCCCTCCAACAATAAGTCGTATATATTGTAATTTTTAAGTTGAAAAAAAGGTACAATCTTATTTTTATATTTTTTTGTGAGGTTTACTTTGTTATAATTTTCAATTTTTAATTAAAATATAAGCAAAAAGTATTGAAAAGGGATATATCTTCAAAATTATTTTAATAAATTTTAAAATTTAAAAATAACTTACAAATTAAAAGAAGAAACCTATATCATAAAAGCAAGCAATTTTAAAATTTAAATAATCTTAATTGCTCAATCAATAACATAAATAATAATCAGGATTTTATCGTCTATACTAAGACTTATCAACAGAAAATCAAAATTGATCCTTTATTTTTTATTTCAGAATTTCATTTTTTAAAAAGCATCATTGCAATATATAGTATCTATTCATATTATAATTAATTACTGTTTTTATTTGCTCATTTAAAGATTTCAATAATAAAATACAAGAAAATATTAAAAACCATGTAGTGGTTGTCAAATTTTTTGTCAGTATAAAGTCTTGAAAAAATAAATTATAATTACTACATGCTTACGTAATAAATTAACACTATCAAATTCGTCCATTTAAAATTTAATATCGACTAAATTGGTCATTGTAAAAAAAAAACCTCTCAAATTAGTCCCTAAAAGTAAATTATCAGAAAAGTAAACCTCCTTGTCTAACTTATCAGATGGACTAATTTACCGATTATTCAATTTTATAGGGACCAAATTTGTCCAATTTAAAGTTTTTAGGGACCAATTTGACAGATTTATTTTTCAGGGACCAATTTATCTGACTATTCAATTTTATAAGGACCAATTTGAGAGTTTTTTTTTTACATGAACTAATTTAGTCAACGTGAAATTTTAGAGGGACAAATTTAGTAGTTTTGTCTAAATTAATTTTAGAAATAGAGATTTAAGGAAAAAAAATGAATCTAAAAAAATGAATCACTAACCAAACATTGATTTATGATGTAGGAAGTTTCAAAGTGTTTTGAAACAATTACAAGTATTTTAAGTTTTTTTTTTCAATTATTCACAGATGTCTGCAATCGACAATTAAGTTTTTTTTTTCAATTATTCAGATGTCTGATCGACAACAATGTTTGATTCCTCTTTAAGTCGTAGAGATCATTGAAATGGGAAATGCTGCCTCCCCCAACAAAACCTTTTTTTCCATACAAATGACTATGAATTAAACACATAATATCATGTTTAAAGGACTAACTATCTATCAATTATGCCAAACTTCATTGGTATTTTAAATTAATATTTGAACATTATTTTTAATTATATCTTTATATATTTAGGGTCTGTTTGGTTTCAGTTTCAGGTTTCAGTTTCATTTTCAGTTTTAGATTTTGTAAAGGAAATACTAAAATTCTAAAACTATAAATTCCAGTTTCAGTTTCATTTCCAGTTTTCAGTTTTTCCTTCACAAATTCCTGAAAGCTGGAAAACTGAAACTGAAATCAACAGGCTCTTATATACTTAAGAAAATAAACCATGATGAAAAAAAGATAATATCTTGATATACTAAATTTTAAGATGTATTACGATTAACATTACGATTGACAGTTTTTATAGGAAAATAAAACTTACCTAAACTATAAAAAGGCATAAATCGACCTCGCACATTTCTTAACTATGCAAATCAACCATTTTTTTAACTTTATAATCAATTGTTACAATGAAAATAGTACATGTTTAAAAACAATTAGTGTATCGAGTTATAGTTTTTTTTTATTATTATGTATATGACCTAAAGTTCAATTGGAGGTATAATAATGCACTTATTTTACACTAAAAAAGACAAACAAATTTAACAGAATGATTTAAGTGATAGAATTGTGGCTTGCATTAGCTACCCTCATTTGTAACAATTTTGGCTGTAGATTTTGTAGCCGCAATGTCAACAATTGTTGCTTGCAGTGATAACCAATTAATGGAAAGTAGAAGTTTTAACGTTCACCTAATTTGAGGCTCTATAAATATAGCCTGAAACCAAATGGTTGAAGCATCCCAACTGAAAACATCTTTCAGGAGTAGAAAAGGCAGTGTTAACTTCTTGTAGTGAGGGAAAATAATAGAGCATGTAAGTTAAATTCCAAGAGTGTTATGAGTAAGTATACACTTGGGGATTTGGTTATATTCTCTATATCTTAATACTACAAACCATAGTAGAAGAAAGTCTCATCAGAAATATACTATATTATAATTATTCTTTAAATATAGTGAAATATTTTTTAAAGTTTGATCCATGATTTTTCCTTCATTATTGGAGAGTGTTTTTTACGTTAAAATTTTATGTGCAGTTTTCTTGATTTATTTTTTCTTAGTGTGAATAGTGATAAACGGTCTCACCTGAAATACTATTCACATGCTTTAACTTATCCATTACTCTCCACATAATTTGGGTGTGCTTCTGTTCACATCCATAAAGTGTTAATTACACTTAAGATATACACAACTCTTGATATTCACTAATAAGTGGTATCAAAGCCACTTGGTTTCAGATCCAAGATATTAGTGTCGAAATTTGAAGTGGAGAAGTTTGACGGGTCCAACTACTTGATTATGGAAGTTGAAACTACAACCATTGCTAGACTAGCAAGGTCTTGCAATGGCATTGGAAGGCAAAGAAACATTGCTAGAGTTATTACTTGATGACAAAAAGGAGGAAATGATAGTCACAGCACGAAGTACAATATAGTTGAACCTTGCAGACAATGTTCTATGATAGGTCATGGAAGAAAAGACCGTTGATTCACTATGAAAGACTTTAAAAAAGAAATATTCCTAAAGACCTTGTCCAAGCAAACTTTAGAGGAAGTGGCTGTACACATTCAAATATTTAGGAGGAAAATCGATGCCAAAACATGTAGACGACTTCAGCTGGATGATCTTCGATGTTGGAGCCTAGAATTAAAGTAGAAGATGTTGATCAAGCCATGTATGATCTTGTTGACTTCACTACCTCATTCCTGTGATAATTTCTATCATATCATACTTTATAATAGGTCTATATCTAGTTAAAAGTGTCAAAGAATCATTGATGATAAAGGAGTATCAAAAGTTAATATCTATATCCATGTGAAGGTCCTATGGATGAGTTGTTCATGACGAGGAGCGTAGCCAAGAATGAGGATGAAGCAAGAGCAAGGGAATATCAAAGTCCAAAAAGCACAAGTCTGTGAAGTGCTTTCATTGTCACCAGACGAAACATATCAGAAGAAATTTCCAGAGAGAAAAGATAAATTAGGAGATTCGCCAACATAACAATTGAAAGTTTCAATGATAATGATGTTGATGTTGGTTTGGCCTGGATTAGTATGCACAGGTGACATAGGAAACAAGTGGATCTTGGATTTTGTCACATCCTATCACATGACACCTAATTGAAGCTTTCTCTTTTCCTATAAAAAGCGAGAGGGAAAGTCAGATTGGGAGATAATATAATAATTCCAATTGCAGGTGAAGGAGATGCGCAAGTCAATTTGGATGATAGTATTAAAAGGACATTTCAAGCATGACATATTCCAGAACTAGGTAGAAATCTAATCTCGTTGAATGCCCTAGACAATCGGGGGTATAAGTTCAAAGGAGATAATGGTTTCTGAAGGTGGTCAAAGGCTTAATGATGATATTGAAAGGAAAGTTCATGACAGGATCTATCTATAGCTAAGAAGCATAGTTGATGGAACTATTGTTGTTCTGTCCTCTAAAAAAGCGATGATGCTACATGATTGTGGCATATGAGCTTGGTCATATGAGTGAGAAAGGAATGACCATACTTACTGGAGAGGCCTAAAGAATTGTAAACTTGGTTTCTGAAAAATGTATATTTGGAAAGCAAAAATGGGTAAAGTTCTGTTTTGGCAAGCACAACAACAAGAGGATATTGGAGTATGTCCACTCAGATATTGGGCAGAGATGATTTTCCTGATGAGCAGCTTGAGTTGCATGATACCAACCCTTCCCCTTGGTTTGCTGATTTAGTTAATTTCTTGGTTGCATTTGTTTTACCCCAACATGCATCTAGGTCACAGAATTGCTAAATTAAAAAGTGATTCCAAATACTATGTGTGGGATGATCCATATTTATGGAAATTTTGTAGTGACCAGGTAATTGAGGTGCATACCAGATCATGAGATCCAGTTCAGGACTTCATTTCTGTCATGCCTCCCTGTTGGAGGGCACTTTGGACCACACGGACAGGTAGGAAAGTATTGGACTCTGGTTTCTATTGGCCTACCATTTTCAGGGATGCACATCGAGTTTTTACAACTTGTGAGCAGTGCAGAGAACCATTACTCGTAGACAGGAAATGTCCCAGCAACCTATTCTCTTTTGTGAGGTTTTTGATATATGGGGTATTGATTTTATGGGCCCTTTTCCTAACTCTTTTGGATTTACATATGTCTTGCTTGCTGTTGATTATGTATCCAAATGGGTGGAGGCCAAGGCCACCAAGACTAATGACGCACGTGTTGTTGTAGATTTTGTCAAGTCTAACATATTTTGCAGGTTTGGTGTGCCTCGTGCTATCATCAGTGACCAAGGGAGTCATTTCTGCAATAGGACCATAGAAGCTTTGCTTCGGAAGTATGGGGTTGTTCATAGAGTTTCCACTGCCTATCATCCACAAACTAATGGAGGCTAGGTTTTTAATAGAGAGATCAAGAAAATTTTGCAAAAGGTAGTGCAACCGAGGGAAGATTGGAGCCGTAGGCTTGAGGATGCTCTTTGGGCTCACAGGACGCTTACAAAACACCTATAGGGATGTCCCCATTCCGTGTTGTGTTTGGTAAAGCGTGCCACCTTCCAGTGGAGATTGAGCATCGTGCATATTGGGCAGTGAAGTGTTGTAATATGGATTTTGACAAAGCAGGTGTGGAAAGAAAACTTCAGTCAGGAACTTGAGGAGCTTCGTTTGGAGGCTTATGAGAATTCTAAGTTTTATAAGGAGAAAACCAAGATATTTCATGACAAGATGATTTCTAGAAAAGAATTCTCTTGGCCAAAAAGTGCTTTTGTTCAATTCTCGTCTTAAGCTCATGCCCGGTAAGCTTCGTTCAAGATGGGATGGCCCTTTTGTTATAACTAACATTTTTCCTTATGGTGCAGTGGAGATCAAAAGTGAATCTAGTGACAAGAGTTTCAAGGTAAATGGTCATCGTCTTAAGCATTTTCATGAGAACCCAACATTGGTAGGGGAGCAACTTGAGGAGGTATCCTTGGATAAGCCCACTTACCCTCAAGTGCAAATTTTTCCACCATAATAAGGGAGTTCTTCCTCCTTTGCTCTTTAATTACATATGTTTCTTTATCTTTTGTTTTGTGATTTCATTGAGGACAATGTGTGATTTAAGTGTGGGGGAGTGTTTTAGAGTTAGGAATTTATCTTTCTAAGTCTTTATAAAATAAAATAAAAATTTATTTTGGCTTTGTGCTCAAGTTTTCATGACATGATATGGATGGATTCTTGGCATTTTTAGTGAGCATTGATGATAAATTGATGAACCATTTGTGGTAGATTTATCCCTTGAGAGTCTTTGAGCCTTCAACATATGAATGACGTTTTTCCTTGCTAGTGTGTTTTCACTCATGTTTGCTGGTTACTCTAGAACTTGACTTGACTCTTGTTGAAGCTTTTGATTCACATGCATGTGATGAGATGATTTAGGCCATTTTTGTTTTTGTGCTACTTGCCAAATTAGCCTACCTTGCACTGATTCCATTGTTTACCTATTTGAGCCTATTTTAAACTATCCTTTGTTTTATAACTCATTGCAAGCTTATGAAGTGAAAAATAATGATTCACCACAACCTTAGGGAGTAAAAGAGCTTTGGAATGAGTTCTTAAATAAGTGTAAAGGTGTATCTTTTATTTCAAAAAAATAAAAAATAAAAAAAAAATAATAAAAATAAAAAAAAAGAAGAAAAAAAAATGTTGAAAAAAAAATAGTTGTGTTTATTTGTAAATACTATAGATGTGCATGTTGGTGAGTTTGAAAAAGAAAAAAAAATTGGTTGATGAGAGGCAAAATGGAGTTCATTGGTGTTGCATTGTATCTCTTGAGATAACTTTGCATGTTTATGTGGAGTCATTCTTCATTGCTCTTTTAGTCTCTTAGGTTGATAGCTAGTATCCTTTCTTATATCCTCCCATACCTTAACCCCGCTACAACCTGAAAAGTCCTTTTGATCTTTATGTGCATGTGTTTCAAATGTTGATGTTAGAGGTTTGTCAAGCTTATGGTAGTGTTAACATTCATGATGTGTTATGAGGGTAAATACAAGCCTAAACACTTAAGAGTTTTCTTAGTGAGATTCTATTACTCTTGGTTCATCTTTTGATTGGATTTGTCTTCTTGTTCACTGGAGATGTTAAGAAAATATTCATATGTGTTCTGAATTCTTGTGCATAAAGTGTTTGTTCCTTGTTCCCAATCATACATTTTGAGGTCCCTAGGATTCAACTTATGGATTTTGCCCAGGAGTGCAAAAGACTAAGTGTGGGAGAATTTGATAGAGAAATTTTAAGGCACCTATTATGGTTGCATACTTGGCCTAATTGGTTTCTACATGTGTTTAATTTTGATGATTTAATTGAGTTTTTCATAATTGGGCTTCATTGGATTTAATTGTCAAAACTTGGTTAATCTTGGATTTTACACTCACTATGACCTTTCCATGTTGCACAGATCATTTTGGGCTCTATAGACATTGGACTTTTGTGATTTTGGTGTCTTATGAAATCTAAGACCGAGATCTACAATTTTGGGTTTCACAAGCTTCATCAAATTCGGCCCGATTCATGGCCTAATTGGGCTGCAAAGTTGCGGAGCTCGTGCTGATGCGGGTCCAAGACCTTTCCTCACATAATTAGGCATATCTCACTCATTTCTGGTCCAAATGAGTCATATAATATGTCTATGGAAAGCTTATCCAGAGAGGATTATCTTATCCAGATCAGATTTCGAAAATCTGGAATTATTTTGATAGATAACATCTGGATAAGATGTAATCCGAGGGGACACTTTTGATTGGAAGGAAATCCTTCTTTTCAGATTTTTCAAGCTTTATCTTATCTTTTCATTTTCTATTTAAGCCTAAGTTGTTCATTCAAAGAAACACATCAGAATCTCTCATCTCTCTCTACTTGTCTTCTTATTTTTCTTTTGTATCTAAGGTGTTCATACAGAAAGCTTTCAATGGAGATATCCATGGAAGGCTAAACTCTTTTCAATCCTTGACATCATAGATAATTGGTTTGAATTCAAAGTTTCTGTTTTGTAATTTTCCATTTTCGTATATATGCTTTCCTTTCTCAACTTCAATTTCAAATATGAATTCAGTTATTGAACATGATTATGTTTGAATTATATCTGATTAGATATAGGACCGAATTCGTTGTTAAAATCAAGTAAGGCTGAGTACTGATTAGTTATCCAGGTTAATCCGAACTGCATGTAATTCAACATTCATTTAAAATTACGATTGTGATTTGAAGGTTGTTGAATGATAACTATATGATCATATAGTAAATTTGGGTTAACAGAGTAGCATCCGGATTTGGACTCTTTTAAACCATGATGAATTCTGCCAATAATCGTGATGTTGGATTGATTCTTTGATCAATAGCATTTCATTCCTTTCTGTCATTTTTACATTCTAAAATCACAAACCCCCCACTTTGTTGTATTTAGCAATTTCAGTTTGATAACATAACCTGTGTGTCCTAAGGAAGAATGACTTGAGTTACCTTATACTACAAATAAGGGGGCTTAGACTATTTTGATAGCGGACAGAGCTATCAGGAAAAAAGTTCAAGATAAATGATTTAGGTGCAGGAGGAAGATTCTTGGAATGGAGATTCATAGGGAGAGGCTCGTGGAGATTGTGCTTGACACAACAAAGTTTCATCATGAAAATGCTATAATGCTTCAATATGGATTAGTCCAAACATGTTGGCACTCCGTTAGGTGCACATTTGAAGTTGTCTTCAAAGGAATGTCTGAGAACTCAAGAAAAGGTGGAGCACATGTCTCGTATACCTTACTCTAGTGTACTTGGCAATCTCATGTATGTCATGGTATGCACTAGACAGATCTTTCACATGAGTTAGTGTAGAGCAGATTTATAGGCAAACTTGGAAAAGCACACTAGGAAACTATGGAATGGATCATGCAATACTTAAGAGGCTTTAACAATGTCTATTTGGTGTTTGAAGGTCAAAAGAGCCGTGGAGTGTGGGTTATGTAGATTTGATTATGCAAATGACTTGGATCAAAGGAGGTCATTGGCAAGCTATATCTTTACAGCCTTTGGATGTACTATTAGCTGGAAGACAACATTGCGATCAACAGGAGCACTGTCAACTATTGAAGCTAAGTACATGGCATTGACTTAGGCTTAAAGAGAGCATTTGGGTACACACTCTTTTGGATAGTTTTGGGTAATTGTACACTGTGATGGTTAAAGTGTCATTCATCTAGAAAAAAAAACTCAGTCTATCATGAAAAGACTAAGCATATTGATATTAGATTTCATTTTTCAAGGAAAATATCAATAACAGGACAGTGACAGTTTAAAAGATAGCCACAGTTAAAACCCAGCATATATGATGACAAAATCATTGTCGATTTATAAGTTCAAGCATTGTCTGGACTTTGTCAATATTTGCAGAGGTTGATAATTATCACCAAATGTAAGCTAATGTAGAGAATTGATAAATTGTGGCTTGCATTAGCTGCCACATTTTAACAATTTTGGCGTAGATTTGCGACCACAATGTTAACAATTGTTGCTTGCAATGAAAAGCCAATAATGGAAGGAAGGTAGAAGTTTTTACTCTATGTGCAAAACATCCACCAAATGTGCTTTTATGGCTGGATGATGGATTGTGCATTTATTGCACAATGCTTTTAAGACTCTATAAATATAGCTTGAAACCAATTGGTTGAAGCACCTCAGCTGAAAACATCTTCAGCAATAGTGGAAGAAACAATGTCAGCTTCTGTAGTGACAGAAAAAAATAGAGAGCGAGAAAAAATAAAGTGTGTGAGATAAATTCCAAGAGTGCAAGTGAATAAGTATACACTTGGGATTTTGATACGTTCTCAGATCTCTCTAATACTATAAATTATAGTAAAAAAGTTTATCTTATACACTATATTATAATTATTCTTTAAATATAATGAAATATTTTTGAGTTTGACATGCGGTTTTCCCTCATTATTGGAGAAGGTTTTCTACATTAAATTTTGGTGTGCAATTTTCTTAGTTTATTTGTTATTAGTGTGAATAGTAACAAGTGAGTCCTATTGTAAAATACTATTCACATACTTTAATTTATCTGTTATTTTTCACATAATTTGGTGCGCTTCACATCTATAATTAATGTTTATCACATTTGGAATGTACATAACTTTGATATTCCCTAACATTAAGTGCATACAAAAGAAAAATTAAGTTTCAATTTACACCTTAAAATTTCAGAATAAAATGTATATAATATATAATTTAAAGCGTCACATATAAAGTTCACTATGAGTCTTAGACTAAAGTAACATTACTTTATCTATGCACACTTCGATCTTTTACAAGTATAATATATATAACAATACAAGTACATTTTTTATAAAATTTAATTTATATATTTTTTTAGTATAAATTTTTTTTATATTAATATCTAATTATGTATTGGCACTTTTAGTAAAAATGTTTCACTCAACAATCAATTAGCTTAAAAATCTTACAACATATATGATTGGATAATAATTTAAAACTTTTATATTAACAACATATCCAAAATTAATACATTTTTATATTAATTATTATCGTATTTTTTTTGTTCATGTTAATCAACCTTCACCAACAAGGCTCAAATTAAACTTGCTGCTATAACCTGCGGTTGTTAATTTCACGTAGAAATTAATGTCAAATCTAGTTCAAATGTTTTGCTTCACATTCAAGTTTGGTCATGGTAGATTTATCCTCCTCCTAATCCAACAAAAAGGACAAACAACTTAAAAGGCCAAAAAAAAAAAGGGATAAGGTTTTGGTAGTTCGGTTGGGGACTTCACGGCAAAGTCAAAAAGCAAATTCCATTGGCTTTGTTGAAAATTGGGAGAATCGGGGTAACATGTGATCTTCGTGGTTTGTTTATTAACTGCAACCGGGTCCCACACCTCAGCATTCACTCCTTGTCTCCGACGTGTGTGTCTAGTTCAGGCTTGAAAAGAGGGCATTGTTCGGGAGGAAGAGAAAATGTTGATTTTGGCCTTTAAGTTTGTAGTTATGAGTTATTTTAATTTTTAAAATGAATTAAATTAGTTTTTAATATTATATAATATAAGTTAAGTTAATTTTTTATTCTATTTTTATTTAATGTTTTGTCAATTAAATGGTGATATGAAATGTTAAATAATACTTTGACATACCATGTGTCTTTTAAAATATAATAAATTTAAAATAACTCATTTTTATATTTAAAATTATACAAAATATGTCATTTTATAATTTGAAAAGAATATTTAAATGGCATATTTTATATAATTTTATACACCAAAATGAATTATTTTAAACTTAATTCTACTTCAGATAATATAAGGTATGTCAAAATATCACTTAACGTTACACATTATCATTTAATTGATAAAATATTAAATAAAAGTAAATTAATAGATTAATATAACTCATATTTTGTAATATCAAGGACTAATATGACTCATTTTAAAAATTAGAGACTAAAATAACTTGTGAATGTAAAATTAAGGATTAAAACAAACATTAACTCCATCTTTAATTTGTTCAAGAAATTTGATACCTAGTTTAATTTTCTTTAGTTAAAATTTTAAGCCTTATGAAACCATTCATCTAGAGGTCAATCCCCGACAGAGGTAAAGAGAAAGTGTTGTGAATTCGAGACAATGGACTTGTAATTTGTAAATATTAGCATGGACAAACAACAATTTTTGAATCAATAACTTAGTTTTCTGTGGTTGCCACATTGGCAATCGGTTGTGTTCATGTTTCAATTTCTGCTAATATAACATGATGGATTGGAAGAAATGCTTATGTATAATTACACCTGTCTCATTTCTTTTGATTCTCCCACTTTTTCAAAAACAATTATTATATACACAACCAAGTGAACCAACCCACTAAATAATCATTGGACCAAAAGGAGTGGCAATCGGCTAGGAATTCAGAACTTGTCGTGGAATGGAACATGATATGATTATTTTCAGTAATTGATACCCGCATGCGCATTACAATATCAGAGACCCCTAACAAGATGGAATTGGCCCATAATCGATTTGACCAAAATACCAGACTTTGAAGACATGAGGACAAAAAAAAAATGAAAAGAGAGCATATTTACAAATTGAACTAATGTTCTTCGGCAAAATACCGATTTTCTATTTTCCAGAAATTAAGAAAGTATAACAACAACAATAAAATAAAAAAGGTTTATTGTTTTTGCTACCTCGGGTCAGCAAATCAAGAAGGTATAAAACTGAATAAAGGGTTTTACAAGAAAGGGAAAAAGGATCCTACAATTACGTGTATAACTTGATACAACGAATATAGTAATGATTTGGTGCCATGTATCGAAATAGACCATGAATTTCAACTTCCTGTACACTTTTGAGCTTAATCTGGTGTCTTCCAGCAACATGCATCTTTATGCATTTCAAGACCCAACAAGGCCTTTGCGTCGGGCATAAGATACTATGGATAAAAACAAGGTTGCACAAACCAATCCCGCAAGGATCACCACCTAAAATTATGAATTTGAACTGAAACAAAATTAGAAAAAGCGAAATAATCTCAATGTCACACACAACATACATATGGCAAACTAAGTTGGTATAAGTTTTTAACATATTTTCTCGTAAAAGAAAATGTTATTTTATAATATCAATACATTTATAACTTTAAATTATGGTTTCAATAAGGATTTAATTGTTATGTATTGATAGTGTAAAAAATTTTTACACCGTCATCAAATCATATATTGATACATAAGTTATAATAGTTGATTTTTATACCCATCAATTAAAAAATCATCAAAATAAAATATTTTAATTAGATGACGTATAAAATAATTTTATACTGTCAAAATATCAAAATTAAACTCTTTAAATAATAGATATATTGTCATATGTAAGGTTTATTGTAAACCCAATGCTATAACATCATTACTCTTCTCATATTATTATAAAGGAAGTTACCTACCCATTTAAACATATATCCGTGACCTTCTTTCCAAGTATATGGAATATTCATACCAAATATTGCTGCCACCAACGAAAATATGGAGAGACAGACGGTCCCGGAACTAAGGAAGAGCTCTAGCTGTCAAGTAAAAGGATAAACAATGGCACTAGTAACACATACACAAGCTAATTAATTATGGCTTTAGCAACAAATGTTTCAGTGTCTATTGGAGTAAGGATACAAAACCTTATGACCTCGAAAGCTTATTATACCTGAATTAGTTGATTTCTGTGATTGTCAAGCTGCATGCATACATTGTCATGAAGTGTGTCAATTATGCTATAAATAATGGTGTGTGCAAATTCGGTTTAGATTTGCTAAATTATTATAATGAAAATAGTTTCCTTCTCAATTCTTGTATAGTGCTTTGTAGTAATTATTACTGAGGACTAAAAATCTAGGTGGCAATAGGTGATCTTCGATATGCCCATAAGTTACCTGTATGTTGATGTAGTCTTCTGTGTCATCAATATATTCTCGCAACTGAATTGGGGGAAGTATCAATAACAAAAGTCATCACTTGATTAGTACATAAATCAAATTAAAATTAACTGCATACGATGAAAGATTGAAAGAAAATGTAGTCCATACTGTGTTCAATTTGTTTAATGTGCCATCGATCTGCATGAAATAGGCCTGCAGATTGCACCCATTAATTATTCAATTTAATGCGCCATACATCAATTCATTTATTCATTTAACCCATTATAGTATCATGGAAAAAAATTTAAGTTGAAGAGTTTGATAACCTCAAGTAACATTTCAAGCTCCTCAACATCATTCTCCCCTTGAGATGTGATTGTACTTGCTTTGCTTGATCTGTGCATCTTTGAACCTTGGTTTGGAGAGCTAAAAAGCAAGTTGGGAGCACCAAAACTACTTGCCGGAGAAGTTGCAATAGCCAACTTTTTTGATAAGTAAAGATCAGCCATGTCATCATCATCATCAAGTAGATTTTCTAGCTCATCTCTTATCTAATATGTTAGGAAAAAGGCAAAATCAGTGATATGGATCTACTGCCGAAGCATGTTAAGTATTGAAGAAAGTAACATAACATTCTACTATTGGAGGGGCACAATTATATGATGAAGAACAACTAAGAGAAAAATTAAAAGAAATTGACTCATTTTTCATTAAGTGGGAAGGGAATATCAAGTGTGTTGTAATCTCTGATTAGTCATTTCAACATATATACCTTTTGAACCCGATTTGTCAACCTTGTCATTGCACTTTTTAATTTCCGCACTCTATCCAAATTAAGACTGCTAATCTGGATATAAATAAATGTCATTCAATCAAAATCGTGTGGAAGGGAGGGAGGAGTAGAAGGTATCATATTGTATGACAACATATACAAGGAAAATCAAATTAACATCAATTAATAAATTACAGGGTTCTATATGAGAGATTCGATATGAATATATAACACATCACTAATTAATAGTTAAACACCATAGTTAACTAATTGTTAAATATAATAATTAATGATAATAATTAATTAATGATGTGTTACTAATTTATTAACCAAGTTTAGCCAATTTGAGTGGACTATATATCTTTATGTAAGAATTTTTCATAGATATATGTATGCGATCTAAACTTTAAGAGCAGAAGTTAGTTGTTGTAGTCCTAAAGGAATTTGTCCAGCATTTCGGACAGATGCATATGTATATCTCACTCCTAAACAGTTACTTTAACTCAAGAGGAGAAATTTTAAAAAAAGAAAGGAATAAAATAATCTATTCCAACTACAACAAAGACTAACAAAATTCTTGCTTAGCTTTTAAAAATTTACATATTGACATTGTGCTGACTAAAACAATGTGGCCAATAAACTTTTAAGTTTATATATGAGGACTTCACATATTTAATTGGGCATAACAGGGGAAAGTAGGACCACACTCATCTAAGCGAACAGATAAGGAAGCTAGATAGAGACGATGGTGTCTAAGCTGTGCCGTCCTAATAAGCCATTTTTGGGTGAATACAAATTGTAATATTGTGTGCCAATGTGAAAAATCTATCTATGAACCAATAAAAAACAAGGGAACCATAGGAAAAGGCTTTTTCTTACCTTAGATGTCAGCTCATCCAGTGCTGGATAAGCAGCAGCCTCTAACTCTCTTGTACGTGCATCAAGGAAACTGCAAATTCCCTCCAGTGTAACTTCTAATGCCCGGAACTCAAACGGAAATTCTACAATCCATAAGTCCACTTCCCATTATTTCAACAAAAGAAGAAAAGAAAAATGATACAATAATTACCAGAAATATTAAAATTTAATTTTAGTAATACGTTACAGTCAATATAAAATTTTCTAATATGAAATAGTTATAATAAGAGTAAAATTCTATTAATAGCAGCCAACGATTAAACTCATACAATTAAAATCTAATATTCTAAATTGATATTTTCATGCATAAAGCTCACCATTTTCTTCTCCGCATTCACCGTATTGAGCACACGTCTCTTCTTCCGCTTGTCCAGCACCAGCAGCAGTTGATTTTGGTAACCGTCTTCGAAGTTCCTCAACAATTGGCACAACATCATCATCCATTGGGTCTCTAAGCAATACCTACGTACACCAATAATAATAATAAATAATAAAAAAAGAGCATTATATAATTTGAGGAAAACTAAAATTTCGATTTCAATTCCAAAGCAACACTTCCACAGTTGTTCATCAAACACTGCAATAACAAAGACATCGTAGTTAAATAAAAGAACACATATCAAACACACCTCATCCGCAGTGATAATAGCTTTGATGTGCTGCAAAGATAAACACCAATAATAAGTTAATTACTGGACAAAAAACAAATTAATAAACCCAAGAACAAAAACAAAAGTTTTGGTTTGGAACAGAGTGAGAGTAGCGAGAATCAATTGCCTCTAAATTGAGAACAATGACTTTGTCTCTTCCAGAATGGTGGAAGGATATGAAAGGAGAGGGTCGAGAATACGAAGATCCCTTGCGTGAATCTCAACCATGCGCATGATAGCATACTTGTCGACATCCAGTATAGTGCCTCTGCCATCATGGTCAAGCAGAATCCAGCTTCTTGAAACCGCAGCTTTCTTCTTGCTAGAAGCTTGAAGCTCCATTAACATAGTTGACCCTGCAGAACCAAAAGCCATTTAATTTGCAACAACCAAATACCATCACTAATTAACACCACTCCACATCTCCAAAGAAGAACCGTGAATTGAATAATTCAGTACTGTTTGGTAACCGGGTTTAATTTGTGTAGATGAGGGTGATTATATCTGGGGAGAAGGAGATGAGGAGGGAAAGAAGATAGTGATGGCATTTGGAGGAATCATCAGAGAGCAATGAAAGGTATGTGCATGGTGACAGGTTGTGGGGTTCTGACTCTGAGTGACAGTGGAGGGTTAAAATTAGGATTAAAAAAAGACACAATAATGCGTAACATGGTAGGTGTGAACTTTGAGGAACAACGTACGTTAGAGGAAAACCACGGCTGGAAACTTTCCTATTTAATCTTTTTTATATTTAATTCAATCTAGTTCAATTTGTGACTAGTGATTTAGTGATCCAATATATTGACTGAATTAATCATGGATCCAAGTTTAATATCTATGGTTCAAATGCTCTTTTACCATTTTTCGCAACTCAAATCAAAGGGATGAAATAAAAGAGATTAAAAATGAATTCACTCAGTTTTATTTAAATTGAAAAAAAAATAGAAAAACGATTTATTTTAAAGGAAGAGGTCTTTAAAACTATATTAAAGTTCTGAGTCGATTATGCACAAAGAAGGGAAAAAATTTATTTTTTGCAGCACCCTGATACATTCGCATTGATATAGTTACCTTAATTGATTGTGCTAATTATTAATAATCTTTTGAAATATTTATTTTACCATTTTTAATCACAAAAGAAAAAAATTACAAAAAAGAAAACAAACATCTTTCTTAAAAGGAAATTTTTTGAATATTAAGCTATCATAACTCAAATGTCCAAAATATTGAATTAACAGTCATCGCTAAGTTAACATCTTTATTTAAAATAAAATATTCAACAATTCAATGGGTAGCTCAAATTAAATATAATAAAAATAAAATCTCTCCTATAAATAATAAATATTTCCAGATAAGACAAAAAGTTATGAAAATTTAATTTTAGCTTGAGAGGTGCCTACTCCTACATATCCCATAGTGAATGGGAACTAAAGTCACGTAGTTTGGAAAATGAGTGCAGGTTTGCTGATTTTATTTTCTTATAAAATACATTATTTGAAAGATTTCATAATATTAAGTTGCAGCTAAAATATTCTACAAAATAGAATTAACAAGCCGTCACAATTAAGTTAACTTGAAAAAAAAATTATTAGTTTTAATCATTTAGTCATTTATCTTGAAGCAAACCAAAATACACTTTTAAACCTAAACTTTCTGGAAAAAAAAGGAAGACAAATAAGCAAAAGTAACAAAAGGAACATGTTACCCTGTATTGGTCTTTTAAACAAACATTCATTTTATTTTTTGTTAACTTTAAACAAACATTTACTATTGGGTTTTTGGATGTGCACAAGCTACCACCATGACAAGCCCAAAGTCTAGTTTTAAAAAAATAAAATCAAATAAAAGGCAAATAAAAAAGACAAATATACATAAGAAAAATGGAATCAGCAAGTGAAAAAAAAGGAATGCTCTTGTGACTTGAAAACAAGGGTTTGATTTTGATTTAGCCTTGATTTTTGAAAATATAGATAAAGGGATTGGGAGTACAACAGAGAGAGAGGGTGTGACGATGCTGTGGAGCATAGCAACGATGGTGACAACACGATGGCTAAATGCCGTGTCATCCATTTAGCCAAAGAAAAGGTGTTGACTTTGAGGAGAATTTTTTCTCCTATTGTGAATATGCATCCATTTATTCCATTTGTGCTGTGCTTGGTTTAGCTGCTTCTCTTGACTTGGAGATTGAGCAGATAGATGTGAAGATAGATTTTCTTCATGGTGACTTGGACAAAGAAATTTACATGGAGCAGCTAGATATATGGTTTTATTGTTAAAGGAAAGGAGGATTATGTGTGTAAACTTAAGAAGAGTCTTTATGGGTTAAAGTAAGCCCCAAGACAATGGTATAAAAATTTTGAATCAATTATGGGGAGTAGGGTTACCATAAGACAACTTCAAATCATTTGTATTTGTGCAAAAATTTACTAATGATGATTTTATCATTCTTTTACTTTATGCGGATGGCATTTTAATTGTGGGCAGGAATGCTTCCAGGATTGATGAGTTGAAATAGTTGAGAGGCTCTTTGCTATGAAGGACTTGGGTCATGCAAAATGGATTTTGGGCATGATGATTACTTGATCCAGAGATTCCAAGAAGCTTTATCTGTCACAAGAGACATAAATAAAGAAGGTGCTTCAAAGGTTTGGCTTGGACGTGGCTAAACCTGTTGTTATTCTTCTTGTTCCTCATTTTAAGTACCAAGCGGTGTCCTACCAGTGATGGAGAGAAACAAGAAATTAAGAGAATTCCTTATGCCTCAGCAATTGGAAGTTTGATGTATGCCTTGGTATGCACCAAGCCAAACATTGCTCATGCATTTGGTATAGTAAGTCATTTCCTCTTTAACAGGTAAAGAGCATTGGAATGTTGTCAAATGGGTGATAAGATATCCTAGAGGTACAACTAATTTAAGTCTAAGTTTCTGGTGAGAAACCTATGCTAGTTGGCTTTCCTAATGCAAATATTCCAGTAGAGGGAGCTATTTTTTGGCAATCAAGTCTACATAAGTATGTTGCGCTTTCTACCACAAAGGCAGAGTTTATTACAACAATTGAAGCTTGCAAAGAGTTGTTGTGGATGAACAATTTTCTCTTGGAGCTTGGTTTCAAGCAAGACCGCTATTTGTTATTTTGTGACAACTAAAGTGTCATACATCTTAGTAAGAACTTACCTTTCATGCAAGGTCTAAGCATATTGATGTTAGGTATCATTGGCTACAAGATGTTTTAAGTTCCAAGTTATTGGAATTGGAGAAAATTCATCCTGATGATAATGGTGCTGATATGATACAAAAGCATAGCTAAGAGAGAAGCTTGAAGCATGTTGTTTGATCGCAGGATGGCGAGGGCCTCCACCTAGTTGTGAAGGGGGAGTTTTGTTGGGTTAGTTCCCTCCTATGTGTGAGGCCCAAGCCTTATATTTTTAAGAGTTATTAGTGTGTTGATAACTTTACCTAAAGAGAGTTGATAAAGGATTTATTAGAGACTGTGAATCAAGCCACATATTGAGAGAGAAGAAGAGGTCAATCCCTCATGGACAAAAACTTGTCACTGTAAATCTACATCATTCACTGGAGGATCAGGCTAAAATTTGGATAATAAGTCCTGGACATGTGGTTCTTCATTCTAAATGGTTGGATTATTAAGACGAAGTCTGTAGTGTGAGAAATCATTCTTGAACAAGCTCTGAATTGGGGTATTTTTTATCTTCTTTGTTCTTATATGTAAGCATTGGTGCTTGGTTTATTTGGCTTGTTGTAAGCACGATTTGCGCAATTATTTGAGACTTTCTTGTATCCTTATTTTATCATAGTGGAGTTGTTTCTTAGTTTAGATGGCTCGTGGTTTTTACCTCTCACATTGAAAGGGCTTTCCATATTAAAATCCTGGTGTGTTATTGATGTTGTTTATGTTTTTGTGATCTGTTATTGCCTATTTGTTGCGTCATATTGTGTTTGGAGTGCTTTCATATTGTTTTATTTGTTAGAAAGTTTAGTATTTCAGCTGCTAGGCTCTATCACAAGCCCCTCCAAAACAACAACAAAGTAGGATGTATACAATAGTGCGATAAAATTTCACTCAATATTACTTTTTTGTTTTGCCTTACTAAGAGTGTATTTGGTTGAGAAGTAGAAATATAGTAAAATTTTTATCGATTAATTTCATGTGTAATCATGAGGCTACTTCTCTTACATTCTTTTACTAATAAGGGTGCATTTGATTAAGAAGTAAAAATGAATTAAAACTTTAAGGGTGTATTTGGTTGGGGAGTAAAAATGAGAGTAAAAATTACTTAGATGAGTTGCATATGTTATTTTACACATGAAACTTATCTAGATAAATTTTATCCCTAATTTTACTCTCCAACCAAACACACCCTTATGGAAGAATTTTATAGATAATTTTTACATAGAAAAAAATTTGTAATAGATGGAAGGTAATTTGAAAAACTGAAAAACAAAAATTAAAAGAAATTTTCAATCAAGACCTAGATTTACATTAGATTTTATAAATTTTAAAAGACAAAATAAGTTTTTTACGATCTCAGACATTTACTTGATTTTTGATTTGATACTTACCTTTTATTTCTTTCAATTTGGTCCAAAATCATTACTTCATCGCATAATTGATAGAAAATATTGATGTGATACAAACACTGTTGACGTGGTATACAGGTGGGCCTGACACCATGTTGGCTTTTTCTCTCAATTTTATGAAATAGAAAATTGAGATAAAATGAAAATGATTCGGAACATAAGAGATAAAATTGAAAAAAAAATACAAAGGTAAGGATAAAAAGGCAAAGGTTTTTTATAACTATTTGGAGGTGTAAAAATAGTATAATCTTTGGTAAAAGAAAGGTAGACAAGAAGAAGTTTTAAGATGGCAAATTTTTTGTTAGGACGGTGGAAGGAGATAGGTGGAATAAAGTCCAGCAACCATGGTTAAAGTACATCCTTAAACAGATTCCTTGTCTCATGCTTTGTGTTTATGAACTAATAAGATTGTTAAGCTTTTCTAGGTGGACACACAGAATGATAAGGAGTTGTAGATGCATTGAGAGTTTGAGACAAGTGGGTGTCTTTGAGATACTCTAAAAGGCGATACACAGGAGAGGTTCTGGAGTGAACTTTTGTTTTTTCTATGGTGTAGGTTATATTGTGGTGTTTGTGACACTAGATGATATCTTTTATGAGCTTCTCAAAAGTGACATATGGTGAGACAATTGGAGGTCTGAAGGTACAACAGGAAAAGGGGTGCTTTAAGATATGAGAGATACACCGTGAGCAACGCATTGAATGAGGTGTATCTTGTGTGGGAAAGATAAATTTTGAGTGTGAAAGGCTGAGTGATACACATTGAGGGTATGTTTGGTTAGGGTGTAAAATAGGGTTAAAATTTACTAGAGTAAATTTTCTATAAAAATTGTGTTTGGTTAAAATAAACAAAAAAGAGTAAAGTTTCAAGGAAGGGAAATATTTTCAGATTATGGGAGGAAACTCTACCCATATTGGAACTAAGGTAAGTTTTACACTTCCTCCCTCACTAGGCACATTTCACACTTCTTCTATCACGCTTCCTTTTTCTCTGTCCTCTATCTTCCCTACTCTCGATCTCATTTTCTGCCATTCTCATTCAGTTCTCGACACTTTGCACCTCATTTCCTCCAATCTTATTCAGCTTCCGGTCCTTACTCTATCTCCATTGTTGCTTCGTGCTCCTTTGCCATCGCGCCATCATCGCTCGGGTTCTCTCCGTTGCTCCACTCTCTGGAAGAATATAGATACGTGAAGGTTTTCTAGGCTACTATTACTTAGTGGATGGAGGATATAGAAACTGTGAAGGTTTTCTTGCACCATATAGATGACAATGCTATCATCTTAGTGATTGGAGTGGTGGACGTCAACCAAGGAATCATGAAGAGTTTTTTAACAAAAGACATTCAATAGCTAGGAATGTTATTGAGCGATGTTTTGGGTGTCTTAAAATGCGATGGAAGATTCTTTGGAATACTTGCTGCTATGATATTACTACATATGCAGACATAATTACTGCATGTTGTCTCCTTCACAATCTAATTTGAAGAGATGTCAGTGGACCCAATTGAAGCTATCCTAGATGAATATAATGAAATGCAACAAAATTTCACACAAGAATACAATCAAGAAGGTTGTATTGGAAGTATGGAGACTTCAGATGAATGGACTAATTTGAGAGAAAATTTGGCTAGAATGTTCAATAGTTGGAGAACAAATATACACTGGGTTAGCTCCTAGAGTTGTTTGTTAGTCATGACAATGTATTGTGATATGTTGTTTTCCTATCAATTTAGACATATATAGGACTTACCTATGGCCCTTATAACATTTGTACAAAATTTCTTTCTAATTGTTCATTTTACATTCTGACAGTCAATGCAATCCTTTAATAATTGTTTCAAATTGTAGGATTGTGTCAAATTGGTTCAATTCCATGGGAAATGTTTTCATGCTTGCAAATGTTACTGATTCTTACAAGCTTTCTAATTATAGTTTAATTTTTCATCTTAGTTGTTGCTTCTAGTGTATTTCTGATTCCTGTGCCAAAGCTTATTACATTGTAGGCTTCCTCATATAGAGCAGTGTACAAGGTTGGAGACTTAACCAGCTAGACCATCATTGCTAGATTTGGTTTGGGAATGTACTCTGGTATGAGTTTTCATTGCTGAAATTATTTCCTGTTTTGTTCATGAGTGTTCATGTCAAATGCAAGATAACATTGCTTGAATAAG
The DNA here is from genome assembly GCA_030441495.1 of Dalbergia oliveri. Taxonomy (NCBI): domain Eukaryota; kingdom Viridiplantae; phylum Streptophyta; class Magnoliopsida; order Fabales; family Fabaceae; genus Dalbergia; species Dalbergia oliveri. The sequence continues at coordinate 14,266,371 of JAMLFY010000008.1, forward strand.
GCATTTATATGATTTTTGTCATTGATTTCTTTCCAAGTATTGAGACTCAAACAATCTTTACATTTTTCTTTTGCACTTTTGATAAATTGCTTACTTAGAAAGTCAAATTTATTGTCCACCTTCCCTAGATGATGTCTTTCCCGTTTCCTTCCTGCTACTACTTCTTATTTCAGCTTCCTAGTGGTGGCTCCCTCTATCTTTTACTCATATTTATGTCCTTTGCTTTCATGATTTTCATTGAATGGCCAGTCCTTAGAGTAACACCCCATTTAGTAGCTTTGAAAATTTTTCTTGCTTGCCTTGTCATTTAATGAATGAAACCGGCTCTAGTATAATTTTCTTCAGAAAGTGGTGTCTTCAGGTCGTTTGATTTTTTTTAAAAGTAGTTTAATGAAAGCTATAATTTTCTTCAAAAAGTGTGTTTGGTGCTCACTATCATCAACTTTGGTGCCTAATTCTCAAAACCTACACAATTTGACCAATCAAATTGGTTACATAGTTTTGTTTGTATCTTATTGTTTGTATCTAAAGTTACCTTCTTATGGCATGCTTTTTTCTAGTAAAATCATGGAAAAATCATTAAGAAGGCCATGGACACTAGAAGAAGACAAACGTTTAGCTAATAGTTTGCTGGAAACATATATAGATAACAAATTTAGAGGTGAAGGTGGATTTAGAAATGGGTACCTTGGCCACATGGAGAAGCTCATGGAACATAAATTAATTGGACCGATTTAAAAGCCAACAACATTGATTCAAGATTGAGCTACTTGAAAAAATAGTTTTTTGCTCTTCATGAGATTAGAGAAAAGCTACTGGATTTGGATAGGATGACGAAAAGAAAATGGTGACGGAGATCGATTAGTATATAATGAATGGGCCAATGTAAGTTTCTTTTAATTTATTACATGTTTACTCACATCAAGAATCAAAATTTTGGCTTATTAGTTTATGTATTTTTCACTTTCACCTCTGATTTAGTGCATTGTGTTGGTCTTGATCTAGATGTATTGTAACATTGTTTTATTTGGCCTGAATACTCTTTGCTTGGCCTTAATACTCTATTTTACTTCGCCTTCTGTTTTTTTGTCTTGGAGTAGCTTATTCCTTTGTAGATTGCTTTGTTTTTACCGCCTTTATTTATCTTAAGACAACACTTGAATGTTGGCTAGCCATAAATTAGTCTATTCAGGCTCTATCTTTACTACAGTCCCTTAAAAAAGAGGATGCCTATTTTAATAATTTTTTTTGTTAATAGAATTTGCTGGCGTCTAATTATTAATGTTGTCTATTGATTTTAGAGCCACCCTGTTGTCAAAGGCTTTTATATGAAGCCATGAACTTTGTATAACATCTTTGAAGAAGTTTATGCAAAATATAGAGCTACTGGGACAAATGCTTAACTTGCCGCGAGACTTCAAGAGAGAGAACAATCAAGTAACATTTTAACTGATAGTGTGACTCTTAATAATATTGAAGACAATGATATTTCAGATTAAGAAAGAACAACAAAGAAGGACAAACGAAAAGAAAACTACGAAACAAAGATGTTGAATCAATGCATAAGCAACTTATAGATCTAGTAGAACATGTGAACCAAATCAACAATGAATGTGTTTCAAAGATCATCAATGCACTTAAAGAAGATGGAAAATGTGATAGAAACGGTTGCACTAGGAACTGAATAAAATTCCTGGGTTGTCCATCATCCAAAGATTGCAGGGCATTAGAAAAATGATAGATCTAGATGTTACTGTATTTTACACAATAGCAGATGAGGATGAGAAGTATACTTTTGTACAAATGGTGTTAGGAAATTTACCTGGATAGTATGAAAGACATGATTAATAGTTTTAGCAGTGTTTGTGTCATTAACTGAGCACTTAGTTTCTCCTTGTTTCTTATATCTCTAATATGACATTTATTAGAGTGTGTTAGTTTCTTATAAGAAGGTACCATTTCCATACTTTCTTGTAATAAGGAACCTAGAACGTTCAAGGTTAATGTTTGTTTGTTATGTGAAAAACTTAAAATTTGATGGATTATAAAATAAATATTCTTGTCTTGCATATGTTCTTTAAAATTAAAATAAATATATTTATTTTTTAACTATTTTGTGATTACTTTTTTAAAAAATAATTAATTTTCTACTTTATAAATAATCAAAATGATTTTTATAACTTAAAATTTTATAAGCATACCAAACATACTTAACTTTTTGGGGATAAAAATTTGTAACATATCTATAGAACATACCAAACAAAATGAAAAAGAAAAATTCCCCCTTAATATTGTACTCCCTAAAAATTTACCCTTTAAAAGTTTCTTCCTTGAATTTTTATGGGTAATCAAACATAGCTTGAGAGTAACAAAGTGATACACTAAACATGAGAGGAGGAAAGGATGAGCCAAACGTAGTGAGGATGTGAAAATAAATGTGGACTGTGTGCGTGTATTGATGAGTGCGTGTAATGGCGTGTGTGTGCATATTGGCGTGTGTTTGTATGTGGTGTGTGCGATCATCATGGATGTTACTGGAAAGCTAGTTGTTGAAATTCTTATCAGGAGTAATGCTACTGCACATTGATAGTTTCGAATTATCTGAACTTGAGAATGTACATAGGGTAGCCTTGATAGATTGACCAAAGAGGTTACTCTAGTGGAGATGTGGAACACTACTGTACCTTCATAGGCTCTATAACAAATTCATTTACAAAGAAGTGGAGCTGCATAATATGATGGAAGGTGATGTAGTTACAAAGAGAAATGAGGAATTGAGGATGGAATATGGTGCTTGTTGGTGTTGTTTTGCGAAGCAAGAGGTGGATGGTTTATTGTTCACCACATCATGCAAACTATGTTGGTTTTGTGGCTAAATGGGTCTGAGAATATGGTGGTTTTTCTAGGAGAATTGGAAAATGTTTAAAGGATTATATGATGGGTCAACTGAAGGTGGCAATGATGCAAGTGGTGAATTGAATGGATGCTGGTGAGCTCTATCGATGTAAGGAGACAAACTAAAAATTGGTGGTCCATCGATTCTACATACTATTGGGTGATCTATAAGAAGATTTTTGCTTACTCTCATTTATGAGGTGTATGTGGTATGTCAAGTGGTTTATAGTGAATGGAAAATGGAGTGAACGATAATGTTATTCTAACAACAACTATTTTGGTGTCTCATTTGGACAACTATCTTATCACTACTGTTAGATGAGATAAATAAGTTAGGATGAATGAAGTCCACAATAATCTCATTTAATGATGATAAGATGAGTGTCTAAATTAGACACAAAAATATTGATGTTGAAATAACATTTTTGATATAATAGAGGTAGTGAACTATTTGGAATGTGAGTGGTAATATGTGTTTTGGTTACCACACTTGTATACTTAAAAGCTCGATCGTGTTTCAGGTTGTGGAGCTTGTTATTTACTTATGAAAAAAAAAGGTAAGGATAAAAAATCTATTTTACCAAAAAAGTTTTAACAGAATACAATGACTTCTTTTGTATATTTATATAACTTACTCCTGCTAGTGAGTTAAAGTAGCATTATTATCCTGGATGGCGTCTATATCAAGCAAATGTATTAATGGAATTTTATGTATATAAAGCAATGTAAATTCTTGTATGACATGTATTTCTTTAATTACTAAATTGTTGATATCATATGCATGTGTGTGTTTCAATGATTGAAAGTTTGGAGAGGGAGGTTACGAAAACCCTCCTTCCTTTACATTAGTACTTTTTTTAACAAAAATAAAAATAGTGCTGATTTAAGGGAAAAAAAGGAATGTTGATGCATCTCTTAAAAAAGGGAATGGTGCTCATAATTAAAGTAAGGATGTTCTTAAAAGAAAATATTAATGACATTTTGATATCTTGATATTTAAAATGAACAGACAAATTGAAATGAGAAGAATGTTAAATATAAGCTGTATCTCACATAAAAAACTAATCCAATATTATTCATGAAAATTGTAAAGTTAAATATTTTTATTATGAGAGAATGACAACAAATAAATTAAAAAAATGAGCAATAACCACTCTTCTCATTTTATTCTTATAACAATAATAACAAATAACAAGTGGTGAGGGCATAGGTGCAAATTCCATTGCCTTCAAATTTCAATGTAGGAAAAAAGATGTAACGAGTTTGGTAGTTGAATTTTAAATCTTTTTGTCATTAAGACTTGATTTTGCAATCAACCAAATTCTTTTAACAAGGTTCTATTTAATTTTTCTGAAAAATTGGAATTAATATATTTTTTCATATATACAAACACTGAAACATATTTACTACCAACAAAAGGGCATTCATGGACCATCCACATTAATGCTACTATCATGATTTATTCGAAAATGTTGCAAGTAATTTAGAGATGAAAAATATTATTTGTACTCTATCCACACTCTATTTAATGATAGAAGAAATATGATTCAACGTTGTATATCACATAAAATGAGTGCAAATAACACAACTCCTTAATGATCGAGTAGTCCACAAAGTATCTAAACATTTTTTAGAATTTTTTTCCAAGTAACATAAGGTTGAGGGGAAAAAAGTTCACCTCAGTCTAGAGTTAGGTCTATCTTCGGGCTCATCAAACAATTATAAAAATATTTATGGATCACGACCAACCAAAAAACCTTGAGACTTGAACCCAAGTCGTTACAATGTATGAGTAGAATATTGACCAGGTAAGTTATCCCTTGTTTGCAAACATTGTTTAGAGTTTGATTTTAGAAATGTAATATTCTTATGTTTGATTTGGAATTTAAAAAATATATTCATACAAATTACATTCCAAAAAGGTTAAAAAATATCCAAATCCAACCACGATACCAATGCAGAATGTCGCAAAGCATCCCTGGCCATGACCATCACCGAACAACTGACACTTGTGCAAATCTATGGCCCTTACATACAAAATTTTGGGCCAAAGACCTGGGCCTAGTGCAAATCTTGCCAATTTACCCCTTGCGTGTGAAACTAACCTGCTCATGCTGCATTTCATCACTTAATTAATTAAGCTATTTTGTTAATCAATTATTTTTCTTTAGAATCTTCTAGAAGCTGACTTGACTTTACCTTAATAACCTCCTTTTTTAATGTTTGAAATGGAGATGATTAGTTTATGAAATATTTCACTTTGTTTTTTGTTGCTACAAAATCCGCACTAATAATCCTATTTCCCTATGCTCTAATTACTATTTACAACGTTAATCCCTTTTCATCTATTAAATTAATTATTTTCTGATTAATTAACATTGCTCCCCTCTTCTTCTTTTCTTTTCTCTGCCTTTCTTCCCTTTAGCCACCAAGAAAAAAAACCTTGTCATTTTTTGAAATCTAAACACATCATATATTGTTGAAATATTCTTCGAGTAGTTACATAGATAGCATTTTGTAGAAGCGTCTTAAATACTCCTTCTTCACATGGTGAAGCGTGATGAACTTTGGGGCGTTATAATGAAAAAAATAGTAAAATAATTAGGTTCCTTTAATCCTACCATTCCAAATCAAATGAATGGCTCAATGAGATTTTAATTAAATTGTTTATTTAATATAAATATTACATTAATAATATCTTAATAAATTTACAAATTAACTTAAAAAGTAATTGAATTACATAATCTAAGTTAAATTTGTTATTATACCCTCTATCCCCTCCCTTCTCTTTCACTGCTACCCACCGTGGGCACTACCCCACCCACTCCCACCCATTTTGCCCTCATAGTCACCATAGTTGCGTTGCTCCAACCATAAGTTCCTCAGCAAAGGAAGCCATAACTGTCTCTAAAGTCATTTTTTCATGATTTCAATAAATTTAACAACAAACAACATTTGCTTCATTTAATGTCTGAGGTGCCTGACATTTTTTAATTAGAGTAGGTGTTGTTTGGCTCATGCTAAGCTGGTGCTTTTGGAGAATAGTTCATGTTCCAATGATCATTTCAGATTCTCAAGTGTTGAAGGCTAATGTATCTCTCTTTGCTGTAACAAGTAAAAGCTAAAAAAGTGGCAAATTTGTAGGACATGTTGGAGTTAAGTGTGAGAGGTGAAGTCCCACATTGGTTGAGAATGAGCTAAATGAGTAGTATATAATATAAAGGAGTCATAACTTATTGTCTTAAGAATTTGGGTCAAGATGTGGTGTCTGGCCTAATGGTGTAATGCTCTCATTTAGCCCATTAGTTATAGCTCTTTGTTTTGCTCCCCTTTCTCTTAAGGGTCTTCAGCTGCACTCAAATTTTGGGGAAAAAAAAATGAAAGTTGCATTAGATTAATAGCTGAAATTTGAAAATAACAAGAACATTGACAGCAAGATGAAGACATTTGGATTCTACAAATTTGTGACTTGATCAGGTTGCATGTGCTCATTAGTGGGTGAAACTACAAACGCATTTTGTAATAAGACACAGAGAAAGAGAAGGAAAGGAGAAAGAGACGCGGAAGGAAGAATTATAATGGAAGATAAATTAGTAATTTTATACTTTACTTTTATTATAAATTTATTTTTATACTACCTAAACCATGATGGACCATAACTCAAACCTCCCTATCCTAAAATGCGCTAGCGTTTTGTTATTTATACTTTCACCTTATTTACTTTTACGCACATCACAAATAAATTAACAACATTAAAAAACATATCTAACTCCAATAGCACATCCCATAACATTACCACGATCAATCTTCACTTGAAAATATATTGCTCTAAAATGTTAATTTTGCTCTCCCACAGTTTTTATTTCATGATTGCCATTTAATAATAATCAATCAAACACCAATATTAAAATTTGGCTTTCTTTATGACTCATTTAGCCATACCCTTTTTTAACATTTAGCCACACTTATCGGATATGGCTAAATGTATGATGCGTGATACATTCACTCAAGCAATGTAATAGAGCCTTGGCCTTCCTCTCCTTTCTATGTTTCCTACCCCTTGAGTTTAACTTTTTCTTCCATTTTCTATATTTTTAGATCTTCACAATGACCTAGATATAATAACAATTTTGTTGTGAAATGGCAGGCACAAAGGCAGAAGGAAACGCAAAATAAATATGCGGAAGCGTAAAGTAAAGATGACACAAAAAGGATTAACGTTATTCGGCTTAAAGTCTACATCCACAGGCAAAGGCGACAATCAAATATTTCACTATGGAAATATGATGGAGATACAAAGGTGGACACACTCCACTCAACCCAAACCCCAAATAATAGGGATACAAAAGTGGTAAGACCCACTCAAAACCAAGTCCTAAATTGTAATGCCCGTGATGAGGTAGGAGTAATCGCCGATACAAGAAAGCAAAGAGTGATCCTAAGGTTGTATAGGTATGGGACTATACATTGAGGATGACTTATATAAATTGATTAGTACTACCTATGCTAACAAAGATGCATCTTCTTTTGGTAGCCTATCATGAAAGAACTCCATGGTTAAGTGTGCTTGACTTGGAGCAATTTTTGGGATGGGTGACCTCCTGGAAGTTTCTAGGAAGTGTGTGAGTGAGGACAAAGCACACTAAAAAGACCCGTGTTAGTTTGTGGGGACACCATCAATCCATAAAGCAGCAGGGGATGTTACAAATGGTATCAGAGTCTGCACTTTCCCAGGACGATGGTTCGGGGACGAACCAAGCAGAAGCTGATGGGCATGTAATGCCCGATGAGGCAGGAGTGATTGCCAATGCAAGAAGGTATGGACAAGGAGGCTCCTGACAAGGCCTCTAAGCAAAAGGGTATATAATGAACCGATTACACATCAGAATAAGAGGGATCCTAAGTTTGTATAGGTATGAGACTATACAATTGAGGATGACTTATATGAATTGATTGGTATTACCTATGCCAACAAAGATGCATCTTCTTTTTGGTAGCCTATCATGAAAGAACTCTATGGTTAAGCATGCTTGACTTGAAGCAATTTTGGATGGGTGACCTCTAGAAGTTTTATCAGGAAGTGTGTGAGTGAGGACAAAGCACGCTGAAAAGACCGATGTTAGTTTGTGGGGATAGTCGTCAATTCATAAAGTAGGCAGATGTTACACAAATGCATCCAAAATACCTAAATATTTTCCTCCTGTATGCACTCAACACACAAAGAAAAGTAACTACATAATCAAACCAAACTTTTTTACTACAATATGAGTGACCTTAGCTTGAAATGACCACCATGGTAGTGGTGGTATACAAAGAGAAGATAAACAAAGGGAGCCAAAATCTTCTGACTACCCAAATGCCATAAGCCCAAATGCATCTGGAGTCCTTACTCCAAATGAGTTGCAGTGCTTGGTTTCTCTTCGTTGTTACACTTACTTGCAACAAAATAAAGTTCAATTTATAGAGCCTCATGGTGCATACATCCAATTCTTGATTCAATGCTATGATAGCATATTTCAAAGCAAAGGTTGATGTTTTTGACCAATGGCAACTTACAAACATTTTGTGAGGCACCAAAAGCATAGGCTGCAACAACTCTTGACTTTTGCTCATTTGTTTTCAAACTATAGGATTTGAAAAATAAGCCACTAGTCCACAAATCTCCACCTTGGCTTGATTTTTACCAAGCTTCAAATTATCAAAGTCATCTTCTCAGGTACCAAAGGGCATACTCAAATACCCAAACTACCTCTTGATGAAATAGGCATCGGGTTCCACAAATCAGAATCAACACCCTTAGTCCTGTAAATGATAGTACTAAATCTGACACTAGTTTGCCTCCTGGAAACTTGAAGCAAAGGTCAGGTATCACAAAATTAACTAAGCAAGCCATGCTTGCATAACAAAGGCATCCTTGTCTTTCAAAACTCCACCTCTAGCAAAACACTTTGTCACCTAACCAAACATGTCCAACATCTTCCGCATTCCAAAATTTTCCAGGTCTTTATGACCTCTATACCAATTTGTTGAAGAATGGTGGGTCCAAAAGGTAGAAACAAAGTAGCACAAAAATAAATATGCAGAAGTGTAAAATAAATGACACCAGAAATTTACGTGGTTCGGCTTAAAGCCTACGTCCACAGGAAAATGCGACAACAAAATATTTCACTATGGAAATATAATGGAGATACAAAAGATGGACACACTCCACTCAACCCAAGTTCTAAATACACCCAAAATACCTAACAATATTTCCCTTACCTGTATGCACTCAATACACAAAAAGAAGTAACTACATAATCAAACCAAACTTCTCTACTATAATATGAGTGACCTTAGTTTGGAATAACTACCCATGGTGGTGGTGGTATACAAAGAGAAGATAAATAAATGAAGCCAAAATCTTCTTTGACTATGCAAATGCCATAAGCCTGAATGCATTTTGGGAGTTTTTTTTCAAGCTTCATAACATGTTCCTTTTATAGAGTTCAATATGTAACTTTTTCAACTAAGTTTTGATTGTTGAAGAAAAATGTGCATCCACCAATTAAGGCTTCGTTGCTACACCACAAGTAAACTTTGGTGGCTATAACATAAAAGTCAAGCCACCTAGTTTAACAAAATTTCACATTTGCTTGATTTTTCATTCATCATCAAATTTCTGAAGTCGCCTTCTCCAGGATGCCAACAGGCATACTCAAATACCCAAACTATCTCTTGACGAAACAGGCACGAGTTCCACAAATTAGAATCAACACCCTTAGTCCTGTAAATGGTAGTATTAAATCAGACATTAGTTTGCCTCCTGCAAACTTGAAACAAAGGTCATATCACAAAATTAACTAAGCAAGCCGTGCTTGCACAACAAAAGCATCATTGTCTTTCAAAACTCCACTTTCAGCAAAACACTTTGTCACCTGACCAAATGTGTCCAACATCTTTCGCATTCCAAAATTTTCCTAGAACTCTTTATGAGCTTTGATACCAGTTGTTGAGAATGGTGGGCCCAAAAGGCAGAAATAGAGCGCAACTATAAATATGCGAAGTGTAAATAAATGACACCTGAAATTTACGTGGTTCAAAGCCTATCCATGGGTAAAGCGGCAACCAAATATTTCACTATAGAAATATAATAGAGATACAAAAGATGGATACACTCCACTTAACCCAAGTTCTAAATACACTCAAAATACCTAACAATATTTTTTCCACCGGTATATGCACTCAATACACAAAGAGAAGTAACTAATAATCAAACCAAATTTCTCTACTATAATATGAGTGACCTTAGTTTGGAATAATCACCCATGGTGGTGATGGTATACAAAGAGAAGATAAACAAATAAAGCTAAAATCTTCTCTGACTACCCAAATGCCATAAGCCCGAATATATTTGGGAGTTTTTTTTCAAGCTTCATAACATGCTCCTTTTATAGAGCTCAATATGCAACTTTTTCAACTAATTTGGTTGTTGAAAGAAAAATTTGCATCCACCAATTAAGGCTTCATTTTTTGCACCGTAAGAGAACTTTGGTGGCTATAACATAAAAGTTAAGTGTAATATCCTAGATTTTCAAAAAAATAAATAAAAGGTCAGAAATTTTTTTGAACAAAGAAAGGTGCCCGTCACCTTACTGCCGTTTGCTTAATTTTGCTAAGTTTGGACCCTACATGCCCTTGGCTATATATTAGAGCCATTTACTTGGGCTAAAAGTCCCGGTAATTATTCCCAAGAAAAATGAGTTGAAGAGATATTTTTAACGAATTTTATGAAACCCTTAAGTACTCCGTTTTTAGTTTGCAAGTTTACAAAATCTTAAGATTTTCTGAATTGAACTAAAACCCAAAAATGAAATTTTGATTTGTTGGGATTTTGATTTTTCTAATATTTTATTTGGATCCAAATGGGGGTATTCCCTTATTTACATTTATGTTTTAAAGTTAATCTTTCTTTCCATTAATTTCTTATTTTTAAGTTAATCTTTCTTTCTTTCCATCAATTTCTTATTTTTTTAAGTTAATCTTTCTTTCTTTCCATTAATTTCTTATTTTTAAGTTAATCTTTCTTTCCATTAACTTAAAAATAAGAAATGTAAATAAGTTATAGATCATTCTGGAGCATTCTGAGAGCGCTGAGCGTGACAGGAAGGCGATGCTAGGGAGATATTTTGCGCTCTCAGGTGGGCGCCAACATTCAGGAATGACGCTTGCTCTCGGTGACCTCGGCGCTCCAGCGCTATAAATACCCCATTTCCGGGTCCAACGTTCCAAAACATTTCTCCTCTCCCTCTCGAAACTTTGACTCCCCACCCTTTTTCACCCTCCAAACTCCAATTTCTTCTATTTCTTCAAGTTTAACTTGAATCTATCATTCCTAAGGCTTAAAGGTATGTTATTCTGTTGGTTTTGCTTTATTCCCTTCAAGTTTCCTTGGGTTATGGGTGGTTCTTATGCTTCTCAAGGGGAAAAGCTTTCTAACTTGTTAAAGAGGATTCTTGAGGTTTTAGAGGTTAATCTAGAATTCCGCTCTATGTCAGAGTGGAGTCATTTTTGGTCTCCAGAGGTTGTTAGTGTGGGTTCTGCATTTCACCCCTCCAGGTGAGTGGGTTCACATATGTGATTCTTATGTTATACATTAGAGTTATTTTCACGAAAATATGATTTAATGCTTGGTTTTAGAGAAATACTGTATAAGGATTTGAGATTTCTCTTTATATGTTTTGAATTCCCGATTTTAGAGCGTGAAATGTATTTTTGATAAAAACCCCATGGGACCATATTTGTTATAATGGTTTTATATGGAATTGATAATATATGTAACTGTTAGAGGGTTTTATAATTGTTTACGGATTATGGAATTGTTTTACACCAAGATAGGAAGTTTAGAGAAAGATTGGAATTATGGTTTTAGTTTTTTTGTAATTTTAGAATATGATATTGAGTTTTTCCTAGTTTATCAAAATTTAATAATTTGAAATATGTTTAGAAGGTTGGTCAAAATGTTTTAAAGCTTGATAAATATGTATACGTTTTAAATTTATGACCAAATATGAAGTTAGAGAAGAACGAAATTAAGAGTGCAAACTTTGCTATTTTGAAATGAGATATTGAGTTTTTTAGATTATGAAAGTTTGACAGTGGGAAATGTGTTTTTGGAAGATAATCACTAAAAGGATTTTAGAGCTTAAATCTTCATGAGATTCAGAGCAGTGACGTACATACTCGTGAAAGAGAGAATCACAATGCCTACAAGGGTGATCCCTTGGACATGGATCCATAGCCACAGATATGCTAAGGTCAGTTTAGAATCGAATGGATTCAAGTTTCCAGAATATAATGAGTTATAGTTAGGTGCCCATTATTGTCACAATGTAACCGAGATTTATATTCAGAGTTTTGTTACGTCACAAATATTGTGCATAACCAGAGTAGAGATTTTATTTCTCTAAGAGCTATGTTATTATGAGTTTAATTTATACTAGGTACGAAAGTTAATTATTGAAATGGCTTTTGGATTGGTAAAGTAATCATTTGAAAGTATGAGAGAATTTATGATTTTAAGCTCATATGATTTCAGAAATGATAGAGAATAGAGGAAACTACTTTTGAAACGGTAAAAGTATTAATTGAATATATGAATATATATATATATAAAAGAGAGGAAAGTGATTTCAAACAGAAAGTGAATTAGAGAAATTATTTTATCGAAAGGATAATTTGAATATGTATGAACATAGGTATAAAATGGGATTTTAGACATGATCTTTGGCATATTACTCTATGATTTCATACATTTTTTTTATGTCTCATGAAGGGGTTTCAGGTGAGAATTCACTCATTAGTTTTGGTGACAAAACTCACCCTTCTCGTTTCTCTCATTTTACAGATAAGAACAATGGCAGCAAATCCTACATAGCCACGGTAAAGTGCCAAATGGCAAGCTTCACCAAAGTGAAGCATTTTGATTCTGTCTAGAGTGTTCCAGTGAGTGCAAGCAGGGTTCTGAACCTAGGGTATGAGATGTTTGCATTTAGCATATTAGGATTGAACGTTAAAGTGTATTTCAATGTTATTTCAATGATATGAACGATTTTGTGATTCTGAACTGAAAGGACATTATGAGGTTTTAGACATGATTATTTTGATTTCAGAGAATAAACAATTTATCTAGAGAAAGTGAAATTATGTTTTAAAGATTTTTACGAACAGAGCATGCATATAAAGGCAGCCAAAGAATCCCGAGGCTAATGTGAGAATGGAATTTCTTACGTGCCTTACGTGTTTAGTCATGACATTAAGCCACCTAGTTTGACAAATATCCACCTTAGTTTGATTTTTCATCCATCATCAAATTTATGAAGTCCCTTCTCCAGGATGCCAAGATATATTCAAATACCCAAACTACTTAACAAAACAGGCACCGGGTTCCACAAATCAGAATCAACACCCTTAGTCATGTAAATGGTAGTACTAAATTGACACTAATTTGTCTCCTACAAACTTGAAGCAAAGGTCGGTATCACAAAATTAACTAAGCAAGGCATGCTTGCACAACATAGGCATTCTTGCCTTTCAAAACTCCACCTTCAGCAAAACACCTTCACTTACCAAACATGTCCAACAGTTTCTCATTCTAAAATTTTCCCAGAACTCTTTATGAGCTCTGATACCAGTTGTTGAGGAATAGTGGGCCCAGAAGGAGAAAAAGAGAGCCCAAAAATAAATATGCGGAAGTGTAAAATAAATGATATCATGAATTTACATGGTTCAGCTTGGTTCAGCTTAAAGCTTACGTCCATGGGTAAAGACGACAAACAAATATTTCGCCATGGAAATATAATGGAGATACAAAATATGGACACACTCCACTAAACCCAAGTTCTAAATACACTCAAAATACCTAACGTATTTTCCTCATCAGGATATGCACTCAATACACAAAGAGAAGTAACTACATAATCAAATCAAACTTCTCTACTATAATATGAGTGGTGTTAGCTTGGAATAACCACCCATGGTGGTGGTGGTATACAAAGAGAAGATAAACAAATGAAGTCAAAATCTTCTTTGACTACCCAAATGCCATAAGCCCGAATGCATTTTGGGAGTTCTTTTTCAAGCTTCATAACATGCTCCTTTTATAGAGCTCAATGTGCAACTTTTTCAACTAAGTTTTGGTTGTTGAAGGAAAAATTGCATCCACCAATTAAGGCTTCATTTGCTGCACCGTAAGTAAACTTTGGTGGTTATAACATAAAAGTCAAGCCACTTAATTTGACAAATCTCCACATTGGCTTTATTTTTCATTCATCTTCAAATTTTTTAAGTCGCCTTCTCCAGTATGCCAACAGGCATACTCAAATGCCCAAACTACCTCTTGATGAAACAGGACCGGGTTCCACAAATCAGAATCAACACCCTTAGTCATGTAAATAGTAGTACTAAATCTAACACTAGTTTACCTCCTGAAACTTGAAGCAAAGATCAGGTATCACAAAATTAACTAAGCAAGTCATGCTTGCACAACATAGGCATCCTTGTCTTTCAAAAGTCCACCTTCAACAAAACACTTTGTCACCTAATCAATTGTGTCCAACATCGTCTGCATTCCAAAATTTTCCTAGAATTCTTTATGAGTTTTGATACAGCGTTGAGGAATGGTGGGTCCAAAAGGCAAAAAGAATAGTGCAAAAATAAATATGTGGAAGTGAAAAACAAATGACACTAGAAATTTATGTGGTTTGGCTTAAAGTCTATGTCCACGAGCAAAGACGACAACCAAGTATTTCACTATGGAGATACAAAAATGGACACACTCCATTGAACCCAAGTTCTAAATACATCCAAAATACCTAACTATTTTTCCTTAGGTATATGCACTCAATACACAAAGAGAAGTAACTACATTATCAAACCAAACTTCTCTACTATAATATGAGTGACCTTAGCTTGAAATAACAACCCATGGTGGTGGTGGTATACAAAGAGAAGACAAACAAATGAAGCCAAAATCTTCTCTAACTACCCAAATGCTATAAGCCCGAATGCATTTTGGGAGTTTTTTTTCAAGCTTCATAACATGCTCCTTTTATAAAGTTCAAGATGCAACTTTTTCAACTAAGTTTTGGTTGTTGAAGAAAAATTTGCAGCCACCAATTAAGACTTCATTTGCTTGCCATAAATAAACTTTGATGGCTATAACATAAAAGTCAAGCCACCTAGTTTGACAAATCTCCACCTTAGATTGATTTTACCAAGCTTCAAATTATCAAAGTCGTCTCTCCAGGATGCCAACAGGCATACTCAAATACGCAAATTACCTCTTGACGAAACAGGCACCAGGTTCCACAAATCAGAATCAACACCCTTAGTCCTGGAAATGGTAGTACTAAATTTGACACTAGTTTGCCTCCTACAAACTTAAAGTAAAGGTCAGGACCACAAAATTAACTAAGCAAGTTAGGCTTGCACAACAAAGGCATCCCTGCCTCAAAACTCCACCTTCATTAAAACACTTTGTTACCTGACCAAACATATCTAACATCTTTCGCATTCCAAAATTTTCCCATAATTCTTTATGAGCTCTATACTAGTTTACCCAAATGCCAACGCTGATTGCATTTTGGGAGTCCTAACTCCAAATGAGTTACAATAAGTGGTTTCTCTCCGTTGTTACACTTATTACAGCAAAATAAAGCTCAATTTATAGACCTTCATGGTGCATACATCCAATTCTTGATTCAATGCTCTAATAGCATATTTCAAAGCAAAGCTTGATGTTTTTGGCCAATGGCAACTTGCAAACATTTTGTTAGGCATCGAAAACATAGGTTGCAACAACTCTTGACTTTTGTTCATTTGTTTTCAAACTATAGGATTTGAAAAACAAGCCACTAGTCTACAAATTTCATTAGCAAAAGAGAGTACTAATATTTTCCCAGCCCTATATATATGATCCTTAGACTTCCGCTAAATTATTCGTCGAATCAACTTCTAAACCTTTCCACATCTTTCCCTAATTTTCTAGCTTGCTCTCCTAAGTCCTATAATGAAATTAACTAACCTAGATTAAAAGTGTGAATAAACTATTATCTGGCTTAAAATGATTTTCTAACTTGCTCTCCTCATGTCTACGAAAATTTACATTAATATAAAATTATTTAATAGACTATATATATTAGCATAATAAATACTTCATAAATTTATATACATAAGAATTATTTGATCACATCTCTATAGTTATCTATTTTTTTCTAAAATTTGACACAAATAATCAACACAATAGATAGTTGTAATTTAACTATATTGGATTGATTAGAATTATATTCCATTAAAAATTATTGGAGGTAAGTGTATTAAGTCTTAACAGGGACTTTTAAATCAATGTTGGGATTAATGAAATTTTATATTTTTTTAAAAAATTATTGAATGAAGTAAGTGTATTATCATCACTTGTTTTTGGAGTAAATAAATTTCCCTTCATATATATATATATATATATATATATATATATAGTCTTTCAAGAAAATTTGATAAGATAATTTAAACTCTCAAAATGAAACTAAATGTGTGCCTTTCAAGATTTTAATAATATGGTACATTAGTCCTTTTATACGTGTGTCGTTTGAAGTAGAATAAAGTTTAAAATGACTCATTTTGATTGTTGAAACTATACAAAATTAGTCATTTAAATCTCTATTATAAGTCATAAATGATTCATTTTGTGTAATTTTAAATACTAAAATGAGTACAATATGTTTTAAAATGGTATCATTTTGTTTGCATCCAATATTTTAATGACACATTATCATTGTTGGTTATGTGTAAGTTCACTAATGAAAACTAACAGAAAAATTAATGTGTCTATTATTTTTAATTTTTAAACACATGTTTAATTTCTTTGAAAGACACATCAATCTAATATAAAAATTTTGAGAAACTAAATAAGGTGTTGACTCTTTTTTTGGAAGTATATCCCACAAAATAAAAGGAAAGTGTGAATAAATTTATGGAAAACGTCAAACTACCCCACATCAGCCACAGAGTAATTATATAGGTGTACTTGGTAGTTGCTAGCACAGTAATCTCGTTGAAGATAATGTTTCCACATTCCAGTGTTCCGGAATCCAGATCCAGTTCCTTAAATGCTGGTCGTGTCATGTGCTGTGGATTGTGGCTATTTATCTTCTTTGCTCTCATTTGCTACTAATGAAATGTTTACCACAACATAATACTCTTTTGTAAATAAATAATTATTCAATTATAAATATGTATTGAAATTAAGAAAATAATTATAAAAATATTAAAATTAGAAAAAAATAAAAATAATTTATCAAATTATTATTTTTTAATATTTCAATTTTATCATCCTTTTTTATTATTTTTTCCTCTAATAATATTTAATTGAAGTATTATTGGAAAAAGTAATTAATGTTATTTAAAATTTTTAAAATCAACAATTATTAAAGGATTATTACACGACCAATGGAGTCAAGCCTAATTTCAATGCAAGGCTGATCCTCGTAAACCATGTGTCATCATCCCATTGGTTGAGAGAAACAAATAATTTTGTAACCGACCACCTCGGTGCCGATAATGATAAAATAGTGCACAGTAATTGGGGGCAAAAAGAATGCCTTGGTGCGCCAGAGTTCACGGTTGGAGTCACTAGAATTCCCTCTTGGCTCTGGCTGGCACGGAAATACATGTGGCGAAGGGGAATTAATGAGTATGCTGAAAGAGAAATCCAAATACTTCATGAACATGCGTTCCGTCATGGCACATTAGCGTTTTCCATGATTTAATTTGAAGACAACGCACCCTTCATCAGGCCCCAAGTAAAGGATGGCCCTCCACGTATGCTTCGTACACATTTGGTATATGGAACACTAATGCCAATCTTGTCGTTATTTGCAAGAAATTGCTAGTTTTTAATCAAATGATAATTATTTTAACTATACGCTTATTTCAATTTCAAGATTGAAAAATTTACTAGTATGCATTCACTAATTAATTTGTTTTATGATTTGGGATGAATTGATGTATTTTCTTCATGAAATTATAAATAAATTTAATTTCAACTATTTAATATACTAAATGAAAAGAAAATAAATATGATTACATTTGTTGTAGCTAAATATCCGGATTTAAGTAATTTCATTCTCAGTTTACCTATTTTAATTACACGAAATCAAATCACAATTTAGAACTAGAAAATGAAATCTTAACATTCACTGAGAAAAAGGCAAAAAAAGCTAAGTTAGGTTTGATTTTAATTACCGCAAGCAAGGCAACGGAGGATTCTCACGACATAGTTACCTTTTTCTTGGGTAGGTTGACCATTCGGGCTTGATTGGCGCATCACAGGTGCCAAGATGAAAATACACAGCTGGGCAACAAGCACAACATATTTATGACCCATATTTGAAAACACGGTACTCTATTTATTTTTTATCGAAAGAAAACATGGTAGTATCAAACATTATTATTATAAATTATAAAATACACTATTTTAATTAGTACATATTACAGCGTTCACACATGTTAATAGAATAATAATCTTCAATATTTTATAAGTTGTTCTCACCGACGACCACACTACTTAATATAAAATAACCAATCAAAATTCAAAGTGCTGGGCATCAGTGGTACTATCATATCAAGGGGTAATCTGTCATCCGCATCATCCAAGATACTTGCTCGAGGACAAGGACCGGTTCTTTTTCTTGTTGTTTTTTTTAAACATCGTAACAGTAACTGATCTCTTAAAGTCATATAGCTAAACTTTTGATCCCGAAATATTTTTCATATATATTATCACAAATCAAACCTTAACTAAATATTTATGGAGTCTAACTAGCTATAAACTACATGTCTTATGGTTTCAAGTGCCAATTTTGGACTAAACTGACCTCAAGTTTCTTACCTCCATTTTGTCAAGTACTTTAATCACACAATGACATATGAATTTTTTTGGCACACCCTAAAATTCACTAGTATTTTTTTTATATAGACAAAACCTACTATATATTCATGTGTTAATATTTGATAAGAGAAATTGATAAAATGAAGATATGAAAGTTGGGATAACTTTTATGTTTTCATATTAATAATATTATTTTAATATTTAAGTATAATTTTTTTTATTTGAATGTATTCTATCATTATTGAATAAGATTGATAATTTTTATCTCATTTAATTCAATTGTGCTAAAATGGAACGCCAAAATACCATTTTTTTTTTTTCCTTATTCCTCTAGTGTCAAACTGGGTGCAAATCTCGATGCAAACCTCAAAACAATATAATGCCAACAGAAAAAAAAATATTAAAAAAGAGGAGAGAGAGAAAGATAGATTGAGCGAGAGAGAGCAAAATTAAACACAGCCAATTCTCGCAGGGGGAAGAATATGGTTGGAGCTGCTTCTTCTCTCTTTCTCTCTAAAAAGACCAAAGCCAAAAGCAGAATAACTGAAAACCCTAGGGTTCTATGTTCGTTGCTTTCGTTCGAAGCATCATCGAATTGAATTTGCAATAATATTGAATTGAATTGAATTGAATTTCTCTGTAATGTGCTTCTCGAGAACGATTCGGTTTGTCCACCGCCGGTGACCAACGCTGCCGCCGATGAAGCAGATTCGACGGTGGCAGAGGACTCTGATCCTCGCTCTGCTCTCTCTTTCCGTCCTCGCTCCTCTCGTCTTCGTCTCTCACAGGCTCAAAGTCCTCACTCCCGACGGTAATAAAAAGAAAAAAAACTCAATTCCCTCTCCCGCAAGCATGTTTGCGTGTTCCGATTTCTCTCTTTCCATTTTTTTTTTTTGTTTTAATTGACTTGTGTTTCTGTGAATTTCGTTTTTCAGGAAGAAGAGAGTTTCTTGATGATTTGTCGAGTGTCGTAAGAATCCTGCTCTTCAAGCCTCTGATCAGTTTAATTTATTCTTCTTTTTTATTAAATTGTTTGTTTAATTGAATTGCGTCTCTAGTTCAACAACCTGTTTGGTTGCTGGGAAAGAAAATGAGTAAAAGGAACTATATAGTGAAAGAATTTGTTTATTGAATTTTTTAATTAGACTGTTTTAGTGTCGGTGAGTTGAAAAAAATTTGCGGACCGACAGCTCAGCAAAATTGTTGTGCTTTCTTGGATTATAATCTGATATTTTGTGATTTGATGATTTTCACTGGAAGAGATTTGTGCTATGCTTCCTCAGCTGCCGATTGAACTTCTTCAGCTACTGATTCTCTGCCATTGAAGTTGATTTGATTCGTTTTTTGTTTGTTGCAGACGTACAGGACAGATCCTTTGAAGTTGAATGCTATAGAACAGGTATTGGAAGATTTGCTTAAAATTTTCCCTGTGATGTGCTAAGTCTTTGGATTGGAGAATAAAGATATTGATATTTATGCTTGTGATTTTTGGGCCTGTTTTGGGCAATGCAGGAAGGCGCTGAAGAGTTAGAAGAGCCAAAGCAGGTTGTTTATAGAGAAAATGATTTTGGTTCAACAATTAGAAACAATTCAGAAAGGATTGATGATTCGAAGAGTCTATAGTTGAGGGGAGCAGAAGTAACCTTTTGGAAATAAATGGTTGGTATCTGTAGGTGAACTTTATTATTCTTAATTTTTGGGCGGTTTTGCGTGATCGCACTCAAGCACTCAGCATTGCATCATTGTTTGACATTTTCACTTTTGTCAAATTTCAGAATTAGAACATGACAAAAGACAAATACAGGAAGCTCAGCAGAAGGGATCATCCTCCATGGATGGAAATAAGGTTTTTGCTAATTCTTTTGAATTACTTACATTAAAAATTGAAGTCCACGAGCTTGCAATTTTTAAGGATTTCATCTCGTATATTGAATGTTCATGGTTCAAATACATTATTGTAATTTTGTATTAAAAGCACAAGTTTTTTTTTTATTTACAAAAGATTACCTGTGTGCATGTATATGATATTTAATGAAAAATGGTCCAAATTGACATAAAAAATAACTTATCTGATATGCATGTTTGAGATTTTTATTTACATGTAGCAACTTCTTCCACCACATGTAAATGCTGATTAGGATCATGAATCAGATCCTACCTCTTGCTTTTATCTTTTCACTAATCTAAATAGTAGAATACATGTTCACCTGACTGGTCTATCATGTAATTCACTAGATATAGAATGCTTTATTAATTGCTGCTCTTATATTGTGGGTGTAAACTTACCAAAAAGTTTAGCCTCAAAGTTTTAGTTTCAATCTGAAATTTTGGTTACATGTTGAACTTTAGCTTAGTACCTTTAAACGCTCCTTATTTTGCTTGAACACTATCAATTCATCCCTAAAGGTGGATTCCATCCACTATCTAGGAGGGGAAGTTTGAATGACTTTGACAATTTAGTTACTCATGAGGTTTTCCAACGAGCCAACTTATACAAATGAAGCCCATAATTATGCTGTTATTGATGATAGCAAGATCACGTTGGTTGCTTTTGGCTTCAATATCCATGGCTTGATGGGAGCTAACTTGCTATTGGAGTAATTTAAAATAAAGCAAGAAATTATTTATAAGTATGTTGTGTATTATCTACTTAGTGGGAAAAGAAAATAACAATTCAAATTTTTAATTTGTATAAAATGATAAACAACTTGAAAGCAATCTATCAATTTGTGAAAATTGAGAACTAAGGGCCTGCTTGGTTTCTATTTTTATTTTCTATTTTTCATTTGATTCCTCTTATTCAGGATTTGGTGAAGGGAATAGTCAAAACAGGAAATGATAATAGAAAGTCATACTTTCTTGTTTTCACAATAACATTCACAAAGTCCTGAAGAAACCAAAAACCAATTGAAAACATAAAATGAAAATAGAAACTAAACAAACTCTAACTTTCTCAACTGTATAATCAATGGGTACCCACTTTACACTCTGATTTGTAAACTTGAACTTTAGATGATCCTAATCCATTTTGGAAAAGACATCTGCATGTTACATGTTTGAAAACAATAATATCATTTTTTGCTGTTCCATGTCTCTAACTAGATGTATAGGTCTCCATCAGCGAGGGAAATGATGTATCAGTTTGTCCAAATGGACAGTTATTTCCAACCGAAGGGAGTAACTGTCATTCATGGTGACAAACTTTATATTTCTTATGTGCCTAAATATATTTGAGGAATATACAAATGCAATTGGATCATGTAGAGAATTTTATCTTATCAATCTTATATTAATTTGTTGATTTGGTTTTATTTGCAGGAGAAATTTTATTCAAAAGGTATGCAGAATCAGAATATATTCACCCACCGTCAAAGAATGACAGATGAAAGTATTGAAGTGATAAATAAGCAATCTGATCAAAAAGCAAGCCAACGTCATCAGATTTCACAATCTCAATCCCATGAAATGAGAAATCAGAAGGTTGAAGAGATTAAGGATCAAATTATTAGAGCCAGAGCATACTTGAGCTTTTCTCCACCAAGCAGCAACTCTCACTTGGTCAAGGAGTTGAAGCTGCGAATAAGAGAGATGGAACATGCAGTTGGAGAAGCCACCGGGATTCAGATCTTTCAAGGAGGTAAAGATTTCTCTGCACCTGCACTTAGGGTGCATTTGTTTCAGATTTTTTTGCCAGAAAAAGGATTTTTTTCAAGTAAAAGAATCATTTTTTCATAGAAACTATTTATATCAGCTTCTACTTCAAAGCTAAAAATAGATTATTTTAAGCATTATTTTTAAAAAAATCAGAAACAAACGCACCTTTAGTTAAAAAATCATTGCTTGTGTTTACTGATTACAATGTGTAAACTGAAGAGGAAACTGATGCTTAGTTTGGGCCTTCAAAGATATACCATTATCACAACTAATTTTCACTTTTGAATCCATGCGTTTTGATTTTACATAAGGATCAGTTGAAGCAAATTAAATGTACAAGGTTTCAGTTGATAAATTAGAAGTGGTGGGGTCACATTATTCAACATGTTTTCCAAAGACCAAAACACCAGTTTTTTCTCAGAAGTTCAGTTTCCAGTCTCTGAAAATCTGGCAACTGCTTGTCCTTCAATACTAAAATAATGACGGAGAAAGCTTTCAGTAGAACTTTATGTGAAATGTACTGTTAAAATAAAACTAAGATATTTTTCAATCTGAAAACAAGTGAAGTTCACAGTGCTTTGCAGAAAACGAGGCGCATGGAGGCTACACTATCTAAAGCCCACCGAGCTTTTCCAGACTGCTCTGCTATGGCTGCTAAGCTCCGTGCAATGAATCTTAATGCTGAAGAGCAGCTTTGTTCTCAGCGATATCAAGAAACATATCTTGTTCATCTTGCTGCAAGGACCACCCCAAAAGGTCTTCACTGTCTTTCTATGCAGCTGACTGCTGATTACTTTGCCCTCACTCCTGAGGAGAGGAAATTCCCAAATGAAAACAATATTCATGACCCACGACTTTATCATTATGCTGTCTTCTCTGACAATGTTCTAGCATGTGCAGTGGTTGTTAACTCTACTGTCTCTACTGCCAAGGTAAATACCTTTTCTTTTGCATGGATTGACTTTTTTTTGCGCTTTCCAAGTAGGGAAGCTTATCCTGAGTCCCTTAGTGGTTACTTCGGATAGGGAATGTCCCTCAAATCTCCTGGACCTCAGCAAAAAGTGTATCTACTCTTATTGTAGTAAATAAGTAAACACAATGCTTGTCTTATGTTTGAGCATTTTTCCCTTTGGAGTGGGTTATAGTAAGATAAAGAAGTAAGAATGCATGATTAGTGATTTGATACCACTTGTTCTGATTGTCATCCTCTATTGAAACCTAAGTATGATGCATTTTACTTGGCATTTAGTTTTTGGCTGCTTTGGTTGGCAGCTCTTGGGGGAACTTATTGCAGAATTCAAGAATCCAAACCAGTTAAAATACAAGAAGATACATGCTCTTTCATAATGGAATGTCACTACTAAATCAAAATTCCTTTGAAATTCCTTCCTTATGTCTTGACACTCAACACCTATATCTGATTCTCTACTGATCTTCAAAGTAGATTGATTTATTTAGAAAGGAAAATCATTACTAATGACACCACATAAACCATTAACTAATGAGGAAACAGTGATTTTCTGGTGAGAATGAGCACTTGCTACCTTATCAGCTTTCTCAGCACTTATGTAGAAGTGTCTAACTTGCTGCAAACACGAGATTCATTGAGAAAGGAAAGCTACATGAATTACCCTTAAAGTAAAGTAATATTTTCCCTGAATAATGCAGACTCCTTGTCCCTGGCTAAAACTCTGTCTCTTATCTTGAGAATCCTTTTTAATTTCTCTTTTCTCTTTGGCACACTATTCTTTTTAATTTCTATCCAGCATAATGATAATGTCATCAGTTTATATATGTAGCTAACCCAACCTAGGGGAATGTGGTTTGGTTGTTTTTTGTTAGCCTGTATGTAGTGGTGACTGGTGAGAAAGGTTGACAATAACTTTAAAATGCAGGAGGAGGAGAAACTTGTTTTCCATGTAGTGACCAATTCGCTCTACTTTCCAGCAATCTCAATGTGGTTCTTATTAAACCCTCCTGGCAAAGCCACAATCCACATGCAGAGCATAGACAACTTTGAATGGTTGTCCAAGTACAAAACCTTCAAGAAATATAATTCTAGTGATCTGAGATATACTTCTGAATTGAACTACCTGCGCTTCTACATGCCAGAAATCTTCCCTGCTCTAAATAAGATTGTGCTCTTTGACCATGATGTGGTGGTGCAACAAGATCTTAGTCAACTATGGAATGCTAATATGAATGGAAAAGTAATTGCAGCAGTTGGGACTTGTGAGGAAGGTGAAACTTCATTTCATAGGATGGATATGTTCATAAACTTCTCGGATCCATACATTTCAAAGAGGTTTGATGCCAATGCCTGCACATGGGCATTTGGGATGAATTTGTTTGATTTGCAACGGTGGAGGAGACATAATTTAACTGCTGTCTATCACAAATATCTGCAAATGGTATGGTTACAAAAATGTCTTTGCTTTGTTGTAGAGTTCTAGTTTGTTTTACTTTTATTCACATGTAAGCTTTTTTTATGCCCCCAACAAATTCAATTTTTTTTCCAACAAAGTTTTATACCTCCAGCATTCCTGCATTTAAATGTTGGCATTGAAAAAGTAATAGGGAGTTAAAATGTCATCATCGGTACCTATCTATTCCCTAATTTGATTGTATCAATCCTTGAGCATACTTTTCTTTTGTTTGATTACAATGGTTAAACTAGCAATTTATGGCCACTTATCATGATTTTTTGCCCTCAAGTTAGACTAACATTAGGAGGTCAAGGATTTGACGTCCCCATGACATTAAAGCAGCAATATCATATTTCTAATTATTAGGGAATTTTCTTTATTGTGATTTTTTGCCCTCAAGCTAGATTAACATTGGGAGGTCAAGGATTTGACGTCCCCATGACATTAAAGCAGTGATTTCATATTTCCAACTATTGGGGAATTTTTCTAACTTCTCATTTAATTGCAGCTAGATGGAGCACAAAAGTTACAAAAGTCAATTTCTGTCAATTATGACGCAATGATAATCTAAAGTAGTGTGTTTGTTTGTCTTGGTGACTGTTTGCAGGGTTCTAAGAGGCCATTGTGGAACATTGGAAGTCTTCCAATAGGCTGGCTCACCTTTTATAACAAGACAATGGTTTTGGACAGACGGTGGCATGTTCTTGGCCTTGGTTATGATTCGGGTGTTGATAGGAATGAGATCAAGCGGGCTGCCGTTATACACTATGATGGAATTAGGAAGCCATGGTTGGATATTGCGATGGGAAGATACAAGAGTTATTGGACCAAATTTGTGAATTTTGATCACCCATTTTTGCAACGGTGCAATCTCCAGGCGTAGCCC
Organism: Dalbergia oliveri; assembly: GCA_030441495.1. NCBI lineage: Eukaryota > Viridiplantae > Streptophyta > Magnoliopsida > Fabales > Fabaceae > Dalbergia > Dalbergia oliveri. The sequence continues at coordinate 14,292,157 of JAMLFY010000008.1, forward strand.
GAAATCCAACTATTGCTTTGCCTGGCTTGTGTTGTTAACTACCAGTTTGTCGGCACATTAATTTCCCGCTTCAGTCGATTCTTTCTTTGTTCTTGGCAATTCTTCTTGTAAAGCCCTTCATAGCTCGTCAAAATTTTCCCTACATATCTTTTTAGGAGCTTAGCTTATTTGATAGTGACAATGAAGAAAAAATAAACATCACATAGGCGTTTTAGCTGGTTGCAGATACTTTTATTGGTTGTTGTGTACATAATTCATCTCCCTCCTCTACTAAGTTATGTCACTGTTCTTCACCATTAATTCACGCGCAGAATGGGACCTGAGGAGCAAATTTACATAATTGTTGAAAATGAGGGCTGTCACTTGAATAATCCCTCACCGATACCTTGGTCGTGTGTTGCGCTCAACTGTAATTCAAGTTCGCCTCGTCTATGGCTTCGACCATCAATATATGTTATTTATTCGGCGTAGATTTGCTGGGCTGTCAGCAACAATTTTTAAGTATTTAATTGTCACTGTAACTCGTATGAGTGAGAGAGGGAGAGTACAGCTTCGATTTTGTGAGTGAGATATTGGTCATCGAACAGATTACGTGACACGTGGAAAAAGGTTATTGGTATTTGCAGATAGGGATATCGAACGAGGGGTTTTAAATCTATCCATGGTTTGTGGTGCACGGGAAGACTATGCACCAATAATAAATGATTTTGACAGATTTGCCAATTCATTTGGAATAAACTATCAACATTCTGCACTCTGCACAGAAATTTCCGAGCCATACTCCTAATCAACAGTGAAGAAAAATGGCAACCATCTTTGCTAGCACCACAACACCATCGATCACCCGCGCAGGTCTTGTGCACAAGCGACCTCTTGGGGTCTCATCCTCTACAGTTCTTGGTAAGTTTTTCCTTAATTGCCTTCTAGAAGAGAAAATTATTTCTTTATGGAACTCATGTCTCATCTCATAAGCAATTTCAGAGACATGCATGTTTAAACTGGTAGTTGGGTTTTGGATTATGTTGATTGTTGTACTTTACAGGCAGACGCATACATGTTTAAACCGGTAGTTATGTTTTGGATGATGATGATGATGAAATAACTGGCATCATTCATTTATTGGAAACAATACAGGGTTGCCAGCAATGGCCAAGGTGGGAAGAGTGAGGTGCTCCATGGAGGGAAAGCCTTCTGTGCAGGAAAGTAGGTCCAACATGGGGATGGGGGCATCATTGATGGCTGCTGCTTTGGCTGCAACCATGTCCAGCCCGGCCATGGCTTTGGTGGATGAGAGGTTGAGCACTGAAGGAACAGGTCTTCCTTTTGGGCTTAGCAACAACCTCCTTGCTTGGATCCTGTTCGGTGTCTTTGCTCTTATATGGGCTCTCTACTTTGTCTACACTTCTAGTCTTGAAGAGGATGAGGAGTCTGGATTGTCCCTCTAAAGCCTAAGTGATTATGCATTGTAGAAATTGCAAAGTGTTCAGTCCTTTTCTGTTGTACTAAAAAACTACTTGTGTATCTGTTCCAACTTCTGAGATATTGATTTCCTCTTATCTGAAACTTTTCCGATCGCTTCTTTGCTTGCGTCTTGTAGTTTAATTTGTTAAGCGGAAAGTAGAGAAGTGGAAGGAACATCATATTTGTAACTACTGCTTATAGCATCCAGAGGAATAAGATAATTGGAAACAAAAAGATCACACCTATTAAGACTTTTCAATCTGGTCGCGGTTGCATCGCAACTTCAAAAAATTGTGGATGATTACCAGAAAAATTCAGCTAATAGAGTCCGACTGCAGTTGCTTTGTATAGAACTCGAAATTTGCAAAATCGTAATATTAAGCTGCAATGCAGTTGCAGTTTGGAACTTAAAACCTGATCAAATATTTGTTATTCGCAAACACTCACCCCAATAACCCAATTAACCAAAAAGGGGTGAAAACACTTATAAAGGAAATATACCTTTTTCTATACATCATCCCTAAACCGTCATGCAGCCAATGGATTGATATGGCACAACATTATCGTAACATCTTAATCATCTCATACTGCGCCTAAGTCGTAATATGGTAACTTTATTAGTTGTTGTTGATTCATTAGCGGAGCCTTATTCCTCTTAGAATATAGTTAAGGGAAAAATAGCTACTAAATTTTTTCTTTTAAAAAATATAAATCCTTGAGCCGTAGCGTTAATAAGAGCACAATCGTAAGGCTGAAGACTAACAAAAGAAAATAAAACATCACCATTAATCCAAACATTTATTCATAACTCAAAATTTGGTGACATAGTTGTTCAATACTAATCATAGACGATAATATCAAATCTATGTTGGACCCAAGACCATTTAATAAACGGCATCCTCGTTCGTGTCCTTGGGCACTAACCCGGCTTCCAGGGTAATGGACGAGAGCGTGGTCATGGATGTTCGACTCATTTAATAAATGAGTTCAAATTCCTAGTTTAAATTTGATTCACGAAATCATGAACTCAAGTTGTTGAACTTTAATATATAAAATTATTCATGCTCTTTTATCCAACAAAATTTGAAGAAAGATTATTTATGACATGAAATTATAATTTCCACTATTAGGAGGTCTAAAGTTTGATCCTATTAATTTTTAAGAGAGATTAATTATGAAACTTCTGTTTTTTTTTATAAACTTCGTGATATAAAGCCCAAATGAAAATTAAGTAAGAGGAAATAACACTGTCATGCATTATACCCATACAATCAGCCAAAAATAAATTAGAAATAACGGAAGAGAATGATGAATAGTAAGCCAAACTACTAAACAAATTGATCTTTTCTTTATAGATCTAAACATATTGATTATGAAACTACTTCTCCCTTTCAAAATATTTGTCTGACAAATTAATTTCTTAAAATATCTCTTAATTTCATATTTTAATAAAATAGACTTTTTTTATTTTAATAGTATCTTGAGTAATTAATGATCACTAATGTAATTTTTCATTTTCATTAATTTGATGTGCTGTATAATTAATAATTATTAAAATATATTAATTCATTTACTATTATTTTATAGAAAAATATTCTATTACCGTATTTTTTTCACATTTCTAAATATATGTATTTATTTAAATTTAACATATATTTCACAGGAAATAAAGTATTAACAAATTGAGTTGAAAATTACTGACAGCTAACGCCGCTCGAGCCCATCATTCATGACGTTAGAGTTATCACCTGACCAAAAATTACTGGACAATTTTCCAGAAGAAGACACAGATTTGACAACCAATCACCACGTTTCAAATTTCTCGATAATAAAAATAATTAAAAAATAATCACAGAATCGAAATCCAATTTCGAGCACGCCAACTCATCGGAAACAGAATCAAAAGCAAAGAAGCAGCGACGAAGCAGTCACAGTCACAGAGGCAGCGGCGGCGGTAATGGCTACCTCTCTCACTGCCACAACCCCAAAGACGCTCACCTCCCTCTCTTCCCTCTCTTCTCCAACAACACTCCACGCTCTCTTCTCCAAAACCCTCCCACTCTCTCCCTCACCCTCCGCCCCTCTCTCTCTCCGCAAAACCCTACTCTCTCCCTCCCACCATCGCCGCCGCCGCGCCACCTTCTCCGCCTCCGCCGACTCCCAGAGCTACGACTTCGACCTCTTCACCATCGGCGCCGGCAGCGGCGGCGTCCGCGCCTCCCGCTTCGCCGCCAATTACGGCGCCTCCGTCGCCATCTGCGAGCTCCCTTTCTCCACCATCTCCTCCGACACCGCCGGCGGCGTCGGCGGAACGTGAGTTCTCGTTCACCTTCACCTTCCTCATTACAACACGACTTTACACGTTACACTGTAGTAGCTTCATATCAATGATTGATTTTTTTTTTTTTTTTTGGGAGATTTTTCATGCGTTAGTTTTTGGAGCAATTAATCTTTCAATTACAATGTTTTTGTGTGCGTTTGTGCAATGCAGATGTGTGTTGAGGGATGCGTGCCGAAGAAGCTGCTTGTGTACTCTTCAAAATACTCTCATGAGTTTGAGGAGAGTAATGGTTTTGGATGGAAGTATGAGAGTGAGCCTAGGCATGATTGGAGTACTTTGATTGCTAACAAGAACGCAGAGTTGCAGCGCCTCACTGGTATCTACAAGAATATCTTGAAGAATGCTAATGTTAAGCTGATTGAAGGCCGTGGAAAGGTGTGGCTTTTTCTTTGGATTCAATCAATAAGCAATCTCGTTTTGCATGTTTTTAAGAAGATTTTGTTTATTATAACCTATTTTGAACAAAATATAAGCCTAATCAAAAAGCACACTAATAGTTTCAGTGTTTTGGACAAAAACACTCTTTTAGAAAGCTTCTAGTACTGCTTTTGATTATAAGTTATTTTGAATACAAAATAAGTTAATGCAAACACACACTAAATTTGAAGTAGGTTTCTGATTGGAATGGATAAAGTATTTGTAGTTTATGGTGTTGATGCTTTTCGTAACCCATTCGCAGATTGTAGGTCCTCACACAGTTGATGTCGATGGGAAGCTATATTCAGCCAAACACATTCTAGTTTCGGCAGGGGCACGCCCCTTCATTCCTGATATCCCTGGAAGGGAACATGCGATAGATTCTGATGCTGCCCTTGATTTGCCTTCTAAACCTGAGAAAATAGCTATTGTTGGTGGTGGTTACATTGCACTGGAGTTTGCTGGTATCTTCAACGGTTTGAAAAGTGAGGTTCATGTATTTATACGGCAAAAAAAAGTTTTGCGGGGATTTGATGAAGAGGTAAACATTGAACAACCATGGGTGATACTTCATAATTCACTGGCTACCACATAAATTCTCTTTCATCAGGTTCCATTTATGAACTGTGTGTGCAGATCAGAGATTTTGTTGCAGAACAGATGTCTCTAAGAGGTATTGAGTTCCACACTGAGGAGTCTCCCAAGCTATCGTGAAGTCAGCTGATGGTTCATTGTCTTTGAAGACCAACAAGGGGACAGTGGAAGGTTTCTCACACATCATGTTTGCAACAGGCCGCAGACCTAATACTAAGGTTTGTGTTTCTATTTTTCTCCAGATGCTCGAACACAAATTTCAATGCTGAAAATTGGAGTTTTCACTTTCAGTGCTTGTAGGTTTAGCCTTGTCCCTTTTAATACACACATGGGATTCAGAATAAGTCTCTTCAAACATTATAAATTCAGTTCAGCATTTAAGTTTCCAATGAACATGAACACCAAGGATTTGGAACATTTGAGCTCCAGTGTATTACACACACTGCTTAGTTGGCATGGTTTTCTTAAGGGTTGCTTATCTTATTCTTGAATTTTCTTACGTCATTTTGTCTGTGAAACTGTATTCTCTATTACAAGCGTGGAACAGAGACAGAGAATATAGTAGATGTATTTCTGACATGCAACTTCATTGCAGAATTTAGGACTGGAGTCTGTTGGCGTGAAAACAGCTAAAAGTGGTGCAATAGAGGTAGTTTACACTTTCTTTGGTTTTCTGTGGAATACTTATTCATATGATCAACCAGTCTTGACTGTTCTGCTTATTTTCACTCCCATTCATCCAGGTTGATGAATATTCTCAGTCATCAGTTCCTTCAATTTGGGCAGTCGGTGATGTTACAGATAGGATAAATCTCACTCCAGTTGCTTTGATGGAGGGAATGGCATTAGCAAAAACACTGTTTCAGAATGAGCCAACAAAACCTGATTATAGGTATCTGTTGCATAAGGCATCATGCGATAAGTCTTTTTGCTGTCAAATAATTAGTGTGTGCATTGTAAGTTAAGTGCATAGCATTAAGCTGGATTATATAAGCTGGGATGGATGGGATTCTTACACAGAAAGCCAGTGATAATCCTTTGGTACAATGATTGAAAATGTGGGAGGGTAGCTTTTGTCATGCTGAATTACTGTTTATTTTCCCACTCAAATCATCTGGACATTTCTTGAAATTCAGTGGTAGTTAAATCAGTTAAAAGTTAGCTCAATATACTCAATCCACAACCTGCACTAATTTATTGTAACGAAGCTGTATTACTTCTGAAAGTATCTTTTATCTGGCCCTCAGTCCACATTTTTGTTGCATTTATGGTGATGTAATCAGTGAGTCTTTACACACTTATATCATCAAGTGACTTCTTTGTTCTTATAGATAGGTATTACCTTGAACCCAACAATTTAAATTGAGTTGCATAATTATCATGTTGATCTTGCAGGCCAATTGTTAAAAATCTGTAGAATTATAAATATGTAAACAACTTTTCTTAAAAGAAATTTTTGAATAAATTTATGATAATTAGCTAATTTGGAATAATCTCAGATTAATTTAAAATTTTATGAACATGATATGCATGATAACCAATTGTGGATTGATTTTGTGAGCAATTTATTTGTATGAATTTTGGTTTTCATTTATACTAATATCTGTGGCTCACACTCAAATCAATATTTGTATGCAGAAATATTGAAACCACTTTACTTTTAAGTGTTCAATCTTTAATTTTCTGAACATATTTGTAGAAGTTTAGAACAGAGCCCGATAGTCCATTCATTAGTGCATATTTTATGTTTTAGCTCTGTTTCACTTTTCCTTTAAATGTTAACTTGATCGCTGAATCCCTTATTGGTGCTAACATATAGCTATTTTATTTTTTCAACTCATAGCTTCCTAACTGAACTGTTTTGTGTTCCTTCTTTTCCTAGATATGTTCCTTCTGCTGTGTTTTCCCAACCACCAATTGGCCAAGTTGGCCTTACCGAGGAACAGGTGACAAAATTATGAAGTGTCTGAACCCATTGAGATTATTGATCTTCGAAATTTTTTTTGACTTGTGAGGGTTTATTGATGCACAACGTCATTGATTTGCACAGGCTGTTGAACAATATGGTGATGTTGACATCTTCACATCAAATTTCAGGCCACTAAAGGCTACTCTGTCTGGTCTACCGGACCGGACTTTTATGAAATTAATAGTCTGTGCGAAAACACAAAAAGTTCTGGGTTTGCACATGTGTGGAGAAGATTCTCCTGAAATCTTGCAGGTTTTTGCTGTTGTTGCTACAGCTGTTTCTAAATTTCTTTTGGTTAATGATCTGTGAATTTTCAAGTCACTTGGTTTTATGATTGCTTAACCCAGGGATTTGCAGTTGCCATTAAAGCTGGCTTGACTAAGGCAGACTTTGATGCCACCGTGGGTATTCACCCAACTGCAGCTGAGGAATTTGTTACCATGAGGACTCCCACTAGAAAGATTCGGAAGAGCCATCCTTCTGAGGTTAGTCAAGGTCTCCCAGGAACTTGTGTCTTTGATGCTCATCTTGGGACAGATGATGTGCATTATTGTGGACAGCAAACTGAATACTTTAATGGTATTTTAAACAGTAATGAATAATAAATCCACTGCCCTTATTTTGAACATGGGAATTCAAAGCAATTAGACATATCACCATCCCCCCTAACCCAATTAAAAAAACACCGCAGCCATGTGTGCATAATTAAGTGCCTGACTCTATCAAATCAACAGCCTATGCTTTTTTGTGTTTGGGAAGGAGGTGTGGGTGAGTTAAGTCTAGCTTTGAGCCTTTGATTGTTGAGACAATAGATTTGTTTAAATTGAAAAACCCTATGATGGATTTTTCTTTATGCTGGTCAGTTATTTTTTCCCACGGTTGAAGAAAATCTGTAGAATAAACTTCTACATGAGTTCTACTTCTGATTGTTCTGTATAATAATTTATTCCAGGGAAAGACAGATTCTGAAGTGAAAGCTGTAGCAGGGACTTAACGACATTAGTCTTTTTCCATGGTGCCTTAAAGGTAAAGATGAATTTCTACTTTTAGAAAAGTTCTTCTGCTATACGCCCAAAATGTAGAGGGTCTTGTTCTTATCTACACGATAATTATTCACGGGTTTCTGTTACATGAGTATCGGGCTTCCCTTTGCTTTATATATTGAAGAAACTCTGGGCATAACAGGGCAGAAAACCAAGTTATTAGTACAAGTCTTCTATATGTATGTTTGCTTTTAAAGTTTTAATAGAAGTAGTACCACATGTGAAATTATAAGTTGATATGTAATTTCATTTCCTGACAATTAATAGTTGTCTTTTGTGTAATGTTGAACCAAGCAGATTGTCATCATGTGAAACTGGCTTAGTAATCAAAATCCTGGGAAATTTTTCAGAATGATCTGTGGCAGCCGATCTTTTCATGAGAACAACACATGACATATCTCGTTGATGTCGTTCAGAATGATTCTCTGATTTTACAATGTAATTATACCATACGGTTGAGGCTGGAAAGGAGTCAAATGTGGCAGTTGTGAATTGCAATTTAACTTGGTTTCCCTTTCACCCCCTATCCTTTCTTGGGACAATTAAAGATGAATATCAGATTAGGGTGTTTGATCCCAAAAATAATCTTTGTATCGACGTTGGTTGAACTATGATCTGAAATCTTTTTTTATTTTTTTCACTCAATGGCATTGGTTGGACCTAATGTCTTAGCCTTCCAATCACAGTCTCTCCTACCATGGGGATTGTGGAAAAGAATCCAGAAAGCATAAAATCGCAGCTACTTATATTTTTCTCATGTCCGATATCTTCCTTCCATGATAAGGTGTTTGCAGGTGCGTTTTGTTTTAACAGCATATATATGTAATTGTAGTATGCTTGATTCCGGAGAGCTGCAAGCTTGAAAAGTTGTATAAAGATGGAAGTTCCTGATATATAGAAAGTGTCAATTACATTCCTTTTCTGCCCTTTCCTTCCTCTACATTTTAGTTTTTTAAAAATTTTCATTTTCACACTTTAACTCTCAGGAGATTCAATACAAGTATTTCATTTGAATTCGAAAGATTTCATGTCAAATATATGAACTCATATAACGTGAAAATGTTGCACACATTAGTCCATGGAATTTGATTTTCTTGTTAAAAGGATAATATGATATAACATGAAATCTTTTGAAGATTAAAGTGTATGTATTTGATTTTTTTAATGATTAAAATGTAGATTTGCAGCAACAACAAAAATACCACCCAACATGTGCTATTGTCTATAACCATCATATTACATAGTTACCTCAAATAACAACTCAACAACTTTCTGAAAACCATGTAACAAAATTAAATCAGTCTTTGAGCAAGCACCACCTTGCAGTACTTGTATACATCTGCTATAATCTTGTCCATATTAATTGGTCGATAGTATACACTTCCACAGTTTCACATTAATAAAATACAGATGGAGCCTGGCGAAGCACTCGAGAATTTCCAAAATCAATAATAATGTATTCTCCTCCATTCAACTCTCAAATGCCCAGTTGCTTGATATGGTGCTCAATATCTTCAGGGTGATCCACGAATTTTGGGCGCTCTTTCTGTACCCAACGCCCATCTGGGCCCCTAACCAAGCCCTTGTTCAAATCTTGCCACCACGCTGGCGGCACCGAGTGTTCATCTGTCACAAAGTCACAGCTCTTGTTCACCAAAGCAACGTCCCTCCCAGTTGCTGACTCAAATCTTAGATTGCTACCATGGTATCTGCACATAATCATCAAACTTCACTTAGCCAATTTGAATAATCAAATTTTCTTGTGCGCATTATCATAGTCAACAGTTTCAAAGCCCACTCCTCCTTAATTACTTACTAAAGATACAAGAAAGTCAGCAATATATATCTTAATTCCATGCAGCAGTTAACTTGCCTCACTTTGCAATTTTAACTATTATCATCTTATCAGCACAAAGCCACATCGAAATTATCTACCCTGGATTATAACAATTATATCAATTTTTGTATGCCCTTTCATACACTACAATCTCATATGTTCACCATACCTTCCATATATTTGTTTCCACCAATAATTTAGGAGATTTCGCTCACATTCCGAAACTTTTGGCTGACACAATAATTGTTTACACATCACATCAATCATCATTGAGCCACGAAGGTATGGAAAGATCAGGATTCAATAAAAATTAAAGAAAAAATAGTAAATAAATACATAAATAATACAAGAAGAAGTAAATGTATTCTTCTCAATCTCGTGAACAAACACGTATTTTTGTTATTGGAAATTTTAACTAGCTTTCTTAGAAAATTGGCTAACAAAAATTCAAAATCAAAAGTTCACAATATTGATGAATGTTCTAACTGCAAAAGAAGTTCATCCTAACCAAGCCTTTTTATACCATAACATTCAACAATAATTGAATTTACATCAAACTTTCACCAATAGTTTTTTTTTTTTTTCAATGAGTGAGACTAAAATTCAAATCAAAAGCTTCAAACTACCGTGAAAAATTTTGCGGCTATCTATCCACTACCTTATTAGTTCTTATCTTTTTAATAGAAATGCCTTTTAAACTTATAGGTTAGACCTTGACCAAAAAAAAAATTATAGGTTAGACATCACTATAGATATCTGAAAACAAAATGTATAAACAATTGGTAATTTCAGTTGTGTTTATATATTATTCTTTATATACCAAAATAGGTGTCAACAACAAATTATGCTAAGATAACACGATATGCCTTTTAAAACTATTGGTGATCGGTATTATTGGTGGAAAGAAAAGAAAGGCAACTGCTTTAGTTAGGGACCATGGCCCTTCTGGTCCCATACTTCCCTCGATATGCGTCCTTGCTATTACACATACCAAATTCTATGTCCTTCAAGATAAGATATCATGGATTTGTTATCATCGATCTGTATACTATTCGTACTTGTTATACGAAATAGAAAAGTAGAGAAATTAGTTGTCTTACAGGATGATCAATTCGATCGGTATGGGGAGTTATCTCTAAAAAAAATAAATAAATAAACAAAGTATGGGAGTTATCTATACAAAGACCAGTGCATACCAATGTGTAGCATTACTCTTATGGTAAATTAGCGCGAGATTCAAGAACTATAATCACTCAAATCCAAAATCGGAAAGGATTATAAGAAATAAAAAAACAAAGAACCAACTAACAGTAGAAACAGCGGCAATAATAACAACAATAATAATCAGAGTACGGGAAATTTTTATAAGCTGTTAAGAAAGTAGATAAAAAAATATGTGAATTGAAAAAACAATGTGATGTTTCAATTATAATTTTGACACTTAATTTTATAAGCCATTTTTATGTTAATGCAATTACTTAAATATATATAACAAAGTAGTGTGAGATATTATAAATGTATGTGTTTAGCTTTTATTCTCTGTTTTTGGTTTTAATTAATAGATTATTTTTTATCAATATCTTGTTTTTAGGATTTTATTAAAAAATTACAAAAATAACAAAATCTTATTTGAAAATTGGAATCTTTTTTCGTTTAAATAAGGTTTTTGTTTCAGCCCCTTTGGGTACCAGTATTGATATCTTTTTAAATTTAAGAATTGAGATTTAATCATTAATTTTTTAAATATTAATAAATTTAGTTAATAAGACATATGATAAATTTTTAGCCATAAATTAATTAAATAATACCAATACCTATATATGAATTTTATATGGTAACCAAGAAATCCCCTCAAAATAAATTTGAAAAAACAGAGCATCCAAATAAACCATAAGAATTTCTATAATGTGTATAGCTGTGTTGAATTGAACACTGACCCGTCGAGCAGATGCAAATAAGCCTCCAAGTTATGCGCACAATAAGTACCACGATCGGGAATCAAGTAGGGTGATTTCTTATGGTCCAAAGCCAAGTCCACCCCAACATGGGTGTAACTCCAAGGCAAGCCTTGCGCCATGTTGAGGAGCCACGGTGCGGAATCCTCATTGATGAGGAACCCGGGGGACTTGGGCACCAGGTCATGAATGTTGCGAACTCTTAGCACCTTCACGCCGAGCTCGCGCTCCAACCTCTCCTTGAACCTTAAGTTCCCAACTCTTGGCCCTGCAAATGTCATGGCCGACACATGCACCCGGGTCCCGTCCTTCCTCATGTTCAAGCCCGTGTGTGCTATGTCAAAGGCACTCAACAAAGCGATTGCGCTACCCAGGCTATGCCCCGTGATGGTAATACTCACTTCCTCCTCTTGGTACTTCTCCAACAACCGTTTCACCTCCGTCAGGAGCTGTGTGATGTGATGATAGGAAATTAGGAGTCCTTACTGAGTTAGTTAGGGAAAAATAAAGGAGGTTACGAGAAATACGAAGGGATATTTGGTTGGGGAGTATAAATGAAAGCTAAATTTTTCATGAATGAAATTTATATGTAATTTTACATATATGGAGCTCGTCTATAAATATTTACATTCTTCTTTTACTCCCAAACCACACGTATAACGAACAAACCTGCTGTCGGGCAGAGTACTTGCAGAAGCGGCAGTTAGGCTCCTTGTCAGTGTATAGATCCAAGAACCCAGCCTCCACTTTCACATCCCCGCCGTCGGGGCAAGGAATCTCCGGCGATATGCTCCTCAGGTAGTTCTCAAGGTCTGCCACCCACTCCGTGTGAGTCACCGTTCCCCTCCACGCAATCGCAACATCCCTCCTCCCCAGCTTCCTGCTCGTCTCGTCATCCGAAACGGCGACGTATCCGGCCCAGTTGGCCCTCTCGCTCCACATCCTGTGCGGCCACCTCGACCTCTTGAAGAAGCTCGGGATGTTGATGTTGGCCGTCGCGTAGAAGTACCGCGACACCGTGTACCCCAAGTGGCCCAAATCGAGGGCCTCGAATAGCTCCTCGGGAGGGTACCTGCAGCTGCCGCAGTACTTGGAGTAAGGGTCGTAGTCGAAGGAGTCGTAGCAGGCCTGCACCATCTCCCCATACCGGATCAGCTCGGCCCGCATGCGAGGGTCTATTGGGTCTAGAAGCCCGGCCCAGTTGTCCTCGCCGTGGAGCTTGCGCCACACCGATGATATGTCTGCTTGTTCTAGTTTCGGGGGTGTTGGTCGTTGCTGTTGTTCTTGTGATACTGTGGTGTTGGTGTTGATGGCCTTGCATGTTGTGGATGTTGGCTTTCTCGTGACAGTTAGGGTTAGGGTTGGGTTGTTTTGGGCGAGAGATGATGATTGGTGGAGTTTGGGGGTATTGTTGTTGCTTGGTTGGACTTGGAAAGCAATGATCATGTTTGAGATTGAAGTGGTGGCCATTGCAGTGTCGGAAGAGATGGTTTTGGGACCAAGCTATACAAATGATATACAATAGTATGCTCTGCTGAAATTTAATATTCAAGAGTTGAGTTAGAGAGTATGCTGCTTAATTAGTTGGCTACAGTTATGTATGTGTGTATACTACTTATAACGAAAGAAATGAGATTTTTTATTTCATGAATTTTTTTTTTATCCAATCAATAATTTTCCGACTATGCAGCTCGCGTGATGAATTTGAAATCCTTCCGGGATGGTGCATGAATATATGACGATGTGATGATGTTGACCCCCCTTATAATAGTAGAAAACCACGTCATTTGTACTTGACATTAAAAAAAATGAAAAAAAGTGGGCCAACGGACATGAAAGTGTGTCGTTGGGCTCGTGAATTCACAGGAAAGGGAAAATTTTGATCTACATATATATATATATATATATATATATATATATATATATATATGATACTCCAATTTATTTTATTCTTAATTATTTGATTTATCTATGTGAAATTAATTGATGTGTTAAATTAATATTTGGTCCAATATAAATAGTATAGAAGTAATGGAATTTAGTCAGTATAATATATATAGCATATATTAAGAGATTTTTTTTAAAAGATAAAATATGATTCGCTTTATTTTTTGGGAAAAAAATATCTTATCTGCAATTTGTAAATAATAAGCGATCCCACTATCACTATATCTAAGAGTAAAAGTAGCACCCCACTACACACTACCCACACACTCTCAATTCTTATTTTTAACTTCCACCATTGAGTCCTAGCAAAGCATATGATTATACACTCTTTCACTTCCAAAAAAAATTTCCTCACTTCGTCTCTTCAATCATCTCCCAAAACTTTATGGTTAGAGTGATAATTGATCTCTATCCTCTCTAAACACAAGACCTCTTCACTTTTGAAGGAATAAAATTCATCATCAATTCTCCCTCTTGAAGCTGTGACACACCCAAGCACAAAGGAGAAGAATTTTGCCCTTTTTCGCTTCAACCATTTCTATTAAACTTCAAATTAAGTAAGGGCTTTTTGTGAAAAACCTTTCTATTTTATTGCTTTTGGTACATTCTATGTCTATACCATGAAAAATTCTTGTGATCGATTGCGTCGGTCTGTGTAGCTTTTCACGGTATTGTATTTATGCCTTTCTATTAGCTTCTTCCGAACGTAAATTAAAAAGGATACTCGATTTCAAATTCGTTATCGTAATACTTTGTTATTTTGTATACTGCATAAACTTTGCACTTGCTATATATATAGGTATTGATTGGTTTTGTTTGTTTACTTTCCGCTACGAATGCCGGGGCGTTGTTTTTAAGAATGCTATATATAAATATAAATATATATATATATATATATATATATATATATATAACATTTATAAAATACTAAATGCAAGTGCTATCATTTCTTCTGTTGTATATATAAATTTGTGTATATATATAGATATATAAGGCCTTGAAATGCATCTGTTTTATCTTCATATATAATTTTGATAGTACTCGACAGTGTACATTGCTTTAATCTAAATTTTACTTAAAATTTCTTTAGTTGCAATATGACGATATGCCTATTAAATGTGACTAGATGATGTCAAGATATTATACATATATGCATTTACATGAAAAGGTTAACAGATGTAATATTTACTATAATAATTTGGATCCTCTACTCTCCCACTGATCACCTATTTTAATTTATCCCCACTGATGTTTGCTAATGACGACTAGCTATTGGTATGAGCTAATTACCCACTGATTGACTAAATTTTGTGTATTAAGAAAAAGACTGAAAAAGATTGGGCTAATGGTCTTATGTGACTATCTACGAATTTCATTATTGTAGATATTAACTGGATTGTCATATATTCATGTAAATTTAGGAAGTGCATCCATAATAAGAATGATTATATTAAAAGACATGTCTACCTTGGGTAAAGATTTTTAAAACTTATTAACTAGATCTTAAAGTATGTTCACATTTTTCAAGAATAACCGAGGTGACTAGATGATTTCGATGACACTAATTTAATGTGTGTATTTATCCTTACTAAGAACTTTCGAGTTCTCATCCCTTTCTTTTTCCTGTCATCTTTAGATGTGGAGTAGGCTAGTAAGCCCCTTGAGGGAGCACGTACATGAAGAGTAGATAGGATTTAATTTCATTTATGATACTTTAGCTAAGTAGACTTGTTTAGGACCTGCTGGGTTAAGTTTAGTTTCAGTTTTCATTTTCAGTTTTCAGTTTTAGGATTTTGTTAAGGAAATACTGAAATTGAAAATAAAACTGAAAACTAAAATTTGTAGTTTTAGAATTTTTAGTATTTCCTTCATCAAATTTAGAAACTGAAAACTAAAACAACAGACCCTTAATTTTTCAATGTTTTAGTTTATTAATGACAGACTATTGTTAGCTAGAGATTATTTATTGTTTATGATATTTGATTAGTAGCTACTATGTATTTGTGAAATTGTTTACTTGTTATTACAATATACTATTTTAGAATTGTAAATTGATGAATGTGTTTATTATTACTTAGCTAGTTCTATTATAAATTAATACTACATATAATTATGTTATGTCAAGCTTTTAGTTTGATTTTTAAATAAAGAAAAAATATTATCATTATTTTTCTACCTATGTTATATTTTGAAACTGAAAAATCATGACATTAAAATGTAACAATTTAATAATAAATTCTAATATGACTTAAGCTTGTGGGAATAATTATTAGGATGTTACATACATTATTAGTAAGGGTTAACTTTTAATATTATCAAAAAGCTATTTTGGCAAAACCACTTGGTATCTAGCCTACTAGCCAATTCATCCGGATTCGAGTACTACATAAACTCATTATGGGTGCAACCTTCAGTCCAGTTTGCTCCATTCACCATTCCATGATCTGAATCCTAAACGTTACTTAAGGGACCTAATGCCTCATCCTGCTAGGTGAACTAGTAGTTAGTTATAATAATAATAATAATAATAAAATTATAGTGGATAACTATTTACTATGTTAATTACTCATTATAATTTAATAATTTTTTATAATTTTATTATATGACAGTGTGAGTACATAAAATTATCTTTTACTATTAATTCATAATAACTTGAGCTGCTACGCACAATAAAGTTCAAGAGATTTAGTGGACTGAGTTTCAACTTGAAAATTATGTTTTTTCCTTGTTAAGCAAACTGTCACTCAGTTATGTTAAGCCCGACTAAGATCAACTTTTTTTAGGTGCACTGGAATTTTAACAATAATGAGGTTTGAATTTATATCTTTGTGTTAACTATTCAAATCCCTCATCATTAGTCTAACCCTAGTGGCTCAACCAAGATCAACTTAGCTCATTTTTACTTGTTGAGCTAATTGTCTTTCTTCTTCTTCTTTTTTAAATTTTTCATTCCCTTTTCTCTTTTTCTTCAATTCCTTAATTATTGCATAGGTTTAGTTAAGGGAATATAAAATAAGGATAAAGATGCCCAAAGAAAAAAAAAACATATCCAAATAATTCTCAAATGATGAATAATTTTAGGCAAAAAATAATTAATTAAAATATTACTTTTGATGAAGGAATTATAACACAATTATATGAAAGTTTATTCTGTACATGTTTCACGAGGGAAGTTGTACAAACGCACATGCCTAAGCTTGATATTATTTTACCAAACGGATAACGATTGTGTTGTTTGTGAGCAGGCAATCAATTCGAGGAGGCATCGCCTCGTGGACTATTATTTCAAGCTGAATTTTCTTTTAAAATATAATGGGGAAAAATAAAGGGAAATTGGGAATTCTTTTAACCAAAACTAAAATAAGCTGTCATTTGTTCTCAAAATTCAATGATCACAAGTGTTGAATAGAAAATATTATCCTCCCCGCATTTTATAAGCTTTGAATAGGCATATTATAAGCCATTAGGATTAGTGTAATAGTGAGGGGTTTGGATAGAAAATATGAAATTTTAGATTCAAACCTCAATGCGAATGATATAATTTTCAAATTACAAAAAAACAATAATAAACGTATTATTATTAATAGTAATGTATATCACGTTGAATATTTACATAACTGAAATCAATATTTATATTTATACACTCGTGGAAAAGATAAATAACACATACTGTTCCTGAAATTTCTTTATACTGGGACCTTTTCTTTCTAAAAATTAATGCATGTGCTATCTAAGGTCTGTTTAATTTGAATTTTCAGTTTTTAGTTTTTATTTCTAATTTTTCAGAAATTAGGAAAGAAAAGCTGAAAATTTGAAAACTTAAAAATTGAAAATGAAAACTGAAAACTAAACCAACCAGAACCTAAATGTCATTAGCGGAATATTTGTGTTATTGTTGGAGAGAACCCATAGTCTCCATTTAATTCTTAAATCTGCAGATACTTTAATCACGCACGAGTCAGAAGTGTTGGAAGAAATTTCTCGCGACTCTCCTTCACCTACCATGCCATTGACAGCTTGTTAATCATTACTCAAAAAAAATAATCCAAAAAAAAAAAACAAAAAGAGAATATAGAGCTAGGGAGCCAAAAAACAAAAGCACTTAATGGATGAATTACAGTGATTAATGTGATTGCTTAATCACAATAATTAAGATACACACTCTCACTCCCCAAATGAGTGAAATGACAGCCACTGCTAGCATATATGGTCATTGTTTCAATTAATCTCAACTTCCTCGTCTTTTTTCATTGGACACCCTAAGTTTGATGTAATTCTCTTACATGAAGAATAAGTATTTTTAATATTAAAAGTGTCAATAAAAATATTATTAAAAAAATTAATTTTAATGTAAATTAATCATTGAAAATATTTATAATCTTTTATTGATAATTATTAATATGTCAATAAAAGTTTATAAGTATTTTCAATAATTACTTTATGTTAAATTTATCATTTTAACAATACTTTTAATTATTAATATTTTTAATATTTCAATTGTTAAAAATACTTATTAACCCACAACTCACATACATACCTTTTGGAGGGAAGCTCATGCCTCACATTCTCACTCGTGCTACTCGATCTTGACCTTACCCTGCTAATTAACCCAAAAACTCACTTAGTAATATGTTATAGATGGAAAAAAAAGTCTAACTTTGGGATTTTGTCGTTGTTATGAGGTTTACATTTAAATCTGACTCTCTTTTTTTTTTCCTTTTTTAATGTTGAAGTATTGTTGTTGAGGTTAATTGCTATGCCTAACTGGATTTGAATTGTGTTATTCCCGTGCATTTAATTTGTTTATTGGTGTGGTGCTAGAAAAGTGTATATCTATTTTGTGTTTGTGAAAGAAGCTGGAAGCTCTCTTTTGCTGCCAAGGGGGTTGATGTCTCTGAATGGAAGGGAGACATGACCGAGAATGACTTGGATCGAGATGCAAACTCAGGATTTGAAGATCAGATTTTCAACAACATTAATTAAATTCCTGATTGACGCTAACATATGTTCCTCCTTATTATGACTAGATATGTTCCTTCTGCTGTGTTTCCACAACAACTATAGCAATTGCACCGGCTGGTCTTACTAACGAACAGGTGAATATTGAACTATGACGCGTCTGAACCCGTTGACATTAATAGTAATGATCTTCCAAGATCAGTATCCTTTTCACTCAGCTCCTAACATTAATTAATTAATGATCTTTCGAAATGAATATCCTTTTCACTCAACGATGCATAAAATTGAACTTCTTACGTACGGTTTGGACCGGCTGTCCAACAAGGTGAGCTCTAGCATACCTTAATGTTAGCACGTTCTCACGTAAAAATGATATTATTATTTTCATTTTATAGATCTTATGTAGCCTAATAATAAATTGAATATGTAAATGATAAAGTTGTTGATACAATGTGTTAAAGTTACTTCGCGTGAAACAAAAGTTGCTGCCCTAACATTTGTAGTACCTATAGCAAAATAATTTACTTGTTTCTCTTCTCTTATTTCTCTCTCACCCAGGTTTACAATTTTTTGCATATAGGTTTATAATTTTTTGTATACAAGTTTACAATTTTTTGCATCCTGATTTACAATTTTTCTGTATATGATTTCACATTTAATCCTAAATTTGTTTAGTATGTGTCATCAATTGGTTTACAACTTTTGCATACTAATTTATAACTTTTTACATATTTGTTTATAACTTTTTGAGTATTGGTTTATAACATTTCGTAACTTGCATTTACAATTTTTTAACTTCAATTTCTAACAATAACAGTAAATCTCAACTTCTAGAGTTATTTTCAATTCGTTTTGTTGCTGAAAAAATTGGAAAAAAAAATCATTCATATCTTAAGACATAAACCATAAACACATGAAAAATCAAATTTCATGATTTTTGTCAACTTATGTCTTAATAACGTTGATTAAGGAATTCAAATTGAAGTAATTTTAAAAGTAATAGTTAATAAATCTAATTCATAAAATATTCTTACAATACATATAAAATTCAAAATATTCAATTTTATATTATTATCGTTTCATTTGGTTTAATTGTAAATCAGTTTACAACATTTTATGTACAAATTTACAACTTTTTACATATAAGTTTACAATTTTTTTATATATAAGTTTAATAGTTTAATATATTGTAAATGTGTGTTATGAAATGTTGTAAACTAATGCCTAAAAAGCTGTAAATCAATATGTAAAAATTTGTAAATTAGTACACAAAAATTATAAGCCAATTGAACACATATAAACAGTTAAAGATTAAATGTGAAATCATATATAAAAAAATTGTAAAGCAGTATCTAAAAAATTGCAAACCAATACTTATAGGATTGCTACCCACCTGCCACCGGTCATTGACAAAAATAAATTTGTATCTTTTCATATCTCACCAATCATTGTCGGCTCGCCCATCGCCCATTGCTGAACACCCGCCCGCTTGCCACCAGCACTGGTCGCTACTGGCATCCTATATATGTACCACCCATTGTTGATTGTCTGCGTGTATATATATATTGAAGTTACAAATCACATATTCAAACAATAGAAATGGAATTGAACTTAAATTCTAATTTCGAATCCTAATTTTTAATAAGAGCCAAACAGAAAATTTATAATTATGAGTTAATTACAATTCCACGCACCAAACAAACTGTAATATTATTTGAACCCCACCCAGAAAATCCAAGACACCAACACCTGATAATTGTGAGCAGTGGTTGAAGTGCAAAGCTTTCGATTGTAACAAATCTTGAGTCATGGTTCAAACTAAAGATGGCTCTAATCATACTTGAGTGTATTAATAAATAATAAAACAGAACTATGCTAGACTTTAGCGACTTGGATATCTAAGAAAGATTTGGATTTGGATCTCTAAAATGATGATATTTGTAAAGTCAGAAAATAATAAAGGGTTAAACCATCCCTCGATCATTTCATGATGCCCACTTACAATAATAGTTATTGGTGATTTAATGGTGGTTAATTACTCACTTTCTCACTCTATAACCACTAATATTTTGGAGGATTCTAATCCAAAAGGTATACATAGTTTTTAAGGATTTAATTTTGATGTACTAATAGTGTAAATAAGTTTTATATAGTTATTTAATTATGTATTAAATTATTAACAAAATACAAGGATGATAAAGTGAATTTTTTTATCGTCAAATGGCACTACTCTTGAATTAATATACGTTCTTCAATTCATTTTCTGGATATATCCCAATAAAGTGAATGTTTCCACGTGCCATCAATTGCACAAGTTGGTCTTACTAGGGTACTAGTTATAGAACTATGATGTGTCCGAACCCATGACATTTAAGTCTTTAATTAATGATCTTCCAAATATTTCAATGACTTGTGCAGATTTATCGGTGCATAAATTTTTTTGATGGTTTGCACAGGCTGCCGAATAATATGTGATGATGACTTCTTCATAAACTATGAGGCGACTATACTCTACGTCTGGTGTATCAGACCCATTTTTTATGAAATTAGTAGTCTTTGCGAAAACAATGGAGTTCTGAGTTTGGGCAGTCGTGCAGAAGATTCGCCTGAAAATAAAGAGAGTTTTGGGAGGGAGGTGTGGGTGGGTTATGTTTAGCTTTGAGCCTCGGTGACATTTGATTAATCTGTTCAAAATAAAAAAAAACCATATGATAAATTATTATTCATTATGATAATCAGTTATACTATATTTGCCACTGTTGAAGAAATCTGTGCAATAACTTCTATTGAGTTCTGATTGTTCAGTTTAATTTATTTCGGGAAAGACTGATCCTGAATTGAAAGCAGTAGCAGGAAAGTAACATCATTACTCTGCTTAAATTGTTAAGCTTAACCAAACCTGCCGGTGCCTTATGGGTAAAGATGAAGTTTTACTTTTAGATATGTTTGGATGAGAAGTAGAAATGAAGGCAAAAATTACATACAAAAGTGTTATGTATAAAATAATATATGAAATTCATTCAAAAAAAATTTATCCTTCAGCCTGCAAACTTACCCTTATGGTATGTTTGGTATTAGGTGAAAGATGAGATGAAAATTTTTATAGATGATATCATAAGTAATTTTTATACCTAAACTCATCATGGAATTTTTCTCCCATTGTTACCCGGCCCCACAGCAAATAAACTCATCATCCTTAGAAAGTATTATACTGTATTCCCGATGTGTTGATGCATGATTGCCTTGCTGTCACTCTGCAAGCATTGTGTGTTTATGTTTGCTTTGTATATTGAAGAAATTCTTGGCGTAGTTCGTAGGGCGGTATTCTTCAATTTGTATGCTTGCTATGTCTTAATGCGTATCTAAATTCTAAAATTGGTTGGACTATGATCTCACTCAATGACATTGGTTTGAACCTCACGCTTTGGCCTGTCGATGATCACACCCTGATTGTCCTACTGCGAAGATTATGGGAAAAGAAACCGAAAAAACATAACTTTGAGATGACTATTCAGTCTCTTATATGTTTGCCGGCCCGGCGTTACCAGTAACTTCCTTCTATGATATGGTGTTTGAAGGGGCGTTATTTATTTATTTGGGTTTAAAATGTGTGTTGCGTTTGTTTTAGTAGCGCTTATAATTGTAGCATAAGTAATTCCTAAGGGCTTCAAGCCTGAAAAGCTATATGAAGATATGGAAGTCGCTAATATAACAGGGTTGCGGCCCCCCAAAAAGAGTAACTCACATCTTTTTGTTGCCTTGTTTCCCACCTTTTTACTAATGAAAACAGGTATAAATAACCACCATGTTACATATTTAGTAATCTCAAATAACTACTCAACAGTAATTGTCTAAAAACCAGGTAACACAACTAAATCGGTATTTGATGCAAGTATCACCTTGCAGTACATGTATATCCACGTTTTTCTTTTTGTTTTTGGGTAAAAAAGATATCCACGTTAGTTAGTCAGTAGTATACACTTCCACAGTTTCACCATAATAAAATCCAGATCTAAATTTTGCTTGCGCTTAAGCCAAGAACTCAAGATCCAGAACCTCGCCCAAAATCATAATAAGATTACAACATACTCTCATTTATATATGTATTCTTCAACTCTCAGATGAATTAGCAAGGCCCAGTTGCTTGAGATGGTGTTCAATATCTTCAGGGTGATCAACAAGTCTCGGGCGCTCAGCCTGCATCCAGCGTCCATCTGGGCCCCTGACCAAGCCCCTATTCAAATCTTGCCTCCAAATTGGTGGCACAGAGTGTTCATCTTTCAGAAAGTCACAGTCCTTGTTCACCAAAGCAACGTCCCTCCCCGTCGTTGACTCAAATTCACGATTGCTCCCGTGGTATCTGCACATACTTCATCAAACTAAATTAGCCAATATAATCTTAATAATCAGCTTTGTTGCGTGCATTATCATAATCAATTGTTTCAAAATCCACTCCTTAATTACTTATACAGTTATACCGGATACAGTTGTTAACAATATGTGTATATGTATCTCCATCAGAATTTAATGAAGCTATTGGTTTGGCAGTAACTAGCTTACTCCTCTCTGCAATTTTAGTCATAAACATCTCATCAGCACAAAGCCACAGTGTCACTTCAATCCTCTGTGCTCTTTCTTTCTCACTATATCTCTTCTCAATAATATATATATATATATATATATATATATATATATATAGTGATGAAATCACCTATAATTTTTTATTTAATCAATTTTTTTCAAACATCCATAATTTAAATACAAAATAAAATTTAATTGAAAGAACATAGAGCAGAACAAAAAGAGAGCATGGAAGAATTCAATACGTTATTTTCTATCCAGATTTTATAACAATTTCATCAGTTTTTAGGTCCCTTTCACACAATTAAATCTCATATGTCTTTTTTATGTATGGTTATAAATTAAAAATGGATAGAAATTTTCTATCTCTATTTATGTTTTCTAATTATATATTAATACATAAAAGATATACATCATATATCTAATAATTAATAAATTTTTAAATTTATTTTTATTTTTATTTTTTATATACTAATAAATAATTAAAAAAATAAAGAAGGAAACACCGTATAAGAATCGCAGCCATACATGCAACAAACACTACGTCCATGACTTTGACTACAACCCAATAATTGTTTACACGTCACATCATTTTGCCACACATGTATGGAACGATCAGGTTTCGATTACGGAGGCCAAAATGTAAACATCAAGTGTAAGCAACTAAATAAATGTTTTCCAATTAACCGAATATACTAAAATGAAATGTTATAACTCATTTATTCATTAAAAAATTAATAAATATGTCTCATCATTCAATCAATTAAATTCAGGTAAAAGTTCTGGCTATCCTATATTTTTCATAAATAAATAGATAAATAATGCATTAAGAAGTAAATGTACTGCCCTCGAGTACTTGCACCTATTTTTTTTTGTTTAGAAATATTGACTATTTTTCTTACTCGTATAATGTTGGTTAACAAAACCTCAAAATTAAATGTTCACACTTTTAAGTTTTAATGTTCATACAGCTAAAGGAGTTCAGCCTAATGCCTTTTTATACCATAATGACATTCGTCAACAATTGAATTCACACCGAACTTTTCACCAATATTTTTTGCAGCAAATGTGAAAAAACCTATGAAATCAAGATATAAAACATCAAAACAATTTTGCAGCTGTCCTTTGCCTTTTTGATTAGTCCTTATCTTCAAAAATTATTGGTGGTAGCTAGGTATTATTTGTGGTGAAATTAAATACTGAAGTCTTAATTTAAAACTTCTCTGGGACCAGACCATGCCGCCCTTAGTGCGTCCGTCTCACGCATATGAACTCTATGTTCCTTTCTTATTCTCTTTTTAAATACATTACAAGTTAGTTCTTTAAATTTTAAAAATTTTAAATTGAATATTTTAAAAGTAAATTAATCCTCTTTATAATTTTATATAGCATAAGGATCAATTAACTATATAAAACTCAAAAAATCAATTTAAAAATGGATTTTAAAATTTTTAAATTAAAACTATTTATCTCTAAATTCCTATTTGGTATTTAGTCTATCTTTTGTACTTATTGTCTGAAATTGAAAAGAAAGAAATCTCTCCTTATTCAGGATCCATTCAGCATTTGGTGTATACGACGTGAAGGATGCGTTTGTTTGGACTTTTTAATTTAAATTATTTTTTTCATTTCAAAAAATCACTGTTTATATATTTTAATAATTTTTAAAATATGATTAAAATTAAAAAAATCAGTTTATACCTTTTTTAGGAGTTAAAAATCATAGCTTTTGAAAAATAAAATTCAATTTTAAATTTTTTCTTCCAACTAAATATATAAAATTTAAATTTTATTATCACTTTTAAAATATAAAATAAATGCACCTAAACACCATGCGTATTCATTGTGTTTTGTGGTAAATCAACCTACAAAACATTAGTGTGAGATTCAAGGACCAAAATTACTCAAATCCAAAATCAGAAAGGGCCATGAGCACAATAATTAACCAAGAATACACAGAATCAATAACAATCAACAATAATAATAATCGGAGTAATGATGCATATTTTAAATTTCCAAATTTATCTCTTTTATGTAGTGTGCACAATCTCAATTGTTGGCCAAAAAAAAAAATTAATGAATGATGACTTAAGAACTTATAAGCCAAATCATATATGTATAAATAATTTGTCATTAGTTGAGTTCTTTTTTTATCAAGAATGGAAATTATTTACTAACACACAACAGTTTTTATGAGCTAAATCCAAAATACTGTCTATATATATATAAAATTGTTGGATTGAAGAAGACTCACCCGTCGAGCAAATGCAAATGAGCCTCCAAGTTATGGGCACAAGCACTATCACCATTGGGATTCAAGTGGGGTGATTTCTTATGGTCCAACTCCAAGTCCACCCCAACATGGGTGTAACTCCAAGGCAAGCCCCGTGCCAGATTGAACAGCAACGTTGGCGAAGTCTCGTTGATGAAGAGACCTGGCGACTTGGGCACCATGTCATGAGTGTTGTGAACCCTAAGCACCTTGACGCCGTGCTGAGACTCCAACCTCTCCTTGAATCTCCAGTTCCCCACCCTCGGCCCCGAAAACGTTAGAGCCGACACGTGCACGCCACTCCATCTCTCTTCACGTTCAACCCGGTTTCCGCTATGTCAAAGGCACTCAATATGGCCAAGGCGCTCCCCAAGCTATGCCCAGTTATGGTGACACTTATTTCCTCCTGTTGGTACTTCTCCACCAACCGCTTCACCTCTGAAAGGACCTGTGTGATGGGAATTAATTATATTAATGTTGAGTAGGTTAGGCAAAATAAAGGGAAACACAAGTTTCAGGCTTGAAGCCAAAATTGTAGCAATTGCTATTAAATTAATTAGTTAATTGCAAATAATTATTTATATATGCAAGAGAGGTATGCAATATCTTCAGCTAATTGTGTTTTTTCATTTTTTTTTGGGTTACATTCGTGTTTAGTTTAATATATATATATATTCGACTTCCAATCAAGTTTTTATCCATTTATCATTACACTTAAAACATTAATAATTAAATCAAAGTAAGCTATTTTGATCTTTTAAGATCAGGTAGATATTATTTAGTTAATTAGTTGGTAAAAGACAAGTGGCGTTAATTTAGCTCTTGACTGAAACAACACGATATTAATTTAACTATTGAAAATATTGACATTGACTTATTTATTTTTCAATAAAAAATAAGTTCGATTAAATTTCACAATTATAAAAGCTGAGACCAATCTAACCTTTTCAACAAGCAAAAAAATACAGTAATATCAATTTAGTTTTTAATTGAACACCTATACCCTTGATATTCCTTTCTTAGAAGCAGGTCATGATACCTCCTTGAACAATTTATAGATATCACGTTGGAACTTGGAAATATTTATCACATCATAAATTATGTGAACTTAAAACATTTAATTTAAGAGTTGCTATACATTATCATCTAAACATAACATCGTGTAAGAAAAAATTGATTTTAAAATAACTTTATGTAATTAGGAAACTAAATTAATATTAACATAACCTTTTAAGAGAACTAATTATTACGGTTAACTTTTACCAATTATATATATTTTTTTATTTTTTATCATACAATTAAAATATTAATATCCCCTGTACGATCAATCACCTAAGTAAGGAATCATACTAATCCTGTCTCTATTTTTTACATAACATAAGTACATATAAATCTAGAAATTGAATCCAAAATCACATATTAATGATATATGTGAGTTTGGATTTTAGAAGAAAAAATTTCAATGTACAAATTCTTCTTTTTCTTGGTTTTTTCCTTTCCCAGCCCCTTCAAAATCAAGATCTAGACTCAAACATATCTTTTAGCACTCCGAGCCTCTTTCACTTGAAAGAAGGTATTGTTATTCTTTTACCAATTTATATTAGGGTTTTGCTTAGATCAATGATATAAAAAATAAAAATAAAAAAAGATTTAGAAGTTTTTAACAGGTTCACACTTTGGATACATCAAGTTAGTTTTTTTCAATGCTAAAGTTTTTATTTTCTTAATTCCTTAATCAATACCCTATATAAGATAATTATAATTAAGAGGACTGATTAGATAAATCTTTTATGTTATTGTATGAAATAGTAAAGGTCAAAAACAAATAATTAGATTGAAGTTACAATAAATATAAATTAATGTTATGGTTATGAAGGGATCGGACCTGCTGTCTGGCAGAGTACTTGCAGTAACGGCAGCTGTTGTCCTTATCAGAGTAGAGATCCAAGAAGCCAGCCTCCACCTTGACGTCCCCGTCGGGGCAAGGGATCTCCGGCGAGACAGGCCTCAGGTAGTTCAGCAGGTTCGACACCCACTCCACGTGCGTCACCGTCCCCCTCCACGCAATCGCAATATCCCTCCTCCCCAGCTTCCTGCTCGTCTCGTCATCCGAAACGGCGACGTACCCCGCCCAGTTGGCCCTCTCGCTCCACATCTAGTGCGGCCACCGGGACTTCCTGAAGAACTTGGGAAGGTTGATGTTCGCCGTCGCGTAGAGGTAGCGCGTCGCGGTGTACCCTAAATGGGTCAAATCGAGGGACTCGAAGAACGAGTCCAGCGGGTACCTGCAGCTGCCGCAGTACTTGGAGTAAGGGTCGAAGTCGAAGGAGTCGTAGCAGGCCTGGGCCATCTCCCCGTAGCGGATCAGCTCGGCCCGCATGCGGGGGTCCATTGGGTCCAGAAGCCCGGCCCAGTTGTCCTCGCCGTGGAGCTTGCGCCAGACAGAGGATATGTCTGGTTGTGGTTGTTTTGGGGTGAGGGTGTTTCTGGTATTTGCTGCTCTTGCTGTTGTGTTTGGACTTCTGTGATGGTGGAGGTTAACGAGGAGTTGGTGTTGGTGGCCTTGCATGTTGTGAATGTAGGTCTTCTTGTGGTGGTTATTAGGGTTGGGGGTTTTGGGAGAGAGATAATAGTGATGGTGGTGCTTGGATCAGTCTTGGGTGATTGTTGCTGGGTTGGAAGGCCATGAGCATGTTTGTGATCGATGTAGTCGCCATTGGGGCTTGGGGGTGATGGGGGGCTGGTGATTACTCACTGCAATTTGAGTACGAATTATAGGGTAGTGCTTAGTTTGGTTACGTATTTTATAGAGAGAGGAAATATTATTGGTGTGTTCTAGTGTGCCTTGTGTTCTATACAAGGAATAGTGAAGTGATGAGGTGGTGAACAGTGATTGAGACATGTGGATGTGGATGTGGATGTGGTAACTGTGGCTGAATGCTCATGAGCAAGCATCAAGGTCACTCCATCGTCATAACACACGTTAAAAAATAAGCACACATGGCACGCACCAGCCCCCATGCCAACCTTGTCCTCCGTTCCATCACCAAACCGATTATGTTCGTAGCTTTTTTCCTTTTATGGTCAGTGTGCATAGCTTTGTGTGTGTGTGTGTGTGTGTGTGTGTGTGTGGGGGGGGGGACTGCTATGTGCCATTGTTGTTGATGATGGAGTGACCCTGTAATGCTGGCTGAGGAGGGGAGAAGGATGAGTTTGCCAACATTTTTATTCAGATTCAGCCACATTTAGTAAGTGTAGTTAAACATAATAACCCGAACATATTGCATCCACATCCACATGTTTTAATCATTGTCTACCACCCCAACACTTTGCTATTCCTTGTATAGAACACAAGTCAGTCTAGAACACACCAATATTATTTTATTTCACGATTTTTCCACCTTGGGATCTCAAGGACGGTGCATGATGAATGTGATGACAAGAAAAGCTAATCATTTGTTTATAAACATTGACAAGTAACACTGCATTTTGATTTGAGTTTTTAATTTTAAATTTTATAAAATAAAAAGATATTAAAAATTAAAAATTAAAATTTATAATTTTTAAAATTTTTAATTTTTTTATAAAATATAAAAAATTAAAAACTAAAAACCCAAACTCAACCTATAAAATCCACATGACATGTGCGCTAAAATAATTGGTAGGAGTGGAAGTTTGTACATATCAAGTCGGCAGATAAGATGCATTTAAGTCAGATTCGCTATTTCATTAGCATTAATAATTTAAGCTCATTTATTAAATAACTTAAATCTAAGTAGTTTATTTTTAAGCTATTAGAATTAGTTTAATAATAAAGAATTTTGATAGTATACTTGAGGTTTTAGATTTAAACTTCAATACAATTAATGTAATTTTTGAAATCCTAAAAAAGAATAACAATTATTTTTGGGTAATTTTATGGAACCCAAGCTAAATTTTAGATTTTAAAACCCTTACCTATATAAACCAATAAGAACTCTCTCTCTCTCTCTCTCTCTCTCTCTATATATATATATATATATATATATATATATATATATATATATATAATAAACATGTATAAATATTTTTTGTTAAAATTTAATTTTATAAAGGAATACTTAAAGAAATATAATTTTTAGAATGAATATTTATTTTTTATAAAATACAACTCTTTACTTAAAAGATGACATTATTATATTTTTATTCTCTCTATTTCTAAAATATATATTTCTGTCTACTAAATAATTAAGATAAACTACATTTTAGTTTTTTTTTCGTTTGTTAATTCTCTATTTTCTCTTATTTATAATTTTATTTTTGACCAAAATAACTTTCGTTAAAACTTATATGTTTCAATTCTTAATAAAAGAAAGCATACGTGATTTATAATAATATAAAATGTTTAACATTTTATTATTACTGTATCAAGAGAATAATTATTGATATTAACAATAATTTATAATAACTATTTTAAACAAAATTATATATTTTCTTAATTATTAATTTTAGAATATTAGTGTACATTTTTCTTTTTATATTGAAACAACAGTATTCTTCTCATTACCCTCTTCATGATTTCTTGCCAGGGCATTATTTTGTATATGGGTTTAGGGTAATGATATATGTATAATATTAGAATTTATAAAATTTATGTGGAATATGGTGTTTTTAAATACAAATCATTACGTAGCAATTTGCATATAATATGAATTAAAAAATGTGTATTTTTCAAACACAAATCACTAGATAGCGATTTATGTTATAAAATAATATTTTAATTTATTTTTTCAAATACACACAAATTGCTAGTGAAAAATTTTATTAAAAAAATAATATCTTAAATCACTATGAAGTGATTTGTATCAAAATCTATTAAAAAAAAATTTTATTTACCTATATAAACTTCGTCTATGCTAAGCTAGCTCAAATTACATGTAAATTGCTACAAACGATTTGTGTTCAAAAACACCATATTCCACATAAATTTTGTAAATTTCAATATTATACATATATCATCACTCTACATCCATATACAAAATAATGCACCTGATTTGTCATTATACACCATATTACCAAATATTTTTATTTTTATATGAATTTCTAATATTAATAATTAAAAAATATGTAACTTCTATTTTTTAAAAATAATTATTATTACTGTTAATATTTGTTTTCTTAATATAGTAAAATTTATAAAATTAAATAATACGTATAAAGTATATATAATCCCTGTGCATTGCATGGGTTTATTTATATTTTTCTATAATTTATTTTAATAAAATAATCTTGAAAATGAAATTGTGATAGTGATTTATAATACAAAAACTAAAAAAATACAATAACAAAAGTTTTCTATTAATATAACATTATGTTCATAAATTTGAAATTTAGTTCACTGTAGAATAGAATAAAATATAATAATAAAATATTTCTCATTAGTATTATATCAATTAAAGTTAATACGATTTCCATCAAATAATTTATTTTATATTTTATAATTAAATATTATTTTTATTTGAAAACTTGAGTACATTTTTTACTACTAAATAAACAAATGCACTTAGAGAAAAAATAATATTTATTGATGATAGTTCCAATTTTTATTTTGGATATCTTAGATAGTATTTAAAATTACAATCATTTAGGTAAAATATAAAATATATTGTATTTTAATTGTAATAGATGTCAATTATTATAATTTTTAATTGTTATAAACACATCGTATTTATAGATATTTTTAAATCTACAGTGTAATCTATTTTTACTTGTACAATGTAATGATGAAATATTATTCACTAAAATTTATAAATAATAAAATATACTAATTGAAAAAAATTGGACGCGTAGTTGTTCATGTAACTCTTTAAAGTTATTATGAGGTTATCTCGCTCAAAAAGAGAAGGTCGAAACACAAATTAAATACATAAAATTTACCAAAAAGTTGATTATATGTAATATTTATAAATAAGGATAAAATAAGTAAAATGTAAAGAAGACCAAAGATAAAATATGTGACAAGTTATGAGTTTGGATTAATAGTTACTTGATCACATTTTTTAATCTATTATTTATTGAAACTTAACAGTTACCTTATTATTTTAAGTTATTTATTAATAAAAGTCAATATATTCTTAACCTTTTGAATAATTTAAAAGTGAAATAATTTCTTTGTTCAACTTCAAATAAAGTTAACTATATATTTTAATATTTAAGAAATTTAAATTTAAATTACAAAAATTATGTTACCATAAGCTTACAAATTACTGTAATTATTTAAATTTTAACATTATATAATTTACAGATAAAAGATTACTATACTATTATGTTCGAGCAAATAAAGCGTCATGCGAAACTATTTTTCAAAAGGATGTTAAGGTCTTTTAGTTCTTTAAATTTGATTGTAAAATAACTTAAAAGTCATTTTTGGGTTCTTTTAAAGAAAATTTATTTAACCTTTTTTTTCAAATGTCAAGTAGACAATTCTCAAAATTGAAAACGCAAAAATTGTATTATCATGAGTTGAGAGTGAACTAATTTTTTAAAGAAATGTGTAGGTAACTTCTTCATTCAAATTTTCCTTTAAAAATGAATTTGGCTTTGTAGTGGTTAAAATTTTAAGTAGATTATTAGTTCTTAAAATAAAAATTAAAAAATATGTTATCATGAGCTAGAAGATTAGAATAATTTTAAATTTTAAATAAACAAATTTAATGGTAAAAATTAATATTGTCATATGCAATAATATTAAATAATATCATTATGTAATTATTGTAAATTAGAGTAAATTTTAATTAAAAATTTAATGAATCATATAATAATTAAAAATATGGATGGTGAATATTAATAGTTTAACTATTACTTTTATACATAGTTAGATTGCTACGTTGAATAATAAGACTATAATTATAAATTAGAATTAATTTGATAATTAAAAATATAATGAATTATGAAGTAAATAAAAGAATGGAGTAAGTATTAAATAAATAGTATAATGAATTTTACTTGTATATAGATATATAAATATATTAATATTTTATATTATTACAAGCTACATATATTTTATCTTGTAAAAAATTAAAATATATGAGTTTTAATCAAAGTTATTTTGGTAAAAAATGAAATCATAAATATGAAAAAATAGCGAATTAACAAACAAAATTAAAAATAAATTAAAGGGTAACTTATCTTCATTGTTTAGGGGACAAAATTATGTATTTTAGGAATAAAAAGGATAAAAGTGTACTAATATCATTTGTTAAGGAAATAGTTGTGTTTTACAAAAAAAATCATATTATAAATTTTATTCCTATAAGTACTATTTTACAAAATTAAATTTTACAAAAATAATATTTACATGTATTTATTATAAATCTATATGGAGATTTTTTTTTTGTCCAAGTAGGCAAGGGTTTTAAAAACCATAATTTGGCTTGGGTACCATAGAAGAACCCATCATTTTTTTTCCATGTTTTAAAATATCTACCAATTTACAATATCTATGTAGTATTAGTTTTTTCTTCCATTTATACCCTTAATGGAAATGTATTAGTTAAGTAATCAATATATTTATCAAGATAACTAATAATAATTATACAATAATAGTTTTGTCAACTTACGCATGTAAGTTTATACATCTATCAATTTTTTTTTATTTTCCTTAATATGTATTGTCTGGTTTTCGATAGTTATTTTGGAATAGACAGAGTATATTATTATTAATTATTTAATTATTTTTCTAATCATTGCCCTTAATGATTTCAATAAAAGCAAATTTAAAACTTTTCTAATGAACTCTACATTTTTGTTTTTGGTACATGAGCAAAGGAAAGCAAACAAAAGAAAAAGTTTATTTCAAGAAGCGAGCCCTCATTGAGTCCCTAAGAAGAACAAGATGCATATTTCTTGGTAGTGTTAATCAAACCCAATCTTTATCTGCTGAAACAACTCCCAACGTAGCAAGAAAGTTCGCAGATTTACCTTCTCAAAGCACGTGTTGTAAAGAGCACCTCTCGTTTACGATAAACCAAACGTTTGATGTCATGAACTAAGCTACCATAAACATAAAAAGAAGGCATATCCTCTTGAATCATTAGAAATAGAATCTCAAGACAATTTAGCTCATAAAAAACATTTCTGAGACCATAGTTCAAGACATAGTCAATCCCTTGTGAACGACCAACAGGTAAACACACAAGTTATTTGTGATACCAAAAAAGCCTAAGAAGTCCACAAGTCAAACCCTAAAGGAATCCCACAATAGCACACCAATCCTTACTCTACCAAGGTTGCCCAAACAGCTCCCATTTGCACTTTAAAAACACAAAAATCATAATTTCAGTTGAAAAACTTATTTCTTTATAATTCTTAACGTGTATTCTAAGGATATTGATTAAAAAATCTATTATTAATTTATACTTAATTTGAGCTATTACACACAGTTAGGTTTTAAGTGCGAGAGATAAAGTTTCACATTGATTAGAAATATACTATGTAAGGTGTATATAAGATGAAATGACCTATGAACTTATTATCTTAAGATTTGGGTCAAAATATGATGTCTAGTCCATTTATATATGGTTTTCTCACTTATCTTGAATCTCTCCCATATTGGACTCACCAATCCCAACACACACATGATGAAATATTCGTAAATATTTTTGTGAGCTCAACTTTGAACTTAAAATTGGAATTTATTTTCTATCCAGCCAAAGTTTCAGCTAAGCATGTTATTTTGGAGTTGCTAATCTCAGCTCGGATCGATCGACTTGGCTCAATTTCACCCTGAATAAATTTAATTTTACACAAAAACTTATTGTTTGAGATTATTTATTTTGTACAACAGCTAATTTTTGTTTTTAAAAATAATACTAAAATTTAGCTTTATTGAGAAGCAAGTAAATTTACAAGGGCTGACTGACATATAGAAGATTTTGTTTAAAAATAAATTGATATATAATAAATAAGTTATATTATTTAAAATCTTAGTAATTTTCATTTATAAAATTTTATTCAAAGCATAATTTTGATGATAAAATTAAGTAAAATTATAAATATATTAATAAAAATCACATTTAAATATATAATCATTAGGGAAAATTATACTTACCCTCTTTTGAGGTTTAGTGGAACTCATCTAAGCTCACATCTATTCATAAAATTTACTATAGAGGTCCATAAATATATGAAATTATTACATCATTCTCTCTGAACTTCTAAAATTATTACACAACTATCAAGAGAGGTAAGTATCATATAAATAAATAAAAGAGAATTAATATGAATTTTATCAAATCTTATAAGAGATATAATTTATCATATATTATTAATAAGAATACTTTAACGCTTTTAAATTATAATATTTTTATAAAATTTTCAATTATAATATAGTATTAACTTATAAAATGGGGAAATATTTTTGTCCCTACAGATCGATGGCATGATTGGCGAGGACCTTCTGGGTATTATAATAATGAAAGTTTAACCAGTACGTGATTCACGTGGCTTTACAATCGAATAAAATATGCATAATATATATGAGCTAGATATCTTTTTCGCAAACAGACAACAATCGCGTGGTTTGTGGGTATCTAATCATCTTTGTTTGTGAAGCATCGTCTTCGTCTCGTTTATCATTCGATCACATAAAATTTTAATTCGCTTAATTACTCACAACATAAATAGCGATGAATAAATATTTGATTTTTTTTTAGTACTTTATTTTGAAAGTTTTTTTTTTGTTACACTTTATTTTGAAAGTTAAAGCCCTGAAACTAATAATCATATTAAACGATATTCTCCTTACCAAAAAAAAATATTAAACGATGTGCTTGCCAAAAAAAAAAATTAATTAAATGATCTCTAAACTCCCTATCCTGTTCGTAGTCATTCATTCATATTCCTTTTCATTCAATCTATCGGATGCTCATGGCTAGCCTAAAAAATTTCACTCTTCAGTCCCAATTCTTCTCTTTCTTTCCTTTTTCGTTAGTTTTCTCTTGTATTCTTATAATTAAGGAAGACTGCTCCTTATGTTTGAAATGTACGAGAAATAATTTTAATAAAATAAAATCATATCATTGCTAGTATAGTTATTGTTTTCGGTTTGGTGGTAACAGTTAAGCAATTAATCTAATAAGACAATTTTTTGGAAATAATAGAAGAATAAAATTTATGTAGACAGAATTTGAAAAAAATGTTGGAAGAGATTGAATAAAAAATGGGAAGTGAAAAATTAGAAAAAGGTTGGTATTTATAATAAAAAATATTATAATATATAGAAAAAGGAGGAGTTCTGATTTCGGACGCCTTCCTTGTAAGGAGGGATACGTCCGAATGACAATAGTCTGATCCCAGTCCCATCTAGTGGGGTTAAATCTGTAAATGGGACGAGAAATAAACTCCATTTGGAAGTTGGAATTGCTATTTATCATCATCCCACAATTTTAAAAATCATGTAAAGATTTAATTGAATAGCACAAAAAAAAATATTGTCAACATATTTAAATTAAAATTTACTTTATATTAAAAATAAATATCATACAGATAATAATTCAAAAGAAAATATAATAACTGTGTGTGAAAAGCATAAAGTAAATAATTTATGTAAAATAAGTTACTGTAAAAACAAATTACATATATAATATTATTTATAAGGCAATGCAAGAAAGAAAGACATGGTGTTTTGTATTTCTTTTTTAGGTCTAGGCTTTTGACTAGGGTATCTACCGTCAAGGAACAACTAATCTTTGTCCTATTTCAAAGAATGGGGCAAGCTAGGAAGATTTAAAGTTGTATTTGTATATGCTTCCTACTTTTTAATGAGTTTTTTTTTAATAAGTGTTGAAGGAAATTCATTATAAAATAAAAAATAGCAATTTTTAATACATCGATTGCATTCAATTTCTTTTTTTATTTTTCAAAAAAAATCTATTGTTATGTTTCTTTATAATATCCTTAGCTTACGGTATTGACTTGAAAAAACTTGTTTTAAATTCATTTTAATCTATCCCTCTTTGTCTGCTCATGTCAAACTGGAAACTTATTTTTCAATTGGCTGTTGTGCCAAGTAGAAATTGGCATGTGAAAGATGTGGATAATGTTACAATCCCTTCATTGTATGGAAAATGTGCCGCGATGATGTGTGAACTGGTCCTGGCTGAAAGAGATAAAGCATGTGTGTTCAATCCCATGCATCCCTATTTGACTTAGATGAATTTAATAGCTTTGCTGATTTTTTCCTCCCCAAATGAGTGTTAATAAGATTGAGAGCTATAGGTGTTCTAATAGTACTAAAAAGATCTTACTCTATTTTTTTTATTTTTTTTGTAAAAGATCTTACTCTATTTCACTTATAATTTAATATTACAAAGGTAATTGTTGCTTTATATTTTTATTGCATTTTTAAATTGAGTTTTACTAACTAGCGTCGAAAGGACAATAGTTAAGAATATTAGAAAAAGTAAGATTTAAAAGTTTTTTATGGATCCTACACTTTGAAAATATAAACTAGTTTTAGACGGTAATTATAGAGAAACGGAGTAGGTTAACGACTTGAGAGATCATTAACTTTGGTACTAGTTGTTCGCCAAATGACAATTTTGCTCTTAAGCATTCAGAGAATGAAATTTAGTTAAGTGTTCAAATTTGGACCTTGTGAGGTACCCATAGAGATAAGAGAAATTAGACCTTGTGAGATACCGTAAATATCAAAGAAATTCAAAGATTTTTATTGTT
Source organism: Dalbergia oliveri (assembly GCA_030441495.1). NCBI lineage: Eukaryota > Viridiplantae > Streptophyta > Magnoliopsida > Fabales > Fabaceae > Dalbergia > Dalbergia oliveri. Next base: position 14,329,248 of record JAMLFY010000008.1, read on the forward strand.
ATCCTATATATATAGATATAGGAGATTACTATTTCTCTAGTATTTATTGTACCACAAGTTTAAATGAATTTATGTAAGACAATAAATTTAGAGATGCTTGTTTATGAACCTATAGAATGAAAAGAGTTTTCTTAGCTAGTTATATATGTAAATATCAAATGATTTATACTTGTTGTATGCATATTAATTGAATTTATGTATATCCCTTGGGTCTCATGTGGGTTGTGGGTGAGAATCCTCACTGAATCCATTGACTCACCCTCTTCCTTCCTCTTCACAGTTGCAAGTTTAGTTTTATTCAATTATTGCTCCAATAGATGCAACTATTTCTGATGGTGAGTTTTACTTTGCAGTAAGGCTTTAATTTAGGGTTATGTTATATTAGAGTGCTCCAATAGATGTGCATGTATAATCCAAACCATGCATCCTATTTTGAGATATTATAGTTATTTTCAGAACTTAAGCATGAATTTGAAATGTAGATTATGGTTAAAGATTTATATAGTGAGCCAGACATGTATTTATGATTCAGCTTCAATAATTAAATTGATTTTCGGATTTGCTTAAGATGGTTCTAAAGCAATGCATGTCAAGATATTTCAATTTATGAATTTGAACATTATGTTTTTAAGAGATAATTGGATTACGTGTTAGACTTAATTATGTTTTAAGAATGAAAATCATGATAGTGCATGCATTTGGTATAATCACATTATCATAAGGCTTCGTGAGATGAGTTCAATTGGGTTACATTCCCAAATGAGTCATGACAAACTGGTATCAAAGCCATAGGTTTTCTTGTATGGTCCTGGAGCAAGTCCACAAGTGGCATGGCGTTTATATAAATGGAATTGCAACCACTTGCACTGACACGATGTCACTTGAGGCCTCTAGGAAAAGTCAATTATGTCTAAGTTCAGTAAGAGTCTTTGTCATTCCTTGAAAGTCTTGATACAATCTTATGTTTTTCCCTCCTACTCTCAAATAAGCTATGCCATCCATTAATCATTGTCATCATCACCACTGAATAGCACCACATCAATCAGCACCAATTGTATATGGCGCCTCAAGCATGCCATTTTGAATCTATCAGAGACAGTTAGTGAGCACATTTGAGCTGGAGTGCATCAAAAGAGAGCATAAGCAGGAATGCCTAACTTAGACAGAGGTCAGGAATCATCTGCCAAGGCCACCCTCTCAATGCCCTCCTCGAAGCATCCCACTATCGCCCAACCAAGGGGCTAAAGTAGCAGCCAGCTAGAATGGCAAAGACCAATGCGGACTAGTTGGTATTATTTAAAATTTTAGTAATTTTTATTTATAAACTTTTATTCAAAGCACAATTTTGATGATAAGATTAAGTAAAATTATAAATATATTAATAAAAATCACATTTAAATATATAATCATCAGGGAAAATTTTACTTACCCTCCTTTGAGATTTAATGCAACTCATCTTCTCTATTTACTTTGAAAGTTTATGAATTTGTGAAATTATTATATCATCCTCTCTTGAACTTATAAAATTATTACACTATCAAGTATAATCTAAATAAATAAAAGAGAATTGAGATGAATTTTTATCAAATCTTATAAAAGATGTAATTTATCATATATTATTAATAAGAATACTTTAACGATTTTAAATTATAATATAGTATTAACTTATAAAATGGGGAAATATTTTTGTCCCTACGCATCTATGGCAGGATGGTGGAGGACCTTGTGGGTATTATAATAATGAAAGTCTAATCAGTACGTGATTCGCGTGGTTTTACAATCGAATAAAATATGCATAATATGAGCTAGATATCTTTTTCGCAAACAGAAAACGATCGCGTTTCTTGCGAGTATGTGATCATTTTTGTGAAGCATCGTCTTCGTCTCGTTTATCATTCGATCTGCATAAAATTTTAGCTCGCTTAATTACTGATAACATAAGGATAACGATGAACAAATATTTGATTTTTTTTTTTTGTACTTTTTTTTGAAAGTCAAAGCCCTGAAACTAATAGTCATATTAAACGATATGCTTGCCAAAATAAAAAACATTAAGACTAAAAACACTCTAGCCAGCTCGTTGTCATTCATTCATATTCCTTTTAATTCAATTTATCGGATGCTCATAGTTAGCCTATAAAATTCCACTCTTCAGTCCCAATTCTTCTCTTCCTTTTCTTTTTCTTTAGTTTTCTCTTGTACTCTTATAATTAAGGGAGACTGCTCCTTATGTTTGAAATGTACGAGAAATTTGAAGAAAATAAAATTATATCATTGCTAATAGCTTTGATGCTAACAGGTAAGCAATTAATCTAATAAGATTTTTTGTTTCTTTTTGGAAATAATAGAAGAATAAAATTTATGTAGACAGAATTTGGAAAAAATGTTAGAAAAGATTGAAGAAAAAATGGGAAGTGAAAAATTAGAAAAGGTTGGTATTTATAATAAAAAAATTATAATATAAAAAAAGGTGGGAGTTGCGATTTCGGACGTCGTCCTAGTAAGGAGGGATACATCCCATTTCGTTTATATGGTCCAATGACATTAGTCTGATCCCTGTGGTGTCAAATCTGTAAATGGGACGAGAAATAAACTCCATTTGGAGTTGCTATTTATCATCAATTTCAAAAGTCATACAAAGATTTAATTGAATAACACAAAAAATTCATATTGTTAGTATATTTAAATTAAAATTTACTTTATATTAAAAATAAATATAACGCAAATAATAATTCAAAAGAAAATATAATACTGTGTAAAAAGCATAAAGTAAATAATTTGTGTAAAATAAGTTATTGTGAAAATAAAGTACATATATAATACTATTTACAAGGCAATGCAAGAAAGAAAGGCATCGTGTTTTGTATTTGTATATGCTTCATATACTTTTTAATGAGTTTTTATAATAAGTGTTAAAGGAAATTCATTTTAAAATAAAAATAGTAAGTTTTAATATATCGATTGCATTCAATTTACTTTTTTTTTCAACAAAAAAATCTATTGTTAAGTTTCTTTATAATATCCTTAGCTTACGGTATTGACTTGAAAAAACTCGTTTTAAATTCATTTTAATCTATCCCTCTTTGTCTGCTCATATATATATATATATATATATATATATATAAACTGAAAAATTCTTTTTCAATTGGCTGTTGAAAAATTAAATTGGCAATTTGAAAGATATGCATAATGTTTCAATCCTTTCATTGTATGGAAAATGTGGCGCGATGATGTGTGAACTGTGAAGTGTGAACTGGTCCTGGCTGAAAGAGATAAAGCATGTGTGTTCAGTCCCATTCCTATTTTGTCTTAGATGAATTTAATAACTTTGCTGATTTTTTCCTGCCCAAGTGACTGTTAAGATTGAGAACTATAGGTGTTCTAATAGAACTAAAAAGATCTTACTCTATTTTTTTATTTCTTTTGATAAAAGATCTTACTCTATTTCACTTATAATTTAATATTACAATTTTATCAGCCATTGTTGCTTTATATTTTTATTATATTTTTGAATTGGATTTCTTTAACCAATACCATAAAAATAATGATTAAGGATGTTAGAAAAAGTAAGATTTAAAAGTTGTATAAATCCTATATTCTGAAAATATAAAAATACATGTTCCCAGTATAAAATTTTCTATTATGTTTTATTCCTTAATCATTGTCTTAAAGGCACTGATTAGATAAACTATTTTAAATTTAATGAGAGCCACAAAAAGCATCAACTAGGGGCCACCCTTCTTTCATCCAACGACTTGCAGCACCTAAAATTTTTTTGTTAAGATTTCCCTTACTTGTATCATAAAGTATATTGCCACTAGTCATATTGTCAACAAATTAAGTTGCTCCAAAAATTATTGTGAATCAAAAGTACTTCAGTTCTTGGAATGGAAGTGATAGATCAAAGAAAAGAAGAACCATGTCCCAGAGGAACTTTGCATCATCGGAACACATACAAAATGTTGGTCTTTTGAGTTGTAAACCATTTAGTACTCCTCTTGGTTCTTCCAACAAGTCGCAAAAAGAAAGTGCCAAACCAATCGCTGATATTTTCTGCTATAAGATATTAATTGGTTGTTTATTAATTATTATATTTAGCCAGTAGTACTTGGTCAGATATTTCATTTTCTGTTAGCCAACTTAGTTAATATTTGGTTGCTCCTATGGTTGAACATCATCAAGCAGCCTTAAGGATTAGGAAAAACACCTCAAGTCTGCATCAGCTAAGGGTCTGTTTGTTCCATCACGATCAAAATTAAAGCTGACTGGATTGGATATATTTTGTGATACAGATTGGACTGCATTCTTAGACGCTTGTTTTTTTACTTTCTAGTTTTTTTTTTCTTTAGTGATTAATGCCTTAATCTCATGAAGAAGCCAAAAAGTGAAAAACTATCCACTGTGGCAAAAATTTCGTCTGAAGCATAATATATAGCGTTGGCAATCACAGGTTGAAGTTTTTACTGAGTGATCTTCAACTTCAACAGCCCTGATCAACTCTTATTCCCTTATTTTGTGATGATAAGTGAAAAATTCATATTGCCACAAGTCTTATTTTTCATGAAAAGGTTAAACATAATGAAATAGATTGCCGTGCTATAAGAGAGAAAGTTCATTTTAGCATCATTCATCTTCTACTTAATTGTGTCTACCAAATCCCAAATTGCTGACATTTTCACTGAGTCATAGGCTCCAGCTTGCAGGAGACCTTTTAATCTTTTTTTTTTTTGGTCGAGAGGGAGACCTTTTAATCTGTGTTGAATTTTTCTTTTTCTGTCAACAAAGCATGATTTAGCTTCTTTATTTTCATTTTTGGTCGGGAGCTTCTTGATTTGTATGGACAAAGTTTTGGGCGGTTTAAGTCCAAGATGGGCCCAAACACTCAATGCCCAACATCAAAAGAAACTAAGCAGACCCAGTTGGGAAAGTCTCCGTAGCTTAAGTTTGTTAGGGTTATTGGAACCCAAAAAATAGAAAAGAAGAAGACGAGTTAGATCAAGTTTGTTATATCTATCATATCCAACCCTCCCATCAAGTTATGACATGTGACATTTTTTTCTTAATATATGTGTGCATATTTTTAAATTTTAAATTTCTCATTCTAATAAAAATATACACTTGTCATGATTTGATTGGTGAAATTGATAAAATGGAGGTAAAAAACTTTATATAAGTTTTGTAAAATGTTAAAAAAAAACAAAACCTGTTAGTGCGTACGTGTTAGTCATTAGTTAAAACTAATTGAAATTGTGTAGGCTTCACGGCTTGTATACACTTGTATATGTAGCTTATTGGAACAAATCAATTCAGATTGCAAGTCAATACACACAGACTCAATTCTTTTTCATAATCCACCAGAATTTCCTCGCGGTTCTTCAATATCTACTTCAATTCTTCGCTCTGGTTATACCATTTTTACAAATATTTCTCCAGTTTTCGAGGTCGGGTCTCAGTTTCATGACATGTTAATGTTAATTTCTCCTAAAACTAAGTAGGACACAAACAGTACTACTGTCCTGTGTTCAAATCCAATATGATTATTGATGAGATGAGATAAAGCAAGGCCTGATTGCAACTTGCAAGCGTGAGATAGTGATGCATGTGTTCTAGATTGTGATCGTCAATTAAGCTTGATTAATTTGGGCGCTCAGGCTGCACGCACCAGCGTCCATGATGGCTCCTGATCATGCCCTTGTTCTAGTCTTGCTTCCAGTATGGTGGCACCTCCAAATTATCTTTCAGAAAGTCACACGCCTTGTTTACAAGTGCAGGGTCCCTCCCATTTGCCAGCTCAAATTTTTGTCCCCTTCCATGGTATCTGCACATTATCATCATTCATCATTGTGCAGCCAACACAAAATGCATTAACCAGCAAATAATAATTAACAACACATGCATCGTCGTAATGAACAATTTAGAGCTCCCATTAATATTTACTTGCTTACTTGTTAACATACACATTGGGGCAATATAATAGTTCTTCCTGAAATTAGTAATTAGTAATTTTTACATACTTACATTGATGTGATGATATCTTTCTTTTTGGTGGATTTTAAAGAAATTCAACAAAGCACACCGCAAAAATCTTTTTATTTTATTTATTTTTCTTACACCCCACATCTTTATTTATTTGAGAAATTCTATTTACATCTTTACATTACGTGTGATTTGTGTACTATTTTTACTTGCAAGTAACAAAAGATAAAGAAAATATGTGTGTGTGGTTTCTCAATCAATCAATAAAAGTATCAGGTGTAATATAACCTTTACTTTGAAAATTTTGTAAATCATGAGCTCATTCTTATCTAGCTACATTCTCACTATTCACCACTAAAGGCCGCCCCTCACTAAAATGCTAACCTTAAAGTTATCCAAGTGCTCCCGCTTTGTCCATATATGAACCACTTTTTCTGTGCATTAGAGCACTAGTATTGTACTACTATTGTCTCAGTCACCTACTCCGCTGATGGAAAGTTATTAATATTATTTTTAATTAATATATTTTATTCTTTATAAAATTCTTAAAAACAAACGAAAAACTCTGCCTAATTATATTGTATTTTTGTATTTGAATTATGGTTTCAAATTTCAAAATGCAATGGGTGTCCAATTATTTGCAGTCAGGTCACGTGAGGGTAAAATGACAGTGCTTATGGTCCAACACCATCCACCCCGGAAGGCGATGGCAAACTTTGGAATTTCATCACCGCATCACGGCTATTGAACAACAACCCAGAACTTTGCACAAAATAATCATGCACGTTCACCACCCTCAGCACCTTCATCACTGCCTATGTATGAGATATTTATATAGGGATTAGTTTCATGGGATACTGCATGTATGAGTTCGTTGGTATAAGCACTCTTATTTCTAACTATCAATAATATTTTTTCATAACTTGTAATATTTTTTGCTGGCTAGTCTCATAATTCAACTATAAAAAATTTGCATGCATCAATCCATGTTTGTTTTTTTCGTGTTGTTTAGTTTTATAAATGAAATTAAAATTGAGCATTTCCATAACCAGGCAACTTTGGCACAAAATAATCATGCACGTTCACCATTGCATTTTCCCAGAAGCTCCAATTCCTTGAACCTCACGTTCCCAACCCTGCTAAACGAGACCACGTCACCGGCGCTATCTTCTGTCACTCGCCACGTTCAACCTGCTCTCCGCTATGTCGTACCCACGTATCATGATCTAAAGTGTGTCATGTAATGCAACTCTTCGTTATGATACTGTTCAAAGCGTTTCATCCCTCAACACCTGCCCCCTCGCCGAGAACTTGCAGTAATCACATCCGCCTTAATCATTATGAAAAAGCTTTTTTCAAAATTAATAACACCATATATTTAGTTTCAATTCGGCTCATGATAGTTAGTTATAACTTGACTTTATTTAAGAAATTTCTCTGTACTGACCTTGAATCAAAATTATAAAATAGTAGATAATGAAAAAACTTTGTTAACACTAGAGTGTAATTAGGAGAATGTCTTGGCATTATTCTTATCATTTGACAAATAAATTGGTGCTAACACTTTATCTTGTTGTACCAAATTTCACTTAGTTTAATTTTAACACATTCACAATTGTTAAAAATAACAAATTTCAAGTAATAACATCAATAAATACAATTAAGTTTAACTCTAATATTTGAAAAGTATAAGAAAGATTTGATGAAATTACATTTAAAACTTTTATTATATCAAAATTAAACTCAAATATTTTTAAATAATTGTATTATCGGCATCACACATCAAGTTAAATCATAAGCTCCATATTTAGTTAAATTGAAAAACTATTATCCTTATTCAAAACTTGCTCACCTTCTCTGTCCGTTTCAAGAACCCCGATTACCTTGACCACTTATGGGCAAGGCATTGTTATGAGGATTCTCATTTGAAATTGTGTGAAATAGAGCGATTTATTTGACTTTCTACATATTTGATACAAGAATTGGAATCAAGCTTAGAAGGGAGAAAGAAAAAACTTCCAACTAAGAATAATGACTTCAATTTGAAAACTACAATTCCAATCCTATTTATACTATTTTGTATCATAACAAATACTTTTAAAAAACCTTGCCCTCAAGGTTGCTAAAAAAATAAAAAAAAACAACTAATCCTAAAAAGCCTCTTTTTTATTTTTTTTATTTTTTTTATACTGTCAAAAAAAAAAAAAAAAACACCAGGGTCCCATTGTTAAAAAGCCCACCAGCATGACCGAATACAGTTGTTTGCACAATTTGGTGAATGGTTGAGTTGATCCATGAAGCCCCCAAAATCAGTTTCCATCACAGAAAACCCATGCTTCATGTTGAAATGGGTCAGGTCCATGTAAACTAGCGGGCACCTTTGCGATTTGGGTTTGGCCCATTAGGGCTAGGGAAACCATCACCCTCCATTGTTGCTTCTCCATTGCTGAACCTCCTTCCAGAATATCCTCTGGTCCACCTCCTAGCTCACGAAGACGTCCTCATTGAACAACAACGGCGCTGCCACTAATGCTCGGAAACATGGTCCGCCAACCAGAGCACTTCGCCGGCCGCCACTAGTGGTTTCGGAGAACTTCTTGTCGGTCACCACCTCGATGAAGTCTTCCTCTTTGGTGACAAGCTTCGTCACGGCGGCCACTTCCTTCGTGCATGTGAACCTCGCGATCTCCGCCACGCTCGATGCCGGCGTTGATGGTTGAGTGGACGTGACTTCGCTACTGCTCGCCTCGTCGTCGGTACTCGGCATGTTTGCTGTCTCTTTACTGTGTCACCTTTGCCGTGTATTGGCATCGGAGCCATCGCATTGATCGAGGACGCCGATGATGGCTTTGCCGCGATCGCTGCCACTGTTTCCTTTCTTACTGTTGCTTCTGTCGCCTTTTTCATTGAGTCGAAGCATTTTGGAAAAGCAACGAACCAGATCCAAATATCTGCTCTGCCAGCCTGCCTCTGTTTTGCTCAGATGATTGCCGGTGTAAAGAGCCAACTCCACTTCTCAGATCGTTGAAGTCTCTGTTCGGTTCTAGATCCTTTAGAGTTGCTAAATTGTTGTTGTGGATCTGTTGTTGCTGATATGTAATTGTTACTTCCGATCTGAATTTCTTGTTGGATTTGAACTTTTTTGTTGTTGCTGATCTGCATCAGGACTCGTTTTCTGCATTTGTTGAATTTGAAATTTGGTTGTTGCTGCTTGTCGATTTGCCATTATTGCTTCTATCTGCACTATTGTGTATCTTCCAAAGAATTGTTGTTGAAATTTTCTGCTGCTTTCTTGTGATAGTGATACTTTGCTCCATCGACTTTATCAAATTTCTCATTGTTTCCAATATATGATTTAATTCTGGTTTGATCTCTCCATAGCGTCAATTTGCTTAAATTAAAGCACAATGTTATGGAAATAATTTGATGGAATTGTGTGGAAATCAGCATTATCAAACTAATAAAATTAAGCATCCATATTTATCAAATTGAAAAGCCTATTATCCTTATTCAACTAAGGATGCTGCTTCTTTGTAAAAACTTAGATTCCAAGACCCCGATTCCACCTTGACGTTTTGTATGGGCAAGGCACGCTCCTGGAAGAGATGGATACGAGGAAGTTCATGAGATCAGCGACCCACTCGAGGCCCACGCGACGGAGATGTCCCTGCGCCCAAGGCGCTTGGTCGTTTCGTCGTCCGAAACGGCGACGTATCCGACCCAGTTGGCGTGATCCTGTGGGACCACCTCGACCTCATGAAGAAGTTGGGGAAGTTGATGTTGGCGGTTGCGTAGAGGAAGCGCGTGTGGGTGTATCCCACGTGGGTCGTCATGTAGAGGGACTCGAAGAAACCATGGAGTTGCCGCAGTAGTACTTGGAGAAAGGGCCGTAGCAGGCTTGGGCCATGTCGCCGTAGCGGATGAGCTCGGCCCACATGACTGGGTCCATTGGGTCCAAAAGCCCGGCCCAGTCTTCCTCGCCGTGGATTTTGCCCCACATGTCAGCTACTGGTGTTTTGGGATGTGTCTTAGTGATGATGGACGGCGGTGATGAGCTGGGGTTGGGAACCGCGTTGCATGTGATGGTGTTGGTGGGTGTCCTTGTGGTGAGGGATATTGAAATTGATGGGAATTTGGCGTGGTTAATGGATGGGAAGAAGGCAGGAGTGAGCATGTTTGAGGTGGTAGTAGCGGCCATTTGGAATATTGGAGGTGTTTGGGACATGCTTCAATGATCTGAGCCAATTAGCTTAATTAGCAGGGTTGGACCAGAAGAAGATAAGTCCATTATTTATAGCATTTTTTAACACCAAATGAGATCACCTTATACTTGCAGCTATTGTGAAGTTTAAGATTGTGGAATCGAATTAAACTACTTTTTTGTCTTTCATTCTTTAGAATGTGCTAGTTGATGTCATACATTAATGGACAATTGCACAAATATATATCCAGATACACGTTTAGTAATGTCTAAATAACACTGCTTATCGGGCATTTAGTCATGTAGTTTATGATTATATGATATAACGCGAGAGTTAAAAAAAAAACTTACTTGCACGCAACTCATGCGGGTCATTTTGAACTTTAAACTAGTATATATGTTGATAAATTAAAAAAAGAAAAAAAAGCTTTAATCTCGTATAAGGTCTGCATCACTGCATGTTACTTAACATTTTTTTAGTATTATCTGAAAGGACTACGGCAAAGCGCCTTTTTCCAAGAAAATTCCTTAGGTGGCTACTTTGGTGCCTTCCCTGATCATTGGCTATGGTGCCTATGGCACCGCCAGCCGCACGACCACTGTTGACCACCACTGATCGGTCATTGATCACCATCAACGGTCGTTGACTGTACCGGTGTTGACCAGAGTTGACAGAAGTTAACTAGTATTGGTCGCAGCCACCACCTACACTTCATGAGGATTAATTGGGAATTAATAAATATGTATAGGGATATTATTGAAAAAAATATTAAATTTTGTCTATTTATTCTCACTTTTGGAATATATAAAAATTTTATATTTTCATGTCCTAAAAGAAATTTTTCTATTCATTCATATCTCAATCACCAAATAAATTTATAGTTTTAGTATGTCTTTATTTATATTCATGTATCACTAATTAAATGCTACAATATTATAGTACCATAGCCATTAACCAATGAAAGCAGCTGATAAACCACCAATTCCTTATGCCAGCTGAGCATTAGAGGGGGCAAACTATTTGCACTTCTAATTATTTATTAACATTTTTAAATAGTTATTTAAAATTTAATATGTTTTATCATTCTCATGTAAACGCCTTTTTACAAAGTCAAACTTGTATTGAGTAGATCAACTTCCTCTGTGTTTTTAATTATTTACCTTTTTTATTTATGTATTAATTCAAACTAATACTATAACTAATCATGACTTTTTATTTTCTCTCCCATCACACTTTATTAACATACAATTACTATAATTATTACTCCATAAGATTTGCGATGAAATAATATCGCGTCGTTGAATCGTGTAGCTAACCCCATATGATAAAACAAGACCTTGTTGGGGTTGTATATCTTAAGAAACAAAATGTTTACTCTCTCTCTCTCTCTCTCTCTCTCTCTCTCTCTCTCTCTCTCTCTATATATATATATATATATATATATATATATATATATATATATATATATATTGTATAACTTTAATTTAGTTTAGTGCTGATTACTTATCCAAAAATAACTCTCAGATATATCATAATAAATATTTACTCTAACATATTTAGAGAAACTATTGTACTATAATAAAAAGTTATATTGCTTGTTGTTAAGAGTTTTTTTTTTACGGGATTTGTTGTTAAGAGTTTAGTAAGAATCAATGGATAAGGAGGGAGGAGGGAGTGATTTACTTGGCGTTTAATGTTTGTAAACTTTAGAACGAGTTGATGTAGTGGTTTTGTTATTATATGTATAGGTCATTCAAATTTTGTCATTGTGGGAGCTTTTATTTGCGAATCAGGAGCCTTCAAATCTTATGTGTCTTATTGTTCAAGCCAGTTTTTCCTCTTGTGGCTGCATTGTATACAACAGTTGAGGTGCTGGAATTTTCCTGCCATATTCAATATGAGTTAATTGAGATGAACATCACAATTAAATTGGTTGATGCTCAACCAATTTCCTTAGGTTATGGTTGAGAGTTTTAAAGAAGGTAGAAGGGAAGAGTCATTAATTAATGAAGTAGAGAAGAAAGATGACAGTGAAATAAATTATAAGAGATCACTCTACTATTTAGGAGTTTATAATTTAAGTGAGTGAAATGAAATGATGTGTAAATTTTATTATCCATTTTTATCTTTTACTTTATGGACATTTTTTCATATAAAAGATTGAAAAAATGGCAAACAAGTCAAAACATGAAGGCGGAGGCCGTCTCTCCTTGAACCCGATTTGAGGAGTTATTAGCAAGGTGTTTGGAAAGTTTTTAAGTAATGGAATTGAATTGAATTTCTTGATTTGAAATGTATTTAAAAATGAATTCATTTGTTTATTTTTTACCATTTTATCCTTACTAACAACCAGCACCCACTTCCATTAGCACTCCAAGTCCACCCCACTGTCCTCCGCCAGCACTCCCACTACCAACACTCAGCACCCCCACTCCCGCACGTGGCTCCCGCAAAGGAAGGAAGGAAAAAACGGACGGGGTTACTCCTTCAAGCTTCGGTTACGGATACACAAGCCATGGTGGTGTATTGGAGGAAGAAAGCAAGGGCAAGTTGGTAGTTTCAATTTTTCAAATCAATTCCTTCCACAAATCAGACTCTTTAGGTTTGATTTATTTTTTGCCCAAATGGTGAAATTGAATTCTTGTAAGATTTTGATTCTTGACCCAAATTGTGTTCCAAAGCAAGAAATTGAATTTCAATTCTTGAAGGGATTCATCATTTCTTCGGCATTCCAAATAACCTGGAAACTCACTGTGCAATAGCTTGGGGGATTGGATACCATTATTGTCCTTACTTCTCCTTTTTTAAACTACTTCCAAATATCAAATGTGTCTCTTCCCTTTTATTCTATCCCTTACCATCAAAGCTTACACTCCCAATCATAGCCTTGTAGCTTTTATAAAAAAGGGACATTTACAAAATTAATTTGAGAAAGCAGGAGAAATTGTATACTAAATGTTTTTATATTATTTTTTAAAAGAAAACCTATTTTCCTTCCATTCATATGGTACAAATAGACATATATAGGCTTGTCAATGAGCTGTATTTATTATTCTTAAAATCAAGTGGATGATATCAAGGTGATTAAGGAGTAGTTGTGGTTAATTTAACTCAATTGATATCCTCCTGTTTATATTAGTATATTAAAGAGTTCTGCCTTATGTAATATTACGATTGCCCTAGATGAGGGACAAACTAAAGGGATATGGTCTATATGGTAGCCTTTAATAGAGGGATAGGAGAAATACACGGACAATAGAGATAGTGAAAATGGAGACATAAATAATAAATATGTATAGAGGTATTATTGGAGGAAAAAAATATCAAATTTCTCTTCTGTATCCTATTCTCACATTTTGAAGGTATAGAAATTGTGTTTTTCTATCTAATTTTCTATCCTCTGTTTTTGTCTCCCCATCAAAGGTTTATATTTCCAGTGTCTCTATATTTTGTCTCGGAGACAATAAACAAATGCTACCTGTATGTTTGTCATTTAAGAATATTATCACACGTCATATCCTGTCATGGTGTCATAAGAGGATGATCTAAGCATGTGCACAACAAATTTGAGTTCTTTTTACTTTTTGGCCCCTTATTAGATCTCCCATTATTGATTGATCTAAAAAAAAAAAAGAAGAGTAGACGTTACACAAATGTGCTGCATCCCTAATCATAAGGTATTATCGACAAGAACTTTAGAGGTTAGATATATAATAGCAACCTTGATGAACTATATCCAGCTTTTATTATCTATTTTTTTCGATGACCATATAACTTTATGTAATTCAAATGGAATACATGGATCTTGATGTATGGACGAGCACGCTCCCTCCCTTATGAAAAAATGGTCCTAAGAGATATTTCTTTCTTAGTTTGAATAATGTTTTGGATGAGTTGGCGTAAATTTATTTTTGAATTTAATTTTGATGTCCACAATGTAAAAGAGTTTTATATCATCATATAATCAAATATTTTCTTTTGTATAATTTTTCAAGTAATTAACAAGGATGGAAGTTAACCATATTTATCAATGTAATATTACATTATTAAATGACTTTACAAATTTTTTTACACTCCTTATGTATTCAAATTATTTCTTTTTTTAATACATTAAAAGTGAAATTCTTCTTAAATTACCAATATTTAAATAATCTCCAATTTTAATAACAAAAAAATAGAAAGAACAATATCACTTTAATTTGCGCCCTTTTTTTATGAACTCATGGTATCTACTATCAAAAGTAGTAACTAATTCCTTGGAAGTGTAGAGTTCATAGATATGGGTTTTGTCTTTGGCAAAATTCTTTCCATATACATCGTTAGGAATATGGTACGTCCCAAAATTTGTAGAACACATGAAACAACATCTGACAACATAAAATCGACCATTTTATTATTTATTCATTATTAAGGAAAATAAATCATTAAAGTATCATGTTGTGAGGATGGGTATCTCATGTATTACCAATGAGAGGATTATGTCTCACTCTACACATTTGATTTTTCAATGTTTTCCCAACCTATTTTCCATAATCAATTTAAGGATGTAATAAAAAGGAATTAGTGATGGCTTGGATGGGAATGAGACCTAGCTAGCATGTGCTCATTAAGTGAGTGGGTGTATGGATGAAACCCCATTAAGGAGGACACTTTACGGGTTGATGTTAGGGCCTAGGGAACAACTCTAGATGTGACTTGGTGGAATTTGGGTGGTGTTACCCACCCAACGATCTTGGGTCTACACAAAGGGCAGCCCATGAAGATATGATGCAGAAGCCCTTTTATTTTCTTAAGGAACAACGATGTCGCGTCAGACGTGGAGAGAGAGAGAGAGACCTTCAAGGATGAGAGCATCATTTCTAGTAATAAACCAAATAGTATATACCTATTGTCATGCAACATCCCAAATATGGGAATACTCTAATCGTGGCCTAAACCAAAAGCCTTTCTAGCCCATATCCTCAAACATCTAACCTTATCATTTTGTAATAAGTCACCTTTATGTCTCTTTAGCAATAGTGCATATAGACACAAAACACTACTCCTACGTGTTACACACACCATCAGAAAAAGGTGAGGGGTGAGTCTAGTCTGAAAAGGAAAAAGAGAGCTAGGGACTAAGGGATCTAAATTGCGTAACGCGGCAATGTCCTTGCAAGGGAGAAAAGGAGGATCTTCTATTCATCCATCATGATCTCCACAAGGTTTGCATCATCATTTCATTCACCAAGCCACACACATAAGGAGTTCTTGTTCCATTACTTCCCACACTATTTTCCTCATAAGTTTACCTACCCAGTCTTAAAATCACATTTTGCTCATTGCTAAAACTATTTGTGAAACTTGGTCTGAAACATAATGTGTATTTTTTTGGCTTTTTCTTTTCAAAGTAAGAATATTAATAGTGTAGTTCAAGACATGATCCACACACGAGGAGGTCCATTCCCATAGGGTTGCATTTTATTTCCTAATTGCATATTATTTCCTAAGTTAAGGTATCACATTGCATATGATCTGAAGTTTAAAGATGTATTACACTTATTTTTTTACTAATAAAAGACAAAAATTTATCAGATTAGCTATGGCACACATTGCACATTGAAAACGGTTTCAAGCTTGATTTATACATTTTTAAAATTTGATAGATATAATGCTTATAACTTACACTTCAGAGACATAAAATACATATTTTTTTATTGACATTAAAAATGAAGAAAAATAGTTTAATTTTGATGTATTAAAAGTGAAAAATAGTTTCATATTGTCATCAAATCAAATATATCAATTTGGATGACCTTTTAACTAATGAAGGTGAAAGTTAATACTATTTGGTGATCTGACATTACAAAATTAAATGATTGTATAAAACTTGTTTACACTATTAGTGTATCAAAATTAAAATATAAAAAATTATACATTTAAATATGTTTTTGGCCCCTAAAAAATAAGTAAATTTTGGTTTTGGTCTTTGAATATTTTTTTTGTTTGATTTTGGTCCAAATATTTTTACTCCCTATCATTAAATTGTTTATGTACAATGTTGAACTAATTAAGAAGGTAATGATTCAGTTCTACATAACAATTCATAATTATACATGGCATTGGCTAAAACCAAGTAGTTTTATAAATGTTTGATCTAAAACTAAATAAATTTTTTTTCAGGGACTAAAATTAAGATTTACTCATTTTTTAACAATAAAAAATATATTTAAGCCAAAATTATATTATAAATATTATTTATTTATTTTCTCTTAAGAGGTAAGCGAATGTTATTTATTGCTTACCGTATAACTTTATGACATGTGAACACAAAGACAGGCTCCAAAATCATTTTTGAAAAAAATGATTAAGGCAACTTAAACTGAAAAAAAGAGGGAAAGAACTCGAAAAAAAGCGCGGCAGGGCGCCAACTCTCCCGCCCTAGCTGTATATTTTACTCTCACTCCCGCATTCCTTATTCTCTGCCAGACAACACTCTTCCGCACTTTACGCAAATGCAACACTTCCACCCTCATCCCGCCTCCTCCTCCGTCGCAAACTGCGGCGGCGACTCCACGGCCGCAGGTTCCGACATAAAGCGCGGCAAGAAGCGCGGCAGTTACAACTGCGGCCGCTGCGGCCTCCCAAAGAAAGGCCACAACTGCAACGTCAAAACACCTTCCTCCCCTTCCCATTCTTCTCTCTCGACCTTCTCCTCCGCCATTTCCGCCGCTCCTTCTTCCACATCCGTGACTGTGCGCCAGCCTGCGTCTCATCTCCGCCGTGCGCTGTCGTTCGACGACGACGCCGCCGGTTTGGATTTGACGACGGATCCTGCTGATGGAGAGGCCGGAGATACATTTCCCGATCCGGATCTGGATCTGGATTCCGGTTCGTGCGGGTTACCGGTGAGCCTTCTTTGGGAAGTGCTGAGGAGGCTGCCGCCAGGGGGATTGTTGTCGGCGGCGAGGGTTTGTAGAGGATGGAGGGAGACGACAAGGAGGCTTTGGAGGGCGGCGGAGGAGCTGAAGCTTAGGGTTCCGGCGAGTGTTCAGGTAGGATTTGTGGCGTCGATGCTGCAGAAGTGCCCGGGGATTGTGAGGCTTTCTCTGAGGATGGAAAGGTGTGGGATTCTACAGCTTTTATATTGCTGATGTACGGTTCAAACTTAAATCGAATGAATGAGATCGAACAACACGTAATAATCTAAATCATCGAAGTTTTAACCCAAAAAATTTGTGGCCATTTCTTCGACAAAGATGCATAAGCTTTTGAGATTTGTAAAATGTAAGATGATCTATGAAAGAAAAAAAGGACGAATCTGAAGAACATTGATTCAATTCGAACCATGACCTATAGTCACAACCAAAACAAACAATAATAAAAATTGATGCTTAGATTTGACGAGAAATCAGGTTATTGTAAAAAGGTTAATAAAATTGAGAGTGTGATTTGATTTAAAAATCTAAGCCGTTTTATTTTTGATGTTTTAGTGATGTGGACTCAACGATGCTGGCTTGCGTTGCATTCTCATGCCCCAATCTGGAGTTCATGGAGATCTCGACTTCCGATACCGCGATCAATCGGATCAATGGGTATTATTCATGTTCTAGATCTTTATTTTGTCACATTTTTTATTTTATTTTAATGGAAAATCGGTTTTTCCAGTTTTTCAGCACAAGTTATGCAATTCATGCAAGGTGCAGTATTATAAAATCATAAAATGTGAACACTGGATTTATATCTCAATTCACTAGGGCAAAATTATGTGTACAAAATTGGAATCCATGTTCTAAGCTTGTGTTAATTCTTGTATTTAAATGTCTTTGTTCTGCTCGTTAACATTGTTCCTAATTGGGGTTGGGAATGCGAGATTTGGATTTTGGAGTTTTCTATTGATATCAAAGATTGTACTTATAATTGCTGATTTGCTATTGGTGGATTGATTGTGTAGGCATAGGTTTGCAAATTACATATTTAAATTACATTGTTATGGGTTATTTGCTGTTTTGGGGTACATCTCTATTTTCATCCCTTATCTTTTAATGATATTTTAATTTCATCTTAATGTTTTTTTTTTAATTTTAATTTTATCCCTAACGTTTTGATATTGTCTCAATGTTATTCTATTTGATAACAATATCAATTTCTCTTTTAACAAAGATTGTTAATTTGACTAAACGTGTCTATTTTTATTTATGCATATGTCATGCTGTATATATGAAAAGTTTATTTTTACCCTTAGTTCTTTAAAGTTTAGTTATTGTAATTAAATATTGTTTATAAATAAGATCAAATTTATTTCAATAAGAAAGATTAGATAAAAATAAAGCTTCAATTCATATGATAAGGTCTCTACTTAAAATAATAATGATAGGATAAGATATAAATATTATTAAAATGTTAGGGGACAAAATTAAAATAAAAAAAACTTTTGGGACGAAATTGAAAGATCCCTAGAAGATGAGGGATGAAAATAGAGTTTTTGCCGATTAATAAATATTGTTTATCATCTGCTCTGCCACATTATATGGATGAAATCCGGTCGGCATATTGCGACGCTATAAATTGTAATTCTTGATTTGTCAGCACGGTTTGACCTTTTGTTCTAGCCCATGGTAGCTGTATATTGCATAAGTTATTTTTTATTCTCTACATCGATACAATTTTAGAATATATAACTTACACTAGGGTGTTTTGTTAGTACTTTAGCAGGTAAGGTATTATTTTTATTATAAATCAGGTGAAAGCCTATTTTGTTGTGTGTCCTGTTCAGTACATTTTCACTATTCTAGTTGTCTTAACCCGATGGTGTGCAGGAGTTAAAATTTTAATAGCAGTATGTACGCTTATCCAGAGAATGCTGTTTTTGTTTTCTTCTTCCTGATTAGATTTGTTTACCCTGCTACTTTTTAAAATGCAGGGATGAGCTAGGTCGATTTGTCAGTGATAAGAAAAGCCTCAGAAGCCTCAAGATGGAAGGTTGTTGTAATCTCGGGGGTCTAGTTCTTAGTTCGTCTTGTCTTTCTACGCTTTGGCTGTCAGATTTGTACTCTCTTTCTAAGATGGTGATTACCTTCTTTTTTCCTCTTAGTTCTGTATGGTGTGATCAATTTTTAAATTGGCATTCCCATTGATTTTACATACAGATTTCGCAGTGAACTATATTTATTAACCGATACTTTGAAATGGTAGGTCTTTAATTGTCCCCAGTTAAGAGAGATTTCCTTGGAATTTTCTCGTCAAGAAAATGATGGTACTGATCTCAAAACTATGGTAGAAGGGTTGGGAAGAAGTTGCCCGAGATTGCAAAACATACATGTATCTTCAACGCGCCTTTCTCATGCTGCTGTGCTTGCTCTTACGGCTGCGCAATTAAGGTTGTCCTAATATGGGCATCCCGACACCTGTTATTCAGTTGCTGAATAAATTTGTAATCTGGAATGCTTTGGACTTTCTACATAGCAACTATTACATGGAAATAACATTTTTGTTTCATGAAATTGAATAACAATACTTTTTTTATCAGTGAAATTGAATAAAATACCATAACTACAAGATCAAAATATAACATCATGTGACATGCATTTAATCAATATTTGAAGTTTAACTTCAATGTCTATTTAAAGCTTTAGCATAATTTAGGCAATGATCGGTTGGAGATAAAATCTTGCCCAACTTTAAGATGTATGGTTGAAGTCCCAAATCTATTGATAAACGAGTTATATCACAGGATGTCTTTGTTAGATAACATGTGGAACTCTCATTCTCTTGTGTTTTTGTTTTGTTATAATTACTACAACATCCACTTGGGGAAAAGCTTGACGAAGTTTTGTTTTTACCATTAATCAGGGGGCTGCGAATGCTTTCACTTGTTCTTGGCTCTGAAATTACCGATGCATCTGTTGCTGCAATTGCTTCTAGCTATCCGAATTTGGAATTGCTTGATCTCAGTGGGTATGTGTGTCTTTTATTCTAACTGACTTCAAATAGCCTATAGGAAATTTGAAAATGCATTGACTTAAAACTGTGGCAACTCAATACGGTATACGAATATAAAGGGAAGCCCAAGTACAGACGTATGGTTAAAGTGCATGTATGTGTACATATGTACACTTTAATGTGTCTGTTTCAGGAATTGTGTTTAACTGTTAACTTACATCGCAGATCTGGCATAAGTGACAGTGGCATTGGAATGATTTGCAACGTGTTCTCTGAAACCTTGACAAGACTCCTTCTCGCTATTTGCCCTAATGTGTCTTCAAGTAATTACATTTTTTATATTTTATTTGTTCAGTTGCTTCACAAATGTTCACTTGGTTTAGTCTTTGCCTGCTAACATGCTGTTACATGTGTCTCAGGTGGCATTCAATTTGCTACGGCTCAATTGCCGCACCTTGAACTTATGGACTGTGGCATGACCATATGTGATCCTAATTCCCACAATCCAATTTCTGATGAGAATAACTGCAATTTACAACGAACATCCGTTGCTAATGGTCTTCTTACAAACCAAAAGCTAATAATCAAACATAGCCGTTTAAAGAAACTTAGTTTATGGGGTTGCTCTGGCTTGGATGTGAGTTTTATAAATTAAACTAAATAATTTCAGTACATATTGTTTCTCAGGCTTCTAATCTTTGGAGTTTCTTGTTTTCATTTAATACGCAGGCTCTATATTTAAACTGCCCACAACTCAATGATCTGAATCTAAATTCTTGTACAAATTTGCATCCAGGTATTCATTTCATGTCCTTGTTCTTTTGTCATTATCAGCTGAATTTTTTATGCATCTTTTAGAACTAGCTTAAATGATTGATTTTTCCCCCTATCATTAAATGGTTCAGAGAGACTGTCGCTTCAGTGCCCTAGTTTGGAAAATGTGCACGCATCTGGTTGTCAGGATGTTCTAATTGTGGCTATCCGAAGTCAGGTAACTAATCAGTTCTTCAGATATTTTCTAATCCTCTGTTCTCTTTGGGATCGAACCCTCATTTGTCAATTTAAACCTGAAGAGCAGAATTCCAGTAGTTTATGAGTAAAGTAGATTTACGTAACGTTTTGAAATTCTTCATGGTTCTAATATGAAATGCTATTTTTCATCTGTCGTTTTCACTATCTGTTTGTAGGTACGCAATGCTTCAGCTGCCATGGAAAATCTTTCACTTTGTAAGCGGTTACCCGATGGCTCCAAAAGGATTCGGGTTCCTCATTTACTCACTGGCGAGGTAAAGCTGAAAGAAATAACAGCACGTTTTAGTGTACCTTATTTTTATGGTTGGGTAGAAAAGTTGAATACATTAATAGGAAGCTATCTCCACATCACGCATACAGTCTGTGATGCCACGCCGTGGCAAATCGTTATCTCGGAACTTAATACATAATTTCATCCTCTAAATTTGGTTGTGCGCATCAATTAATTGGATCACACGGAAAATGGATTTAAACCTTACAGACGATTGTATTGCGAATTTGAACTTCTGCATATACTATTTTCTGATACCTAACTTGGCACATAATCTTATTTCATCTTGCAGTCACCTGAAGATGAAAAGAAACGGAGGAAAACTGAGAGACGGCTTTGTAACGTGGTCGTGAACTGATCGTTGTACTCCCTTTGGGGCTGGTTTTAATGTACACACGAGCAATATCTTGTATGCTGTAATTTAAACTCCATGTATGATGTACCCAACCCAACAACTCATTTTTTTTAGGTTTGGCTCTCGATTGGAGCCCTAGAACTATAAAGGCCTAGGTCTATATCTTATAGGCTACAGCAAGCTGTTGCTCTTGTTTAGTATTACAGTTAGCACTTTGCAGTCTGCTGTGTGGACGTTCGTATGACTTCCTAATTATTTAAATGAAATTTTATGATGAAGTTCTTCCTCCTTATGTTAAATGCATCGGGTGCTGGCAATACCTTGCTTTAACTGTTGATGCACATTTGGCTTCAATCTTTTAGGGTGTGTTTGGTTAAAGAGTAAAAATGAAGATAAAATTTTTATGAATGAGTTTTATATGTAATTTTTGAAAATTTTACCATAACTTTTATTCCAAACCAAACACATCCTGGTCACTTCAGTCTATAGAAATGGCTTGGTTGCAGTTTTTATTTTTGGATAGTAGTTCACAAAGTTCATAACTCTAAAATCCGGGAGCTGCAAACAAGAGAAACAAAAGATCAAGGGTAATCAATAGCAATGCGTATATGCTCTAAAAGGCTTGAATTTAAGAGTCGTAAGCTAAGGCTCGAGCCCGGGTCGATCACGTGACAAGTGGGAATACTCACCAGTATATTACAACGACTTGACGTTGGCTGCTTTGAATTTGAACAATGCCATATTAAAAATTTACCCAAAAGAACTTCGTATCGCCGTTGCCGGGGATCGAACCCGGGTCACCCGCGTGACAGGCGGGAATACTCACCACTATACTACAACGACATGATGGTGAGTGCTCTAAACAAGATATATTTGTTTTCTAATCACTGTTCGTGCGTAAAACCCCAAAGGGTGCAGCGTCTCCATTGTTGAAGGTGGAGTAAATGGAAGTAACCTTCTGTTCATCAACGCCAAGAGGATTTCAGAGATGTGCTCGCGCAGGTCAGCTTCTCCCTAAAAAAAATCCTTATCATTCTGATTTTTCAATCGAATTTCTTTCTGCCACACTCTTGCGTGTATATAAAATACGTAAATATAAGTCAATCGTCAAAGAATATCCCTCTTTTGTGATCGTTTTAGTGTAATCGGCAAACACAGAGTAGTGATTCAAAATTTTGCTTTCTAATTGCCACAGAACGATTGTTGCTGACAAGAGTGGAACCTCGCGATCGGAGCTCCTTGTTACTTTCCATTGCGCGCCCTAACAAGTTTGCGCAGCTGTTGTATCGCAGTAGGAGAAGTGCTGTCTTCAAGGTTCTCATTTTCCTTCTTTCGCACTCTTCGATCATGCAATTGAAAAAAAAAAAACAAAAATACAATTCAGTTGAAATCCTCAAACACAATTCCAAGATGATTTGGAAATGAGAATTGATTTGTGCAATTCGTGGTAATTCATTTATCAGTTTGAGATTCCATGCTCACACATCACAAGTTTTCTTCAGAGTTTTTGGCGCTGTGTGCTTTTTTTGTTGATTCTGTTTTCGGTGCCATCCTTTTGTTCTTCCAGGTTCTATCTGCTGAGAAGGGACAGGTTCATGTAGTAGAGAAAAGGTAGAATCCTCTTTTTTATATTAGAACTTTGTTCTGTTGTTAGTGTTCATGTTGACCTTTTCTTTCATCCGTTTTCGAAGTTAACGTGAATCACAGTACAGAAAACCTGTTATGTTCTTGGCCAAGTTTTTGCAATCTGTTTTAAGGGAAATATATTGTGAGGAAATAGAAAGGAAATTTTCTTATGTGATATATGCTAGAGAAGATACGCAATGTAGAAATAAAAGTATATGTAAATGGTAGACACTGATTCTGTAACTTTCTTTTATATGTCTGCAAAGAGCCATAGCTACTAAAAGCAAGCTTAAATGCTAGTACTGAAACTTATGGAGCAGCTGCTTCCAAAGTGGTGAAAAAACATATGTGAACCTGCAAAACAGTATATATGAATGTGAGAATAGCACTGTAATTTATCTAGAATGTTTTTTGTGGGCAAAAGTGCTATGACTTGAATTATCTAATGGATGTAGTTGAGTTGATTTGGTTCCTTCTATTTCTTTGCAGTGGTGTTGAAGAGTTATATGATGAATTGGCTGCACGTCTTCTGCTTCCGGCATCAGCATCATCGACCGCTAACTTTAAGTAAGTTCTTGTTTGTGGAATTATGAAAACAAGTGGAGTTGGTTCTGAGTGTTACTACAATTGTACAGACTTATGTGTTTCACTGTGTCTATCTTACCATGCATGTTAGTACTATAAAAAAGTATATAATCCACCAGTTTCAGGTCCTAAGTCCTATGTGCGAAATGCATTGATGGTTGGGATTGATATTGTTTGTCCCATTCTGTTTATCATTCGGGAGAAGTATTCTAGGTTTATCATAATCCTATGTATGATTTATTACTTAACCTTAATGTTGTCATGGCAGAAAATTTTCTAAGCCTTTTATATTAGTGAATCACCAAATTCCACTGTTGTGAAGGCTTTATTATGCACTGCTGCTGTTTTGCTGATCTTCTATGTGCCATTTGCATTAAATTATCAATTACAGGAACATCTTAATTAACTTCAATTAAATGTATGTCTCCTACATTAGGTCATTTGTTATAACAAGAACTTAGACAAATAAAGTAATTAGCTTAGATCTTCTATTCTTATTATTCCTTTGTTTTTTTTTTTTTTTGATAGGTTGGTGAAGTAGAAGTATATTTTAAGTATTCAACATTTATGGCATCCTTTTGTATACTATTCCATTTATAATCATGATAATCATTCTTTCTATGATACTGTGCAGACGTGTTGTTGGCCTGGCTGGGCCTCCAGGTGCTGGAAAAAGCACTCTGGCACATGAAGTAGTCAGACGGATAAACAAGCTTTGGCCTGAGACAGCTTCTTCCATGGACTCCCAGGTTCAACCGCCTGATGTTGCTATCGTCATTCCCATGGATGGTTTTCATCTTTATCGTTCTGAACTAGATGCAATGGAGGTTAGCATCCTTTTCGTTCCCTCCATTTTATTGTCCATATGAAGTTTCATTCCTAGTTTTTTTCATTTCAATACTGATCTGGATTTGATAATTTTGAAGAAGCAATCAAATACATGCTTGAAAGTTGAACCTTGAAAGTGTAGTGATATATGGCAATATTGGGCTGATGTGATCTGCTGTCTTTTTCCAACACATGCAAATGATCGGAAAATGAACATTTCATGAAGTTTTATTTCCCTGTGGAGATGGAATCAATGCTATGTCAGATTGTAGGGAGATTAGATAAAAACAATATATATATATTGCCTTTCCAAAAAAAAAAAAAAAAATTTAAGTACATGGAGTAGTGTATGAGCTACGTTCTTTATTTATTTTTGATAGCTTGGGTAATTATAATTCTGAATGATGTTTTTGATAATAGAATCCAGAGGAAGCACATGCCAGAAGGGGAGGTATTGTACCTCTTTTTATTACTCATAAATTTCAGCCATTGTGTTCATAGAAAAAGCATTGATCTTTCAATTGTTATGTCAGCTCCATGGACATTCAATCCCTCACGACTACTTATGTGTCTCAAGAATTTAAGAATTCATGTAAGGTTTATTTTGTTATTTAAGATTGTCTTCTCTTTTTCTTTTGCATGGCTTGGAAACTTTAGAATTGTTTATCTGGCCATAGTCTTTTTATCTATCAAATTATATGGGTTATCTTAATTGACCAAGTTTGTTGTAAAGCTGGGATGCCCAGAAAGAAATGTGAACATCTGTGCATAGACATTGATTGAGTTCTTATCTTCTTTGTTCAATTGCATTTCGGTGAAACAAATTCTTCAGGGATCTGTATATGCTCCATCATTTGACCATGGTGTTGGGGACCCAGTGGAAGATGATATCTTTGTGAACCCTCAGTGAGTATCTTAACATCAAGACGTGGTTCAATGATCAGCACTTTATAAATTATTTGACATAAGGCACAGTGTTGGACAAGAGTAAATGATGGATAATTAAAAGCTCTCCACTTGAAAGAAGAGAAATGACCATCATGAATGAGCTCAGAAAAATAAAGTTTAGCCAATGACCTCAACCTTTAGGATTGTGCCAATATTTGAATATGTAATGAACCCCATTGTCTCAAACTTCTTATGGCCAACCGATAGTAATAATGATTAGCTGAATCAAGAGGTAAGCCTAAAGTCCAGGTGATCACATTGAAAATCTATATGGTCAATACTTTTCTGTTGACCAAATGCGCTAACTTTAATTCAACATTATGGTAATTTCATGGTAATAACACTGACAATTGAGGCCCTGGAGGTCATTAGTTTTGTTGTTTATTATATAATTGAGAAGTTTTGTGAAGCCAATAATATCTTCTATTTTGAAAATTTCTTAAAAACTTCTATTCTTATTTCTTTACATATCTCTAATGAGCTATCTTTTTTCCCCCTCAATTCAGGGTAGTTGATGTTCAAGTTGTTGCTACTTTCTACACTATCGACTTATTTTAGTTATGCTGAAATGTATCTCATGAACATATTCCTACGTTTCTTCATTTATGTAGGCACAAAGTTGTCATTGTAGAAGGTAACTATTTGCTATTGGAAGATGGGATTTGGAAGGAAATATCATATTTGTTTGATGAGAAATGGCAAGTATTGGTTTTGCTGAGCACATTTTCCTTCTCATATTTTCCTGTTGACCTTGGAAGATCCAGATGTAGTATGTTAACTCTGTTGTGAATGTACAGCTGAGAATCTGTGACTATGCTTGAAACTTTCTTCGATGAAAATTATTCTTCTTGAGACAATAGAATTTGTACTAAGTCACATATTCAGCTGACCTTTAGCTATTGCTTGCTTCGTGCTAGGAGTGTGTTATTGCTGTTGTCTTTAACTTGTTTTCGGTTTCTGAAGCCTAAGTAGATAGATGTTCAATGTGATAGAAATAATAGAGGCATTGATACCATGAGAATATGTTGAGCTTGAAGAAAGTAGATTATGATATTCTATTTTTTATTTGATTTTTCTCATTAAGCAGTGTATTATTTATCTAACATATGTACATGTCATTAGGCCCCAACATAAAACCTTCCTTTGGAATTATTTATATTTTGGCTTAGTGTGGTAGTATTGTTTTGACATATTAATTGCCTTTCCAGCCCATCATCTGTTAGAAGAGTTCACTGAATCTCAGAATAGTGTGTATCCTAGTCCCCGAGGCTGTGGCTTGTGTTGTCCCTCCTTCTTTTTTTAATAAGAGGTACTAGGAACAGGGCATGACTTTCTTTCACTATGTTTAAGTCATAACCTACGAGATTGGGTCTCCTGGTTATTGTTTTGGAATACTTGCTTTTTCAGTTCCATAATCTGTAGAAAATGGTTTATTTATCTTATTATCCGTTTAGAGAGATACAACCTAATCCGAGAGGAATTTCTGCTGTGTCAACTTGAGAGAATTAACCGGTTTGTCTAATTTGTTCTCGCTGTTTTTTTCAAGGTTTATTGATATTGACATTGACAAAGCAATGCAGCGAGTTTTAAACAGGCATATTTCAACTGGTATGTACGATGCACTTTTCTATAATATATGTAAACTTCCTCCTAGTTGGGAAGGCATTTTGAATTTATTTGTGATTTTTTTTTTTTGTGTCCCCATCTGTAGGTAAACCCCCAGATATTGCTAAACAGCGGGTAAATTTTACATCTTTTAACTGATTATGGTTATCTGTTTATCTGCTTATCTGCCAAAAGTGTTGATTATCTATTTTGTTGGTAATGAGTTACACACTAACATATATTTCGTGATGCAGGTAGAGAACAACGACAGGTTCAATGCAGAACTCATAATGAAGTCCAAGAAAAATGCTGATATAATAATCAAGTCAGTTGATTTCTGAAGAAGCTGTGTGTATGCGTTAAGCCCAAGCAGATCATTATAACTTTTTTTTAAGTTCGATTATAAACGGGGTAAGAGCCCCCGAGTCTCGTAACTTTAGAAGGATGTCTGTGCTAAAAGAGTGAGTCTAAACAGGTTCGTCGTGCAGTTCTTTTAATTTTTTTTCCCGAGCCTTATTTACATTGATTTTTTATTTAACAAAAATGCTAAAAAAATGTTTCAGCTGTGTGATAGGTGAGTCAACATCTTAAGAGCAGTAACTGATATTCTGGCCGTGACGTCCAACAGGAATAAATAAAATATGAAAGCAGCTGCTACCTCAAATTTTGGGTGTATGTTGGATGCGTATACTGATATACATATTAATATGTTTGTGCTTTGCTGCATATGATGTTCTCTTGATTACTTTTTTTTTTTTGGGGGGGGGTCGAATCTTGATCACTTTCGTCTTAATGCATTCGTCTTACCGCTATATTTTAAGTTTGAAGCACAAAATACATTCTGCGTAGTTGAACGTCGGTTTGGGTTGGTTGTTTGGCTTCCCCTCGGCAGTTTTTCATCCAAGTGTTTGATTTTTTGATTTTTATTTTTTTGTAGTTTAAATTCTTGATGTTTGGGCGGCTTACATTCATCCTCTTTGGATCCTACTAGGTAGGAGTTTCGTATATTGGGTTGTCCTTTAGTTTAAATTCTTTATGTTGTATCAATAAAGTTTCGGCTGGAGTGGAAGGAGCTCATCATATTTCTTAATGATCATGAGTTCGATTATGGGATTCATATGAATGAAAAAAATTTACTTATCACATTACTTGACAACATTCTAAGTCGTTAAAAATTTCTTGATGCTGCATAATTCGTTTTCTTCCTTGCTACCTAATAGAAAGCTAAAATAGCTTTTACTTCCTTGGATCTCAGGCTGGCTCAAATGTTTTCTTAACTCTCAAGTTTACAACTGTGTTTACGAGCATCATTTAAAGATGATTTTAATATAACTTATGTATATCTTTCTGATTATTTTACAACAAAAAGAAACTTTTTTTGGTTGAGTAAAATTCATGTTGAAAGAAAAAACTTGTTTTAGTCTAAAGTCAGAGTAGACTTTCGGACTTAGTGAATATTTATATAGATATTTACCAGAAAGAGAAAAAGAAATCAACTTTCTTATGATTATGTCTGAAAATAAATTCATGTCATGATGATATATGGATGATAAATTTCAACTTGTCAGTTAAGATAGTTCTTTTTGAAACTTTCATCAATATTTTAAGTTTTCAAGAGTTAGTCGATGATGTAGGTACTTCAGCCTTTATCATCACAAGAGGTATAGAATTCAATCAATTTTTTGTAGTTGTCATTCTTTTAAATAAAACTTGGATCCAAGTATAAATTAATGCGAATTTGTGCATTGTCTAAGTTTCAGACCCTGTGTTGATATAAAAAAAATTCGTATTTATGAAAAATGACCTCATTAACAATTTAAAATATTCGATAAAAAATTAATATTTTGAGATGGTTCTTGATTTTGCTCATTTCTAGGTACCCCATATCTATATACTCTGATTGAACTCTACATATAATTTCTCCGTTGGTATTTTGCCAAATTTAGGAACTAGATCTAAAGCGCACTAGTTGAAGTGCCGGATCCTACTTGGCCCCAAAACTGCAAGTTCATCCTCTAGCTAGTGCTCCAGTGAACGTGAACATCAAAGGATAATTAATGGCTAGCCTCTGAAAACAGATATATATGAATGATAGTGGTCATGCGCGGTGTCTCGCGTGTTGTTTTCAGTCACCGCACAAGAGGGAGACATAGGAATGGAAATAACGAAACCATTAACTTTCCTACATCAAATAGCTTACCATGTTATAATGAAGTTGAGCAATTAAGCTCCCACAAATGGAGAAGCAACACTTATGGTCCCAATCCAAGCACATGCACACATCGCAAGTAACCTTTCAGAAATTTAAATCATGTTTTGAAGTGATATATATGTGTTTCATAATTCCAAAAAAATTGGATGTGATGAGTCTTGTATACTTATTTCATTTAATGATTATTATAAACATTGAAATTCATCCATCGAAGTATTGAATCATGTCATTCATGTGATATTATCTTAATATATAATCAAGTATACTAAATTTCAGAAAAAAAAATTAAACATTAATAATAGTTATGTAATTTGATAGCTAAAATTTATTTGTATTTTTTAAAAAATGTATCTTAAAATAAAATAAAATAATAAAATATAAAATTATTTTTAATTTGTATGAAATTTCACACCCTTAATCTAGCTACTTGGTGTGAACTTTCAATTCAGTGGTTAAATTAATAAAATTCAACATTCATAAAAAGTTACTCAAGAAAAAAGTACCATAACTCTTTAGATGCACGGTTTATAATGATCATTCTTATAATTTTAAATTGAGAAAGCAATCAAGTAAAACTTTTTTAAATGTCAATTATGAAATTCAAACCACAAATATTACAAACAAAAATTGTATCTAGATGGGTTTGTATTTCATTTCATGCGTAACTAATCTATTTTTTTTTACTTAAACTATTAGTATTTTAAATATATTAAACTTCAATTGACTTGATTCAAGTCGGGCAACTCACGGCAGATATAAAACTCTTCAAAACTGGGTTTTTTAATAGTTCTATCTACTTCCAAAAAAGTTGACACAAAATATTTAGAAAATAAAATCAATCTTATATAATAAAATTAATTAGATCTAATTCAATCTCAAATGATAAATTAAGTTATACGACGTATAAATAAATTACATGAATAAATTTATATAACATATTGTCCATATCAAAAAATGAATAAGATCATATAACACGTAAATAAATTATATAAAGAAATTTATATAATATATTGTCTATATAAAAAAATAATAAAAACAAAACATATAATATTAACTTATTTTATTATTCCCAGTTCAGAACGCTAAACACCCCTTGGAGTGGGCCTTTTTATATATATATATATATATATATATATATAGCATTTGAGTGGTACATTTATATCAATATGATATTTTGGAAAAAAATTCAATATGGTATTTTTAGTATAAATCCAAACAATACACTTAAAAAAAATTTAATCCTAATTCACCAAAGAAAGCAGATTTAATATAAAAAATTAACCCAAATCCAAGTCAATTAGGAATAATTGAAGGCAAATTTTGTGTAAAATAAAATAATATAATTTAAACGTATCTATAGATCCATATATAAGTAAATTTATCTTTTTCTCATATTAATATAAATCACCTATAAAAATACCATGTACAAATTATTTTCTCCCTTGGAGTAGTATCAGTATGCCACAATTAAGTATACGGAGTTACGGTTGTATTTACTTTATCTTATGCTGGCGATGATCGATTTCCGGAGAAAAGAATGATCAATTGATCATGCGCCGTACGTACTCAGAATTTGCTTCTATTAATCCCCAACACTAGCTCTCACCAAATTCCATCCGCAACTGCCACAGAAAATGAGGGAGAGGGACCATTTACGCGTGTAGATAGATGCTCTCTTTGCACTGATGATATTTTCCCAACCCTCATCACTCTACAAAAGGTTGACCACTACACACACACACACTCTGATATAACGGATGGAATAGAATAATTAAAGAACCTATTCCAATGGGCATGCATAAATGCTCCATGGCCACGCACATGTTTTTGTTTCCCCATCCACCATCTTCAGGGAACATTTTCAGTACTATATATCTGCTCGCTTCTTGGCCTAAAACAAACGATATATATATTTTTTTCAAACCACCCATATATTTAAGACTTTTTGCACTCTAACTATTAATCTAATTCTATAATTTGAACTTGATGATCCACTATAGAGATAAAAAATTTACAGCATTAATAATTTTCTTATTTATGATACTCAAATATGAAACTTTTTTTAAGGAAACAGGCTAAGTACCGAATTATTTAAACATAGAATAAAATTATATATTGTGTAAATGTAAATAGGTTTTATTGGTTTAAATAAACAAAAAAAAAATTAATGCTAAGGTATTGCATAATGGTATAGGAAGACTTTGGAGACAATTTTAAATATAGAACACCAAAATTTATTGTATTTTTTTATAATTAGATAACGACTCAAAATACCCAAAAGAAAGGGTGGAGCATATGATGCAAAAACAACCATAAAAACTCATATTAAAGACATAAGACAATAAAAACAAAGCGCACATAAAACAAAGCAAAAAAGGTGATAAAGAAGCAAGCAGAAATAACATAAAATCGAAAATAAATAGTTTCATTTTCCTCCAATTTTAAATATAGATGACGAAAACAAATCGCTAAAACAGACAAGCACATTCTTAAACTTCTTATTAACCACTAAACAGGCAAAGATATATATATAAGAAAGCCGGGTCTAACAACACAATTTAGAGTCATTATTGCTTCTGTTCATAATTAATACTTAGACATCTCACTGCGTCGTTTGAAACATTAATTATATAACAAACCATATTGATACACAAAATAACTATAATTTAACACCCTGCTATTTCCATCTGTGTCTGCTGCAGCTTATCCAACTGGGCACCACAATTACAAAGGATGGAGCAGGTCATGAACAACTAGTAACGACTAGTACTCTAGCTCCTGTTCTTGCATTTCTCCATGGCTCTTGGTGCTGAAAATCTCAAACAAGTTTTGTTTTTTAGAATGTGCCTCTGCTATATATATTATATAAGATCAGTAGAATTATATATATATATATATGGCATGGATATATCGCTGAATAGAATGGTAGTTATACATGAAATCATGACTAATTAGTATGTTTTCTTTTTCTTGCAATTGTAATTTAAAGACTATATATATATATACTAACCAAGACCAATAGCTTCCTTTCCTTTCATGATACGCAAACGCTTGCATGATTCAACAAACATCCTGGTAGACACGAAGAAAATTCACGTCATATGCTATTCATGTGTGTTATGCAGCATGTAATTAGTTGACTATCATAGGTTTGGTTTAGATTTTTGGTAGAATTGTTTTTGAAATAATTGATGTTGAAAAAATTGATTATAAGAGATATCTCTTCTGGCGCACATGGACAAATGCTAAAAGATTATATGAAAATATAGATCATTTTATTAATTCTTTGAAAACGTGTAACTTTCTACGTAAAGTTTCTTTGATAAGGACTTCTCCGAAACAACCAAGCATACCCGGTTATTTTTTTTCGGGCTTTTTATTTACTATTTGAATTTAAAGGTGCAATTATCGATCGCAGCCAAATTTACTTTTGCTGAATCGAAGGTGAAAAACTTACTCCCATGGGACATCACCGACAAGCATCCAGTCACCATCCTTGTCCTCATAAGTTGGGACATAATCAGAGCCGTTCAAAAGATCCATCAGCTTGCTCTCATTCATGAAGTCTTTCATTCCTTGGGATCCACAATTGCCTTACATACATGTGTGAAGAGCAAAACATTAATAATAATTAATATCACCCATTAATACTACCCGATTCAATCATACTAATATTTCCATGCATGCAACACTTAATTT
Source organism: Dalbergia oliveri (assembly GCA_030441495.1). Lineage (NCBI taxonomy): Eukaryota > Viridiplantae > Streptophyta > Magnoliopsida > Fabales > Fabaceae > Dalbergia > Dalbergia oliveri. Next base: position 14,362,508 of record JAMLFY010000008.1, read on the forward strand.
CCCTTTTTAGGAAATTGAATTTAAGTTTCAAATTTTTCTATATATCATGAATAATGTTTCACATCCATTAAAATATATTATGAATCTTTGATAAAAATCATGGTGATTGTTGAATAAAATAAAATGATATAACCTATCAATTCATTTAAAGATTAATAACTATGTCACATAATTCTAGAAATAAAATTTTAGATAAATTTATGGTTATATAGCATATTCCATATATATATATATATATATATATATATCATATGCTGATATGGATATTATTTCAATCGTTTTTTTTTTCAAAAAAGCAAGGGGTAGGTTCATGACAATTTGTGCTTATTTGTTACCAATGGTGAAGGAACTGAACATGTTGCCTAAGGAATCAGAAAGCTCTGGGTAACTCTTGTACATCTTCAAGTCCACCTTGCGAAGGTAGGGTGCTCCATCCATGCTAACTTTGACAAAGCTTGCATTAGGGCTGTTATTCTTTTCGTTCTCCTCTCCATTGCTCTTTTGCACAGCTAGCATGTTCTTCCGGAAGGACCGGACAGGTGGCCAACCTACCACTTGCGCCCTATACATTAATTAATTTCATTTGAATAAATATTCCTCATCATCGCACTTCATGATTGATATCCATATGCATATGATCATATAAGCTAAATAAATTAAATGATTATGTAAGGTAACGTTTTGGGTTTCTTTGTGAATAGTTAATTAATTAATTATCCAAGAAAAATATTGTTGCTGATAACTGAGATCCATAACTTTGCTTCTAAAGAACAAGGGCCATGCGTAAGTAAAATTATATTTCCATTTTAAGCTAATCCAATCCTAGTTTTCATCCCTTGCACATATAAATTAAATAGATAATAATATATTTAAATTTGCCTGCACAAGTATTTCTATGTGTAATAAGCAGTGCAGTTTCGCTTATTGTATTAACTTATATATGAATTTATTTACCTATTTACACAAGAATGTGAGAAGATATTTTGCTATAACTTATTAGGACGAGAAAAAAGTATAATTAATTTTTCTGCCATGGGCATCATCAAAACCTGCAGAAATGATCCTATATTATTGCGATTGCCTCTATAACTAGCCAGGCATGTAGAACGCATTTCTAGCACGTTATTGTACGTGATTCCATATTTATATGTTTTACGAGAGTTGAAGGCCTCAAAACTTGTCTATCTTATATCCAAAAAGAAATTTAAATAACATTTCTTTTAGACAAAGCGTATACCTTTTTTTTTTTGAAAAAAAAGAAGAAACTCTCTCTCACTCTCTCTCACTCAGGAGTTCATATTTTCAGTCCACCTCAATTCTTTCCTTCTTCCATGATCTAATCTCCATCTGTTCCAAATCCTTCCCACGCAAGCATAAAAAATTACATGCTTAGCCGTAAATCATGATGAGAATCAGGCACTAGAAGCTATATATGTTTAATTTGCATGCTTAGTAATTCTACAGAGATCATGAAAGTTAATCAAAACCAACAGAAAATCAAGAAAGAATCCCATTATTATTATGTATAAATAAAAACATGGTGCTGCTTAAGAGTATACTTATAGTTAAACCAACGATAACTAGTTTAGTTACTTACTTGGCAGGAGGCTTGGCCGGATCTGCAGGGAGAAGGGTCTTCTCCTTAGGCAAAGTCTTGGGTTTAACAGTTGGATCTGCCCCTGCAGGATTAGTTGGTTCCTTGGAGGAGAGATTAAGCATCAAATCCACAGTCTCATCTGTTTCAGTCTCAGTCCCAGTCTCAGTCTCGGAGAATCCTCTCTTCCTCACCACATCTCCTCCTCCTTCAGTGGCTTTGGGCCCGTTTCCAGGCAACCCCAGCCTCAGCTCGGTTTCCTCAAACCCCATCTTCTCGTTCTTCTTCAGGCCAACCTCCATGACCTTTCACTCTCTTATCTATGTATCACTTTATCACTCTTTCTCTCTCTAAGCCTCTCGGTCTCTCTCTAAGCATTCAGTGATTTTGGTTGCTTTGTGTCAATAATAGTGGTGAGAGAGGAGAAAAAGAGGGGGGGTACTAGTATGGAATAGGGGTAGGGAGGACAAAGGGACGGACGTTTAAGGGAGTGGGAACCGCTTGGGCGTGGTGGGCATTACTACAAGGGCGCATGGTCCTCTTTGTCTTTTTGATCTAAAGATTTAGAGCACAAGAATGGGTTGTGACACGTGGAGGAATGTGTTAGCTGGACTTTTCTGAGCTTGCTGGCTTTGGTGACGACAAGGTGATGTTATCTTCCTATGATTGATGAGTGTGGAACAAGTGGGAAGTGGACACCCCATGTTGGCTGCTTACCACTTTCTCTACTCCTTGCTAGCTAGGGTTTCATCATCATATCATTTCACACACAACACGGTAAATCACTATCTTCACGGGCCTATCATTCTTAATTGTACTTGAGAAATGTTTTTTTTTTCCTCCATAAAAAAATACATCAAAAGAAAAAAACATTGAGAGATCAATAATAAGTCTGTAATTTTGATGGATTTCATGCAATTGAATTGAATATTGTATTAGATATTAATTTTATTGTCAAAGTTATTAGTTCAATTCCCACAAGAGCATGAATATATTGATGGTAGGCACTAGAAAGGGATCTTGATAATTATACATTAATATTTTATTCTAATAAGACTCAAATATATAGGTTAGAATCAGATTAAACTGTGGCACTTATAATAAATTTAAATGAAAAAAAAATGTACCTTGATTAATGTTCCATTTTATATATATTATCTAATGATAAACACTCGATATAACAAATGGTACTAGTTCCTTTGAGAGTCTGAAAGTACTTTTAATTTCTTTTAGCCTAAGTTTAACTAAGGAGACTCTTCATCTATTCTCATTTCATCCCTCAACTCATATGTATGTATGGCAACATACTGCATGCACACGCACAAGCAGATAAATCAATTGAGTAGCAATTGTAAATGCTTGCCAAATGAAAGGTAATTTAAGTACCTTTTCCCTATGTAAGTTTAGATGTGATATATTGAATTGATATTGAATTGTGATACTCTTTATTACGTAAAGATCATCATTGCAGGTGAACTGCACTATTTTCTTGGATTCAGCAACAGGAATTATTGGTCTTAGATCCACGGTCCACCTTGGATCGATCAAAAGGGATTGTAAACTTAAGGAATTCACTTCCCAAGTGAACTCGTACGTGGATGGGTGGAAAAAAAAAGTACTGCCAATATATTTGACCATTTATCAGATATTGATAGTTGCAAACTATATCTAGCTTTGCTGCATCAGTTCTTTTTATGACGTTAATTATACTATACATTCTCTCTCTATATATAATTAACTATGACATTAAAGATGGTTCAGCATATGTGATGAATTGTCAATGATCAGAGTATAACTCACAGCATACATATTAAATCAGCGTATATTACTGAAAGTGACGAAACTTGATCTCTGATGAGAAGAGGATTTTTGTTCTAACGGTACATATATAGAACTATTTGTGCTATGGCCTTTCATTTTCTGTTAATCTAATTAATCTATGGCTGGGACCTGGGACTAATTATCAAACATAATGCGTTGGTTCTTTCTGGAGTAGGACATGTCGTCTACTCAGAACCATGGGAGTTCAGATTCTCGTTCTGTGGCACAGAAACAATTCAAACGACACATTAAATTAATCAATCTCAAATAATAAATTAAAATTATTCATGCTTGGAGTTGGCGTGTAGCATACAAATTATTTTTAACCTTGTCGAAATTATTGCTCTTTCATGCTTTACATTTATGAGCATGCCGCAATATATAACATCACATAAACAGTAAGTGGATAAACACCTTGATAATTACTTTCTTGTAAGGGTCCTGCTAAATAATGTGCTTGATTGAAAAGTTAACTTTGTAATCTTTCATAATGCAGTGGATACGTGGTGACAATGAAAAGTTTTAATTTCTATTTCTTAACTAATATCCTTAAGGCATTCTTTAGCAAAACTCTTAAGTATAATTAATGCCTAATATGTGTATATATAAGAAATGGATCGGTGCTCACTTATTAAGTGATATATAGTTTTCTTGCTTTAAAATTACATATAAAATTTACCATTCCTTTTTCCAGACAGGCTAAAAAGTTTTTGTTGGGATGTGCCCTTATGAAAATGTGGGAACAAAAGCGGATGTAGATGTGCAATTATTTGACAGGCACGCTCAACTGTTTGTTGCTGTTGTTGTTACGGTTTACATATGCAGAAATTGAAGATTTGTGGTATGATATATGTACGTATAAGTTGATACTTGAGAATTACACGCACACATGGTGGCCACGTTCACCAATTTGCCCTTCAATTTCGGGGGCAATCAAAAACTAGACATTGAGAAAAAGAAAGGGAAGATAGTGTCCAAGATTGTGTTATGAGAGACGATCTATGCATAGTTGACATATAGAGATAGCTATAGCTTCAGCTTTGAGACACCAAAATCTTGTATTTGGCTATGGCCTTTGATTTGTGGGATGACGGATGTGGTCCTCGTTCACGCTTGTTGAGGGACATCATCTCGAGGAAATCCATTGTGTAATCAGGTCTATTAACTTGTCAAGTAAAGCAAAATATTGTTCCTAATAATCGGAGTTTCAAAGATTATATCTCTCTTATATATAACAGAAATTTTAATTTCTTTATTATAGGATGTACAACCAAACGTGTTTTTTTTTTTTCCTGGACATGTTAAGGAATTATCACTGTGGATAACTTACGATCTTTTTATTCAATTTCATGTTTGACATGCTTGTCATTAACTATTTTTTTCAAAAATTTAAACTTAAGCATGGATAATTTATCAAAATAAAGAATAATAGGGATTGAACCCCTAATCTTTTAGTATTTTTTCTATAATTATTTTATAATTTATTTTTCAATTTCAAGGAATGATCCTTTATGCAATGGTATGGTTGCTATCTTGTATCTAAATCTAGAAAACAACCTCTCTAAAAACGGATACATCTACCATCCCTAAAACGTATCATCTGATCTTGTGTATCGGGTCACCTTAATTTATTTTTAATTAAAATAAGTTCTCAAAATTTGAAATTAAAAAAACAAATTAATTTTTTTAGTTTCAAGTTTAAACAAAAAGTTAATTAGTTCCCCAATTCATCGTATTTTTCTGTATTTTGTTATATGGATTTGATTGAGAAAATAAAACTACAGGACCTCACTTACAAACTTTTAATTTCAATACCTTATTCATTTATTTTTCAAATAAAAAAATGTAAGGACCCGAGTAATTTGTTTATATTTTCCTTAAAATTAAATGATATAAAAGTGGACATTATGCCAATAACTTATTGTTCTTAAGAGATTTTATAAGCAAATTAATTGCTAAGTATTTTATTATTTGTGATTTATATTTAAATTTTGGATAAATTACTCAGACATTTTTTAAAATTAGGTGATATTATACACAAATTCAAAATTTGCAAAAATGTACCATAACATCCCTGCTATTCACAATAATATAAGGTAACATCCCTTTAGATTTAGGTGATATTATACCAAATATTCTTATTATATGTTAATTTATGAAATATATTACACTGAATACTGCTGTAAAACATTGCCATTGAGTACCACTGATCGGAGGTCAATGCAAGTATGAAAAATTGAGAGAAGTCATGTGTAATATAATATCACCTAATATAATCTCAGGAGAAATTAGTGTTTTTTTTTTCTATAGTTAGATAATACTTTACTCTCAAAGAAAGAAGTTTACTTACATAAAGTATTTCACTTATAAAACAAAAACTACCCACAACCAAAAACAAAAACAAGAGTGATGCAACAAAAATCAAAGAACAAAACCAACAAACACTATACCCAAACTACCCAAAAGCAATACAACAAAAACCAAAAACAATATCAAAAGCGCGCGATACAATTTAAAGAACGAAAATCAACAAACTATTATACTTAAAACTACTAAAAAACAAGTCAAAACCAAGAATATTAAAATTTAATCTTCAAGAGACTTGAAAGTTGAGCTTTTTACAGAGCACTAAACAATATGGGAACAAGAGTTGAGATGGTCACCGCCCACCTCATAAAGGGCACACGCAATCTAGTATAATTTATCTACAAATTTTTAATAAAAATTTATCATAAAATCAACTATCGATAATTTGTATGAACTTATTTAACAAGTTCCTCCTTTTAAATCACTCATGAAATTATCCCCTGTTCAACTACATAAACATACATAGAAATTATTTCCTCTCTAATTCAAATAGTAGTCTCGTCCCAAATATATTTGTCTACACATAAGAATACCAGAACAATTAACTCTCTCCAAAGCCCACATCCACGTCCCTTTCCTGAATACAAACATGTGAAGTGTCATCAAAAGGAGGGAACTGCAATTAGGATGCTATACATATACCCAAATACACTATGGTTACCAAAAGTGGGTGCAAGTTTGATTTCATTTACTCTTTCTCCTCACCCCCAACCCAGCGCCCCCCTAGCTAATTGGGTTTTTGAGAGAATTGAAGGGGTGGAGGTAATTAAGTGGGGCCAATGCAACAGAAGCATGTGGTAAGATTCATTGGGTACAAGTGTGAGGTCCCACGGAAGAGGCCATGTGGGTTTGTTGGCCATATGTAGCCCTAAGTGTCAAACCCTATCCCATGTGCGCCGCGAAAGGGCACCCCACTTACCCTCCCCTTTTCCCCTTCTTCTATTTTTTTTATTTGTTTGTATATCTGAAATTTACATTGCAATTAGAAAATTAGCCTCCATGCCTCATCAATGAACACGATCATCACATCGCTTCTTATGAATGGGAAACAAATAAATTGGACTCTTCTGTAACATTTTCCTCACGGGATCACTTCATAGTATTACACTGTGCATTGCATGTGTATGACTTTATGCTATGCACAAACGCACAATTCTCACTCAAGCAGCAATGCCGATCAAGGTCGGTCGGTCGGTTTGATGCTTAGCCCAGAAGTGTTGTTTTGACTAGAATTCCCATATTTCATTTACATTATTAGTGCTGCTGCTGCCTCTTGCCATTGATGAAGGCATTATATTATTGCATTCAATTCCCAAGCTATCAAAAAGAGAACAACGATTCTGTCTCTGCAGCATGAAGCCTACTTGGAGAAAGTCAAATATTAATATTTTACATATTTGCAAATCATCAATCATCATTTCTCTGTTCTGTATTATTACAATTTATCTTTATAATTAAATAAGAATTATTTACTTTTGAATTTCAGTATATATTTACGCTTACATGAATTATTATTTTCCTCCTCTTAATTAGTGTTGATATTATTATATATAACCTTTTTTTTTGGGAAGCAGGACGTGGAGAGAAGAGCTACATCATCGTACTATATAATGGTCAGTCAGTGATCATTGTATAGACCAAATGATTTGTTTTCCCTTTTGCTCATTCAAATAATTTTGCAATGATTATTGATCAGAGATAGATGTTGCTAGTTTATCCACTGGGGCGGTGGTTAACACTAAATCTAATAATAAAGTGATAAAAAAGAAGAGATCAGACCCAGATGGATAGGGCCTCATGTCAGGGGCTAATTAACTAGGCGCACGAAAAAACTCAAAAACTATATTACATATTATTGGTATTTGGTGGTGCCATAGATAGACCCAGACAGACACCTTGCTAAGCCATCGTCATAGTAGAACTAATTCCCCTTTTTCCAAGGCGTTAAAAGTAGTACTGGTTCCTTTTTCTTGGATCTTGCGTGATCGATCAGATCCAATATTGTGCTTTTCTTGAGCACCTTGACAAAGTCCAAATTCGATTCCCATGCTTGCCAAAAGTGTGCACACAGCGCTAAGCGGCTAAGCTTCCCTCTATTCATATATCCCAAATTCCATGCTCGATCGAAATCCAAGTCCCCATCCTACTGAGATATAGTAGTATACATTTTCCATGGTTTTTGTTAATGTTTCACATTCAGTTTGTGTCAGTTTGCACATGCCACTGGTGTAGGGTCCGCTAGCTAGGGATCGACTTTAATTTGTTGAGTTCATTTGATTGAGTTATACGTTGTACACTAGCTAGCTAGGCTCATTATTTTCACATGCATAAATCTCATATTTGGCGATACAAAATATAGATCTAGCATGTTTCTTTTTCTCTTTCATGAACAAAGGCTTTATGTTGTAACCATACTGTCTTAGATGACTTATGCTACATACTCTTTTATCCTTTATTTTTCAGTTGAAGGCTGAAGCTAAAGCTAGAGAATTTCCTTTTCCGACTGCATGTAATCTCACGTTAGTTTGAACACATTATAAATTTTGCATTTTATTGGTGTTTTAAATTATGGTTGTGATAACAGACGTAATTGTGATTGTAATTGCGGTTGCGATATTTTTTTTTGTATGTAATCTGAAATTGAACTCATTATAGCATATTGTAGTCCATTATAATCTATTGTAACCTTGATGCTGTCTGATGTTCTTATGCTGCGGTAGATTCTTGGAATTTGGTGACATCGGTCTGATATGCAGTAGCAATATTGCAGTCATATCGCAGCCGTATCGCATTATGCTTTTCATAAGTTGAATCCTTGCAACTGATGCATACTGCTTTTGCAAATAGGCTTAGCTGTTCCTTTAGTGGGTACTTTATTTGTTTTTACTTTTATTTTTTTATATGCTTTTGCGGATAATTACAAAAATATTTTCTTACTTTATTTCTTATTTTTAAGATTTTGTAAAAGATAGATATAATGAAAATAACAAACCTATTTTTATTATTTGTTTTACTTAAATTTAAAAATAGAAATAGAGCGAAAATAATGTAATGTTCTTGTAATTATCAGTGAAAATATATCAACAAATAATAATAACAATAATGACGAACAAGCTCTTACTCTTTACAAAATTTTGTGACATATCCAAACTGTTCCTAAAAGAACGAAAACAAGGAGTTTCTTGGGCTTTTGCCCCTTTAACGATTAAAAAAAAAAAAGAATGAAAACAAGGAGATTTAAGACATATCCAAGTATTTCCACTGCAAATGTTTAGTTATCAATATAGACTATTGACAATATATAAATATTATATGTCAATCATCACTATTTCTGAAATACCATTTAAAAAAATTGATCAAGAAACGTTAATTGGTTGATATTTTTCATTAGACATGGCTAACGTAAGATGATGCATCATTTGACGTGAACATATAATTCTAAAAGTCATTGTTACATATAACTTTCTCTTAAGCAATTACTCCCCTGAATAATTATTCAATTTTAAATGCCTACTAAAATTAAAAAAATAATTAAAAAATAAATTTAAAAAAATTAAAATTAATTTATTGAATTATTTTTGTTTCTTTTCATAATTCAATTTTCTCTCATCCTCTTCACTATATTTCTCTTATTCTCTAATAGTATTTAATAGAAGTATTATTAAAAAGTAATAATCAACTTTGCTTAAACTTTTAAAATAAATAATTAATTTTAGATAATTTTTTTTTTGAAATATCAGTAACGAAGAATAGAGACAGCCAAAGCAAGAGGCATCAAGTCAAGTCAAGGCATCCAATTGCTTTTTGCGTGGTGGTCAAAGTCAGCCATGGCCTTTGACCAAGGCATTTTCCGCACAATTACTGTATAAGACTTTTTATTTTTTTCCCCGACATTGGGGATAACCCCGACGTCTGCAAGAACCATCAAAGAAATATACTGGTATAATAAGTGCCAACAACACTTTTCCTTTCTTGTCAATTAAGTTGAATGATTTTTTTCATCCAGTGCGTATGGTCAACTTCAATGTTCTGCTTGTTCATGTATCAGAAATTGGCACATTAATTTTTGGTTGTCGGTTTGATGCAAAGTCTGACATTCGATCCCCACATACACATGTAAGTGGGGAGTCAAAGGCAACATTCAGCGAGGACAATACGGTAGGTCATGTTACAAGTTACTCCGTATTAGTAGGATTTAATATTTATGGTGTTCTAGTTCTAATTAAGTTCGTTATTTAAATGAAAAAAAAATGACAAGTTACGTTTTACAAGAGAGAGTTGCTGCCTCCCTCGTGTAACTCAAATTTTGTTTATATTTTGATACTTTTGAAATTACATTTATTATAATAAGGTTTAAATTTATAGTCTCATACATATTATTCAAACCTTTTAGCACTGAAATCTTTGTTGCTTTGAAAGAAAACTATGATTGAAACTTAAGTTTAGTTATACAATGTGTTGAACTTTGTCACGGGTGACGTTTAAATTTTCCATTTTGATGTTTAGTTTGTTTTGAAATTGTGTAATTTGATTTGTTAGGTGTTGAACATCAACTCTTCTCTAATAAGCTTGGACTTAAGTTTCTCTAACGTTTTAAACTTTGAAACTTTGAATTTGTATTCTGATACTTAGGTTGTTTTAAATTTATGTAATTAAATATGTAATATGTTGAATTTGAATTTTAAACCTAATTAGTTTAACTACATTTGAGATCATGTAATAATGTTTAGGAATTTTGATTTTGAAATTTGAGAGAAAATATAATTAAACAACTCGATCCATTAACCTTAAAAAAGCTAACACTAAACTGGTCGAGCACTTGAGCTAACATAATGTTGACTCGTTAATAATCATCTGAACTGTTTAACTTATGAGCCTAGACAGATTGTGTCAATTCATTTGACACCTCTAGTTTTGGTTTTAAAATTATTTGATAATATCATAAAAAAAATTCACTAAATTAAATTCTATTAACATAAACGAATCCAACTCCTAAATTAAGCAGTCTCCTCATAAACTTGGTACCACTTGAATCATAACACTATTTCTTTTTCCATCTTCCTTTTATTTCGTTTTGCCTTTTCGGGGGTCTATTTAGCCAGATTTGTAGAAATTAATGGATTGAAACCAAACCTCTTGGATTTAACAGTTCAGCTCTTATCAAAGCTGGACTTGTACACATTACATCCTTGCTTAATTGTCTCTACTGCAGCAACGCTGTTCATGACATCTTAAAGAAGGCGCATTTATGGCATTGAATGGCCAATGTGTGGCCAAAACGATCAATCACATGGAATACTAGGACAAGAAGGGAAACAAGGAAGCAATGAGGGTGTGAGAGTGGGACCAACTATTTAGGCCTACAAAATTAAATTTTGGGCCTTCATTCCCTACGTCCTTTAACATCTAAAAGGCTCCAATTCTATCACCCACGTGTGGCTCAAGGCCCACAATGTTTCACCATCAAAATTGAACACATTGCACGTGCGTGCTTGATAAGATGCCATGCATGCTAGCTGCCACTATTATGCTTCCAAACTTTACATTAATCACGTTATTTTCGGGTTCTCAGCATTCATTATGCATAAAGTTCTGACCCATGTATGTCGTTTAATTGGCTTCTCTGTTTATTTTTTTGGGGGTATGACATAATTTTGGCTACTTCATTCCTCACTTTTATATAGGTATTTTTCTTTTCCATGCCAATAAATGAAAAGGGTAAAAACGAAACCGAATTTTCTGAAATTAGTTTAGAACTTAATTAAATCCCACCTGACAAAGTGTTAGACTCTTAAATGGCACTTTGTGAAGTTGCGAGGAAATGCTTCTATTTGCCAAGCCATTTTCTATCGTATACATAGTACAATATGCAAGGAAGTTGAAAAATCATTTTATTTCAAGAAACAATTTTCATTTTTTTTTAGTATTTTGTGAAGAAATAGTGAAAACTATAAAATTCAGTTAGATCTTTATTTTCAGTTTATGTTCTATTTTTATTCTTTATTTTTATTATATTGATTTCTTATTTTCAAAGAAAATAATAACTAAGAATCTAATAGTGAAGTGAGAGAAATTAGAGATGCGGATAAAGAACGAAACCAACAAATATTGAGCGTTTTCATTCAACTTATTAGTTTGATGATGGGAGATCGAAGTAGATGCCTGTGTGCCAGTAGAGAAGTGAGTTGGGTGAGGATAGGAGAAGGATATCCCAGGCTTTATTATCAAAACAATATTATTCCAACACCAAAAATATTTGGGACACCCAATTTTCAATATAAGAATAATATTTTTGTTATCAAACAAAAATGGTGGCTCGGTTAACGTGATACTTTCGCACGCTCCGTTGGCCATTCTTAGTCATCTAGCTAACGTACATACCTAATTAACATCTGAGTTGGTTTTGGAGTCATGCGCTTGTGGTTTTGTTGTGTGGTCCAAACAAATAACTGAGTAGCTAATTTGTGTCTAGTGTTTTGGTGAAGGTGTACAAATTGTCCTGAAGAAGAAGAGGGAATTCAACTTGAATATTAATATCCTCACTGTTGGTTGAGAGTGACTAGGTTATTTAATTTTTATATCACTGAGCAAGCAATAAGACACCACTGATGGCTGATCGACCACTTACGAAATATTTTCATGCATCCAAACAAGCTCCGGAAAACATCCCTATTGAACTCTAAATACGTCGTTATTGTGGCTCGCTTTGTTTAAATAAATTTACCATATAACAAATGAAAGTGCCTTATCATATTTAATTAAGTTAATCCTTTCTAAAGATGTGTGATTGATAGCCCTAAATAAGTGATACCCCTAATAGGTTATGCGCCAATTGATACGCTAGAGTAAAAAACAATGTGCAGATTGATAGCCAATTTTTTTCTCTCTTGAACATGGCTATTTCAAATTTAGCATAATACGTTAGAATTTTCTATTAATTTGGACTTTCATTAGTTCGTGAGATTTTAATTTTATAGAACAAATTGAATGGATAGGTTTGATACTTCCTATAAGCCCATAGAGTTAATATATGATTAAATTTTGAAAATTATCATGTTTTATTAGACTTTGGCCTAAGTTTTGATGAAAAGATTATGTTACTATAAATTCATTCTATGAGCAAGATCCTCACTATAGCCTTGGTAACTTTTAACCTTAGCTTTATCGATATGTGCTTCTCTTATAATAGGAACTTTAGATGATGTTTTATAATGTCATAGACCAACAAGGTTTGCATAATTGTTGTTCTATATTCCTATATAATTAATGTTCTAAATTTCTGGCATAGATCCAATGAATCTTTCATAATGGTCAATTTGTAGGATTAGAAAATGTGAGGGATTGAATGGCATATATTCAAAATTTTAATCCAAGGCATTAATTGCTGTTTCTCCACAATTTATCTAAATCTTGTCAAATAAATTTAGCATTTAATTTCTATCTTCTATAATCTAATTAAATCATTTGTTGTATAATTTTTTAAGTAATATACATGAGATTTAATCACTCTTATTGATATAATAGTAGATAATTGATATGTAAAAAGTTATATAAATACAAATTTAACTATGATACTAAAGGGATGGAGTGACAACATTGCTCGAGATTTGGGTGGGTTGACTAAGGAGTCCCCCAGACCCCCACCATGGTTGTTGATGATAAAGGGAGGAAAAGTTCTTTTCCCCGTGGGCACCGTAAAACGACTCGTACAGAGTTAAGGACGAGACGAGTGCAGTGATGAGAGGGAGGTGAGCATGGCACATGCAATCACACATGTCGTGTACCCACTGGCCAACATATCCACATGTTCATGCCCAACATCCACGTGGGACCCCCTTCTCTCACATGCGCTGTTCCCCCACGATCCGACGCTCCTGGGTTCACTCCTAAGATCCCACAGCTCCCAATCAGAGCCGTCCGTTTGGGGTGGTCCATGATCCTCACCATCATTGGCTGTGCCTGTTCCTCCCTTGTCCCCTCTCCCCACAGACAACCTGCTCTCCCCATGTCCTTCATGTGACCGACACTCATATCTGTCGCCTGGCAACCTCTGCCACTCAGCTCCTTCAAGTCCTCAACCGTGTGTGGTGGGCCCCCATGAGGGACCGCTGCCTTGTCAACGCCTGATTGGTCGGTTTAGCCGAAGGTCGGTGTGTGCATTGATTTCATGCACCGAGAGAATAAGTGAACTAGATTTGTTGCCCCGCTTCCCTTGCGTTGCTATAAAATCGTTGAGATGCACCGAATCGTTTCACAGCACAATTTTCTTCCATCACAAATCCTCAATTCATGTATATCTGATCTGATATCTCCAGTGCTCTCACTCAGCAGCATTATCATATAATTGAACAGCTAGCGTTAGTTCGGATTTGGACTTGAAGGTGAATTTAATTTATTTATTTGTTGAGATATAAGCAATTAAGTCATCAAGAAAATGGAAAGCTATGAAACTGAGCTGAATCTCAAGGCAACAGAGTTGAGATTGGGATTGCCCGGAAGCGATGAGCCAGAGAAGCTTTCATGCAGTGGCTATGCTGTTAGAAGCAACAAGAGATCTTCACCGGAATCGGGTGTGGAAGAGTGCAAGAGCAACGTTGATTCTAATGCCACTAGTAGTGATCATGACCATGACAGTGTCCAGCCTTCAAAGTAAGTGGTGTTTTGACATAGGAAATAATAGTAATAATAAAGGGTTGGATATATATGAATGAATTATCTTGTATGTTTGGGTTAATAATTAATGAATGGTGATTAATGGATTAATTGCAGGGTGCAAGTAGTGGGGTGGCCACCAATTCGATCATTTAGGAAGAACAGTATGCAGCAGAAGAAGAAGGGTGAACAAGGAGATGGAGCTGGAATGTACGTGAAAGTGAGCATGGCTGGTGCACCTTACTTGAGGAAGATAGATCTCAAGGTCTATAAGAGCTACTCAGAACTCCTCAAGGCTTTGGAAAATTTGTTCAAGTGCACATTTGGTAAGATCCAGGAACAAGATCATATCATCTAGAAAAAAAAAAGTTATTTCATAAAAAGAAATTAAATATAATTGAAACGTGGTTAGTTAATTTTGTACTAATGATTTATGGTTAATTTTGATTATATTCAGGTGAATATTCAGAAAGAGAAGGGTACAATGGATCTGAATATGTTCCTACTTATGAAGATAAGGATGGTGACTGGATGCTTGTTGGAGACGTTCCATGGGAGTAAGTTCTTTTCCTCTCTCACATCCTCATCTTAATTATTCTCTATTTCTTCTATGTATTTCTTTTCATATAAGAAAATATTTATTGTTGTTATAGCCAGCTAATAGTGCCGCTTATATTTAATTGCAGCATGTTCACGTCCTCCTGCAAGAGGCTGAGAATTATGAAAGGATCAGAGGCAAAGGGGTTGGGTTGCTTATGATGATGACGGACACAGTGAGATCTTCCAAAGACAATTCACTCTGTGTTGTCCAAGGCGGAGACGGATCGATATATATTATACACTTTTTTTTTTTATTTTCAATAGAGAGGGCTTTGAGGCCTATTTCGTTATTTTACTATAGTGCTCATCTGGTAAATCCTGCCGGAATGGAAAACAGAAATAGAAATAGAAAGAAAATAAAAGAAGAGCTATTGCGATATATTTCAATTGTACAGAGCATATATATATATATATATATATATATATATATTCCATACTCTTATGAGGAAAGTTCTCCACTTTTTGCAACAAGAATAATTTAGAACCCATAATTTTTAAGAAGTTAATTTCTAATTATTTTTTGAAAAATAAAACTGTAATTATTACATATTATTATAATATTATTGATAATTATCAGCATTTAATAGTAAGATTGTAATACAAAAATTAAATTTTTTTAAAACTCATCACTATTGAATTAAATATTTATACTATCATTTAAATAATAAACATAATAATTTATTTATTTTAAATCACATCATCGAACTCTGCTATTTTTTAAATATTTTATCTATTATTGATAAAAAAATGGATCATAAATATATATATATATAAAAACAAATGAGAAGATACAAGCTAAAAACCATTACACTTGCTACATGATGTGAAAAATAATCTACTATTGTAATATTTGAGAGTCATCTATAACCTATAATACTAATATTCAGACTTTTATGAGGGAAAGTTTTCACGTGTCGCAATAAAAATAATTTAGGGCCCACAATTTTTAAGAAGTTAATTTCTAATTATTTTTATAAAAAATAAAACTGTAATTATTACATATTATTAGAATATTATTGATAATCATCAGCATTTAATAGGAAGATTGTAATATAAAAATTAAATATCTTTAAAACTTATCACTATTGAATTAAATATTTAAATAATTTTACTATCATTTAAATAATAAACATAATAATTTATTTATTTTAAATCACATCATTGAACTCTGCTATTTTTTTAATTTTTTAAATATTTTATCTGTTATTGATAAAAAAATGGATCATAAATAAATATAAAAAAATAAATGAGGAGATACCAGCTAAAACCATTACACTTGTTACATGGTGTGAAAAATAATCTACTATTATAATATTTGAGAGGCATCTATAATCTATATCTATAATACTAATATTAGACTCTTATGAGGAAAAGTTTTACGTGTTCAACAAGAATAATTTAGGCCCACAATTTTAAGAAGTTGATTCCTAATTACTTCTTTGAAAAATAAAACTACAGTTATTATATATTATTAGAATATCATTAATAATCATCAGCATTTAGTAGTAAGATAGTAAACAAACCATTCAATATTTTGTGATTTACTTATCATTATTCTACAACTATTGCATTCCTTCTAATAAATAATCTTGCATTCTCTCTTTCTCACTTCTCTTCTCCCACTAATGATCATTGTGAAATTTTTGCAGTTGTTGATGATAGCTTTAATACAATCAAACATTACCTCATGTTCAAAGATGAGTGTATTCATTTCTTATTTTTTTAGGTTAGATGAGTTTCCTTTCTTTCTCCAAATTTGTTTTTCTTTCATACTTTTCACTATTCTAATCTATTCATTCTCCCATAATTTTCATTGTAAATTTCATTATTTTATTTTATCATGCATTGTTATATCAATTATGGTAAACAAATAGTATTGTTTGAATTTGTAAGATTTATATCTTTTTTTTAATATTTTGTATTTTTCAACCTTCTCTATGCATAGGAACACAGTACCAATTGAGCTATTTTATTCCTTTTTATTTACTTCATTATTCTATTTTTTGCTTTTAATTAATTCGCTCTTCTATAATTTATAACGTTTTATCCATTCAATATATTTCCTATCATATATATTTTCAAACAACTTCATCAATGTTCCAGTTTTGGCATCTATGTCTTATGATATGCAATGTAGTAAAATAGTGCTTTTCTTTCACTTTTTTTTTATATATAATATACATTTTTATCAATTTGCATTGGATAGGATATGGATATGTTTTGATTGTTTTGTTTGGATTTGTTTTTATGATGTTCTTTAGGGTTTGTTATTGAAATTGAATTTTAAAATATTTCACTAATTCAAAATTTTAATTGATTGTAATTAAAATTTAAATATTTATCTAAATGATGCATCATATAATTTCATAAACAAATCATCATCTAAAATATTTTTTTTTTAAAATGTTAAACCTTGCTATATATATATATATATATAATATTTAGGAATATTAAATTATAATTGTAATGTTAGGTATTATTTTTTTGTAATTTTAAATTTTTTAGAAAAAAATTTCTCTCCAAAAGTATAAATACATTTAACCACACATATTCTGATATAAAATTTAAATCTTCTTTAAATTAATGCATATTATTTTACAATCTATCTATAATTGTAATGATAACAATATCATAATAATTTATATTTCCTACAATTATTAACCTATCTATCAATACCTATCTTTCTATGACTCATCAATAATACAAACTCAAATAATAATTTTTTTTTTGTATTTGCAACTAATAGAATGGTCCTTTATTTATTATATAAAATAATATAATTAGTATTAATCTATATAGTAATATAATATTAATTAATCTATCAATATGGTTTTCCATATTAGTTCTAATAATGAGTTATATTAATTTCATGTTAGAATTCTTCATTTATAGAATATCCTAAGTTAAAAAAATTTAAAGTTCTATATCTATCGAGAGAAATAGGAAAAATACAATTTTCAATGTCATCAAAATTGATATGGATAAGTAGTACACTTTATTTTAATTTGCAATAATTTTTACCACCATCAGTTTTATATATTTTTTCTCTTTATTATTACGTTTATATTTTTCATCTTTTGTTATATATTTAATATTTTTCTTTAGTTTAGGTGTTTATTTTTTTAGTTCATTATCACATTTGAATTGTCTTCACCTATTATTTTAGAAGCTTTGAAAATAGTTCAAGATTAGAGGGACAAGTTATGTGATCAAGAAACATCCTTCAATAAACACATTTAATCATATAAGTTGTTCCAAGAAGAATATTATGGTTAAGAAGGACATTAATTTAGCTATAAGTGATATGACTAATTTATATGGTAATGAAGTCTGGAAGCATAGGATTATAATCTTTTTTGGATTCATGCTAAAATAATATAAATGTGTAGTTACTAGATATGTTAATGGTTAGTATAGGTAGTTTTAAGGGTATAGATTTCTAAAATATTAGAGATTATATATGTATATATATTGGTTATCAATACTAATGATTTTATTGGAATGTAATGGTCTTGGTATGAACTTATTGATATATTTTAATAACAAAAATCCAATGTACAAAATATTTATGATTATGTTTTCAATTATGGGTTGCTAATTCAAAATTTGAATCAAGATTGTAAAGCTCAATAACATTTTTTGCCTTTATATACTATTATTTTATTAATTTATTTTTTAATATTGGATTTAAGTAATTTGAATTTAGTTACACAATTTTATTGTCTCAATTTTGAATAGGATTTTATAGATGAATTTTGTTCTCAAATTGAATACAATTGTCTAAATGATATTAAATTTTAGGTTTAATTAATCCGTCACTTATAATTTAACTAATTTTCAATTTTACATATTTAAAAGTTTTCAATTAAGTCTTATATTATATAAAATTTTTCAATTAAGTCTCCTATTAACCACTGTTACAAAAATATATCCAGGAATGCTATGGTGCACTTAATGAAATCAGATGTACCATAAAACTTATTATCTATACTATTAAATATATATAGAATTTATATACTATGTAATCTAAAAGATGAGAATTCATAGTGTAATTATGCCCCCATTTCTACCGAAACAGGAACTCTCATTTTCTTTCTCTCACTCCCTCTCTCTTCACTTCACCGTCAACCTCCTCTCCTTTTCTCTACCCCCAACCAAGACCCAACCCTCAATGCCACAACCAAACCAAAACCCCCAAAACAAACAAACAAGCAAACATCATCATCATCATCAAATCCCCTCCCGTCTCTCTTTGCGGAGGTTGAGCTTCGATCCTTCTCAGCCCACTTTGAGGGTTAGGTTTTGCAAAAACAGAGAGGGGAATAGAGAGAGAGAGAGAGAGAGAGTGGTGCATGGCGCTTCTGGTAGAAGGAGTCGCAGCTGCCAGCACATCAGTTGTAATGCGGATGTCTGAGGGCACGACGGCTAAGGACTGCGAAGGGCGATGGTTCCTGCTACAGGAGGCACTAGCGGTGACAAAGGGAGAGATCGATGTAGTTCTCAGGGGTTTGCACGGCGGTGGTACTTGCAGCGATGGGCGGTGGCACGGTAGTCCCGAGCCAAGTTCACGATGGCCTTGCAATGGTGTGGGTTTGGTGTGAGTGGTGCTCTTGGCAATGGGAAGATGAAGGTGAGGGAAGGGCGCAACAAAGGTTTTCTCTATTTTTTTAATTTGTCATTTTTTATTTGATTTTCCTTCTCATTGGGATTTCTATATTAGATGATGATTTTGTTGTTGATGACTTCACCCTTGAATTGTGAATTTACAATGAGTTCTGTGTTGGGACTTTAACCAGACGTGAGTGGGTTTGCAGGAACATAGAACCATTTTTTCCCCTTCTTTGATAAGAGATTGAAGACGCAGGGGTTTTTTTTTTGTCTGAAGATTGGTTGGTAATAAAGTTGTCAGGTTTTTGGATTGCTTGAATTTGTTTCTAGCTCTCAATTATTGTGCATTGCAAATCTGTTGGGTAAGGAGGTGGGATGATGGTGGCCTGCTGTGGGGAAGGATTTGTGCTTAATTTTGGTTTTATTTTTTGTTTGTGATTTGATGATGTTTGTGATTTTGGTTGGATTTGATATTGTGTTTCATTATAGGTAGAAGATTGGTTATTGATGGGTGCAGGGGGGGGGGGGAGCTCCTCTGTGTAGCTTTGCCTCCACAGTAGGTGGTGTGGAGGAGAGTTGGATGAGGTAAAAGGAGATGAAATAAAGATAGAATATAATAGGAATATTTCATTTTTTGGTAATGGTGATTAATGGTAGGGACTTGATTGAAAAATTTTATACAATTTAGGGATCCAATTGAAAACTTTTAAAATATAGAGACTAATTGAAAATTTAGTGAAACTATAGGAATCTTAAATTAATTAAACCTAAATTTTATGATACTCTTTTATATTTTATTTATTATTTAATTATTTAACTAGCTTATTTTTAAAATTAATTTATATATTCAATTTACGATAAGGTATATTTAATTAAATTGTTATTTCCTTTTAGTAATGACCAATAAATTATTTTTAATATTACCTTGCATTGCATGTGTCAAACGATTAGTATATATATCTTTTGATTTCAAGTGGGTAAATCAAAGGAAATTTGATATGACACAGGTTTTGGAATTTTGACGCTAATGCTCAATTTTGGAAAGGCATTTGATGTACAATTAGATACAAGTGAAAAAGGCAAAGGTACTATATATTCGAGCAGGAATCAAATCTCTCCCTGAGAATCCACTGTTATAAGTGGATCACTGTTACAACTTACTTGGAGGTATCAATCAAAGAAAAATTCTTTGTCCTCACATATTTGTTGACAACACGTTAAAAAGTTGGTGTCATTTTAATGATTGCAACAGAAGACTATAACAGAGTTTCAACATCTTTAATCATTTCTTCTAAAATTTTGGATTTCATTGAGTATTTGAATTCAGTTTTAGCAATTTGGTTCCATACAATTCTTGATCTCACACTGCATGATGACTTCTTTTAGATTTTAATGAAAGTTATGAAACAGCTGTGTACAACTGATCGTCCTAGCATGATTTAAATGTGCCGGGAATGCAGACCGTTAAATATGTGAGATGTAATATGCATTTTAGTCTCTCTCTTTTGGTAACTAAATACGATGACATAAGGTTTGAAATACAACTTCACACGTTAATTCATTTAATAGACTCGTGTTGACTGGTCACATCCCTTCCTTATACACTGGAAAGGAAATCAAGGTTGCATTTCTCCGTGATGACCTATTCTTACATCACATGATGACATGTTAGGACAAGAGTTATTGTTCAAGGACATAGTCATCATGCTAAGGTTGACTCATGTACTTAACATGATGACTCATGTCCTTAAGTAAGTCATATACTATGCATCACACATCTTCTTAGTACGATGACTCGTGTCTTTAAGTAATAACTCTTATTCTAGTACCTCATGTAATGTAAGAATGAATTATCATAGAGAGTAATACGACCTTGTTTTCCTTTCCTCTGTAAAGGAAGGGATGTGTAAAGTGATCAATTACCCCTATCAGTTTAATTATGTGAATATAAATATTGTTTTTATCATATCACACATTATGAGAGAAGTGATTGGTTATTTAAGACTTTAAAATGTTTTTGAATAATGTTTGGTATGCAAATTATTATATAAAAATATTATAACAATACTCATAATATTATTTTATCTTAAAATACATTAATATTTACTCTTACTAAAAGATAAAATAATATTATGAATGTTGCTATAATATTATTGTATAATTTTATTGGAGATGTAACTCTAATGTTATTTAAGATTTTGTTTATAATACTTTCCCATAAATTGGTGAATTACTCGTATATTGAACATAGAAAGTAAAGATGTCAAAGGTAACTCGTTGGGTTGTCTTCAAACTTGTCATTTTAGTGGGTTTGGTTGAAGTTTTAAGTCCCTAAAAATTTCAACCGCCTAACCACACCTCGCCTAACCCGCCCTGTTAACCTTGGCTTAGGCGGGTTAGTCTTTTGCATTGTTTTTTAAAAAAATTTATAATTTATTGGTAAAAAAGTAATAAATGTATGACCTAAAAAGAAAAAAGTAAGAAATATATACATTCATCAAAACAGTATCACTTACAGTTGATATTATTCACTTAAAGTTAAAACTTAAAAATAAAACAGTATCATAACTCATAAATAATACTATTAACAATAACATTTTTTAGCCAATATTAGTGTATAATTGTTATGGACCTTGAAAAATTAGGTATATATAAATAAAAAATAATTTTTTAAAAAAATTTATCAAAATATTAAAAAATATTTTAAAATTTTTTTTTAATTTTTTGGCAACACCCTCCCTAAAATGAATTTGGTTGACTATTTCAACCAATTTTATTTTAGTAAATTTTTTATGAGGCCGGCTTAAATGAAGTAAGTTGATCCGTTTTGATATCTCTGCCAGAAAGAAGGTTTTATTTGTTTAAAGATTTCGGCTCTATAATCTATAGTGTAACATCAACGTCTTGCTGACGATATCACGGAGTTCAAATCCCGTGGTTGTGGCGGGAATGGGATCGGTGTCCTATGCCCATACTAACGGCACAGATATGTGATCTTCCACAGTCGGCAAGCATATGGACATGGTTACGTCACCCATATCTCACTCGGTTTCCTTTTTGATACCAAGCTATCTCAACACTTAAATACCTCACTCACAATATATATGAGTCTCATCATTTATTTTTTTTTTTCAATTTATTTTCCTTTTATTACTCATCTCACATCACTTAAGATCTACATAGACATCTACACCCATATAAGTATCAAAATATCATTTCTCTATCTCACTCATCTCATCAATTTAAAAGTAGACTAAAGTTCTTCCTAGCTACCAACAGGGTTAAAAAGAAAAAAAAAAAGAGAAATGCCTTTCGGTCATCATTCTAATAACACCTTTTTGAGGTCAACTTAATTGGGCTTAGTGAGAATGAAGAATAGAAAGTGAAAAAAAAAAACAAAGGGACTGTTTGGCAACGGTTCAAAAAGTTTTCAATTTTTAAAATTAAAAAAATAAAAAATTTGTTTGATTAGCTTCTTTTTTTAATTCTCATTTTAAAAATAAAAAAACAAACATTGTATTTTAAAAACAAGAAATAGAAATTAGATGAAAGCTGTTTTTCAAAATTAGTCAATTCCACAACTACCTCCCTAACCACCACGGACCACCACCGCCTTCAACATCGGAAGTTGGAACACCAACCAGAGGAACTTGACCCACAAAGCCTTTCTTCAAACCCATGACAAGGACCCACCATCGTCAAAGGAACGACAACATTTTCTCTTGTTCTCCCCAATGTGGTTGTCCTCGTATGAGCACGCGCTCCTTTGGATGGGGGATTCAGGCCTTCCCTGATCCTGTATTTAGTTGAGGCGCCATTAAGGATTTGAGATTTCGAAGGACAAGGTTGTCGAGGGCTCAAGAGGGCCATGATTGGGGTTTCTAAGTGAGGGGACGAGCTTAGGATCGCTGTTGTGAGGAAGGTGGTGGAGGTGTTGGGCCGCTAGGACGGTAGTTCCTAGACGCGGCTATGAGGTTTCAATTGCGCGCTAGGAGGTGGGGGTTTTGGGGGGGGGACTAGTCACCTAGAGGGGTTTAAGTTTAAATGACTTCTATCTTTTGTCTCTTCTCGCCTGACAAATATGTTTTAGAGCTATTTTTATTGTTTTTTGTTTCTTAAAATTGAACTTGAATGTATTTTTTGAAACAATTTTAAAAAACTATAAATACAAAACATTTCCAAATAGTCCCAAAGTTTTTGCTACTTCTCCTATAGGTGTCTCTTTAATGTTCCCAATATATGTTGAAATAACACTTTAAAAAATAAATGCAGTACTATATGATAAACCGTCGCTATTAATTACTTGTGTTTTTTGAGCATTATCTGATAAACCGTCTTTATTACTCAAGTTCTTCCATTTCAACCAGATCTTTGACGTAGGCACTTTATATATAGTGATCAAGCATCTTTCTCTACCAATTATATTATGGATTCACAAGATTCCAACTGTCGCATGGGCAGAAATTGTGAGTTTATTGGTTGAGTTGTGTTTTTTTTGTGCTGATAACACCCCATGAACAGAATTAATTAAACATTATTCTTATTGGTTTGCCTAGCTAACCCGATCGACTTGAATTCATCAGTTTGTCCAAAACACCATATTTTGCGGGTGAAATAAGATAGTAATAGAAAATGATAATAATCAAAGCTGATAAAATAGAGTAGAGAAGCATAATCAACCACGTAAAAACCACTTGATGCGCGAAGAATGCCTATGTAGAAATAAAATCCAGATCTAGATATATATATATATATATATATATATATATATATATATATATATATATATATATATATATATATATAAATTAATTAATCAGGTAGAGCTAGCACTAGCAGCCACGACATCCGCGGTTGATATCAGGAAGAGAGCCCGTCTTCATATCGAGTGTTGCCAATTGGGACCTGACCCACGCTGGATTGGACCTGCTTTCCACCCACAGGCCTTCTCTTGTTTCTCTGTGCTTGAAATCAGGGTACTTCGGGCTCTTCTGCAATTCCCCAAACAGGTATGGAAAAATTCGTGTGGATTAATTCTCTTAAAATCTCATTATCAATAATCATGAAATTATTACCCCAAAATAAAATCATGTTACAAGCTGAGTTAGAAGCAGCTACAGAACATGCAGAGGAGAGTTCTCCGCAAGTACATAATAGAAATTACGGAAGTTAATTCTCTTGTGTAAAAATTTCATGTGGGAATCATTTTACACCACAGGATTTATTCCCTAAGATTACTGCTAAAGGTGAAGATTAATTAAATAGCAATTTACCTTGTTTTTCCTATTGTCCCACCAATCCTCTGGGTTAACAAATAATGATTGCCATAACTCTTCAATAGAGGGAGCTGAAATAAATAATTTTAGGAACATGGGTTAGACATTACTAATGTCACATTAGTAATGTAAACAAAGCAAAACAATGCAGTGCTCAACATATATATTTCCATTGAATATTTGACTTGCCAGGCATCTTAGAATCAGACTCGTGATCATTATTCGTGGTGGAGCGACTCCTATCAATAAAATTCAGCTGCTGAACAACAACCTGCATGAACTCCAAAACATGGTAATCAGTTGAAGAAGGGACTGAAATTTTAAACAGAAAAATTTAGAAAGGGAAATTATAGATTGGAAATTACAAAACCAACCTTGTAGTAGGTTTGCTGTTTCCCTTTATCACTTTCAACAGTATCTGTTATGAGGCGACCCGAAACATAAATTTGGTGGCCTTTCTCTGCATGTTGAAATGCAACATGCGCTAGCTCATCCCAGAATGTCAAATTGATCCTACATTTCAAAACATTAAGATATACTTTTCACAAAAGTGATGTAAGGAAATTGTCATGTGTCCACCATTATCCCCAAAAGAAATTTTCATCGACAAAACGTACAAAAACAATTATAAAAAAAAATAGCACAGAACGAAACATATTAATTAACCTGAGTAATCTGATTAATACATAAGAATGAGAAACCTCCTTTCTCAAATATAGGTCCAACACCCCATTCTTTGGGAGAATTTTTTGTAACACAGAATGAGAATATATACCACGTGATGTTTATGAAAAATCAATATTCTTTTTATATACAAATATCATAATAGTGTCTTAATTACACTAATATTGAACTGTCCCATTTGGTATCTCTATCTTTAAATTCAAATAACATGACTCAAAAACATCATCAACATACATCATCAAACTTGATCGAAGAAAAGAGAATCAATAATAATGAAGGTACCAAGATGTTTGGGTGGCAGTTTTCTTAACGGCAAGGCGGGTCCATGCAACCACCTTGCCAGATGGGAGGTGCTTGATTTCAACAGGAGCTGCCACGATGCCAATGAGGCTCACTGAGTTGCAAAGCTCCTTCTTCCATGAAACCTCCGAAGGCTTCGGGTATAGTTCATCCTTGGAATCGGAACACTTCACCTTCAAGTTCAGCCACCCATTCCTCTTGCCTTTCAAATGCTGATCTCTCAAGCTTGGATAGCGGATCAAATATGAGAATTTGGGATTTGAACTAGGATTTTGGAGGTTCAAAACCATGTTTCTCCACCTAGTTGAGGCCACTGCTGTTTGTTCCAACGCCATGGTTGCCCTACAATAAAAAGCAGGTGCAATAGAATAGATATTATTGTAGCTAAGGAGGGTTGATAGCCATATATATGTTAAGTTACTTGACTAATAAGTAATAGATATTATTTTTTTGATAGATTTCTTTCTTTTTTATCATTTAAAAGCAATATGTTGTAATTCGTATCTTGACCCTAGTTTTATGAGATTTGCAGGGATTTCATCCCTTAATAGAGTCATTAATGTAAGAGTACGAGAGAATATTCATAACATTAATGTTTCATGAATAACATATTTCCATAAATACTAAGAGATTCTTTTGGATATTTTTTCACAACTAGAAATTTAGGTTGACAGAAATTTTTTTTTTTTTGTACGTGACAGAAAGATTTTCTAATATACTCTTAAATATTATATATATAAAATTAAGTATATTCTAATATGTACTCTACGATATTGTAATATTGTAGGATATAATAAAAATAATATAATTAAATATTTTCAGATTTTCTAATACTCTTTCTGAAACTAAAACTTGTTATAAATAAGCTTTTAAAAATAAGAAAATAAATATAAATTAAATTTCTTAAAACTTTCATCCCATGCACCCGGCAAAAAATAAAAAAGCACTTATACAAAGAAAACAATAAAGAAATCTTAGTAATAGTATAAAATTATGTAAGTGAATAAGATTCTCCTTTCAAAAATCAAAAGTAAGTAAATATAATTAATCACATTAAGGGTAATATTGAAAAACAATTAATAATTACTTGCTATGATCAATGGACAAATATTTTAAAACAAGAAAACTTCAAAAATTTAACAGATGGCTGGAATGAAACAGAGGCAGCTCTATATTTTTAATCCTAAGATAAATAATAGAATCTAGAGAAATATAGAAACTAATTTTATAGA
Source organism: Dalbergia oliveri (assembly GCA_030441495.1). Classification (NCBI taxonomy): domain Eukaryota; kingdom Viridiplantae; phylum Streptophyta; class Magnoliopsida; order Fabales; family Fabaceae; genus Dalbergia; species Dalbergia oliveri. The sequence goes on from JAMLFY010000008.1 coordinate 14,389,642, forward strand.
TTATTTACGGTAGTGCTTTTTAATATTATAAGATATGATCTAAAATATTCTATAATATTTTAAGGTATGATAAAAACCTTATGAGATATTTTCATTTCCAAGAGTCAATATCAAATTTGTTTTTATCATATCACATATTATGAAAACACTAATTGCTCCTTGAATATTTAGGTTTTTTGAAGCATCGTTCAAGATTGATCTTTTCTTTTTTACATGAAATTGACGGGGTATTAGTTAACATGTATATTAAATATTATTAAAATATTATAATTTTATCATTAATAATTATATACATATTACATATTACTTCTTTATCACTTAAAATTAACGAATTAATATCTGTAAGGGAAGTTAGTATAAATTTAGCAAATCTCAAAGTGCTCTAATAATAATTTTGTAACATAGAAGGATATTACGTGTAATTACATTAAATTTTAGGATAGGTGATTATAAAAAGAATAATGAAGGATTTAATGGTGTAAGATTCACATGAACATTATATTCTCTCTTTTGTTTCACTTGGTGACCACTTTTTGTGTGCAAAATACACAAGCCAATTTATGGCCTTAATTAGGCAAGTCTCTAGGTAATGGTTTCACAAATTTTTAACTACTTTGCTAGCAAAAAGGTTTTATGTGATCCAAAAGTGATTGTTCCCTTTTAATTTCATCAATTGCCTCGAGCACGTCCTTGATTGTTCCTCTTGTCTGTGTTGGTGACATTAATCTGGCTAGCCCTTCCCAAGGTCTGATTGAACAAGTTTAGCTGCTACAACAAGCACTATGTCAGAACGTGGCTTGCATTATTGCAAGGCCAAAAAGTTTATTGCATCCACAAAAATGTGTTGTCTTTCCACCGAAAGTGTCTTATTGCATACCTGGAGAGTGGTTGTGCAATTATTGCACATAGTTTGAAAGCCTCTATAATTAGAGCGAGGCATCAAATTGAAAAACCGTCCCAAGCTAAGAAGTAATTCTTCAACAGGAGTTGAAGAAGCAGAGTAAGCTTCTGTCGTGTGAGAAAAATAGAAAGTGTGTGTAAGAAATTCCAAGAGTATAGTGTGAGTATAAACTAGGGGTTTTTGGTATATTCTCTAAATCTCTGTAATACTAAAAATTATAGTAGAAGAGTCTCACTAGGGATATGCTACATTGTAATTAAGTTTAAATATAGTGGAATATTTTTCAGTTTGACTCTGATTTTTCCCTTAAAATTACAGAGGGTTTTCATTAAAATTTGGTGTGAGTTCTCTCAATTATTTTTGTTGGTGTGAATAGTGAAAAGTGGGTTTCACCAGAAGTACAATTCACGTACTTTATTTTATCTATTATTTTCCATAAATTTGGGCTCACTTTTGCTCACATCTATAAAACGTTTATTACACTTGGGATGTACCCAACTTTAATATTCCTAACAAGTGGTATCAGAGCCACTTGGTTTTAGATCCAAGATGTCAATGCCAAAATTTCAAATGGAGAAGTTTGACGGGTCCAACAACTTCAGACTATGGAAGCTAAAATTAGGCATTACTAAATCAAGGTGTTGCAAAGGCATTGGAGGGCAACGAAATTGCCAGTCATTACCTGAACAAGAAGGAGGAGATGATGGTCAAAGCACTGAGTACAATATAATTGAGTTTTGCGGACAATGTTCTACGAGAAGTCATGGAAGAATAAATCATTTCACTATGGAAGGCTTTGGAAGAAAAATATTCCATAAAGACCTTGTCCAACAAGTTTTATCAGAGAAATGACTGACAAGTTCAAATATTCAGGAGAAAAATCAATGCAAGATCATATAGACGATTTCAAGAGGATGATCTTCGATGTTGAAGCAGATGGAATTAAAGTAGAAGATGTTGATCAAGCTATGATCTTATTGACATCACTACCTCTGTCTTATGATAATTTCTGTGATACCATACTTTATGGTAGATTCAATATCTAGTGAAAAAGTCAAAGAATCACTGATGATATAGGAGCATCAAAAGTTAGTATCCAAACCCAAGTCCTGAAGGTCTTGTAGATGGGTTGTTCATGAGAAGAGGCGTAGTCAAGAAAGAGATCAGGAAGCAAAAGCAAGGGAAGATCAAAGTCAGAAAACACAAATCTGAAGTGTTTTCATTGTCACCAATGGAACATATCAGAAAAATTGCCTAGAAAGAAAGGAGAAACTAGGAGATTACCAACATAACAATTGAAAGTTTTGATGATAGTGATGTTGATCCTGTTCAACCTTAACAGGATTCACAAGTGACACAGAAATGAATAGATCTTGGATTATGGCGCATCCTTTCACATGACACCTAATCGAAGTTTTTATCCTATAAAAGCTGAGGAAAAGTCAGATTAGGAGATAATAGAATTATTCCAATTGCTGGTAAAGGAGATGTGCAAGTCAATTTGGATGATGGTATTAAAAAGACGTTTCAAGCATGGCATGTACCAGAACTGGGTAGGAACTTGATCTCATTGAGTGCCCTTGATAATCGAGGTACAAGTTCATTGGAGAGGGTGGTTTCTTAAAGGTATTCAAAGACTCGATGGTGGTATTGAAAAGAAAGCACGGAATCTATCTATTTGGAAGCATTTAAATGGAATTGCTATTGTTCTATCTTCTATAAAAAATGATGATGCTACGATTGTGGCACATGCGACCTGGCTATATGAGTGAGAAAGGAATGGCCATACTGCAGAGGCCTATTGAAAGGCTTGAAGAATTGCAAACTTGGTTTCTGTGAGAACTATGTATTTGAAAAACAAGTGAAGTTAAGTTCTGGCAAATAGAACAACAAGGGGATATTAAAGTATGTTCACTTAGATGTTTGGGTTCAGCCCTTAACTCCTTAGTTGGAGTTCGTTATTTTCTGACTCTAATAGATAATTATTCAGGAAAGTTTGAATTTATTTCCTGAAGAAAAAACGATGTTCAACAAATTCAAGCAATGAAAGGCTATGGTCGAGAAAAGCTGCGGTAGTCAAAGACTAAAACTGATAATGGTGGAGAATTTTGTAGCAAAGAATTTGCTGAGTTCTGCAGAAATATTGGTGTAGTAAGGCACCATACTATACAGGAATACCAGTTGTATACCTGGTAAATAACAGCTGTATACCTGGTAAATACTCCATCAACTTATTGATCTGAAAATTCCACAAGAGGTATGATCCGAACCCATTAACTATTCTGATTTGAAGATATTTGGTTGTCCTTATGCCCATGTGAGTGATGGTAAACTTAGGAGGCAAGAAGGTGTATATTTTTAGGGTATACGCGAGGGTGAAAGGCTACAAACTATGGTGTAAGAAAGCAAAGTTCACCCAAATCATTGTCGGAGAGATGACAAGGCTGAATGCTAAATCAAAGAAGAAGTCTAACTTAGATGAGGCAGAGACAGATCATGGTGCTAAGAAGGGTGGAGCTGGAAATTGACTGTGGGAAGGTGAAGCAAGAAAATGATGCAATGGATCAGCTGAGTACTTTAGGGATTACAAAGGAAATTGACTTGGGAAGATGAAGCAAGAAAATGATGCATTATTGCAAAGCCAACAACTTTATTGCATCCACTGAAAATGTGCCGTCTTTCCACTAAAAGTGTCTTATTGCATACGTGGAGAGTGGTTGTGCAATTATTACACATAGTTTCAAAGCCTCTATAAATAGAGCGAGGCATTAACTGAAAAACCATCTCAAGCTAGAGCAATTCAATAGTAGTAGAAAAGCAGAGTAGCTTCTTGTAGGAGAAAAATAGAGAGTGTGTAAGAAAATTCAAAAAGTGTAGTGTGAGTATACATTGGGAGTTTTGGGTATATTCTCTAGATTTTGTAATACTACAAATTATAGTAGAAGTCACTAATACACTATATTGTAATTACTCTTTAAATATAGTTGAATATTTTTTGGAGTTTGACCTTTTTTCTCAAATTATAAGAGGATTTTCCATGTTAAAATTTGATATGCAATTCTCTCAATTTATTTTTGTTAGTGTGAATAGTGAAAAGTGAGTCTCACCATGAAGTACAATTCACGTGCCTTATTTTATTTGTTTTCTCCATAAATTTGAGCTCGCTTCTGCTCATATCCATAAAGTGTTTATTGCACTTCACGTGTCCGGACTTTGATATAGCTTGACACACTATTCAAATTGAAGTTGTTGGAGGAGCTGCAGTATTTCTTGGGTCTTGAATTGCTGGATAACACATAGAATCTGTTCTAGCCAGAAGGGTGTATGCTTTGACACTCCTTGAGGACATTGGATTCTTGGATTGCAGACCTAGCTACCCCACTCCCATCGACAGGGTCAAATGTCCACCTTAAGGCAACTAATAGCGATTTAATTGAAGATTTGGTCATATCTTGGTTAACTCAGTTGCTGAAATATTGAGGTTGAAGTTGATTCAAGTATGGCCTTTTGTGATCGTCAAAATGAAAGCACACAAGGTCGATTGTTTTTTTATTATTAGGAAAAGGGTCGCTTTGGGTCTTAATTAAGTTTGCTCGTGTAAAAATCTCATGATCAACTTGCTGATTTCCTGAAAAAACCGGTTTCAACTGCACAATTTTAGGGGCTCAAGTCCTAGTTGGGCTTCATCAACATTTATTATGCCAACTTGAGGCGGAGGATTACAGAAATATGTGTGTAGTCACCACTTATTTAATGTAGTAGTAGGTGGTTAGTATAGTAACATTCATTTTAGTTGATCTGTATTTCTTACAAGTTAGTCTTCTGTTATGCATCAGTTTGTCAAACTGAATGTACTTATATATATATATATATATATATATATATCAGTTCAATTCATTCCCTTCTCTTACTCTCAGTTGTATGACTAGGTGTTTTTACTGATGTACCTTTATTATGTTAGAAGCCAACCCACTTCAACAGATTTTTTTTTTCTTCTTAGAACTAAGATTAAACAAAACATTGAGATGATATTCTATTATATATCGGCAAAAATGTTAATGAAAATAACAATAAAGGTAAAGCCACAAATTGTTCAAAGATCAATGCCTATGTAGAAATAAAATTTACAGATAAATGCAAAACAAAAAGAAATTTCCCTGTTGAAATCGAACTTTCCATTGGGTAATATTGGCACAAGACAATAAATCAAGAAGCACTCAGCAGCCACCACCATATCTGCATGCACTGTAGAGTTGTGATGATCAATGAGAGACCCCATCGATTCCTCATATCCAACGTTGTCAGTTAAAAGTTAGACCTAACCCAAGGTGGATTGGACTTGTCTTTAATCCAAAGAGCTTCTCCTGTGTATTTGTGCTCAAAATCAGGATATTCTGGTCTCCTCTGCAATTCCCAAAAATTGTTACAATAGTATCTATGTGCTTTCCCAAAACAATTGGCATGAACTTATTATCAATAAAAACAGATTATGAACTGGGTTAGAAAAATAGCTACAAAACATGCAGAGCAGAGGCATCTTCTCTGCAACTTATAGGTTAGTCTTTGAATAAATATAATGTCTCGTCAATTTTTTTCATTTGAATCCTTGAATTTGTGACTTAGATATTGAGCTTGAACCATAAAATAAATTGTGGAAAGAATATAATGCAAGCTGCAAAAATTTTGGATAATCAGGGATTATTGTCAAGAATTCACCTTGTTTTCCCTATAGTCCCACCACTCCTCTGGGCTAGCAAAGTATGAATGCCACAATTGTTCGATAGAGCAAGCATTGTTTATTGCAGTATAAGTACTCCGCTTTCTACCTGAAGAGGGGTAAGATATTAGTAACAAAAACAAAACTATACTAAAAAATACTGCTGAAGAGCTAATATAAGGTTGTATTAAATTGAATACATATAATTTAGTGTGATGACTTGCCTGCCATCAAAGAATCAGACTCATGATCAGTCGAGGAGAGACTCCTATCAATAAAATTCAGCTTCTGAACAAGGACCTGCATGAAATCCAAAACATATACAGTAATCAGTTGAAGAAGGGCCACAAATTTTTTCTTTCAAAAAGGAAAAAGAAAATTATAAAATGAAAATTACAAGTTAAACCTTGTAGTAGGTTTGGTGTTTCCCTTTAGAACTTTCAACTGTGTATGTTACCAGGCGACCAGAGACATAAATTTCTTGGCCTTTCTCCACATGTTGAAAAGCCACATGCGCCAGCTCATCCCAGAATGTCAAACTAATCCTGCAATATAATATTTTATTTCAAAAAGACTGTCATTCTTAGCTTGAAAATTTCTCTTTTCTTTAATAGCAATAAGACGCTTTTCATAACCTTAACTTGAGGGGATATAGATTGCCATGTCAATGTATGCATAAGAAAATTTCATGAAAAGAAACAACATTATGACACAGGTACTCTAAAAGAAAAGAAAAGAGGAACCGAAAAAGCCAAGAAAGCGAATCTTGAAGTTATTCATTTATATAAACATCGATATACTCAACAAGGATGAAAACAAAAGAAATAAGAAAACAAAGCGAAGGAGGCTAGTACGCACCGTGATGTTTTGGTGGAATAAGTTTTGTTAAGGGAGAGGGTGGTCCATGCAAGAGGCTTGCCAGAGGGAAGGTGCTTAATCTGAACAGGAGCCGCCACGATCCCAATGAGGTCGATGGAGTTGCAAAGCTCCTTCTTCCATGGAACCTCCGAAGGCTTAGGGTAATAATTTGCATGCTCGGAATTATTGGAGGAGCACTTCACCCTCGGGTTAAGCCTGCACCCAATATTCCTCTCGTCTTTCAAATATTGCTCTCTAAATAAGCATCGATAACGGATCATTATTAAAGATGGGACTCTGAGATTTGAAGTGGGGTTTTGAGGGGTCAAAACCAAATTCCTCAACCTAGTTGAGGCTACTACTGTTTGTTCCAACACCATTGTTTAGTTTGTTTTGAGGGGAAGAAACGTAGAAGAATGAGTTGATGCAGTGCCTATAAAAGCAGGTGAATTACCATGCATAGATGTTTTGTATGAGGGTTGATGGTGTTGTATATATAATGGAGAGTTACTTGATTTAGAAGTAATGGATCTTTTATATATTTTCTTTTAAATATAAGTGGTAGATGGCAATAATGTATTTGTCACATCAAAAAAAAAATTGCAATATATCCTCTCTTGGTTCATAATATAAGTTGTTTTTTAATTTTTTGTTTGATTTAAAATATAAGTTGTTTTCCATTTTAATAAAGTATTAATTACTTTTTATTCATTTTATTCTTATATTTATAATGAGTGAGAATGAAAAATATGAATATGATTATTTAATAAAAAATAATTTATGACGAGTGATAAATGGTATTTTCACCTTTTATTTTTTATTTTTTAAAAACAATGAAATCCAATTATTATTTTAATTTCTGTATATAACGTTAAACGATTTATATTATAGGCCAAAGAATATTTATTAAGGAGATATAAATTGCCTTCAACGGATAATCATCATTAAGACACTCAGACTGCCTATACAACAGAGCCATAAAACAAAATCCAAAAACTAATAAATAATGAAAAGTCGTTACATAAGGAAATCAATAAAAAAAAAATCCAAATAAATCATCAGGGAAACATCCTATGTAAAGAAATATGGGAAAAATCATAGTAAATCAGGGGGAAACCCAACGTACCGTGCTTATATATATCTTAACTCTGTTTTTGTGATTTCCATTAAAAAAAGGTCTATTTTTGTGATATTTATCGGGATTTCATTCCTTGATTCTTAATTGCATTATATTTACATGTATGTCTTTTATTTATATATAAAAGTAATAGTTCTTGTGTTTTAGTTTTTTTTTTATGTACAATTTTTTTTTTCAGAATATCTGCACATGGAGGTAAGATATTAAATATTGAAATGCTAAATAGAGACTCTCAATAATATTTTTTCATGCACATAAATCCTGGAATTGAACTCATCTCATGCTTAAGGGACTCAAGTGCCCTCCACTTGGACCTTGTGAATCCCCTCGTTATTTTAATATTGTTTATATTTTTGTTGAGTTTAAAACTCTATAATCATAGAGTAGAAAAGAAAAATTGTAAGATCCAGTGTCTTTGATGTTTTCCAGGAGACCCCTTTTTGTGTTTTTTTTTTGTTTTTGGTCTGACCTTTTTGTGTTTTAAAGCTGGCCTTTATATGCCAAGTAGATATCTCTATTTAATGGTTGGGCTTAGGCCCATTTGTATGGAATTGTTTATTGCTGCCCAAGTTGAAATTGGGCTTTTCTCAGACGGCCCCATTGAGCAAAAACATTAAGAAGACGGCCCCTGGACCCATTTTTCATGGGGTTATATTTATGACAATCTGACCAAAAGAAAAAGAAAATTCTGACAAAAACAAAGCTATGACAGAGAAAAAAACAAGGTCCTTTTTTCCCCTAAATTCAGACAAAATAAAATGCTCTTGATTAATTGATGAGCATCGCTTTTTTCATATTCTCATTCATACTACGATATTGAATATGTTAACGTGTTGAAAATTGAAATTAGTGTGCAGTACAAATTATGATGGTTACACATGCAATGTTCACTCGTGTGGCTAGATATGTAAAAACGAGTTAGCTAATTAGTTGCCTATCAAATCTGCGATTTTAGGGTTGAGTTGAAGTTTTAGCTAAAAAATTTCCAGCTGCCTTACCGCTTCGTTAATCCGTGAGTTTTGGCGGGCTTGACGGTCAAATCCTTTTTTTAAGAAAAAATTTATAATTTATTAGTAAAAATGTAAGAAACGTGTGACAAAAAAAAAGTAAGAAATGTGTACATTCACTAACACTAACACTATACAGTTGACAATATTCACTCAAAATTAAAACTTAAAAATAAAATAGTGTCATAACTCACAAACAACACTATTAATAATAACATTTTTAATCAAAGTTGGTGTATAATTGTTATAGATATTGAAAAATTGGGTATGCATAAATAAAAAGTATTATTTAAAGACTTTTTAAAAAAAATTAAGGAAAACATTAAAAAATACTTTTTTTGAATTTTTTTTTATTTTTGACGCTTCGTCTGCCTAAATTTACTGAATTGACTTTTCAACCCATTTTATTTTAACGGTTACCTGCCTGATTTTGCTTTTAGGACCAGACCTATTTGACACTCTACGTGTGGCTAAGTTTACCCAAGCCACGACAAAGTATGATGAATAAATTGACCACACATTGCTTGTACGCCAATAATGCATTGATGTTACATAGGGGAGTAAGTGGACTTTGGTAGGAGGAGAGTAACAAGTGAGGAACTCTCGACTTTAGCAGACATGAATATCCACCAATTCACACCCCGTTATCCATTTGAGGTACAATGCACAATCTTCAACTTCTGACCCTTCTATCTTTTTATTTTTCGTTTTCCTATGTTTTATCTGATTAAGGATAACCAGGAACTATATACTTTGCTTAGTCATTTTGGTACTCATTCTCTAAGCAAACAGAAACAGGAATCTCCACAACCATATTTAACAAAAATGGGACAATGAACAGTGAGTGAAGAATATCACTTTTAGTGACAGGTGATGTATGAGTTCACAACCAGTGCTGTGCTCCGTTCACATTGAAGCTCTAGCAGGAACCCTATTAATCCATGTTTTGGCTGCACAATTTATTTATGCTGCTTTAGTTATGCAAATGATATCAGTACAAAGAATTGGGCAAAGACTAATGTGTCAGGGTAATGACTTCCAAACAACCAGCACTATTAACCATTCTATTTAGATTGTGAAAATGTTGTTGCCCGAGGCATGGAGCGGTCCACCTAATGGGCATTGCACTGGACCATCTTGGATAGAGAATCAACTTAAAAAGAAGGAAAACTGGAAAGTGATACCGGAGAAAAGCAGCTTACAGTCTTCTTTCTAAAAGGGTTTGTGATTATTTGTTTGCCAAAAGAAAATCGAGATAAAAAACTTTATTATCAATAATCCAGGCAAATGAATTAGACTATTTAATCCAAGATTCACTCGAAAGGAAAAGGTGGTCTTTTAATAAACACAACCTATGCTTGCTTTTATGGTTGCTTAAACCGTACAGAGAGGAGTTGAATAAGGTAACAGTTTATTGATTGATATGAGACGTGTAAGGAGCACCCATACTTGTTCTTCCAATGGATCAAAATCCAATCATGATTTAGGAGAACAGGGAAAAGTCATCGAATTATTACTTTTAAGTAAGCAACTCACACACCAAAGACAAACAAAAAGCACCATAATTTTCTGCTGGACTTTGGCAACACTCAGCATGCTTAAAGCAACTATTATCCATTTCACCTCTGCATTTCAGATCCTCAAGGGTTACATCACTATTTAAATTAAAATATACACACCACTCTAACCTTTTAACAGGTCCCACAGCCCACTACAAAAACTAAGCCCCCCTATGAAAGCGCTTTCATCATGTTCCACTAACCCCCTACCCATTGACACAAAAGAGAGGAGCATATCAAGTGACCTTTTTTTACAATTTCTTTCCCTACACTCGAAACTTGGCAAGACAAGATTGAGGTCTGCTTGCATTTTCTAAGGCATCGACATCGAACCTGTATTGACGAAGGCTAAAAAAGAGAGGCAAAAATAAGATATTATGGCATCTGACTTTGATTGCAACTTGATGCTTTTCCAATGACTTAATTATGGGGGTTTGGAACAGACAAATAAGTAATAACTCGTGGGTCCCAGCAGTATTAGGTGCGTCTTTGATGGGACCAATAGATTGTGTGCACCATGTGCCTGAGGTCTATGAAGGAGGGCTAGTTTCAGGCTTCACTATACTAGAGGCGTCTGGGGGTTGTAACTGGTATATTGCAGATGCCAGTGAGATGGGCATGATGCAGAGCGCCTTCGATTGAAGAAACTGCATGGCAGCCCCAACATTTTCCTCCATAAGCTTAGCCACTTGCCTTTCTGTGCCATCATTGGACCATTTGTCCCAAGCTGGCCGGTTCCTTCCACCTTCACTGCCTTCTTCCTGATCATCACTAAATTTGTTAAGTTGCTTGAAGAGATTAAAAAAGAACAGAAAGCGTGCACGCACACAGACAAACTAAAAAGAAAAAATTTTCAACTACTCGTCCTTCAGAATAATTACCTCAACTGATGATAATGGGATGTCAGTTACCAATGGTGCCACTGCACCAGCTCCACCCAATCTACTCATGCTCAAGACCTAAAAGGCAGATGAATTAACAGTCATTTGAAGCTGTTCCACATTGCTACAAATTCAAATTTACATAGAGGAGCCCTTTTTTTCACATTTACATCAGGGATCGAAAATCAATCTGTATCCCAACAGAAGACCCTTAAAAATTATTGGGCAGTGAAAAAGGAACTACAGGGCACTAAGCAGACTAAGGTAGCGTTTGTTGTCATTTGATTGTATCCAGATATTTCCTAGTCTTCAGGAATAAAATAATATTGCCAATGGGGGTTCTCATCCAAAGTGGCAAACACCCTTTTGTGGAGTTCGTGATCGTCAGTTCAATCCCAACTAATTGACCACAGTTGGGACAGGGATAAGAATGCATAGGTCAACAGGTTTAATGGGCAAAACCATGAAATGCCATTAAAAGCCGTCATTAATCACAATTTGAGACCCAACAAGGAAAATAAATAAAAATAGAAGTAGGACCATGGAGGAGCATAGTAGCTATTTTTTACCTTTACTTGAAGCCTTAAGAACTTGACATAATCCACAATTTCATCTAACATGGCAGCTCTATCTGTCTGAACGAAAAACAAAATGCACAACAATATTAGAAAGAAAGGAACAATTCAGCACTATAATCTTTCTTCTGAAAAATAGCAGTCATGCAACAGAGCAACACTGCTATCACACGAAATAATTTAAAAAACATATCATCCCTTGAAACCAATATACTTATTTCATACTTCGAGCAGCATCAAAATTTAATACACACCAAATCAGAATATATGTAGATGTTTTCCCCTCTTTTTACCTCTATGAGAAGCATCTTTTCATTGATTACTAATACTCGAAGAAACAATGCATAAAAAAAGGATCACCAGATTTAATCTAATCTGTGGAGAAACTCAATTTAAAACCAACTTGAGAGTTCAACAGATCCACAGGCAGATGCCATGTTCCAAACTCAAAGCACACATTTACATAAAAAATAGTGGTCAAGATGGCTTAAACAAATTGTCTACATAAGTTACATTTGCAGTACAGTTACATAAGTAATGACATCTGTTTTATTGTATTCATATTCTAAAAAGAAAGACGAAACCTAAAGGCAATATTGTCAATGGAGATGCGATAAGCTAAAGATGTATTGAATGAACAATGTCTACACAGACAGAAGACAGAATGGTCAAATGCAGATCTTTAAAAGCTCCAGTTTCAGCCCCATTTTTGTTTTTAGAGTAAGATATGAATCTACTTATCCACAAGATATGAGTCTACATGTCAACAGGTTGATCGTAAACTAAGATGTGTGTCATTATCATTTACCAAGTCAGCATGCTGGAAGGAAGGAGAATGATAATAGATACATCTCTATAAATGTCAACTCAATGATTTTGTCACTTTTCATGCAAAAGATGAAAACCCCCCTTTTTCAAAACTATTTCATTCCTGTTAAAGACAAACACAAACCACATTTGGTAATAAAATGATAAGCAAGAGAAATCACATACCTTGTTGACACTTGGAACCAGTTCTTGCAAAGCCCTGATCCTTTCCGCTATTCTTTCTCTGCGCAACTGTAGTCAAAAGGTAACATAAGAAAATGAGCTACAAAATAAACCCCCAGCTCTAATATTAACATCATAACCAGCACGCAGTATATATTCATGCATACATCCTGAAGCTCACCCGTTCAGCTATGCTGTGTGGGTCTGTAGCCTGTCCTCTTCTAGCCCGCACCCTAGGACGCATTGCTGGAGGATGCGGAGCAGCAGCAATAGTAGTAGGCATGGGTTGCCCATGAAAAACCTGTAAAAAGGATTATAGAAGATCAAGAGGGAAAAATGCAACTCGGTCAACAAGAACTCCTCTTCCTCCCAAAGGCAGGACAAAGAATACCAGTAACAAAACAGCGGGAGAGGAGGAGACTCTGAAACAAGAACTAGAAGTCAAGCATGTATGTCCTATATGATTTGAGAGGTTCAAATATCCCAGAAAAGTGATCAAAGTACCAATAAGAAGGTGTAAATAGCACAACTTCCACCAAATCATAATCATTAAATGTTCAAGCCAATCCATGATAACACCAACAGGCTTGATTTTACGTGATGAAGGTTGCACTTGCACTACAAGTGCAGAATTTCAATGAGTTCTGTTGTTGACGCCTATAGGTAGTTGGGTGAAGTAAACAAGCATACACGCAACAAATTAGTCAATATGACAGCAGAAGGACTCATGAGATTCTCTATTTGCAAAGAAGCTACCATTCCAATTCTTTGGTGTCAGAAAGGGGAAAAAGTTATCATCACAACGATCATCTTCTAACAATTAGATTACCATAACAACCATGGTAAAAACCCTGCCTAGTATAATTTCCTATATTTCTTATCTCCACAACAATACCTCCATTCTCACCTTCACTGCTAGGAATTCCATTTAGTTAAACAGGCGTCACATGCAATTGTACTTCAGTTCCAGTTCACTTAACAAAATTGAATCTATCACGAGCCCAAAACCCTGCCTCTTACAAGTTTTCTAAAAATTCCTGTTCTTCTTCCTTCCCTCTCCTCTCATGTAGCCATAAAACAAGAATATGAGAATCAATTTAACGAAATAGAATCTAAAACCACACCCACGGTATCCCCAGTACGTTTCAAATCGCTTTGTCTTTTTTATTCTTTCCTCTCTGAAAGCTATGTCAAGAAACTTTGGCTATAAGCTGTTTCAAACCAAATTAAGCTACTGCAAACAAACACGCACTTCTTACCAAAACGAACTCTCATATTATACTAAAACAGTTGGAGTACCAACGTCAGCCTTCAATAGAACGAATTTTTTATTTTTATTTTTTTTCTATTTGTTATTGCATTTTAGTTTTTCTTTTTTCCCTCTCTTTCACATAAACAGCAACAAACAAGGAGAATAGGTATATCAAAAAAGGGGCTAAGAGAGCGGAATTTACATTCTTAGCCCTGCCATCAACGACGTCGTCGCGAAAGCGCTTCCCGCTACCGGAAGCCTCTTCGGGGGGCTTCAAGAACCCTCCTCCTCCTCCTCCACCTGCTCCTCCTTTTCCTTGCTCCAAGCTCAACCCTAACCCGTACATCGGCGAGTGAAACCCTCCTCCTGCGGCGGCGGCGAGGTGGTGGTGGTTGGCGTCGCGGAGTTGAGCTGGAGCATCATCGGAGGCGCGGAGGCCGCGGCGAGGCCGGCGACGTCGGGGTCGGCGGAGGCGAAGGTGGGGAGGCCGAGGATTTGTTCGAGGAAGTCGTCGGCGGGAGCCTCGGAAGGGTTACTGGCCATGGAAACCGAGTTTGTTGAGTGAGGAGTTGTGACTCGGGCGGGTTTCTGAGTTGGGAGGAACGAGCTAGTGGACTCGGTACGCAGAAGAAGAATCTACATGAAGCAAGCAAAAGAGGTTATGTTTTGCGAGTGTTTTGAAGGGTTTTATTATTAATAAGTAACCCTTCTCCTGTTTTTGTTATTATTATTTATTTTTTGTTTGAGTAGTGAGTAGTGAGTAGTGAGTTCAGTTGGGACTTGTTTTCTTCTTCTGAGAGGGAGGGCAAGACTGCAAGAGGGTGCTTGGCTTTATTATGGTAAGAAGAAAAGAGGCTTTTTCAAAAGGGCTCCATTTTTGCCCATTTATTTACAGGCCCACCCTGCTTGCTTTCTCTCTCTCTTTTTAGGAAATCCTTTTCTCCATGTTAGCCGAATATAATGATAAGAAAAATTTTATATGTACGGACAACAAGATAAATATTTATTTTATTTTATTCATTAATAGATATATTAAATTTTGCATTAAAGATGTTAAGAAAGTAGAAAATAATTGACCCACAAACTTATTGTCAATTAGTGAATTAAAGAATAAATATTCATTTTACTCTCAAAGCACCTAGAATTTTTAAGGAATAAACATTAATTTTAAGAATTTGATTTAAATACATTGAATATATTGTCATCTCATTAAATTTTTTCAAATGTATCACTTTTCAGGTAGTGAATTGAAAGTCAATAACGTTTTATAAATATGACAAATATTATTTTATAATTGTATAAAAAAATTTTACATTATCATTACATCAAAATTAAACACTAATTTTAATCCTTAAAAGTTAAAAATTATATGTATGTTTTATTTTAATTTCTAAAATTAAAAACTATTAACTTAGGTTTTTAGATTTAAATATTATCATTCTTTTGATTATTCAAGGTAGTCGTTAATAATAATATATATAGATTAATTTAAATTACATATGAGTATGTCTATGGTATAGTGCACGGATAGTTGGCTCAAATATGATTGGCCTCCTCTAGAACAAGCTTCTAGATAAAATCTAATATAAGATGTATAGATCCAGAATACCTCATTACCAACCTTTTTTCTTTGGTCGTGACCTCATTACCAACTTGTACATTACTTACATACTTATGGTTTTAAATACAGGCCTCTATTTGAGTTCCTTTGCAATTGCCATCAAGGCCAAAATAGAGACTATCAAAGACACGCCCCAATCCTGACCAAGTAATAACCAACCAAAGTCCGTTGATGCAAATAACCTTTTACTTCACTCCTGTGTGGAGCATCCACTTGAAAAAGGCCTCATCAAGGGTTCATCTTCACAGCAGCCGTAGCTAGTGAACATAGCCCAGGTGATTGGGATGGAGGGGGAATTGAGTTGAGGGAATTGGGGTGTCCACCAAAAACAAAGGGGATAGGGGTGATTTCCAACGTACCAAAACGGACAAGCCCACCTCAGTGACAAACGCCCAAATAGGTCACATGTTACATTATTGTGCTTACATATGCGTGTTTCCTTTTGGTCAATAACATATGTATGTTGTGAGGGATTCCTTACTCCCCACATCTTTGGGACTAACATTAGTAGCTCTAATTCTACCCTGTAAAATTACCAACTAAACCAACTTTCGTTTCTAATTTTCATTTCATGCCACTCAACTTTTCTTCTTTCATCCCTCTTTCCCCCACACAAATCATCTTCCTTCTCCACTGCCACGCTGTCACCTTGCCCCTAGCTCCATTGTCAGCCACCATCTTCACTGCCGGTCACCAAGCGAACAAGCACAAATTGGATCCCTTTTCAAAGGAATCCCCTTATTCCACAAAGTGTTCAAATTATAACTCACAAAACCCTTGCTATTAGAAAAAGGGTCCCCTAATGAATTTCAATCAGAGGCGTAGACCCACTAGTGGAAACGAGGTTCTTCCTCCTCAACACCCTCTTTAGTCTCATTGGGTTCCCTGTTGCAACATTGGTTACTCTAACCCAAAACTTTTATCTACTTATATCTTGCGAATATAGTAAAGTTTCAAATCTGAGCTCCAAATAATAATAATAAAAGGGTTATGATGGCAATGGAGGAGAATTATACAAGTTTCATTTTTTTTTTGGTTGGAGGTCTTTCACCATACCATTTCTCCCGGTCGGAACACTTACAGAGCCACTAGTGGCATTGATATTATAGAGCCACAAGTTCATTTTTGTCCAATTTTTTCTTCACCAAGCCCCCTTTCCATTGAATAGAGCCATTGAGCATTGATATTACAAAATAACTCAACAAATCCACTGTAGTATAAAGGACAACTAGATGAGGGGCTTGAGATGGAGGGACACCACGGTCACGTGGAGGGATCTGTCATGCACCTTGAGACGGCCGTCCATGACTCAGAAACAATGGTGGTTTGTGGTGGCAAGAGGCGGTGGAAGTGGAGAGAGAAGAACAGAGGCTGTGGAATTTTTCTGCCTTTCGGGGATGAGTCCACAATGGACTTAAAAATCTATTATCTACAGTGAAATGCCCCCAAAAATTGATTGACAATTATGTATCTCACTTGTAATTTTAATGGAGTAACGTTGTCCATAGCCTGACCAACAAATCCTCCACTATGTATGTTCCATGGCCAGGATTAGCTTGTCCCCTACCTGTTCACCCTTAAAATTTTGCAAAAGCATCCCTCCGGCATTTTTAAAGAGGCCACTAGTATTCTTTATTTGCAAAACTGACCATTTTTCAACTTCAGAATTTTATCTGTGAGGAAAGGCGTTGGTGACTGTGAAGGGCTCAGATAGACCCCAGATTCTGGGAGAAATTTTTTTTTTTTTTTGGTTGACGAGAATTCAATTTTTAGAAAATTCGAAATAAGTATTTTTTTTTTAATGTCAAATACAACTTTATTAGACAGAGCCCTCAATGGCCAATACATAGATACAATCCGGACCTCATTACCCAGACTTGTCCCCCCTATCATTAGCTATTCTAGCTAATTTATCACTTCCACATTATAGGACCAAGGCACATATTGAGCTTTAAAAAAACTGAGAAGCCAAATTATAGGACCTAGTCAAATTATTGAGCTTTAAGCAATTTTTACATTTTTAACATAATTTTGTTGAAGAGTAATGAATGTTACCTAATAAGAGATAATTTCTAAAACATGATACAATAGAAATCTAAACATCTTGTACCAAGCAACAGCACGTCAAATATCTAGAGGTTAAAAACTTTGAGAACATGGAACGATGATTTGCACCACTTGGTGGCCTAACTGCTAATTGAGGAATATCCTTATGAGGCACCGTTTCCGTACTTGAGCATGAGTTTCCTTCATGTTGAAACATCCCAGTTCTTGAACCTATAGTTTTCTCACTTGGAACATTTCTTCAATGATAGGTTTTTCAACCAAGATAAGAGTCCAATTCAATTAGCAGAGCTCCTAACACACACAAGATGACAGAGAATAGGACAAATGCGTAATGAGCTCCTTCAGCTCCAGGTATTCCATCAACATTTATGCCAAACAGTCCAGTGATGATGGAAAGAACAAGGCCACAACCACCAAATACTCCCAAGTTATGTGTAATCGTGAGGCTTTTGTCCTAAAACAAGTAGCAAGAATGTGAGGCTATGCAAAGACCCTAGCATTTGAAGCTAGTAAGTAAATAGTCTCTTAGAGTACCTCCATCTATAAAGATGAAATGGAAGTTACTGAAATTTACTATGAAATCTTGGGATTTATATAACATACGTTGTTTATCAAGGACAAAAATGCAAACAGTGTATGAAAGTCAAATTCCTTTTTTTTTTTGATAATTAGAAAAGCTCAACTCTCAAAGAGAGGAGCATAAGTACATCATCAAGTATTGAAAACAACACACGATATGCAAAGGGAACAACACAAAGAAACCAAAACAAAACATCAAAACATCACTAAAATGAAAACGTATGCATACACATAACAGGAATTGGACCATATAGAAAACATGGCAAGTCCAGCCCAACCTCTTGGTCCTCAAAGCCACCAAAGCGCAAATCCCAAGTCGTGTCAAGGCCACAACTCGAGAACATCAACAAAAGTAATCAACAATTTACCACTCTGAAGTATATAAATAGCATTCAAGCCATAAATTCAGAAGCCTTAATTCAGCAATTAGCAAAACTAACAAAAAACTTATATCATGATGTGAAAGGGAAATCAGCACACATCCAAAAAATTTCTAAGTCAACAAACAACCTCGAGATAAGTTTTCAGATTTCATAATGCACAAGATGAACTGGTGTAAATAAACAAAAGAAAATTTCAGCTTTCTTTCCTACGTACAAAAATCCAAACTCCCTCCTATATAATGCACACTCTATGACTTACTGTGACGCATCATCAGATCCACCACTCATTCGAAAACCTAGAACACTAGAAGCTTTAGCTTCAGAATTTGAAATAGAAATATTAATTGTGCACCTTCATAGATAGTATATTTGTCTCCACGTTTAAATAAACACATTTCTAGCACTAATTCTGAAAATAAAAAAGTGAAGATGGGAGCAAATGGGAAAATAAAAAACAATACCATGGCTTAATTTGAAAACACCAAATTCCCACGTGACTACCACTTGAAAATGAATTACTTTTTTCCACAAATGACAAAGCATGAAGAAACAAAGAAAAGAACAATCGAATTGAATTGAGTTGAGATAGTGTTCAAATACCATACCAGTGTCGTCAAAGTGACAACGATGCTGACTTGCCGTTGGGGAGAACTTGGCGAGGAAACATGCTGGTTCTCATCGTTGATAAGAATCTTCATACAATGCCCACATCATAGCTGCTTTGAATCAACGATGGTAATAGGAATGAGGAAGAAACCCAAGCACTCGCCAACTTGATGTGCCAAACGTAATCTTGTGGAAGGAACCCGAAACGATGAGGTAGGATTGGGGGTTGAAGTTACGAAGTTATAGTCCATGTGGCCGTGGGGGTCTTGATGAGGGAGGGTGGGAAGTCCAGCGAGGTGGAGACGATGGAGCTCGGAGGAGAGAGGGCTAGATCGAAGAGACGCCTGCTCGTGGCCCACGTAGTCCTGAGAGAACAAGGGTACATGTGCAAGATATATACAATACTGACTCATTAACAAACTCACTAGAAAACCCACACGCTAAACTAAACGTTAGATAACAAATTTTTGACATCCAACCTTGAAAACCATTTACAAAGAGGGGACTGTCCGCTGGCGCCTGACATAGGGGACTAATTAATCCTGTGCCATGTTCCATATCAACATAGTGGAAGCGTTACAGATCCACAATATGTTGACCAAAAAAAAAGACCTACAATATATCATGCAAAAAGGTAGATATTGAGAAGCAAAGCGGACCGACAAAACCTAAAGAGAGAGATGAAGAGGGAAGCAAACTGTAACACAAGCACACAACATAGATATTAGACAAAATATGACAATTAAAGGCAACAATATAAATTTTTTGTTTTTTTGGCAACAGCAACTATATAGCTTAATAGTTTAATTTCAAAGTATGAATACTATAAAACTTAATGTATAAATTCTTTTTACACTGTTATTTAATTAAATTATTTTATTTACATAATTTTTTAAATAATAAATATAAGATTTAATCATTTTACTATTTTTATTTATGAAAGCAATGTACACACGACTCCAACTTTCCGCTCACTTTGTAGCCCATTGTCCGCTATGCTTTCTTTTAATATTTTTCATCACCATACTACTTGTTAGTGCAAGATTCAATGACATTTTGCAATGTCATTTTTATTTTTCTTTTATAACAATTTTGCAACATAGTTTGCAACTTCAATGACTCAGGAAAATTGATTTTGATATGGGGTGTAATGCTTAATATTTTAATGTGGGAGTTAAGGGGAAATTACAAGGGGAATGGGAAAGGAATGCTGTAAGCAGATTATGCCGAAAGAAAAATAAGTGCATAATCTTAAATTATTCTCCTTGCCCTTGGGTGTATAATCCATGGAAGGGTGAATTTTTATTAGATTTATTAATTTATTTGTGGGGTGAATTTTTTTTGTTCTAACAATATCTTTTGTAATTACTATTCTTAATGGGGTCAATTTTTTTGCTCTAACAAAATATTCTAACAATTTTTACTAATTTATTTATTAATTTATTTTACTATATTTAAATCTGATTTATTTTATTAATTTATTTATTATGTGATTTTTTTTTCATAATGTGATATTTTGTTCTAACAATTTGTTTGGATTTTTTTCTTTGGTATTTGAAACAGGAAGAAGGAAGG
Organism: Dalbergia oliveri; assembly: GCA_030441495.1. Taxonomy (NCBI): domain Eukaryota; kingdom Viridiplantae; phylum Streptophyta; class Magnoliopsida; order Fabales; family Fabaceae; genus Dalbergia; species Dalbergia oliveri. Next base: position 14,410,351 of record JAMLFY010000008.1, read on the forward strand.
GTTAAGTCTCGTCTTCTTTTTATCAATAATCTAAGATATGCAATTATTGGGCACCTATAGTGTGCTAGTTTTTTATTATGTTTCAATAGCAGAGGGGAACTAAATGGAGCTCTCATAAAGGCTTTGGTAGAACGTGGCGAGAAGACTACCATTTTCCACAAGGAGAAATGACAATGACATTAGAAGATGTAGCCACACAAATTGAACTCCCATCAATGGTGCACCAATTAGTGGATATACTTCTAGCAGTATTGAACAACTACAGCTAAAATGTTTTGATTTACTTAATGGCGTCCCTTATTCATGTATGCTTAATCGAGCTTGCAATTAATTTAAATTGGCTTGAACATATTATTAAAAATCTTGACACTAGAAATGAGATAACATCAATAGAGATGAGTGCATGCGTGTATATGTTGGCCCTCATAGGCACTTCTTTAATGCCTGATAAGACCAACAATAAGGTCCACGAAAATATCTGCAATTATTGGAGGATCTCACTCTTGTTAGAACTTTTAGCAGGGGTTCTATGTGCCTCGCTTGCATCTATCATAAATTAGATTGAGCGACACGCATGACTACTAAGCAAATTGGCAATCCCCTGTTCTGCTATAAGCATGGGCATGGAGTCGGCTACCCATTTGGCTTCTGTGCTTGTACCACCCAATTTCGCGAGCTTCCTTCTAGCTTCTAGGTAAAATTGTTTTTGGTTTATTTTGGGTTGATGTTGTCATAATTGTAACAAATTTGTATGTTTTATGACAATTGGTTGCACCCATTCTATTCTCATGGTGTAGGTCTTGCAAACCATCTACATTTAAGACGGATGTTAGATGAGATGCAATTGATGTAGCAATTAAAACATTATATAATTTCTTGTAAAGTTATATTAAACAATATTTTTTTCCATATATCTTAATTTGTTTTTGTATTGCAAATTATATGGCAGGCATATAGGATTGCTAAAGTTGAGGTCGTGATTCCAAATTCTATTTGGATCGAGTAAGGACAGTGAAGCAATATTGTTCCACTAATTTACTTCGAGATCATATAGTGGCACCTATTTATTCGCTATGTGACAATTTGGGCTTGTCCAACTTATTCTTGATGGCACCCAATTGGGGAGGACAACCTTGATTAGTTACTAGTGCATCATCAGGAAGGGAAGAATGATGCATGGAAGACCCATCCCTTGGTGGAAGAGCCCTTGTAGGGACACCTATAATACCTTAGATACATGTGTCCCTAGGAAGTCCAGGTACCACCTTGGGATTCGCTAAGACCCACTCGTGTTGTAGGTCTTACTCAATTTATAACATAAGATTTTGGAAAAATACACTCTGGAGAGCACTGCATCGCTCAATTAGCTCTCCAGAGGTCTAGCTGTAAGGGCATATGTGGCATGCTCTCAATGAGCGTTGAAGCGGTCAAAATTTTATAAAAACCCTTATTTCTAGGGTTCAGACCACACAAATGCACCCCTCACCCCAAAACACGAAGAACTTCACCTCCTTCCCCTGTTTCACCCCAAATTCCATTTCTCTTCCTTTCTTCTTTAATCTTTCATCCTCCAAGCTCAAAAGTAAGTTGTTTTGCTAATTTTTCTTCTTTTCTCCTTCAATCTTTCATGTTCTTGGGATTAGATTTTGGGTTCTTCATGGTTCTTATGCCATGATGTTCTCCTATCATTGTTAGGATTAGATTTGAGTATTTAGAGGTTAATCTTGAGTATTACGATTGTTATGACAATATCATGTTATTCTTGTTTCCAAAGTTCCGTTGGTGTTATTTTTGTACATTCCACCCCTTCAATGAGTGGGTTTAAACCTGTAATCTATATGTTGTCCATTAGAGTTATTTTCATGTAAATATGATTTATAGTATGGTTTTTAGAGATTAATGTACAAGATTTGAGAATACTGGTTTAAGAGCATAAAACATGTTTTAATGAAAACTCATCGGACCATGACTTGAATATGTTGTATGTGATGAAATTGGCTTTACGTGTTCAAGGAAAAATTTAGTGGAAAATATATGACTTAGCAAGTACTAAAGTAGTTAATGTGTTTTAATGGTTTTATAATATTACAGTGTTTTTAAGAGACTACAGAAAATTTAGAATAGAATGAGTATTATGGATAGATATGGAATAGGGAATGATTTAGCTTTTGAATCTATATATTGTTAACATTTTAGAATTTATAAAACTATTTCCTAAATGTGATTTAGAATTTCATCAAAAAGGTTTTAGAGTACGAATCTTCATATGATTTATGACAGTTGATAGTTACATACTCTGTTGGATTTTGAAATCACAATGTTTACAAAGGGTGATCCCTTGGACATGATTTCATGGCCATATATGCTAAGGTCAAACTATTAGAGTTTTATAGATTCTTGAACTCTTAGAACTAATAGATTTTAAGGATTTTCATATTTAAATAGATTTTGTTCTAATTAACTTAGACAATAACTATAGAGAAACAACCAATAAGTTCATGGCTGAAATTGATCATTAACCATGGTACTAAGTTGGCCCCAAGAGACAATTTCATAAAGCAAACATGGAATCTAGTTAGGTGTCCATTTGGGTTCCCGAGGAACCCATGGAAAAGAAATCATATTTTTGTGTCATATTCATTATGCATAACCAAAGATTATCTTGTTATGTCACACTTATCACGCATAACTAATAACAAGCTTGTTACATCATATTCATTAAACATAACCTAGAATATATACATATATAATAATCAAATATCCTATTTCTCTAGGAGTTACTATACTACGAGTTTCACAATTTCAGTAAGAAAACAAATTGAGAAATGTTTTATAAAGTTATTAGATGAAAAGTGTTCCTAGCTAGCTAAGTAAATAAATATCAAATAGATTTTTTTTGTGTTGAATGTATACTGCATAGTGCATATTCCTTGGTGTCCCATGAAAGGAGTTGTAGATGAGGATTCACTCATCAGTTTTGCATAAAAACTCACCTCTCTCCCTTCTTCAGTTCCAAGAATGCAGAAGGAACCTTACAAGTTTCTCCAGCCATCTTCTTCTAAAGAGCATTAGAGTTCCATTGGTGAGCTTCACTTGGGTGAAGTATTTGTCGTTTCGTCTTAGAGTGCTCCAATGTATTAAAAGATCCTTGACCTTAGAGCATGTTTAATATTCCATACATACTATGATGTTATTTTGGTTTGTATTTATATAATTTTACTATTCGTGATTGTTTTGTATACGTAGGACTTTATACATACTTGTTGGTATTATGATTTTAACTTTAAAGAGTATGAAAATTTCAGTTTCGAATTTTGATTTCAAGGAGCAGGTGAATTATATGTAGAAAATGATAAATGTGCATATAGTGAGACATAGGTTACGAGGCTAACGTGAGATGAGATTTCTTACGTGCTGATCATGTGCCCAAATTGAGTCGTGACAACACCCCATTGATTACCGCCTAACAAATGCTTACTTATCATGGTATAAGGATAATACTTATGTGCCTCATAAATAACACCACTAGTCGGGGCGACGCAACCCACCACCTTAAGCGCCACCACCACTGCACTCACCACCAGAGCGGATAAGTTCACACTTGTTCAGGGGAGGTAGCTTTGGACTTGTATAGTCACCTATTGCACAGGAGGAAAATGTGCATTGTCCAATTTAGCAATGTGAGGTAGATCCTGCCACAATGTTTGCAATTTATAGAGGTCAATTTGGTGGGGTTGCAAGTTATGAAGGTTAGCACTTGGTGGGTTTGCAAGTATTAAGGTTAGACTTAGGGATTGTAGGTTATGTAGGTCAGCTAGGGGTTTGAAGGTAGTGAAGTAAGCTCAGGGGTCTGTGAGAACAGAAAGTGTAAGCGAGGAAGATCAAGCTCGGGATTTATGAAAAAGAAAAAATTAAATTCTTACAAATCTTAACTTTGAAGCTTGTACACATAAACAATGTTTATCAAAAAAGGGTGTATATATATAAACAACAATAAATTAAAAAAACTTAATAGAAACATAATAGCACGATTTGCATAGCCTAATTCAGCCAACAGCTTGTATTATACCGGAGGACCACTATAAAAGCGAGGTCCTTTTCTGGTGGACCTTCGCCTTTTTATCTTACTACTTCAATGTTTCACTTTTGTAAGAAAGTGTAAGCTCTTGGTGTGTGGAGGGGAGACAAGACTATTGCTATGTGGAGTGGGTGATAAGTACTATAAAGTCATGGAACAAAATAATCTATATCAGGATCAATGTGGCATATATGCAAATCTAAATGAGTTGGTATTTTTTAGCCAAATATTATAATTTTATTTATTTTATTTAGTATAGTGTATTTATTTAAGTTGTGTATTTTTTTTTGTTTCGAGTGTGTAGTATAATTTTTTATTTGAATAGTGTGGTGCTGATATTTTAATTTTTGTTGTTGTGAGAACTAATTACTTGAAATATTAATCTTTGTAGTTGTAGAAACAAATATGTTCAAATAATTTTAAGATTAAACTAATTTATTTTTATTTGATATGCATGAAAATGATTACTTGAAATAATTTTAGGAGCACACCAATTTTGTTTTGTAGTCTATAAATTTAATTTGGTTTATTATGTAATATCCATGAAAATAGTTATTTACAATTTGTTTATGGATAAGTAAGGTTTAGAAGAATTTAGTAAGTTTTAAATTTTAATATGTTGGACTAGTGAATAATTAATCTTCATAACAATGTAGGAACGTGGCCATAGTTCGGTGAATCTAACTTTATTTAGATTATTATGAAAGATTAATAATAGTTTGCAAGCCTAGTTTGGTGTTGCTTAAAGTTAGAGAATTTCTTATAACTTATTTTGTGACAAAAAATAAGGTATAAATGGATTTAGTAAATTGGTTTTGTTTATGTTGTAGTCTATGGTAAAATAAATTAAAAATTCTTTATTTCTTTTGTGTAGCCTAGTCGAGTACCTGAGTCAATCTATTTTGCAGCGTGTTCAGTTAGATCCATGTATTGAGCCTTACCTGATTAGGCTGGATTTTGGCATGCCACATATCTCCTTTATGAGTATGATAACTCGTCACTTTTGGCCTTTGTAGAGTGATGGTGCCCTGAAACGCACACGTTCCACTTGCCTGGGGAGAGTATACTATCACGTTACAGGATGTATCCCACCAACTTGGGCTTAGAGTTGATGGTGACCTGTTAGTGGTCACGGGGCGATGGGTTAACCATATTGGAGAGATATATGGGCCATTGCAAGCATTTACTGGGACTGTGCCATCAGGATTCCGAAGGCGTTATAAGAATACGCTTTCCATGTTATGGCTCAAGAATGCAATGTACCGAACTGGGTCTACATGCGACGATGCTCAAATCATGCTAATTGGAGGGTGGTACCAGCTAGTAGTCAGTAAGGTCCATGTGAGATATCTGTCGTCCTGGAGGACTTTGCATATTGTGGCACACTTAGCTGGGGTTCAGCATTGCTATGTGTACTATACCTGGATTAGCTGGGCATGTGGCATGCACACCACAGTCTCGCTAGATGTCTAAACCTTCTACAACCTTAGATTTGGTACAGGTTACCAAAGCTGATGTCCAGAATAAATGCTAGTATTTCCTTTCCATCTGACCAGGAGGTATGAATAATATTTTGTGATTTTTGTTTGTTGCTTTGTTACTTCTTTTATTATTATTTTTACCTTATTTAAGCAAAGCAAGTAACAGTAACTAAATGTAAGTATTTTCAAGTGGCACAATGTAGGTAGCCAGATGGAGGAGTCACGAGTAGAGATGTTTACGATGCGCATTGACCTATTGACCCGTGATGACATAAGTTTATTGGTTTTCAAGGAAGTTATTCAGGTTACAAATTATTTCTTGAAAAAAATTAATGGCTGGGATTCTCTCTCCAATCATATGGACTCTGTATGACAATCAAGAGGTCCTACGCGTGACACCAGATTGGGTTAATGAGGAGTCACGCATTTGGGCCTTCGTGACTTCTTTTATCTTCCCTATAGTTGAGTGGCATCAAGTGGATCGTGTGCTGAGGTAGTTGGTGCACAATAGCCATCAGAGTGAGCCATTAGACATTGATGGCTTAATCGGTAAGGATGCTCATGGACAGGCACTTTGGTGGGAACCATTATGGTGTTTGGTATAATTTGTGGGGATACGACACCAAAATGTGTGGCGATCCAATGGTGGCCCAATTTAGTTCAGTTTCCTTCATGAGAGTACTTTGCATGGTACTCGGAGTTGCACATAGGAGCTTGACCCCTGATGTCCTATTACACACATATTTGCCTGCCGATGCACCCGTGCGTGTGTCGCCGATGTTGGTTCACGTTCCTGATCGCGCGACCCGATCGACAAGCTTGTGTAGGGACTAGAGTTAACGTGCCCAACCACGCAGGATATTTGGGATGATGGTAATTTTGCTGTTGGAGGTCATGATGGTGATGATAGTGACGATGGTACTGAGCCATAGATGGTGATGATGATGGTGATGGTGGTGGAGTTGGTCATGGTGGGGGGGTGATGCACATGGCGGATATCACCTGGGTTGGGATAGCATCAACTTGAGTATGGTGGCAGCACTTCCTCTATGGCTGGGTGTAGCACTCAGATGTCATATGATTTTCACCTGATCTTCCACCACAAATTCAAGTCGTTAGTCTAGCTCATAGCCCGTTCCGCAATTACATGATATGATTGACCTTGGATGTGAGTTGACCTATGCAAACCTTGATGCTATTTCCCTTGCCTTGGGACTCTCACTTGATCAACCCTCCCTGGTTTCACAATTCCCCAATGACAGGGGACTTTGCTCCCTCCACGACTCATGATTTTGATTTAAATGTCACACTACCAGCTAGCTTTCGCTATCCACTGCATGGTAGTCTTTTGCATGTGACTTCCTCTATTCTGACTTTTGATATCTTAGGCGGCACTCATCCCTCAGCCCAGACACACCAAAGGGATTCTGCCAATCAGGAGGGATGATCGGCCAGACGACAGGCAGGACGGCCCATAGACCTATGCGTGAGATTCATCCTACTCATTGTTACACGGAGGCCATATTGGATAGCCCATTAGTGAAGACGAGACCATTAGTCCTACCCGGCATGATGTATGTTTATTATGTAAATGGATTTTATTTTATTTGTAATTAAAATTCCCAATTTTTCTTATTATAGTACTTCTTAAGTTTAATTCGATTTTGTAACATTTAAAGGTATAATGGACAACTATTTAATTGGAGCGGCTAGCACACCACAGATCACGAGGATATTTATGTTGTGTAAATTATTATTACTATATATGTATGTATGTATTTTGTTTTGCAGAGTTGTCATATGTATGTTAGTTGGATCGAAATAGTTATTAGTGTTAACTCGCATCATGTAAGTAATGGCCATAAAAACCCAATAAAAATATAACAACACCATGATAGTAATTGCAAACCAAGTAAATAGATACTACAAAACGGTAAATAAACTCCCATGAAATAGAAATGTTGGTGACAATAAATAAAAACTCGGATCCTCCACTTACTCGAGGTGGAACCTAAAAATGAAGGCATCATCTCTCCGCTGACTTGCCTACATCATAGCCACAATGCTTTCCATGGTTTCAACCTTATCCATTTCATTGTGAATTCTACTTGAAATGTCGGCCTCTTTTGCCCGTCTAAGATCAGGATTGGGCCGAAGTCGAGGACCATTGTATTGTGGCCAAAATTTTCATTCAAAACAAGTTCAAACTCCACCATGTATACATTGAAAACATTTTGCAAGCTATACACATAATCAACAAAGAAAGTCCAATCAAGGTGAACCTTTGGATATCCGCACACTACAGTACATGACGACATGTATAATGAAAGGATTGAAAATGCTCGCAGTCGCACCAACGCTCGCTAAGTCTCACTCTATAAGTTCCCTAACCAGAATTCCCAACAAATTGGGCCTCCTGGACAATGAATGACTGATTTGATCTTGAAAAATTTGTTACAAACATAGTACCCTTCGCTTGCCTATTGATGTGAATCGCTCGTAAGAGGGCTTCTAAGTACCTTGCACCACCTGAATTTGGGCCTTATTTGCCACCCTTTTTAACAAATAGGGGTGTAAGACGATAATAAGTGGCCTTAACCAAGGCAATTATTGGAAGATTGTGGACTCCTTTTAAAACAGGATTAATACATTCTAGAGATTAGTTGTCATGTGACCATACCTACGGCCTTCATCTTGATGTTGTGTTCACATCTTCAGCGGAATTCTTTTCACCCATTCATCAAATTCTAGGTGGAAACCCTCAAACAACCCATAATAATGATCAAACTCCTGTGTCTTTGAATACACTCCATGACTAGTGCTCGTTTTGCATCTTTGTCCTTGAATTTAAGTGCAAAGTTTGAAGCAATGTGTCGAATACAATAAACATAGTAGGCATGTGGAGGATGCTCACACCCACTACCTTCCGCATCTAAAGCAGCCTTAATAGCAACATGCTTATAAAAAATTATTAGAATCCCTTCCTATGGTGTCACATGGCATCAAGATTGTTTAAGAAAAATGACCAAGTTTGGCTCATCTCCCCTCAACTACAGCAAATGCAATAGGCAAAATATTTGAATTACCATCTTGTGCAATTGCCATGAGTAGTGTACCTCCATATTTTCCATATAAGTGGTCCGTCGACTGAAACAAAAAGCTTGCAGTTTAAAAGCCTCTATACATGGAGGAAAAGTCCAAAACAGGATGAAATATTGCACGAGAATGGTTAACCAAATCTCCCACATAATAAGGTAGCATTGACAATTCAAAAATTGTACCTACCATACATTAGCATGGAAAAAAAATTTATTAAATGCATCATAATGGCAAAAAAAAATGTGGTCCAAAAAAATAAAATACAAAAGTACCAGGCATAAATGATTGCAAACCAAATAACCACTTTGAAAGCTCATGAAAGACTTTTCCCAATCTCCATAAATTCGAGCAATAACTTTTTGTTTTGCCAGCCATACCTCCTGTACGAAATAGTAAATGCATACTTTTCATGAACCGAGGCTTGTAACACTCTAATAGGAATAGTTGGATCAGCTTCAACAATAGAAAAAAATACAAGAAGTTATCACATCAACATCCAAGTGGGAGTTGCATTGAACTCCCTTCCAAAGGGTGTGTTCTCCATTATATTTCCAAACCTCCCAAACTCCCTTCTTTTATCAAAGTGCCACACGGATGCTCCAATTGCACCCACTCCTATAGTGCTTGCATTTTCCTTGATATTTTGTTTGATTTGACTTGTAGACCTTGTACTTAACTCCCCTTCAAATGCTATAGTTTTTAACTAAGTAGCACAGACTCATTTGGGAATTGTTGTCCTTGCAAAGGAGCTCTCCAGATAATTGTACAATATCCCCAAACTGACAACACCACTTAACCCTACATCCATTGTCACATGTGTTGCTTCCATATTCAAATTTGAATAATGGCCAATTCGTTGACTTTCGATTGCACAAGAGACTTGTGTCAAAGGCGACTATGGATCAGGTATTATCTCATCATCATCATCTTGCAGGACTTATGAGTTTAAAGTATAAGCAAAATATCACAATATTTAATGTAAATAATCAATCAATTGTACCGAATAATAAACTACACAAACTTCATCAAAAAAATTAATAACAATAAAAGCACGATCTATAAATTTAAATTATTCATTAAAAAACCCTACATACATTGAATACTAAAAACTAACCACTAAAATGAAAATTTTTTATAATACAAAAATCTAAATCACAAAACTTACGCAAAAAAAAAAAAAAACTAACAAATAACATTGTAAATAAAATTTTACCGTTGTTCAACTTCTCTTCAGAACCCTAATCGTTGTAAGGCTCATACCAGGCAATTGGACCGTCAAGTAGAACCTCTCTACCAACCTCAGCGCCAATTCTCTTAAGGTTGGTCCACTCATCACATTATCTCAATTTACTTATTCGAGATTTTCATTGACCATTACTAGGCATCGAAATAATCCAAAAGACTAAGCTAAAGATTCATCAAATGCTTGTACAGGAGTGCTTCCATCAAAGTTTATCTACAACTCCCCAAAAGCTACAAATACCTCCATAATATGAAGTTCAGAAAATTGATTATGACAATCAAACATCATCCTCAAGTCATCGTCACTTTCAATACTGCAACTCATATCGAGTGTACCTTGACTAATCAACATAGGTAGCCAATATACCATTTGATTTATTTCCTTACCTCTTGTGCAATTTGTGAAGAATTTTGGTATGAAGCTCAAAAAGTGTCATGGATGAACGACATTAATAAGTGGTGGATTTTGACAGCGAAAATGAACTCCATCTTGTGAGTTTTGAATTATCTCGCAGTTATGATGAACAAGTATAAAAGACCTGTTGCCATTATTTTTTCTTGCCACTCATTCAACAAAAAAATTCAAACAAATTCCCCTCACATATACTTCTGACCTGGCTAACATTTGAGCATGGTTTTATAGGGTGGGGAACCTTTAATTCAGCCAATAGTGAGCTAAATTATGGCTACTTTTTCGGCTAACAGTAAGCCAAATTATTCATGTTATTTCAACAGTGAGCCGATTTATTCATGCTATTTCAGTCAACAGTGACCCAAATTATATTATATTTTCATGAATGTGTAAGTCGTTTTACTATAATGGTGTATATAGGTAAATAATCATGGATGGAATCCGTAAATCACAATTTTTTTTATTTTTTCCAATAAAAAAACCGAGATAAGTATGGGACCACGTGTAAAGCAAATTCTTCTTTTTCTTTATTTGGAAAAAAACAGAAACAATACGGCAGGATTAGAGCAGAGAAGAGACAGAAGACTCACAAAACAAAAACACCCGAGAAACCAACCCATTCTCATTCCCTTTGACCCTTTTTCTCTTCCATTTGGTTTGCGCCGACAACTCCGTTTTCATTGATTTTCAGGTACGAAGATTTTGCTTGTACTTGCATTGCATTAGATTCATTCGAATCTCTCTCTCAACCCGGTTCTGTTCCTTTTGAGAGAGGAGAGAGAGAGGAGGGTCGCTTTCTCAGTATCTTGGTGGTGTTGTAGCTACCTACCTCGTACTTGCATTTCCTCCTTTATCAACACACACTTCACACTCTCGCTGTTTTTTTCCCCTTATCTTGTTCACTCAATATTGCTCTTAGAAATTCTTCATAGGATGAACTAACTGTGCTGTGCTAGCCTTGCCAGCTTCTTGAATGAACTGTGAGAATTGCAAAATTTTTGGGTATTTATTTGGCTGCTTGGGTTTATGAATGATTTCGTTATAAACCTTTCTGATGTTTAATTGGTTTCTGAAATCTGTTCCAATTTTTTCAATGGAAGCCAATGGAGTAGTTCACTACACTTTTTTTTCTTATTTTATTTATTGGGGGTAAATGTTGTTGGGTTTGAACTATTTTTGCCACCTTTTGAATTTGTTGAGATGGTTCAAGTGATGCATTCATTTTATGCACTTGATAAAGATTCATGTTCTCTTTATCTGTAATGTAATGTTGTGTTATTGAGCTGTTCTTCATTTGACTACCGTTATGCTTGCTCCCATGTGAAATGCCTCAGTGGAAGACAACTCTTTTTTATGGCTATTGCCCTCAAATCAGCTTGCTTCTTGCAATTGAAGAAACCTGAGGTCAATTTCCAGGTCTGTTTTCCCTCCAAGAAAGTTGTTTCAGTGAAGAGATACACTCCCGTGGCCGCTATCAGGACAATGGAAACAGTTGGGCTGGCTGAAACATTCACCAGACTGAAAAAACAAGGACAAGTAAGTGCTCATGACTTTGTCAAATGTTTATGACATGGATCAAAGGTAGTAGACATGTTTAATGTTAAGGCACTATGGCATCTACTGATATATGTACCGGACTCCACCTAGAGGGATAAGACTTAGTTGTTGTTGCTGCTGCTGGGTTCCATGTATGCCATGCTTTTGTTATGTGTCATTCAACTTGAATTGTATTGCATTTCCTACTTGTTTTAAAAAATATAATATCCTAATCTGCTGGTTACACATTCTATGAATTGTCAAATCTAGGACTTTTCTCTGCTTAGTTATCATGGTTTAGTAATTGTCTTTATGTGTTGGTTGGTTATTTTTTCTGCGAGTATCAACATCATTACAAAGAGATATGGGTAAGAGTACTTTTTGCTCGTGACTCCTGAGTGCTGAATGATTATATTCTGAGAAGTATATTTTTGTGTTAAGGTGGCTTTCATCCCATACATCACAGCTGGTGACCCTGACCTTTCCACCACAGCAGAAGCACTGAAAGTACTTGATGCATGTGGGTCTGACATAATTGAGCTAGGAGTTCCATACTCTGATCCTTTGGCAGATGGTCCTGTTATCCAGGTTTGATGCTTTCTTTTTTAGTGATATTTCACGCTGCCTGATTCTCAAACTGATCAGTCTGTCTGTTCAGGCTGCTGCTACTCGTTCTTTAGCAAGGGGAACCAATTTTAATGCTATTATTTCTATGTTGAAGGAGGTAAGTTTATGCAACACCTTTCCAGTTATTAATTATTAGTGTCAAAAGCTAATTCTTTAATGTCAAAACCATTTATTGCTCTGTCCACTGGCTAGATTCTTTAATTGACAAGTTAGCTGTGCAAATAAGTTGTTAATTTGAACTAGTTATGTCTTTCCTCTGCCCATGTTCTTGAACGGGAAGGAGATGCTACCTGTAAGACCCTAAGGTCTTCAAGCTCTCAACCCTTAGACTTTGTTGGGAGAAAAACAATAACTTGAATCAACAATACTTTTTTCACTAGTGAAGCTCTTATGTTATATAAACTTTTATAGTCATGTTTTTCATTATATAAGATAACAGAGTTAATATTTGATGCTGTTGTTCATAATGAGGTGCAAGCTGCAAACATTTTTATGTCTGTTGTCTAGATTGCATCTGTTGATGTCATTTTATTCATATTCAAACACATGAAACCTGATTTTTTCCACCAATTTGAAATTTGCTAGGATATCTCTTCTATCTATTGTTACCTAGTTAAAACAATTATTCTAAGGAGGGGGACTTCAGAATGCCTTCTCTTATTGCTTTGGCATGTGTCTCTTCTCTTACATTCATGTACTGATGATGTTACTAAATAATTGATTTGGCAGGTTGTTCCACAATTGTCTTGTCCAATTGCATTATTTACATATTACAATCCGATACTGAAGCGTGGTACTGAGAGATTTATGTCCATCATAAGAGACAGTGGTGTACATGGTGAGACACAAGTAATGGCTTGCTAAATAGCAAAAGAGTTTATTACATTGTGCTATCGGGTCTATTTTCTGAACAAAATCTAAACAGTGTCATAAACAAGATAAGGAGAACTGTTCTGAATACTTAGACCATGTGCAGTAGTTAAAAATTGTATATTTGGGCTTTTGCTAATCTAAATCTCATATTATGAAAGAAAGCTCTCTGCACTCTCCTGCCAAGTCCAGGTTAAGGTTTATATATCACCAGCATCAATCTGGAAATTGCTTCTGAAATAAAAACCTGTTTGTGTTGTTCTCTTTTTTCTCCAGTTTGACAATCAGGATAATATACTGTTCTTTCCCATATGTTTGCAGGGCTTGTAGTTCCAGATGTTCCTCTGGAAGAGACAGAAACCTTAAGGGCAGAAGCAAAGAAGAATGGAATTGAACTGGTAAACTTCATTTTTACATGAATTCATAAAAACTAAACCTGCAAGTTAAGCAGAATGGAGGAGGCATGGTGGTGATTGGGGAACAATCTAGTTGTGTCATGATTAACGTCACTGTGTTCTATTGCATTATGCTTTTTGTGATATTATATGAATTTGTTGGTGATATATATTGTTTAAAATTTCCTAATGTTTTCTTTTTTATTTTGCTTGGATAAATTAATCCATTTGTGCATGTATATTTACTTGATTGATTTGGGATTTTTACTTCTTTGATGTCATTAAGGTACTCTTAACAACACCCACCACTCCAACAAACCGAATGAAAGCCATTGTTGATGCTTCAGAAGGATTTGTATATCTTGTAAGAGCTTCATTAACCATGATACCTTTGTGCTTTTAAAATTTTGGCGTCTCATGTAATTCCAATTCCTTTGGTTCTGCCAATGTCTTCAAAATAAAATAGAGTATATCTATGCATTGTATATAATTTTTTTCTCATTCCAACATCTGTTGGTTTGTGTTCCATTTTTTTAAATGGTTTGTTAGTGTACATGAGAAGGTGAGCTATTCATGAACTGGCTTCTGTCCTGCTATTAGAAAGCATATTTGATACTGCTTTTTGGCTGTTGAAATAAGAAGAATTTTTAGCATTTATTTTACTATCTTTTTTAAAAAAATTCTCAAGCATTAAATGTGTTCCAGAAACTCCAGGTAAGTGTTTTTTGCTTCATCCTTAAAGATACCAGCATCACAGCCAGAATGCATATGGGTTTTAGTTATGCATCTTTTTTTCTTATTTTTTCTCTTTAACATCCTCTTTGCACTTAAGGAAATTAGGAAACAACTTTGTTGTTATATGAGTTGGTATAATTTCCATTGACAATATTTGTCTCTGTTCTATTTATTTGGTTTCATAATGTTCTATGTTTTCTCCAACTCAAAACCAAGATATGGATGTTTAAAATTGAAGGTCAAATGGTGAAACCCAGCAAAAGCGTATGGAATGTTTTATATTTACTTGAAAAATGAAAGTTGCTTTCGGGAGTATTCCATAGACTGGATTAGGACAACAGCATTTGTGCGGTTGCCAATCAAAAAAATTGACAATGATTTTTTTTTATCATTCTTTTTTTTACTTTGCTTGCTAAATGGACGTACTCAGGTGTCGTCTAATTATTTTAGGTTGCTTTTGATAAATCTCTTTTTCGGTTGGTCAAGTTTGGTCATATTAGTATGTATTGAAGTCTTAAGATGTTTGAATTTGAGACTGCTGCTTAGAAATGGGATTGATTTTTGAACAAATTATTTAGTTCATGTGTCAAATTGGGTTAGGAAGCTGACAGTGACAACAAATAATCTTGGTCCCAAATTTTTAGATTAGAATACGATAATGGTGAAAACAAAAATATCTTCCATGACGTTCTCAGTTCGAATTATGCCATCAAAATGTCATTAATCCTTAGTTGTTTTAAACTATAGGTGAGCTCAGTGGGGGTCACTGGAGCCCGAGCATCAGTTAGTGACAAGGTTGAAGCTCTTTTGCAGGGAATCAAACAGGTTTGTCTATTTGTTCTTGGTCTTCAGTTGTATGTTGCAGAATTTTCATTACTTTTGAAAATTTCTATTCACTTTTCCTCTATTGTTTGACCCCTCCCCACCTCTTCCCCTTTCTGTTAGGATGTACTTGTGAGTTTGACTTTTGAAAAGAAAGGGAGAGAAAGTAAGGGGTTTGTAGGATAAACGTTCAAAAATAAAACTCAAAAGCACACCCTTAGTTGCAAAAGCTAGCAACTGATGAATTAAGATTGATACAATAGTCTACCATAGAAACCTTGATGAATCTTAACACTTATGCTCGATATCGGGTGCCTTTTTTTTTTTTTCAATTCAGGCAACAGATAAGCCAGTAGCAGTTGGTTTTGGAATATCAAAACCTGAGCATGTGAAACAAGTTGGTACTCTGTCCATATTTTATTATACTTCTTCTACCTCATTGTTTTATAATCAATCATATACTTTTTTACAGGTAGCAGGATGGGGGGCAGATGGTGTGATTGTTGGCAGTGCAATAGTGAAGTTGCTTGGTGAGGCTAAATCTCCTGAAGAAGGATTGAAAGAACTGGAAAACTTCACCCGCTCCTTAAAATCAGCACTTCCTTGAAAATAGGCTTTTAAGCCCTCAAACTTGTAGTTGTTGTCTCCATAGATAATGGATTTTTTGTTACACCATACACAATGGATTGAATAAGGTTTTATTGTTTCGGATGTCCATAATATATTATCATGTTTTTGATCCTTTTCAATTATGATTTTGCCTCCTCTTTACTGAAGTAGATCTCCAATGAGATTCATTTCCTTCCTTTTCCCCTGACCTTTGATAATTGTTTCATCTCTTGTATAAGGGCCTCCATAATTCATATTGTTGCCCCAGACTGGTTAGCTGAACACTCAGATTCATCTGCATCATTATATTTCACAAATTTGGTTTTTGCAGAACATGTGTTGTTAACCATATCAGGAAGATCATGAGTACAATATGCAGCATTGTGTCAAACTCAAAATGGCATCACACACTAAGTAATAAACTAACACGAGGAACTGGTTCCATCCAAATTGTTATATGCATTGTTGATATTACATTTTGATAAGCATATGTTCGGTGTCTAAAACCCGTTTAGATGTTAATATATTTCCCTAAACGGAAGTTTCGGTCAAAAGTTATTCCCGTTGCATTTTGGTTATTTAGTGTATTTTATTTCCTTTTAACACAATAAAGAGATTAATTTTGAAGCACCTATAGTATAATTTTTTTTACATTGTCATTCATTCAAATTATTCATTTAGATGACTTTTTGAATATTGGATGTGAGATTCAGTTATTTTTGCTGTTGTGATAATATATAATTCTTATTTAGATGACTTTTCAAATATTGGATAACAATGTAAAAAAAATTTATATTGTTAGGTTGCATTTGGATACAATCAAATTTTAGGAAATTTAAAATGCAAAGAATTCTAATTGCTTTAATTGAATTTTCAATATTTTTTATCATTATTTTTTGGATAAGAAAATTAGATGACTTATTTAAATAATACTCTCTGTGATGACATTATATTCTTCTCAATGGATAAGAGTAGATGATGGACATTGCATGATATGCAATGATGGGTGAGTGGTGGTGAACAATAAACAAACAATTGGCAATGGATAGCAAGACGTTGGTGGCAGTGGCCAACAATAGATAGTTAACGATCGTGGCGAGTGGATCGTGGTGGCTAGCCGGCTACTAGTAAGAAAGTAGTGGTTGATAAATGTTAATTGAGTCCAAGAGTGAAAATTCCAAACAAAGATGAGAGAGAATTTTAAAACACTTAGAATTTTAAAATTCTCTCATGTTATTATCCAAACAAGAAATTTCAAGCCAAATTATTTGAAATCTCTCAAAAAAAATACATTACCCTCTAGAAATACTTCATCCAAAAGCACTCTTAGTGCATAGAAATTAATCGCATTTCATGACCTAATATAAGTGTATCAGTAAATTTAAAATAATTGAGCTTAAACAGAAGCACATACTGCAAACTAGTAATGTTGGGTTTAGGAATGACCAAAACGTTAAAAATAAATAAAAATAAAATAAAATAAAATAGAATAATTGTCATCTAGCTGTATCATATATTATAATTTATTCGAATGATCAACACAATGGTAATATTTGAGATACAATTTAACTCAGAAGGTCACCGAGTATAGTCTTGTTCTACCGTAACCTACAAAGCACATTTTGCAGGAGCTTCAAATCAGCCGGACATGAGCTCAACGTCTACCAGAAGCCACGGATTCAGCAGAGAAGAGGTACTTCACTCGAGAAAGGACCGAATCATGTGCAGGATCATAAGGATGGTCTTTAGAAGGAATCTCCAATATTGCAGGAACAGGCTTGTTGTAGCTATCTACTAAAAATCTAATCATATTTGCAACCTGAATAATGAAACAGAGCGTTAGATCTTCGATTCAAAATGGCACGTTAGGTTTTTTGCAACAAGGCAATAACAAGGTTAGACTGTGTGAAACACAACAATATGTAGATTTTGGCTCAATGAGAAGGGTTTTGGCAGTGTTTCCTCAAACAAATATGATCAATATGCACCGATAGATTACAGTAAGGACAGGTGGAATATGCTGATTAATGTGATTATGTTTGCTTCAACAATGCAGTTAGGGTTAGAACGATGAAAACATAATGGGCAACAGCCTGATTGCTTAAGGCATTCGAGTTTTTTTTCCGTCTTTTTCTTGAACTAATTATGAATCAGTGTCAGGACAGAAAAGCAACTTACATATTGGCTTATCAACACAATTGCAATATCTTCTCTTGTTGTGAACTCCTTGAATACATCTTCAATTTGTTTTACAGTTGTTTCTGAATTTGACAACCCAGGAGAGACCAAAAAGTAAATATAAGCACATCATAGAACCAATATCACTCCCAATTGACTTAAAAAATAGAGTAATAAACAGAGACAAGCAGGTTTAGGGAAGGAGGTTAGCATATCTAATACTTTAATAAGACATGTAAATGGAAATCTATTCAACAATATGAAGGCAGGGAATTGCTGGATTTTCTACACAATTGCCATGCCGTGACCACTTGAAATTAGTTAAGCATAAACAAAGTTAAGAAAAATGAACTGAAGAACAGTGGCATACTTGAGTCCACAATAAGGTAATTTGTCTTCCTTCGCAAGTCAACGTTGCCAACTCCAGCGAGCAGAAATCCAACGACTGTGTCCTGTGTTAAATTCCATATATAGGGTTCAGTATATCCAGAACAAACAATGTTTAAGGAAACATACATAGGACACACTGGAATTCATTGGAAACACTAGAACTTCAACCCTGGATTGCTATCCAAACACGTCCCCCCTCCCCCAAGCAAACAAAAAACCCAACGCCACCTGTCCTAAGCTAAGCCAGACGGCTGACTTGCACATTAAACAGTTGAGGAGCAAATAAAAGATAAATTGTCACACAAACCATTTAAACCTTTGTAAGTTACAAAAATGCCATTCTTACCTCATCTGCAATCATAGCAATGAGTGCTGAATTGTTTTGTGGGAATTTGAGCTCTGTTGGCCATTTAATCTGAATGATGATGATAAACAAACACAAGAGAGAGGGTTAAAAAGGAAAAAGGAAGAGAACATGTTAAAATCATCAGCATTATAAGGTAAAAAATTGAACAGGCCCAAAACAAGTAACTTGAAAGAAAAAATTTCAGAAATGGCCAGTGATGCTTTGACCAAACAAGATATGCAACCACATAAAACTGTGCAACCAATAATTTTACAAATCAGCCATATAAAAACAGGACAAAACCACATATCAGGTCCATTTCTTCAAATTTATATTTAATCAATTTAATGCCTTAGCAGACAAGTGTTGAACAAAACCAAAGGGAAGTACTTCAAACTCCTTAGCCATGGAGTTATATGACTAATAGCTAGTACGACTATAAGAGCTCACTTTAAAATCTTTTACTTCCAAAAGGATGATAATCAGCCAGAATCAAGTTAAGTACAATGACAATGAGATAATCATTACTTGATTGAAACAAATTGCACAACTTAATGTGATCTATCCTAAGAACCAAACAAAATACTTGTATTCAATAAACTAACATCAACAAACTAAAGAACATTTGATTTTTGAGCAACATGCATAAACATCATGAGAAAAAAAAAATTAAACTCAAATGATAATAAAAAGAAGAGATCAAAATGATAACAAAAGAAATCTAAAACACAATTCAAAACAGGGGAAATAGGGAGCTTGAAGTGAAAAAAAAAACGATTTTGCAATCTGGGTTTATTTAGCGTAGGCATACTCAATCAATCAAAAACAAAATCCTGTGAGATCACAACACATCCAAACATTCCTTTTACAGCGATTGGGCTCAGCTACTGATTATTTCATTCATAGCTGAAATGATCAAAGAATAGGGTAGGAATTAAGATTGAAGCTTACCGAATGAATGGAAAAGGTCGAGAGTGAGAGATCCAAAAACGAAAGCAAACGAATTGATGAATGAAGAGAGTTTTGTTTTGTTTTGGCAGTATCCACGCATCTACTGCCTCAACCTCTCCCTATTTGGTTCTTCAGATTGACTGGTTGAATTACTCAAAAGGTAAAATAATAATAATCACGAAAAAAAAGGTAAAATAATAAATAAAAAAATATCTCTTAAATCTAGAATGAAAATTAATATAATATGAGATATTGATTTAAATATGATTTTAGTCTTTATAAATATAAGAAATTTTTATTTTTATTTTTATAAAATATTTTTTTTTCTTATTTTTTTAATATTTGGTTTTGGTTCTCGTTGTATTTGTTTGATTGTTAAGTGGTAATATTTATAAAAATAAAAATTATATTTTTAAAATATTTATAATGATCAAATTGATTTTTTAATATTTACAATAATAAATAGATATTCTAAAATATTTATAGAGAAAATAAAAAAATTAAAAATTTCAATCAAAATAGAAGAAATATAGAGATCAAAATCAAAACTCATTATATTTTTAAGTATAAAAAGTATGTTTAAGTCTATATTTAAACAAGATAAAATTTGAATGAACTTAAATATATTTTTGGCTCCAGATATAATAAATTTTGGTTTTGGTCCCAAAAAAAAACATATTTTGATCCAATTTTTTTAAAAATTGATTTTAGTCTATATTATTTGAATTTTAGTTCCTTTAAATATTTAAAAACATGTATTTAGTATTTATAAATATTATAAATATGTATTCACTTTCATTTTTTATGGCACATTACAATATAAATTATAACTTCAAATTTGATTCTAATTGTTTCACTTAGAGGTGATTTATTTTTTGATTTCAATATATACACGTCAACAGTAGTAACTAATCCCTTCAAAACGTGTAGTTTTCCTAAAGAGATAAATTTCTAATCATTAGACCTTCATATACACTAAAAATTGAATTCTAGTTATCATGTTAGGCCTCATGAATACTTGATGGTAATTTAACATATACGTCATTCATGTTAAGTGGTAAAAGCAGACAATTTTTTTTAGGCATTATATATAAATCAATAAATTATTGTAATAATACCAAGGAAGAAAATTGAACTAAGTATCGAACCAATTAATCCTGGTTCAAGGGTTCAATCCAAATATAATAAAATATATATTTACATAAATATATATACATATAAATATATAATTCTTTATAAAATTTTAACTTTTTGACAAATTAAAGATGAAATATTTTTAATATTGTGAACCTTTTACTGACAAAAATTAAAAAGCTATTAGACATTTTGTTTTTGGGTTCAAAATGCTTAGTTTTATGGGAGAGACAAGAGATAAAGTTGGCCCAATACACCAGCCACCAATTGCTTAGTCACCCATTACTTCCCCTTTCTAGAGAAACTCTACCCCACTAAACAGCTTCTTCCATCAAACACCCATAGCCTCCTCTTTCCTCACCTTTCTCTTCCTCACCTTTCCAGCGCCACAAACCCCATTGTCACATAAATCAAGTCCATTGAACAACAACAACAACTTCTCCTTCTTATCAACAAAGATAACCAAAGATGGTGGCAATGCACTAAGGCAGGAGATGTGCACTAATGGCGTGGAGATGCGCACGAGCATAGGGCGCGGTCGTGATCTCAGGCAGATGATGGCAAAGGTTGGATTGCGACTGTGATGACGGTGGCTTTGGAGAGTTGTTGTCTGCGTTGGTGGTGATTGTTGATGTCGCGGTGTGGCTCCAGCGGTGCTCTCGACGGCTATGGTTGTTGCGAGGTGCTAGTGTCTCGATGGAGCAAGGCCTCGTGGTGCTATGGATGGGTTTCGACAAAGGTGCTGGCTTTGAAATGGTTTCTCTAGGTTTTTTTGGGTATTTTTTTAACCGCTGGTGGCTAACCGCCCTAATTGAACTAGCGGTTTTGATTTTCTTCAGTTGTTAATCATTTTTTGTTACAGCGGTTTTTGGTCTTTGATTGGGGCAAGGGTTCGATTTCCTTACCCAGTCAACCAGCGAGTCTTGTCCAATTTTCTCTTCTATGAGTAATACAGTCACGCTTTTTTCAATAGAAAAATTACAAAATTATAAACAATGATAATTTTTTTCAACTATGTAATACATTTTGTAAGGAAACACTATATAAAATATTATATTTTATAAAATTTTAAATATTTAAATATTTATGTGATTAACTATTTATTATTTTATTTTACTTATTATTTATTAATTATAATTATTTTTATTCTTGTTTTATATAGCTAAATTGATATCATGTATTATTTTGTAAAAGTGTTTATTTATTAAGATATAATTTTATTAAGCGTTATTTTTATTTATAAATTTTTACTTATTGCTTTTTATTTAATTATTTTATTTTAATAAAATATTTAAAAATAAAAAATTGACCTTATACGTTAAAAGCTAATCAAACCTAATTCAACCTCTCCATCCTGGATTAAGTTACACAGCATTTTAATGTATAAGGAAGTTATAATATATAGCTTCTACAATACGTATCTGAACCAAACAATTAATAAAAACCTAACATATAGTATAAACTTATACTATTATGCCCGATACAACATACCAAACACACCCTTAATAACACAAAGCATACTAAGGAATCAATGGTAAATTCGATAATTTAAACTTTAATGTCAATACATGACCCAAAAAAAAAAAACCACTTCAATGTCAATAATTACAAAGATCATATAGATCCGACTGGGCAGAGACGGATCAGATATATCAATAATTTTTATTAGGAAAATAAAAATATTCCACTACCGAGAAATGAGAGAAAATACAACAAAGACTGAATACATAACAACAACCAAGCTTTACCCTGTTAGAGCATAATTGACTACATGGACCTATCCAGCGGAAAAGGGTTGATGTCACAACTACTATTCACATGGCGGATTAATTATGAAAAATTAAGCATAAGTAAATATGATTATTTCAGAGAGCTGGGCACGGGTTTTAATCCAAGTCAAGTGTCTACTGAATTTTGGTACCAGACTGTAGACCCGATGTCACTTTGCTCTGAAAGTGGGCTTCTAGCCTGCATGAAAAAATGTAATATACGGATGGATGTAAGAAACCTCAGAGTTTGATTTATAAAAGACTGGAAATGAAAAACTGCAAATAGGAATTAGGAGGTTGATGCAACATGCCTTGTAGCACATTTGTAATATATGGTTTCCGGAGAGTTATAGGTGCGTGCATTCGCAAACATTCTTTTGACATCCGCAACAAACATCTCAAATGTGACATAATATTGCTCCGATTCCACCCTCTTAGTCATTGTCTTCAAATCTGCACTCACATTACGAATATAGTCAAGACAACAAGCGAGACTTTTCATAGTATTAACCTTCTAGCTAAATGAACCTATGCTGTCACTGATACATACATACATACATAATATATATGTGAAACATATATAGGCAACTTCGCTCAACCATGAAACGTCAAAAATAAAATACCATGGGAGGAAATCATAACAAAGAAAGTGATTAATATATAAGTTGCTGCTTATAGACTCAGCTGAATTTAACATGAAATATATAAATCCTAATTACCCATTGGATCTTTAATAATGTCATAATAATCAGGAACATCCCGTGCATCAACCGGATCCTTGAATGGCCAAGCATCAGCATGATCGTGCATTGACTGTTTAAAAGGATAAATCAGATTATAAGAATAGAATTTTCAACCATGTATTGTTTCTGTTCTCATGCATATTTTTTACGACGTTGTTACTCTTTAGTGAATAATTGACTCTGTAAAAAGATAAATCAGATTATAAGAATAGAATTTTTAACCATGTATTGTTTCTGTTCTCACGCATAGATTTAAGATGTCATTACTCATTAGCTAATAATAATAAGAAGGATCTGTTTATCAATGCTCTCACAGAATTAGCTATGTTTGCAGTTTATTATAAAAATGAATGAAAATTGAATGAAGGTGAAGGACAACTAAGCAACTTGCCTTTAGAAGTGAACGCATAAAGGCTGTCAAATGTTTTTGATTTGTTGCATTGTCTGTAGAATTGCTTGGACTTCTGAATCTTGAATGACCCCACTGATCAGGAGTCCATCCAGCCTCTCCTGTTATTGCATTCAGCCATTCACCATAAATAATCAGGAAATCACCAGACAAATTATGCAAAAATAAAGCATCTCACTAATAGTACCATTATGCTTCAAACTTTTATAACATCCCAGATAATAAACAAATCTATTATGCTTAGTTTAGATAGGAGGCAAAGAGGAGGAAGGGAGAAGGGAAAGTGACCCAACCCGTGTTTGGAAGATTTTTAGGAAGGGGAAGGGAAGCGGAAGAAGAGGGATGCGTTTCCCATTCTTCCTCCTTGATTTGTGGGATTAATTGGGGGTAAATGGTTTACTTCAAAGTAAATAAAGGGAAATAATCCTCCTTGGAACTAGAATTCCCAAACTAGGGAAGAGAGCTCCCCTCCTTTCCTAACTTAAACATCCCAGGAGAAAAGTAAGGTCTCCTTCCATCCCTACCCTGTTTAAGAACTTCCAAACAGGAAAACAAATCTTGATATGCTGAATTTGTAACTATGACAACAGTGAAACTGTGACCAGTAAAGCAGACAAGGAAGCAAAGTATTATATGCCCTCAGCAGTATTAAGCAGCAAAAAGGTTGGGCACCATGCACAAGGTCATGGATGAGAGGGAGGTGGACATCTCATCACACATTAACGAATCTAGAAAACATATGAAAATAATTGACACCAACCATGCAGCCTCTGAAGATAGGAAATGAATAATTTTTGAGACACCCAAATCAAAAAATATTGGTAAGTTGTAAAACTAGGATCGGGAATTAAGTACTTACTAAAAGCACGGATGTCCTCAACTTTGATAATTTTTTCAGGAACACCAGCTTCTTTCTGCATATTTTGTTGATCAGGAGGGGTACCGTTAATATTCCATATAATATGTTATCTAACTAGTATCACAGAAAGAAGCAAAATGCAATTTTGACCAATACAATAGATGATTCTCTGCCCAAGTCCTACACATTATTATTTATTAAGGGAAGTTGGTATACACGCACATCAATGTGCACTCGTGCAGTGAACATGTGCAAATATGTCAAATGCAATCTTCACTAAGACCATAATACAATTTAACAGAAATCTTTTGCATCTGGAACAAACTTATAATGGCATACAAGAATCATGGATACATTCAAAATTCAAGATGTCTATAATACCTTCTGAAAATTAATGCCAGCATGAACGATGTGACAGTTTGACAGCTCTCTGATCTTTTCATCAATTGCCTACCATGATAAAACCAATAATGATTGAACATACCATGAACTGAGAAAGTTATGTTAAAAATAAATGACAAGAACAAATCTCATAAGCTACACATCGGATAGACACAAAGATAATATACACAAATATTTAAATGACTGAAATATGCCCTGATCCCAATAGCATGCTCACTAAGGTAGGGGTCAGCATACATATCACATGCAGGGGAATGAATGTCTACACAGCTGAGGGCCTATTTTATCGAGGGATAAAACTCCTCTAAATTATCCACCCTTTAGATCACTTCATGAGATAAGAGAATGATGTAATTACATGAAATCTATGGCAGCTACCCCCTTATCAAGGTTTTTAAAACCCCCTACACACGCATTCTACAGTGCATGTGGAGGTCTGTCAGGAAAGCCTTCAGCAAACCGGAGAAAAAAAGTTCCATTTTACTCAGGAAAAAAAATATTAAAGTGAAACCGGTGAAAGCTTGTTATTTTTACCAAAAGAAATATACTAAAACTTTTGACATGAAAGTTCGCTAGTGTTTGGTATCAGGCACTAATCTGAAGAATATCTAAAATAATGCAAAGTAAAATAAAACAACTAACAGATATTTATGTTATCTCAGCACATGATCTACTTAAGGGCATAAACATTTCAGATCGGGAAAGAGACTGGAGAGCTCTTCTAAAATGACTAATTTTTATAGGAATTTCCCTTCTTCTCTTATGTTTTCTTTTCTGGTTGTTCCAATCTTTTGTACACCCTTCTCCAGCTCTATCTAATAAATTTCTTCTACCATCATAAAAGTGAAAGTAAAAATAAAAACCTACCTGCCTTTGACGACGAATCATTGTTGACAAATCAGTGTAAGGGAGCTTGGGATCAATCTTGCATTCCATGAGAATTCCTCCATCATAATCCTTTATATACCTGAAATGACAATTAATTACAGTGAATTCTCATAGATAGTACACAAGAATACAAATAATAATAATAATAATACTAATAATAATAATAAATAGTGAAGGAGGGAATTACTATTCTACAAGGTTATAAATCAGAATCTAAATAAAATCCTTTCAGTCCCTACATTGGGTACTTTGTAGCTCCATACCTCTAACAACCAAATATAAATATAACAATATCAAGTCACGAAATTTGGCACTGAGCTTAATTGGCACAGCATTAAAAAAAAAAAAAAATCCGAAAATGAAGGACATATTGGGAAGAGCTGCTCATAAATTTAGGAAAAGAAGATTAAGTATAACCATACCCTTGCCATCGATCTTTCTCCAAGTGAATCTCTTTTGTAAATCCCTGAAAACACAAAAACATAATTAAAAAATGTAATACTGCCATTAAAGATGAGAGAGTTATGCTCCAACCAAATACACCAAACAATGGCATAGACTGCATCACAGCCCAATGCCACAAAAATTTGGCCTCCTTTCTCCTTCCAAAATCAGCAAATTTATATAATTTGACACCAAAATATTGTTTTTATTGCCCTAAAATACTGCTCCTTCAACCATGTCAACCATTGTTTCTGTATTACGTATGACTGTGCCATCCCTATTGGCACAATGCAAGTAGGATGCACCAGTACATGGGTGGTGCAATCCACACTGCCAATATGTATGTTAGAAAATATGTTGCACAGGTTGGGTTTAAAAAACAGTAAACATGTTTTCAGAACCAATGAATTTGTTTTCAAAATCCAACATATTTCTCTCACCACTGATGTAGCACACCAAAAGAAGCAATAGATACCCAGATGACAAGGATCTTAAATATGGATAACCGGACCTGTTTGATAAAATATCCAACAGCATTATTGTCAGCATATGTGAGAAAATGAGTCAACCCATCTACATCGCGTGCATGTTGCTTTAAGTGATTCATCAATCTGGTACCATAACCTTTTACTTGCTCATCAGCTGTAATTGCACAAAAGGCTATCTCACCAAACTTCTGGCTGTCAATCATAGAAAATAAGAGTATAAGAGACAGTATTAACAAATAAATCAGAAACTAACCTTGCAAGTAAAGCTTTTTCTTTTGAGGAAAGGAGGGTTGGAAGGAAGAAAGATGTTACATATAAGTAGGCACCATACAAAATTAATGGGGCAAAAAACGGAAATACAATATCTATTTACAACCTAAAGTCTTCTCCATAAAAAAATAGTAGTCAGTGTGAATCCCAGATTATTCATTAATATGTACCTTCAGAAGCACTTTATCATTTCCAGGCACAGTGAAATATATGTACAATATAACAACAATAAAAAGAGGGTCACAACAGTTCACCCTTTTATTACCTAATCTTTGAATTAGCTATTGTAAACCTTCAGTATTGATACAGGAAAAATAACAAAACATCGAAGCAAATATAGAAAATTTCTGAGACCCAAAACTAAAATCAAATACTGCTGAAATCTGAATAAAAAAGATAAGGAAACAAATTATTACGTTACATATGGGCGATATGTAATGCCTCCAACCACATGATTACGCCTTATAACCATCACA
The DNA here is from genome assembly GCA_030441495.1 of Dalbergia oliveri. Lineage (NCBI taxonomy): Eukaryota > Viridiplantae > Streptophyta > Magnoliopsida > Fabales > Fabaceae > Dalbergia > Dalbergia oliveri. The sequence goes on from JAMLFY010000008.1 coordinate 14,438,004, forward strand.
GACTTATGGCTCCTGCAAATCCAACATAAAACAGACTTATGATTATAAGGACAAGAGAGAAAACTCAAAGATAACGGGGAAAATTATTTAAAAGAACTTGCATAAAAACAGAAACCCAGGATACAGTTTAAAACTCTTGTTTGATGAGTTAACTAGTTCACAACTATGAAGTGACAATGCCTGCAAACTATAATTAGTATAAGAAATATCTCAACATATCAAACAAAGGATACCTCCTAACATATCACAACAAAAGATGATAATTTCAAGTCCTTCAGTTCTATTACCGGTTTATTATTGGTTGGGTGGCAAAGGTGGTGCAAGCATGTCATGTATGACTGCAAAATCTTTAGGGAAACAACCTTTGTGCACCACCACTCCACAATTAAATTAAAATGTCTCGGCACATTTCTTTTAGGATCTTAACTTTAATGGGGAAAGAAAATGGGGGCAAGGGAGAACATTACAATCTAATCTAGAACAATTTGGTCAAAATCATAAATTTGATGAACAAAAACTTCAAGGCTTGCATCTTTGGGTGTGTTGGGCAGTCAAGAAACTATTCTCCATTGTAAACATAACCTTGAGATTTACTTCTACTTTTGGATGGACAATCAACTTTTCACCAAATCTCAAACATACACAGGACAAATGATAAGCACCCTATCAGTAAGAAAGTATGTAAGGCACTAAAAAAAAGATTATTGGCATTACCTATCCATAACAAGTTGGACAATGTACTCCTTAGGCATATTAGGAAGTTGTCTGGCAAATATATTCTTCAATCCAATCAACCTAGGGAACAAATAACAAAAGCAATTGTGGAACTCAGTATCATTAACCATTTATTTCCTAATTATAAAAATACTCACTTTTTACCCCAAAAAAAATGCTGATTGAATCTCATCCAGCAAGTTGCTACGGGTAATGCATAACTTATATGTAGTAAATAGTAAGGTGCCATATGTTTATTTGGCACAAATGCAAACAAGGGGATCAGTAGTGCAGCGTGAATAAATGTTCAAGAGAAAAGAAAAAAGATAAGTACCAAACCATATGCTCATCAATACCATCATTTGAAAGGCACACGAATTTGAGCCTTCCTGCTTCCTCCTGAAAGATTTCAAATGATCATATCGTCACAACCAAGAACCTCACAATAGCGTGTAATAATTCATCTATTTAATTCACACCCAAAAAAGAAAAAGAGAGAGAGAGAGAAGAGGGGAAAAAGGTCAAATATAAAACTATAATATTACATCAAAATTTAAATCAAATCAATTTTGTCACCCAAGTAACACACACCCTATTCACCATCGGTAGTTTATTGACAAGTAAGCAAGAAACCACTCCCATTATTGGAAAAAAAAAGGAACACTGCACAATTTGACTAATGAAATAACCTTTTGAGTTTTCAAAACAATTCTCAAACACAATATTCTAATCACTACGGTTATCTTTTTCATGAATTTCATGAACAATGAAGTGCTTCACCTCTTTCTTCAAACTGTCTTCCCTGGCACTGTAAGCCCCACTCGTCTGCAAATTATCCGTGAATATCTTACTCGCGTCCTCCTTCACCACAATGCCAGGGACTCCACCGCCCGCGGAGGCGACAGAACCCGCGGCGGCTGCACTCCCGGCGGCTCCGGTGTCCTTGGCCCCGTCCGAGTTCTCGATCTTCACGGTGGCGGAATTATCGGCCTTGAGCTTCCTGTTTCGCGGCGCGGAGGCGGCGCCGCCAGCGGCGACGTCGAGCCTGGCGGCGGTGAAGTTGCGCATGGAGGAGTCGTTGTCGTAGTCATCCTCGTCGTCGTCGACGACGGCGTCCTCGGAGTCGTCTGCGTCGGAGTCGGAGTCGGCGCCGCGGGCGGAGATGCTCTCGAGGTCGTCGTTGGAGGTGAGTGCGCCGTCGCGGGTGTCGGCGGAGAAGGAGGGGGGAAGGGAGGCGCGTGGTCGTCAGAGGCGAGCTTGCGCTTGTGGATGGAGGAGGTGGCGGAGGCGGAGGCCGAGTGGGAGGGCGAAGGGGACTGCGAGCTGCGAGAGCGGAGGGGCCCCGCGCCGTGAGCGTCCATTGTTTGTTTTATTTCTTCTTGTTCTTCTTCTTCTTCGAATTTCGACAATGGAGATCGTAGGGTTAGGGTTTTGGATTTGGATTTTGGGGAACAACAGGGTTTGCGTGTTTTTCGGGGTTTTCAGTTCGTCGGAGAGGTACGAGGAGGAGCTTTGTAGTTAATGGTGTGACGTTGGTTTTTGTCGGAGTTTTTTTTTTTTTCTTTATCTTTTCTCTTCACTAGATTTATGGAAGTGATTTAGGATTTGAATAGTTTAAAGATTGAGTGTTTTTTTTTTAATTTATTTTTTGGTACTGTGAAGCCGGAGTGAAGAAAAGTGAGGAAGTGATGATGTTAATAAACTACAATAGTTAAGAATCAATTACTTTTAAATTATCTAGTGTGACTTATAAAAATAATTAATTACTTATTTTTTTTACTTTATCAATCTCTCCCTACATGAGCTATATGGTTTATTTAATGGTGATAATTCTCTACTTTCTCACTCTACTGCTATCTCATTTAACAATGGCAGTTATGTATATTTGTGCTAATCAAATCTAAAATCAATGACATGGAACTGAAAAGTGAATAAAATTCGAGTCCATAGTTCATGATAAAAATATATGTAATATGTAGTATTATATTATAATTTTTGGTGCATGAAGAATTTTGATAGGTGTCAATTTTTTGGTAATTTTAATTTTTTCGGTATTCATTGTCACACTATCAGTGAAACAATTTTTATTATATAAATAACTAAATTCAAAATTAAATTTCAAACATATTTGCCCATTAAGATTAATTATGATAGATAAACTATTTTTAACATCATTTATCTTTAAAATGCTCTAATTTAGTTAATAGGTAGTTACCTCACTTGATTGATCTTTTATTTATATATCATCATGATTTTGGGTCAATTTTCAAATTTTTTTATTGATAGATGATTTACAAATATTTTTATAAGTACTTGATAAGATTAGAAACATACTCTATCTCTAAATTGGGGTGAATCTTTTTTTTTAACATGAATTTTTATGCAACAAGTAAAAATAAAATAAAAAATCTCTACTCTAGATCTATTTGTAGTTTTTATTCCAGCACAGTGATTTTTCGCACACCATTCATTTAACGGATGTTCACTCCAAAAATCAATCAAGTGTGCACAAAACCATTATTATAAAATAAAAGGTACACAGATGCACCCAAAAAAGAATAAAAGCGATAAAGAAACATAAATTGGAGCATATTTCAGATGAATTATTCTGAAAAAATTTCAATAAATATTATTAACGATTGGGTTCTAATTAGAAAAAAGTTTAAATATATTTTTAATCCTCCTAAATATGAGTCATTTTTGTTTTGATTTGTTTAAAATTTTTGCTTAGTATTGGTCATTTTTTTCATTGTTGATAACACAGATGATAAAAAATGATAAGGTTGAGAGAGAAATTGAGGTTAGACAAAATCAACTTAAACCTGGTCTTCTTACAATTAGTTTTAATTTAAAATTAATTTAGATAGAACCAGTTTTAAAAAAATTTGTTATTTACCAAATATAATTTATATATATTTTATTTCAGAAGGTTGTCAAACATGTTCTTTGCTTCTCAAACTGTTGAGAGAATAAAATAATAATACAAGACCAAAAAGAAATATGATCAACCCAAAATGATAATGTTTTAGAATTTATTCTAACTTCAAATTAATTCTAAATACTCAAAATTAATTTAAATAAAAGTTAATTTTAAATAATTTTACTCCTTACTGAACAATGTTTATTCAGAATCTAGTGCATTATACTTCCAACACTTGAATTTTAAAGGTTGTCAAACACGCTCTTGAATCTTGATCTACCGGCTACTGTTGATCATTGTTTGATTTCAGTTTTGGTCTACTAACAATTGGTTTTGACCAACTATTTAAATAGATACTGTATTAAATACCCACCAGCTAATTGCACTTTCAGTCAGAACTAATTTGAATAAATAACTTATTTAAACACTTACATAAAAATAACTTTTGAAAAGTATGAATATGTAGAAATAGTAAGCTTGTTTAATCCACTATGAGAAAATTCCTGGATAACATGCAGACCATTCATTCCATTTCAGTTCTCAATTCTACCTAGCTCACCAACTGAACAAAAGAATAAAGAATCATGACATCTATTTCCTCTCGTTTTAATTCACCTGTTTACAAGTCAATACATGATGATGGACATGGTGGCACAACACATGTATCTAAATCCAATTTACTCTATAATCTGACATAAACAACTGCCAAGTGATAATAATCACTTGCAAAATTAACATGTTGTGGCAGCAAAGACGAACATTTTTTAATGCTCTAAAGTTACAGAAGCTGCTGGAGTGGTCAATCATCCTTTGAGATCACCTTTTTAACACTTTGCAACAAAAATCTTCTCAACAAGGAGGGGCATGCGGGCTCCATATACAAAAAGGAAAAAAGCTCGCTATAAGGGATGATGAGTTGATGAGCAGCATACCAAATTCTTGAACATGGCTGAAGCTGCTGCCATCATAGCTTTTAATCTGATCTTGCTCGATCCGGCCGTTCTTATTGCTGCTGTATAAAGGCAGTAACCACCGCGATCCATGTTTCCTTTTCCCATAACACCGCCAATAAAGAATGAAAAATGACAGCACTACGCCAAGGGGAATAGCCCATCTGTTTCAATCAACAAAATTATCATATAAAAACAATATCCATAAAATATTAATGTGTTCATAACTGAGAAAGTAACCAGTGCTCATTGTTCAGAGACAATAAGACAACAAGTCATATTAAAAGTTTATATAAAACAAAATTTAAAATAAAAACAGGACTGCAGGCTTGACTCTTTTGGTTCTGCTTTGGCAATTAAAGCTTTCAACAACTATACTTATCTAAGTAAAACAAAATGAATTTTTAAGAGCTACTCAAGAAAAGGTTTCAACTTACATAAGAATAAGATACATGAATTTGGTTGGTAGTTAACTAAAGGAAAATGGTTGAATTACCTGTCAAGATCCAGAACTGGGCTGTAAACAAGAGTTTCCCAAGTTGCAACAATAAAATGCCAAACTGGATTGTAGTAAAGCGACTCTGCTGACCAAAACATCCTTGTGTAGGTCTCCAGAAATATAAAAAGTAACCATGCTCCCATTTCGATCAAGATGAACTTTATAATGAAGCGGCCAATCACTACCATGACAAGTGAGAAGGCCACCAACCAATTGAAAAGCCTTTGGTTATACTCCTTTATAAATTGAGACCGAGACTTCCCCAACATCTGCATATTCATTTGTTACATCAATGTATGCTAAGCATATGAAAAACTACCAAATCAGGAAGCAATATTCACTAGAATAATTGTATTTGATTCATAAAGAATAGGAAAATTTCCACTTTCATGTCAAATAAGTCTACCATGTAGCAATTAAAAGGTCAATTCAGAATATATATGGGATCCTGTCATGTTTTCATTAAGAACATAGCTAGAGAGTAGCGATAGATGTATAAAATTGGAATAAAAAACAGTTTCTTTGTACCAAACTAAGGCCCATGAACTCCAATGTAGAAGAAGTAAAAGGCAAAAAAAAAAAAAAATCAAAGATTATAGCCCACAAATGGCAGAGTAAAAAAATGACAAAACACTGATATTAAGACAGAACAGACCTTCATCATGCGTTGCTCATAGTTTCTTTTTGTTGGTCCAACACACTCATGCTCAAAACTACGATTGCATTTCTGCAAACCTGCATCAAATTTTGCCATGGTAGGTAGTCTGAGAACCTGAAGATCATCCATCATGTCCTCGCATCTGGTGAACAGTGCCTCACATAGTTTTGAAGATTGGTATTCATTTTGTAAAATCACATTCTTATATACCTGCATAGTTTTCCTTGGTAAATATCAATTGTACATAGTAAGTCTAAAGCTTGAATTTATCAAATTCAAATTTCAAGACCAAAAGTAGAAAAGACAGTAAAGAACCATTTATCATCAAATCAAGGGCTGCTTTTTTATGTTGATTGTAGAGATATTTACCAGCTTGGCAAAACTTTTTCATAATTAAGAAAAGCAAGTTACAAACACATTGATGCTTTGAAGCTCTGTAGACACATAAATCCAGCACAACTCGTGCTTCACACTCTTTGTTTCCCATATGGCAAGACTCAAGCAATCACCAGATTCTTACTATTTACTGATGTCCATTTATTTTTCAAAGAATCAGAATGGTTCAAATGAAAATCATAAAGATATATTTGATAAGAGAAAGTAATTCTACTAGCTTTTGCTACCATCATTTTATTAATTTTCCAATAAGCCAATTTTATTTTGCATAAGTTTCCCATATAATATAAATATTCAAGCAATACCTTCTGTATTTCTTCATCCAGTTGCATGACTGATTTCTTAGCATGGTGACGACCAAAATGTTGCTGATCAAAGGCTTGCTTGGCTTCATCTCTAGACCTATCATGGGACTCCTGCAGTGATTCCTCTGGAAGAGGTAGAGCCAATGTTACCATCCTTTCACTGTATAACTTAAGGCATCTCTCAAGAATACCCTTATTGAAAATCTCTACAAGAGAGCCTGTTGATGGAATCTCTCCTTTGTTCAAGGCTTCAAGTATCTACATTTGAAAAATCAAAATCAAAACAGTTTAATGGAGATATAAAGAACAAATTCAAATGATCCTAAAGGATTATCTAATTAGAGTGTGTAATTATTATCCTCAATTTGACTATATTAGAGATGACAAAGTACAAAAGATTGATGGACAAAATTTATTACAAAAGAGAAAGAAAACAGAATGGCAGAGAAAAAAGTTGGTCTATGTATACAAAATTTATTACATGAGAGAAGGAAAACAGCATTACCTAAAAAATTACTAGTTTTGAAAAATAGTAAAATAATGTGCACCTTACTAAACTTCTAGGTTAAAGTATTACCAAGAAATTGAGTCATATCATTTCTTCTACTTTCCATCAATAATAATGATGGTTCTATTTGTGTTTTTTAGTCATCATTACAATCTGCCTTCACAAAAACTATATCCCAAAATGTTCCAATGTTTTTGTACATTTTTTAATCTGTCGAGAAACTTTCATCAGATATACTGAAATCAGGGCAATACATGAGTCAATAGCTAGCATATAAAGTACAATGAGGGCATCATGAGTCATGATACTTATTACATTGGCATGATTACAAGTCACTATGCAATAGACAGAAAGTGAAGTAACACCAAGATTCAGCCACACTTTGTTTTACATGATCTATTTGTTGATCCACTTGATTCTATTTTACAATGATTTTGAGATAAGGGAAATGCAGAGTCCTTCATAGACTATTATTTAAAGAAACAATAGACATCATTGATATCAGAAACAAGTTAGAAGCTTAGGTTCATATTAAAACTATGATTAATTTCGTTCTCTCCTCTAATGGTAACATGCAAAACTAAGTACCTGCTCCAAGAAGGAAACAAACTCCTTCCCATTTAGAGATTTTCCCTGTACAATCTTTGGACGGATTATGCTAGCAACAAGCTCTTTTAGTTGCTCCCTTTTCTTAACATATAATGGATCAAGCTCTATATCCTTCATGTCACAAAGCTTTGTCCGCTGGAGATGTGGCTGTTTAAAGTCCAATTTTAACAATCAGCTAGGCCCAACCAATGTAGTGGTTACAACAAAAATCAAAGATTACATTTTAATATAACAAGAACCTTCATCTATAAATATAAATATATGAATACATACATGGTGAGTGGTGACAGGCAGGTCAATTAAGTATGCAAAAAACATAGATAACTATTGCTTGAAATAACGCTTGAATTCATTAAAACTTGAGTTCATGCATAAAACAAGTTACTTCCAAGAATAAGATCACATTCTTCACAATAACAAAAGTTAATGGTCTCTGCCAATGAAGACACAAACTTATTCAAGATGTGTTTCAAATAACCAGGCATACAAACAATGCAAGCGATTTTACCAATCATTGGTACTTCTCAATGACATTTAAGAACCGAGCAGTTGACATTTGACATGATGTGAAACAGTGGAGAATGTGAAGCAGTGGAGAAGAAAAATGCACCTGTACCTATTACCTAATACTAACTTGTGTGTAAAAATGGAAACACTGGTCTATTGTAATTTGCAATGGATTAGTTATAATAACTAATACAATTCAGGTACAGGCACAAAAAGGACAAGGATTTCTAAGTTTTACTAATACGAAAGTTTTACAATGGAATTGAAAAAGTCAATATTTTGTCCTCTAGCAAAAGACAAAAGACTTCTGTTGTGAGGGAAATGGTCCATCCAGCACGACAGTATCAAGAAATCCAATTTGCATGGAAGAATGAAGAAAACCAGACAACATGGTGATTTATCAGGCTTTGGTACATTGACGGAGTCCATCCTTCAGCAGCAATCAATACAAGTTCCATTTCACATCGTTTATAAAAAGATAAAAAGGCATTTTAAAAACATGGGGAAGATACATACTTGTGGTAAGCTAAAGGCAGTACTGTTGTCACCCATTATAGCCAATGACTCCCTGATCTGATTGACCTAATGATGTAAGTTTTGGGGGTAAATAATCAGTTCCAGACTAGTAATATTTTACTGATAAATGGAAATTGAAGTCCAGATGTGAAAATACCATATCAATATTTTTGTCCCCTGCAAGTTAATAAAAAGAAAATAGCCAACCATCAGAAAATTTGCTTTAAAAAATATGGAAAATCATACAGCTATTAAAGGTAGTTTTAGTCATAGGCGCAAGCAATGATACTAACTATCAGTATTGGGGACTCGTTGAAGAGCTTCATTCACCATTTGTTGCACTGATTTCCCTTCTGCAGACAATCAAGGAAAATATTAGTATGGAATGGAGCACGCATGATGGACAAGGGTAGCTGAAGACAAGCAGTGCCTAGAATTCATCATTGACCAAAATAATTTTATGCAGATTGTCTGTAGGAGACTCTACAAAAGAGAAAAACACGGGATAGAAAAGGCACCAGACAGATAGCACATATGTGAACACATCAATTGAAGTATTCAACTTACGCAAAAAATCACGTTGGATAAGCCATAAGAGCTTAGCAGGTTCAAATGCAACATCCTGGCCCTATAAAATATAAAACCATTTCACCAAAAAAGAAAAAAATCAAATTAGCAATGACAAAGTTCATAAAAAAGAAAATGATTAGACAAATGGTGACAGTAATAAGGTCTTTGGACTACCTTCACTCTGTTCCAACACATGGAAATTTCCGATTAAAATGTGTTGAAATTGCAAATCAAACAAACAAGTTAGTTATTGCAATTTCCAGAAAGAAAGGGCGACAAAGCAATGTTAAAAAGGATAGCAAGAGAGAAATTGCTAAACCAAATGGCATCAACAAGCAAAAAGTTCATCAAGATGCTAACCTCCCATAAAATTCTTCAGCAAGCTTGACCGCAAAAGAGAGTCGAGAGATGTCAGCTTCACGTATCTTAATACATAAAGACGAAAACAATTTAGCATGGCATCAGAAAGAAAAAAAAAAAAAACTTAAATGAGACATTTGCCTGTGGTGGGCTTCAAGTTTATATTCAGCCTCTATGTAGTAATTGATAGTTGATACCAGTAAACATGCACATGCAACCAAGTTGCTTTAAAAGGAAAATTCTTTTTTTAAGTAATGGACACCAATTTTCACACCAATAGGGAGGAAGGAATGCTAACGAACCGTCTCAGGCAGATTATAGATAAGCACGGAACTCATTACAGTTGCAAGAGCAAATATCCTGCAAAAAGCAAACATAAGATGTCAACTGAAAAAGCAACACAAAACTAACATAAACTGCAGTACTCATGATCAGATGGCAGTTACCGATCATCATATACATTTGACTTCCCAACGCTTTCAAATCCTTCCGTATCAAGATAAAAGACAGAAGTTTTTACTCCATCAATATCCAACTCTATTGGGGTTCCCCAAATCCATATTCCTGTATGACAAGATCCAAAAGAGATTAAAGATATGAAAGAGATTATATCTAACTCCAATTAAGTATAACCATGAGAAAAATTGTCAATCCTCATCCACCTTTTGTCTTGGTGTCACGCATGTGCCCAACACCAAACCCTAACAAAACAAACACATTAGTTTACATTAAATCCTTAAAAGCTATCAAATTTTGGGTGCAAAACTTTCCTAAAATGTACATAATGAAGGTAAAAATTCTAGTAGCTGTAAAAGATGCACCTTCATAACAAGAAAGTGAGAGCAGTTGATTAAGCAAAAACGATTTTCCAGAGCGGTAAGGCCCAATCACCTGATAAAAACAGCCATAAACTGATAAAAATATAACCCACAAATGGGTGAACAGAGAACTAACAGCACTTATACAATAATGTGCAAGCTTGCTTCATTACGAGTAAATGATCAAAGCTGTCAAATCTACATGCAACACTATGTATGCAAGAAGGGTGAACACAATAATAGTAAAACTTGTCTGTTACAAACCATAAAATATATGGTAGAGTACTAAGAATCACATAGTTAGAACTTGCTCTTGAACTTAGACAAACACTTATCTCCAACATTGAAACTATCCAGAAATTCTTGAAAAGAAAAAATGAAAAATTGATATCACTTGATATTGGCCAATCACTACATATAAAACCAGTCCATGTCCATCTCCCATCATCAATCCAAGTGCCATGAAAACATTCACTAATTATCAGGTAAAATACAAAAGAGACATAATGGATGCTTTGCAGCTGTAGTCAAACTTACTGCCACTGATGCAATGGGGTTTGTTATTCTCTCAATTGCCTCCAAACCTTCTCTTGAAAGACGAAGTTTCGTATGACCAGGATCAGGTTCCACAATGGGAAACCTGCACATGCAAACATTGGATAAGAATGAGGGTAGATAACAACAGCTGGAAACTAAAAAGGTTAAATGTACTTTATAACAAAAAGAAGAAACTCAATCATACAACAACCAGTTGGAGAACAAAACAAGAACAATGAGTGTAACAGAAGAAACAAAAAAAAGTTGTTCACTGTTATCACAAATAGATGTCGATAACAATAAAAGAGTCTCAGTCCCAAAATAATGGGTTGATTACATAAGCTCAACGTTCAAACAAATAAAGGATACATTTGGGCACCACTCTAAGGTAAAGACAAATCCACACTCAATCTACATACCACCAACTGAGATAAAATATTCACTTGAAATTTCTGTCATCGCTGTGGCCACAACTCTATAGTGTGGCCCTGCCTTATTCATATTGTGAATTGTGAACTATTCAGATTATAGTACCATCAAGACTAAGTCCAAACAAACCCTACATAAATTATTCTGTGCAATGCCCTTCATGCATTCGAAAAACCCACAAAAAACTTCTGTTTACTCACTATACCAAAATGGGACTTCCCAATCGACAGGAAAATATCAATTCATTATGAAAAATCCATGAATCTCAAGATATGAATGTCTGAGCAACTTAATCTGCACAATCAATAATCCAGCAGTAATAGCAACTAAAAGAAAAAAATTGTTGAAATAATTGAAGCAGTTTTCATCCATACACCATTAGGCTCAAACTGGGTCTAAATATAGCTGCCTAAGTACACACATAAGCATTTAGGAGGGAAACTGCAATGATAACTGGGCAAGGAAAACCAATAATTATAAAAATGCAGCTCATAATTTGGTTTGAGAATTCTCATCAACACATAAATCAATCCAATCCATCCCTTCACCTCAAACCAACTTTAGCATCCATCAGACAAATCAAAGTGAATCCACCCACATCACCCCAATCACAAAATCAGGAAATGAAATACACTTCCATGGTCCAAAACATCGAAAAATTCCAACTTTGGCAAACACGAAGCATAAAAATCAGGGCTTGTGAGCTTTTAAGCGTTAACAGTAACCAGATCTCAGAACTAAACAAATTACAAACTTTGAGAAAGAGGGATAGAGGGCTGAAATTGGAATATGACATACGCCTGGTGAAAATTCTGAATCTTGGAGGACCCAATTGCAAAGAGGGATAGAAAGAGTAAAAGGAGAAGGCAGAGAAGGGTGCCCATGAACATGACCAATGAGTTAGATTCGAAATGCAAAGAGACCCCTTTTTTTATGTCCCAAATGTGGATGAAGGAATAATGAGATTGAGAATGATCATGTCATGGGGTTGAAAAGTAAAGGGGGGGCGTTGAAACTTGAAGGTAACGGAAAGAAGGAGAATGGGATCTGAAGGGAATGCAAGGAACAACAGCAACAACAAAGACTCAAACAAAGAAATGGGTATTGTTTTGTGTTTCTATTGGATTTTGATCTCAGTCCTGTCATGTCCTAGTCTACTGTGGTCCGATTTCGGAGCCACGCATGTCTGGCTAATGTTCGAAAACTAGCAGAGGGACTCATTTGGTTCTATTATTTGGCAAATAATCAGTTAATTAAGAGTTTAATTTTAATAAAACGAGTTAAGTTTTATACAATTATTCAATCAAATTATTATATTTGTATCATTTTTTAAGTAGTGAGTATGAAACTTAATTATCTTTACTTATATAACAATACATAATTGCATTACTAAAGATGCATAAAATTAAACTCATTAATTAATATATCACATTAATTTTAATTCATTTTTAATCAGAACTACTATTGTTTAACTGATTTGAACTGAAGCAGATCGAGTTATCATACGAATAAAATTATGCTAATTTTTTATTCGTAAGACAATCTAAGACTCGGATTAGGGGGCGGGGGATGTGTTAAACTACTTATTCTAACCAGGTATTTAAAATGTCAAATTGAGGAAGTGTACCTCATCAAATCTGTCCATTGAGTATGAAGATTTCAAAATTGTGACCGATTCATATCTTGTTTAAGATATGCTAATATGTGGATGTATCTTGGGAAATGAAATATACAATTATATTATTATTTTGTTAATTTTTACTAATAAATGGAATTGTATATTTCATTTTGTAACATATACATGCCTGCTATCTAAAAAAAAATACATACCTGCTATCTTTTTTATTTTTTATTTTATCTGAAAAATGTACCTACACTTAACAGAACAAAGCCAGAGTTGAAATTTATAAATAAAAAAAAAAAAAAATCTTCATTATCATTGACGAATGCCACAGAGCCAAGTAAAGTAGTAAACCGTCACTGTTGTTTGAGCTGAAAATCTACTGATCTATCTTTCACCTAAATAGTTTATGTTCTTTCTATCATTACAGTGCGATAATCTTGCCAGAAGAAGGAAATCCAAACCCAACGACTTATCTTGTAGCTTCACCAACCTGCTGATAGATAATTTATCCATCATTATTATTTTCTCACGGTTGTTTGTTCATTGAATTACTCCATGCAACAATAGTAAAGTCTGATAAAGCAACAATTTCAATTTATCCGTTATGTCCTGAGAAGTGAGAACTTTGTAATGTAATCGGTTTTTTTTTTTTTTTTGGGGTCGAATTGAAATCCATTTTGTCCTTTTCATTTTTCATTTGGGGCATTTTCTTGGGTCATAATTGCTGTCCCTTTCCAAACACCCATAAAAGCCTGTAATATGTTGGCCCAATTAACTCCTAACTATAATTCATAATTAACCTTATAAAGTAAGTCTCTGATATAGTTGGCTTATGCTGATGGACCGCAAAAGAATAATATATTTTGTCCAACAAAACACAAATAAAAGCAAAAATCAATCATAGCATGTTATGACCAGAAAACAAATCATAACATGTTCATGACAGCCCATAGTAAACGTGTTTAATGGACAAGTTTTATTATAAGTATACAATAAGTATGTTATCTTTGAGAAGTCAAATCCACCATGTTGTAAGTGAGGAATAGTCCCATTAGAGAGATTTAGGGCAAGGCGAAAATCTTTGAGAATTGAGAATAAGACAATAGGTAATGGGGCAATCTTTTAAAGATGGCATATATAGAAAAATCTCGACAATCATGACTATGTTGGCGTCAGCACTAAGCAGAAATGCATGCAAAGCCAAATGAAAGATAATAAGTTTTCAAGAGTGTTTTTCGGATTCTTTACTAATTAAACACGAATTTCTTCAAAAACAGGTTTTTTTTCTCTTCAAATCGCAAACCATACTTTAACACCAAACACACTGTATAGAGGAGGAGACGGTTCGAACAATCACATTAGTAAAAGGCCAATTCATGAAAGTTAATAATGATATCTTCAATAAGACAAGCTCGTTTTAAATGTTTTTTTATAGTTAATAAAACAATTTCTTAAGAATTTGTATGCAACAAAAAAAAAATCTTATGAATTTGATATTCAACCCAATGGTCTTTTCTTTTGTTTTTTTTACCGACAACCCAATTGTCTATCTTGATGGATTCACATATCAATGATCCAACCAACACCTTCGTGAAGTGTCCTGTGGCTCTCCAAATATAAGCTATTAGCTAGAAGGATAAAGCTCACTCTAGCTCAAACTTAGTTAGACCTTTGATTATGAGGATTTACACCTATAAAGCCCCTTAAGTTTTAGAACTACTATTGTAGCCTAATTTATAAATAAGGGCCTACCCTATCATCCTCATTAACAAAACATAACTAGTTTTCAAAAAATTCACACCATAGATGTTTTAACTTCTATTTCTTATTTTCAGTAAAAATAAAAATAGAAAATATCCATACCAAACACAATCTTGGATTTTTCCTTTATTTTTTTTGGCGATATGAGTATAGTAACGGGAGAGGGATCAATGAATAATGAATGCTGCGAACTGCCACGATTTTTATTTTTTCAGTGAGAGTTAGCACTTAGCACTCACCAGCTAGAAAATACAAGAAATTAAATAATGCAAGGGTAATTTTGCGATAGAATGTGCTAGGCCTAGAATTGCCAGCACCTGATGAATACTCTAATACACTATAATCCATAAATGAACGGAAAGGAGAGTGCAATTTCCGAGACACTCTGTGGATCCACAGAGTTTCGTACGAAGCATAAAAAACGACAAAATATGGTTTGCGTCAGCAAAGAGTTCTGTTTAAAACTGAACAAACGAGCAGCGAAAGGGAAAGTGAAAATTGAAAAACAAAAGTGAAATACAGGATTCCAGTGACCACCAACATTTTCCGTGCAACTAAGCAACCACTACTACAGTGGAAATATGAACGGTAATTTTCATGGTGTTTGTCTATGTGAAAAAGAGCACACGCAATGTCACTTTTCGAGGACGATGATGAGCGGTGGGAAGGGAGAACCCAGATAAGCAGTCTTATATTTCTAGATCGTCTAAATTATAAAAAATAAGCAATGTTTTGACATCTTTTTGGGCATATAGTTGTATAGCAAATCTGCAATGAAGATTTGAAGCAAGGTATAGCCAAGTCGTATAACATTGTTTTAAATTAAAATACTCCTCCAAGTTTACGGAGCATGTTTCAAGGCATCTACAAGATTGCACCAACAGATTTGTTGATCAGCTTCCATCTCTTCTTCTTCAAGAAAAGAATAACCTTATGAAAATATCTCATCAACCAGAAGAGTAGTTTACAAACTATCTTATCTTTTTCCTAAATTCCTCCATTCCCTCCATGGACTGAGAATCAAACAATATGACCGATCCCATGAGGAATGGATAAATTGAAGTCAGGCAAACAGCAAAAGCAATCCATGGAATCAAATACGTGAAGAATCATCTTCTCAATTTTCCCAATAAAACTAACCAACAATACCTCAACATTATTTTATTCATATTATTATATTATTATTACTATTAGTAAATAAAACTCATCATCCCTTACCAAAAAAAGCTGAAGGGGGACAGAGCTGTCAACAGTTTTACAATACAAGGTATGAACCCTCTCTAGAGAATTAAAATCACATACCACAAAAAAAAAAGAAGGAAAAAATACAAAATTTTATGGGTTATCAATTTTCATTTAACACAACAGCCAAAGCAGATAGTGAGCTCTTGGGTTTCAACTCGGTCGGTTTCACTTGGATCACCACCTTCGACTCATCCAACTCGTCACCGTTATTATTTCCCATCAAAATCTGC
Source organism: Dalbergia oliveri (assembly GCA_030441495.1). Taxonomy (NCBI): domain Eukaryota; kingdom Viridiplantae; phylum Streptophyta; class Magnoliopsida; order Fabales; family Fabaceae; genus Dalbergia; species Dalbergia oliveri. The sequence continues at coordinate 14,454,160 of JAMLFY010000008.1, forward strand.
TCCTCCTTTGGGTCCTCTTCGATCCCATGCGAGGAAACCACTGAGGGTGTGGTGGTTCGCGAGTGAGGAGAGAGCCATTTCGCTTTGACGTATTCCACCTTCCTCCACGGCGGAAAGTGCATGCCCTTCTTCTTCAGGCTCTGCTTCGCCGCCTCACACACGATGGCCACAATACTCTGCAACCGATCGCACTTTCCGACGAACACGTAAGGAAGAGTTTGAAGGATCGCCTTGTAAGCCTTCGTTGGCCGAGCAATCTCAAATTCCGATCTGAAATCAACGTCAATTAGCACCCGCTCGTCGTCCCCAATTATCACATCAATGTACTCATATTCCCCTAAAAAAAGAAAAAAAGGATTGTCAGCTACTTTATATTAAGACAGACATTTAAGTCGTCATAATGAAGATTTAATTCGTAATTAAGTCCAATTATACATTATTACCGGCAGGACAGAAAGGGGATTTTTCCCAGCGAGATTTGCAGACGGAAGCATCGTATCCGAGAGCCAACAAGCCTTCAGTAACAACCTCTCTGCAGGCGCTGTCTTTCCGTTTGCAGATTATCTTGTTATTCTCAACGATCTTCGCAGTGTCCGCTAGCAAATTCCTCTCGCACACGCTCACACATGCCACCAAACCCTGTCCAAAATCGCAACACAGCTCATTTCAATTCTCAAAAACCACCAAAACACGGTTCTCTCTTATAAAATTATATATGGATAAGTATTTTACGCTATAATAATTATAAATACCTTGAGGATTTCGAGAGCTTCGCCGGAGAAGGAAGGGTGGTTTGATGATTCACCGAAACCGTTTGATTCGGCGTTGGAGCTGTCCTCGCAGTTACAGCGGTTACGGGAACACCTGACGGAAACGGAGTGCTTCTCGTGATTCTCTTCCATGAAATTCTGCACCATCTTCGCCAGGCACACCGAGCTCGGCTCCAAATCGGTGCATCCGTTGCCGACACCGGAGTGCGCCTCCTCGACGGCGATCTTCTCCGCCGCAGAGTTCCTGAGAACGCCGGAGAACAACTGGCGCTCGAAGAGCCGCTTCAACCGCGACTTGGCTACCGGCTTCACCAGCTCCGCACCTACGTCGGAATCAATTGGCTGAATCTTCATCGCAAAAGGCATGATGACGAATCACAGTCTCTCTCTCTCTCTCAATCCGATTCCTGAAGCTCGAGCTTGATTTTAAAGTTGATAAGAGTCAGAAGACGGAACAATGTTAAAGCTTTGTCTTCGCAGATTCTCCGCCTTCGATTTTCAAAATTCAAGGACAGAGGAGGAGAACTTTGCAGTTGTTGACTTCAAAGTTCAAACCAAACAAATTTTATGGCAAAAACAAAAACGAAAAAGAAAATAAAAAAATAATTAATAATAAATATAGTTCTGGCAAAACTGGAGGCTCTGAAAATAAGACTGAGTCTCTTTAATTTTTTCTTTTTTCCTTCTCTCTCGGGATTATTATATAGGCGTAATTTGACTGAGGTTTGCGAAATGAAGCATGGAATAACTTGAAAACTCTGCTAAGTAAAGTTGCTTTTGCTTAGGGTTTTCTACCATATAAGGTTGCAGTTCCCAAACAAGCGACGCCACTATAACGGCAAATTCTTCCTTAAGACATCGATCATCGGAGACTCCATAACTTCCGGTGCGTGGTTCGGATTTTCCGGCGATGGTCTCGCCGGCGGCGAGGGGAGCGTGAGTTTGGTTTGTCTTCGCGTGTGGTGATGGGTTTCGTGCAGAAAAAAAGAGGATAAGGAGCAGATTAGGGAGTTGGATTATTTAAAGGAGCAGATAGTTGCCACGTGTACTCTTACGTGGTGATTAGAATGCGCACTCTCTGGTTTTGTCGCTGGAGGGTATTGAAAATCGAATATACCCTCTAATTTCGTGACGATAATGCCCCTGCCTTGTTGCTCCATGGGGCGTTTCATCGGGACAAAAGAGGAGTCCAGGAGGGGCATGAACTCAAGGGTAGTTTTGTCATACAGGGGGTGACTCTGTGGAGAAGCTGAAAATTGAGATTGTTTTCGTGTGCACTTTGTAACTTAGGCCCGTTTGACAGCAAATAGAATAAGGATTAATAGTATAAATTTTAAAATAATTTTTAAAAAATTTAGAATTAGATAAATTAGTTTTAAAAATAAAAATAGATAAATTAATCATCTTTAAAAATTGGATAAAATCTTTTTAAATAAAAAAAGATAAATGTCTAACATTTCCAAAAACTCAAAAACGTAAGAATTGTTTGTCCATTTTTTATTTTATAATTATTTTGTCCAATTTTGAAAGTTAGGATTGATTTGTATTTTTTATTTTAAAATTTTCGATTTTAAATTTCTTAGGACTATTTTGTTTATTAAAATTTAATTGAATAAAGTTTGATAGTATAATGTGTGATAAATTTTTATAGTATTTGGTAAAATATTGTATAAAATATTATATTTTATACTTTATAATATTATTATTTATTTATAAATAATTCTAATATTTTAATTAAATATTAAATAAAATAAATTTTTTTATTAATGATTTAAATATAATTTTTAAATATCATATTTATATAAATATTTATTAATTAAAATTTAATCTATTTTAAATATTATTATTTATTTCAATATTTTATAATTATTTCAATAAATTATATAAATAATAAATAACTCTTCATATATTTTTAATATTTTATATTTTTAATTATAATTATTTTTATTTTAAAATAAATATTAACTGAAAATATTTTTATTATCCATCCTTAAATTTATATATTAAATATTATTTATTATTTATTTTAAATATTTATTTCTATTTAATATTTAATATTTTATTTTATTAATATTTATTAATTATAATTACTTTTTTATTTTTAATGTATATAGCTGTTGATATCATATATTATTTGTTAACAATATTTATTTATTATTATTTATTTAAAAATTATTTTATTTTAATAAAATATTAAAAAATAAAAATAACATTATACGTTAAAAGTTAATTAAGGTAATATGACTTTTTCATGGATTAAGTTATAAATATTTTAACATATAAGAGTTATGATGTATAACTTATATAATATATTATCTCACCAAATAATATATAAAAATATAATATATAGTATAAATTTATATTATAATGCTAATACAGCATTCCAATCACACCAAAGCTTGCAACGGTTTTTAGAGATGGTGGATTGACTGAATTGGCCCTATGTCAAAACTGTTTTGGGTTGGTTCAATGTCAATATCGTGTTTATGAGGGTTTCTGGCAGTTGCATTGAAAATTCCTTGCCCTTCCTGTGATTGTCGCGTGAGGTTGAACATTGAACGGATAGCAGAAAGAAAACAGTGACGTATGCAAGTTCACAAAAAGTGTTAGAAAAAGTTCAACAAAGAGGGAGGGGCCGAAAATGGTGGAAAATATAAAAAGGAATGGTTAAAAAATTTGGTCATAATTAAATTGATATTGAAATTTATTTATTCTAAAATTAAATTGAATTTCTATTTTTTAGCTATAACTTTAATGAAAATTGAGACAATCATGGAGGTGCTTTGGTTTGTAGTACGGTTTGGTTTGCAGAATTTGTGAAAAGTTGGGGTTTGGGATCGGAAGGAGAGAAAGAAAAATGGAGGTGATACTTGAAGGAGAAATAATGTACCCGTCAAATTTTTATGTCTAAAAATTCTACTTATTTCCGGATTTGAAAAAAAAAACTTCTTATTTCAAGTCATATTCACGCATATTCAATAATTCATAAATATAGTCTCAATTACATTTTATGTCAACATAAATTAAAATTTAAATTAAATTAAGGATTTAATTGTTATATAAAGGCAATGTAAAATTTTCTTATGCAATCATCCAATAATATATTATTACATAAGTCATGATATTTTAATTTGTATACCCACTACTTAAAAATTTATCCAAATAAAATATTTTAATTAAATAATAATATAAAATAATTTTACACTATAAATATATTAAAATTAAATTCTGTATTAATTATTAAAAATATATCCTCACTCTAGTTATATTTTGATAGAGCATTGTTCTAGGAAAGCAACGGTAGCCTTTATAAAAGAAAACAGAATATTATAAGGCGAAGACTTGGAGGCATACCTAGGTAGGTTTGGTTCCTCTAAACGGAACATGACAGTGAAGACGGAGACAAAAAAATATTGTTAGTATCTGTGTTTGGTTGACTGACAGTCAAGCAATTGACCAACGTTGATCGTGATCGATCCGTTGACCACCATTGGCGGATGGCATCTTGACGGCATTGCGGTCGTTGACCACGTTGACCGGTGCCGAGGCCGAACGTTGATTCAGCGTCACCATTGCGAGGGTGACCGGCTCAGGTCGGGGCAGGGAGGTTGTAAAGGGTTAATTTCTGTCTTATCTGTTAACTTTCACTTTCTAAGGGCAAACAGAAAATTTTTATCTCTGGAAAAAATTTTATGTCCTTATACCCTATCTCTTTACCAAACATGATAGAGGGGCGTGCCCTATTTGTGTCCTAAGACACAAAACAACAAGCAGCTGGCAGTCCAAGTTACAAACGGGGTTGTCTTTGAAATTGCAGGAACGTTGAGTGGTGTTTAAATTATTCTATTGTGGCACGTGTCGTAAATGTTGGCAGCCCTTAGATTATTTGAGTAACAAGTGGAAACGAGTTCCAATTGCGAGAATTGAGTAGCACTCATCACTTCCTCCCTGCTTAAATAATTATTAATTATTAATTTTTATTTTAATTAAAAATAATTATTGATTTAAAATTTTAGATAATATTAGTTTTTTTATTAATAATATTCCTATTAAATATTATTAATTCATTAATAAATAAGAAAAGAGGAAGTTAGAATATTGAAAAAAAATAAGAACAATTTAATAAACTATTCTTAATTTTTAACAACATTAATGTTCTAAGTCATTTTCTCAATTTCATTGAATATTTATAACTGAAAAATTATTCAATAATAGAAAAAGTAGTATCTTTTTTTATTTAATTATCTTTTAATATATTGTTATCTATAGACAAAATAACCCTTTGCTCTTTGGGGGGTGGGGTGGGCATGAAATAAGTGCATTCTCCTGCCAATGCATAATGTTGTCGTAAGTTAAAAGTTTCAAAGTAAATTTGGAATATATTAACTTCTTTATTATTCCAGTGATTAAATGTGTCTTAAGTTTGAGGGGGAATGAAAAAGACCCAATCTACACTAAAGCTCCCTAGTTCCCACTCCATTTACAAAGCTTCCCTCCCTGGTTCAATGCCCCCACCCCAACCACTACCTCGTTCTTGCCCTTCCACCCACCACCACCCTTATGCTAGTGACTTGACCGCAACACATTCCGCCACATCAATCTTCCCCAACCACCACAACCAGAACTCATTGCATATCCTTTGCACTAGTGATAAATTCATCCCACCATTGTGTAGATGTTGTACTTGATCTAACTTTTTGCAATTTTTGCTGGTGTCATGTCTTTAAGCGACAGTAGATATTAGATCTCAAGGGTTGACAAGGTTTACGACTAAATGACAGAGAATCGCAAAATAGAAGCATAGGTGACTCACGAAGAAGTCTCCCTATACTCTTTGCTCTCTCGAATCCTACAACAACAATAATCTCTGCCATTACCCCTTTTAATCTTTGACAATATGTAATACCTTAGTTTTAAATAAAAATATTAGAAATTTTTTTTATAGGAAGGGTGTCAAGTTACCCTTATTTGTTATTCTAGTCCTGAATTTCACTAAGTTTGAATCCTACACCTTCTTGGAAGGCTATATGATAGAACTACATTATTGGGACCAAAAGTCCCGGTAATTATTCCCAAAAGGAAAATAACTTAAAGAGTGATTTTTAATAAATTTTATAAAACATTTAAACGTTTCGTTTTAGCCCACAAGTTCAAGAAACCTTGAAGATTCCCATATTTGAACTAAAACCCAAAATTTGAATTTTGTTTTGTTGGGATTTTAATTTTTTGATATTTTATTTGAATCCAAATTGGGGTATTTCCTTATTTACATTTATGTTTTAAAGTTAATAAAGAGTAAAATAAACTAGGACATTAACTTATAAGTGAGTATTGAGATAACTTAGGTGCTAAATGACAAAAAAAAATGTAGAAGCTGGTGATTGCCAGCGTAGTGGTCCCCCTAGTTTGAAAACAGTGCAAAACAAGTTTCGCGTAAGTGAACCCTACCCCTTTTAAACACCAAAAACTCGGGATTTTCATTCTATTTCTAAAACCATTCCTCTCCAAACCTTTCCCACCCTCTTCCACTAAATCTAACCCCAATCATTCTTCCTTCAAGAGATCAAAGGTGAGATTTTATGGGTTTTTGTTATCCCTTTCTTCTCCATTTCATATCCTAGAGTATGAGTTGTTGTTTGTCTCCATTGTTGTCAAGTGGGGATGCTCTTCCAATATTGTTAGAGTTATTTTAGAGTTATCTAGAGGCGATTAGAGTTTGATCATGAGTCAATGTTGCTTTATGGCAGTTGTTGGTGTCATTTCAAGCTCTTAAGATCAAGTTGGTGGTGCCCATATACTTCCCTCCAAACGGTGAGTGGGTTCAAACTTATAACATTAGTTTCATCATTATAACTTGTTTTATCCATTATACTTGTTATGTGTGAAATTTGATTGAGAAAAATGTATAGAACGGATTTTACATGATTATGTCAAGCTAGAAAAATTATGATTTATGATGATAGCATGAAAGAATGAGTTTAACAAAACCATGGGATCATGAATCAGATTGATGCATGTTATGGAAATATTTTATATGCTCATCGAAGGATCATTAGAAAATATATTATTTAACAATGTTTATGAAAGTTATCAGATATATTTTCTAGATCTATAATACTACCATGTTTTTAAGTTTTGAAATCTTCAGTTTATGTTTTTAGAATATTAAGTTAAGTATATTGGATAAATGTTGAACAAAAGTGTCATTATAATTTTAGAGTTTTTATGATCATGAACCCTTTTGGTTTTAAAGTTTAATACTATAATTGCCAAGTTTATGAGAATATGTTAGCTTAAAATATGAGTTTAGAACTTCAACTTATGGTACCAAAAGGTACGGAATTTAATATGATTCGTAGCAAGTGCCAAATACATATGCTGTGGGCTTAAAATCGGAATGTCTACAAGTGGGTGATCCCTTGGGATCGATCTTTAAGCAACAGTTATGTTGAAGTCATATTGTTAGAGTTATATAAATCCATAACTCTTAGAGTATTAAGTATTTAGGGGCTTTTGTTCGCAAGGACTAGCATCCACCCTCAGTTATAGTTTTTTTTGTTAAACTAATTTAGTTAGTAGAGATAAAGAGACACACTATGAGTTAATGGCAGATTCTGTTAACCTTGGTATACCAAGGCCTGCAAGAGCAAATTATCCTTATTCAATTAGTCCAGGGACGAGTTCTTTAGGGGTTAAGATACCATACGCGCTTATGTTTGCCAAGGACTGAGCAACCCTTTTAGATGATTTTATGTTTGTACCATTTGGTGTTTTCAGTTACTATATTATATGTATATCTATTATGTTCAACAAATACTATTTTCCCGATGCTCTCTTGCACCTTAGTCAAAATGATTTCATTATTGAATATGACTTAAAAATGCTTGTTTATAAATACATGGAATGAAAAGCTTTTTCTCAGCTAGCTATTTATTTAGAAATCAAATGTATTTATAATTGTTGCATGTATATTGCATTATATATATTTCTTTGGTTGTCCCATGTGGGTGATGGGTGAGAATTCATTCACTCAATTCGTTGACTCACCCTCTCCCTTCCTCTCATAGTTGGGTACAACCATAGGTTTAGTTTAGGCCTCAATTTGGTAGACGCGATTTTTCAAAGTGGTGAGTCTTATTTTGGAGTATGGCTTAGTTTAAGTTAATGTTAGTATTAAAGTGCTCAAGTAGACGTGCGGGATGAGCTATGCATTTTTTATAGAGATTGCATTTATTTTCAGAGATTATGTATTTCTCGATATATTTTCAAGGGTAAAGTATGTATTTTGAAATGCAAACTATGCCTTGAGATTTATGTTTTGAACCTGAAATGTATATATGTTTTAGCTTTCAAGAATGTTAATCGATTTTCAGTCTATGACCATGATTAGAAGATGGAACAGTTTACCCTTTTATGAATAACAGATTTGATCAAGACGCTTTCAAAGTTATATATTTTAAATACCTCAATTTTTGTGAATTTGAATATTGTGTTCAAGTAGAGAAATGGTTGTTGATTTAAAAGGAAATCATATTTTAAATTATGATAATGATTATGTTTTAATTGGAGAAAATGATAATGATTTAGAAGAAAAATCGTATTTTAAGTATGATGTTATATTCTTTTATGCATTTAAGAACACGTTAGCTAGGTTTACGTGGGGATGGGAGTATGCACGTGCCGATCATGTCCCCTAGTTTGGTCGTGACACAATAGTCCTTCCCTTTGCAAACCCAAAGAAACCCAAAATGGGTATTGGAGGGATCCAAAGAACTACAAAGGAGGGGCCTAAAATAAACAATTGCATAAAAAAAATACAATATGCTAGTAATTAAAAATTTTAGAGTATACAAAATTATGTATATTTGTTGTAAACATTTATTGAAGTTGACCACAATGTTCTTTTGAATCGCAATAATGTTAATAATAAACTTTGTGTCAAATTTTTCAGCAATTTCCCTTTCAATATAAGTTAAGAGATAATCAACAAGAAATCCATATTCCATCTTATTTATGAGCTATTTTCCCAATATTCATAATTGAAAAATATTTCTCAAAACTATCAATTGAAATAAGAAGAGTCGATATCGAACAAATCAAATAATCAATCAAAGGATATAACAAAGACTTTCCTATTTTCAATACTAAGTATAACTATAAGAGTGTGAACAAGTCGCTTAAGACAAAATAACTAGAAACATCAAATTTCTATTGTTGGGCTTACATTCTAAAAAGTGGTACATAAATTTTTTATTTAATTAAATTTATATACATATACATTATATATATATAGGGAGAAGATCAAGCAAGAGAAGTGATTTTATATAGGAGTGGGAGGAGCAAATTAAGTTATTAGATCTTTTGTTAATGGTTAGGACTAAAATATAAAGTCATGTGACTTTTAATAATCATATGAACTTTTAATAACTCCCTACCGCCCCTTAAATCCGTCTTTGGGTGTTGGAGCTTGTGGGAAGTTAAGTCAGCTTCTACTTAATACTAGGCAATGGTTGTGGCCTTTTGCAAAATGCTCTAGTTTTTTTTTTTTTAGGGGATTAAGGCTAGGGAAGAAAAAGGGGGAGAGTGGATTAAATATGGTGGTCATTTTTTATTATTTAGATATTCCACATTAAAAAAAAAAACTTATGTCAGAACCAAAAAGATAACATGGTAACAAAGAAGTTTCTTTTTTTTTTTGTTATTGTAATCATAGAACTAGCATTTCTTAAGTTATGTCACAAATAGAGTTATTTAGTTTATAATTTAGCCTTTATTGCATGCTTATTCCAAATTTTTTCTAAGTGAAACACTTTAAATAAGGAAATACAACTTATTATTGTCTTGGAGCTTTTGTTGAAAACTAAATGTTATAATTCATGAGTTAATTGAGTAAATTTGCAAATCATAATCAAGTTTCTCATTTGGAAAATTTTGACATTGATCTTATAGAGTTTTGAGCTTAAATAAAGCACCCCAATTGGAAGCCAATAAGAAGGTGATGGCCTACACAGCGTATATGAACCAAGGTGCACAAGCGACTCAAGTAATATAGTAATGAGTAAGACGGTATTATACCCATAGGGATTGTATAGAAGTATGCTAATGACAAACTAAAACACAGTGTTCAGGCTTAAACAATTATATTTAAAGGGAAATTAATGAAACAAGGAAATGAATAAGTAATTAAGAAAATAACACAACTAAAAATGAGAGACAATCAAAGTTAAAAGGCCTAAGGGACCTCTTTTTCATGCTCTACTTCACTTGGATATGCAAATTACTTAAATAAACATCAACAAGTTGGTTTTGTTAGCATGTCAATTGTATTTAAAAGCCTATATCTAGGTCAATTAATTGTGTCTCCTTCACCTAAAATACTAAGTATCCTTGTGAATTAGTGTGAATTTAACCATTTATTGAGAACTAATATCGAGCATTTACTATGCAAAGTCAATGGGTATGTTTCCACCTGATTGACTAATCCTCACACCTAAGCCAATTAAGTACAAAATATAACATCCCCAATTTTTCTTCATATAGTGTTGCTTTATTATAGCTTTTTATTTAGAAAGTATAAGAATTTTGTTTGGGAAGAATATTAAGGGATAATAAAAAATGTCTAATTAAAATATTATAAGACTTAATAGCTGTACAATCTGAAACTTAGCACATTTCCTTGGATTTTATTAAAATTACAAATATGCCACTAAATGTTAGAAAATAAGTTTATAACATAATTAGCGATAGAAAAAGCCAATAAAAATCTAAAAAAAACTTGAAGAATATCAAAAAAATTATTAAAAAAGTAAGAAAAAATTATAAATACACTTAAAATATAATTTTAATAATAAATATTAATACTTAGTAAATTTATATAATATTAATATAATTGCACAAAAATAACCTATCGTGGGGTGTAAAATAAATTCCAAAAAATTATAAAAAATAACTCTAAGTCTTGTTAAAAAAATTTTTTTAACCAAGTTATGATATTCGACAAAACGACCATGAAATGGACCTCTCCATTAGACTATAGATAATGTTAAAAATCACATTGATCTTTAATTAATTAATTTTAACTTAAATAAATCTTTAAATACCTAATTAACTACTTAAGCTTTAAGATAATTTTCCTAAATCTTAATTAATCCCACTAATACTCTTAAATCAATTAAATGAAATTTAGAATAGTTTAGAATTTAGTCTCATAAAAAATATATATATATATACATATTTAAAAAAATGAAATATATTTTACATGATATATTATCCAAAGCCAACAATTTTTGACTTAAAAATTCAACAAAGATGGGCTTGTCTCTTTATCTTGTTAATACAGCTCAAATTCACATGGGAAGTTGTAAAAAGTTTATATATTTTATTTATAGATAACTGATTATTTTAATTAACTCAAAATAGACCTAATTGAGGTAAAAATATATTAAAAATACTAAAAATTATAGAAAAATTCATGAAAATTATAGATAACTTATAAATAAGGTAAAAACATGTTCTTGACACTAGATTAAGGAAAATTAATTTTTATGATTATTTTATGAATTATTTAGTATATATAACTTTAAGATAAATATACAAAATTTATCATTTTCATATATTAATCATTCAAGACAACTTGTCACTAGTGGACATAAGGTTCAGACCTCTAGGTTGCCAAAGAATAAGAAAAAAATAATTTAAAAATATTTAAATAAATTATTAATTAATTAATTCCTAATAAAATAAGCAATAGTGTAAAATACAAATAAAATATAAATAATTATAGAAAATTATATAAATTTTGTGAATACTTGTATTATATCTCTAATAATCTTATTATGATTTTTGAGTAAAAAATTAAGTCATTTACTAATTAATTATTAAGGTTGACTAGTTGAAGTAAATTTACCTTATTTTGAATAATTAATTATTAAATTATATTTAAATATATTAAAATTTAATAAATGTATTTAAATCATTTCATTAACATTTTAGTATGTCTTTAAATGATAATTGAGAATTTATTAAATTATTTAGTGTTAGTTTTAATATTTAAACTAATTAAATATGATAAATAAATTATGAAATTAGTAATATTTTAATCCTAGTCTTTTTCTATAAATAGCACTTCTCTAAACACAACTCTAAACTTTATTCTTTTGACCAAAATCTATCAAAAATTATAGCCACCATTTCTCTTTTCATTTTCAGGCAAAAACACTTACAAATTTTTAGCAAAACACCTCCAAATTATCACATATTCTTATCCCCATCTAACATCAACACTTCCCAATCTTCATACATGAATTTTAGCCCTTTGAGAAGGTTTAGAAAAATTGAAGAAGTTGCTAGTCTACCCTTGGTGTAGCTAAGTTTCTAAAGCTCTAAGAACAAGTAAGGATTTTTCTTTCACTAATAAGCTTCATGTATAATTTTCATATATGATGTTGTTATGATACTCAAAGTTTGTGTTTATGGTTTTTAATATCTTTGAATGATTTAAAGATTGTGACATAAAATACTTAATCTATATGTATATGATGCATGTTTATTTGTCTATTTATATGGTTGAAAAGTATGATTAAAGATCATTTTAAATTTTGATTATGCTTTCTTTAAATATTTCAATGTTGTATAAATTTGTTGAATCATGTATTTTCATTTAATAAAGCTTTGTGCACAAGTTGTGAAATTTTAAGGTGATATAGCTTGGTTTTGACCTCATTATATATGTTTGATCATAAAATATTTTTCGTTCATAAAAAGTGTTTTATTTAATTCATTATAATGAATGGATTTTAAACCTTTGAATATAATATTTAGTTTGGTTTATATGTTATGTTTCTCCTGGGACCATTAAGACTTAATAAGATATAAAAAGACACTAAAATATATTTATATTAATCATGACCTTTGTAATGGACTTATGAATTTATAGATGTTATCTGGACTATTATGAGTCTTTAAAACTCACTTGGACTTGATTGAAACAATTTATGATCATACTATTTAAACTCAAACCATGGACCTTGAATTATGGATCTTGGACTATGGACCTTGCACTATAAATATTTGACTTGAATATAAATTTATTAACATTAAGAAATATTACTTACAAAGATTTAAGTTAAGGTCCTATTAGGAACATGACATATAAACTAACTAGTTTCTTGCTTGAAGTGATTTTCAAAAGCTTGGGTATAATTTTGATTAGTTCTTTTTAAATATTTATTGAAAGATTTCATTACTCTTTTATTTACCCTATGATTATATCATTATATAGATAAAAATATTTTTTCACTTATATTGAACACATAAAGGTAATTTGCCTACATATTTTCTAAAGATAGATTTGAAATAATTTTGGATGTATTTAGGCTTATGGAATTAGTAACATATTATTACTTGAAATTAAATTATTGTATGATTAAAAACTAAGTTAAATATATTTTATTATAAAGGAAATGAATTTATTATAATAGTGTAATTTGGTGTTTCAATAATAATTACAAGAAATATGAGTTTTATGAGTATTTTAGGAATCCTATGTTGTTTGGGCTTTTTGTGTAAATATGAAAAATCTTGTGGTCTATATGTAAATATGAAAGAAATCATGGAAACTTTATGTAATTTTCATTCTTTATGTGTATTGTATGCACTATTTGAAATCGATATATAAATAAGTGACACGTAGGCCTTATGGTAGAGAAGGGCTTGGTGAATACTTAGTTTGCCTAAACAACACTCGGGCCCGCCTGGGAAAAGGACTTGGTGAATGTTGTAGTTATGCCTTGGGCCCCGCCATGCAAAGACAAATTGACTTCTTGATTAGACGCGCAATGAAAGCTCTCAAAGATCTAATATGAAATAAACCTTATAGACTATAACCATTAGAAGAGAACAAGATATTATAAAAGAGAGTTCAGGATACTCATGATTATTTATTTCACTTCTTTTAATGCACTTTTATTATGATTGATATTGTGCATTTCCATCTTGCTTGACATTAGTAAAATATAATTTGAGTTAATATAAAAGATTATATCTTACTACTCCTATGTTATTCTTAATATTTTTTGGATGAAGTGAGACTCCTCTGGAAACATTACCCTATTGGAGACTTCTTACCCCTTTCTTTGATGTTTCCAATAACATGGATCGTCATCAGTAGTGAAATGGATGTAGCCTTGGACTTAATTTCTAAATAATCAAATTCTATTATGTGTACTAGATAGAATCTTTACTATCTGTTACCAACTTTGGTTATGTTATATTGCTGTATTAAAGTTTTCTTTAATGTATCTTGAATGTGTAATATGTTTTGTACCCTATGAATTAATGTTAGTAGTAAAATATGTTTCTATAGATGATAGTTGTCTAAACTATGGGATTTATTGATTAACAAATAGTAGTAATATGTTAGAAAAGAAATATTCTTTGTCATTTAAAAATTACCCTTTGGTTGTTGGAAGAAAATGTATTAGTGTGAAAATGTAATTTGAAAAGGTTCTGGCTAGGAAATACTTGGTATTTAAGCGTGTCCATTGTGACCCACCTCTTTTTCCTAGGAATCTACAGAGGTATGATTTACAGTTGGTATATATTATTAGTATAAGACTATGAATGAGAAATAATCATAGCAGTTTAAAAAAAAATTCTCATAAAATTTCATATTACAGGTTAATAATATTATGTCAGCTAACTATTATTTAAAATAATAATGATATTAAAAATTAAGGTAGAAGAATTAGAGCTTAGTAAAGTGTTACAAAAAAAATCCAATTCCTATTCCTATGTCTAGTTAAAGGGAATCCCCAAATCAACCTAAATAATGACCAAACATATAAGAGCATTAAGATAAGAAATAGGTAACCAAAACCATACTAATTAACATTTAAGTAAGAAAATCTACATAAATCCAAGATTCATAGAGGGGTCCAAGGATCCCCTAGCTATAAGTTTAACTCTCCATAATAATAAACAAACAAATCACTAGTTCAAAAAACCATAATGAATACTAAAGAACAAAAATAGAAAGGAAAATATGAACAAAGCGGTGCTTCAATCCTCCTCCAAACCTTCAACCTTCAATCTCCAAGATGAATCTCTCTAATGTTAGCATATCCCAAAACCTAGGTTTTCTCTATGAAAATATGTTAAAAAAGGTATTCGCCTTTCCTGGCCCAAAAATTTGGTTTAAAAATATACTAAAAATGGGCTTGGACTGCATTGGGTCATGTCGCAACTCAACTTTACAAAGTGATAAAATGGTTTATGCACCTAGTAGGTTGCAATCTAGTAAATTAGGCGGGTCGTACATGCTAGGAGCTACACCTATAGTGAATTTTAGAAATATTTTCAAAACACATAAAGGGTTGAACCTTACACATGGAAGTTGCAGAACATTGGACACAATGCTTGACTACTAAGCCAAACTAGTTGTTGTGTAATAATGTCTATATATATATATATATATATATATATATATATATATATATATATATATATATATATATATATATATATACATATCTACATATTTATTTGCATTAAATTATAATTTTACACATTATTTTAATTGAATCCAATTCAACTAGTGATCCCTGGTTAAACCAATAACCAGGTAACCTGTTTGAAGTCAAACAGGGTTAGTCTGATAACTATGAATTTTTCTTTATGCCTTGTTTTCTTCTTCTTGCCTTCCAATTAGGATTCTTTTTAAGCTCCAAAATCTACAAATATTCACAATAAAAAAAGAGTAAAGTGTTATTTTGGTCTCTGAAATTGTAAGTGTGCTTTATTTTAGTCCTTGAAATTTTGAAATTAACTCTTTAGTCCCTTAAATTTATTTTTAGGTCACTTTAGTCCCTGGTCAAACAACTATCAGTCAACCATTACTTTTTGCTTGATGTGCCACGTTAAACGACACGTGCCAGGAGGTAGCAGAGGTAGAGATGACAAAGGAGCTCGACTAGGAAGAGGTAGAGATTGGCCGATAGGAAATAAATCTTGTCCTGAAGGAGACGGAGGTTGACCAACATGTGTCAAGGCTTAGCCAAGGCGAGATGAAAAATGAGCTTAGTTGAGAGAAGGTGGAACTTATCCTAAAGGAAATAGAGCTTGGTGGGAAGAGGGGAGCCTTGAGGTGGTGAGATTAACCAGGAGATGCAATAGAGATAGGCCAAAAGGAGAAAGAGCCTAGTTGGCAGGTGATGAGGTCAACCAGATATGACAATGGAGCTCGGACGGGAGGCAATAGCTCGATTAACGTTCCACGTTAGAAAAATGTAATGGTTGCCTGCTAGTTGTTTGACCAAGACTAAAGTGATCTATAAAATGTAATTTCATATACTAAAAAGTTAATTTTGAAATTTCAAGGATTAAAGTGAAGTACGGTTACAATTTAAGGGATAAAGTGACACTTTACTCATAAAAAAAATCAGCAAATGAGATTTTAATTTGAAATTTGCAATTCATCTTAATAAACCATGCTTCATAACATTGAATTTTCAACAAAAGTTTCAAGACAATAGCAAGTCAAATCCTTCTTATTTTAAAGTGTTTTACTTAGACAAAGTATGCAATTTTACCCAAATTATAAGTTAAATAAGAACATAAAGTGGAGCTATCAAGAGGAAGCAAAGCATGGAAAAAAAGCCATTTAGAAGAACATGTTAGTTGTTGAGTTGCAACCTAGTGGGTGCACAAAGCAATTCAACAATTTTTAGAGTTGAGTCGCGACATGATGTTTTTCCATATCACGACCTAGAGTGGCCCATCCCATTTTAGTAATGTTTTAAATCAGATTTTGGATACAAAAACATGGTAGTTCGATTTGGTTAGTGTTTCCAGCATTATTTAGATAGAAGAAACTTGAGTTTTAGGGAGGACTAACTCTAGAAGAGGATCAACTTGGAGATTGACGACTAAATACTTGGAGGAGGAGATTGAAACTAGGCACCAAAGAGCACCATCCTTTATTGATTTCTTCCATATTTCCCTATATATTGTCTTTACTATTTATTATGGGTATTGAACTATTTGCTTGTTTTTTTATTTTCATGGATAGCTAAATTTGTAACAAGAGGATTATTTAGACCCCTCTATAGATCTTGGAGTTTTGTAGATTTTCTTAATTAAATTTGAATAAAGTTAGATTTGATTACTCATTTCTTCTCTTAACGCTCTTATATGTTTGGCCACCATTTAAGTTGATTTGAGGGATTCCCTTTAACTAGATATAGAAATAAGGAAATTGAACTTTGGTTGTGGGAAGTGCTTGTTCTATTACACTTAATTGACTTAGGTATGATGATTAGTCAATGGGATGAAAACATATTCATTGGCCTTGTATAATAAATGTTTGAAATTTGTTCTCAATGGGTTGAATTTACACTAATTCACAAGAATACTTAGTGTTTTAGATAAAAAAAGACACGATTAATTGGCCTAGACATGGACTTTTAACTGCAATTGGCATGTTAATAAAACCAAGCTCATTGATATTTAAGTGAAGTAGAGGGTAAAAAAGGTTTTGTAGGCTTTCTAACCATGTTTGTTTCTCATTTTAATTTGTATGAGTGATTTCTTTGGTTAGTTGTTCATTTTCTTGTTTGTACTTTAATTCCCTATTAAATTGATATTGCTTATGCCCGAGTAAGGTAGTTTAGTTGATCATTGACATATTTTTATTTAATCTGTTGGAGAAGATATTCTTTTATTTATTACTATATTATTGAAGTGACTCGTGTGTGTATATATATGAGCAGCAACATCATTATGTTGTCATGTAAGTGAACCTCCTTTGGACAGCAATTGTAGACACCGGAAAATCCAGCCATGGAATATTTGGTCGGTTGTGTTCTATTAATAATAAAGTAATATTTTAAATAAAATATAGATCATACAATTTACTGAAGCAAAAATATTATTCTATTATTAGATCGTGCCATAATGTTCTATAGTCATTTAGATCATGCAAGAACTTCTCTGATCACTTTAATAATCTATCTTCAATGACAATGAGAAAAGCTAAAGAAAGTTTCACCAACCATACTTTACTTCTTTCTTTTCTACTTCGTTGTCTAGACTATTTTTTGGTTTAAAACTCCCATGCATCATTACTATGTGAGTGGGGCTCAAACGAAAAAGCTATTCTCCTCTCTTTTGCGCTTATTTTATGGAGTATGCACTTCCCGATTTGTTTTTAGTTGTTAACCCTTTATTTTTTTAATAATTATTATTTTAAAAATTTAAATAATATTAATTATTTTTTTAATAATATCCCTATTATATACTATTAGTTCGTTAGTAAACGAAAAAAGATAAAGTTAAAATATTGCAAAAAAAGATTAATTTAATAAATTATTCATAACTTTTATTAATATTGATATTTGACCGATTATTTTCTTAATTTTAATATGCATTTAAAACAAAAATATTATTTAAGGACGGTACACTCCAAAAGGACTTTTGTTTAAATAAAAATTAAAAGTGAAGATTGAAACATACTTGATTTTGTATATGCTCACTAAATCTATTTTTAACGTGGAAAAATTATTTTTAGTAAAAATAGATAAATGATATTTTTCATTTTAAGAAAAATATTTTACAATAAAATTCTACTATTATTCTTATATTAATAAATAAAAATAATTTTACTTTATTATATTCAAATGAAAGTCATTTTCTTAAAGTTATTTTTGATATACTCAAATTAAATATAAATTAATTATTTTAAAAATAATTTTTTTTAAATAATTATTTTTCAACTTAATTGTATAAAAAATAACCAAATGGACCCATATATGTTTTCCTGTAGTTCAAGTTGACAGGGGAAAGATTTGGCAACAAGTCTCTGCTTTTTTTCCCCTATCCTCCTCCATGTCTCCAGAGCTTTCCCCTGGAACTATTCATGAAATTGACACTCAATTCGTTTGCACCGATTTTCTACTTGCTTTACTGGTGGCGTTGGCAACAGAAGTATATTGGACGCGCTTGTTCCCCATTGATGGCAACAAAAGCAAGACTTCGGAGCCTATTCTCCGCTTTATCAAAGATAGGGTGATGGGTCACATCACTCATCACTTCGGCTATGTTGTCTTCATCAAAGTTGATTTTAAAAGGATAACCCATATATACATGTTAGAGCATCTCTAATAGGGGACTAAATTTAATTCCTCTTTTGAGTCCCTTCAAGGATACATAATAAAAAGATAAAGAGGACGTATAATGATCCTTTTCTCTTTAATGGATCAATTTTGGTCCCTATCTGAGTTTCACATTATTTTTTTAAAATTTTTTAAAAAATTAATATTATTATGAAATAATTTATTTTAATATCTTATATTATATGAATGAATCAGTATAATAAAAATTGGATCGGATTAAGGGATTAACAGGAAATAATGATCACATGGTAAGGGGTTCTCCTATTGAACCAGTTTTATGGTCGAAACGACATGAATGGTCAAACCGATCAAAGGTAAATCAAGTCGCAAATGGCTTCAAGAAAATTGAAAATTTTCTCAAAAATATCAAAGGTGGGATTCAAACCCCTTCCAGAAGGAAGGTATTACTCTTTACCACTAGACAGTCAACATTTAATGTTATGATTTGTTTTTTTAATATATAACATATATTTTATTACATTAAATTATATTTTTATATATTAGTTTAATTATATTCTGGTTCCTTTGACAGATGGTTACAAATTGAATTAGTAACCCAGGAACAAACATTAAAGGAGTCGATTATTGGTTCAAAGTTTTATAACTATGGAATGAATGATGGAAATGTGGATGAATAATATTTATAAAATAAAAAAACTTACCGTTGCAAGATAATGGTCATTAGATTACAAACGGTTCTTTCATATAAAATTGAAAATACTCATATTTTAATTTTATTTTTTGATAAAAAATACAGTTAAAAAATAAACACTTGGCACAATTTAAATGAATCATTTGCATCCCGACACGCTCCTCTCATCAAATGAGCCACGTTCTTTTTCAAATTACTTCATCGCACTGTCCCTCTTTTGGCACTGTTACTGCAGGAACGAAGACGTTTTTTTTGCTAGAGATGGAGATGCTAGCAAGATTTAGGAATATAATCTGATGGGATGATGTGATATATTTCCCGTGAAGAGTAAAAGGGGAAATAATGCCTCAATGTTGCTATTAGAATTTATATCATAATGATGTTGCATTATTTTAAATGAGTGAGACTTCAAATTAGTTCTTTCAAGATTTGCGATATATCTCAATTTGTATTTTGAAAGACTAATTTTTATTTTAATTTGATGCAAACATTGGTTATCAATTGTGATAAAATATGTAATTGGCGTACAGTTTGTCACATCATGTATTAACATGTCACATATATGACGATACGATATGTTATACATATATATATGTATAGAGAGAGTGTGTTTTTTACCTATATAAAATAAAGAAAATAATATATTATATATATCTTGGTTTAAAAAGTATGACATATATATTCTTTTTCAATTATATACAAATCAAAGCTTTACACAATGAAGACAAATCGTGATCCTGTTATGCCGCATAGGATCTGGAATTATCTTTGATATTTGTTATAATATTAATAAGAATTTAATTATATAAAATTTTTATATAATTATTTAATTATGTATTATTATATTAATACAATAATTGAATACTCATATCTATCTTAAAAATCCAACATAAAATAAAATCTGATTCTAAATTTATATATATATATAGAGAGAGAGAGCGTAGTATTTATTAGAAATTAACATTTTTTATTATGAGAAAATAATTCTAAAATAAAATATATTAATATTTTAATATTTATTTAAACTATGTTACCCATTTTATCCTTGTTTTATCTCTTCCTCCAAAAACCATTTGGTGTATGAAATCTCGCAATGTTATCGCCGTTTTCATAACTGCGCCTCTCTCTCTCTATCTCTATGTGTATATATATATATAAATCGAGAATCAGATTTTATTTTATATTGGATTTTTGAGATAGATGTGAGTATTCAATTATTATATTAATATAATAATATATAATTAAATAATTGTGTAAAAATTTTACACAATTAAATTCTTATTAACATTACAACAAATATCAAAGATAATTCCAGATCCTGAGCGGCATAACAGGATCACGATGTGTCTTCATTGTATAAAGTTTTGTTCTCATAGGTTATCTCAATAATGCAAGTTGTCCATTTTATTAATTGGTTGCACAAGATGGACTTCACTTCCAGAACCCAAGTCAGGGGGTGGTCAAACAGTTTATTTTTGGAAAACCAATTACACACTGAAACTCGATTTTGAAAATCTAAAATTGATTTTGACCATTTGTTTTATTTTTTTTTTAAGATTAATACACTGCACCCATTCAAAAATCGGTTTGAATCGATTTGTGGCTTCCAGTATCTAACATGGTCCTAAAATTGGTTTAAATTTATTGTTGTAGAACCAGAACGAGTCAAAAATCGATTTGAATGATTTTAAAATTTTTTAGAAATGTTTATTTTTGACTCTTTGACATATTAATTTCAGGTTCAAACTGTTGGTGACAAAACGAAAATTAGTTTAAATCGATTTGTATATAATTCAAAAAAGGACATATGTGTAATACTTTTTAAACAGGTATATATATATATATATAAAATATCATTTTCTTTATTTTATATTGGTAAAAAACTCATATATATTTATATATATCAAAATGAATTTCAAATTGATCAAAGAATGAGTTGTAAAATATTAATTTTATCCTCAAAAGAAAAAAATCTCTTAACAAGAAATTAAATTGATTTAATTAATATCATACAACTATTTTGAAAGTCAATATGGAGTCGATTTCAATAGATGATGTGACATATCAAACAATATGGCACACATTTTTATTATGTTTTCTTTATTAAGTCTAACATTTGAAATAAATTGAAACAAAAATTAATCTTTGAGATGATATTGATGTCACAAATTATTAGAAAACTAAATTGATATATTATGAGTTTTACTCTCAAGTTTTAATTTTTAGTTAGACAAATAATTTATTATTTTTTATTTTGTTACATTCTCCCTTAAATTTTGATAAAAGTCGAGAAACAACTCTAGCTATCTATCATTACTCAAAAGACAAAACAAAACAAAAAATGCAAACAATTTATACAAGTTGAAAATGTTTTGCTTCTGTGTTTGATATGAGAACAGTGAGAAATACAAGACCTAATATAAGTTAGATTTAATTATTTTATAGGTCCCTGTAGTTTTATTTAATTTTCAAGTAGGTTTCTATAGTTTAAAAATATTTAAACCTAGTGTATGTGTAATACCTGGTGTACACGTGTCATAGTTTCAATAGCCTCAAGGTCTCTGAAACAGTGGGTCTTGGATTTTACTAAGTCTAGATCTTATACCTCTTTGAAGGGCTATATGATAGAACCATATTCTTGGGATTAGAAGTCCGGTAATTGTTCCTAAAGGGAAAATAAGTTGAAGAGTGATTTTTAGTGAATTTTATGAACCTTTAAATGTTTCGTTTTTAGCCCACAAGTTTATAAAATCTTGAAAATTCTCGAATTTGAACTAAAACCCAA
Source organism: Dalbergia oliveri (assembly GCA_030441495.1). NCBI lineage: Eukaryota > Viridiplantae > Streptophyta > Magnoliopsida > Fabales > Fabaceae > Dalbergia > Dalbergia oliveri. The sequence continues at coordinate 14,476,534 of JAMLFY010000008.1, forward strand.
AATTTGGATTTTGATTTGTTGGAGTTTTGATTTTTATGATATTTTATTTGAATCCAAATGAGGGGTATTTTTTATTTACATTTATGTTTTAAAGTTAATAGAGAGTAAAATAAATGAGGACATTAACTTGAGTATTGAGATAACCTATGCTAGATGGCAAAACTTGATATTGGGGGTCATTGCTATACTAGTCACAAGGTTGGTTTTCACGTTTTGTGGTCTGAGGACCACTATAGCGGTTGTAAGTGACCTTTTGGGGCGCAACAACTCTTGACCGCTATAGCGGTCATATCCCAGAAACGACACTGTTTTATTTTCTGACCCTATTTTAAAACCCCAATCGGGCTCCCTCCACCATCAGAAGAGAAACATGTACACACAAACACACCCCTTCAAACCCTCATTTTATCGCTTCTTCCTCAATCTCATTCCAATCTAGCTCCCCTAAATCATTAAGGTATGTATATGTTGTTGGATTATGCATCTATTTTCCTTATTCTTTCACGTTCTTGGTATGAGTATTATTATTTCTCATGTTATTGTTAAGTGAGGGTACTTCCAATGTTGTTAGTGTATGTTTAAAGCAATCTAGAGCTTCCCATAGGTTGTTTATGAGTTTTGTTGTTTCAATGGCAGACATTGGTGCCATTCTTCTTCAGAGTCCCAGTGGTGTTAGTGCTCCAGGTCACCTCTTCAAATGAGTGAGTTTGATCTCATGACCTTAGTTTAATCATTATATTATTATTTTCTTGCATTATGGAGTATTTAGAGATTTGAAAAATTGACTTTTTACATGATATGGCTTTATACAAAAATGTGTTTTAGCTAGAAATGCTTAATTTGAACTTATACATGAAATTATGATTTTAGAAAATACATGGGACCATATTTGCTCTATAAAAGTGTTGTATAATTTAATTCATGATTGAATTGATTATAAATATTGGGATTAGTTATGGTTGATGAAATGAAACTTAAGACTCTATGTTTATTTTGGAAATGAAATGTGTTGAACTTAGAAAATGTAGAACTCCTTTTTTATAATTTCAGCTAAATTTTTAGATTAGAGAATTATTGAGATAAGCAAAACTGTGAGTTAATGAGTTATTCCGTTAACCTTAGTATACTAAGACTTAGGGGCAAGTTATCCTTATTTTAGAATAGTCTAAGGACGCAATTCGCAGGGTTAAGATCTCACCTACGGGCTCATGTTTGCAGGGAGCACCACTTCATAGTTATGGATAGTCAGTTCTCTTTTGTAATTCTTGAGATAATATGTATTTTTTTGCAAATAAATATAAATGTTCTATGGATGTTACATTACTATTATTTATACATTTTCGTTCACATCCCACGTATGGTTGTAAGTGAGGATCCACTCACTCAGTTTTGTTGCAAAACTCATCCCTCCTCTCTTCCTTTTCCCCACATATACAAGTGTAGTACAAGATCCTCTTTTTCCTCTTCCTCAACATTGGTATCTTCAGTTTGGGTAAGCTTCACTTTAGCATGAAGCCATAGTATTTTGTTCATGATAGAGTAAGTGGCGTGACGCAGGGTCCGAACCGCATATAGTTTTATTTTGCACTTTGATATTACCATGATTCTTTTGTATTTAAACGGATATCATCCCTGGTTTCTTTTATATATGAGCAACTTAGTTGAAATATATATCACGCTGCAACATTTCAAATTACATTTATGAGAAAAAGGTTTATTCATGCTCATTCATGATTAGTATGAGAATCGATTTATGATTTAAATTATATTTTATGAATAAAGTATGCATATAGTATGACAACAATCACGAGGCTTACGTGGGGACATGATTCTCACTTGTCGGTCATGATCCAAATTGGGTCGTGATAGTATGAGATTTTAATAGATCTCTGTCATTATAAAAAAATGTTATATTCCATGAATATTTAGGTCACCGTCTTTATTTCTTATGGAAAGAATATTCTACTAATATTTATTTTTTTAAGGTAAATATTTTATTAAAAAATTTGATATACTATTGGAACTTATTTAAATTTTTTTAAAATTATAGGGAGATAATTGAAAATTGAGTGAAACTCAGGACCTACATAATAATTAAACCTATAAATTATTATTGAATTGAAAATAATATGTGCTTTTAATTTGTTTTTAGAGAGTGAACTTAAAGTATAATCCTATAATGACAAGATTGCTTGCTATCTTATCACCTGGACACCATAAATTCAAAGAAAAATACTAGGTATTTTTAGAATAAGAAAAATATTTATTTTACTCTATTTTTTAATTGACATACTAGCTATTGTATAGAAATAAGAGACAACAATGATCTATTAAACTTATGTATCAATTAATAAATAAAATAAAATAAATACTTTATTTTACTATAGGGCACCTAAGAAGTTTTTGAAAACATAAAATTAATCTCCCGCCAAGCTGCCCTTTATATGACACGTAACTCTTCCCATGATTCCTATTATGTATGACATTTTGAACAGATGCACTATAGGCAATATAATGGGACTGGATTTATGCTGCAGATTAGTGGAAGAAGTTCGAACTTCCAGGTGCCAGCCAAATGAAGAATATATAAGTTTAGTGAAGAGGCCATGCGTTTGTTGGGGAAGTTAATCCATTATTGAAATGGGAACCGAAAACCGAAAAAGCAACTAAAAAAGGCATCTACTGTATGGTTTCTGCAATGACTTTAGGTAAAGAGTTCGGCAAGTTTGCACTGACACCCTAACGTCTATGGTGCAATTAGCCAAGTGCCCCTTTCGTCGCCTTGCAACATATTCTACAACCTTTAGATATAGCATAGCACCCTAACCCGAAACTGTTGCACAACTTTTGATATTTTGTACACGCACAACTTTTGATATTTTGTACACTCTCCAGAAGCATCTGAACTAAGTCAATCCACTGTATGTTGGCCATTGGTTGTGAGTTTTCTCTAGCAATTATCAGAATATGAATGTATGTATAATATTCTTCATCTAGTGCTTTCACGCAATCAAAGTCATAAACCTTTTTTTTTTTTATGGTGGGTGGGGTGTATTTGGTTGAGCCTTGAGGGTTAAATTGGGAAACAACTTTTTATGAATGGGCTCCTCCATAGAAATTATATATGAAACTCGTTGAAGGAAAATTTTTCTCAATTTATCCATGGAAATTATACACGAAGTCTGTTCAAAGAAAATTTTCCTAAATACAACCCCAATTTTTTCTTATTATAATTAACTCGTTTTTATTAGTAATTAGTGATATTCATTAGATGTTTTACGAATTGTAGAGTAGTTTCTAAATTAATCAGATTAAAACTAAAAAAAGAAAACAACAAAATAAAGGTAAAATCATAATTTATTGGAAATTAATACTTTTATTAAATTAAAATGAGAACCTATTGATTTATTAAGGATCCACTAAGTTATGACCAAATACTCTATGTCCATAATATTAATTTCATTTTATTAATAATTATTAATTAATTAAGCTATAGAATATTTGACATTCAAATTTACAACGAACCTAGACTGGTTACTACCTCACACCATTAATTCGCGGCCAACATTAGATGATTTTGTTTTGTTTAAGCCACCCTTGTCAAATAAAATTTGAAATCAAAGTAGGTTCATCTAATATTAGTCCATAGTTTGCTGGGTCTTTTACAAAGGAAGCATGCAATTAAATAATAGTCAATCTTTTGAGTAGGTTAGTTATAAAAAGATTTACGGTTCAATTCAAATGAATTTAAACGTGAATTCAAAAATAATAAAAAAAGAAGTAATACTAATAATACAATAAACAATCATAATTATAATAATACAATATATATAACACAATATGTATCAATAAACTAATGGAAAAGAAACAAGCAGAGGCATTTGGATTAGGATACAAAAATATACACAAGTACTTTTGGTAATAAGATGATAAAATAAAACAGTTTAACATCAGGAATTTAAAATACAGCTAAACATAAAAGATACTTTCTTAAGATCCCTCAAACAACCATGATACTATCTCTTTTTAAATATTGCTGATCTTCTCATGAAAAAGAAATCAGGAATTATTCCCTATCATTCCTATTAAAAGAACGTGGAGCTAAGGTTTCAACTCTGCATTTTGTCCTCTTTTAAACAATCTACAAGGCATGTTTCTTGCCTACAATTCCTATATGAATGATCATGTTTTCCAGTATTTTTAATGTTGTATGTAGGATTCTTTTTCTACCTCTTCAGTGTTATTAAGGTTTCTTAATTATGGTACCATTCCTTTTGTCTTTGTAAACTTGTTTTCTAAACCATTCCGTTTCCTTGGTGATGGATCTACATTGCATGATAAGCAATAACAAGAAAACAAAATCTGATCTTGGTTAGAAACATAAGTATGACACACATATATTCAATTATTAAAGATAAGAATGTAATTTTAAAAAGAAGATGTTAACTGAGGAATGACTACCATTTTAACTACAGCCTATGTGTTTTATGAAACATATAATATGCATATAAATCAGCTCGTAACTAATTGATAATACATGTTATGAAATTTAATTGTGACTTCACATCTTTATTATGTATGAAATACTATCAAGATGTAATTTTAACTTTAGGTGAAATATTTTCTTGTCTAGCTTTATTACATTTCTTTCTAAATTAGCATAATAAAAGTACATACTTACACTTAGAGAAGTAACTGATACAAAAAGAAAAACGAAGCAAACATAAGTCAAACAATTTGAGACACAAGCTTTTAACGTAGAACAAAGTACAAATTATAATTTTATATATAGGATTAATTTAAACAAGAGAATTTAATAATGCCTCTAGAGATCATTAAAGGTTGCGGATTGTTGAAAGCTCATGTAACAAAACTCTTAGTAGTTAGGTGTTCCCTCACTAGCATCCAAAACCCCAAATTAATTTAGGGTATTTATTTTGGGCATCTCTTTAAGTGACACATTAATCTGATCATAATCTTAACCTTAAAAAGACAAACCAATTGCTAGTTAATTTAGAATTGTTGATCGTGCACATAAGGTTTGGATTTTGAATTATTCATAAGTAAGGCTTTGAATAAAATGATACAGAGAAGAAATAAAAATAGATCTTAGACGGAAACATATGCTTGAAACCCATATTTGATTATTGAAGATAAAATAATAATAATAATTTTTGGAGGTGTGTGTGCATTGTGGTTTCGGCCTAAGGTTTGTAGGGTGAGTCAATGTGAATATGATAAAGTGTAAATTTGTGAATTATGAATTTATCTATGACATTGAATGCTATTGTTGCTATGAATGATGAAAGTATGTGTGATGTGATGTTATCATGCCTTGAAGTTGTGTTGAATGAGGACGATATGTTAGTTTTATATTTTATGCATTGTAACATACCCTCATGTTAATGTTATGCATGATAAACATTAATAAAGATAAGACAGTGAGGGTAAGATCCCTCAATACTAGAGGGTGACCTGTGAAGATAAGATGGTGGGAGAAGGTGAACTCCTTCAACCCAGGTGTATTAGGAAGGAAAGGCAATCTTAAACAATGAATGTGGGTTCCTAGTTACTTTATTGGGAAAAAGTGAACTTTTCGACCCAGTCGTACTAGGAAGGGAAGATGATCTTGGATATTGGATGTGATCCTTTGGTTCCTAGTTACTTGCCGGTAAGGTGGACTCCTTCAAACATTAGCCGTCCTGAAAGGGAATGTGATCCCAATTGTTTAACACCCTATTTATTCCCACTGTATTTGTCAATGATGATCAACTTTTGGTATGAGCTTGTTATTCCATTGATTGGCTAAATTGGGTGAATAAAGAAAAAATGAATAGAGACGTATAAAGAAAGATATATAAAGAAAGATAAAGAAAATGAATAGACTAAACTACACACTTTATTTGACTGAATATAATTTTATATGTATGTGTATGTTCATTAATATTATCATGTATATATGAAATATAGTATTGCATCCATAACATAAAGATCATGCTCCAAAAGACATGTTCACTTCGGATTGAAGACTTTCAGAAAATGTAAAATGAATGCTTATGCATGCTTACTTTTTATAATAAATCATAGTGACCGAGGACGATTCAATGATAGTTAATACCCCTATTGAGAGCTTCGAGCTCTCACCCCTATTGCTATTTCCATGTCATCTTCAGGTGAGGATTCTTAGGCTAAAGTGCAGCAGTGGAGCACATGCTAGGAGATTAGCTTAGCATTTTTGATTTTATTAGGATAGACCCAATACATTGCATTTATTATTGTCTTATTGAGATTATGTTTTGAATTTGGACCATTGTTAGCCAACAACTACTTATGATTCTTGTTTATTTAATTATTTAACTAATTATGATGTGATTAATTGTTGAATTGATTTTATGCTATGAACTTTACCAGAATGATTATAGATATTTATTTTATTCCATGACTAGTTATTTTATATGTACGTTATACACAAGACTTCTATTTTTCAATTTTAAAGTGTATAAAATAAAATTACTATTATTTTCCACTTAATCTATTTTAAATAACCAAGTGAATGAAATCAAAAGCGTAGCGATCTAGTAATTATTTCTAACATGACTTAAGCATATTAGGTTAAATATTATGTTGTTACAATTTTAACTAACCAAACACACCAGTTCACTCTTTAGGTCAAATTGCCAAAATACCCATCCAATTACAGATCATATGTGAATACTTTCAAGTTTCATGCATTGAAACTTACTAATACACTAACTAAACTCTTCATAGGATCTCTTACCCATACTAAAAACTACAGCCAACAACTAATTCGGTCCATAAATTTTTTGAAGACCACAGAAAAGGCACACTAGCGCGTAGCAGTGTAAATACCTGGAATAATTAGACTAGCCCAAAAGGCCCAAAACGTTTGGAGAAGATTGAAGGACAGCACAGCAAGAAGCTTCAAGAGCTCCTTCTTGGCAGGAAAATCGGCATAAGCACTTGCTTCACGAATGAAGAAACTGATGAATCAGCAATGGTGAAGACGATAAGTCCTCAAGAGTGTGAAACTCAAGTGAGAACTCTAGGAGAGAAAGAGAATCAGAATGAATGCTTTGATCTTGCATTAATGAGTACATGAGAGGTCTAAAGAGCTACTTCTGTACAGTCCTATATTTATATACTTCCGGAACCTGTATTTGGCCTTAGCCCATATTTAATAGTGCTCTTAGTCTTACCCAAGTACAGTGCTAATAAACTTCAACAACCGTAAGAAGGCAACTATTGTGAGTCTTTGAGGGGGATTAAAGTTATATGAGTCACAAAAATGATACTGATGCTAAAAACAACACTGCCATATCATTAGTAGACATTTGCAAAAGTAGTTTCTTCGTGAAAAGGAAATGGCATCACTCGAAGGTTTGGTGCTTGCATTCTTACTTCTCAGAGTAATTTCCATGTCCTCTTAATGTTGGTCATGAAGCAGCTGATCACTTGGTCATGGAAACTTTGATATCACGTCAAAAACCATTTTTTCTAAAACCTCCAAGCCTTAAGCTGCTGGGTAGAGTTGTATAAATGACTTTATATCTTAACATGACATAAAAAATTCAGACGACATTTTCATATAGATCTCTTCATGGATATCCATCAACAATATAAAGATTCACAGGGTGCTCTGACATACAATGAGGCATATGTACAACTTCCTCCTATAACTTGCAGTAACATAACAAAGAAAGGGTATCTAAAATGGAAAGAGCAAGCTTGAGTTGTGAAAAAGAAAAGCCATAGAAGTCCCAAAAACTGATAACGGGCAGCATTGGGTTGAACCTTATAGCATGCTATAAATATCCATCCCTCTTGTCTTGTTCCTCGGCTTCCTTGTTGGCAATTTGAACGGACTTGAACCACAGAAATGCCTGTGTTAATCATTAACTGATTAGCTCAAGAGAGTTTACATAAGAGGAACATGCCATCAATAGGTGTATATCCCGATAATCATCAAGTTGATACTACTACTAGAACTCTACTACACTAGTGTTATGACCATGTTGCACAAGTAAACTAAATTGCCATTGATAAAGAACCACAAAGATAGATACTGATCAAAATTAAGGTGAATGAATGGCCATGGAAGCACTTACCGAAGAGGGAATGCCAGTGAAGGCGAAAAAACCAAGCAAGGGAGCATAGAACACGCTGTCTGAGCCCAAAACTCCGAACACTGGCCTCTGGTTCACATACTCAAAAATGGAACCTATCTGTCACATCAAAATTTATATTTACACCATGAAAGTGAATAATTAGCAGGAAACAAGTAAAAGACCCGAATGAAAACAACAAAAAGCAGCATCCATATAACACACAAGATGCGATGCAATGCAATGCAATGCTTGCTTACAGCGGCAATAGCGGTGACAGCAGAGGCAAGTAAATAAACGTAGAACGGGACTTGGAATCCTTGCTGCGAAGAAGCGCTTTTGGCTTCGTCCCGAGCCCACGGCGGAGGCTCGTCGGAGTCAGGCTTAGCCCAGGAAGGGATTTTCTCGTCGGACTTGCTTGACTCCGCTGAGCCTTGTGTCACCGCCACAATTACAAGCCTATTATTATGTGACGACGACGACGATGGTGATTTCCTCTTCCCAAACGCGCTTTTCTGCTGCTGGGGAACTAGTCCCAGAAACGCTCTGAGTTGTTGATTTTGTGTAGCACACACCGTTGGTGGCAGGACAGTGGCAGTGGCAGTAGAAGCCATTGCTTTTTAACTTTTTTTTTCTGGTAGCATACAAATTTGCACGACCTTCATTAAGTCATCAACACCTAGCTCACTCCGAAGAAAATCTTCACTTCAGCCTCAGCCAGTCAAATCTTATCCTATATTTGGGCCCATGTACGTTGTAAATGGGCCGATGGGGGTTGTTTGGTTTGGGTAAGGAAAGGCCCAACAGCGAGGACCGACCGGTAAAATAAGCGGTCAAAAGAGTGAAATTATTTGAAATGAGGATTCCCACGCAAGAGATAGCGCCCAGTGTTATGAGAGAACAGATTTCAAAACGCACATTTAATGATATGATAATCCGTATCCGTATTCCATACACTTGGTGCTTCCACATCCACAAACAAACGCATTCCGTCCAAATCGCTTCTTCCTCCACTCTCACTTTTGCTTCCCAGGTAACACACTACACACCCCTTTTCCTTTGTTTGCTGTTTGTCGCTCCGTTTGTTCTTTTCAACAATTAACGTTGTTGGGTGTTAGTTAGGTGTCCTAGATTTGGTTTCTGTGGTTGCTTCTGCTCTCTGAATTGACGCTCTAGTCTAATTTCTCTTCTTTTCTTTTCTTTTCTTTTCTTTCTTTGTTTTTTTTTGTTTCTCTCACTTGTGTGTCTTTGTTTCCCTCTTTTCCGAATGGACTAGGATGTCTCGTGTTGTTGTGTTCGGTGGAAATCGACGTTGTGTTTTTTGTCCCTAAACGTGTTGGTGTTTGGAAAGTGCTTTTGTAGGTAAGGAATGGCGGGAAAAGGAGGGAAGGGACTTGTGGCTGGAAAAACCACCAAAGACAAAGACAAGGATAAGGATAACAAGAAAAGACCTGTTTCCCGTTCATCCCGTGCTGGAATCCAGGTAAACCCCCACCTTCGCTACTTTCTCTTTCTCACAATTATTTTCTATTTCACTGTTCCTTTCTTTCAATATTGCCTCGTAGAAGCTGATGAATGAGGAACAGATCAGATCTACCTAGGTTACTTCATGTTTGCTTTTCATCCTATTTTACAAGCTTGCTTCTTTGTTTGTTTTTTTTAAATTCAGTTTTACAAGCATGTTTGTAGTAATTGTAAGTGCTAGATTCAGTATGTGTTGTTGCCTCAGCTTTGCTTGTTTCATTCTACATTTGTGGTTAAATGACATATGTGATTTAAGGACTATAGATAAAGCTTGGAACTTTTTTCCCTGCATAGTTAATTGCTTGTTTTCATCGTGATATTTTTTGAGAATTTGTATTTCACTTTCTCGCAAATTAGTAATTGCATGGACTGATGTGAATTGAATTTTATGCTATAATAAAATCATTTCTCCCAAAAGTTTAAGCTGATGGATAATAACAAATGAATAATGCTTTTATATCCATCTTGCCTTCTCACGCAAATGCTACTTTTGGGTTTGAAACGTGACAATTTTATATTTTTATTAGAATAGAGGCTGATCCCATGCCACTTGGTCTGGGAGGCTATGATACTATGCTAATTTTCATTGTGTTTTTTGTTTTACTTTTTCTAGTTTCCAGTGGGTCGTATCCATAGGCAGCTGAAACAAAGGGTCCAAGCCAATGGACGTGTAGGGGCAACAGCTGCTGTATACTTGGCCTCCATTCTTGAGTACCTTACTGCTGAGGTTCTGGAGCTTGCTGGAAATGCAAGCAAAGATCTCAAGGTGAAGAGGATCACACCCAGGCACCTGCAGCTCGCTATCAGGGGGGATGAGGAGCTTGACACACTCATCAAAGGCACCATTGCAGGTGGTGGCGTCATCCCACATTCACAAGTCCCTCATCAACAAAACCTCCAAAGAATGAGCACTTATTATATTTATATATGCTTTTAATCTTATGTGCTTGTTTATTATTATTGAACTTGACTATGTTTATGTTTATCATGACTTTATCACAGTGCCTGTAGTGTAGGGGTTTTTATTTTTTATTTTTTTGGTACTGTTTCTTTAGAACTGAGATGGTAGTGTGTAAATGGTCATATTCTCATATGATCTTTTGGCTGTTTTAACTTGTCTGTCCACTTACTAAGTTGTAATGCTGTTGGATCCTTAATAGTGGTTTCTTTTAGGTGCAGTGCAACATGCTGTTTAGTTGTTTTTACTAGCCACTTATGTCACTGATCTTTCTTTGTTTTTTAATCTTTACGGTGTCTAATGTTGTAGTAAATTAGCAAGCAATCAATGTTAGTGGACTGTGCGATATCAAGGTTGAAGTATGCTCTAGGCATGGACACGCTAGAAATGCCCGAGATCCCATGTAAAAATATTTCTTTCGATTCCTTCTTGCCATGTTATGTTTTGGGCCACTAGTGTCAAACAATTTTATTGTTTTTGGGACAGTTAGGTGGTGTACTTTTCGGTTGAGATTTGTGTAAAGATATAAAGTATGCTATTAAGATTTTTCTATTAATTTTATGATGTTACCAAACTCAAATCAATTAATCTACAGTAAAGATAAAAAACCCAGTCCAAATGCCACTCAAATATCAATCATAACCCGACAGTGCATTATCGTTTGCTTACGATGTTTCTTACTGTTGTGGATTCTTTGACGATAAGAACATCGGTAGCAATAACGTTAGTTCGTTCACTAAACATTGTATCCTATAAAATTTTAGGTAAATGTTATTTCAATGTTTAAAAATAGATATTTAATTGGGATATTTATTTTATTATTATTGAATGTAATGATAATTTTCATTTTTTTCACTAATTTATCATATGAAATGGTTTGGACATCCACTTTTAGGATATTAAATAGCAATGTTCAAAATTTTATAAAATTCAATCGATCAAAATTTTATCAAATAACTGATAAATAGTAATGATGATTTAGTACAATAAAATACGCAAACGGGGCCCATAGAGTACTACAACAATACATTGGAGTATCGTGTGAGACCGCAAACCAGCGAAAGTAGTCATCCAATAGCCAACCTAACACCTGTTGCCAGAATGTGGAACATGAAACTTGTGTGAATATACTATTTTTTTTTATTGGGTGTGTGAATATACTATTAGATGTGTTAATTGTATATTTATTATGTGATAGTATGACTAACACGTAGGGTCATTAAATGAGATATGGATCAATATAATACACACCACATTCATTCAAGAATTGATGATGTGTGAATTATTAGTATTCCATTAATATATATACAAATAAAACATCTCTATTCGACTCATGCACTCCTTGTTCATCCATAAATAAGCCTCTCTTACCCGGCTCGCTTTGAACCACTCAAAACAACCACCATTCCTTATTTGTCTCACATGAAACTCCTAACACACACAAATGGAAGCGAAAATTCTTGCATACAACGTGAGCCCAACACTGGCTTCACCTCACTGTAACAAGATGAACAAACGTAAACCAGAAAATCCTTCAGTGGTAGCAATGCTCACAAGGCCTTCAGATGATATTGCAGCAGGAGAAACAAGACGAACTAACAACTATGTCTACAAAGATAACTGGTTTGATCGCTTAGCCATAAACCATCTCTCAAAATGCGTTCAAGAAGCTACAGGTTCATTCCCTTTTGTCCCTTCTGTTGTAATTCATCTTAGGGAGAAGTTCTGTATGTGCTTTTCATTTTTCCTTTAATTTGTTTTGAATTCTTTGTAGGACTCAGAAACAGCAAGAGTGGATATAAGAGCCTTGTAGAGGCAGCTACTGTCACTTCACAGAATTTTAATCCTATTCAGCAGCAAGAGGTTATCACTCAAGCTCTTAACAGAGCCTTGCCGAAGCCAATATTTTCATTGGTTAGTTCATTACTCATCAGTATTCTTATTTGTTCATCTTCTTGTGTTTTTTCTCAAGTCTTGTGTCTTCTTTGACCAATTCTCACTCCCCTTGTCCATTTGATTGGCATTATAGAATTATAGAAAAACAAGACATAGTATAAGCTTTGGTAGACTGCATATATATATATATATTCTTGGGCCTGCTCTCATGTTTGACTTTTGGATTCACTTGCTCCATTTCCACTCTACTAGAGTTTAAACAACTTCATAAGACATTTTCCGAGTTAAGTTTTAGTCTCATGACATGATAAATGGAAAGGATCCTTAAAGTTATTGTTGTGTTAAGAGTTTCCTTTGATTTTTGTTTACTACTTTACTACACCTGTGTTATTTTCTGCGAAAAAGGCTTTTATTATGCCTTGTTCAACTTTTTTTTTTTCTTACTTGACTCCTATTCTTAGTGCTTGAGCATTGTAAGTTTCAACAATGAATTTGTGATGTATGATTAATGGCAGATTAGGACAATGCTACCACCATCTAAATTCTCAAGGGAAACTTTTGCCGCTTTCACCACTTGGGTCTTTCCTTGGCTAGTTGGGCCCTGTGAGGTAAACCACTGATGCTGTAGTATGTGTTACTTTCAAGTCATTTTGCGTTATAAATGAGAAGAATCAGAACTTGTATATACCCTCACAAGGGAGCTCATAGTAAAACAGGTGAACTATGCCTTCCACTAGTGATTAGACTGAAATTTACTATTAGCTTAGATTGCTGGTCATGACTAATGAGTCTAGTGACCAAATGGGATCCACTTAATTAATGACCTAAGTCTCATGTTTAAATGATTACAGTATTTTCTTGGGACTTGCGATTTACAGTATCCATTTCCATTATAGCATCGTACGATGTTGAATTGTTGATCTTGGCCATCATCATCCCTGAAATGGTGTGGTGATGACCGCTATGTGTTGTCACTACATCAGTTGATGCGGTGTGTTCTTATCATGATTCATTCAAATGGATATTAACATATTCAGTTAAATGAACATTTCTAGTATATCTATTTCATGAAGCTTGACAACAAAACATCATGTGTCCCGAGACTTGTCAAGGTGCAAGAACCATAGGCTGTCTAACACTCAAACCTTCTGTTAACATTTACTTCTCAACTAATCTTCCATGCAATATAGATAAAATAATGCTGTAAAGTCAGGATTATTATGGACAGAATTGTTACCCAATTTTATTAAAACTCAATAGTGATACTTGAATAAATTAAGAGAGTGAAAATCAGAGAAATTAAGTCTTTATACTTCTAAATTTTGAATGGGTTATAGTATATAGTTTTAGAACTATAATTAGGTTCTGCTAGCTTTTAAAGTATTTCAGTTAAGACCTAATAAATTTGATTCAGCCACTTTATTGAGAATGGTTGTAAAACTATAATGTTCAGTAGTATAATTTTTAAAACCAATGATATTTATTGAAAAAGCATGCGAACTTAGCAAGTTAACTCCACATGAATATCGTAATTGACCAATGAATGCAGCATCCTTTTACTTTCCAATACTTATGATATTAAAAATGAATCTGAAATGATTAACCTCATTAATTTCACCATGAAAAAGGTAAGAGAATCGGAGGTCAACGGGAGAAGAGAAAAAACGTAGTCCGCATCAGAAAATGCAGGTCAGTTTAGTTTTCTTTTCCATTTTATTATACATTTTTTAACCAAAAAAAGGGACCCCAAATTCACCAAACTAAAGAGTCTAAGACACAGTCTAGCCACCCATAATATGCTACTATGATTATGCTTCTCTTAATCTCTCTCATCCCATTCTCTAATCCTATCATGATTGTCATGATAACCATCAAGTTAATTGTCAATACTAAAATCATGATTATTATATCCATCATTCTCATCATTCACCCAAGCAACCTAACTTCTTCCTCCTTCTTATAAAATTTGCTTAAATACCAACAACATGTACAGGTTCTTAGAGGAGACAGAATGTGTAGGGATGTGTATTAATCTCTGCAAAATTCCAACTCAATCAGTTATAAAGGACTCTATGGGCATGCCACTTAACATGGCCCCTAGTAAGTATCCTCAAAAACTACTTGCATTAGCCCAGATGCATGTTCAAATCTACTATTTTAGGCACCAATTTATTTCAACTAGTTTGCTTGCTGCGGAGCTTCTATTTGATATTATTCTGCAAACTAACTTGTGTATGTTTCTTATATTGCCAAAATGTCACCTGTTTCGGCCCCCCAAGTTAAATCTAAGTGGAAAGAGAGATTTTTTTTTTCTTTTCACATAATGTATTGTCATACTAATAGCAGTATGTGGCATGAAATTAAATTAGTAAGTGTAGATTTTAGTTATGTAAGTGTCAAACGTGATATTGACTAGGAATAGATTTACACCATTCGTGAAAGTAAAATGTTGATTCTGTTAGAATTTTCATAATCTATGCATCTGTATGCAGCTTTTATTAAAGCATATGACTCAGTTGAAATCATAGAGTAGATAAGGTCTAATAATTATCTTGAAGGACTGAGGAAGAGGGAAGATCCATAATCATTCTTGGATTCTCAAATTTGAAACTATATATATATATATATAGAGAGAGAGAGAGAAATTATCGTACTTGCGATATAGTTGAATACGTGTCCTGACTCAATAGGACATTAGATGCCTTTATATTTGGCTGAAGGGACCTTCTTATGTCAACAAACTTATAGGCTAAACTACCCATCACAATAAGGCCTACACATATGGTCTATATCATATCCTTTTACATCATTAAAGCATAATAATAATATGGATCATCACATCACAAAAATTGGGCTAAACAACATACTCAAATATTTGAAATCTAATTAATCCGAATTTTAGAATTAAAACATAGAATTTGATTTATCACAGTCCACAAATGATAATCTATCAAATTCGACTTTTGTATACTAAAATCGATCCTTATTTAAACTCTGAACTACACATGTTGATCAACCTGTTAGGTGGATATGTACAAATAATAGTAATGAAACAGAAATTATGGACGGTGATATATACAACAATTTATCCTAGACTATCCTTTTTCAGTAAGCTCACCATCAAATCAAATATCAACAAAAGAACGGCCTTTTTATACTTAAAAGATTATTTCGGCCTCTACAAGCTTCCACTAGATTGTGGAGGTCATCTCATCATTTCAATGGAGGACCCCATTCATATGCCACTGAGGATGCAAAATTGCAAGTAGACCCTTCCAAAATCACTTGAGGCTTGAGAAAACCACTCCAAATGAAATATACAGTGCTTGGTTTTGATCAGAAGAAATTACACCTAAATAATATAACCATCAGTTAAACAATGTAGACAATGTTGTTTTCCATGAATGACATCTTGATTCTCATGAACCCACCCACTATCAAATATGAATTGATCTGTTCACCAAAAGCATTGTCATTGTATCATGATGACAGTATTCAGTGTCAACATTATACTAGAGTCATTTCTGTATATGCACATTACTTGCTGAAATGTGCTTGACCTCATAATGAACTATAATAAAGGAAATTACCATGATTAAAGGATTAAGTAAACCCAATATTTGATATATGCAGCCTGTGGTATTGTTCATTTTTTTATCTGCAGATTTTGATGACATGAGTTGTGAGATGATATTTGGGCAGAATCCTCCAGCACCAACTGATGATCCAGCACTAAAGCAACCATGCTACAATCTATGTACTAACTTTATTGCAATATATTGCTCACATTCAATCATTCATTTACGTATGGCAATATTATCTTTTCAATTTTGGAAAGCTAGTAAACTGTGTAAAATGAAGAAAAAGTGCCTCCAGATTACTAAACCCGCTCATTGACAATAAGCTTTTGGAAGACTAACACCAGATTTTATTTCCATCTACGACCAAATGATTTTAGAAACTTGAGTAAGTAATGTTATATGCACGTAAAAAAATGATATGAAGAGTGATGATCATGATTGAGAAAGAGATGATCGAGTATTTGGTGGTGATAGAAGGAATCAATACTGTGTCTCTCTATGGTATCTACTCTTACATCCATTTTCAATGTACAAATAACATTACTCAATAAACTTAATACAAAAATGTCATAAAACAATACAACTTATTGCAGAAAGTAGAATGTAACTGACATTGAATGTTCATATACCATGCAGGCAAGGCTAAGAAGAAGCATGAAGCGAACTGCCTCAGTTAATGCAGAGGGTATGGATGGAAGGAGTAATCCTAGGGAGAAACAAAATCATTCTATACTAACCACTGATAGTTAAATATTTTAGTATGAGTCTTTTACGACCAGCATAACTCATTTACCTATTTAATAATCAACAACCATGTTATATAATTTTTTTAAGAAACAAACTTTGACAAAAATTCAGGTTGTCTAGTATTTTTTATTTATTTATAAATGTATCATTATTCTTAACCATTTTGTTTATTGTCTATTTCGTATGCTAGTTCGAGATTTTCTTCATGATAAATTGCGCAGTCCTCTCTTTCTGTTTTTTTTTTTCTATTGAAAAAGAGAATAGTTTCCACCATTTTGGGGGAAGAAGTGGTTTGACTCAAGATTTGTTGTAGGGCTTCAGGTCAGCAAGGATGGAACAAAAGTGTCTCCCACATTGTGTATGCGTCTAAATCCGAGGCTCATCAGCCATAGTTTCTCTCATTAACAAGACATCAAAGTGCTCCAACGCACTTAGAACCAATCATCTGCAAGTAGATCTCCATCATTTTAGTTGCTTGAAAGTCGTTTTCAAATTAAATATGTAAACTCAGACCGACCAAAGGTTTTATATGTATGTGATGGGAAGCCACTCTGTTTAATGTTGTTTTCCTTCCTTCCCCTATCATGTAGTAATATTATAGCACCCGATGATAGTTCAATATAATAGAGAATTCTATTAACCAACCAAAACGGATACTCTTTTCCCTGCAACGGTTTCAAAACTTGGATTTTTGGACTAAGAAAGCTCACCTCCACTTCCACCCTCAAGTTAAACGTGAAGTACTATTATTATTATTATTAGGGAAAATTGTAATTTACTCCCTTGAATGGTAGATATTATGTGCACTTTAACCCCTAAATTTTATAAAGATTCAAATCACCTGCTAAACTTTCACAAATCTATATATATTTTAGCAAAAGTAAGTATATTATACCTCTAAACTTTGCTAAATGTGCAACACAATATTTTAAAATTTCTTAAATTTATGATTTTTTTTTTGTTAATAATTGATGGAAAAATTAGTGGAATAATCAAATTACACATTAAAAAAAAGTTCAGCGGACAAACTGTACATTTCTAAAATTTAGGATCTAAAGTGTAAAAGATTTATGGTATAGACATAAAGTGCTATTTTTCATTCTTATAATTATCTCTAAATTAGCATAATAGAGTTGAAACTTGAAACGACCTATTCAGAGGTAAAAAATTTTCCATGCTAATTTTTTTTTCATTTACCAAACCGAAATTAAGGACCTTAGTTTGAAAAAATACCAAACTATATTTAAATCAATTAAGCATTGTTGAAATCTTGTTTATTGAGCATCAAAACAGCATCTTAAATATAATTAATTAGTAACATCATGGTACTTACATCCACCATCGTGAGTAGTGAATACAAATGCTTCTTGCATTAGAGTGATGTAATTGGCATCTATAATATGTTGAACCGTCCAAAATGCAAAACTATAGACATCTGGATGGAACTAAGAAAGTGGGGGTACCTGCTTCCAGTGCAAGGTAGAAGACTAGCTATCTAATGATATAGCAATAGTCTATTGCCCGCAATTTGTTGTTGGATACAATGAAACTTACTAATCATGGAGTAAAGCATGAAGTCAATGATAGATAATTGTTCAGAAATAGTGGATTAATGATAGTTTACCATTAAATAAGTATACTTGAAGAGGCAATTAAATAGGACACTCAAACCATACGATGAAAATGGCTTGAATTGTGCTTTTAGGGTGAGACTTAAATGAGTTAGTGACGTTTTCAAATAAATTTATACATAATTTTTATTTTAGCCACTCACCTTACACTTTTTTCTTTTTTAGTGAAAGAGATATTTATTTAATAGAGCAAAAGCTCACAATAAACTACACATGGGGAGATAAGAATAGTCTAAAACACAAAATCTCCTAATTAGACAAATCATCCACTAAATGACTAGGCAAACAAAGTCTAATACAACAACTCCATCAACATCCCAATAATTGTCATGACAAAAGGAAAAAAAACTCTCAATAATTCAAAATCTCAAACAAATCTAATCCAATAAGCTTTGTACTTACTTGCCACCCTAAGAAACTCCCCCTATTTCTCACCCGGTCTTTGTTTTTTCTCATCAATTGTTGTCCCGTGTTTTTATACCATCCTTGGTACATTTTTGGCCATTCATGAAATTCTTTTTCAGAAAAAAAAAATCCCACTTCCACAATTAACACAAAAGATAAAATCATCACATGGTACCTTGGCAATCATGTGTACAGCTGCAAACTAAAAAGCAAAGCAACAAATTCCCTAAGCTTTGCTAGATAATGAGCACAGATTGACAAGTTCATTCATGAATGACCCTCAAAAGAAGGGGGACAAAGCCTGTGTAGACAACAGTGGCCAATTGCCACTACCAACCAACGAAGACAAGGGGAAGGACAGTCTTATGAGTACTCGCGCAGGAAGCATGTGCCTCTGCCATTTCACTCATCCACGTCTCTCTTAATACACATGCATTATTGCTAATATAAAAGGTTCCCTTTATGGATAACAAATGACCCTCTTGTTCATCTGGTTCCCAAAGTCCTGGTTTCTTTCTTTACGATAGATATATATATATATATCTCCAATTAGGAAACTTACCGCATGAAGATGAAGTTTGAGGAATGAAAGGAAAGGACAGTATACACACAACCTCAATTGTTGGACTTGGCTGGGCCTACACAATGGCAAAATGGTCTGTGCATGTGAAGAGATATGGGCCTCTTGGGCCACTACGGAAAAGTATGAAAGAAAAGGGTTAAAATCGAGGCCATCCCGGAAGAAGGAGGAAAGGCTGGGAAAGCCTGTTGCCAGAGCTGGAAGAAATAGTAGGTGCTGGTAGATATAAAACTATTTATGTGTTTTTATTTATCTGTTTAATCTTTTGAAAGAAATGATTTAATGACATGGTGATAGAGTCTCCTTAAAATATTCAGACTTCAAGCTCAAAAGAAATATTTACATGAATGGATATGTTAAATATAAAATTATTAATCTGTTTCAACCCTTGATATGAGATGGATGCAACCTCCATCCTCCCATAAACTGACAAAAAAAAAAAGAAATCGACTCCTGGAGCACCAAATTTTGACAATACCATAACAATTACAGTGGTAGAAGGATCCATTTCTAATTTACATGTTTATTTGAAATGTCATTTTAGATAGGGAGCATAATCAAATCTAATCAATATTTTATTAATATTTAATTATTTCTGTGTGCTAGCTGGGAAGCTCCCATCTCACCATAGCTCCATCAAAGGATGAAAATCTTCTATCCTTAAATAGTAATTATTTTTTTATTTTTTTTATTATTTATTAACACGTAGAAAATACATATTACATATTTGATAACTTATAGATTTTAAAATTTTTAAATTTTTTTATGTGACAATAAATAATTTAAAAAAGAGAATGAGACACTATTTTTGGACAAAATATTTCCATCCCCACCGAAGACCCTACGTTTGCTTCATAATAGTAACAATACCATGCACATATGTCATGGCCAATTAAGGGCTTGTCATAGCACATGATGATAAAATGTTGAAACGTATATATTCAAAGATGTACATATCCCATATATCCCTACTATAATTGAGGATAGAAGAAGAAGACAAGGTGAAGGATGTGGCACAGTGAATTGTTGCGCCTGCATCAAATGCTTGTTCTCATTCTACATTGACAACCAACGAAGAAGAGGTTTGATGAGGAGTTGCCATCAAGTAGTTAATGTAATCATCCGGTCACTAATTAAAGAACCAATTATATGTAGCTATGGGCCAGTTAGTAGTGCTCTCTCGTCCTTTTTCATAAATAAATAACACATTGGCACAATTGTCTTGTCTTAACTTAAAGGATGGAGCGATAGAATTCAACTATAAATGCAATAATAAAAAGTCTTTTTTAGTTATATGCCTTTAAGGTAATAAAAATATTTTAGATATAATAAATTGGCCTACTATATGATTATTAATAATATTATAATTTAAAAATATAATGATAATAGAAACATTTTAATCTATTTAAAAATGTACTTTTAACTTTAATTAATAAGTCTTTAGTCAATTTAAAATATATACTTTTTATATATTTATAAGTCCTTTGACTTATTTAAGAGTTTACGTTTTGGTTTTTTTAAAAAATTTAGGTAAATTACATCACTTCACTTAGATTGGATGAAACTCATTCCACCTCCTTTCTATTTGTAAAATTTGTTCAGGTTTTTGAGTTTATGAAATCATTACACTAGCCTTTCTTTACTTTGTAAAATTATTACATTGATCTTACCTTTATCGTATAATGAACAATGTATTTAGGAGAGATTAGTGTTACCTCAAATAGAGGAAAGTTTGGGTGAATTTTACCAAATTTTAAAGAGGTAAGTGTAATTTGCCTAAAAATTTTATAATCAAATAGGCTTACAGGTCAAGAGGTTTTAAGAATGCTAAGCTAACAAAAAAGTCCTATATCAAGTAACAGGTCAAGCTCAAACTAACTTTTGCCAATAGAGGTAAGGCATTAAGTAAACTGAAGTCAATTAGCACTACTATCCGTATCAATAACTCTTTCGTAACCCAGCTCTTAATGAAAACATCAATTATTATGACTTTAATCCATAAAAAGAGCCTTACCCAAAATACTAATCCATTAGGTGAAAGAGCTTCGTGGCTTTTGTTGAAATTCAAGGTATCAACCCAAAGATAGAGAGAAATTGGGAAAAGTTGTGAGAGAGAAAGACAGAATAGGAAATTTTACTGAACAATAAAAAGTAAAGTAACACAAAAATGATACAATTTTATACAGGCAATGAGAGTAATTAACTAGTAATTAATCTCTAACTATCAAATTGAGCATGCTTATTTGATGAGAGTGGGACTCATAACAATATGAGCATGTGCGAGCTAACTGCAGTGCATGCCATTCCAAAGCTTGCTTGTGATATACAATTGATGGGACACAAAGTATTCGAATATGTAGCAGAGAGGCAGTTAACAAAGACAGGGAGAGTAGGGTCTCTTGAGGCAGAGAGGACCCAGGCTCTCTATACCTCCCTCATCCACGCTTGTCATGGCAACTCGCTTCCCAATCGAAAACATAAGCAACTTTAATTCTTGAACGATACAAAACCACCTTAATTGGGGTTGTCTCCTATTGACAACAGCATAATTTTACAATCGATCGGTATTGTTTGTCACCAAAAAGCAAATGTTGATAATGGTGGTTGTGACAATAATGGTTGTAGCAGTGACAATATCATGGTGGTATTGAGAATAATGTTAAGGATGGTAGAGGTGACCATGATAGTTGGTGATAACAATAACATGAACAGCAGCGGTAGAGAGATAAGAGCAAGAGGAATGTTTTTTAACTCATATTTTATAACCATTTTGCATAATTGGGACCTATCTATAAATAATTGGAGATTCAGTTATATTTCCAGTAAATGTGACAGATATAATAGGCTATTAATAATAAATGTGAAATTCATCTATTGGATTTATCAAAAAGTAGTTGAAATTCTCAGTTATTGATACATAATTTTTCACATTTTTAAACAGTCAATTCAACCAATTAGCACATGACTCTCTCAGTGTCACAGTGAAATTTAGAAAAAGGATAGAATCACTTATCCTCAAATTATATTTTTTTCTTGGTTCTAATAACCGATTACTTCTTGTGATGTAAAAGATATTATTTTATTACTATTTTAAATTTTTTTTTTTTAGAAAAACTTATCTTTCACATCGATAAGAAATAAATAATGAAATAGAAGAAGGGACATAAGTTTGAGACATATCAATTTTTTGTAGTATCTCAAAAATATATAGCCATAAAGGCACGTATGAGAGACATACAACGGAAAATAGAGGATATTTTCTCTATTTCAAATAATATAAACATAGTAACTGGTACACAGTAGCTAGAAAGTTGAAGCTATTTGCTCTAAAAGAAGTGGAATGATGAATCTTCAATTATGGAGGAAATGGATATTCATTTGTGTGAATGAACGTCAATTTCTTTTTCACAAAAGGACATCCAGGCATACTCTTCTACTAAAATTTCAATTTTTTTAGAAGTGAAATGCTTTGCTACTATGAGTATTATATCTCAGTAATGCTTTGTATTAGAATTTTTGCATTTAAAATGACGTGCTGTGAATAAAAAGTTCCTGAGTTTTGGTGTTCTGAGCTAATCACGAGAATCATTATTCATTTTCAAAAGTATTACATCAATATACATCTTGATGCGTAGTACATCCATATATGTCAAAAACTGTCTCCATCTATTTAAGACTTTCTATCATATATAAGTTCTAGCACAGTGTCATAATCAAGCAATCATTTGTTTAAGTAAAAGCCTCTAAATAATTTACATCTCTAATAAGACAGTATGTAGTTTTCTATTTTTCATTGCGTACAAACAATCTATTATTCTGTTTGTTAAAGTGGCCACCTTAAAGACTAAAGTCCAAAAGGGCTGCACCCAAACTTTAATTGTGCCAATTGATTTGCACTGCTATTCTATTATTGCAGTTTTGTAGGACCTCCAGTTGCCACATATCAAGAGAAAATCCAAACATTATTACCATTAAATTGACCTTTAAGCCAGATTTTAGATTTTACAATTTTTATTATTTTGAATGTTGATCCTTGTGTTATCTTGTAAGTTCTAATCTTTATAATATATTGTACTATCAAGCTGATACAGTGCACTAAATATATCTTAAAAGTCACTAAAAATAAACGATCTCATTTTCTTTTAATAAAAATTAATCGGGTTATGAGAGAAAAAAATCAAAGAGATGAAGCTTCAATCAAAGTCCACAATAAGAACGATTCGTAGTCACAACTAACAAGCCCTCCAAACTCGGGCATTGACATTAAGCTTAATTGACGCCTTTTATTTCTTGTCCCTAGTAGGCTCACGAGTTGGTAACAAACATGATTAAACAAAGCTTCTTTTTGGTGTGCTGGGACATCCAAATTTGAGATCTTACGCATTGCAACTTTGACATTTTCCATGCTTCTGCTGGTTGTAACCTCCGACCATATATGAATAATCAATTACTAATCATCAAACATTTCATTTTCACGAATTAACAAAAAGTGGTCCTTGTTAGATTTCCCTAGATTTCAGGTTTGAAACTCCTAATCAAGCCATTAAAGAAAAAAAATACACACAGAATCAGTAGAAATTACTACTGAAAAGGGAGGTTAGAGCAAAGCAACCATAAAAAAAGAAGCAAGCGCGCCAAAATTTGAACAAAGCAACCCTCTTTCTTTTCTCTTTGGGTGTTGTTTCACTTTTCTTCCATTTTTTATCATCCATTCATTCATTCATTCATTGCTTCACTCTCAAAACAACAACTTCCTACGAAACGCAGAGACTGATCTGTTGTTGTTACATTGTGGTCCCTTAAAGGACGCTAGCTCTCGAATGGTCTCGCCGATGAGGTCTTTGAACACAAGCCTTTCCATGTCCAGCACCACATCCCCCATCTCCACGGGGCACTCCCCCACTCGTTTGCGTCTTCTTCCGCCACGTCCTTCTTCTGCACCCCGCATATCACCTCGAACAGCTCCTCCGACACCTCCTCCTCCTCCTCCCTCTCCCGTATCCTCCGAAACTCCGACCAGATCCGCGACGTGTTCTCGGACCAACATGCCTCCTTCCACGGTGGCAGACGGCGGTTCCGGTCGAGAATCTCGTGAACTGTGTCGAATATCAACCGCCTTCGAAGAATGGACGCCTTGGAGGTGTCGTTCCCCTTCAGATACTGTTGCTTCTCCAGTAGCAGGAAAACGTCGCTGTCTTCCGGCAAGTAATTGCAGGCACGCAGTATCTCCGAAACGTAGACGAAATCGCTGTCCTCGGTTGTTGACTCATCGGACTTTGCTTCACTGCAACACAATGCTCCACTCCACATGTCATCTTCTGAATCCACCGCTTGCTCTGTATCAATCAACAAGTAACAACAACATTAACAAACAAAAAATTCATTCAAAAACAAAAACAACGACACAAAGATACCGACACTGTTCACATATTCCTTTCTGACACTGACAACTGTCAATCACTCCTCACCCACAATTTTTCCATCTCTTTTACTCTGTACGTATGGCAAGGGAACAGTTATTATTTCTATTGTTTTTTTGAAGAAATTGTCACTTGAACGTAGTAAAATATTGCACTATAGGGTGAATTGAATTGGGCACTTTGGAATTACAGCATGAAAGCGGCATGAGGGTATGCATTGCATAGAGAGGACACTAGAATCGAAGTTGAGACCGACGATCGCCATCACTCCCACGTGATTGTACAAGTGCACTCTTGACGTAGTCAATGAGCCAACCGCATACATGTCCCTAGCATCATATGATTGGTCCACGTCGGATGCCATTGGTTAGGATTTTCATACTTCACCACCATTGGGACGAACCAACGAGGGACTATTCCCAACATACACAAGTGTTGACTGTGTAGTGTGAATGAGAATATAGTAAGAGAGAGAGAGAGGACAAAGCATCAACTGTCGAGTAACAGTACTTGGAGTTGTGACTTGGGAAGGAATGGAAAAAACAGGTGGGTGCTTCAAAAGGCCTAGACATGCCTTACCCCAAACTTAGCTATCCAAAACGTCACCACCACCATATTAACTCTTCCTCTGACTGAAAAGCCACAACCCTAACGCTACCCATGTAGTGATGATGATGATAGCGACTTATGTTTGTACGAGTATAATAACATGTCAATGTTTCACTGACCTTTGTAATCAATGCACCGTTTCATCACCGGAGAAGGCGAGCACGACGACTCGTCCTTGTAAAACGACGAGTCCAGAACCGATACTGGACTCGGTTGTTGTAACTCTCCATGTCCTGCGGTTATTTCCGCTATGCTGTTCAGCAGCTTGTCACACCTCTCCAATAGGTTCCTCCCTTCCCTGTACTCATCCATCTTCAACCTCTGCACCACAAACAAATCCCTACTCTCATTCTCATTCCCAAATATTAATATTAATAAACTAAAAAAGAAAGTAAATATTGTACAGCCATAAAAATGGTAAAGTAGGGTCAAATCAAGCTAAATCAAGTAGGTCTGGATTTTTTTTTAAATTAAGTCTAGTTATTAGAATCCAGGATTTTACTCCTATCGATATGGTAAGATCGAGATTGTATTATTTTTTAAGTAAGGAAACTTGATGATGATAATAATAATAAGCTTTAAACATAAAAAAAAAAATTAACTCGGTTTAATTTTGCACATATACATTACCTCTGTGTCTGTCTGTGAAGACGTACTGAAACTGCTCTCTGAGACGTTGGAAGCTTCATCCTCTGCCACACGCATGGTCAGCTTCTCCTCCTTAAGGAAACTACTCCCTCTTCTCATCCTCGGCGATCGACTCGTCAAGTGCTGCTCAGGTGCACTCATTCTTGAGTTTACCTTAACCGAATGAACCGGAGCAACCCTTGTGTTAACAGCCTCAGCGCCATTATTCACTCTCCTAATCCGGTTCGGGCCCCGCACGCCGCTATCGAAGCGGTGGGCGAGCCCGAGCTTCTGGCCCGGGCCTGCGACACAGCTCTGGCGTTCAGGTGATCAGTTTCGGGCCTCTCGCGCCTTGGGCTCAGCAAAGGAATGGCCTCGCCGTTGCGACGGGCCCGAGGACTGGACCCGAAGCTGGATGGCGGCGGAGAATCGCTCCCGAACCTTCCGGTTCGGTTCAACGAACCGGATAACCTTCCAGGCTTCATCACCACGATCGGAGAATCGTTCCAGGAGATGGTCCTGTCGATGACGAAGTTCCTTCGGCTCGTTGGAGGCCCGTAGTTTTTCTTCGAATGCAAGAGGCCTTTCAGCTGTAACACCTCGAGGATTTGCTTGCGGGTGTCGAGATCGTTGGAAGAGTCGTCGATCTCTCGCATCTTCAACCTCCGCTCGGTCTCGCCGTAGATTGAAACGCTGTGTTTTGCGTCTGGAAAAAATCAGCGGAATCGTAGAAGCTCTTCTTCTGTACGGTTCTCCTGTTCCTGAGATTAGCTCTGGCTGGCTCTGTCTTCGCGTTCCGTACGGGAAAACCTTTCGGTTTTGGATCTGAGCCTCTGCCATTGGAGGATGATCTTAACCCATCATCATCATCATCATCATCATCGTCAACACCACCACGACCACGACCACGACCACGTGATGCTGCATTATTGTCACGTGAGCTTAACTGCTTTAACTGAAAACCGTTGGTGTCGAAGAAACGGTACTGGTAGTTAGGATGCAGATCTCTGGGAACTCTGGACTCCGATGCGGATCTTCGGAGCTCCGATTTCTGCTCCGGTTCGGGATCCGAATCTGGCGAGGGCTCATCCAGGCCCATGAGCCTGGCAATGACGCTGGTGGATTTGCGCTGCTTGTCGACGTCAGCAGGTGGTGGTGCCGCGTTGGTTCGGATCTCTCTCGGGTGAAGTGTTCCCTTGGCGTCAACGACGGCTCTGCTATCCAGCGAAAGCCTCGGAGCCTCTCTTGCGAACTTCCACGGAGACCGCGTGCCTTCTTTGAATTCGAAGGCCGGAAGGGGAAGAGGAGTCTTCGGTGTTGGAGGTTGCGTCACGCGCTCTGGGGAGGAGGAATGTGCG
This sequence comes from Dalbergia oliveri, assembly GCA_030441495.1. Taxonomy (NCBI): domain Eukaryota; kingdom Viridiplantae; phylum Streptophyta; class Magnoliopsida; order Fabales; family Fabaceae; genus Dalbergia; species Dalbergia oliveri. Next base: position 14,503,993 of record JAMLFY010000008.1, read on the forward strand.
GGTGTTGATTCCGCTGGAGAGGCACCTGTGTTTTCCGGTTCCGGTGACGAATCTGTTTCCTGAAAAAAAAAACGAAAAAGGTGTTAAACGACGTAGCATTGGAATGAAGTGGTTTTCGAGAGTGAGGGTGGATGATGAATTAGTTTACCGGAGGCGCGGAAGAAGGAGGGAGTGTTTTGGCGGAGTAGGTGAGTTTCCCGGCGAGGATGTGGTGACGATCGAAGATGTGAAGGAAGCCCGCCATGCAACCCATCTGCTTCTCAATCTGTTTCTCCAGGTTCTGCTCACGCGCTATTCCCTCGTCATTCTCACTCTTTCTTTCTCTCACCCTATTATTTGTTCTCTCACTGTGAAGTGTGTAATGTGAAGCCTCCTTAAGCTTCTTCCATTTTCTCTCAGACTCAGAGGTCTTTTATCTGGGACTCCCGCTTTTCGCCTCTTTAAACACCAGAGGGAGGGACCAGTCCAGCTCTATTGAGTGAAAAACTGAAAATGATGCTTTTGCCCTTCACTTCCCACCTAAATGACCAAAATCATATAATAACAACTATGACGCACGAGCACAGAGATATATCAAATTTAAAAAATTCAAAACAATATATATATATAATTTTTTTTGTATAATTTTTTGGTTATTTTTTGTTTGAATTTTTTTTATCTAATTAATTTCTTTTTTTTTTTTTTGTAATGAAGAATTTTTAAAATAAACCCAACAACATAGATTCAACTAATAACTAGTTGATTTTGGCTAATGTTGGTATTAAAAATTTGAAAAAATAAATAAATAAACCAATTGCGTGTCTAGCTGTGTCCAAAATTAAAATAATATCAAGCTGTGTTGAGTGTCCAAGCTCAAAAAAATGTTTTAATTGGATGCGTACACGTGTCCAACATATATGGGGTATTGTCCAATAGGATGGACACACAAAAATTAGTGTATCTGCTTTCTTACCAATAACAAAAACAAAATATATGCTTGGGAAAATAATAATCCATACTGTTTTTAATTTTTTTCTGAAAAATGTTTTTTTCCTATGTTAAACCCACAAATACGCCTTTCAATTACTCACTAAATTGTGAATTTTATTTAATAAAATTTCTATGGTTGGAATTGTTTGGCTTAAGTTTTAGTAGCACAGGAAAAATGAAAAGCGAGCGCCTGCTTTACTATAATTTATTAATAGTATTATTTATATTTACAATATATAACATATCATATCAATACGTTTTCATATATCTTTAGATGAATGTAAAATTCAAATTATATAAACTCATATTTCATTTAAGGATAAATATAAATGTGTTGATATAATGTCTTATAAATTATGAGTATAAATTGTGTTTCTCATACTTTATACACTTTACACTAGCAACTAGCACTAGTAAGTGCAGGTCCAGGTCTTTATAGTGGAACCACGTGCACCATAGCCACCGTGGGCAGTGCTCTCTACCTACGTGCCACAAAATAGGCGCCTTGATTTTTGTGTCGTTGTACTTAACAAAATGGTAAATTAATTACAACGAAAAGAAAAATTCATAGCCGTTGATGGTGTAGACCTGACGATGAGGCAAGCATCAAATTGGAGGCACGAGGATCTGAAAATGTTGGTAACTTGTAGTACTGACTTAAAGCAAATGCCACTGAACTGAATCATTAGCACAAACAGCGAGGGAACCGGAGTAAGTGGAGCAATGTGGCGGTAGCATGAGCGAGGGTGAGAGAAACCCAGCCCATTGAAGATAGAATTATATTATTTATATTTTGAGATATTACATTAACTTATTTTTAAATTATTATTAGATAGAGAGTGAATCTTATATAGTAAGATCCACATTCTATTTTATATTAGATAAAAAGTGAGTCAATATAATATTTTATATTAAATGAGTATATATAATTTTTTTTTCGGGAGATACCAAGGCAAATGCCATCAAACATCACAAGGGGCATTCTTATCTAACATTCCACCGCTTCCTTTTACATGATTTTTCCCCCTTATTAATTAATTAAATTTTGCAATAGTTTCATAATTTTTTGTTTAAGAAAGAAAAGCGGTGAAGTAGTCAATCATGTCACCGCTTCACCAGCACTAACACTAACATTAACGAACGCATGCTTGGAAATCGGAGTAGACCATCCACGTGGCAATGCCATTCTGTTCCACGTGGGAGGAGTGAGTGACCGCGAATTTTTTGAGTGAGGAGACGAATGACCAGATCAGAGGGGTGCCACAGTGAGGAAGGATAAAGGACAATTCTAACCGCTCACATAAGATTAGACAGAATCATGCGATTCAAGTAATATTCGAACTGATCACCAAATTACATTCACAACATGGTGTTTCCGCAAGCCATTGCATATGTTAATCCCAAAACCAATTTAAGAAAATGAAGAAAAAAAAGGGCCGAATAAAGCGGCTGAGAGGGTCATGAAAAGGACTCACATTGATGAGTTTCTTCAGTGGTAGAGATTTAACTAGTTATATGGCCATGAGCAAAATAGAAATATATATGGCCAAGAACAAAATAATAGTGATTGTGAATAAATGGCTTCCGTAGGTGACGGGGACGCTGGGTAAGTTTTGGGCACACCATTGAATGAAGTTAGGAATGGAGGGAGGGAGTGAATTAAAAACACGTCAAATCGGTGAGTTATTTCACTGCTGTCTTCATCATAATTAATTATTAACTGCTGCCTGTTGATAAATGTTGGAAAGCGATGTTTCTACTCGTCCGATCTCAAGCGTGCTAGCTGCACCTCTCCAAATTACCTCTTTTTTCTAGTTTGTCCTGTTTATGCACTGGAGTGAAAACTCTTTTTGGGTTGTGCTATGGCAAAATTAATCCAAATTTGAAGCAAGAAATTCATATAAAATTCGACCGTCATGCACAATTGTGTACATTTATCTGGGGATTGGTCTTGAAAGCACTGGCTCCCATATTGTAATTGAGCACAAGATGGCCTAACATTCCAATATCGCTAGCTTAAGTTCTACGTAAATGTTTATGGGTCTTTGAGTAGTGAGTACTGTACTTGTTAGTTCTTTATTTCAGCGCCCGAATGGAAATCATATCCAACAGTATCCACTTTGGGGATTCATCTTTCCCCTAATTATCTTGTTGGGAGATTCCCTCTTTATAATTTGTTATTAATATAACTTAGCTCTAGTAAGCTATGCCTACGAATATGTGATTTATATATGAATGTGATTGCTTGTTAATTCAATCAACCTGTTCACTGTATCTAAACAATTCTCTAGCTCATTTGCTTGTGTTTCAGTGCACGGTAATTTTATTTTATTTGATGGCATGCATGCAATCCGAGAAGATCACACCAATCGGAACTCAGAAAGCAATTTATAGCATGTTTTATCTACTACGCTGCAATTAATCCAACAGAAAAAAATCCATAATTAACGCTGTTAACAAAAGGGCAACTTGTCATGCAAATTGATTCTTGTTTCGAAAAGGGTAAGCATAGGAAGCGTAACTAACTAACTTCCATTAGCCCCATACGCCAATATTTGTAAGCCTAGGCACGAGATACTAAATCCTCAATTGGAGCACCAGCGCGATTAATTGTGCTCGATGTCGAAGGATTCTAACTTCAATCTAACTAAGTTGCTTGAGAAAAGCAAATTAAGCATGATCGATTTGCATTTTCTCACTTCAGATATTATATACAATTTCTCTCTAGTACATCATATCTGCAGACGTTGGATGTCGTCAGCTTGAAAGGAAAACCAAAATCTGGACCACCATTGTATGGGTGGTATGCTAAAATAACAAATCCATAATCACATGAAATAATACCCACAGTATACTCTACAATCTCCATATTGTATGACCATATATCGAGCAATTACAATGACGTTATTTGCGAAAGCTCACTGATTGCCTTAAGGACCCCTCAATAAAGCGTCTTATCTGATCTACCCCAAGTTAGCGGAAGCATCCATTGTGGTCGCAGGTATTGATTCCTTGAAAAGTTGATCATAATCCTTTTTTCACCTCATAGCGGTCTAAGCCAAAACTGTCTCCTTCAATTTCACAGCCTCGTATATACTAATGTATAGTGATAAGAGAAGCCCGAAGATGTATATCATATCAAATTGATTTTTGAATTCCATTTTATTGGGACGCATAGACACTCAAGAGAAAAAAGATAGGAGTCGAAGAGAGAAGTTGGAAGAAAAAAAAGTGATGGATTCTATATATTTTTGTGTGTTGGATATTAAATGTCTTGAATGTTGTGGGGTTTGGTTAAATTGTTGTATATCCCATGTGGATTGTCCTATGCACTGCACATATATATTAAGAAGCAATAAGATAAAATAAGATACTGATGTGATGTGTCTATGCAAAGATGGAATATGAATAACTCATTATTGACCCAATAATAATTATTGGTCCAAGGCGTAGCATTGGAACTGCTATATATGTTGGCTATTTTTTGTTTACCGATAGTTTGAATCCCTCTCACTCCGTAATCCAATATTGATACTAGGAAACAGTAAAATTTTGAAATTTAAGATACGGATAATATATATATATATATATATATATATATATATATATAGTTATTAAATTTAAAGTGATATTATCAATATGTTATTAAATTTATTGGACTTCTTATCATAACTAAAGAAAACATAAAATATATATATCAATAAAATTTTATGGACAAACAAACTTGTAAAATCATCCAAAAAATTAATTTTGACACATATTAAAATATCAAAATACCGATATTGATATCAGATGTGATATGTCTTAAATATGAATACGTGGATCATGAAATATCAGTAATATAGTATATAACCAATTGCTCTGCCTAAATGGCCCTAGCTATTGGCCTCTTATCACCACTCTGTTCACTCTTTCTAGTTACATTAATTTTTGGTCTAATAATAATAATAATTTTTTTTTAAGTAACAATAATTAATAATGTTGATGTATATATATGTAGGTTGTGAAACAAAAATATATAACACCTTTCTGTCACCTTTCTTCTCCTTTATTCCAATCACATGTATATTTGATATGCATAATCAGGACTCTTATACTTTGTTGCATGGATATAGAGAGTGAAGGTATGAAAATTTTGGAAAAAATGGAGTAAATACATTTATATGTATAAAAAATTAAAATTTTATAAATTTTATGCGATGAAAACTAAAATTTTAATATAAAATAGGCAAAAATTATTCAATATTGTATTCTAATTTTTTTTAAAAAAATAAATTTTTATGGGGGAAGGGTTAAGACTCAATGAAATTAAAAAAAGAAGGAAAAAAAAGTATACAAAAGTCCATTAGATAGACACACCTAAGCTCGGTATACATACCTCTTGCGCACCAACCATACCCATCGTACCCAAATTCTTTTTTTCAAAATAGAGTCATCAAGTACGTATCCAAGGTACTAACCCTATGCATACTTAAGCGTACCCAATGTATACCTTACACAAAAAGTACCTGGTACCAATACTTTTGCAAAATAGAGTACCCATGTTTTATAGCTCATATTTCACAACCGAACAAAGAAATCTTATCCTAGCTCCAAAAAAAAAAAATCATAAATCTACATAACTACATATACATGCAACACTATAGTAGTTACATTTCGAATGTTATATATGACTATCTAAGTAACTGTTTCTTTTTTAGCTAAACTAAAATATATGTTTATGCTAAAGTAGCTGTTTGCAACCAATTTATCACATCATCACTTAAAATTTAAAGGACGAAAATAACTTTTAAAAGAAAGGAAAAGAAAGAAAAGAGTAGTTTATAGTATATGAATATGGGTGGATTTTTATGGTGGACCTCTTATCTTTGGGTCCATCATGGACACCATATTATTAACCATTGGATCAAATCATCCAACAAAAATGGTAATCATCCAATAACTAATAATAAGGGGTTTATGATGGGCCTAAAATTTGAGGTCCACCTTATAATATTTTGCCATGAAGGTGGTAGGAAATTAGAGCTAGGTTCTAACCTTGAAACTCTTTCCTTCTTAGCGAGAAATTATTGTATACACATGGAGTACCACCTAAATATATTTCATATCTAATAATAAAATATTATTTTAAATAAAATGTAATTAAAGGTGGATCCAAATTAAAATATGATCTTTGTATTATTAAATATGAAACATATTTTCATGATGCAAAGCATAGTAAGAATTTCTTTTTCTTTGGCTTGCACATATTCATTAAATCTCCTAACAAGACCTACTACACCGTTTTACATTCTTCCCTAATGTTATGTCATTTTAATTCGTGTCATAAATATATTGGTGAAATCAACTCAATCTAGTAATCACGCTTGCACCATTGGTTCAGCCTTAAACGACTTTGAGATATTGGTATTCCCTAAGGCCATTGCTCAGGTGCCAAAGGCAATTAGTGCTTTTGGTGCATATGGCACTATAAAATTGATCAGTGCCTTTGGTGCCTATGGCACAATAAATTGATTAGTGATACAGGGGTAGAAATACAAAGACACTAAAAACATAAATCTATTTCATGGTGGAGACATGAATAAGAGATAGAAAATTTTGCTATCCCGAGAGAAAAACATATTTTTTGTACCTCCAAGAAGTGGGGATAGGATATAGAGACATAAATTTAATATCATTTTTCAATAATACTTCTATACATGTGTATTATTTCCCAATGTGTCCTCACAAAGGTGGTGGTGTATGGCGGCAGCCTGCCGGTGCCATAGGTACCATAGGCATTGATCGGCCTAGGCACCAGAGTAGCCACCATTATTCCCTAAGTGTGGGAGATTGTTTTTAGTTGTATGGTTTGATTCGCTTTTGCCATAGATGGTTAAGTCTAGGCGATCAACTTGTGTACTATTTATGGTGGTTAGTTTCACATTGTTTGCTTTTGCTTTGAGTGGTTAAACATGGTTATAATTAGGCTTATGCTCTTAGCTAGTGGTAAAATTGTTGATATATAGTTTGATGATTGGTTGTTGTCACAAATTAGGACTTCTGCACCAAGTGATCTTTGACCAATGTTTATATAGGCGAGTCAACTCCCTTCAGCTTTGATTTCACCATTTGATTGTGATAATGAGCTTGGAAACACTAAAAGATGTGTTATGGATCTCATTTGTCACCAACTTTCAACATCTTCAGCTTCTGCTCCTTTTACAACATTTGTCATTATATTGTACGTTGATCCCAAGCTGAGGCCGAAGATGTTAAAGTACACATACTTTAGCTTGTAGAGTCTATTCAAGATGTTATTATCTTAGTTAGATAGTTAGGAATTAGTTATTAATTAGTTGCTATCATGAACCTATCTTGACATTGGTCGTATAATTAACCCACCTCTCATTTTCTAATTCCATTTAGGAAGTTTCGGTTTCCATTTATTATTTTAATTTATCTGCTGTGCATGGATTTTAACCACAAAAAAAGGGATAACATGAATTAAACTCTAAGCCACTTGGTTAATTATAGAAACTTTGATACAATATCATGAATCATCTTTTTCAAAAATTTAAACTATTGGCTATTGACACATGACTAATTTTGTGTGTAACATATTTGTTTCATCTACTTGCTTAAAAAAGGAGAAAGTATTTGCGAGTGTGTTTATGTTTCCCCAAAAAATGCTGTAAAAATGATACGATAAAGAAGTGTAATGTCATACCGGATAGAGTGTTGTGTACCACACACTAGATGTTTACCCATATTTATAAAGTGTATCTAAATGCTACGTGTGGTGAATGAATTTAATCGTACTTCTTAATATGGCTAAACTCCTAATGTGTGATATACCACACTTCATCTAGGGTACAACTAAAGATCCGAGACTCAAACATGCATGTAAATGCGCATCAAGATACACTTGTCCTGTGCTAACAATTTTCCCGACTATTGTTCCCAAATATGAGGTTAGAGGTCACACTATATAAGGCGAGAAATTTTCAGATGCTTGATGGAAGATAAAAATAGGATAAATAGGATAATAGTCTCATTTGTAAATCATGGAAGTAAATTGTTAGTAAAAGGCTTCTTTTCTTGGCAATTCTCTCTATCTTCTCATATTCTCTCTTACTCTCTATTATCCCAAATTATACACACATCAAAATGATGCTTTCATTGAGAGATTCTTCCATTCTATTGGAAAAATCACTCACTTTCAAAGAGAAATTACCTTTGTTTGATGAGATCAAAGGTTATTGGTGGGCAATTTGTGCGGACAATTTGGAATGCCAAAGGAACATTTAAAGCCCAGAGACTCCTGGAAGCGGAGAACGCTTTCACCAGCGAAGCTCTAAAATAGTTTCGGCTATGGAGGCAGCATAATCCAATTGCGGCATGGATGACCTTTAAAATGGCATTTCTCCATCGCTATTAACCAAATTTCTGGACGTCCTACCAGAAATTTTACAGAATGAAGTCTCAGATTTGGATCTTAAATGGGAAGAAGAGAATTTACAATGCGAGCAAATCATAGATCCAGATCATCAAAAAATTCAACCAACCAAATTTCAACAACAAAATTATGTATCAGAGCCTCCATAGATATAAGAGGTGGAGCTTGCTCTTCGAGTAGCAACAATCCATATCTAAACGCAAAGGATCTACTCATGGTGACAAACCTTTCAAGAAAGGAGGAAGCCAACGACGATGGAGAACCACCACCACTGGAAAAGGATGGTTGCACAAGAAACCTTCACATTTAGAACCAGATGATCTTGACACTCTAGTGTTGAAAGAAATGAAAATGGCCGCATGTGGTTTCTCAGATGAATAACAAAGGCCAGGATGACTCAAGTTTCCTCACTAGCGGTTCAGGTGAACAACTCGTGATGGTGGTTCCACATGCGGAGAAGATGGATGTTGCCGCTGTGACGTTCCCAAGCGTAGGCAAGTTCGATTGGCATTCCCAGCGCTCAAACGGTTAGGCATTGGCATTGTTGCTACTCAATGGAGAACAAGGGTGGATGATGGTTCAGGTTCCAACCGCAAAAAGGGTGGGGCTTATCCAGCGCATGACAACTGCAAGTCCTCGTGGGTGGTGGTGAAATGTGAGGAAGGTGCTGGAGCATTGCCTGTGCTTTAAGTAAGGATTTGGAAGGGCAAGGTGGCCAGGCAACACCTCTCCAATGGTCTGAGTTGAGTCAAAAACTTTGGGCCCAAAGCAAGCCCAGTTCCTTATTACCTCTAAGCTATTTAATAATGATGAGCCAAGCCTAACTCAACAGCAAGCTTATAGAAATAGATTTTCTACTTCTTCAAGGCCCAAACAATATTTTTGTCAGTCTAATTAGGCAATGTGACCTTGGTGGAAATTAATTGTATATGGTAGGTTGTTTAGTAGTCTCATTTATATTTTAAGAAATTTACTAAATATAATTAGGAGTTTAATTGTTGTGTTTTCATTTTTTTTTCCTAGCAACCTTGAGTGCAAGGTTGATTTGAAGGGAGGGTAATAATGGAAGATAAAAATAGTATAAATAGGATAATAGTCTCATTTGTAAATTATGGAAGTAAATTGTTAATAAAAGACCCCTTCTCTCTTGGAAATTCTCTCTATCTTCTCCTATTTTCTCTTACTCTCTATTATCCCAAATTATACATGCATCAAATTGTGCTTTCATTGAGAGATTCTTCCATTCCAATGGAAGAATCACTCACTTCTAAAGAGAAATTACCAGTGTTTGATGGGATCGAAGGTTATTGGTGGGCAATTTGTGCAAGACAATTCAGAATACCAGAGGAACACCTGAAGCCCAAGACGCGGAGTAGAGAACGCTTCACCGGTCAGCTTTAAAATGGTTTTGGTTATGGAGGTCTTTTACTAACAATTTATTTTCATGAATTACAAATGAGACTATTATCCTATTTATACTATTTTTATCTTCCATCAATACTCTCATACAAAAAGTAGATGAAATTATATTAAAAATACTGTGAATGTGAAAAATAATAATCTCGTACAAAGTTGGTATATTAAAATATGAATATTACCGAGTAGAAGTGTATAACTCTTTATTATTTTAAAAGCGCGTATGAGAATTTCTATATTGGTACGTAGTGCCAATTTCCAAACAATTAATTGGCAATCAAAGTAGGTTTTTATAGGTTAAAGGTGCATTTGTTGCTGATTTTTTAAATAAAAAATTACTTTCGTTAAAGTTGATGTGAATAGTGTAATGTCCGATGACAAGGCAAGGAGTGATCGCTGGTGCTAAGAAGGCATGAACAAGGAACTTTAGCAAGGCCTCTAAGCGAAGGGTACATGGATGAGCGATTACACACCAGAATGAGAGGGATCATGAAGTTGTATAGGTATGAGACTATATAGTTGATGATAGCTTATATGAATTGATTGGTACTAACTATGCCAACAAAGATACATATTCTTTGGTAACCCATCACGAAAGAATTCACGGTGAACGTGTTTGACTTGGAGCAATTTTGGATAAGTGACCTCTAGGAAGTTTTCTCAAAAAGCGTGTAAGTGAAGACAAAGCATACTGAAAAACTCGTGTTGCTTTGTGGGGATAGTCGATTCCATAAAGCAACATGGGATGTTACAAATGGTATCAAAGCCTAAACCTCTCCAAGTACGGTATGGTTAAGGGACGAACCAAGCCGAAGCTGGTGGACATGTAACGCCCATGACGAGGCAGGAGTGATCGGGTGAAAGAAGACATGGATAAGGAGCTCCTGGCAAGACCTCTAGCGAGGGGATGAATGAACCGATTACACACTAGAATGAGAAGGATCCTAAGGTTGTATAGGTATGGGACTAGACAGTCGAGGATAACTTATATGAATTGATTGGTACTACCTATACCAACAAAGATGCATATTCTTCGGTAACCCATCACAAAAGAACTCCACGGTTAGCATGCTTGACTTGGAGCAATTTTGGGATCAGTGACCTCCTGGAAGTTTTCTCAGGTGTGCGTGAGTGAAAAAACATATGAAGACTCGTGTTGCTTTGCGGATAGTCGTCAATCCATAAAGCAACATGAGATGTTACAAATGGTATAGAGCCTTAATCTCTCCAAGTACGTGTGGTTAAGGGACGAACCAGCGGAAGTGGTGCATGTAACGAGAGAAGGCAGGAGTAATCGTCTGAAAAGACATGTACAAGGAGGCTTCTGCAAGACCTCTAAGCGAGGGGTACATGAATGAACGATTACACACAAGAATGAGAGGATCTGAAGGTATAGGTATAAACTATACAGTTGAGGATAAGCTTATATGAATTGATTGGTACTACCTATGCTAACAAAGATGCATATTCTTTTCGGAACCCATTACGAAAGAACTTACGTTAATGTGCTTGACTTGGAGCAATTTTGGATGCGTGACCTCTGGAAGTTTCTAGAAGCATGTGAGTACAAAGTATGCTAAAAACTCGTGTTGGTTTGTGGAGGTAGTCGTTAATCCATAAAGCGGTATGATGTTACAAATGGTATCAGAGCTTGAACCTCTTCAAGTACGAATCGGTTAGGGGACGAACCAAGCGGAAGCTTACGGGCATGTAATGGTTGGAGGCAGGAGTGATCGGTCATAATCATGGACAAAAAGTGGCTCCTAGCAAGATCTAAGTAGAGTGGTACATGAATGACTGGTTACAACTAGAAATAATAGGAAGCCTAAGGTTGTATAGGTATGAGACTATATAGTTGAGAATAACTTATATGAATTGATTGATACTACCTATGTCAATAAATATCATTTCTTTCGGAAATCGTACAAAAACTCTACGATTCACGTCCTGACTTGGAGCAATTTTGGATGCGACTTCTTGAAGTTTTAAGGTGAGTGAGAACGAATATCCTGAAAAACTTGTGTTAGTTTGTGAAGACAATTGTTAATTCATAAAGTGGCATAGGATGTTACAAATAGTTTGTATAAAAAGTTTATAAAAAATTTGAAATAAATGCATCCTAAATCAATAAGACTTTGTAGCTAAAAAAGTAACATAGGAAAATGAGATAAAAACTACTATTTAATTATGTCCAATTCAATCTAATATATAGAATTATACAGTACTATTTCGCCTTCATAATTAATTCATATGGTATTTCAACTCTCGGGAGAAATTATGTGCGCAAACAATAAAAGCCATATTTTATCTGGTGATGGGTCTATTAACATAGACTAGCATTTTATTTTTATTTTTGAATCAGAGTAGAAAGTTCTAGTATATAACTACAAGTTCAACGTCTCATATATAAGAATATTTATCAAAGAAGATTGTGATGATATCCCGAAATAATTGGTCAATATGTCTTTAAATAGAAGTTTGATGGAAATAAATTTTATTACTATGATTGTGTCTAAATGTGTTGAAGTGGTCTGTGTCTATGGCATTTAATTTCTCGTTAGAATATGGTTGAAGCAACTAGCAACTAGTTGATTGGCGCAGGAACAGATATAGGAATAGCGAATCAATTATGAAAGAGAAATGGGATTCTGATTCCTGTATCTGAGGTTCAGTAGTTGGACCACTTTGAAGACTGTTATTCCCCTCCCCAATTCACATGGATACTTTGTTTTCTTTCATGTATGTGCAAATTGTTCCTTGTATCGATTTATCCTTGGGCATATTTTACGCCAGTCGTCGCAGCAATGTTTTAGCCCTAGGAATCTATTTATTAGCTTGCGTTACATAATCAAGCCAGAGGCACATTGAAGCAGTTCTGACCTCAAGTACAACGCAAAGCTGAAACAAGCTAAGAACCCTCAATGCCCACCTAGCTATCAACGAATACTGCTATTCGTGTAGTTTTTTATTTATAATTTTCTAGTTGATGTGTGTAATTAATTAAATGACTATATTTGAATTTATGTAAACTTATTTTTTTAATCCGAGAAAAAAGGTACTAGCTAATACAGTTAATCGTGAATAATAACCAATATTAGAAATTAAATGTGCGTGTAATGTTATTCTTTGATGGTTCGACTTCAATAATACATGAATGATGTATTGGTATCTGTGTCCAAACAGAGAATCTTCAACATGACAAGGATAGTTAGGGATAATTATAAGAATTAAGAGACTATGTATCCCACCATGTTCTAAGAAAAGGGAAAATCAAGAAAATAGTTAAAGTTCTTCATGTGCACGAGTACTTGGCATGCTTGCCATCTGGTGAAAATAAAGGTTAAATCATAAACCTGTAGAGAATTTGATTCCATTATATGGTCACCAAATGAATCCGTGGCAGTTATGAGAATAGAAGACGTATTATATAATTAAGCATGACCTAATCTAAAACAACAATCAATTTTGGAATATTCAAAAATTAATGAAAACAGTCTCCAAACAATCACATGCCTATGCCCAGTAAAGGGGAAATAAAAGAACCAAAAATATGATGATAACTGATACGAAGGAAGAAAAGATATATCTAATTATCTATGCACATGATATGCGGGAGAATAAAGTAGTTTGTTTTTCTTGGAGACCATGTTCTTATCAACTCCTCGATCAGGAAAGTCTATTCAACAAGGTTTTTCCGCCATCCAACGGTTGGAAAATATTTATTCCATAAGTTTGAAAAAAAATAAAAACAAAGAAAAATCATTGCTTAGAAAGAGTTTAATTTCGATTGACATTCAATCTATAAACTGAAAAGGTGATAGCGAATTGAACTTATTAAATTAAAGCTAGGGAAATTTATGAAAACTATATAATTTAATCGAATCAACTATTGTGATAAGCTTTAAAAATAGCTAGAATTCATATATCTTATGTCGGAGAATCCTTCGGGTTAGTAGACTCGTTAGATTAATTAGTTTAGCTGGCTATAGCATTGACTAGGTATAAATTTCATTCTTTAGATGAAATAAAGATAATCTAGCAGAACTAAGGACATGCCTCTTGTATGATTGAGATCACCTACTGTAGGGAAAAAAGTTTAGCTAGCGCTAAATAAAAATGAAATAGGATCTGACTAGGTTTAGTTATTATACAGTGAAACTAGCACAATAGTATAAACAAACAATTTCGGCGTGTGTTGTTCTTGTTTTCCTTCAACGACAGGCAACTAGCCAATAATGTGGGTGTTCTAGTATACTAGCTGGAGCTTGTTTTTGGCTCGTTCTTCCATGCAGTTGGTGGATAATTATCTTTAATGAAACTATAAACATTGATTAATTTATTAAGCCAAAGAGGAGGAGAAATTAATCTAGAAATTAAAGTGTATGTGATGCAGAGGAAGGAAAATAATTATGCCTAACGGTCCTTTTTACAATATGATATGTATGTGCCCGGCAAAGGGTTACTACCCCATTTTACTACTAATTTGCTTGGGACGCGTACCAATTCATGTGGCCGAAAGCGGTGACCTTTCTCATCGATAATAGCCAACTCTCACATGTTCCTCTCTCTCTATGTGTCAGCTTACTGGGGCACTTCATTGGAGGCTGAGAATAACATGGCTTTATCAGTTTATCTATATATAGTTCATGTAGAACTTATTGGTTCATGCACATTATTCATATATATATATATATATATATATAGTCCATAGTGGGTTATATGCTCTTTAGTCACTTAAATCCAATAAGATTTTAGTGAGATTAAAGTCCAAGAATATGGCCCATGTGGTTAGGGCCTCTACTTCACCATATAAACTAATCTTTTCACCCTCTGCCTCACTAATGTTTTTCATCAGAAAGACACCTAGAGGCAGCGTTCATCATCTGAACGTTGCCACAGCCACTCCATCCCCGAGAGATAGTCTGAAGATCTGCCAAGAGCCTATACCGATCGTGAAGCTTTCAGTTCACTTGTCCTTCCAGGTAATCAAAACAATGAAGGTTCTATTTTTTACGTCGCGTCAATACGATGCGCTTCGCGTTTCCGTCGATAATCCTACACATAGTCCATATACATACACACACCATACTCATACAAAGGCTCGTGATGATGGTCAAGTCTTCCACCTGCTATAATCATATGTGTTGAAGTTTCCCATGAATTTTATTATAAATAAATTTTAAGTTCAGAATGCCAACTCTTTGCATTTTTATTGTAAAAGCTGATGTACGATGATGCAATATATCCACGTTTAATTTCTTGAACCAAATGAGTTCTGAATTCCTAACCTAACTCAATATACACAGAAGAGAAGATAACAGACAAAATCACAAAAACTACTCTCTAACAAAAAGGGTTCGCATCACATCTCTTGCAAGTGCCACTTGCAGAGCTTGGGGTCGAGCTTCACTGCTAAAAATACTCGCAAGTCGCACCAAATTAAATATTGTGTGCACTCGCAGCAATTGTTCTAATGCCAATTGCTAAGAGAAACAGAATATTATGCACACTATTAAAGTCTATGACTAAATAATTTAGTAGTGTACTTTCACAATTAAGCAATTAAACTTAAATAAAATCAGTTGGTGGTTCATGTATCAAGCTTAAATTAAACAAATTAAGACCAACTAATCCATGTAGAAATTAAGTATAAGGAAATTAAAGGTTTAGATTTATAAGGGGGTTTTCAGAATGGTGTGCAGGTGGCCGGCCTGCCGCTGCCGGCCACTACAACTTTATTCATTTTATCATGCTAATTGCATTCTGATAAAGGCACGGGCGGTGCACTTTGAAGACTTGAGAATCGAGACAGAGCAATAGTGTACTAGCTAGTTTAGTTTATAGTTCAGGACAAATGAAGAGATGCGACCATAAAACTTCGACCAGTGTTTTTTTTCATTTTCTGGCTGTGCACCCTTATACAAAGTTACAAGTACTATTCCACCCAAAAAAAAAATAGTTACATGTACTATTGCTAAGTTGGTCACTTCGTTATGGCCTTCATTTTCAAAAACGCCAACCCCCCATTTTTGCTGAAGCTTGAGAGTGAGATGTTTTGTTGTTTGCATAACTAATGTGAAGACATATGTATTTTCATCTCATTAATACTAGCTTGTCTTGAATAGATATTGAAATATTATTAAAAAAAAAGAGTTTTATTTTATGTTATTGATCAAGAATTTTAACCCAAAAATGAGTTTTAAAGAATGAAGGGAGAAACTGAATTTGGGGAGAAAAGTAATGCATAAGGCCTTACCCGAATATGTATCCCGTATTAAATTTGTTTGCGATCAAAATCATTTCATATTGTTCTTACTTACTACCATGTTAGTAGTTACTAGTTAGATTTCAATTCACTTCAACAGCGGGAACACAATTTCGTTAATCTGTCTACTCCCTAATGAACATGCCTGTCCACCATTATTTCTATCACAGGCATTTATTACTCACACTACGATCATACACAATGTCCAATTCAACTACACCATTATAACTTTTCTGCCCTATCAGTCGCTCCTGCTTGCCTGAAAGTTCCATCTCCATCACATGATCCAACCATATACATACACCATCATTGCTTTTTCAGTTTTCACTGTCACATCCACATATACATGATTTTCTAAGACTCATGTCCCGTATATTACAATGATCTCCCATGTAATTTGATCAAATTCACTCCAACTCTTGTCTATTTATTCGGATAACACTATACTCCTTGAAATGCACTATTCATTGTATAATCGAGAAGAAGACGGTGTAATAAGTTTATAAATTCAAGAAAGACTGGTATAATGATTTCACAAACTCAGAAACCTGCGAGCTAATTTTATAAAAAGAAATGAGTTATGATAAATTTCACCAAATATTAGAAAAGAACGTTGTAATTTGCCCTTAGAATAGGAAAGAGTTTAAACATTCTTGATTAAATAAATTATATTGTAATCTTAATTTACTAAATGATCTAAACTAACTGCACCTTATTTCCTCACTTTAAAAATTAATTCACCTTCAAAAACTTTCCTTCTTTTTCTTTTTTTTGTTGGCCGTGTCAAAAAATTTCCTTTATTCCTCTATCTTTATCAGCCAACGCCGGTTACCAGTGCGGAGATTCGAGAAGTTGGTGGAGCTGCAAGCATTAAGATCTTGTGGATTCAGCCCATTTAAAGGAAAAGTACTCAAAAGAAAATGACACCCTAATGAAAGGCCTGCAATAATGGCGGCCCATAAGACTTACTCTCTTGTCAATTTCATTGCCCTTTCCAATTAGCTCTCTGCTAAAGATGGAGCCAGCCTGCCAGGTAACACTCAAGATGAAATGAAGGTCATCATGATTAAGACTGAGAGCATCCACTCAGAACCAGAGGAATTTAATGGCAAAAATCCAAACATAAACCATTTGAAAGCAATTCTCTAAAAGGGTGATAAAAGAAAAAAGGTGGACGCTTGATAAATAATCCATTAATAAATCATTTTTTTACCACGTCTATGATAACAAATTTCACAATGTCAAACAAATTTTCCTTTTGACTATAGAATTATGAACATTTTCTATATTTTTGCTTTGCCAACCCCCAGACAAATTATCGTTCTCATTCAGGCCTTTCCATATGCCTCCTCTTTCAAACTAATACTTCTCAGTTGGATACAGTAGAATAATGTGATTATAAAAGAATGTTGTTCAATCCAGCAACTTTTCTTAAGCAACAAAGTAAGAATCCATTAAAGAATTATTGTACATGGTAATATAATGCCATCAAACATTTCCTCGGGTTCCAGAGTCACTGTTATGCAGAAAGTATAGCATTAGATTGTAACGCAAGGTTCTACTTATGTGTGCTTCAAATCAAAGTATCAAACATCTACATTCGTGTGGATCCTGAGGTCCTTCAAACCATCTATCCCATAACAGGTTGACAGGTCCATGTATTCTGTTATCAGAGAAAACTAATGATTATGCATTACAACTACAATGAAGAAACAACATAAATATTTAGGTGATAGAGGTTTACTCAGGAAGAAGAGGATCAGGCCTACTTTCCATGTTTTGCATCAATCTGCAGTATGTCAAGTGAAATTGTTTAAGCCATATAATCATATTGTAACAAAAGCACATGAGTAATAAGATAAACTTCTAAGCCATACTATTATTTAGTAGAATATGCTAAGAAAACCATGCTTTAAAGCCGCATTCAACCGACAAGTTGACAATGGATCCATAAAGTGAGAAATTTCTATTTAATGTCTGGCAAATGGGCCAACAAGAATTCACCAGTTTCAAATGCTGGAAATAAGTCAATTTAAAATCATTATATGAACAATTTATCATGATTTTCTTTCACAAAGAAGAGCAAAAACCGATGAGTGCTTACTCTGTGCATATGGTTGACACATTTTCTGTTTTCTCAAGCTCTTCCAATTCTTCCTGCATAGTATTCAAGAAAAGAGAAATTACAGAAAATGAATCAGGAATGAGAAAACAGAAAAGAAAACACTCAACTTTGGAAAATGGCCTAACATTTATTTAGGCAAATAGCAAGGAAGAAAAAGACCGTATTCAAACAGTCAAAATACTGGTTCAAAGGTTTAGAGATCCAAGGATTTAATTGGAATATAATAAAATATACATAAATATATATGCACAACAGAGGAGCAAATTAAATTATTGTAATATTTTCTAAAAATGAAAAACTATTATAACTGGTATATAATAAAATATATATTTAAATAAATATGTAAAAATACAAACTGAAATATGTCATAAAATAACTAAAAATTACATTAGACATTAGACATTCACACAACCCATATAATATAACATAGTTCATATCTTAATCAAAATAAACATTATTCATATGGATCAAATCTCTCTCAAGTATCCGGTTACAACTTTCAACAAAACATCAACTCACATACTCATAAGCAAGGTCCTGAAAATATATATTTATAATTCAAATAAATAAAAATTAATAACTAGGCAATAAACCTATATAAACCTAGCTATTAACCCAAAAGCCCAACAAAGACCTGGCTAAAAAAAACCAAACAATATTGTTGGCAAGAAAAGAAAAGAAAAATACAAAAATGTAGACCGACCAAACATAAAACAGAAGAAACTAATAGGTAAACCATAAACCGAATGGTAAAAAAAAACCAAGTAAGAACTAAACTAGGATGCCGCAAAGAGATGAGAGTTCCTTCGTCATCCACGCAAAGAAGGAAGAAGGTGAAGCAAATGCATGAAGCTCAAGGTGGTGGCCAAGGATCAGAGCTTGAGTTCAAAGTGGGAGAGGGCTTTGTGGATCTGATTTGAAGAGGAAGAACAATGGCCATGATGGTTTGGTGGTTCGGAAATCTGAGGTCGTGGCGGCTAGGCCAGTGACATTCATCACGCAAGAACGGGTTGGCCGCGTGGTTGTCCAATTGATGGTGATTGTTCGCTGTTCACAGTGGCTATGGTGGTGAAGGACTACCCCAGCACAAAACAAGTCTGAAGATGGGGTTGGCAAACAATTGTTAATGGCAAAAAGCTACCTTTGTTTTTCTTTTTGGATATTTGCTCCTGTCTTATGCTTCCCTGATCTTTGTTGCTGTGCTTGTCTGTGATCCCATTTTTTTTCCTTTTTTTTTAATTAATGGTAAAAATCGACCAACCACCCAAACCGGTCTGGTTCAGTCAGTTCACCGGTTTTTGAAGCGGTTTGATGCCGGTTTTTGAAACACCGGTTTTTTAGGCACCCGACCGACAACATGGCCGGTTTAGTTGGTCGGACCCCGGTCGGTCGGTTTTCTTAACAATGGCAAATAGAAAAGCAATGCAACAGAACCCATTATCAAGTATACATCTTTACGACGAGATAGCAAAATTTACAGGAACTAAAAGCTTAGAATAGCATGAAATATGGACAAGAAACTCTAGCCTCTTTGGTTTGAGTTTTCAGTTTTCCAGATTTTGTGAAGGAAATACTGAAAATTCTGAAAACTACAAATTTCAATTTTCAGTTTTCATTTCCAGTTTTCAATATTTCCTTCATAAAATCCTGAAAACTTAAAAACTGAAAATTGAAACCAAACAAGCCCTTAATTAAATTTATTTCCTAAAAAATTCTTAGAAATGCATCAAGCAGAAGGAATTGCACTGTAGATCAGGATGTTAAGCCCATTGACTTTAAAAGGTGACTTTGGCCAAATAAAACCAACAATTTCTCCCAATGTCAACTGGGATTTAAACTCATGACCTTATTTTGATACCACTTGTTAAGTGCTTATCACTAGATCAAAAGTTATAACCGATGACAATGATGCACCCTTATTTCTTTAAGGCTTTTCAAAACAAGCTCGCGCACTCATTAGAGGCACTATAAGCTGGGATGTTAAGCTATCAAATCCTCAATGTGTGAGATTGGCCAGATAAAATTGAAACTCTCCTCTTTTGGTTACTGTATTGTAACTTTTCTTCTCTCTCTTTTTTTTTTTGGTTCACTTTCGATGAAATGAAGGATGTAGCTAGGTGAATTTTCAAGCAGTTGACAGATTTCTCATCAGAAGAAACAATTCTCAATTAGACACGTTCTCCATCCACATATACTTCAACTTAGAATAGGCATTTTGCAATGGACTTTCCTTCCATATCCAATGGGATGATGATACATGCATTAGGCATCAAAATTAGATTCTTGTCAACTTGGGGTAAGCATCTAGTAACCCAGTAACCAAATCAAATGGGGGTTTCCAAGTCAAACAAAATCAGAGCAAATTTATCATCTTTACACATCCCATCTACAATGAGACCCTACTTGGCTACTTCCTTTCCAATCCAAAGTTGCACTATTTATAAATATTAGTCTCAGCCATAACACCAAGATTATAATATGATAATCTAATCTAAATTAACAAACTTTGAACTTGGGAACAAAGGGAGTGTCTGATTTGGACAACATAGGAAAAGAAAGAAAAAGGAAGCATGGAAAAAGAGGAGATGGATGGTGAAGACAAAGAAGAGAACCTCAAGGAATTTGGAGTCTTGTTCGAGACGCTTGAGTTCCGCGAGAATCCGATGCTTACCTCGTTTATCATTAACCGTTGGAACCGAAGAAGCAACTGCTACGCCTTCTTCGTCCGCGGACGACGCCGTTTCAGACGCCATCAGTGTAGTCAGTGTCGGCCACACTCATGCGCCAAAGGCCAAACACACACACACACACACACTGACACTAGTTGATGATGTTCATAAGATGTTCCGTACAACGTTAAAAATTCTCACCCGCTTCACTTTCACTTACAACACAACGGAAAGAGAGAGAGAAAGAAAGAGCTTCTTCACTCACAAGCTCAAGTGCTCAACTCTCTCACTCACTCTGGCAGGTTGCTTTCAATTCTTTCTTGCAAAAGCCCTTTTTTTTTTCTTTCTTTGTACACCTTTGCATTCATTCCTCCAATTCAAAAAGCCATCCCTTTTTTTCCTTTTATCTGTTTTTCCTGCCTTTTCAATTTTCGTGGGCACATTCACTCTCTTTTTTTCTAATTTTGATTCTCATGAAATGCATTTTAGTATTATCCTTTTCTGCAAACTATAGCAAGAACTAAATTTCTCTGTCTTAATATTTTTTTCTTTCTCTATCCCTCACTTAAAATTTGATTCCTGATTTTTTTTCTCTTACATGTAATAAATTTCATTGATTTTTTTTTGGTACGATCTTTTAGTCATTTTAATTTCTTCACTTTTAATATTTTTTAACCAGAATCCAATTTTAAGAAAGAGGGAAAAAACAATAAAAAAAGGGAACATAGATCCATTATTTGTGTGGATTTTATGAACACACTGTGGCACACACATCAAGTCTGAAATACATATTTGTCCGCTGTGATCGACCAAAGGAGTTAAAGAAAATTACGAATACTCTGTTTGCTAATGGATGCTTTATCTAGATATTTACAGATAAGAGATGCGAGTGTTTTTCTATCTCTCTTTTTTTTTTTTAATATTTACTGCCAATAGGATGATTAATGTCTTCTAGACGATAGTCACTTGAAAGGTAAGTTTTTAACTATAAAATATTTTTCATAAACACGTAAAAGACCAAATCTTAATTATATGCTTAAAAACTCAACTAACTACTAACTGTATTAAACCTCTCATAGTTTTTTCTTTCCTTTTCTTTAATTGGTAGAAAGATTGTAGATAAAATGTGAATGTGTGATCACTAATTAGCATCTTGAGAGTTCAGTTGATAAGATGTGTTTAGTGAGCAAAACTCAAACACGGGTAACCAAAAAAAGATAAGTGGATAGGGAAAGAACTAGGAAGTGCGCTTTTTGGTCCCATGAACATCATATTGTTTTGTGTTAAGTACCTTTCAAGTTGGACCCCGGATGAATGTGTGACAAAATGTCTCCAGCAGCCCCTATAAAATTCCACAGGATGACACGAACGATTAAAATTTGTAATGGGTGAAGTCCAAAACATCTTTCTTGTTGAAAGCATAGAGGCTACAAATTACAAAAAGCTACTTAGAAAGACTTTTGTTTTAGCAGACATGATGAGTGTATAACGGGCTAACCTCACTACTATGTCTCTGTGGACACCCTGGCTTTGCAAGTTGCAACCATCATCGAAGAGGAAACAAATTCACAGTTCAGCGGAGCTTCTTTTCTTGCTTGATTATCCTCGCAAAACAATCGGAATTGTTCCTGCCAACGTTCCAAGGTAGGATCGGTACAAGACTCATACCAAGCAGTGTGGGGTGATGAGGGTACTTTAGGCTAAAGTGAACATATCCATACGCTAAGCAAAGTCAAAGTTTACTATCCCACTATACTGCATAGTGTTTACATCCACATGGCAGGCCCACAGTTGCCTGGGTCTTACAGTTGGAAGCCCAGAATGGTTTCTAGCCCACGTAGCTAAGGGCCTATGGCTTTTCAATGGAGCTTGCAATCACGTTCTAAATTGAAAAAAGGAGCATGCATAGCACTTGTCTGCTGAGCCCAAGAAAAAAAATGGTGGGTAAACCTTATAAAGGACGATGTCCGCTTGAATTATAAAAGAAAATGTTACTTTGTCGAACAGCATCAAGTATTTCAAATATTAACAAAATTAATGATGTGATTAATTTCGTGGGGTTTTAATCATATGTAGCGTTTTAAATCCTATATGTGATGAAATTCCATAATCAGTCCTTGTCCGCCTAATACGAAAAAGGGGGACACTCTACACACACCAATTACCAATACGAAAAAAAAAAAGTTTAATGCTTGGACGCAAATATCTCAAGTATGATAAAAAAAAAAAGAATTATGTCATCATGCTTTTTTGGGCTTTACTAACACAGTACAACCAATTACCATCACAATAAAATAAATATGGTTCATTCCCAAAAAAAAAAAATTGCCCATGTTGAAAAGGTTTGTTATGACCCACAATGACCAATAGGATTAAAAAATATTGGAAATGTGTGAACAAAACCATGCCATGTATTATGTGTTGGTGGGTCTATAGGAAAAAGTTTTCTATGGGAATTGGAAATGTAGGGCTGTGTAGCACCCTTTTTATCCTTTTGCTAGTTTTATAACAGGCCTATAAATAACTCCATTGATGGATAAGAGATTAGTGACATTATATCTTATGGATTGTGAATACAAATAACATAAATCTTTTGAAAAAAAAACATACAAAAGAGGACGATTTTTGTTGTGTGATTGTTTTGATGGTGTTGGTTTCGGGTTCTCGAAAAAAATCGATTTTTACATTCTCCATGAGTCCGCAACTTGTCCAATTTTTAAGGGGTACTGATTTGGTGAGACTTAGGGTTTTATATGGGTTCAATGACGTAGCATTTCTAATTACTTATCATTCCCAATTTTTCTCCTTGATTTGTGGGTGTGTATTGTTCTCTGACTACACAGGCTATTTTTTTTTTTAATGTTCTCACGGACGCGTTTTTATTGTTGGACAGATCTTTGCTGAAGGCGTGCTCACGAGGATACTCGGAGGGGTGGTGTATTAGTTGCTTCCTCCCATTTTGCATTTAATGCACGTCCAATCATCGTCGAATGGTGAGCTAGGAAGCTTTATGAGGCCATCATCATCAGCCAATGTCAACTGGTTAGGTGTGGATGATATACCCTATCCATGTTTTAATCAGCTACAGTTAGCTGATTGTTTGATCTTCCATTACAAAATTTGTGATTGTGAGGGCCTTAGCTAGCGTTTGTTTTGCTTTTTGAGATAGAAATATAGAGATAATGGAGACACAAATATATTTGATGATAGAGATAAGATGGAAAAATTTTCTATCCCCAAAATAGAAAATTTTTGGATTTCTATCTCTAAAAAGTAGATAGATAGTATATAGAGATAAAAATTTAATATTTTTTTCAATAATATCCCTTAACCTCCAACGACAATCAACATTGGTTCATATATTTATTGTATTATCCTCATTACTAAATAAAATTCAAAGAGAGTTATTATATCTTATTTTTTACAACTAAATACGATTCAATAATAATATTTTATATCTCTATCTCATTATCTCTTCTATTCAGATACAGTTACCAAACAATACCTTATTGCTTGTTTTAGGAACGTTTGAAGGGAATGTTAGCCATGGTCAGTGATTTAGGACTTAGAAGTTTTCACTGATTTTCTTTGCGATTCTGGTGTTCAGTCTACTGTACATGATTTTTGTCTATGTTCTTTTTAGGGTTCATAGTTCCTTGATTGTGAGGAGAATATCACACCTACTTCTGAATTTTCCCTACAATACTACTCATTCAAATTTCAAAATTGATGAACGAACCCTATATAATGGCTACTGGTTGGGCAGCATACCACCACAAACTCAAACACTTTGCACCAATAGCTCTTAGAGAGTCTGCCCTATTTTATCTGAAAATGGCCCTTGCTGTTGATACTGTTTCCAAAATCTCTCCTCAGAGGGAGGCTTGGAGGATCAAGGTTAGGGTAGCTTCTATTCTTAAATAACATGAAATGTATAATGAGTAGTTACTCACATTAGAACTTTTACATTCCCGAAAAAATTATAGTTTTTACTTCATTGATTGTTTTTGTGACTACTTATATCCTGTATATGAAATTCTGCAAACTTGCTAATAATAATAATTTAATTTTGAATGAAATTTCTGGTGAGTTGTACATCTTATTATTTCTATGTTAAAAATGTTGAAAATATATTGCATTCTTTCTTAATTACTCTTTGTCCTTCATTTGGAATTATTGATTAAGGAAACAATGATTAATGGAAGTGTATATTTTATTTTTTTAAGAAAATTGACGTTTTTGGAATTGCAATTTTTGTGGGACAGTTGTCTTCAACTAATATCATTTTTCGTTGATGTGTCTTTGTGTTAATATGCTTAGGCTTGACTTGATTTTGTGTAGGAATGAGGTTTAGTTTACTCTTCCCTTTGAATTTTCTGTTTGATGTATGAAAAATGGAGTTAGACTATAAAGAATATGATTTGTTATTCTTTTATTTACGTATTGTGATTATAATGTGTTTCCTTGGTTGCTCCTTCTAGGTATTCACGTTATTTTAATGAAGCTTTGGACTTTTGTGAAGAATACTTTGGAATACATAAAATGCATGGTGTTAGACTATATTTACTCATTCATTAGCTATGGGTTAAGGGATCTAATGTATCATTTTTTTTTTCAAGAATGATTTACTGGTCCTGTGGCTTCATGAGTTTTTTTTTTAAATTATTTTCTAACCTTTGTAGCTTTCGAAGCCCAGTTACATTGTCATTTATTACGTTAGCTATCGGAGAAACGATGATTAAAATTGCTTTTGTGACTTCGGGGAATTTATGACAAAAATTGAATTACTAAGTGCAAGTAGATATCTTGATTATTAACAATGGATGATAGGATGTACGGCTTATTGGTAGAATAAGTATTTGATTTATGAGGTTTGTATATTATCTGGAGCTTTCGAAATATACCTTAATTATTATTGTTATGTAGGGAGATGACTCTTTCCAAAGGTTTAAAGATAGCTTGGTAAGGGTGTTTTATGGGTAATGTGGTGTATGACTTCTGATTTCTAGCTGAATTTTCGGCTGGTCTTAATCTGGTTAGGTGTGCTTTTTTATTCAAATTATCTCCTATATGATGTTTAATATTAATTGGTTATATTTGAATTTGAATTAATGGAGTGCTCAAAGTGAATAGTTTGAAGACAAGTAAAGTATTTGTGTATGGGCGTACTGTTAGTTTGAGCAGCAGAATGGTCTTATGTATCCATGATGTGTTTGGAGAGTGTGGATATAATATATTCAAGTGGTGGTTATTAAAATTCTCGATGTATAGTAATTCTTGTGCTTATATGCTTTTATGATGGAATTTTGCTTTTCCTTGAATGTGAAAGATGGTTTGGGCATTTGTTTTTTCCTTTTCTATTATAGGACAGAAACAGGTTCCACTATAAAAATATATGCAAACATGTCTTTGCACGTTCGGTTGCTGTTGTGCTTTGGAAATCTTCTACACTTGGATATCAAGTGAAAATATTTCAGGTTGTACAATAAAGTAGGTGGGATTCAAAGATAGTAGCTGATTGCTTGGCTTTATACTAGCACCAACTGCTTAGAATGAATTGCACTAGCTACTCTTACTAACTTGTTTTAGCTTCATCTTTTTTTAGAAAAAAAAAAATCCTTTTCATTGAATATACTAATTTATCTGTTTATTTATTTTTCTTTCCTACTTTAGTACTATTGGGAGCATTGATTAATTAGCGCTTTTTTACTTCTCTGTCTTGGTGCTATATCCTGAGTTTGAATGACCGTTCATCAATTTAGAGCATGTTAATGTCATAGCAGGTTTCCTTTCAGGCTACTAATTTGTGTTTTGATTTGTGCTGTGGTTCTAGTTATGGACTCTATCAGCACTCTAATGTGGAATCAATTTGTTGCAAGTACTACATCTTTTCCACTATCAACTGTTATACCAAAGTCTTTTCTTTTCTTTCTTTAGCTTCAGTACCAAAAAAAACTCTGTATAAATTTGTTTCATCCTCATTAACTTATTTTTATTGCATGTTATTCTATTATTGGGTATTGAATGGTAGACATCGTGGGAATCAAGCAATCATGTATGAATGGTCCACTAATTTGTTCCTTTCAGTTATTTGATGTGAGCTGATGTCTTAATTTTGATCTTTTTGGCAGGGTGATGGTGTCTAGGCGCAAAATATTTGATTTAAAGTTTTATTTCCAATATTTTGCAAATATTATGCCACCTATTGAAGTTTCAGGTTTATCCCACTTAAGTACACAAAGCTTCTGTAATTAGTCATTTTATGTGATGACTTAAATTACTGTATGATTTGTATATAATAGAACCATGTTCTTCCTCATTATGTAAGAACTATTATTCTTGAATCCGTGTGTTATGAATATGCTTTCATCTATGATCTGAGTTGCACGGTGTATGTAATCACTGCTCAATGTTGATGAACATGTCGTTAACTGTTGGCACCTTTTGGATTTTGTATTTCAGGGCATATAGTATTTGACTCTATGAGCATTTGTCCATGTGTTGATTAAATGCTGTCTTAAATTATTCTTTATGGGAATGTTTAAAAGGGATAGAAAAATTGGAAATTATGTCTCGTGACACGGGTTGATAGGCCAGTTGATGCCATTCTAAGAGGAGCTGTCTAATAGGGTTGGATATAGATAGGTGTTTAAGCATTTAAGGCCGAACGGCTTATAATATTATATGTAATACTAACATCTAATATTATAATATGGAAGTAATACTAACATATGGTCAATTAGAGTAGTAGATGTTTTTCTTCCTTAATAGTGATTTTGAGATCAAGTCTTAAGTACGAAGCAATTGGTATTGAAAAAGCTACATTTTATGGAATTTCAAATACTTGAATAAGATTGCCTCTAATTGAGGATATATATGGGAAATAAAAAACAAAAAGAAGAAAGTAACTATTATTCCTTTAAATATTTAGGATAATGTTCAAATTTACCCAGGGTTCGATTTACAAACCCCCTAGTCTGTAAGTCAATGAAGTGATGAATCCAACTAAGTGAGCTATAAGCTATAAGCATGTGTAAGAAAACTTGATCATTTAGCCGCCGTAATAATGTTGTGCTTGTTTATTTTTGTGTTGTGCCAAAATGTCGACAATAGTAAAATCTGAGCGTAATCTAACATAATGCAACATAATATTATCACAGATATAACGTAGAAGGGGAAACAACCAAAATCATACAAGCTGACTAGGAAATTAGAAAAAAAATCTAAAATTGGAGATTAGCGATCAGCTATTGACTTCATCTGAAAATTGTATCCAATAAGTTTGATTGTAATATCAACATTCTGACTTGTCAAAGTTGGACACTTTTACGGAAGTGTATGATGGCGATATTTTTTCTCCTCTTGAATCAGAGGAAGATTTGGAAGATGAAGTTAAGAAAAACACTAAAGAAATTACTTCATAGGGAAAAGTTTTATTTCTTTTTGTTTCACTTACAACCTTTTGCTTAAGAACTTTTAAATTGTTCATATAGTTTATATTTGTTGTGAAAGACCCAGATTAAGTAAAGAGTTGTGTTTTAACTAATTGCTATAACTTTTGACTTAATGATAACCTTTATCCAACAAATAGTATTAGAGTCAAGGTCAGGTATTCGATTTTTAGAAAGACAAGAACTGCTCATAACAAGTGTTGAGAAAGAGATTGTTGGTTTTGGACCAACATCTTACCTTGGCAAGGCACGGATGTGGTCAGAATCAAATCGGATTATAACTTATACAAGTTCAATGTCTTTAGAAGGGAACTCAATGGCTGACCTGGAAAATGCTAGCCCAATAGAGACAATAGAAGAGGAGGAGGGCCCAATTGTGACTATAGAAGCTAACAAAGTGGAATTGGGCTCCAAACCACAAAGGAAGAAGACCGCCCCAGTTTGTATGAAGGATTATGTGAAGTGAAGATTCCTCAACGTGGTGGAAGCGTTGGGAATGCTGACCTGGTAGTTTGTTATGCAGTAGTGCTGAAGAATGGAATAGGAGGAGTAAAAGAAGTTAGTAGTTAGTAAGAAAACCCAGGGAGATATTTTGTAAGAATTGTGGAGTTCTCTCCCCTGACTCAAAGGAAGGGATTCTATTTTCTTTTCTGCATTTGCTTGTTATTATTGTTTATGTGTGATTTCATTTCCAGTACTTACACTCATATTACAGCTGCTCTTTCTCAGTTTACAAATATATTTCAATCAATATATTGAGATTATCCAGAAATTCTCTTCTCCTACTTTATTTCCTTTCGTTGAGCTATCATTTTGGTGCTTTCGCTGAGAGTTACAAATTACGGATGGAACTCACCTAACAAGATGTACTGAAGCTGAGAGCTATGATGACTGAGGTTCTTAAGTTGAAGCAGCCCCTACAAGATTCAGATTAGAACCCAGAGAATGAAAACATTGGGCTTGTATCAATAATGCTTGGTAATGGGCTTAAGTAGTAAGCATTCGATCCAACAATTTCTTTTGCTAAATACTTTTTGTTATCGTTTCTTAGACATTCTCAATATCCATATCTGTATTTTAATAATTTGGGAATAGGCATGATCATTTTATTAGGTACAACAAACCTCTTCCAATCGCATTTCCAATATATCCACTTAGATACTTAGCAAATGAACATGACAACAAGCTAAAATGAGTCTCTAGATAACTTTGTGAAAATTCAAATGATCATACTTGTGCTAGTTATGTCAAATAGATTTTAGATGATCGGTAAGAGGAAGGACGTTTTACTTTACTTCAAATGATCGAAGGAATGATGCCAATTTAGGAATGTTAACAGATGTTAAACAAACGAATGGGAGGACACCAATTTAAACATGTTAACAGACTTTAAATGACCAATCAAAAGATTTTAATAAGTTTTAATATCGGTGGTGCTAAAGTTTGAATCTCTGATTTCATACAAACTACTTTAAGTTTCTCATGACTAGCCTAATCTAATTGCTTTTGAATTCCGCTAAAAAAAAGTGCTTTCAAATAAATCACTATGAACACACAACAAATATTACCTTAAGATTACCTATCATAGCGAAACTTTCTTTAATTCAATTTGTTGTAACTTCAGACAATCCGAGTCCTATATTTATATCAAGTCCACGTCATTTTTTTTTCATCAATTCCCATTACTTTCGAATATCATTGTAACAACTAACAAGAGTCTCAAATCTTAAAAAACCAAAATTACTACATGTCATTAGTAATTATGCTTGGGACAAAGAGTTCAGAATTTCAAAGTAACTATGCTTGTCCCTAAATCCTGGCTGATCGTATAAAGAAATTTTGTTTAATGTTTTATACTTTTATTAGATCTGCTAGAGGTTAATGGTGCAAGGTTTTCCTGTAACTACATATTGTAGAGGACCGTTTGATGCTATACGAAAAGTTTTGAAGGCTGAGGTTTTTCATGACTTGTATAGAGGATTTGGATTAATAGCCAGAGGTGGAGCCTCTTGTTGGGCAAAGGGGGCAATGGCCCCCCATAATATTCTTACTTTCTTTTACAAAGTATTCAATTTTTTTTAATTTGACTCCCACTAAATTTTTTTATTTGGATGATTGTATCAACTTTTCATTTAATTAGATGTTTGAATATTATAATAGATATATCTTATTTGTATATGTATAAAGATACATATGTGCATATTTTCTTGAATTTTGATTCCAAAACTCTTATTTCTTTTTACATATAATGATTTTTATTTAAATTTTTAAATAGAAATAAAAATCACGAAATATATAGTATTTATAAAATTAACTATTAATCATGAAATATATTGTTTAATAAATATGGATAGATTCATTATTATATAACCAGTCCAGATTCTATATTTATGAGTTATATTGTGCATACCTTTATAATTTGGAGGTATATGAGAGTCTTATCAATCTATGTATTTAATTTTTCCTTCATTGTTTTTTTAAAAATTAATACATTTATTGCCTTTCTTCTTTAGTCTACAAAGATGATAAAGGAACAAAACCTTCACTTTGAAGTGAAGTTCAAGGTACTGCTGGGATGGTAGCTGGTCCTTGTACCTTTTTCAGCTCCTATAGATACTGTTAAACGTATTTAGGTATATGTATGAAACTTCATATTTTCAGCTTTATGTTGCATAAAGTGCATAAGATTTAATACTTGAAAGTGGTAATTGATTATGAAATGATTTATGACTTAAGAGATTATTGATGATGATTATGTTTTCAAAAAGCTTAAGATTTATAGGGTGAATTTATGTTATAATAAATGGATTTTATTATTAAATTATGCATGTAAGAATCAAGGTCAAAGGCTTACGTCGAATGAAAGAATCGCGTGTTTAATGTTCCAGAACTTGGAGTCGTGACAAGGTATTTCTTTTGGCAAATTATCATGAGTTTTTTAGGTCCATCATGGACTCCTTATTATTAGTAATTACAACCATTCTTATTGGTTGAAATTTGATTCAATGGCTAATAAAAGAGCCTATAATGAACCCAAAATTTAGGTTTTCTAAATGCTACCATTTCTTTTATTTAGTAGGTTTTATATATTTTGTTTTTTGGGGTTTTAGCTACACATGGTTATTTCACAACCTACCGCCAATAATAGGGTTGCTTATGGGAATGCTTTAGGTCTGGGTTAACCGTTATATTTTGAGGGAGTTTGGGTAATTCTGGATTAGCAGACCAAATGAGGTAATTAAGGAAGTTAAGATATATATTTTTATAATAATTAGTGATAAATTATAAGATTTTATAGTTTAATTAATATATTTTATATAACTTAATATTATTTTTATATTGATATAGTTTGTTTTAAAATATATGCATGGTAACAGACTTCATAAATTTTGTTTCTTACTTGTATAATTTCAATTTTTAATATGAAAACATTCCAGGGTATAATTGTTAAACCTTTATTTAACTTAGTGATTTTTATAAAATTTTTATTCGATCATTTTATTAAATTCTTTGACTCCTTAATGTTTTGCTTTTTTCCATAGGAAAAATCATTTTATAGAATTTAGTGCAACACTGGCTCCGTTAACCCAAGATGCTGGTGGGGAATTAACAAAAGTGTTGGTAGACAACATATCTACTTGGAAAATTGCATTTGGAATGATTATTTTGATTTGTATTTTATAATTATTCACTTTCATTACATAATGACATGTAGCTATTGTAATCATTGACAAATATTACATTTTTTAATAATAAGTTGAGAGTTTCATATTGTCAATAAAAAAAACCTTTTGCTTTTTGTAGATCTTTCTATCCCAAGTTTCGGAGTTGAAGAATTTATGTTTGATTGAAATTGAAAGTTACTTCATTTCAAACGGAAGGTCTTTGAAAGACTTCTGTCCATGCCATACCGATGATTCTCCACTCAATCAATTCCAAAATCATCTCTTAGTTGAAGAGCTAAACTATGATAGAGAGCAATTCTTTGATCTTGAAGGCTACTTATATTCAATGAATGAAGATCAAAGGATAATTTATGATAGTATAATGAACTTGAATCATTGAGAAAGGAGGTTTTTATTTTATATGGTTATGGAGGACCGGAAACATTCATTTGGAAACATTATCGGCTAGTTTAGATCCAATGGCAAAATTGTTTTGAATGTTGCATCCAGGATTGCTTCATTGCTTTTACCTGGTGAAGGATACTCATTCAGATTTTCAATTTCATTAACACTTAATGAGTTATCAACGTGTACTATCAAGCAAGGAAGTCCTAGTAGAAAGTTTCAACAAGCAAGTCTTATTATATGGGATGAAGTATGCATGGTAAATAGATTTGCTTTTGAAGCATTGGATTGTACAATGAGAGATATATTGAGGTTTACAAATAACAAGTCTAAAGATGAACCATTTGGTGGAAAAACTGTTGTCCTTGGAAGGACTTCCTAAGATCTTGAGTTATTCTAAGAGCTTCAAGAGAAGAAATAGTAAATGCCACCATAAACTCATCAAATTTGTGGCCGCATTGCAAGGTTCTTAATCTGACAAAAAATATGAGGTTACTAGCAACAAGTTCTTCCTGTAGATCCAGAATTTAGATTGTTTGCGATTGGATTGTTCAAATTGGAGATAGAAAGCTAGGAATTGACCATGATGGAAATAGAAGTTGAAATTCCAAAGAATTCTTAATTTTAGAATCACCTTCACCTCTAGGAGTATTGTAGATTTCACTTATCCAAATTTATTGGATAATTTGAAAAACTATGCCTTTTTTGAGGATAGAGCATTTTAGTGCTTACTCTTGAAGTAGTTGAAATAGTTAATGAATTTGTGCTTTTCAAATTCCTGGAAGGAAAAGGAGTATTTGAGCTCTAATTCATATTACATAGCTAATGAAGATGTTGACATTGAAGGTGATTGGATAACCTGAGTTTTTAAATGAAATAAAGTTGTTCGGTATTCCAAATCATAAATTAGTTTTGAAAACTTTATTATGCTGCTAAGAAACATTGATCAATCTTTGGATTATGTAATGGAACAAGGTTTATTGTTGAAGAATTGGGAAACAATGTCATTGGAGCAATTGTTGTGACTTAAATAAATTGGAGAAAAGGTTTACATACCTCAATGAATTTAATACCTTCTATCAGGCACACCTCTCAAGTTTCAGAAGACAATTCTTATTACTCTTTGCTTTGTTATGACCATTAATAAAAGTCAAGGTCAATCTTTGTCATTTGTTGGGTTGTTTTCCCAAACTTGTCTTCACTCATGAATTTTAAGTGGCTATCCTAGGGTAAAATTGATGTGGTTTGAAAATATTAATATTGAATGATAATGGGGAACCTTGCAACATAACCAAAAATGTTGTTTATCCAAAGGTGTTTCAAAAAATTTGAATTTTAGGTTTGGATTTGTATTTTATATTATTTATTTATTTTATTAAACAAAATATTCAATGCATTTGTGATGAAGTCTTTATATATTATTTACTAATATATTTTTTATTTTATTATGCAGGATGGCACATGAAGATCAAAACATGAAAAAAAATCCTAGGTAATTAATACTTTGTATTGATTTCCTTTTTTTTCTAAAGATCATGTGAGTATTTACTTTTAATCGTTATATTATTAAATTATCTACTTTTATTATTTATTAATTTTAAAAAAATGCATTCAAATAATTTGTTATGTAATCAATTTTAAACTTTTTTTAATCACCCCATGCATCGCAGGTCAAAACACTAGAATACTAATAATCTGGGTCAACCTTGTTATTTAACACCTAACTTTATCAAATACTCAAACACCCTATTCACAAACAACATGGGTCTCACCACTTACTTTTTCTTTCAATTTATTCTCTCTGATCACTTCTCTCACACCACGAGGACCCACATGGGTGTTATTCTAATCTAGGCTAAAGTACGACATAGTTAAACTGGTACTAGCCTTGCCAATTAGCCCTTCTAACATGAAAAGACTCGTAACTGGATACAACCAGAATTATTGTATTTGTGAAGGGGATTGGTACGATGGGGTCATTTTTTTAAATATAGAACTTGAGTTGTAATTATACAATAATATGGAATGTGAAGCATAATTATGTGTTTATGGGCCTATGAAATCTCGTATAGTGTAAGAATTTCAAAACATAATTTTTTTAATGTTTAAAAATAGAAACTTGGATATTTAGATTGTAAAAGAAATTTTAATTTTAAAAAAATATACGAGATTTGCAAAAGAAAATTTTAATTTTTTTTAAAACTTGCACGGATAATTGAATACACCTTGGGACATGTGTTGCTGTAAAGATGGATCATGCTTGTGCATATCTAATGAGGGTAGCCCTCCAAATGCAAACACTAATTTTTGCACGTACACAATTGATGTACAAGATATACAAATTTAATTATTTCAAGTAATTAATGACAAAAAAAAAGGCCGGTTGAGCTAATCACAAGATTCCATACGTATGAGAGATAGAGTAGTAATCTTACCTTAAAGCTCACCTTTTCTTTCTAAGTAGTTATTCCTTCTCTTCTATCTATTTTTAGTAATGTTTTCTTCGAAAATCATGCTAGTAGCTTGTTAATTTGCCATTGTTATTTTAATAATGATTTCTTTGAAATCCTATATAATTCAAAATTTTCTTTTATTTTATTTTAAAATTTAATTAAAAAATTTTCTAATATAATAAAAAAATTAAAATAATTAGAATTAAATTATATAAAAAGGATATACATATATATATATATACACATATAATATAAATATAAATTTAGGCAAAATGTTCTCTAAAAATAGAAAAAATATTATTAGTTTAAAAAATTACAATATTCACATTACATCGAACTACAAATGGTACATGTCATACAAAAATAATAAAATAAGAACATTAATAACTATTTTCCCTTAGGCGGCTTCTTTCTTAAATAGACAATCTAATGACCAAATCTTTTCTCGTACCCGGAGTAACCTCTTCAGCTAATGTGTGTCAGGATTGTTGCTTTTTTCCTGTGTCCCTCATCCCTCATATTCCTCCCTTTCCTTCCCTCCATCATCAACTCCTACATATTTAGGTTCTACCACATTGCCAGATGTATATAGCCCTCGAATCCTATCACATGCTCTGGATGAGCCAATTGCATAATTGATGTCAGCTACTTATTCTCAAGGAGTATTGGTTAGTTGCATCACTTCAGCTAAGGGTCAGGATACATCTTCCTATACACTACGCTCATTGGCCTGCATATTCAGGTAAAAGTCACGTCGAGGTCTAGATTGAGCATCATTAATGTTGAAGAACTATTCATCCAAATAGAACATCCAACAGACCTTCTTCCTCAACTTAGAATGCTCCCTGAACCACGTCCCTGCCGCTGCATCTAGGGACATTCGCGATCGCTAATATGGAATGGCTGGATCTGGATTAGTTGGTTGGTTACTGCACCTGAGGGACAACCACAACCAATTTCTCATATTATGTATAAAGTCTCAAGGAATCATCAAATAGGACATAATTGTTAGTGGGTTGTCCCTAATAAACGGTCATGTCAGGACTCCCACAATGTAACCCACTCCTGATGCTTCTGTCTCCAGCCAGTTGGTTTTCTACCCCGTAAGTCTTTATTATGTGATGCCCCTAGATTACCTGGTGGAAGGAATTGGCTAATCAAACCCGAATTGACGTATCACACGGCATTCGCATGTCACTCTATTGTCTCAAAACATATGAGTGGGCTAACAAACCATAAAGGACGCCCAACCCTGCACATCATTTGGAATATGGCCATCAATTAAATCTTGATATGGTTGTTACACAACTGCATTAATAAGCATGTTACATGAGATATACAAATAATATTTAATTTGACAATAAAAGGAAGTCTTTGCTATATTAATGTCTACCGATAAATTGCATTTGATCTAATGTAAGTCTGATATTATGAAGATCATTGTATGGAATGTTACATGGATACCCATAATGCTTCCATTGGAATATTTTTTGGTTTAGATCTATCTTCATAACAACAAAATATTTACTTAAAATATTTTTACCTCATAGCAAGGAAAAGCAAATGGATGGTTAGCAAAGGAGCTAACCACGGAATTCACTATCATGCCCACACTTGTAACAATATCTTGCAACCAGGAACTTCTTTTTGTATTGTTACGTGAAGCACGATTAGCCCATGATAAAGTGCAGAGAGGCATTGCCAAACCCCAACTATACAACCCAATATGTTCCAAATTTTCAAGTAGCGATAGAAACTTTCCATGCTTCATGCTTATCCTTTTATTTGGGATTAGAAAATGCCCTAATATAGATAATATATAGCCAAGGGCATGGCATGCTATCCATTCTGAGGATGATAGGAAAGTGAATTTAAATGAATTAAAGTCAGTCAAATTTTATTTCACTAGCATAAATCGGTTTTGCTGGCCGTCTCAAGTAGCTGCACACATATTCCTAATGACTTCTGAGTTCGTTAGTGCCTTCAATGATCGATAAACCTTCAATACAAAGCCCAAGTACAATCGACATCCTCTAGTGTAATGAACATTCCCCGCATGGAAAATGGAATATGTGTGTTTCTGTCTCCATCTTTCCACTAATGCACTTATAAGATATTTATTTATCCCCATTTGGCAATTCCACGTAATGGTAAAACCATTATAATACTCATATATCTTTTATCTGGTGGTTCCATGAATAAATGACTTCACTTCAACATTCCCCTTTCCTGGAACAAATAATAATTTTTGCATTATCTAATAATAAAAACAAAATGATTCTTGGATATAATTCTAAAATCCTAGTTTTAAATATTTTTTATTTTATTGAAAAATTAGAATATAAGGGACGGAGTGAGTTCTAGTGAGTTCCAATATGAAACAAAAAAAATAAAATTAAAATCAAGTAAAACTTACAATTGTTAATTCTTCCTACTTACAAATCTAAATAATAAAAATATTTTGACAGAAAAAAAATTAACTTACAATATTTTGATGAATTCCACTGATACAACTTATTTGAAACTATTGTGTTATCAATAGCCATTTTCTCTCTGTATTTTTTTTTTTTAACAGTGCCTCACTACACTCAATAATACAGCCACTGGTAACACAATACTTAGTAACATAGCTTCACTACTCTTCCTTCACTCTTTCTTGCGTTGTTTCACAAACTTGAGCATGTCAATTTATAAGCAAAGGCTTCTTGTCATGTTACCAGGAAGGAGTGCACGCTACCCATGAGGTTCCCTGGAGATTCCCATGCCATGGTGCTCGTGAGATTGGACGTGTGAGAATTTTAGGGCTATAATGCATGGCTTTGGAGGCGAGCGGGCGGTGACCATGACGCTGGGCTAAAGGATTAGACAGTTGAAAAATCTCAACCATGTGAGATTTGGGAAATAGCAACTTCTAACATGAAATTAGAGTTGAAGAGTAGATAAACAAGTCTCGTGATTGAAATGATGTGTGTATGTGTGTTGAGCGGTCTAATTTGCAACATCATAATATGAGAGCACAAATTTATACAATAGTAGCTGGAATGTGAAGCTTACTACTGTGTTTGTGGACCTATAAAAAGGTAATAGTGTAAAAAGCCCAAACCACGTAATCTATTTAACATTTAAAAATAAAAACTCAGCCAGCAAAGATTGAGAAACCTAACCTCTTCATTTTTCACCAAATTAAGGCTCGCACACCTGCTGAGATTGCGTAGCAAAAGAAACATTTTAATTTTTTTTAGAATCTCGCATGGTACAAGATTTTGAAGTCGCATGGGACATTAGTGGGCATTATAAGATTTTAGACCCATAATTTTCTCTCAAATTCCATTTTATTGATATTCTTTCGCCTAATCTCCATATGAAAATAATTTTTCCTAGTTACACAATTTGGATATTTAGTTTCATATTCCTTTATTTCAAGTGACTTTGGAAAAAGAGAAAATTATTGAGTAAACCTAAGTTGGTCCCAAGAATTCCTAGCGTCGAATAACTTAGTGTTTGACAATTGGAAAGTGTTAACTTAGTCCCTAACGTTAAAAGTTGGACATTTACTAGTCTAAGACGGAAAATATTAACTTAATGACAATTTCTTTACCAATGTAAACTAGTCTCTAACATTATTTATACAAAAAAAAAATCTACTTCCCCATCACCTTCCTTCCTTCATCCTCTTCATCACCACCACCACCATCCACATCCCCATCACCTTCCTTATTTCTCTTGTCACTTGTAATGTCTATAGCTGTTATGTGAATAGTATGCTAATCCTTGCATGATTATGTTACTGTTTTAAAGTAAATATATATATATATATATATATATATATATATATATGTATGTATGTATATATGTATGTATGTATGTACACATATATCAAATGCAATTATACACTCAAGCAGTCTATTGTATAAAATAAAACCCAAACTCACTCAAATCAAACTACAAAGATAAAAGATTGACATTTGATATGATAAAATGGGACGTTGGAGGAAAAAGGAAGCTTCCTTTGCTAGGAAGCATGGCCTCCCTTACTAGGAAGCATGGCTCCCTCTCCTTTCATAAGGGATTTTATTTTATAAAAAGGCAAGAATTATGGCTTCACCATCCATCCCGCACCTCCCTCCTGATTCTACCCTTTAGCTATTCCTTTCTGAACTAAAACTCTCCTATCTTCTTCCTTATTCTAGATTTAGATTAGCTCTCTTGCCTTGTAGTGAAAATGGACCACCCAAAACATTTGACGACTCCACTCAGGGAGGCATGAGAGCATCACATAACTAAGAGGCAAGAGATGAAACTAAAGGAACCATAACCCCCATTTCCTCTGAGCTTTGTCAATCGTTCCAGTTAGAAGACATACCAACCATAGATGGGCAATATCAGAAATAAAGTATAAAGACCACAAACTTGTCCATTACCCCCACCACTTACTAATATCTTGGACCACCTCACCAACACAATAAAACATTTATTACCACCATTCTAAAATATTCTCTGAACTTAAGAACCATTGGTTGTTTAGTTCTTACAGGTTGGAAAACCTACCAATTTATCTCGCATATAGTGTTTATAAAGAATCAGAACAGGCTTTTGTTAGGAAATTAAGTGTCTCGTAAAGGGCGTCAAATTTATCTCGGGTCGTGTCCGCTCACTTTCCTTGTACTTCCCCTCCTCAACCCTTCTGAACGTTATCGGTTTGCCCTTTTGATTTTCTTTAGACTCTAATGCTAAATTTGGTTTTGTGACTTATCTACCATTTGAGTCATTGCTTTGAAATATAATTGCTTGTACTTCTTATAACCTATTTTGTGGGCGTTGTGTTAATGTGTTGGGGCCCAGTAAGAACATGCATCTATCCATTATCTTACTTAGTCCTTATTGACTTGGATATGATAAAAGGACATGAACCTGCTTGATCAGGAGTATATATGGGTAGCCTTTAGTTCAAGCAAGTTTTACTTTGTTTAAAAGCCAATCAATTCTTGTCCTATCTTTTATCTATTGCTCATTATTAAGTGATGTATGCTTGCCTTTCAAATGCTTGTCATGATAAAATCAAATAGCATTATATTCCACCATATATATAACTACCAAATAATGTTTATTTGTAGACACTATTTTAAAAAAAATTGACGTTCAAATGCATGCATTGGTTCAAAAGCACTACAATAATGAAAAGAAAAAAAAAAAAGAGAGACAGAAGAAAGCACTATATGCAAATTTCGAAGGTTAACTTATATCCCTTTTGAAAGTTTAGCCTTAGGCTATCATTAATTTTAATGCATTGAATAAGTTGAGTCCTATATTAATGTCTAAGATCAAATTTTTAGTTTGTTTTACCTATCAAGATGCTTGTTGTTGATCTATGCTTGGATCCATTCCTCCCTAGTAAGATATTTTTGGTTTCAGAGCTAAACTTCATACGAAAAAAAAAAACTTAAAACTAAAATGCGAAAACATAAAGCCAGTATTACATGAATGAAATGTTGACATCCTTTTTGTTTTTTGGATAAAACTTTTGAAACAAGCCTTGAACCATTTACACTTTGAAAGTTACGTAAAGACATGCCACCTAAACGGTGAAGCCATGCAAACCACATAGCGCCTAAAGCGAGTATTTCACCTGCATGATGATAACCTTTCGAATGATCTTTTATCTACCACACGTGCTTCTAACATAGATAGTTATAGCCGAGGCATACCGCTGCATGGTGATACCACCTTAGGAAGGTGATATCTTTATCCGTCAAGTTCCTGACCTAATGGGGCTATACCACCGCATGGTCCACTTCCTAATG
Source organism: Dalbergia oliveri (assembly GCA_030441495.1). Taxonomy (NCBI): domain Eukaryota; kingdom Viridiplantae; phylum Streptophyta; class Magnoliopsida; order Fabales; family Fabaceae; genus Dalbergia; species Dalbergia oliveri. The sequence continues at coordinate 14,544,650 of JAMLFY010000008.1, forward strand.
ATTCGATTTTCGCATTAGCTTCTTATACGAAACGAGGCTATACCACCGCATGGTGAACCACCTTATGAATGATGATTTATTTTTGCATACAGCTTCTCAACTGGCACAAATATATACCACCGCATAGTGATACTCCTAATGATAACTATTTTCGTATGCCTTATGTACGAGGTTATACCACGCTTGGCGATATCACCGTTTAAGTGATAACAATTTTCGCATTATGCCTCTAATGTGTGTTGTGCATGAGGCCAAAACCCTTGGTGACAAAATTCCATTTGCGAGCTCTTATGCCCGTAACGACGTTTTGCCACCCTATGACATGAACTAGCTTTCTCATCTAGAAACCAAGAGTTAATTCCTAAGAAAATCACCAGAAGAAATCAAACTAATGGAAACATGTAGAAAATGGTTAGAAATGCTCAATGCGAAGCCATACCTCATTGAGCATTGGCTAATATCTATGAGCAACCTCCTGGGTGACCAGTGAAACATACCTAATTCACCCCCTGATGATGGTTCACCAAGCAAGGTCCTCAGGAAACTTCTTCACCTCCAAGCGGTGACCCTCACATGAGATCTCTAGTGGAGATCCTAGTGTGATGGTACCCTGGTGTGCACGCTAGCCATAGACCTTTGCGGGAATTCGTGGCATGCAGCGAGATTGTACGTGTGAGAAATGTAAAGCTCATTTTCGTTACAAGGCCAGCACAAGATCTTACGATGAGCAAAAGATTGCACTTTCAAGTATTCACTCAAACAAATTGAAGAGCAAAATAAAGTTAGAACACTAAATTAAAGTAATATTACTAATGTCGTGGAGTAACCCCTGGCGGCACCCTAATAGACTGCCAATAAGAGCACAAACAGGCTCCTTACTGGAAACCCCATGTAATAGGTAACCTGCCAAAACCCAAAGCGAAATCCTGTGGTGGCACCAACCACTCATCCTTGCGAAAAGCCTAGGCAAGTACCACCAAATTAAGGCCTGCACTTCACCTGCGCTGACAACGCGTAGCGCTGCAGCTGACACGACGAGGCATGAAATACCTCGCATTTTGGATCAAGCATGCACAGTTCTATTAGCGGGCATTACGCCAGATTTTAGACACATAATTTTCTCTCAAATTCCATTTATTGTTATTCTTTCGCCTAATCTCCATATGAAAATAATTTTTCCTAGTCTGACATCCTTTGGATATTTAGTTTCATATTCCTTTTTTTTTTTTTGGTCACTGTGACTTTGGAAAAAAGAAAATTATTGAGTAACTCAAAAGTTATAATTTGAATAAGTTAGTATTTGACATTTGAAATGTGTAATTAGACGTTGGAACAAAAAGTTGAAGCTTCCTTTGCTAGAAAGCATGGTTACTATGAAGCAATTTTTCCTACTCTAATGAGTCTTTTATTTATAAAAAAAAAAAAATCCACATTCCATCACCTTCCATCCTTCATCCTCTTCATCACCACCACCACCATCCACATCCCCATCACCTTCCTTTCTGTCTTCTCTTGTCACTTGTAATGTCTATAGCTGTGTATGTGAATAGTATGCTAATCCTTGCCATGATTATGTTACCAAACTTGGACTTGCATTGGATTGTTTTTTCGACCTTTGCACCATTGTTTTGTAAAATGTTTCACCAAAACTTGTTCTGTGCAGCTCTACGTGAAGCCTCTGTAATTGTGAGAAAGCATACGCCACTATCTAATCTATTGATGTGCGTCTGGTTTAATGAGGTGGTTCACTTCACTTCGAGGGATCAACTCAGCTTCCCATATGCCCTGTGGCAGCTGAAAGCATTAAAAAACATCAATACGTTCCCTGTCTGTACCCACAAGGATCTTGTCAATAGCATGGGCCACATTGGCAAGGCCAAACCTTTGCAAAGCTGATTTAGTCAATGGTTGGAAGCAATGGCTAGCTGCAATATCTAACTCAAGCCTTATTTCATTGGTTTCAGTAACCAATCAAATTAGGTACGAGTAGTTGTTTTTCTAACCCCTGCTTCCTCCCATCTCCCCCTTTCTCTCTATCCCGAGTATGGTAATTATTTGTATTTTGTACATAATGTGAGCTTTTGATTAGATTGATTTGAGAAAAAATATAGCTTTATTGAAAGGTAAATCAAACAAACAAAAGATTTTTCTTTGGAGCTGTTTCCTAACACACATAATCTTTCATATAATAACATTAATGTTTTCATAAATTGTCAAATTGTTGTGCCTATTATGTTTAGTGGAAATAAATAAATGCAGCCATGTGTAGTTAGAAATGAATATTCCTCCGCTTCCTAATATGTAGCCATTTTCTAACCACTAATGCAACAGATGCATTGCCTTGTCACTCAGTGATTCATCATTGCAACTTAAAATATAGGAAGAAGCCTTTGATACTCCTGAGAAAAGTTACATAATAAGGGAAACTTATTAAGGTGGGATAGTTCTTGAGGAAATGGCATAGGATATAGTTCTACCTAGATGTTTATTCTTATGGATATTTGGTTTTAGTTGAAGTTTTATAGGACACGCATGGAATAAGTTTAAGTTGTTTTGGTAGTAACAGTTTAGGAATTAGTTTATTATTATGTTCTTTGGCTTTCTATTACCAAAATTTAGAGTTCTTAGGCTTGATGAAAGCCCATTTTTCTTGTTGTTTTTGGTTTCTAAAACCCCTAAATTGGTCTTAAAAAGTAGAATTCATTATCCCAATGAAGACATCAAAGCCTTTAACTGATGAAGGAAGCTAAGGAAGGTGATGGGGATGTGAATTTTTTTTGTGTAAATAATGTTAGGAACCAATTTGTCTGTAATGAAATTATCATTAATACTGTTAATGTTTTCCATCTAGGGACTAGTAGTATCCGACTTTTGATATTGTTAAAAATTAAGTTAACACTTTCCAATTGGTAGGGGCTTGTTGATGCTGAAATTGTAAGGACCAACTTGGGTGTGTACTCAATATTATTTGTATTTACAAGTCATGTGATACTATGCCAATTCATATTTCACTCACCATTAGATGAGATGTACACTACTTGAATGAGATTCACACCAATCCAAAGGTGAATGATATGTGAGTCGCAGTATCATGTATTATGAGTACAAATAACATATCAATGTCAATACATTCATTTTTAAAATTTTCATGCTTTTGGATAATAGGGGGTGGTCTAGGTGAGGGCTATGGAATGCTTGGTCAGGCTGGCAGTGGCAAGCTTCGTGTGTCAGCTGGTCCAGCAAACTTGCAGCAGAAGTTGCTAAGAGGTAAGTCTTTGGTGACGCCTTGAATTTACATATCTGACTAATCACCATTGCAATTTTAGTAGCGATGCTACATCTGGTTTGACCTCAATACTTGCATTAACACCAGTGCAGGTTAGCATCACTTACCACTCTCTCTGTAGATTTCCTCTTGCTTTTTAGCTCCATCACTAGTTTGGAAATTGTTAAATTGCATGAGACAGTAATTGAAAGCTGTTAATGGAAATGTTGTGAAGCATTTTAATGTCGTTATTGTATTAAAGAAATAAACTAGTGGGATTAACTTGTAAGCATTTATTTGATTCTAATGCAAATCTAAAAGGATGATACTTGTTAAAGGACAATGCTTGTTTGACTTATTGGGAATACTTGCTCAAAGGAAAATGGGTAGATAGTTGACTATGAATGATGCTTGGGAGCATGTACTTTACCCTTTCATTCCTTCAATAAATGTTTACGTTGTTACGTTTCCATTGTCATATGGTCTCCAACTTGAGTGTTTTTGTCATTGGTTGTGATCATGGATCCTACTCATTTTTTCTTTGTTCTTCCATTCTTATGTTTATTTTTGTTCATTGACGGTGCTCGGTTTAGTGTTTATATACGGTGATTTTTCTTTTCAGGTTCACAAGTGTATTTGTCATAAGTGAGTAAGATCTCTTGATCTACTTTCTCCTATGATTAGGATTATTAAGAAATCATGAGAAACTCTGGTTTTCACTAGCAGTAGTTGTTTCTGTTCTAAGGAACTGGGATTCGTATGGAATCTGCTTATGATTATTGGGACCTTTTGGTATGTTTTTATATAGAACACATAGTTCCTAGTTCTTTGTGGACTATTCTTCATAATTTGCACAATAAATACATGTTTTTCGCCACATTATTTGTGCATCTAGATGTGGCTTTGGTTATATGGTTTTCATGGTAATTATGGGGATTTAGGAAGTATTTTGATTGATTTTATTCACCTGAAAAATTGTCCAGTAAGTGTAATGCATGTGTGACAAAATTCCAAATTTTGTTTAGGAATATTGGACTGAATTTCTATTATTATTATTATTCATGTAGCTGCGGAATATCAGCCATCACCAGTTGCTAACCAACAAGATGATGAAGATATGATGCATAACTAGTGGTTTACATCTCGGGTAGAAAGCACAAAATGTAGAAAATTTTAGCGGAAGTTGATGTTTGCAAAGAAACTAAATTCTCAAGGAAAACTCAAATTTATTCCCTACAGCATCTGCTTCCATACAATTTCTATTCTGCAAAGGATTTGGTTTTAGTACCCAACTTGTATATTAATATTGCCAATAATATTTAAGCTGTTGACAAATTGACAAAGTTTTGTAAAATGCTTGTGAGTCAAGTCAATCATACCACATATTCAAAGACATGCTGAATTCTTTTCTCTGTCATGATGAATGAATTGTCAAAAACAAATGAATCAACAAACTCGGAACTCTCCGGCTCCAGCTCCAGTTACGCTCTCAGAGCCTTCCCTCTTCACTCCCGTGTGTTCTATGGTTCTTTGGTATTAGGGTTGTAAAAATCTGCTAGGCTCGAGCTTGGTGCCAAAATTTCTTCTTCTTAGTCCTCCTTCATTTGGATCCTGCACCTACAAAGATACAGAGCAAAAAACAAGAATGGTGCAATGATTTTACAAATTTAAAAAGATTGTATAATAATTTTTCAAACTCAAATTTCGTAAGCAAATTTTATAAATAAAGAAAAGTTAAGAGTAAATTTGACCAAACCTTAAAAGAAATGAGTATAGTTTGCTCCTAATATTTTATATCAACCTTATCAAGAAATTTTTATTATCACAGTAAATACTAATCATGACAACGTAATCTACTAACTTGAAGACAAGATGTTTTGTTTATAAACTTGTAGAACTCATGTTGAGGAGTTTTAACCTATAAATCACACAGATAAAATATAATTCTAATATGATCCAACACATACAGAAATACAGTAAAATTATAAAATTTAAAATGTAAAAATACATATACATACACTAATTATATATTAAATTTAATGCGATATTACCAACATGTTATGAGATTTACTTAACTTTTACTATAACTGTCTTAAAAAATCAAATATATATATCAATGACTTTTTGTGAAGAAATCAATTTGTAGAACCACCTAAAAAAATAATTGACATATCTTGAAATATTGAAATATCGAAATCGATATTGAACACTATATCTTAGATAACACACAGTGCGATGATGAATTACCCGTGCATCATAGATTTTAACACGTTTGACAGTTTCAATAATCTTTGTCAAGTACCGAACAGTAGCAATGATTTGAACTTCAAAACCGATACTATTGCTGCTTTTCTTTGAGGGGAGGAAGAGAGAATTTCAGGGAAAAATATGCTGTCAACAAAAAAATTTGTTATGAAGAAACAATAAACACAACCACGCCAACTTAAGACAAGTACAATTGGATCCCATTTAAGACGCGCATCCATTAAAGTTTCGGCACCAACAATAACGTCTTTCTTGAACTAACATGCTAGAAGACTTTATGTTAAGCCAAACCACGACACTTTCAACTGGCTGTGTCTTCAGGCTTAAACTGACATGAAACTAAATAAGCAGACACGCATTATCGCCACAATGCCCAACATAACAAAGGAATGTTATCGGATGTGTATAACAATTTCAGCTCCGGTTGAGACTTGGGACTTGCGGCCACCATGATGATACCTCCTAAACTGCCCCAGAATCAGGACTCGCTTCTCCATAAGAAACTAAACCCTTTTGTCCAGATGAAGAGCTTGACCTAGACCTGCTACGAGACACAGAAGTCCTCTTATCATATCGCTTTGGTGGTGTGGCATCAGGGGATCTGGAGCGAGAGGAGCCATTACTCTGGGAATTGGACCTTGACCTCCTCCCTTTGTCTGGAGATTGTTGATCGCTTCGAGGACCAAGTCGGGATTTTAATCTATCACTAATTGCAGGCGGCCTGTCTTCAGGACTAGGACTACGTACTGGACTACGGCTGCGGCCACGATCTTTAAAACGGCCACGCACTGGACTGCGAGAGACGCTCCTACTTCGACTTCTTCTGCTCTGGTATCTGAAAAGACAAGTATGTGAAGCTCATGTATGACGTATGCAGTATTATTTTGCATTTTTTGTGTACTTGAAAATCATATGAAAGAGAAACCACATGTGTTTGTATTAGAAGGCAATAAATTACAGAGTAATGCAAAACAGAAGGTCGGAGGTATGCTAAAATACACAAAATAACAGAAAATACAGTTATAGTTTGAAGAAAATTCATTTCACAAGTGAAATATCTATCATGCTGCAGCATATGCATACAAGATACCAAATATCCAGTTATATATTATTAGAAAAATGTTATTGGTACTCATAGAACATGGGAAACCGCATCAACTCACACTTCATCTACTATTGAATGAGGTGTGGACCCTACTTGAATGGGGTCCAAACCCATCCAATGGTGGAGAGGATGTGAGTTGGCACAGTGTCTCATGTTCTATGAGCACAAATGACACAACTCATTAAGATCTCAATTTTCCCAAGGACAAGAAATTAACAACTAACAAGGGCCAACTACATGACAGATTCAAACAAATGAGAGGGAGAAAGCACCTTGGACGGCTCCTGCCCCTCGGTGGGCTTCGAAAACGTCTAGGTGGTGAGCGCTCGGAATAGCTTCGATAACTTGTATTTCTTCAAATACTCATAAAAAGTCAGAACAATATCCAATATTTTCAAAGAAACCAGTTGAGCAAAATGGTATAGACAAACCTGTCAAAGTTCCTTCTTATATTTCTGTCACCATAACGATATCCACGGGGAGACCGCTCCGGAGATGGAGTACGATATCTGCGTGCAAAGGCATAGCGCTCAGTAAAGCCACGTCCTTTTTTGATACGCTTAGGCATGCCATTTGGTGAAGGACTTTTTGAAATGCCCTGATTATGTTTGAAGGATGCAGATTTGGATGCTTTTTGACCAATACTAGCCAATACAGCATGTCCTTGGTTTAGCTCGCCAGACTTCCTAGCAGGACTTCTTCCAGGACTTGCACCTCTGATAAATTAGATATCGCACAAACTGAGCACAGCTGGAGATGTATTCAAATCCCAGTGCGGAGTGTACATTTAAATTAAAGCAAAATTTATATCAAAAGAGTTAGATACTAAGAAAGCCAAGAGGGGAAACCTATTGTGATTTGAGTCATCTGAATATGACTGTTGCCTAGAAGGTTTACTAAGATTGGCTTGAGTATCATCATGCCCATTATGCTGAAGTTCACCATTTTCTGGAGACATTTCACCTTCTTCATGTGATTCCTTATCAACAATTCTTCTAGCCTTGGGATCCATCCCCTGTTCTGGAATAGTTTGACTTCGTAGGGGTGGGCCAGAAGACTGCTTTCCAGTGTCTGCAACATCTGCAGTATGAGCAGCTATAGCTTAGACAGCAATATCTACATCAACAGTATTCATAAATGGCCTTTTACTCCACCCTATTCCAGACTGGGAAAAGTGGGGTGAGATGATGCAGGACATACACAAAAGATTATACAAACAGCATACCTAGATTTCTCTTTGGTTTATTGTCAGCACGTGCTTTACGAGCAGAGCCATGACGATCAACTTTCTCTTCATCAGAACTACTGCCACTAGCACTAGAACTCTCACTTTCTGTATCACTTGAACCCTCAGAACTCCTGAAACAAAAAATAATTCAGTTAAAGCACTGAGAGAGGAGTACTATTGGAAAAAAGGCCAGGCTAAAGGCTAGTTATATAACCAAACCACCTGGGCTTGTGTCTTGATCTTCTACTTCTACTGTACTTGCTTCTCCTTCTCTGCTTTCGTCCATGTCTCCTCTTCTTCCCGTGCTTGCTCTTATTTCTTTTCCTCTTCCTGTGTTTCCCATAGCTAGAGGAACTTGAATCAGAATGCAATGAATCCGATTCAGAATCTGAAGCTGACTCTGACTCAGAATCTGAGGAATAACTGTCACTACCACTATCACTATCACTATCAGATGTTGAGTATCTCCTTCTCCTCTTAGTGTCTTTGGAATATTTTTTCCTTTTACTCCTTGATTTTTTGTCAGAACTATCATCAGAAGTAAGGGATTTCCCTGATTTTCTCCTTTTCCCTGAAATGAGAAACAGTTAATACATCACAAACAATTAAATGTTGCAACATATAGAAATGACACCAAGGTTTATAATCATCAATATTAATCCCTTTAACAAGTACCTTTCTCCTTCCCAACAGTATGCCGATTTTTTGTCTCGAAGAATTCACCACAATCAATAATTTTAACTGGTCGGATAGGTTTCCCATCAGATGTTCCCACCAGCTCAATTTTCTTCAGAATGTCCATTCCCTTGACAACTCTCCCAAAAACAACATGTTTCCTGCAACATGATATGAAAGACTTAATAAAAACCATGCCACTTGACAACACAAAGCTTGTCGACATTAGAAACTCAAACTTTCGGAGCACATGAAAACATAAAAATAAGCCCACATAGACAAAAAAAAAAAAAAAAAACAACAGTAGCAGCAACAACAGAACTGAAGAACAACGTTAAGTACAAAATTTTGGAGACACCAACAACGAGAGGAAATCCAGATTGCACAGTCAGGATGGTGAACAGTGAGATTGAAACACATCGAACTTGAACAAGAACATGCAAAGATTGTATACCCATCAAGATGCGGCTGGTGTTTGAAGGTAATAAAGAATTGAGACCCATTTGTGTTAGGACCACTATTAGCCATGGAAAGAACACCAGGACCATCATGTGTTAGTTTGAAATTTTCATCTGCAACGAAAGAATACTTGTATGTATAGTCAAATGATAAATCATGAAACCAATCAACCCAGTGTGACATTTTTTCAAATGTTGAATATATGAGAATCCTCCTCTCATAGAAAGTAAATTTACCTGCAAATTTTCCTCCATATATACTTTCTCCACCAGTGCCTGTTAACCAGTCAAAGGTTGCTTTTACAAATCTCGGTAAAGGAATAGAAGTTTAAAAGTTAAAAAGGGTATCTACAGATCAAATTGGGTAAACCAAGGAAACAAAAAAAACATACCATTACCCCTTGAAAAATCACCACCCTGTCAAGACATGAGAGCAAAAATTGGTGAATTATCAGATATTGAAAACATAGAACTATAATATACTCATAGGCATGCCAGAAATAAGGCAAAAGGCAATGTCAAACTCCAAAAGTTCTCTGCTGGAGCCCTAACTGCCACACAACTTTACAAACACAATTTACTTGGCAAGTTTGCACTAACTGCCCACTTAGACATAGTATTCATATCCAAGATGACAAGTTTTCAGCCACATAATTAGCTTCTGATAACCATGAATAGAATAATCATGAAAGGCAACTTACCTGAGCCATAAAACCTTTGATTATTCGATGAAAACTTGTCCCTTTATAATGCAAAGGTTTCCCGGTTGATTCCCCAATGCCCTTCTCACCTACAAACAAAAGACATCAGAATTACAGTAAAAGCCCCTGAAAGAATACATTCAATTTTTCTCTTTACAAAGGATTACCTTACAAACCATTTCATAAAAATTAGGGTCACGTGCTTCACGTCAGTCAACTAACGTAAGGATTATAAATTTGAGGGATAACAATTCAAACAAAGTACCTAGTTCATATTCATATAAATATTCAAACTCAAGTCCCACTCCCATCCCCATGTATGCAACTACAGAAGGGGAAGAGGAACAGGCACCTAGACCTAGGGAAGGGATGAACTTTGCCTTTAAGTTGAGTGGCAGAGGAATTGATCCTGGAGGCAGATAACTTCCTGACCCCAATCACATTAGTGCCTACCTTACCACTGAACCAAAAGTCCTTGGTCAGCAAGATGCTCCGCAATTTGACATCACTCAGTACTCATATGAAGTGTGTTTTGCCCAAGCAAGAACCAAACTACTAAAAAAAAGATAATGATGGTAAAGGAATGATTATTTGAACAATCTAAAGATACCTGTACAAAGTGCCCGAAAATTCTCAGCTGTCCTGGGAACAATACTGGCAAAAAGCTGCACCATTTCAAAAGAGAAAATTCACACAAATTCATGAGACCGAGAGCAAGCTTTCAACTATCATTACAAATTGAGAGCATGCCAAAAGAGACAGTAAACAAGAAATTTCTTTTTTTGCCTATTACCTGAATAACAATCTTTTCCACAGGGTCCCCATCAATAGAGATATCTAGAAACACACGAGGATCCTCTTCCAGACCCATCACCTTGCTCAGAGGACAACACTTCAGAGGCAGAAAACAATCACGAATCAGCAGAAAACGTTCCAAACGTGTTCTTCTGCTTAAAAACAGAGAGAAGTACCCATTGTTACGCATCAAAAACAATGAATTTCTCAATTACAAAGCTCAAACTATACCATTTCAGAAGTTAGACCTCATCCATTCACTCCCACAAAAGAACCAATCTTTTTATTATCTTAATCATCTTAATTACATATGATTAAAACCACGACAATGCAATACACAGAACAAGCCAATCCACCCAAGAACAATTTTTTGCACAGAAAATCAACAAAACCCTAAACCCTACTAAACCCTAACCCGTAGCATCCAATCGATGTGTAGTCAGACCAAAGTTCCTCGATAACGATCAAACCATTAAAAAAGAAAGAAAGAAAGAAAGAAGAAGGAAGAAAACGCAGGTTGTAATGCGATCCAAAAAAACCCTAAATCGAAGCATTGAATGGAAAGAGCATTTTTGAATCGCAATTTATCCAAACATTGAGCTCTGACTAGAAAAATTGAATTTCACATTGGTTCTGTCAGTGCTTCTCTGAGCTTTGCCGCGCACACACACAGATAGAGATAGAGAGAGAGAGAGAGACTCGTTACTCAGTACTCACCAGCATGAATGAATGGAGACGATCTCTTTCTCTCTGCTCAGTGCTCAATAACAAAGGGAAAAGAGGTTCTTTCTGTCTGCTACTGCTGCTTCAGCTGGATGGGAGAAAGTGGGAAGAAGTGAGCGCGTCGCCTGCATGGGCTTTGCGATGACGGCGTTGGGTCATTCGTTACGACTTGGCCCAAAGTACATATGGGCTAGGCCCAACTCATGTGGGACATGGGAGCGTTGACCAAAACAGTGTTGACCAAAAATAGTGAGTGGGACAAAATGTACAGCTGAGGAAAAAAAAAATAAAAGTACAAAATTATGTTGAAAATTGGAAAGTTATAATCAGAACAAAACTCACATCAATGACTTCCTGGTGGACATCCTGGATTCACCAAAAAAAAATTTACATTGATAATAATACATCAATATAAACCATTTTTTTTACTACAAGAATTATGTAGGATACCAATGGGTACAATTAAATATAATTTTAAATTAATTTTTTATTTTTTACTTAGATTTACCGATGATTAGGATTTAAATTTAATTTTTTTAAATTCTATACCTTCCCGAAGGATTTTTTATTAAATTTATTTTTATTTATTATTAAGTTATCATTGGTTTCTGATGGGTTTTATTTAACTATTTTTTAAAAAAAACTATGCTTTTATTATTTAATAAAATTTTTCTTTTTTTATTATTGTGTCAAGTATACCAACGGGTTTGTGTTAAATTAATATTTTTTAAAAAAATTATTTTTATTTTAATTATCAACAGGTTTTTTCATTTTTGGGACATTGGCATGCATTTAACCGATTTAGTTTTTCAATTTGGCTTAGTTTTTTGTTCATTTTCGTTGCCAAAAGTGTTATTTTTTAATGCAATAGAGAGTAATTATTATTGCTATTTTGTTAATATATGAGTTATATTGGAGGGGTGGCGCTAACAGTATTGACATTGAGAGCTTTGGTTTGCATTTTTTTTTTCTAATTTTATTTTGTGTGTGTGTGTGTGTGTGTTTTTTTTTTTTTTTTTTGCATCAATGCTTATAAGTGTGAAAAATTAAATATTTGTTCATATTGGATTTTCAAGATTGATTTTTTGCGTGCAGGGAGCTTTTCATTCTTTGTTTCTTGCATTGCACTAGTGGTTAGTAATAAAATCCTTATTATTTATATATTTTAATATGTACGTAGGATGAGTGGGAAAGGCATAAAGGTCCTTTGTCCAACTTGTTTGCATTGTTTCTGTGGAATTCTTGTGTTTCCAGAGATTGCAAAATATACTTGTTATAGAGTTATAAGGGGATGCGCTCTAAAATGGTTTTTAGGATTATGTGAATTATATGTAATTGTTAATATGTAACTATTTAAATATGTATATGATGTTGTGGTTAGTTGGTTTGATTATGGTTGTCTCCTAACCCTTTACGTGGGAGATCCCATGTTCTAATCCACTATCCCCTTTCCCCAACCCCATAAGAAGAATTCCTAACTATAATATCTTTGTTAAAAAAAATATGTCTATTATGTTGTTAACCTATAATAATGTCTTTGATTGTAAAATGTATTGAATTATTTAATTAATGACGGAAGCTTCTAATTTAAGCGAGATGCTTTTGAAATTTTGTGAAAGTTTTGTTAGGTAAATAAAATTAAAAGTAGTTGAATTAAAAAAATTGAAGACAAATTGAATGTGTTTGAAAGTAATAGCGTGGCATCTTTAAAAAATGGTAAGGTTTAGGATTACTCACAAGCGTAATGTTTCCTTCAAACCGGTCATAGATGTATGATAGATTGCATCCTAATAGAGGAAGCATTAAACTAGAATTTTATAATGGTGTTAAAGAATCTATGAGGGTAGCATGTCAAACACAACAGTTTATTGATGAGACAAAAGTTGGGCATCCATATAATAAGTGCTCCTGTAGGAAGTAGTTAGATGATGATACCATAAGGTTTCATCTGACAAGTGGGGCTTCATGCCTGACTATAGGTTTTGGATCGAGCATAAAGAGGTGAATGCAGGGAATCAAGTGGGTATGTTTCAGACTGAAAGTAATTTTGGTAGGGTCCACGTAGCTTAGGATTGTACGTAGTATGTTGTGGGAGGATAATCAATGTGGATGTCAAGAGATGGTTTTTAATGTTGCTGGCCTTGAATTTACAGCTCATTATTCTCAACCTTTATGTAATATCGTAAAAGTGGATGTCTTTAAAAAGGATATGCCTAAGTTTAGAAAATGTTGATAAAGCCTAAGAGATATTTAAATGTCTTGTAAAAAAAAAAAAGAGAGAGAGAGGTTGTAAATCAAAAATAAATAAATCAAAAGAATGAATAAATATAAATCTCTATTTTAAATTTATGTGAAATAGTAAATCATGTAAAATGTAAATTATAAAAGAAAAGAGAAAATAAAATATAAAATTTATAATAATTTTATACATCAATCTTTTTCTATGTCAATGTTCAGTTTTTATTTGAATTTGATATTTAATCTTTTTATGATATTCAGTTGTGTTATGATATTTGATTTTAAATTTTGAAAATATTATCTTATCGAAATAGATTCAATAGTGTTCATAATAATTGGTCCTGTTTGATTTTTAAACTTTGAAAATGTTATCTTATCAAATATATTAGATTCAACATTGTTTATAATTATCATTGATATTAATATTTGTATTAGTATTATAGACATTGTTAGAATTAGAAAATATATAGCATACTAAATTTTTCTTTTTTATCACATATGCTCTTTATAAATTAATTTTTATATCCTTTCTAGGATTATGATTTATTTAGATATCTATCATTTATATTTATGGTGTAAATTTCAATTAGGATTTGAGAATGTAGATATGTATATCTATGTGTATAATGTATAAAGTGTTAATTTGATATTAGTTTCTTTCTTTCATTAGAGATTGTAATTTATTCTATAAAGATTTTATTATTAGTGTATATATATAGTATTCACAGATATTACTTTTATAATAATGATTTTAGCATAAAGTATTTTATATTGATAATAGATATAATTTTTAGAGTTATAAAATAGTCAAATACTTTAAAAAATATAAATATATAAAATTAAATGAATTTGTCAGAAAAAAATATGCTTCTATATATACATGTCTATTATGAAAATTTGAATAGATAAATTGATACTTAAAGATTTTCAAAATGATTGGCAGTTAATCAAAATCATAACCATTGTGATTTGAAAACAATTTTTCAGGCATTTTTGAATTACAATGATACTTACTTAAAGATATTAGATATTATTTATATTTGACATGTATTATAAAAATAATTTGTTAGATGTCATTTTTATAGAAAATTATTAGATATTTTTAAGAAGTTATTAATTATTAAAATTGAGTGCAAAATTTGTTCATCGTGTAAATTATTAGTATTATTATTATTAATAATAATATTGTTGTTGTTGTTGTTATTGTTATTTCAAAAGAGAAACAATTACATAATGTGAATACACCAAGATATATGTTATTTGTTTTAAAAGACTAATTAGCTTTCATTATAGTATATATATACAGATATATCCATAATACAAAAGATAATTAAGAGACATGTTAAGGTAGTTTGAATTTGAATTATCCAAGTAATTGCAAAAGATATGATTAGATTTAGTCTAGCTATTATCTTTATTTCATTATTGCTAATATCACGAGTTAGTTAGGATATATCCTTATGCTGTCCAATATGACTTATGTGTAGTATTTTACAAATATCTTGTGTTGTAGATGTCTGATTGACACAATTTTTGTGGCATTAGAAAGCTAACTCAATTATCTACAAGTGTTATTTCTAGCCTTGAGAACAAATTCTAACCACAATGGAAGTTAAAGACTTAAAAAAAGGTTAAAATGAAAAATAAAGGGAAAACAAAAAAAATATAAAAATAAAATTTGTTAGTGATATCTTTCATCTCTTGGTATATATTTGACAAATCACTGTACTCCTAAACATTCTTTTAAGAACCCTAGTTGCCTAAGGATTTTTCCCTAGAGAAAAAGACATAATTTCTCTCAATCTTTTCCAATTAATCTCTTTCAATAAGTGCTCTCACCCCTATCCTTATATGGTCATGGGTTTAGCGAATCTTTAGGCTATTGCAGTATAGTTTTCTCTTCTCATTCAATTTCAAATCATTCCTTATTCTTGTCTATAATTTCATGGCAATTGAGAGTGTCATTCCAATTCCCAAGTATCATGTAGACAGGTCAAGACTCTGATAAACGGTGAGTGGATTTAAGCTTATGGCCATACTTTTAGTCATTATTAATATTTTTCCAACATTATATAAAGTGTTCATGAAATTCTAGAATGACTTATGCCAAATACATGTTTTCACGAATTATGCTAATTTTCAGAAAAATTATTGTTTTTTATGGTTATCATGAAAACCCTATCTTAAAAAGCTCATGGGACTATATTTGATATCTTGTATTATATCTTTTTCGAGTTTATGAAATTATGAGACCTTAGTTTAATGTTTATAGCAATAATATTGATTACCATATTTTCAAACTATGGATTTCCTATTAAGATTTTAGAAACTCAACTATGATTTATTGAAAGTGTTGAATAAAGTATGATTCATAACAATTGTCAGATACATACTCTGTTGGCTTCTGAAATCACTATGTCTGTAAGCTGGTGATCCATTGGGCATGATTTTAGAACCTCAGTTATGCTATAGTCAAATTATTAGAATTATATGAATTCAAGCTTTTAGATTTATTCAATTTAATTGCAAGTTGTTATTTTTTTGTAATTAGTGAGAAACAAATCGAGTTAATGGTTGTAAGAATCGATCGTTAACCTTGGTACCAAGTGGTCCGCAAAGGACTAGCTCATCCAGTAAGGAAACCAATGTGGTGTCCATTTATGGGACCTAGTTAGGTGCCCATCAAATTAGTCATTAGCTCAGATTCATCTATTCAACTCAAATGTTTATGTAGAATAATTGATGTTTATATACTAGTTATTGCCATGATTTAAGATAAATTGTTATTTCAATATAGTTATATGTATTTAAATATATAAAGTGTTTTATAGCAGCTGCATGTATATATTATGTATTTTTGTTCATGTTCGATGTGGGTTGTGAGTGGAGGCTCACTCACTAAGTTTTGATGAACTCACCCATCTTTTCCTCTCCCCAGAAACTACAAGTTCAGTTGCACCAGAGATCCTCTTCAGTAATGTTACAGCTTCTTTTGGAGTGAAGGTTATTATAGGTTGTGTTAGTTTAGTAGAGCTCCAGTAATGTGTCAGGAGGGTCCTTGAACATCATTTAACATGCATGATTATTTTAAGGTTATATTATTTTATCATAATGATATTTTATGTAATTTCTTTCAGGAACATGATTTAAGATTGTCTATTTCAGTTATGGATTTTGGAATGATTTGAAATAATTAAATATTTTATATATTTTATTAATAAAGTTTTCAGGAAGTTTTAAGGAATTTATTTATTTAATCATTTACGTATTTATTTTTATGATTTATTATGAGCATTAATTTAGTAATTTACTACACATGATTGTATGAAATTAAATCCAGAAAACTTCCATAAGGGACAATATCCCTTATGTGTCGTCACGATTTTTAGGTCGTGACACTTCAGTTGATGAGCCAAACCAAAATGCCGCTAGGTTTTATAGTATACTAAAGGCTGCAAATCAACCTTTATGGAAGGATGGTGTGCACTCTGAGTTGTCATTAGCAGTTTGGATATTGAGTATTAAGTCTGAAGGAAGCCAAAGCCAAAATTCTTTTGATCAGTGAGTTGCACTAATCAGTGAACTACGTTCGAATCCCGACATAATTCCAAAAGATTTTTATCAAGCTAAAAAATTAGTTTCTAAACTTAGGTTGAAGGAAATAAAGATTTACTGTTGTTTGAAAGGTTGCTTGCTTTATTACAAAGATGATATTGCATTGACCCAATGTAAGTTCTGTCAAGAGCCTAAGTTTAAATCCAAAAGACATGAAAGTCGGAGGAATAATGATGTCCCTTAGAAAATAATGCATTCTCTACCCTTAATCCCTAGGCTCAAGAGACTCAATGCATCAATGAGCTCAGCTTCTCATATGAGGTAGCACAATGAAAATCACATGGGTGACAGTGTGATCACTCATCTATCACATGGTGAAGCATAGAAACATTTTGTCTGGCCCTTAAAATGTTAGATTGAGACTTTGTTAAGATGGATTTATCCGAATAACTAATTTAGCAAACCCTGTTTGTATTGGCCTATAGTTGTTATGCTATACAATCTCCCTCCTAAAGTGTGCATGAAAGATCCTTATCTGCTCTTAACATGTATAATCTCTGGCCCTAATAATCCAAAAGCTAAGATATGTGTATCTTCAACCCCTAATTGATGAGTTGGGTGTGAGGGCGTTCTTATTTAAGACATTTTAACTAAGCAAAATTTCATGATGAGGACAGCATTAATATGAACCATCAATGACTTTCCAGCTTATGGAATATTGTCTGGATGGATGACATAAGGCAAATTAGCGTACCCAATTTGCATGAAAGATACTAAGGCATTCACTTTGAAGCATGGAGGAAAGAATTTTTGGTTTGATTGTCATAGGAGGTTCTCAAATGTTGATCATCCATATAGACAACGTAGATATGGCTTTAAAAGTAGTTGTATTGAATATGATAAGCATCCAATTAGACTAAGTGGTTGCCAAATATGGGATTGAGTTAAGGATTTCCCAAAAATAACAAAAGTCGAAAAGGTAGTGGGATTGCCAGACTATGGGGTATACCATAATTGGACCAAGCAAAGTATCTTCTAGGAGTTGGCATGTTGAAAGATAATTTGGTGAGTCATTGTTTAGATGTCATGTATATTGAGAAAAATATGTTCAACAATATTATGAATACCATGATAGATACAAATCGAACCAAAGACAATGACAAAACAAGACATAATCTAGCTAAGTTTTACACACAACTTGATTTGCATTTATAATAATTAAGAGATTGTCGTTTCTATAAACCAAAAGGCCAAATATGCTCTGAATTCCACTTAGAAACAAGTTGTTTGTTATGAGTTAAGGAGTTGAGAATGCTAGAATGGTTGTGCTTTTAATTTAGATTGGTGCATCAATGTTGCACAAGGTAAGCTTATTGGCATGAAAAGCCATGATTACCATATCTTCATAGAGTATTTGCTTCCAATTGCATTCAGAGAGCTACCTGATGTTGGTTGGAAGTCCCTAACGGAGTTAAGTTAGTATTTTTACAAGACTATTACACAATATAAATAATATATTTTATGTTAATATCTCTATTGTGTCATTTAATAGTTGTAGCATTTTTAAAATTTTTACCATGAAAAGTCATCATAATTAAATTCATCTATAAATAATAAAGGCATTACCACCATAAATATTGGGCTGGAAATGCAATTAGGTTGAAAAGCTAAGCATTAACAATGGGAGTAGGTCAAGCCATGTAAAATGATTCAAATAATTAAGGACCAAAGTCCTTTTCACCACTGCTAAATTGGTCGTAGGCGGTTACCACTTACCCGCAAGTGAAGGAAACAATTTTGGTTCAACAAGGTTAGCCATGAAAGAAGTTTGAATTTAAACAAAGGCAATTACAAATGACATCCCTCTATCACCACATTTGATAGGGCAATTACCTTGTGATTGAAGCCAAGTTGGGGTCCTAGGAGAGGGATATAAAAGGAGTTTTCATGGAGAAATACACAATAACCCTTCTACACACACGTTTTAACCAATTTCATTTCCAATTCCCTTGTAATTTGCATTTCCTAGCCCTTTGTTGTTTTGCAATTCTCTTTGTTAATCAATAACATTTTCACATTAGCCTACTGACCAAAGTTTATTGTTATTAGTAATTTAAAAACCCATAACCAAGAGCTTGATTCCCTAATTGGTGAAATTGGCTGTTTACTTTTGGGATCATGGTGATATTTAGTATTTGGCTTTGTTTATTTTCTTAAGTTAGCCAAATCAAATTTCACGCAACAATAGGCAATCCATTTAATACTCTTCTCTTGTCCACAATATAACACGATCATCTATTTCGTACTATTAATAAACAGAGTTGTGGTAAGTAACCACTTTTGATACCTCCTCACTCTATTGATATTTTTTTTTCAAATCCATATTTATAAGGTTTTTGTTTCGGACTCATGAGGTACTGGTATGCTTTGCGTAATCAACAATTATAATTTGATAAATTTAAAAAAACTTGGGTTGGTGGAACACGTGGCTTATTCTTAACCACAAATAACTAAGTGATATTAGTGTCTTTGAATTTTGTAGGAGTACGAGATAAATTAAACCCTAGTGTAGCTACCCATTATCTCATTTACCCTACTCCCCTATGTTCTTTTTTTTCATGTAACTAGTCTCTTTTTGAGTGTATAAAAATTAAAATACAACATTAATTTTTATTAAATAATAATATCAAATAATTCATATTGATAAAAAAAATTGATCTCTAAAATAAAAAAAAAGTGGCTTGATTGGTGTTGATCAAGTTACTAACATTTTAAAAAAGTTTTACACTGTCATCTAATTATATATTGTCATATTTGCAAAAGTGGTTAAGTCTTACACGCACTACTTAAAAATCATATAAATGAGATGATTTGATTGAATGACAATGTTAAAAAGTCTTTTTCAACTCTTACTATATTTTATTTGGTCCGCTCATTGGTTCCATTTTACATTCAATATTTTCATTTGGTCTTTACCCAAATATTAAATTCGTGTATTTAGCAATTAGAAGTTCACTTGAACTATCATATTCATTAGGGTGTTCACAACCACCCTACCCGCCAACCCCTTTAAGCTCATTGAAAAGAGTTTACTTCTTGAAATTTGACCCAATACACTTTTTGGGCCTGGGGTTATACATTGGATTAGCCTGACCTGGCCCAAAGTTA
This sequence comes from Dalbergia oliveri, assembly GCA_030441495.1. Taxonomy (NCBI): domain Eukaryota; kingdom Viridiplantae; phylum Streptophyta; class Magnoliopsida; order Fabales; family Fabaceae; genus Dalbergia; species Dalbergia oliveri. Next base: position 14,564,826 of record JAMLFY010000008.1, read on the forward strand.
AATAATTTATTAAGAGATATATATTTTTATAATAATTTTTGAAAAATTGTAAAATTTTTAAGTTCAATTAATACATTTTACATAACTTGATATTATTTTTACATTAATATAGTTTATTTTGAAACTTATATTGTAAAATATCTCTAAAATTTTGTTTCTTATTTGTAAAATTTTATAACTTTACTATATATAATATCCAAATTCCCATATATTGTTTGAATGTTGAGTTTACCATATAGTCGGTCATTATTGGTTGGGTTTGGATTTCAAAAATTGACCCGATTTAAAAATTGTGCTAATTGGGTTTTGTCCAACTTGGCTAACCCATCCCTTGTGCACCCTTAATATTCTTTCATTAAGAATCTTTCTAACATGGGGCATGGACCTTGATGATCCTGGTACTACATGCATGAATTAATCTTTGTATATATAAGGCATTGTGAAATTTCACAAGTCACCCCAAATGAAAAGAACAAAAATGATGAAATTATATTTGAGCCCACATTTGATATATATATATATATATATGCTGTTAGTGGAATGGTTTTAATAAAATTCTAACACATATTTGAAACACAAAAATGTTGATAGATATTAATAGTTAATAGTTCTCATTACCAAAATAAAGTTAACAGTTCTCATACTAATGCGAAAGCTGTATCTTTTTCGCTCATGGATGTGTTAATTTGTTATAGTAGGTTTATCGCCTTTTTTGCAAGTGCATTGTAGGGCTGAATTTAGAGTAAACACCTAAATTGGTTCATGATAATTTCTTTGATGGACAAATTGATCCTAACAATTGTAAACACCTAAATTGGTCCCTCACAATTGTTAAAATATGATATTATAGGTCCCTAACTGGCCTTCAATACTATATAAGATAGACGAAAAAAAAGCTTGGAAGAAGATGGAACTCATATGAGAAGAAATAGAGCTCGATAGGACTAGGCGAGTCTCGACAGTGGCCGAAACGGCATGTGACAAAACTCACCACTGTCATCCGAGCTCTTCCTCCTCAGCTTAAGCTCCACCTCCTCTGGCCAAGCTCTATTTCCTCTCAACGAGCTCCACCTTCTCCAGCAAGCTCTTTTTCACTCTCTTCCCTCGAGCCTTAACAGGTACGTCAGGACCTATAGTGTCTTATTTTTATAATTATGAGGGACCAATTTGAATGTTTATAATTGTTAGGGATTAATTTGTCCAACAAAGAAATTGTCAAAGACTAATTTGGATGTTTACTTGCTGAATTTATTAGTAGTAGGTTGGATAAAATAAATACATTATTACTACCTATATATAGCCAAATAAATAAAAATTAATGAGGAAAAAATTATTTTAATGTAGTTTTTGTTTTTATATAATATACATAAGTACAAATAAGAAATATGATATAATAATATTTAATTTATTTTAAAATTCATAAAAAATAAATAATTTATAATTTTATTTTTTAATATTTATTTAAGATTATAATTATTTGTAATAGTGAAAACATAGTATTATATCATATAATGCACAAATAAAATTAATTATTTATGATTTTATTTTTTGTTAAGTACTTATTTAATATTAAAATTATTTGTAATAGTGAGAGTATAATAGTATATCATATAGTGCAACATCTTATTATTATATTGTCGTATGAAATACTATACTATTAAAATAATTTTTTTGGTTTCCCAAAGTAACTCTTCACTTGACAGGTAAGAGATTAAACTCTCTAAGTATGGTCAGGCACCTAAGTGATAAGGATCCCTCGCAATAGTATTTTTTCTACACACATGAATCCTGAATTGAACCTAGAATCTTATGCTTAAGGGATTTAAACCCTTTCCACTCAGGCTAATAATTTTTTGACATATAGTATTAAAATGTTAACAGACCACATAGTATCAAGCTTTATTAGTGCTTATCATATTAGTAGTATATTTATGTTTGATTTTGTGTTTGTAGAATTAATTTTGGATATAATTGATTTTGTTAGAGAATCGATTATATTAAAAACTTAAAATATTTTATGGTAAATTGATTAGATTATTTTGGAATAATGCCAAGTTTCAAAAATAAAAAAGTAACAATGAACACAGAATCAGTATTGATGTTTGGCTAAATTGTACTTATCCCCACTTACTCTAATTCTAAAGGTGTATTTGGCATGTTTTATTAGGCATTTTACACTCATCCTAATTCAAACATAAATTTGAATAAGAAATAAAAACTATTATTTTACTATAGTTTTCATTCTTGTATGATATACATAACTACAAATAATAAATGTATAGATAATAATATTTTTTTAAAATTTATAAATAAATAACTAATTTATGATTTTATTTTTAAATGTTTATTTTAAAATTAGAATTATCCATAACGCAACATTGAGATGATAAAGTATATCACATAATATAAAAAAAAAAAAAAAATCTTATGAAGATAGGTAATTGCATTCAAGTGTGACTAATAACATGAGTTGGTCTAGAGGACAAGAAGTTGCATCAAGTGGTCATTATGTATATGCCTTATGGGAGCTCGACCCACAAATAATAAAAGTCAATGAGGAATTGTTGTTCCCACGAGCATTAAAATTATTACTAGTTGGTTTAGACACATAACTATTCATACAAATGCAAATAAGAGGATTAACGAATTTAAAGAAAGCAAAATAATAAAAAAATAAAAAACTCAATGAAAGACAATGTTAGACAAACAAATGCATTTCAATTCTTACATGTTGCACTTCCTATCATTAACCTAATTTTTTTTTCAATTCAGTTGCAGTATTAAATTCTAAACAACCCTAAATATTATATATTTTTTATAAGTCAATCCTAAATATTATTAGCTCTTATTCTGTCAAACATTATGGTATACTTGTCATAATTAAATATTAATTTTCAGATTTTATAAAATCTATTTCTTATTAAATGTAAAATTTGATTTTTTTTCAAATGAAAAATATTATTTTTTAATAAGATATTCTATTTTCCAGATTTAATGAAATAATTTTGTATTTTTTTAGGGGAAATAATTTTGTATTTAGTTAATATTTTTTATTAGTTTTTGTCGTAGATGCTTGATACTTTGATCACTAAGTATTTAAGTCTAACCATGAGTTATAATGTATAATATGCCCCAATTCACAAAAATGCCTCACTATTGTATGAAATTGTAAAAAGCTACCCAGACCATCATGGTCCATTACTGCCCCCTTCCCATTATATTGTAGAATGCTCCATTATTCATTAATAGGGCATTTGAAAACCCCTATAATTCAATTCTATAGAGGAATTTAACTGAATTTCATATTTTAGAAGCAACTTAAGTAAAGAAATTAAAATTTAACAAAATTAAGAAATTGAAATCAGACTCAAATGATTGTGATTTGATGTGAGAATTGAATTTTAAAAAATAAAAATATCAAAATAACCTTATTTGAATATAATATTTTGTATTCCTAACCTATTAATGAAGGATAAAATAGTAAAAAAAATTAAATTAATTCATTTTTAGACTCATTCCAAATCAAGGAAGTAAATTCAATTATTTAATTTACTGATTCATTTCAAATATAAGAATTCAATTCAATTTTATCTCATTAAAAGTTTTCAAATGCACGGCAAAACTCGGCACTGTTGTCATTGTGTGAAAGAAAGAAAGCCAAGTCAATCTTTATGAATGCATGCATTCAACATTGAACACGCTTATACACAGGGTTATTTAAGGCTAGAAACTTACGTGCCTTCCATTTTAGTTTCCCACTTCGCACTAGAATTTCCATGACAGAGGGTTGAATTTGATGTTTTTAATGAGAAGCAAATTAAAGCCTAAGTCACTAGGATTGGTCCAATAATAATGAGAGGATTTAGGTAATATATATAGAATCATAGATTCAAATTTTATTGCAATTAATATAATTTTCAGGTGTACCAACTAAAGAAGAAGCTAGGTCTACCAGTCGGCCTTGTTGAATCTCTGATTAAACACATCTGAATGGCCAATATTTTAAGTTAAGCGTGGAGATATAAATATGTATTTTTCAATCAATCAGTATTCAACATATTTTTCGAGTTTTACGATTCACCCCTGGCTGTGTGGGACAAAAAAAGAATGAAAAAATGTGGTCAAACCATTAACCATCACAAAAGAATAAAATTAAAGGAAAAAAGGCATTCCCTCCACAAAAGTCAAGTAGGCAGACGAATAAAGAAAAGCTCTCCATAAATGAAAAAATATATATAAAATGCTATTCCAATATTTAAAAATAGATATCTATTTTTAGGTGTTAAAATAATAATATTTTTTTCAATAATAGAAAATAAACTGCAAAAGTATTATTTACTAAAGGGTCTATCTATGATATAAGCCATGATCATAATTTTGTTTTTGACGTAAGCCATGATCCTAATTAAGAACGCTAGTATATATATATGTATTCCGCGGCTATAGTATTGTACATCAGCATGTGTGACGAAAAAATGATGGAAGTCGCTTTGTGATTGACCGAAGAAGATTGATTGGCATTTGGGACCAGACAGAAAGTGTCAATTGGGAAATTTCCTCGTTGAAAAGTTGCTGCCTTTTTTTCCTTTTTTGATATTTAAAAGTTCCCGCATTTTGAATTAGAAGATTTTTCTCCCTTCGTCACCATCTTTGACTATCACAATACATAAAGAAATAACGCAATATCTTCTTCTATATAAACAAAGGATATGAAACACGCTGAGGGAAGATAACGCTAGAACGCATTACTGCTCATCGCTTATCTTTTTCACCCTTCCATTGGGACAACAATATCTGGAGTTTTCTTGGTGTCCACTTCGATCAATTACATGGCGCCGGATGCACTGTCACAAGATCATATTGCTGAATTCAAAGAAGCCTTTAGCCTCATTGACAAGGACTCTGACGGTGTGTTTTATGAATAAAATTTATGTATAATTTTATATATAAAACTTATTTATAAAATTTTTAGATGAATGATTTTTATATTTAAGGTACATCAGATCTTAGTAATAGACATCTTTGATGGACATACATATGTGTGTGTGTGGTGGTGGTGGTAATAGTAGGTGGAATCAAAATGTTAGCTCATTTGTCCACTTTCAGTCTTCAAATAACATGTGAAAAGAGCTTTCCGAACTGATTTTAACTTGCTGGAAATATTTGTGATATTGTCTACTCTAGGATTCATTACTGTGGACGAATTGGCGACCATTATCCGATCATTAGATGGGAATCCAACTAAAGAAGAAGTCCAAAATATGATCAGTGAAGTTGACATTAATGGGAATGGGAGAATAGGTTTTGAAGAGTTCTTGAATATTATGGGCAGGAAGATTAAGGTAAGATGCAGCTGCAGAACTAGTAATTAATTGCATGCCCCATCTGAAAGCCTAAACTTTGATAGAAAATTGGGAAAACAGTGATTAATGTTGCCTGAGGCTAACAATGTCACTGACAAATTTTGCAGGAGAATGATCTGGCTGAGGAGCTAAAAGAAGCATTCAGAGTGTTTGATAGAGATCAAGATGGATACATATCAGCCGCTGAGGTAATTAAACATGCCATCACGCAGATCATTTTGCATTTTTTCCAATTTTCATGTATTGGGGATGCTTGCAACACAACAATATAATTGCTTTAATTAAGGCTCATTTATTTGGATTTCATTTAAAGATATTTTTTTTTATAATAAAATGATACGTGCAAAGCAAAATCAAGATAATTAGATTAAATATTACAAAAAAGTTAAAAATGAAGAAAAAAAAATATTTCTAGAAATAATAATAAGTAAGAAACTACATCACAAAGCACTTTATCTTGTAATTCAATTAAACGTGACCTTAATTAGTTGCTAGTGCAAAAAGAAGTTTTCCTAACCACCAAAAAAAAAAAAAAGAAGTTTTCCCTTGCTCATACCGTTATATGTATTATGTGATTATCATCATTAACAGCCACTTCTGTTGTTATACAGTTGAGACACGTAATGATGAGCATGGGGGAGAGGTTGACAAATGAAGAGGCTGAACAAATGATTAAAGAAGCAGATTTGGATGGGGACGGTCAAGTTAGCTACGAAGAATTTGCAACGATGATGATGATGCTTCATTGATGTCATAAAATCACAGAAAAGATGGAAGCCAAAAATTATAGCGTGAACACGGACATATGATGCAAATAATTTTCTTTCATCATTGTACAACGACTTATTGTCGCTAAAAAGATTTTTATTTTTTAAGCGTGTATTTGGAAAAAGATGAATGAGAAGAGAACAAAATAATCTCTAATCTTAGCTTGTGTTTGGAAATTATATTATAAATTAAGATTTTTATTATCGCACTCTAAAGATATGATACCCTTTTGAATCTAAGAATTGTGTTTTAACCATGAGTATTTAAAATATTAATAAATTTAGTTAATAAAATATATGGTAAATTTTTAGCCATAAATTATCTAAAAGATACCAATATCTATGAATTTTATAGGATTGAAGAAATTTATAAATTAAAGAAACAAAATAAAATGAAATTTTTGAATAGTCCTTCTAATAATTCTTTGGTGTCATTATTTATTGTTTTACAAATGTTTAAAGAGAAATAAAAATGTAAAAGACCTTTTTTCAAAGAAATTTGAGTTCCCTCATTCCGTCCCCATTAATAAAACTCCTTGCCTCCACCTTCCTTGTGGAATTCCTGTTGGTCATAATTGAAAATTTTAGCAATATATAAATTTTTTATGCTTGTTGCACAATCAGTGTAAATTTTTTTTTATAAAATTACTCAATTATATATTGTTATATTAATCATAATAGTTAACTCCTTACATGCATTGAAAGTGTAAAATAATTTTATAGCAATAAATTTTTTCAATTGATAGTATAAAATTATTTTACAGAGCAACTATATATATAGTGTGACTCAAAATTAATGCATTTGGAAACTCCTGAAATTTAATTTTATCACGAAATTGAATTGAATTCCATGATTTGGAAATAATTTAAGCGAAGGAATTGAAATCTAACAAAACTAAAAAATTGAAATCAGACCCAAATGGGTATGATTTGGTGCGGGAATTGAATTTTAACAAATGAAAATACCAAAATAAATTTACTTGAATATAATATTTTGTTCCTAACTTATTAATGAAGAATAAAATAATAAAAATAATTAAATTAATTCATTTTTAGACTTATTTCAAATTAAGAAATTTAATTCAATTCATTAATTTATTGATTCATTCTAAATATAAGAATTTAATTTAATTTCATCTCATTAACAGTTTTCAAATGTCCTATAACTTTTTAATGTACCAAAATTGTATGATTTTTGGATATCAATTGTTAATAAGGAATGAAGATAGTATTTGTCATTCAAACTAACTGTACAAAAAATGGGAACATAATTGGTCAATAAATGAGTGAAGTTACAATTAACAAGCAACAAAAAAACATAACAATTAAGGTTTATATAAGAAATTAGTTTAATTTTTGTGTATAGATAATGTGAAATTTTTTAGATTATTATTCAATTACTCATTTTCTTTTAGAATATCTGTTCACTTTCAGACAACTTATATTTCAAAATATTTGTTAATTTTACATTCAAATAAAGTATTAATTTTTTTCTTTCAATACTACCCCAAATAAATTTCACATTTTCAAAGTATTCCATTTAATATTAGTCTTGATCATTGTGCTATATTAATTAATAAGCAAATATATATTAGTCTATTCACTATATTTTACTCAATTACTATTATCATTTATTATATTTCTTAATATCTGTATTTGTTCTAAATTGACAAATATTTTAAAGGGGATGGAGTAATATATATTATGAGGGATCAATTTGTCCTTTTTTCCAAAATATGAGAGATCAATATAAAGTTTTTGTAATGCCCGATGAGAAGGAATGATCGTCGATGCAAGAAGGTACAAGAAGTAACTCCTGTCAAGGCCTCTAAGCGGAGGGGCACATGACGAGAGTAAGAGTGATTGTCGTGTAAGAAGGCACGGATAAGGAGCGGTTCCTAGCAAGGCCTCTAAGTGGAGGAGTACATGAATGAACCGATTACACATCAGAATGAGAAAGATCTTGAGTCTGTATAGGTATGAGACTATAAAGTTGAGAATGACTTATATGAATTGATTGGTACCTGCCTATGCCAACAAAAATACATCTTCTTTCGGTAGCCTATCACTAAAGAACTTTATGGTTAAGTGTGGAGCAATTTTGGGATGGGTGACTTCCTGGAAGTTTTCCCAGGAAGCGTGTGAGTGAAGACAAAACACGTTGAAAAGACCCGTGTTGGTTTGTGGGACCGTCAATATATAAAGAGGCAAGAAATGTTACAAATGGTATCATAACCTGCACCTCTCCTAGTATGGTGTGGTTTGAGGACGAATGAGAGAAGCTAGTGGGCATATAATGTCCGTGACAAGGGAGGAGTGATCGCTGGACAAGAAGGCAAAGACAAGAGCGGCCCCTAGCAAGGCCTCTAAGCGGAAGGGTACATGAATGAACCGATTACACACCAGAATGAGAGGGATCTTGAGTCTGTATAGGTATGCGAATATATAGTTGAGAATGACTTATATGAATTGATTGGCACTACTCATTCCAATAAAGATGCATCTTCTTCGGTAACTCATCACTAAAGAACTCTGGAGTTAAGCGGGCTTGACTTGGATCAATTTTGGAATGGGTGACCTCATGGGAAGTTTTCCAGGAAGGGTATGAGTGAGGACAAAGTACATGAAAAGACCAATATTGGTTTGTGGGGACAGTCGTCAATCCATAAAGCAGGAGAGGATGTTACAGTTTTCAAATCAACAAATTTTTTAGGGAAAATTATAGCGACTTCTCTTAAGGTCAAATGATTTTATACTTACCATTCCTTGTTTTTAAAATTACACTGACCTCCTTTATTTATTTTTTTTTGTAACATTTCACTTGCTTCCTTTGACCATGAATTATATGTTATTTTTATTTTTAAAACTTTATAAATATATAAAATGACTTTTCTATCCATATTAATGTTCTTTATTTCTAGTTGATTGCCATCCCCCTCACCTCCATCACCAACAGATATAGTAGAAGAAGTTCCAACAAAATGAACACTAGAGCCAAAACAAAAGAAAAAATCATAACAAAACAATAGCAACAACTCCAAGTAGAAGGCTCGTAACAACAACAACACAAAAGTAGCCAACAAGAAACATTGATCACATCACAGTTCATTGTGAGACCAACACCAATTAGAAAAAAAATCCAATAGTCAATAAGTCAACAACATAAATCATATAAATGAAATCCAAAAAAAGAAAAAACTGAAAATAGATTTACAGAACCACCATCATTTTGCCTTTAGATCTGAAGACCTTGGAGTCTTGGACTATCATTGTGCCCCCCACCATCGTTTTGTCTTCATCGTGCAACCACGCGAATCGTCATCCACTATCATTGTCGTGTCCTCAAAGGAAGTTGTCGTTGCCTCCTTAAATTAAAATTAAAATAATAAAATTATAGTTAGGATGCACCTCGGGTTGTCTCTCAAGGAGGCTACATTCTTAGTTGGAAATTGAAGGTTTTGAGAATTAAATCAAGATAATTAAAATTAATTGAGTAAAAAATTTAGAATTAAAGACATTAGTGTAAGGTATTCCTAGGATTAAAGGCACTAGTTACAATTTAGAATTAATTATCATAGACCAAGTATTGAACATATTGGTAGCTATTAATAAACACTTACTAACAATTATAATAGTGATCAATCAACCTCTAGAGTTTCACCAATGTAAATAACTAGTGAACGAGATCCTAATTTATTAGAAATTACATTGATTTAATGTGCCAATTGCTATAACCTAACCGCCAATGAGAAATTCAATTCTAATGTTCTCCCTCAAATATAAACTAATTGATCAATCAATTTATATCCAAAGGATTTCCCTAAATAACGATCGCCAATTTAGTTATTCTAATAAAAATTGTAATAATCGCAACAATAATTATAGGAATATAAGCTTCAGAACATTGAGAAAACATGCATTCAATAGAAAAAGTGGTCTCAAACACCATCTTGATCCATATGAAAACCCGTACACTAGTAAGGAAAGTTATTCCTCTATCTTTGGAGGATTACAACAATGAAATAAAAAGTGTACCTAGAGATAATGACAATAATCCTTGTGAAAATTTTTAAGAACAAATTTAATTCACCAAAAGAAACCCTAGAGAGAAAAGAGTAGAGAGAATAAGTAGAGAGAAATAGAGAAAGGTAGAGAAAGAATCCTAACTGCCTAAACTCTAAATCCAAAACTAGGGTAAAAGTTTGTTCAATTCCCTTAAATACTGCTTTCTAAGATAGCCAAAGTGGGGCCCAAAAGAGAGTTGGTTATCTATAATCTTTGCAGTCAAAAGCGCTACAGCTCTCACTAGAAAGCCTGGCTCGAGCAATTCTCCTGATGGCTCTGCCCTATGAGTTGTCCTTTGCGCTTTTGCTCCTTTTTACAAGCCCTTAGCTCCAAATTCCCTCCAAAGAGTTCTCAGCCTTGCTCTTGTCATTTTACATTCAATTCAAAGCTCCTGGATACAAAACTATACTCAAAGAAACATGTTAAACGCAACACGCTAATCATAACTCATTTCAAAGTTTTGCAATAGTAAATGATTATATAACAAATGTACAATGAGGATTAAGTCAAAATCCTAATTATTTACATTAATAACTCAGTTAAACTTTTGCAAAAAGCTAAGGTTTAAAAGTAAGATGAACGACATAAATGTCTCTTATCAGTCCTTTATAACCACCGTGAGCTCTGCCTTATCTTTGTCCAAATTGCACAATGCCACTATCGCCATGCCATGAGCCACCACTAGTTGTCATGCCACCTCCACTGCTTTGATCGTCTAACATTGTCACCATCTTCTTCTCTTTCTCATGCGTTACAAACCCCCCATAGCCTTTGTAAAATCCTTAACTTGCTTCCATTCTAACCATATCCCCTATTAGTATTTTTTTTTAATTCATTTTTTAGTTATGTTTTTGACAATCTTCTTTTGGGTCAGATTATGGTATGGAGTATGGGGGAGGTTGGGGAATGAGATGGTTACCGAGAAGGGAAAGTGAGATTAGAATGTTAGGGTTTTTTGAAGGGAGGATAATTTGGGAATTTTAAAACTTATGTCACAATGTCCTGGAGAGCGCACGACGAGAATGACAACCAATTTAAAAAAGAGGGAGCGCTACCAATTTTAATTCTGGCAAAATTGGAAAACCTTTGATTTGATAAAACTAGTCTTGAAAAAGATTTGAGTCCGAGAGTCTAATTATGATTAGGGAAGGGTGGAAGCTTAATTTCACTGCACTCCTAATACATCCATATAAATGCGGTTACTCTAGAGGTCATTATGCAAATTCATTTATAACTTTAAAAATATTGATTTTTCCCAAAAAAAATTATAACAATTACATATTTATAAAGAAATAAAGCTAAAATTTAAATAAAAAAATAAAGAACAAGTTTTATAAAAAAAGATTTTGGCTTGATAGTTGTTGACTACGTTGACGTATCCTTTGGTGTAGTGAGGAACTTAAAGCCACGTCGTTCTTGTAAAAAATGCTTGTGTGTTTGATGAATTTTAATTTAAAAAGAAAAAAAAGTGTTGGCTGATTTTATTTGTGAAAAAATAATTTTGATTGATGAATTATTTTTTTAAAAAAGAAATCTACTTTTGCACAGAATTCAAGTTAGCACTAGGCTACTCAATAAACCCTTACACTTCAACAATACATAAAGGAGACATCCACCTCTCAATCATGACCATTGGCGTTGTGCGGTGAAGAAAATATTTTTTATTTTAATTTTATTATTATTTTTTTTAAAAAAGAGTCCTAAAAAATAAAAGAAAGTTTTTTTTGTTACAAGACACAAAGCTATAAATAAAAATAAAATAATAAGAAGAAAAAAGAAACGTACAATCTTCTTTCAAAAACAAACAAACAAACTCGAAGAAGTAGAGGTTGCTGGGGTGGTGGCGATGCACTCGAAGAAGGAAGGAGGCTGATGCCATGGGTGCTTTTGTGGCGCTGGCCAAAGCTATTCTCGGCTGGTCGTGACGGGGTGGTGAGGAGCGAAGGTTCTGGCAAGGGCGGCCACTACGGCAACGCATAGGGGCTGGGTTTGTCAGTGGCATAAAGCCACTTTAAAAAAAAAGAGTCAAAGAAAGAGGCATCAAAATCACGAGAGTTACTGTGCAAGTTACTATGCATATATAGTAACTTATCATGTGAGCACCGAAATATGAGAGAGTTACTGTGCATTTATTGCAGGGACTCCCGAGACTTTATAAATAAAAGCTGAATTCATTCAGTTTTAGCATCGAAGCGCAGAGAGCATTTACAAAATATATAGTATCTTTTGAGAGTTTTTCCTATTGTTATAGAGAGAGGTATATTCTCCTAGTATACGAGAGGGTGTTATTGCTCTCTTCTTAGTATTAGAGAGAGGTGTAATTTTATCTTCCACATAGTGACAATCTTTCTTAGCCTTGCCCTGGTTTTTCCTTCATCATTAGGGGGTTTTCCACGTAAATATTGTGTGTCAGTCAAATTCTCTCAACTCTATTTTAGTTGCGTTGATTTGTTTCCATAACTCTGGTACCCAAAGTGGTATCAGAGCTTTGGTACAATGAGATTTTTTCTTAGTATACTCTGGTTGCAACTTAGTCTGATCTTCCACATCATAAAAGAATTTTTCCCTGGTACTTGAAGAGCCATTGGTCCATGCCGGTTACTATTCTCGTCATTGGTTATACGTGTAGTTATATACTTTTACAGGATTATTAACATATACTAGATTTGTTCTATATACGGTATAAATATACGATACCTCCATGTATATGGTACTATTCACATATATGACACTGTTCACGTATATGAAACTTTTCATACATATGGTACTGTTCACTTGTATGGTACTATTCACGTGAAAAAAAGATGACCGTCTAGTAGAGAAACAGGTCCTGGTAATCACCATGGCAGCAAAATTTGAGTTTGAGAAGTTCAATGGGAATAATTTTTCCCTGAAAATTGAAGATCAAGGCAATCTTGAGGAAGGACAATTGTTTACCAGCAATTAAGGAACCAGTTGAAGTTACTAATGAAAATGGAAGGAGATGGATGATAATGCTGTTGCCAATTTGCATCTTGCAATGACAGATTCAGGATTATCCATGTGGTAGAAAAGAAGACAGCAAAGGAGATCTGGATGCTCTTGTCAAACTGCAAGGTCAAATCACTTCATAATAGAATATTTCTAAAGAGGAGGTGTATACGCTTCGGATGAGTGAGTCCACATATGATGGACCACATCAACAATCTAAACACCTTATTTTCCTAACTTAGAGAATCAGATTATAAAATAACGGAGAATGAACGTGCGGAGCTTATACTTTAGAGCTTACCTGACTCATATGATCAACTCATCATCAAGATCACAAATAATAATACTACCAACTGTCTATCCTTTGATGATATCGCCAGTGCTATTGTTGAAGAGGAATCCAGGCGCAAGAATAAGGAAGGTAGACTGGAGAGCTCAAGCAAGCAGATGCACTGTTGGTGACGATAGGAAGATCAATGGAGCGTGACTCCAGTGGGAGTCATGGTCGAGTAGATCAAAGTCAAGAAGAAGGAAGAACTTCAAATGCTACCGTTGTGGCATGAGAGGGCACTTGAAGAAAGATTGTTGGAACAATAAGAAATGGATAAAGCCCAGAAGCATCAACCTCTCAAGGATGTGTTGCGAGTACCTCTATAGATGGAGAAATCCTGTGTAGCGAGGTAGCAATTGGCTCTAAAGGCAGGAAACGGCTCACTGATATTTGGATAATGGATTCAGAAGCATCATGGCATATGACTCCACACCGTGACTGGTTTTACATTACGAACCTATCTCTGGTAGGATTTGTGTTCATGGGAGATGATCATGCCTTAGAAATTGCTGGTATTGGTACTGTCAAAATAAAATTATTTGATGGTTCCATTCAAACAATTCAAGGAGTACAACACGTGAAGGGCTTCAAGAAGAATATATTGTCTATTGGGGAATTGGATGACCTCAGGTACAAGACCCATGTTGAAGGTGGGATATTGAAAGTTGTTAAAGGTGCTCTTGTAGTGATGAAAGCAGAAAGACTACGGCAAATCTATACAGGCTTCAAGGAGATACATTGCAGGAGGCAGATGCATCAGTTGCATCAGCAAGCCAAGAAGAAATGACAATGATGTGGCACTGCAAATTAGGCCACATGTCAGAACGTGGTTTGAAGGTTCTTGCAGAGCGTAATCTTATTCCCGGGCTCAAATCGGTGAATTTAACATTTTGTGAGCACTGTGTTACAAGCAAGCAACATAGATTGAAATTTGGTAGATCAACTGAGTAAGCATATTCTAGACTTGATTCATTCTGATGTGTGGGAGTCGCAGAAATGTCCTTGGGAGGTGCAAAATATTTTGTATTATTCATTGATGATTACTCTAGGAGACTGGGTGTACCCAATCAAGAAGAAGTCAGATGTGTTCCCAATATTCAGGGACTTCAAAGCAAGAGTAGAACTTGAATCCGGAAAGAGGATCAAGTGTTTGAGGGCAGATAATGGAGGAGAATATACTGATGGAGATTTTCTAGCATTTTGAAAATATGAAGGTATTCAAAGGCAATTCATAGTTGCACATACATCTCAGGAAAATGGTGTAGCAGAGCGGATGAACAGGACTTTTTAGAAAGAACAAGAGCAATGCTGAGAATAGCAGGTTTAGCCAAGTCTTTCTGGGAGAGGTGAACCTGCTACGTGATTAATCGGTCGCCATCAATCGCGATTGGTTTAAAAACACCAATAGAGATGTGGAATGGCAAGCCGGAGATTATTCTTTTCTACAAGTGTTTGGATGTCTGGCATATATGATGTATAACTCCCAAGAAAGAACAAAGTTGGACCCAAAGTTCAGGAAATGTATATTCTTGGGTTATGCTGACGTGTAAAGGGATATCGCTTGTGAGATCCCACTGCCCACAAGGTTATTGTCAGGGGGATGTTATATTTGTAGAAAATGAACTTCAAAGTGAAGAAAGAAATGACAGGCACTTTAAGAAGATGACTCCAATCCAGATAGGTGAGAAGTCTGCAAAAATGATTTTGAAGTAGAGCCAGAGCATGATGAACGAGTACCAGAAGAGGCCAATAATACAGAAGTTAGGCGATCAACGCGCAGACACAGCCACCATCATGACATTCAGACTATGTTATGGCAAGCCACAATGTATTCTGTCTCCTGACAGAAGAAGGAGAGCCATCAAACCTTCAGAAGGCTTTGAGTAGCCCAAATGCTTCTTTGTGAATGGCAGCAATGAAGAAAAATGGAGGCCTTGCATAGGAACAAGACATGGAAACTTGTTGCACTTCTAAAAGGTTGGAAAGCCATTGACAATAAATGGGTCTATAAGATCAAACGAGATAGCAATAATCGAGTTGAACGATATCGTATAAGACTGGTGGTAAAAGGATTTGCTCAAAAGGAAGATATCGATTTCAATGAGATATTTTCTCCAGTTGTTAGACTTACCACTATCAGAGTAGTATTGGCTATGTGTGCTGCTGCATTTGATTTACATCTTGAGTAGTTAGATGTGAAAATTGGTTTTTTTTTCACGGAGAACTTGAAGAGAAGATTTATATGCTCCAACCAGAAGGTTTTGAAGAAAAAGGAAAAGAAAACTTAGTTTGTAGGTTGCCAAATATCTGTATGGTCTAAAGCAGGCACCAAGGTGTTGGTACAAGAGATTTGATTCCTTCATAATTCGCCTTGGATACAACAGACTAAGTTCAGATCACTGTACATACTACAAGAGCTTTGATAACAATGTTTTCATCATTTTGTTGTTGTATGTGGATTACATGTTGGTGGTAGGCCCCAACAAAGATCGAATCTAGGAATTGAAGACACAGTTAGCTAGAGAGTTTGATATCAAGGACTTGAGACTTGCAAACAAGATTTTACGGATGCAAATTCACCGAGAGAAAGGACAGGAAGATATGGCTTTCACAGAAGAATTATTTGATGAAAATCTTGCGGCACTTTAACATGCAAGATTGTAAGCCAGTTTCAACCCCACTTCCTGTGAATTACAAATTATCCTCAGGTATGTGTCCTAGCAGGTAAGCGGAGAGGATGGAGATGTCTAGTACCATATGCATCAGCGGTGGGAAGCCTTATGTACGCCATGATTTGTACTAGGCTAGATATTGCTCAAGCAGTTAGAGTAGCCAGTCGGTTTATGATAGATCCAGGAAAAGAGCATTGGAATGCTGAAGAGGATCCTGAGATACATTAGAGGAACCTCAGGTGCTATACTTTGGAGGATCAGAGTTCATTGTTAGAGGATATGTTGATTCAGATTTTGCAGGTGATCTTGATAAAAAGAAATCTACTCCAGACTATGTGTTCACAGGAGGTGGAGCTGAGCTGGTTATCCAAGTTACAGACGTTGTAGCTATGTCTACTAGAAGCTGAATATATGGCAGCTACACAAGCTTGCAAGGAAGCTATTTGGATTCAAAGGTTAATGGAGGAACTCAGGCACAAATAGTCAAAGATTCCTGTGTATTATGACAATTAGAGTGCCTTGCACACGCAAGGAATCCAGCCTTTTATTCTAGGACGAAGCACATAGGAGTCCAGTATCACTTTGTTCGAGAAGTAGTAGAAGGGGAATATGGATATGCAGAAGATTCACACGAAAAATAACCTAGCAGATGTCATGACAAAGCCGATCAACATTGACAAGTTTAAATGGTGTAGATCTTCCTATGGCCTATCAAAACGTAGGCGCAGAGAATTAGCAAGATGAAAAAAGGTTTTGAAAGCTCACCAAAAGTGGCTTTAAATGGGAGATTGTCAGTGGCATAAAGCCACTTTAAAACAAAAAAAGAGTCAAAGAAGGAGGCATCGAAATCACGAGAGTTACTATACAAGTTACTATACATATACAATAACTTATCATGTGAGCACCAAAATCATGAGAGAGTTATTGTGCATTTATTGCACAGTAACTCACGAGGATCTATAAATAAAAGCCGAATTCGTCAGTTTCAGCATTGAAGGCAGAGAGCATTTACAAAATATATAGAGTGTCTTCTAGAGTTTCTCCTATTATTATAGAGAGAATGTATTCTCCTAATATAAGAGAGGGTGTTATTGCTCTCTCCTTAGTATTAGAGAGAGGTGTAATTTTATCTTTCACATAGTGACAATCTTTCTGCCTTACCCGTGGTTTTTCTCTCATCATTAGGGGATTTTCCATGTAAATATTGTATGTCAGTTCCAATTCTCTCAACTCTATTTTAGTTGCGTTGATCTATTTCCATAACTCTGTACCCAAAGGGTTCTCCAGGCTCGAAGGAGGAGATGGCTAGCCTCGCGGAGGTTGCAGGCGCGATGGCGAGAGCTGAGGGCTGGACGCAACAGTGCTGGCCATGTCGGCGAGGATCCACAGAGGCTTCCCGTGGGCTTCGGGCGGCGAACAATGGCTTTTGAGATTGTCAATGGTGATCGCTTTTCTTCCCCTTTTGTTTTTTGATATTTTTTGACTTGTGACTTTGATTTCGGTGGGGTTTGGCTTCTATTGAGTTCTAGATACTTTGGTTTAGGATGATGAGAGGGTTAGGGGAATTTCTGGTGGTGATGATGATGATTGAATGGCCGTGGCTTTGTTTTTTTGGTGCTAGGAGTTAAGGTTTGGAGTTGTTTGGTTGATGGGGTTGTGATAGGTTGTGATGGTGAGTGGTGATGTCGCTGGAAGATAATGGTGGAGGATGATGGTGTTGGTAGGTTGAGTTGATGATTTTGAAGGTTGAGGATGATGAAATTGGGTTAAAAAGTTATATGCCACCGCGTCTATGTTCGTGTTGTTCCCTTTTTTCCTACACAGATGAGTGCAACATACACTTATACACATTACAGATTAGTTGCCTCAATCCCTAACTGATTCTCATTAAGGCTTATTAAAGCTGATTAGGGATTTTATACTGATTAGGGGATTTGATTGCGTTGATTTAGAAACTGATTTGATTGGAGGAAAATAAGAAAATGTTCTGAATTAGAAAAAAAAATTGAAAAAGAAAAAGAATAGTTTGATGCTGATTGGAAAAGATGCTAAAGATTTTATGCTAATTAAAAAATAATAATTTTAAAAGAAAAGAGAAAAAAAGCTAATAAAAAGGAAAATATTTCATTTTCATTTTTTAAATTTATTTTTTTTATATAAAAAAGGGTCCAATAAAAAATATGGTATTTACAAATTATATAAATAAAAATTAACAATGTATTAGTTGTAGGGGAGGCACTTGTAATTTTAAAATTTATGAAGAAATAAGTATAATATCAAGTGAGTTCAAAAGATGTTGTTGTAATATGCTTAATTTATTATCGATATATTTTTGAGTTAGTACTATTTTAGATATTTGGTTAAAAAAAAAAAAGAATAAAAGCACCCTTTCGCTTCTCCAGTTTCGGTCATTTTTCCTCGTTGTTTGGCGCCGCTTTCCCTATCTATTCTCTGAGACGCGACGACGCTTCCAGGATTAGAAACATAAAGGTCCACACTGACAACGGCGGCGGCGGAAGACACAGTGCGACGGCGCTACCAAGCTCGAGCGCAGAGAGAAAGAGAGAATACCCATCAAAACCTGAATTCCCTCTCGGGTTCACTCTCATTCGTCAATTCACCTTCTCCGCATTCTGAATCTAAAATTTTCCCTTATTATGTTTTCCAACCATTAACCCCCAAAATCCAAAACCCTTAAAACCCTAAACTCTACCGATGGCAACGGAACCCAACAATCTCGACGACTACTCAGCTTCCTCAACCGTCATCACCTTCGACCGGCCCATCCCCTTGCTCCGCGGCCCGTTGCCGGCGGGCCCTCGCGACAACCCCTCGGCTGGGCCGCACGTGCTGGCGTTCCGCGACCCGCAGGCCTGGGCCTCCGCTTTCAGATCCAGCGAGCGCAAGATCGTTCAGCAGTGCGAGGAAGGTGCGAGGATCGGATGCGCCATCAGCGCCTCTAACAGCTGCAAGCCTCCATGGTGGAAGGTTCTGTTTGGTTCAAAGCCTTCCGATCTGAAGGAGCGAGAGCTTTGTGAGGATCGCGAGGCGGCGAATTGCTTCGCCGCCGCGAAGGAGAAGTGTGTTGGCTTTGCCAGAGACAAGTGCTTGGTTCCCTTTAGGGATGCAAGGATTAGGGTTAGTGAGAGGGGTTTCGATTCGAAGGAAGCTGCGAGGTTGATTCATTGGGTTTCTGCACCGGAGAGCAGGTTGTGGGTGATGAGTGAATTGGGTTGTGGGTTTCTGTTTGGTGGTGAATTGGGTGTGACGAATCGAAGGGCTAGTGAGTTGGTGGAGTGTGATGATTGTGTGAAGTGCATTTTAGGTGAGCAAGAACAAGGCGTTGAAAGCTGAAGCTTGGTTTTGAATGAGGAAGCACAACCAGCTTGGTTTTTTGTCAAATGCATGTTCATGGATTTGGTGATACCGGAGGTAGCATTTCCAATACTTTTGAACTTATTGGATTGGATTAGATTAGCTCATTATTATGCGTGTAGTATAATGTAGCCACAGTATAAAGCTTATTGGTTTGTTTTGAAATAAATCCAAAAATACCAGTTGCCTTAGAGATGTACATATGCACTGTACGCATGCATTTCGCACTAGTATGTATGTAGATATTCTGGAATCTTGGATGCCTATGTTTTCGGGTGCCAGCACAATGGAGAATTGGATATATATATATATATATATATATATATTGTTTTGACCTTTTCTTTTGCAAAATCTTCGAGATGAGAAACATATTAAGAACAGGGTGACGTTTCTGTAATTAATTTTGAGAGCAGGAGATAAAAACAGAGAGCTTTATCTGATACCAAACAGGTCCTAAGATCTCAACATTCTTGGGTGTTTTATGTTTGTATTGAACTGTTTTCAATTATAATGTCAGACATGAGGAGTGGAATTCCATGAATTACCATCAAATCTGGTGTTTTCTTATTAAAATAGCAGGGCACTAGACACCATTTATTCATTTCTTTGCATAAATTGATCTCATGCAATGAGCGTTACTAATCCTTTCATGATCAAAACTTTATTTTGTATTTGTGTTTGAGTCATGACTACCAGAAAGAAATCATAATCAGCAACTTTTTTGACAGATGCTATTGACCATTCCTTGCATTGTTATGCCTGAAAATGTCAACTGAGTTGGAGGAGAGTGTTTTTGGATGTCTTGCTTAGTAAATTAACATAATGTTGTTCTGAGCACAACTTCAGAGTCTTGTTGAATAGATGATTTCAAGAAGCTTTTGGATTGGTAGTAACTTATTCCTTCTCTGGTTGGTGCAGAAGTTGGGAGTTGCCATTTCACATAGCTTGGTGAATCACGTATTCAGGTTTTGCTTCACTCTAATTCTTGAACTTTTTTTTCGTAACTTCTCGTATACTGTTAATTCATATCTGTGTAGTGGCATGATAACTTAGTAAATACAGTATAGTCCCATCTATTATTACCCTGCATAAGGTTAAGTAGATGGTACTCATTCAATTGGAAGCTGGCCCCTGCATTCTTGAGTCTACTTGAGTTGGATATGAGAATTAAATCCACGAGATACTTCCCTTTTACCATACCATACCATGTCATTGTTTTTCTGTTTGGCCGACTTTTTACCATCCTCTATGGAAGCCTGATCTCAATGGAATGCATCCACAATGTGCTTCCTTTTATTTTGATTTCTTTGATATTTTCCCCTTCTTTTGCATGGTTGGTTTTTAATGTTGAAGGGGATTTCAAAAATAATATTAATTAGTTATAACTATGTATTTCCAACCCAACTAGTTTGATCAACTCTCAGGTTCAAATTTTTTGAGCCTGACTATTCTTACAGACGATCAGATCAACTTGCTATTGGAGTTGTTTGATTTGGTTCAGGATAAGTTTTTTGGTTGGTTTATTAGACATTCTGCCTCAGTTAACCTTACTGGTGTTTTTGGTCAAGTTTTCAGCCCTATTCTGAGATGTGAGATTTGTTATACTTTGTGGATATTTATTGATATACTGGTACCATCTCTTGTTTGCCCTCCTTCTTGAATGTGATGGCTATGGTCATTTAATGGAGATGTTAAATAAGTTTCCTTTTCTTTTGGCCACTTCCGAATAGCTCAACTGCAACTGATAAGGGTAAGTGGGGGTTGGGGTGAAGCCCTGGGTTTATTTTGAATGTTAATGGTGACTCAATGCATGAGGTTCCCAACTGGCAGGATTTGGGAAGGATAGATGTTAACCTTATCCCCACAAGTGAATAAAATGCTTTAGGGCCAGAATGTTGGGTAAATAAAGATGTGGTGGTGCCTACTGTTACCCAGGTTTTTATGGGCCCAATCTTTTTTCCAAGTCTTGCTGACTACATCAAGAAATGCAGGCCAGAATAAAATTTAAACTTTTTGTGCAATTTCACATGCCAAATGTGAATGCTGGACATCTGGATGAGTGAGGTCTATTGTGTGACCCATTTTTTTCTAATTTTTTTTGCCCTCCCGTACTTCAAATGGGCTCCCTTCAACTTGTTAATCTTTTCCAATAATTTTGACATTATCCACACAGGGTGTCTGATTTTTGGATGTTTGCAAAAGTTATTTTTTACATGATTGCATATATACCCTTGGGCTTGTCTATGAGATTGCAACATAAGGACTATTTTGGAATTTAAATATTCTAACTATAGTATCTGTAGCTCTCAAACAAGGGAAAGAGACTTCCATTTCTTTCCTCACGGAAACATCAAAACAAGAGGAAGAAACTTCCTTCCTTTGAACCTTTCCCCTCTACAAACAAACTTCCAAACATATTTTCTCTGAAACATCATACTATTTTATATTGATAGGAAGTTTCGTGAGGCATCTGGCCAAAAAAGGGGCCATTTGGTAAACAACTTCTTCTAAAGTTAGCCTAAAAGGCGGTAGTTAGAGGATTAGATGGGAATTGTCTTAAAGCCAAGACATTGCTAAAGCACAGGAGTCTTTGCCCTTAATTGGGTGTATAAAAAAATCTGTTCCTTAATAGTGAGTGCAAAAAATATGACCGTAATTGTACTGCATTGTGGACTATGCATAGAACTTATGACAATTTGGTACAGGGTTTTGTTAGTCAATTCTTTCCGTGCCTATTCATTACTCCTTTTTTATTTTCCTGTGGCCTTGAATGCTCCCACAAACGGTTAATTTATTAAGGTTACTAGTCACTGTGATAGGCTAATAAGATTAGTTTTGATTCGGCAACTCGATTATTGAATGTTGTGTTTTAATGTTATAATCTCTTTTGAAGTTTGATGAAATGGTCACCTAGGTATAGTTTGGTTGTTGTGCCTAGGATAGAAATACGAAGATCCTGAGACACAAACCTGTTTGGTGGTAGAGATAGGAACAGGGAACAAAATTTTTCTGTCAGGGAGAAGTAGAGAAATTTTTGTACCTAAAAAAGTGGGATAGGATATAGAGACAGAAATTTAATATTTTTTTTTCAATAATATCCCTATACATATTTAATATTTCCCTATATGTCCTCACAACAATGAGTGGGGCAGTGGTGGTTCGATGGCCACCTGCGGCGACGAATTGGTCCGACTGGGGTACATAATGTCTTTTATCATGTATTTGTTGTCTTGTCCCTGTGTTTCCAAACAAAATACGGAGACAATTATCATGTCTTGTACTCTCAACCAAAAACGATATAGAGATAGTGTTTTTTATGTCTCCGTCTCTTTCTACTATATCTATCTTCACAGTCCTAAGACTGATACCAAACACTCCCCTAGGATATCCTTGGGTAACGGATAGTGGAGGGTAATGGAAGTAAAACCAATGTCCTTTGTAGGCATGGAAAATGGGAGTTTCAACTTTAATATCTTCCCTAATTATGGAGGTTTTCGGAAAAAGAAATGTTATTTGTACATAACATTCATGGTTGACACACTTTCATCCATTATTTGGATGATGTGAGACCTAGATCCAATGGTGGTTGAGAGTGTGTTGACAGGTATCCACAAATGTGTTGGACAAATAACATTACTCTTTGGGAAACTGAGATACTATTACATATTAAAGATATGGAAAAGAGCATCTAGCCCCCAAATTTTCACCGCTTACAAATAGCTACCATACACTATTACATCTTTCAATTGAATTCTTAAAGTCATTTGATATTATTTAAAAACATATTAGCATCTTAAACAAGTTAAAACATTATGAAAATATATTTAGAATAATGTTTTTTCCCTTAGACTTAGCAAGCAAAAGCTACCGACGATTGTGCAGCAGTTGCCTAGCAGTGACGTCTATGACGCGAACCAAGGCAGAAGGATTTGTGGTGTGAGAGCGAAAGATGCGACACACAAGACACACCAACATGTCGAGTTGCATCAAAATGGGCCAAAATTTTGGGCACAATCTCACCTATCATGCGCTTTAGCTCGATGCTCCGAGTTCACTTTTGGCCTCTTGCAAGTCCGATCTACACGGTACACAATGAGATCGGGAACAGAGATGAGTTGTGAGAGTATGGGATCATACACTCCTACAGCTAGCGCACGCTCCTAACTACTTTGCCACTTAGTTTTTTGTAGGCATGTAAAATTTATCTTCCTCCTAGTCATGGTGTCAACTATTTTCGTTGATTTACATGCAAGTGTGCCTATATTCCAAATCTTAAAATGTAACCTTTTATTTGTGAACTAATTTATTTGCATAAATGAGTGAGCTTTGCTTATTTTGCATTGCATTTGGGCACATATACAACGTCTCTTGCACATTTGACACTATACTCAAGGTGCATTTGCTTTTGAGCAATGATCTAGTATTAACACTATATTGTTATTGATCCCATAGTAGTCAATCTTAGGTTGCTGAGCGGAGCGGCCGACCCCAAAAACACTATAGCAAGATAGTGGATACCACTATGTAAAAAAATAGATGATTATATGCAATTTATACAAAATACATATAAATGTTTAAAAATAAGAGTTTTTCACAATTAAACTCATAATTAATAATCGAAAGTCATAATATATATTTGATTAAAGTGGGAAGCTTGATTAACGTGGGAAGCATAGTATGGTAGGCACAACCCATAGAAAGGCTACTAGTTAATATGCTGAGGAGTAGTAAAGGTCCATGTCAACACCAAAATAAGAAATGAAAAGACACAAGGGGAAAAAGAATAGAGCACGGAGGGAAAGAAACAAAGACAAGGTGAAAAAAGAGAGAACATAACTGGAAAAAAACCAGAGAGATGGGAGGAAAAGAAAGAAGAGCAGGCTTTGATTCAACTGCTGGCTGTGGTTGCCGCAAAATAGGATCGCTACCGGAAGTTGGATGGGTCGCTGGGAAAGTAACGGGGTCAGAGAGGGAGAGAGTAGTCGGGGTCGAAAGAAATGAACAAGGTAGAAGAAGACCAATATGACAAAACCCTATTTTTAACTCTTCTGAGTGAAAAAGTTGGGGCAAAAATAAGTCTTAAGCCCCCTTTAATGTCCAGAACAGTAAAAAAGGAGTCGTAAAATAGGTTTTCAGCCCCCAAAACAAAATAGCGCTACGATTGCCGTTATTCAAATTGCGAACGGCCGCAGTTCGCAGCCGTTGTGGTCGTTATCTCAAAGCATGACGTGATGGTGTCTGTATTGCACTTGACTGCCGCGCCGCTCCACGATGTTGCTATAGTGCCACTATCGCGGGCTATTGACTACTTTGATTGATCCATGTTATAAAGATTCGATGGATTTTTACATGAAAAATGCTATTTCCTCCTACTTAATCCTCCTACAGATCTTCCTAAATACTATATTAAGTAAGTTTTAATTACTTTTTAAAATTTCAAGACATGAATTGCATTTAATTTTTTACTCTATTGAGTATGTAGGATGATTTGAAAGTGGTTGTATCATTAATCTTTTTACATTAGTTGTCGATGGCTTAACAGAACTATTCTCTTTTATTTGAGCATGTAATCGACCGTGCTAAGCTTTTCAATAAAGCGAAACATTCACAAAGTTATTGTAAATGATGATATTAAGCTCGTCAAATCATCATGAGTTGACACTAGCATAATAAAGCCCATAATTTTCACCATTTTTTTTGTTTTATATATTTGGATAAATTTTAGAAAATAATTATAATCTAAAACAAAGTGTTTAGCTCTTTTGTTTAAAGCAAATCCTAAATTTTCTATAATAATAATAATAATAAAAAGACGTCTACACTTTGGATTTTGCTCCTCGAAGATAAATATCTCCACTTTAAAAAAGTAGAGTTTCGCAAACTTTAATACAAAAAATTTACGGTCGATTATTATGGAAAAATGGCACATGCATAACAAGTTATGCGTTTTTTGGTGTTCTTTTTGATTTGGTCGGTAATAGTTAAGATTTTACGAATTTTTCTATAAAGTAAATCCTACCACTTGTTCTCCTTGTGGATATTCGCGTGTGGCTATCATAGTTATAGTAGTCTAACTAGAGGAAGGAATGGCGTGTCTGACAATAATAATCATTAGAAAACAAAGAATGGGTCATTAGGAAAGGGATGTCTTCCCTTCCTTTCAGGGGCTTTTAACATCGGAAGGTGCTGGGAAGTTTCACTGACGGCACTCAAAAGGATTTATATTGTTTGTCGGGACCCATCTTGTGTTCACTTGAGCTTGACATCTCAAAATATCATTTCACAAAGCATTATATTATTTGTCCTTATTGGATAAAATACTTGTTAATTCATATTCCATCCATTATGGTGTGACCTATTTAAAAGTTCATCCATCTAACGGTAGATGGAGTGTAAGTTGATATGACATTTCACAATCAGGATAAATACAATTATTTGCTAGTTTCGTTTTTCTGCCTCTGGTAGTTTTAAATTATATGTGACGAAGTTACCAGGTAGTTTCGATTAGTCAGCATTCTTCTCACGCGGAGTATTAAATGAAGAAAAAACAAAAAGGACGAAACATGCGGTGTGACTAACCATTCCATTGGCATGATACTACGTACAAGACCTGCTTTCTCTGACCTGTTTGTCACCTTGGGAAAATAGAAAGAAAATGGAAGCCTGACCATGTGAGTATGTGACACAGGATAAGGTTAAACTAAACCAGTTATTAATAAAACCAAACAAGAAAGCTGGAAAAAGGTTTGGAAATTGCTTGTCCAAACAATGCACTCTCTTATCCATACAAATTTAAAGTATTGTTTACTTGTCACTGAAGATTGGCAAGATAGTTCACTGACCACTGCGGTCCTCATAAAATAATCTGCAGATTTTGAATACTCCGTAGAACTTATGGCATATGGAAAATGCCTGGTAACTTGCTTCGTTGATCTCTCTTGTCGTGTTAGTTTACGGACATTACAGTCGTGGAAACGGCTAGACTGACTTTGGGTATTGTTCCTGTTGATTTTATAAATGAGACGGCTTTTGCCACACCGTTTCACTGGTGTGAAACATGCCGCAAATGTTGACATTGGCCCTTGCATGCATCGTTGTGATTGGAAAAACTTCTTGCTTTCCGTAGTCCTAAAGATGACGCAGTAAGCAAAAGCAAATAGGCTACTCAGTAATGGTCACTCTCACCCTGCTTTCTAGTAGGAAAGTGAGAGGCAATTACACTGACAGAATTGTTTTCGTATTTCCCAATTAGGTTTGTTTACGCTGAATTCGT
This sequence comes from Dalbergia oliveri, assembly GCA_030441495.1. Classification (NCBI taxonomy): domain Eukaryota; kingdom Viridiplantae; phylum Streptophyta; class Magnoliopsida; order Fabales; family Fabaceae; genus Dalbergia; species Dalbergia oliveri. Next base: position 14,591,642 of record JAMLFY010000008.1, read on the forward strand.
TGGTTATAAAAATTAAAGCTTTACAAAACTAATAATTTATTGATTATAATATCTTCGCTAGACATGACTCTTTCACTTGAGAACTCTCTCGAGTCACGAATTTGTCTTGCTAACAGAATTTAGGTGTCGTAAAGAAAAAATTATACACATATACCTTCATTCCTTTGATTATAATATCTAGAAAGAATCCAAGATTTGTTTAGGAGCTTGTGGGTTGATCATTTTTACTGAATTTTTTTTTTAAATAAAAAGTGATCTTTGTTACTTAACTTTCCTAATCTACTACCTATCAACCTTGACACAACTAATAATTTTACAACCAAAATCTCTTCTTCAATGTATAAAGGTGGGTGACTTGTGGGAATCTCCTTCTCTTATGCTTGTTATGTGAAATGCAAGTAAGGATGAAATTTTACATAACTTGTAGAGAGATGTCGAAGGTGTAACGAAGGCAAAGGGAGGTACGAAATCCCGAAGAGATGGGTGCGGACCGAGAAGAGAAAGCTAGGAGCAAGAGGAAAAAGAAGGGCAAAATGGAAACAACACTTGACAAGAATTATTTTAATATTAAAATATAAATATTAGTTCATCATAGGATTATTTTTATTGTAAAATAAAATTTAATTTAAATCAATTTCAACCATTAAATTGTAATTATAATTATTCAGATTCAAAAACTATATGCTCTCAAACTCCTTTTTCCCCACCAAAAAACTTGCTATGTATTGAAACTAGTTTCAAAATTAAAACTGTTTGCAATTATGGAGATATTATAATCATATTTAGTTTTTTTTTTGCTACAATAATCATAATTATTTTTAAATTTTGTTAGGACAAAAAGTTTTTTTTAATGGTGTTGAGACTAGAAGATTTGTTCATTCAGTTGTTAGTTCATATTTAACTTGTGGTTAATTGTTAATTATATCCCTATTTATTCTGTATGTCGGGAGAGTCAAAATACATTCATTTGATGCATACGAACAGATTGGTCGTTCTTTTTTTCGTTTAATTAATATGGCTTCGCCCAATGTTTAAAATTTTTTAATCAAGTCGATTTTGGTGCAGCACGCTGGTTCACTAAGTCCTATTATTAGGAACTCGATGAATTCAATGACTCACAGAGGTCCCAAAGAGGGCTTTAGGTCTCTCATTGATGATATTTCCATTCCCAAATTTTAAACTCAAAGACACTTGGTTAAGGGGGCTGAAATACCTGTCACCTTGATCAACCCCACATTGGTAATTAAGTCTTTAGATTGTAAATTTTATTTATAATCGAGTTCCTCAAGTAACCTAATGTTACAAAATTAAAAGATAACAAACACCTAAAAGTCTAATCAACTACTGTTAGGAATTGTGTTCTTATATCAAAAGTATTTCAAATTTTAATTTTTGTTCATGAAAATTGCATTGTATTTCCTTCAATTGTGAATCATGTGCATTTTAGTCTTTAAACTTTTAAATTGTGCAAATCAACTCTCTGAATATTTATAAATGTGCATTTTAGTTAAAGTAAGTGTATGATACCTCATGAACTTTGAAATATGTGCAAAATGACCTCTTACATTTTTTTAATGTGCAATTTGATATCCTAAATTTTCTTAAATTTGTGATATTTTTGTTGACAATTGATGAAAAAATTAACGGAAGGCACAAATGACAATTTGCACATTCAAAAAAATTTAGGTGGTAGGATTGGACATTTTTTAAGTTTAAGATTTAAAGTGCATATGATCTATAGTTTAAGGGATAAAATGTAATTTTCTCTTTTGTTTTTTGGTTGCAGCGAGTTACTAATGCACTTGATTACTATAATTTTACCGTGTGGACTTAAAATAAATTAAACTGTAATTTTTATTGATATAAATTTTATAGTGCTAATTAATTAAATAGTTTCCATCGTGTGATTCTTGAAGCATTTATTGAAAAAGTCAATTATATGTTAAATGGCATAGCTATCCCCTATAAATTGATGTAATCTTTTCTTTGATGTAGTAATACGTTGATCATCTTTTGTATTTGGAAAATGTTAAATAATAATAAACTAGAATTTTATATCCATAATAATTTAGTATAATTATTAATCTTTAAATAATTTATTAGGTCATATTTCTTTATTTCATCCAATGACCACTATAATTTTTGTCAAATATTTTGTATATATTTGTTTAGATATGCAGTATTACTCTTTGTATTTTTATATTTTAACGTGGGTAATTTATGGGGATGATTTTAAGTGAGAGAAATAGTTTATTATAAGATTGAGGAGTAAATTTAGGCTATATAATTATATATGGATGATCATAATTGAGAGTTAATTAATAATAATTAATGCTCATATAATTATTTAAAAATTCACATGATTTAATATTTTAATCTTGATCATTTATGTAAAATTCAACAGTCAAGATTTGATCATGTCACCCTCAAAATAAATTATCCATCTCACCTAAGTCACTTTTGGTAATTAATATTATTAATTTTTCAAGAAAATAATTAACATTATTAAATTTTTAAATATAAAAAAAATCAAATATCAGTTAGGAAATTTCCTTCGAATAATGGTATAGTTAGTATGAGTAATATAGATGCTGGAATTTTCTGTTTCTGAAATAGACGGGATATCTTGTATAAAACGTACAATAAATGGGGCATATTTGCTAAACATACTCGGCACAGTTCGCCTTTTCTTGTTATTTAAGTACAAAAAGAGTATTAAAAAAGATGTTGAATAGCCGATCCAAATTTTGTAATCATGTTATCGTATGTGTCTAAATTCTACACAAAATGCAACCCCGTCCAGGACGGCATGCTATCAATCGGAGTATCTGAGAAACTTTCAATGAATGCGAAAAGGAGCTACAAGGAACATTTGGAACAAACCGCGAGCCACTGTAAATAGGATAATTTATATTGCATAGATTAATTAACGTGACCGACTCAACAAGGAGTTAATATCGTGTAGAATTTTCAACTTAGTGGTTGGTACAGTTTTCCTTAGATGTTTGGTAGTTGAACCAACCAACTCTGGGAGAGTGAATGTGGAGCTATTTTAGGCAAAAATTTATTAGTCAAATGAGAAACGTGTTCCCTTCTAGTTGGAGATGTTTGCCGAATGAGATGATAGTAGAAGTTATGGTTATCAACTGGTCTGGTAACTTCTATGTCGGCATCACGAAATCCATATTACAAAAACCATCCCATTCACATATTGTGCATTTTTAATTGAGTATGCTTGTTAGAGTTTGATGATATACTAAATTGCCATTTAAGTGTGACTTGGCGTCTTGTTATATCGGCAACCATTATGCGGCAGGAATGTTAATACTTAATACAACTATAAGCTTGATCCTTTTTAAATAAAACCTGGCCCAATGAACAAAGAAAATGACAATACAGTGTGCGAAGTTATAAGGGAAATTACATGGAAATCATCTATACGGACCTTTCCACCCTCCGTGAGGCATTATATAGCTATCCACCTCTGTATGCTCAGAATGAATATCTTTCACATACCCGCCTAATCTTTTCTGGTCTCTAAAAGCAGCTGTCACAATCCAACATGTCGAGCAGCCATAACGAGAAATATGATGGATCTTCACTTATCATTGACATCACTAGCACCCTCACCAAAATCACTGCTAATTACACCATTAGCAGTGCCAAAAGAAGGTGGCGTTTTGCCTACGCAGCAATTTATTCCATTCGGGCCTTTGTTTCCCTGGCCAAAGATGCCATACCCAAAAGAAATCATCATCACTACTCTAAACTATTCCACACTCAGTCTTCCAGCTCCAGCAGCACTGTTGATATAATAGAGCCCCAGTCCCCCATCATGCGGGCAATGGAACCAATCATTACCCCTCGGTTCCTGATGTTGACAAGTCCAAACTTGCTGACATAGTCAAGGACAAAAACCTTGAAGCCCTTGCTGAGTTCAAAGGAGTTGAAGGTGTTGCTTATGTTGTTGGAACAATTCCTACAAAGGGAATCTATGACAGCCCTGATGACATTGCCAAACGGATTGAGCTGTTTGGGACAAACACTTACCCCAGCCCACCACCAAAGGGGTTCCTCCACTTTGTCCTGGAAGCTTTCAATGACACCACTATTATCATCCTTCTTGTTTGTGCGGGCCTCTCCCTTGGCTTTGGCATCAAAGAACATGGTGCAGGGGAAGGCTGGTATGAAGGTGGGAGCATATTTGTAGCAGTGTTCCTGGTGGTTGTTGTGAGTGCACTCAGCAACTTCAGACAGGAGAGACAATTTGACAAGCTGTCCAAGATAAGCAGCGACATCAAAGTTGATGTTGTGAGGAACGGAAGGCCACAACAGATATCCATCTTTGAGGTTCTTGTGGGGATGTTGTGTCCCTCAAGATTGGTGACCAAATCCCGGCTGATGGCTTGTTCATATCAGGCCATTCTTTGTATGTTGATGAATCAAGCATGACAGGTGAAAGCGACCATGTAGAAATTGAGCCCTTAAAGAGTCCATTCTTGCTGTCTGGCGCCAAAGTTGTAGATGGCTATGCTCAAATGCTTGTGACATCGGTCGGAACCAACACGGCATGGGGCCAAATGATGAGCACAATATCAAGAGACACCAATGAGAGAACACCACTTCAGGCTCGCCTTGACAAGTTAACCTCTTCTATTGGAAAGGTAGGCCTTGCGGTCGCTTTTCTTGTTCTCGTAGTGTTGCTAACTCGTTATTTCACTGGAAACACACAAGACCAGAATGGTTATAGGGAGTTCAATAGGGGTAGCACAAATATAAATGATGTGCTAAATGCTGTTGTACGTATAGTTGCAGCTGCAGTCACTATAGTGGTTGTGGCAATCCCTGAGGGTCTGCCATTGGCTGTCACTCTCACACTCGCTTACTCCATGAAAAGAATGATGGCAGACCAGGCAATGGTTAGGACACTCTCTGCTTGTGAGACTATGGGGTCAGCAACAGTAATCTGCACAGATAAGACCGGGACCCTGACTTTGAATGAAATGAGAGTGACCAAGTTTTGGTTAGGCCTAGAGAATGTCATGGAGAACTATTCCAATGCAATGGCCACAAATGTTCTAGAGTTATTCCACCAGGGAGTAGGCCTCAACACAACTGGAAGTGTCTATAAGCCATCACCAGGATCTGAGCCTGAAATTTCAGGCAGCCCCACAGAGAAAGCTATACTCTTGTGGGCTGTATCAGATTTAGTCATGAACATGGATGAACTGAAGCAGACGCATAAAATTCTTCATGTCGAAACTTTTAACTCTGAGAAGAAACGAAGTGGGGTTGCAATAAGGAAGAAGACCGACAACACAGTTCACGTGCATTGGAAAGGAGCTGCTGAGATGATACTTGCAATGTGTTCTAATTACATTGATAATAATGGCGCAAGTAAGTCCCTTGGTGAAGAAGAACGGAGTAATCTAGAGAAGATAATTCAAGGCATGGCGGCTAGTAGCCTACGATGCATTGCTTTTGCTCACATGGAAATAACACCAGAAAATATTGATTACAACGATAAGGAGAAAGCGCCTGAGATACTAAGAGAAGATGGCTTGACCTTGCTAGGAATCGTTGGCCTCAAGGATCCATGCCGACCAGAAGTCAAGAAGGCTGTGGAAACTTGCAAAAATGCAGGAGTTGATATCAAGATGATCACTGGAGATAACATATTCACGGCAAAAGCAATAGCAACAGAATGCGGTATATTAGATCTTGATAACAATGTAAGTGCAGGAGAGGTGGTAGAAGGTGTGGAATTCCGGAACTACACAGAGGATCAGAGAATGGAGAAAGTCGACACTATCCGCGTGATGGCAAGATCATCCCCATTGGACAAACATTTGATGGTGCAATGCTTAAGAAAGAAAGGCCATGTTGTTGCAGTCACCGGAGATGGCACAAATGACGCGCCAGCTCTAAAAGAAGCCGACATAGGACTTTCAATGGGCATCCAAGGCACTGAAGTTGCGAAGGAAAGTTCCGACATTGTGATCTTGGACGACAACTTCAACTCTGTAGCCACTGTTTTAAGGTGGGGGCGATGTGTTTACAACAACATCCAGAAATTTATCCAGTTTCAACTAACAGTGAATGTTGCAGCCCTTGTGATAAATTTTATTGCAGCAGTTTCTGCTGGAGATGTTCCCCTAACAACAGTTCAACTACTATGGGTTAATCTCATTATGGATACTCTAGGTGCTCTAGCACTTGCCACAGAAAAGCCTACAAAGGAGTTAATGCAGAAACGGCCAGTGGGTAGAACTGAGCCTCTTATCACTAACATTATGTGGAGAAACCTTTTAACTCAAGCTTTTTACCAGATTGCTCTACTACTGGTTTTTCAGTTCAAAGGTAAGTCAATATTCAATGTAGATGAGAAGGTAAAGAATACTCTCATTTTCAATACTTTTGTTCTCTGCCAAGTGTTCAATGAGTTCAACTCAAGGAGTATGGAGAAACACAATGTATTCGAAGGCATTCTCAAGAACCACCTCTTCCTTGGAATTGTGGGGATCACTATTGCTCTTCAAGTTGCTATGGTGGAATTCCTAAGGAAGTTTGCTGATACAGAGAGATTAACATGGAAGCAATGGGGAATTTGTATTGTATTTGCAGCATTTTCATGGCCACTTGCTTGGTTCGTAAAGCTCATACCCGTTTCAGATAAACCATTCTTTAGCTACTCTAAGTGGGTCAAATTATTATTCTTCAAGATTAAGCGAGCCTTTTAGTTTCCAAGGAGTCTTGAAAACTTAAATATGAGACATTTGAGTATACGACATATGGAAATATAATACCCTTTATGTTCAACACATAGAGGATCTTGAATTTCTATGTGTCTTATACCTAAATGTCATATATTTACTTTTCCAAGATATCTGGAATTTAGGATTTCACTTAGGACACACTTCCTTTATGAATTGAAGCTCTTGAGTGTTATAATAACAATAACCATCCAGTTATAACTTATGGAATAGCGGTGGTGGGAGTTTAGGATTCCGCGTAGCACACACTTCTTTTATGTAAATGAATTTTTTATGTACTAAGAAAAATGTAGTGTCAATAAGTTTGAAGTCTTAAAATTGATACGATTAGAGTTCTTTTCTTCAAAAGCCTCTGGACATGTACAATCATTTGTTTATCGAGTGTGTTAGTGATACATGCATGATTCTTGCTAAAATTTGATTGTCTTAACTTGAGGGGTCAAGAATAAGAATTACTATGGGACGTTGAACCAACACATCGCATTTAGCTAAATGCCTAAACCGATGTCATAACGAATCACACTATATTTGTTTTTGGTAGAAATATATAAAAGATTTAGGTTGACGGAAGGATTTGTCTCAGGCCACAAACAGGACTTGCATATCTTTGAGTTCATCGACGACTCATAAAAATACTAATATATCACCCACCAATAAAAGGACCTAAAATTTAAATACAGGTCATGGTGATGCATGAGTCGAAATAGACCAACCAAATGAGCCTTGGCACCAATCTTACAACATGCAGCGCCACTTGAATAAATGAGGTTTGTTTTTGTTTCACATTTAATTAGGCTTCCTTTTCAATATTTTTCCGCCACCAATCACGCATGCTTATACGCTGGTATGCGCAGAAATGGACATTGTTTCGGCTTTACAGTGGTTGCGTATTCCGTGTGGACCAAAGAGAGGAAATTATACACCAAATGAACCCAGAGGACAGAGAAGCAGAGTTATTGGGAGCACTTCGTTGACATCGAAGACCAAATTTCCCTCATATGGCAACGCATTCTATTCCCCCTCCTCAAACTAATCCGCACAATGCTTCTTGTTTCTTTCAGTAATAAAATATGGTTTCATTGCTGCAGACGGCAAAGAGAATTTCATAGTTGCACGCCACAATCTCTGCAGCACAACGAAACGGGTCAACGACTCAACGTGACAGGAATTATCAGGAAATTCGTTTTGTTTCTTTTCCTTTTTCTCTTTCATTTACTAAGGCAGAAAAAAGTTAAAAATAAAAATGATAAAGCCTCTGGATCTCTGCATCAAACTTAGGATCTCATAATTGTTAAACTAAAATATATGAGGTTACGTTATAAACAGTGGGAAATGAAATAAAACAATACACAGTTATGAGGAGCAGCATTATTTTGATAGGAAGGCTAATCAAAAGATGGTGCAGTTTGAACACAATTAGTAATTTGATGGTGTTTTTGTGAGTTTGGATTTTAAGCTGATAGAACGAGTGATAAAGAAGGGATAGACCTGATGAGTAAAAAATGCGTTTGTGAGTGATTTTAGAGGTGGGATTGAGATGAAAAAGGAGGGAACAATGTCACTCAAACTCTCAATTTTTTGTCCCTCTAAATCAAGGAGGAAACACGCTTTATTTTTTTTCTATTCTCTCACTAAACCTTTTAAACATCCAAACAAGAGGGTCACAAGATTTTATCAACTCTACATTCCTTTTCATTACGAGTTATTCTCGTTTATCACTTATAAAACTCTCAACATAGAGGAGAATTAAAGGGAAAAAAAGATTTATAGAATAAAATTAAAATTCACAAACACACCCTAAGTAACCATAATAGAAGTGTGGCTATCTACTTTTACAACATTCATTTGTAATTTAACTGTCTAAAAGGTGATTTAATAGATTCTCTCTATTGCAAACAAGATGATTTCGACCTTTCACTTGTATATCAAATTAGAAAATCTAAATTCATGCCTTGACTTTGAAGTAAGATGAGTAAATTTTTTATTAACATTTTTTTGTGTACCAAAAACAAATTCGGTCTACATGAAAATTTCTCTAAATACATAAAACACCAACCTTACCACAAAGTGCGAAGATTCCAAAACTGAAAAGTTTTGAGGTTTCCAGAAGGTGCATCCTATAGATCCCATCTAATGCCTTTATGCTACAGCACGTATACTACTGTTCAGCATCATAGCCAAGTTGATTTTTATCAAAAGTCATATGATATCAAAGAAAATTGATTTTCGTAACCAGCACACTAGGGAAATTTGGCCAGTCAATCATGCCACTATAGAATAAAATGTACTAAAGCTTTCACCCAAAAGAAACAGGACAAGAATTAGAAAGCTGGGTGGGGCTTTAATTATAAGAACCCTGCTCCACACGGAACTGAAGGGAAACATACGAGTGCAAGGCGTGGGTGTGACCCTGCAAATATCCAAGTGGCATGTTGATTGTTTATCATTCCAGGGATTTGGTGCGTGTTTCTGAAAAATCGGTGACGTTTGGTAATAATGATGTAAAAATAGATTATAATAAAAAATAAAAAATTTTAAATTGAAATAAGCTTATAAGTGTGAGCAACTTTTTGAAGTTTTTTTTTATTATAAGCAGGAGTTAATTATTTTATAATCATGATATTTTTTTATCAAATTAACTCTAATAAGTATAAATATTCTACAATATAAACAAATCATTTCATGCATTTTTTAGTAATTCACCACAAATTAACTTTTTTATACCATTCAAACAAAACAAATTATCTTAGATTTAATTATTTTGCCCTATATTTTACTCAATTTTCAATTAGGTCTATAATTTAAAAGTTGGTATAGATTCCTATAGTGTATAAGATTTTTCAATCAGATCCTTCCGTTATAAAAAATAGAATATTTATGAATATTTCATTTCATCTCCGTCTTCAACCTCATATGAAAAACAAAATATTAACGACAGGAACTTGGTTAAAAATTCTTATACACTATAGGGACTTATTTAAAAACTTTTAAACTATAGAGACCTAATTAAAAATTGAGTGAAACTATAAAGACCTTTAATAATTAAACCATTATCTTAAAACCATTTTTCAGCTAAAATATTCAAATACAAACTGATTTTCACATATCAATTATATAAAAAAGAAATTATTGAAATAATTTTAATCTTACAATTTTCCCAAACCCACACTTAATCATCTCTGGCTGCGCACAACCATTTCCCGAGCACCGACCATCCAAAATATTTTTCATGTTTCTCGAGTGTTCAATGCCAGATAATAAAGTGACATTTAATTAAAACTCATTTTTATTTTTATTTTTATTTTTATGTAAAATATCATTTTATTACCAAATATGAAACACATTTCACTTATATTCTATAAACTTATAAATATTTCCACCGAGTACTGAGTATGATGGTGACATTATGCAATATTTGACATTTATCTTATATATATAAGATAATGATTTACTTTTACAATCACAAATAATTTTAATTTAACAACAAGAAAAAATAAAATTATAACAAAAAATAAATTTTATTAATTATTGTTTAAATAATTTTGTTTCAACAACTTTTAAAAAGTCACAACAATATAAACCACACCATAGTGTGCCAATATTCACCAAGTGTTATTTATTCACAAACTTCATGATATATTCTGAAATAATCGCATTATTTATTCATCACAAAGTGTTTGTTTGTTTGTTTTTTTTTGGGTCTTTGACAAGTGTATCCGAACCGCCATTGGTGTGAAACTAACATTTTGGGACTGTTATGTTATATCCACAACAATTGTTCTATCAGATTTTAATCTGTGATCTTTTTAACCGTGTAACTTGATTATCACTACATCCAACCCTTTGTAAGCATTTTCATAAAGTCTGTATCCAAATAAACATAAAAAAGACGTCAATATATGAAAAATCTCATTAGTTAAATATCAAAATTAGAACATTAAATTATAAACACATGAAGAAAGAGATAAAAGTGAGAGAAACTAAGTCCTATAATGATGCATAAATATCAGCTAATACCTGTTATGATATCCTTGTAGTGATATCTAACAAACGGGTGAAAAAACATCTCTCATATGTCCAAATACATGTAAAGTGTATTGCTTCTTGAGCCCTTGATGCAGAGCACGTAGCACATGGGGTGCAGACGGACATGGCGCGCGTCCTGTGGTTCAAGGCCTTATTCATTAGACATTTTCCGATGAAGACCAATTGGATGCTAAAATTAGTTTAGAATTAGGCCTTGACGAATATTGGGACAATTTTTTTTTTGTTTTTGTCTTTTGATTATAATATGATTGGTTGCCTAGTTGTATTTGTCATTTTTTCATTAGCCCTTTATCGAGTTTGTATACTCTTGATGTATCTTATGTTACTCTCTCTCTCTCTTTCTCTCTCTCTCTCTCTCCCCTTTAATCATTTTTTCATTCCTTGCTGTAGCGAGCAAGTAAGCCAGCGAGGCTTTTCCGCGGAGAAGGGTGAGGCAGGCTCACCAACGAGAATGCTCGCTGAAGCAAGAAGGTGGGTTGACAGGTTAGCTACAGCAAGGACCCCCAATTTTAACCGACGTCCAAAATGACATAATTTCGTTTATTGACACCCCAACCCTATATAAGCCTTTCCCCTACGCGTTTTGCTCACAAAAATACAACCCTGACATTTCCAACCATCTCTTCCACCCTCCACTCTCATCATCCATCAATTCTACCTCCTCTAAGCCTCAAGATAAGGGATTGTTAATGGTTTATGCTAGGTTTACTCTCTTTCCTTCCTTTCCATGTGTTGGGTCATTGTTATTCTTAATTGTTGACAAGTTTGGATAATCTCCCAATGTTCATAGAGTTGTTATAAATTATTCATAGGTTTTGTTACCTCCATGGAGACATTAGTACCATTCTCGCTACATGGAGCTTTATTGGTGTTGACACCATTGGATCCTCCTCTCTAGGTAAGTGAGTTTAAGCCCATGACCTCTATTTTGGTCCTTAGTGATATTTCCTTGCATGAAAACAATGGAACATGATTCTAGAAATTAGCTTATGACTAGTATGAATTGTTAAGAGTTTACGGTAAATTTATGAATGTTACATTTTCAAATTCTATCATGAAAAATATGTTATAAACCCATGGGACCATGTATATTGCAAAAAGGGATCTTATGAAAAGACTTTGATTATGATCACGAATGCTTTGGAATACCATGTTTACCCCAATGCTTTCACAAATTGCATACTTACAAAATTTTGCTTAGAAGTTCAGAGTTAGAGCTTGGTTATGGAATTTAGAGAAAAATTACTTAGTTTTCAAGCTTTTAGTTTATACGGTAGCTATAGAGAATAAGTGAGTTAACGACTGAGATCATTAGCCTTGATATCAAGTTGTTTGTCAGAAGACAATCTTGCTCCTATCAGATTATTCAAAGAATGGAATCTAGTTAGGTATCCAATATGGTATCTTTGTTGGTTGTCCCATATAGGGGTTACGGGTAGACCTGCTCATTGAGTTTTGGATAAAACTCACTCTTCTCTTTTTTGTAGAGTGCTCCATGTTTGTGCGGCAAGGTCCCAGACTATGCATGTTCTTTTTCCACCATTATTTGAATTGGAATTGTAATGATGAATTTATTGTTTTTCATGATTTTGTTTAAGAGCAACTTAGTATATTTCATATTATGATTACAGATTTAGACTTGGTTTATAAAGTGGATTTATACCTGCCAATAAGTTTTGATGAAAATACAAGTTTCTTTGAACTTGAAAATGGAATTTATGTTTAAATTATGCATATAGTACGATTTGACCATGAGACTTACGTGAGAATGAAATTCTTCACGTGCCCTATATATATATATATATATATATATATATATGTGAAGACTAATTCTATAGCATATTTAATTACTTATATTCTATCCCGTTCTCATAAGATAAAACTATTCATATTTAATGATTGAAAACCAGTACATATCCCCTGTGCGATTTCATCACAGAGAAGAACCTCTTATGGGTAATAAACAGAACAAGAAGGAGTCAAATCTTGTTATGTTCTTATTCTTGGTGTCATCGGTCGATTCTCTCACAAATATAAAAACCTTATCTAGGATTCTCTGCCGCATGAAGTAACAGCAAACAACCCCATCATATGGAGGAATCAAATTACACGTACTCCTTACCCTCTGAGTTGCATCTACCATCCAGTGAGAATCTAGCACGAAAGCAACCATATATAATTAGGATAGAAAAGGCAATAACAATAATACGGTCCTAATTAATTTCTTGATATAGCAGGGGCAATATCCTTTGTGCAAGAGTAGTGCAATTCACGTACCATTACATATTTGCACGGTCTTTTCACGCAATCTTTTTTAGGCTTTAGTTAGTATATAACTTCGGTTTTACTTGCGAAAAATGCATTATTCGGTTTTGATTACGTTTTCTTCTTAAATTATAAATGTTAAGTTATTTGAAGTTGTTAACACAACATGGCAAAACTAAAACCGTATATAGAATATGTAAAATTAAATGTGTGTGCAGGAGGGTGTAGGGAGGTTGGCCAAATTTAAACCTGTCTGATTTTTAGATTGAATTAATTTTTAAAACTTGAACTTGACCTAATAATGACTTGACAAGTGATTGGGTTAAACCAAGTCAACCCGGCCTTCAAACAACAAGAGATGATGTTAATATTATACATAATAAAGTTATAAAGTTTTATAAGAAACAAAATTTAAGAGATATTTAGTTATACATGTCTCAAATTGAACATGTCAACATAAAAATAACATCAATTTAAGTAAAATATATAAATTGAACCAGAAAATATTATAATTTGTTACTAATTATTATAAAAAAAATATATCTATAAAAAAATTATTTGACTTTAGGACGGATTGGTTAACAAATATGATCCAAATGCCAAAAATTTTGTTGGTCAAATTTCAAGATCCAAACCCATCTGAATAAGCTTTAGATCGGCCAGGTAGGAGGGATAGGTTGGGTTTTGAGCACGCCTATTGTGCAACATGTTTGGAAAAACTGAAAGATTATATTCATTTCAATACTCAATTTTTTATATAATCAATTACTATTTGAAAATCAATGTATTAGGTATTGTAGATGAAAAGTGGTTTTAAGTTCATCCATGTTATTTGGATTGTTAAAAAATAATCACTTTATGTGATAAATGGCCAAAAAATAATTTTGTTTAGTAGAGCAGTTGTTTTTTGGGGAAAAATGCTCAAATTTTAGTTTTAACTTTTCCCCTATCAACTTAAATTATTGGGTTAAATCACCCAAACTAAATCATTTTTTCCAAACAACTTTGAATAAAAAAATTTAATGTATATGCATTGACAGTATAAATTTTATTTACATAGGCGTCCACTTATATATAATAACATCAGCAAAAGGTGTTTGATTCAATAACACATCATCTTAAAAGTCATACAAGTAGAAACATATAATTGAATGATACAATGATTAATATTAATCTCTAAATAAAATTTCTATTAGTAAACTTAGCAGTCTAATTAATCTGAATTATGCAATAAGCCTCAATGAGTTTTAGTTAAGTCTATCACACACAATGAGTCTAGACTAGACCACCGTTAATTAATCCATATATCTTAGTGAACTCGATCTACAATCTGTTAGTATACAAATAGTAGGCTATTCCTTTTAGAAAATTCTTGTATAAACTTGATCCAACATATAGATTAAGTGACATTTTTTCCCTTCGCTTTATGCCTGCCAAGAATAATTTATTGCTCTTCATCAAATCCAATGCTTATTATTATATAATTCTAGATGACAAAACAATGAGAATTGTCCTGACTGCTCTAAATGGAATATAAAGAGATACTTCACGCATGGATGCAAGATGATATATCTCAAAAGCACCAACCGTATTTGGACATGAGAGATCCTGTCACTCAAAACCCTAACAGTGATATCTTATACTATGCTGTCTGTCAAGATTCCCCAGCATAATTAGACACACAAAAAAGCAAATTCAGATCTATTGCACTGTATATTATTTATTATTGGATTAATATATGAAGTTAATCTTTTCCCTCCTCATACAATAGTCTCTAGGTCCTGATAACTCTAGAAAAAATTTGGCCAAGAAGAAGATAGGTATTGATTGTTGAATGCAATGAACGGAGCATAGTTACACTCTGAAGGCAGTGGGGGGTGTTGATCCTTTTGAATAGTACTAGGTAAACAATAAAATCCAAACCAAAATGAAAATAAGTGTTTATGTTTTAAGAGACAAAAAAGGGTTAAGTTATAACCTGGTTATGAGACCTGCACAGGAGTAGAAGGGAAATGATACATTTTTCGCATACAATTGGGAGGGAAATGCAGAAGTAGCACTGTATTTTCACTTATTCCGGGAAAACCGTACCAGAAACTAAAAGCCTATGAATTGGACTAAAGCAAAGATAATTATCATATGAATATTTCCTTCGTGATCCCACAAACAGGTGAAGCTGTCACATGATCTGATCCTTCCTTGACTAAGTGAGACTAGAAAAGTTTAGATCATGCTGGCAGCTTCAACTATTACTGGTGCACGATGAGTTTTGGACATTTAGCCATCAAGAGAATGTGTGTGTGGGAGAGAGGTATTTTTATGACTCTTCATTTGGTATATGAGGTTGAGGGTGGAATAAAGGGATATAAATAGAGTGAGATCTGAACTCTAAAGTATGACTAATTAAACCTTAGACCCATCTCTTTGTAATTAATTTGTATTTCTTGTTAAGCGAACCGAAAAGCTAATGATATTAGTAATAAGTTCAGAGTTTTTCAAAGGACATTGATTAAGGAATCGAAAAGTGAAATTTTTATATTAAAAAGATGGTTTTTCATATTTTCAAAATACAAAATCCATAATAATATTTTCAAATTTACTTTTTTAGATAACTTTAAGTGTCCTAGTTAGAAAAATCCATAAATAATCACTTGTTGCTCTTTAACAAAATAAAATTATATGACACAGTTGATAGTTGTCTGCATATATAGGACAGGTGGCAGTGGTCCAAAGTAAGACAATTTGAATATTATCATGCTCCACCGATTCATCAAAGGGCTTTGAGTAGTTCTAAATTCTCTCTTAGAGTATACATCAACCAAAATAAAAGTGCCAGCCACTAAGCTCGTGGGGACCATTGCATGGCTTCCTACAAATCCAACACAAAAGAAAGGTATAGAGTCATGTTGGGAAGGGGTGAAAATGAAAACAAAACAAAGTCATGTGAGTTCTTTTCCTTTTTTTTTTTAAATCTCACACCCACCATTAATATCACTAACTGGTCTTAATTATGTTATCTTTGTGGCTTCTTTATACATATTTTTTTCCATGAGAATATCTTATCTTTGTTTTGTGATCGAATGACAGCTTTTCTCTTACTTTTAAACACGAAGCGGTAATTGTCACTTGTCACGGACTTAATCCTTCTTGATATAACAAATTAACTGGTGTCCATTGCACATTAAAAGTAACAATTAGGAGTATAAATGTCTGATCCAAAGAACGAAGAGCAATAATTAATAAAAGCTTGATAGGAAATGAAACTTGGTAATTTGTTCTGATAAAGTTTGTTATGATATTGACATTATGTTTTTTTCGTGTTGTTTCCATCTGTTTGGTTGGTTGGGCAGATGGAACCAATAGATGCACGCAGAGTCATCCCAATTAACGGTATCACAGAAAGTGGAAAACATAATATTCCACAAGAAAAGCTCCCAACGTGTTGGCTTCAACAGGGTATCCAATAATATAATACACACTGTTCAAAACTTTTTTTTTTGGTTTTTTAAATCTAGAAATAACATAGTCTCCGAATATCACGAAAAAAAAAAGGAAGAAAGAAACAGTCCCCGAATATGCCTATCATTCTCTAGTTAATATACAACTATTGCTTTTATCAACCGAAAAATAACAATTATTACTTCCATATGAAACAAATTAATCAACAATAAAAAAAAATCAGTGTCATATTAATAATCAATAAATTGAAATAAGCTAATTTACAATTACTTAGGGTTAAAGAAATCACTACTTTTCATCCGAGTAATTAATTACGTGTTTTGGTTTTAAAAAAGAACATTTTTAGCATACGTTCTTAACATTATCAACCCAAATGAAAGGAAAATATATTGTGCTACCTATTATTCAGGTTGGTAGCATACATCTGACAACCCATTCGTTCACATGTAGCCAAATTATTCAGTACATAAGTCAATATAAATTAGAAGTAGAAACCCTTGTTTTTTCAACATATTACAACACTAGAGGCCAGTTTGATTTAATTTTTAATTTTTTAAAATTTATAAAAAAAAATTAAAAATTTTAAAAATTAAAATTGATAATTTTTTAAATTTTTAATTTTTTGAAAATTCAGACCAAACACGTCCTTATATTAAAATTTTGAAAACAGTTGAGCCGAGGCACGTGCTTGTTTCCCCAATATCCATCCACGAGCTCTCACGTTCGTAAACTTTACTATTTAATTACCATGTCTAATTTTTTTGTTTGGTACATGAAAATTTAGATGGATTAAACCCTAAACATCTCACCATAGTCAAGGCTTTGCCCTCAGGTTTTTCAAGCACTTACAACATTTTTTTTTACGTGATTACCAAGAAATAAAAATCTCGTACAACAGTCAGCAGCAGTCAAACCCAGTCCTTCTGGGATATTTGACTGATTCCATTACCACCTATATATCACACACCATACTGCAGTAACCTGCGTGATTTATAATTGAATGAAAAGTTTCTACGATTTATTTTTTGGTCTTAAGAACAAATACTAAGATTGAGAACCCCAACACCATCTTACCAAAAATTCTATAAAGTAGAATATGTATAATAATTTTCCCTAATATTAATGGAACACCAAGAGGATGAATCATATAGTAAATGGTAAGGTTGTCTCCCTTAAACTTGAAGGTCAACATTTCAAATTCTAAAAATAGCCTGTATAGCTTTTTATTATTTTATGAAACAATGCCTGAAAACCTTGTTTGTTACATTAACTTCGAAAAGGCCAAAAAAAAAAAAGCGAAAATTAATAAAAGAAGCACCGTATTTTTCGTTTGAAAAAATAAAAAACCTTTAATTAATGTAAGCCATCGATCGATATCCAGTTACCACTTGGGTTCCATTAGTTTTCTAAATGATGACATAGTCATGCATATAAATCATCCTTCTTTCTTTTTCCTCTCATTGGGCCCTAACTAAAGTTGTTACAACTTAGTTGTATATGCAAACACAAATGTTCTAACGGAAACCTCACGGAAATGGACCTAGCTTTTTTGCTTTTCACACAACAATATTAACTTTCGAGGAAAGAATAATAAGATACACAGTAATTCCACCACGCCA
The DNA here is from genome assembly GCA_030441495.1 of Dalbergia oliveri. NCBI lineage: Eukaryota > Viridiplantae > Streptophyta > Magnoliopsida > Fabales > Fabaceae > Dalbergia > Dalbergia oliveri. The sequence goes on from JAMLFY010000008.1 coordinate 14,609,805, forward strand.
TAATATTATAAACGTAAAACAAACAACAGTGTGGAGAAAACACGAATGATTGAGATGAGCTGTGAACTGACTAATTAAAATAAGAATTTTTACAGTCTCAGCCATTTTGACATAGAGAGAGCAGTTACAAGGATTACTCATCAAATTAAAAAAAGGATAAAGATAACTTTAATTTATATCCAACCAAATTTTTTTATTTGTATTTAATAATAAATAAGAGTCGAACAATGACAATTATTAATGTGCCAATATGTAATAAGTGATCACGTAAAATTCTTTTATATCCTTACTACACAAATTAAATCCTAACAATTATACTAAAACTCTTCATAAGATGAAACAAAACAAATCTAAATCTTAACTAATAATTAAAAACACGTAAATATTATAAATTAAAAAAGCACGAAATAATATAGTAACAACTCAATTCATCAAACCAAAATAAGATTATATTAATTTTATTAATTTCAATATTTCCGCATGATTACCTCTACAATAATTAGACGACAGAATTATAACATCAAGGGACAACGTACGTGACTTAATCGAGAAGTTCGCCTCCATTAGGCTCTACTCGTGCTCAATATGTTGTTTACTTTAGAAATTCGGAGTACGTATGCAATCGTTTGGAAGATTCTTTGTTTTTAACCTTCTCTAATTTAGAAAACATAATTTGTCCAAACATAATTTCCTCAAGAACATATACGAAAAGTTTTGTTTTACATAATCCATACTAATATTAATTATATTATCAGCAATATCGTAACGATACTCTCGATATGTAATATAGTTTTGAGATTAAATGACATCTAAAAATATTATTAAAATTATAAAAAAAATTATTTAAACTTGCTAGTCGCTGCTAACATTTTTACGTGTTACATACACAAAACAATTTGTTACCAAAAAATTTACTAATCTTTTATATAACTTAATATTTTTCAAATAATATTAAATCTTAAGTTATATCACATCGACAATATTCTTTTATTGTTATTGTATCAATTGATAAACCATTAACATTAACATTTTTACATACAGATAAAATTATTAAAAAAAAGACATTTTTTCCTTACATAAAATACTCTTCTTATATACACTCGAGAAAGTAATGGTTTCTAAATTAGAGAAGGTTGGAAATAAAGTTAGGTAAAATCATGGTAATTTTAAATAAATTGCAGAAACTATAATTTAGAACGTAGAAGAAGTTAAAAAGATCTGTTCTTCCAAAAACTCACATTTAACTTGTGGGGCTAAAACAGTAGTTGGATGCACACTTATCATGTTTGTACGATAGCTTAAAAATGGCTTGATACAATGAACAAACACTTTCGTAGGCAACTTTAGTTTCTTTGTTTCTACTGCTTAACTCATAACTAAACTCATCTAGCATTTAAATTATGAAACCTACTGCAAATTAGTTTATATACGTTAGAGAATCTACGCATATAATATTTTCGAGGAATAAGCAATGACGACTTGGTACAACAAAAAAATTATATAATAAAAGAGACTAGCTTCAAATGGAATTGTGGAAATTAAATTTTAGTTATCATGTAACTTAGTAGGAAATCTAGAAATTGATCCGTACTTAGTCTGGCCTGTCAAGACATTTTAACCGTTATTTTATTTGCTCGCAGCTCCATTAAATGTTTATCACCCGGTATAACATTTTGTTTGTAAAAACAGAAGACAATTTAAGCACAAGAAATACGAACTGTCCCAAGTGATACATGAATACAAAATTCCAAATCGGACAGCCTTTTATTATTTTTATTTAGTTGAGAAAATCACCAATGCCATAGAAAAACAAGATAAACTGAATCCTAAATGACACGGATAAACAATATCCCTCGATTATTCCATTGCAAGATCAAGATGCTAACAACACCAACTCGGAAAATCACCATTGTCGGCATTCTCTATTCTTCCGGAAGGACGGTGTTTATTTTACCAAACACCTAGTTATTGATCACAAGACCACAACTAAAGTGTAAAACTACAGGCTTGTGCACAATTAAATGATTATTTTAAGCATGTCCCAAACTATTGATGAAAGAAATTGTAGTAATTAACCATCAATCTCCAATATTTTAACCTGCTTTCATCAGTGCAAACAAAATCACACATATGCAACAGAGAAGACAAAAACTCCAACTAATGGAAAACATCAAATCAAACGTTCAAAGGGTGTTCAACTATTTCATATGTTGCTGCTTTAAATAGTAAAGCCGCATCTTTGCCATGTTCTACGACATTTTATGTAGAAAAAGAACCAAATAACCAGTTGCACCAAACAGGAAAAAGAAGACACATACAAGAACATCCCTTCTATCAAACTTCAAACACAACATATAGATTAGAGAAATATTAAATGTACTTATTTTATCTTAGAACTCAATTATCTATATTTATCACTCGGTTGAAATAGTGTTTTTTATTATTTTAAATATTGTGCTACTTTGATGAATAAATCAGAACAGTGTACCAAATTAAACAGATTAAGCAACACAACTATAAAGCATAACACTTGACAAATCATCATCAGCATATAAAGCAGGCTTAATTGATTAAACATCCTTGTTTGTAACCTCTAGGGTTTGAGAGCATCACAATCACTCTAAAGAAGGGGCACCTGGTCCTTAATCCGAAACAATTTCCAATATCCACAATAACATACCCTTTAGTCATCTCATCGGAACCCTAGGTAAAGAAAAGGAACAAACAATATATGACCATTCAAAAGGGAAAAAAAACCAGTTTGGCGTGAAGGACAAAGAAAAGAACAAAAGAAAGAAAAGACAACATATAAAAGCAAGTAAAAGGTAGCCAAACACACGCCTGCCAGAACAGAAACTCTGGAAAGGAATATACGATGGCAAATTAAAACAGTGATTCCATATACACTTACCTTTTGCTTTTTAGGCTTTGTGTCTCAGATGTTGAGATCGTTAGGAATCTATTGGGTCCCCAAAGAGGAAAGAGTGAGGCTGTCACAGCATGACCTAGTCAGGGTTAGCACTCTTCAGCTCCGTAACCAAAGCTAGATCATGCTGGCAGCTTCACTTTTTCCTTTGTGAACTAACTTCAATCTCACCATAAAACTGCTATAAGGGTCAACTCCACAGTACTCTCCTCTCTCTGCAGGCATATTATAAGGTATATATGATGATGCGAACTAAAGAAAAGAAACACTGTAGCACTTCTGGAACTGCAAAAGACAAAAACAAGGGCAAAAAAGGAGAGGTCACGAGCCTAAATAGTCATGTGTGGAGATGACACTTCTTGGAGACGAATTAGGGACATGTGCTGTATGAAAGCAAGTAGACATTGAATGAAAAAAAAAAATAATGAGGATAGAAACCTGTGCAACTATCTATATTCTATATGGATATACACACACACCTAACAACTTGAATAACCATATGAGTTCGGAAGGAAAAGAAGGGGAGCGGGCGCATATCCTAGTAGAAGTTCTAAGCTAGGAGAAAGATGCTAACGAGGTAAAGATTCCCAAAGGAAGGGTTGAACCTTGAGAGGCCTGAAAGGAGACCAAGGATAGGGAATAGAATAGAATAGGAGCGATGCAAGGAAAACTAAACGCTGTGGTAGGATATAAATAGAAGAAAACGGACAGATGTAAGCAAGAGAGAGAGATAGAAAGGAGGGGGCGGGGTTCATAAAGACATAACCCACCTTGTGCAACAGTGAATTAAAGGAAGGAACATACAGATACATATATTATTATTGAATTTCAATTTCAAAAGCACAGCTAAGAAAGCAAAAAAGGAGCAGCAGACGCATGATGAGGAGTTGTCTTAGGCTGTGTAGCAATTAGGGTCAGAGATGATACAGAGAGTATAGCTACAATACTCAGCTAGCTAGCTAGGACGGAATAGCAGTGGGGGATCCTTGCTATCTGTGTGGCACCTATATATATATATATATATATATATATATATCCTGGTATCTCTGTGTGAATATTACACACCTCATATATTATTAGGTTGAGGACTTGTTGACGGATAAAGACCGGAGAAAGAAAGAAGGATCAATAATAAGTAGGGTTGCAGCAGTACTCAAACAATTCAAATTCACTGTAGCACTTGCTGATGAGGGATAAAGAAGCACAGCCCCTACAATTATTGGTTTCCGGAACGACCAAAAAGAAAGCGGGGCTTGTTTAGAATATCTATGCATGTATATTTTATCCAATTTGTTTAGTGTGTGTTTGTTTTAAGCTTAGGAAGGGGTTATGTGGTTGATTTGTTCTGTTAGTGTAGAATTGATTTTTTGTCAAAATTAATTTGATTAGTAATTGATTTTAAAACAAAATAATTTATGCTTCGAAATAATTTTTTAAAGATAATCTTAATAAAAATTTATCAATTTTCTCATAATTAATTCTAAATACATAAATTGATTTTAATCTTTAAAGCTAAAAAAATCCAAATATATTTGCAAAGCTTTCAAGAAGATTTTAAACCCTAAAATTGATTTTGGAATATAGAAACATGCATCCAAACACGCACTACTAGCTTCTTTGGTTTTGTAGTTGGAGGAGTCAACATTAATTCTATTGTTATGGAATTGATTTTGATTGTTTAAAAATGTGTTTAGTTTGAAAATTTAAAAATTAATTATGATTTCTAGAGTTAATTCTAGGAGATGTGAAAAATTATTATTTTCTTTCAAAATAAATTTTAAAATAATTATCAAATATAAATAATTTTACCTTAAAATTAATTATATTGAAATAAAGTTCGATAAAAGTATTACCAAAAACACCATAAATAAAGTCTATTGAGAAATTGAGTTTCAATACATTTTAATATGTTTGATAAAATTATATGAAGATACATTTTAATATGAGTTTCTAATCTCAAAGCCATAATTTGAACAAAAGTGAAAAAAAAAAGTATTGTGAATTATATATACCAAACCACTCCTTAATATTATCAATGGGGATTAGCTCATTTGGTGACTTTGGTTTGATTCTTAGGTTTTCATGTAAATAGATAATATGTAGATATCTTTCAACTTAAATTTTTCACTTAAAAAACCTTTGCTTACCGTTATATTGAGGTGGGTTATATTGAATAATAAAAATATTATTTTGATATAAGTGTATATTCATTAGAACACTCATATTTTCAACATTGCATATGATAGTGGTCTAATAATTAGAAGTGTGTGTCCGAACACACATCGGCATTTTGTATGTCTGGAACAACACTACTCTATTGAGCAAATAAACCTAAAAATTGAAAGAAAATTGGACTATATGGAACCTGTTCGAATTGATTTGAATGATCAATTTATTTTATGGCAAAACTGATTATTGTTTCGGTGTTGAAGTCTTGAAGATACGATTTTCAACTCGAACACTGATCACTCAATATTTTTTATTTATAATTTTTAAAAGCTTTATATTTAAGTTTCTTAATAATAGTGTGACCAACCTATTCAACACTATTCATCACCTGTAAACCAAACAATCCCCACTTTCCTTTGTGCTCCCAGCACAAGTGTGAGCGTGATCAACCTCAGTTGTCAACTCATGTTGCGGGTGTCTTCAATTCAATGTTACTAGTACCCAGTTCCCAGCCATCGAGGAAAGAGTAAGACAACAAATGCACATCATTTTCGTTTCGTACCATCATCACAGTGCCTAGTCCTGACTCCTTGTGTCTCATCCGTTCGATTTGAATCATGACCGGGCATCATCCACAACCATTCCCCTTTTTGGAGTCACTTTATTAATAATTAGTTAGTTATATCAGCATTACTTTACTAATTATATATATATATGATGGATTTTATTAAATATAATAACACTATAAAGTTGAATTATCCTGTGATATAATTCTTTTAAAAACACTTTAGATGCTCTCAAGATATGGCTTGCGAAAAATAATTTGTATACGATACTTTGGTAAGTAATTTATATTTATATAAGATAATGGATAAATTTACTCGTATATGATATTTATAGAATCTCTTTGTGACGAGCTGTGTTATTTTCATTTTACAAGAAATTTTGAATTTGCAGTCAAATTGAATCTTCCAACGCGAATTATGTATTAATTTTGAATTTGATTTAATTGATTTAAATCCGCCAAAAATGAATTCTATATTGAAAAAATCATATTGCGTGATTTTTCAAAACATCATATTGATATAAATATATCATCCAAATCCCTTATGCGAAAAAAATGGCCCATGTCTTGCTTTAGATTGGTTTTATAATTTCATTTACTTGTATTAAAATTTTCTGAGTGTTTATTAATATTTATATTTATAGTTTCATCGTTCTCCAACTATCAATATGTTTTGTTTTAGAGAGCTGCAAACTATGGTTTATTCAAAAGTTTCTCTCTAGTAATTTGTCCACGGTCATGGGATTCTAAAAACAAAACCCAAGATGTCATATACATTTTGAAATTCCGATGGTTTTGCTTATAAGTATGATAAATTATAAAGTGAACTTTCTATATTTAAGTTTATTATAAATTTTTTGTTATTAATTTTTAAATAAATATTATTTTTATTAAATAATTTAATATAATAATTAATAAATAAAAAATTTATGATAAACTTAAATATATAAGATTCACCATAAAATTCACTCAACGCTATTAAGATGACAGGGTACATGAGACATAGGTGACTGATTTTTTCTTTTTTAAATATTTATCGGTAACTGGTAAGAGTCTATTTCTTTTGACGATTCCCAGTGAGCCCTTTGCATGCGTTGTAGCTAGGGATGGTGATTTTGTGACAGCTAAGACTCTGTGGAGTCTGATTCGGGCTAAGTTGTTGCCGTAGGCTGTGGTTCATAGGCCCGTGACTTTAACATGTGGACAATCCAATTAATTATCCCTTGGAGATCCGAATTTAATTAAACCCATTTAATATTGTTTTTCTTAATTAATTAGTGCCGCTCTTACTGAGAGTGCTTCAGACCATATTAATGGTCATCGATTCAATTGCTCAATGCAACACATGCGTACCCCAGTAACACAACAGTGGCTTAAGCCAAGCCACATACCGTTAGTAATCTTCATTGCAGTGCAGGACGTAATTTTATATTTACATACCAAACTTAGGATATATAACAGAGAGTGATGGGAAGAAGTCATACATGAATGGTGATGATAATCAGTGTTGTGAGAATTTTATGCGAAAATATCTCTTTAAAGGTGTATTTAATTAGATAATAAAAATAAAGATAAAAATTTTATGATTAAGATTCATATATGATCCTGGCTAGACTCGCACTTCTATTTCTAACTGATGCTATATTAATACCAATCAGCGTTTTTTTTTTTGTTTTTTTATGTGGGTAAGAAAACCGTCAGTGTGTAGTTTAATTTTTCAGTACTTGGATTTGTTTTTCTTAATTTGCTCACTAAAAAATAGTTTAATCACTGGAAACAGGTGTTGTGACTCGTGACATCTTTCGCATGGCATATACTATTGCAGCGAAAACACAGTGCTTACAGATATTTATAATTAACCGTGCGATGCAATGTTGGGTTTGGATGGAGTGCCATGCAAGCTAACGGAATGAAACCGACCTAACCATTGTACCATACTGATAGCATGTTTCCGTTCACCGTAGGAGGGAGTAGAATTGGTCCTAAAGTTACTGGAATTGATTTTCGATAGTTTTGAATCATGTTTGCTCTGAAGATTACAAAATCAATTACCCTTTCTATAATTAATTTTGAGAGAAGTGAAAAAAAAAATTTCTGAATAGAATCACTTTTAAATGAATGGTCAAATATAACTCATTTACTTTAAAATTAATTCTAATAGTATGTTTGGAAAACCCGTTTGATTTTGAGAGATCAAAATTGATTATATAAGTAGTGAAAATTTATTATTATTTTTATTGGAATCACAGTAATTATTAAACATAAATTATTTTATTTTAAAGTTAATTCTACCATAATTAATTTTAACAAAATCAATTCCATATAAAATCAATTTTATAAATGTTGAAGCAAACACATATTGACACTTGTAATTGTATGTATTAACTAATTCAACCCATTACCATGATCAAAATTTTAAAGGTAAATTACACTCATTTCATGAGATTGTGAAAATGCGCTCATCCCTTTATTTGTTCACCTAACACTCACACCCCTCTCCTCATTAAATTTTAAGTATTTATATTAGGTTTAACTCTCATTCAGAATATTGTTAATAAACTTAATAGAATGACATTTTGTGATATTAACTGTTTAATTAATAAAATTATAAAAAATACATGTACCCACTCTGTTAAGTTTAGGTATTTTTATAATTTTATTAATTAAAAAAGTTATATGACAAAAATGTCATTCTGTTAAGTTTATTATCAATGTTGTGTGAATGAGAGTGAAACTATAATATAAATACTTAAAATTTGAGAAGCAAATGGGGTGTGAGTGTCAGTTGACAATAAAGGTGTGAGTTGCATTTCCACAAATCTCAAGGAAGGTGAGTATAATTTATCCAAATTTTAACGTATAGGTTTATTTTGCATTTTATTTTTATAATTAAACTGGATAAGCTCAAAATTCTTTCAAAAGAAATGAGCATTACATGATATCTCACAAATCCAACACAAAATACAAAAGAAGGCACATAAAACCAAACACAAATACCAACACAAACACAAAATCATAGTAACAAACAGCCCTCCTCCCACAAGAACACGAATATAAAAAATGAGAAATATTATTTTGACTTATAGTTTGTGGAATATCATGTCACACATTTACATTCATTATTAATTGGATGTGAGACCTTAGTTTAAGTTCACACTTCCAATGATAATGTAAGTGTGTTAACAGTGTGTCCAAAGTGTGAATCAAAATAATATTTAAAAAAAATACACAAACAGGAATAACACAAACTCAATCACGAGATAAACACGAAGCCACACGAATAACCCAATCGTTGTTGGTCATGCAAGGGTCAAGTTGGCCCCATTATGGGCTGCAAATTTCGTTATGAGCTGTATATGCTAACGATAATGTGTATTTCTGGTCATTACGGTGTATGCGATCGCATATTCAACGCATTATGGTTTAAGTTTCATGGCCAGCTATTTTAGGGTTTGTGCATTTAGGGGAGTTAATTTGGATTCTTCTAATTTTTTTTTTTTTTTAGCATTCTTGAGACATTTTTGAAAAAGAAATTGTTTAAATGTTTGGAAATCAAGATAAGTAATTTAATTTCTTGTTTAATATTAAAAAATATAAATTTCTGAAAGGCTCGAGAGGTTGAGATAAAATTGTAACAAAAGAAGGTGCCTAAATATAAATTTGAGGTAATGAAGAGGTGGACAGATACTTAGCACATGGTTCGTCAGTATTGGATCAAATAAGAAAAGTTTCAACTCTCTTCAAACTAAAAGAATGCTGGAAAAACCACCTAAAATTTTATGCATTGATATTATATTAGAGCTAATCTCACTTTTTAATATCTGATCGTGTATAAATTAAGAAATGCTTTGTCCATCTTAAAAGAGTTAAAGAAATATCAAAGAATGACGTTACTCCATCCTTTTTAAAATATTTATCAATTTAGGATAAATATAGATATTAAGAAAAATAATAAATAATATTAATAATTGAGTACAATATAATGAATGGATAAATATATTCTCACATATTAATTAATATAGCATAATGTATAAGACTAATATTAAATAAAATATTTTGAAAATGTAAAATTAATTAAAAATAGTATTGAAAGAAAAAAAATTAATACTTTATTAAAATACGAAATTAATAGATATTTTAAAATATGAAATTGTTTAAAAATGGATAAATATTTACACTACACTTTACAATACAAGGGTGCTCAACTTAAACTGATGACTAAAAAGGTGTCAATGTATCAAATGTTTTATGATCTTTGCTAACATGGGTCTGTTTCATGATCTTTGCAAAATTTGGCAGCAGTATAAGCAGACCCTGTTAGCCAGCTAGTACCATACTAAAAAAATCCCCATAAATCATCCAAAAAAAAAAATCCCCATGACAAGGAGAAAAAAAGAAGAGGGAGGAGAGAGGAAAGAGAGAAGGGGGGTTGCGGGGGAGTGGGGAGGATAATATATACAAACACAGGAAATGGCCTTTTTTAAGACAGATCAAATAGATGGACCCAGGTTGTGTTATTTGTACTCATTTTACATAGAATACTATCGACTCACACTTCATCTATTAGATAAGATATGAATCTCATTCAAATAGGATCTCCAGTCCATCCAATAATGAATAGGATGTGAGTCAACAATGTTCACACACACTATACAAATTAATTACCCTATAACCTACCTGAAATTTACATCTAAGATAAAACCTTTACCCAGCAGTAAAGATGATGCCCGTTCGTCCATTATGATATTTCATTAATAATCACGAACAGCGACATGAAATATCACGGTGAATGTATGAGTATCATCTTTTACCATTGTGCATGGGGTCAACATTTGCTTCACCCATTTGTCTCTGGCATCCTTTTTTTCTTCTTGGAGCAGATGCTTCAACCACCAAGTGAACACATGGTACTCCCCATGCATGTAGAAGCTTAGCCCTCTTATATTCTGTGTGATCACATCTTTTCTTGTCAACCTTGTTCACCCAGTTTCAACCCGATTGCAGCATTCTTGTTTCTCAAGTTTTCTCGAACTCTGGAGATAAATGGTGAATCCCTCATTTTGCAGCCGAGATCCACTCAACCCAAGGTTTTGATTCGACATTAATGACTGGCCAAAAGCTCAAGTCAACACCAATAACCATTATTACCAATTTCACCCCTGATTCAATGGACCTCGCAGACTCTCATTAGCCCGTGTCCAGGAAAGTAAATGCCCGCCTGAATCTCCACTTAACAACTGTTTCAGTTCACTAGTGAGGTGAAGGGCAGTAACAGGATGCTTATGGAACTCAAGTACTTTGCGTAAGACCAGCCTGTATTCTGGCTCTCCCGCACCAAAATTTGACCCTCCAACAACCCCATCAGAATCTGATTTACCAAGGCCATCTGGGACAGAGCAGTGAACCGTTTGCCACACCTTGACAGCTCCACTCTGATGACCTGTTGCATACCATTTCAGTCCAACCAATCAGCAAATGTACTGCTTGTCATCGAAAGAATAGAATCAGACGGCTGTTGGGATGTGTTGATCGTTGCCAGGCAATCCCCATTGATACTCCAAACTGCTAGAAGAATGCCAGCAGTAGTCACAATCTCTCCGGTCAAGTCATTGACGAAAATTGAAGAGACTGGTGCTGGAAATTCTGGGAGCTGCCGAACGAATGAGAGAGAGCTGAGATCCCATATAATGTCCGTGCAATCATCTGATCCACTCACAATAAGCATGAAAGGCTGGCTAACTTGAATGCATGTGATCCTGTATGTGTGCGCAAAAAGTGGCTTCTCCAACTTCAAGCGCCGCAAGGCCCTTGGCCCAAACACACTAACTCTCCAAACATTAAGTAGGCCATCATCAGCCCCAGTCACCAGAATCTGACCATCATGGCTTACACCTACACACTGAATCTGATTACCCCCATGTAAATTTTTGTGCGTTGAAAGAAGTCTGTCTTGGTCATAGTTCATGAATCTTAAGCTACGATCAGGGAAACCCCAGGCAACAAATGTAGTATATGTTCTCGGTTTAAGCAAATTGTTAGTTCATGCTACGAGAATTTTATCATGAAGAGTAACAATTTGAGTGATAGGTGATAAACTTTTGCGTATCTCATGTGTAACAAGATAAGTGGAATGTTTAAGGGGATGAGGAGGAATTTTTTTGTCAGTTCGCCTTTTCACATGGGGCTTGAGGAATAGCTGCTTTGGCGTCTGCCCAAAGTGATTAATTTGTGCTAAGATTGATGCTTTCAATGCAGGATCTGTAATTGAGTCAATGTCCACACTCCCTTCATATGTATAATGATAAAACACATTGACAGATGCCTCAGCGGCCTGTTGATTGTACAGGGGATAAAAAGATATTAGGGATTTTTAACACAAGAAACATTCCAGAAACATAAATGAAGGTGAGGAAAAAAAAAAACATTGATTGAGAATTGACTTAGTCACTACGAACCGTCAGTATTTCACTTTGGTCTGTAGATGCAAACACATAAGAAAATTCCACGATGTTTGGCAAAGAATTTAATCAACGAGTAAATAACAGAAGTAACTAAAACTTTAAAACTGCTAGAACTGGTTCAGAGAAAGAGAAAAATAGGTAATGCTTCAAGAAACTTGTGTATTGCTATGGAGGCACTAGAACAATGCGGCCTAAGTCTAAAGGACGATCCAAAAGAATTCCCTGCCACTCCACACAACCAACTAACTGCCTTCCCCTCCACTCAAGCCTTCTATTTATTGACAGCTTCTACTTTTGATACTAACAGTCCCCTAATTGCCTAACCAGCTCCTCACTTACACAATTGCACTTACAACTCGGGCTTACATAGGCTCAACCCTTTTCTTCCCATGTCTCCTCCTATCACAACGACAGTTAAAAATCACAAATCAAGACATAGGATTGCACATTTTACATGCCAAAGCACTGATGTAACTCAAATGTTAATATTGCACATTAAGACAATCGGCACAATGGATAAGAAAAAGACTTATACAAAACGTTGGATAGTGTTATAACAACAATTACTATGCTATGACTTTGCCCACTAGGTGAAGTCAACTATATGAATCAAACAATGCTATAATGTCTTATTGTAAATCACGACTACGTTCAAACCTCTAAAATCTAAATCTTTTTTCATCGTTTCACCTATAGTTATAAATAAAATGAAGTGTGAAGACAACTTTGTCATGGAAATCCATAAGGGCCATATCCAAGGACTAATCAGATTAGAACCTTCCATTCCACATGAATAAATGATGAGGGATTAGAGGAAGTGACATTAGAATGTAGAGCTAAATCTAACCAATAAAAATTTGACAGTGTAGTAGGAAGACAGAGAAATTACAAGAATAGCCAGATATGATGGGATCAGTATCTAGGCAGAAAAAACCAAGACACACACCTTCCCCCTTTGCTTATATCCAAAAATGAGGTCTATCCAGTGAAGCAAATTTTCTGAGACATAATCAGATTCAAGGGCTTCCCGATGCTTCACGATGAACTCTCTAGCACTACCTTTGGCCCATGGAGGTAAGATAACATCCCCAACCTGAAAGAAAGTAATAACATAGTTAACTTCACCAGTCGTACAACCAGCATATTTGCACTTGTAAATAGCAAGTTAAGATTGAACTAGAATAACCTGTTCACCAGACTGCTTTTCTCCCAAATCAAGATTGAACCGGTTTTCCAAGAACTCTGGGATGTAGAAAAATTCTGGAATCAGTTCCTTCACATCAGATGTGTTTCCTTTTCCAGAAGCACTAAACCAAGTATCCCTTACACTACTGAAAAGACGATCAGCATGGTCAAACTGGCCCCTCTGAAGCTTTTGATTCTCTACACCAAGGTTGTCAGGAGCGAGCTCCTACGAAGGAGCGGAAGGGTGAAATAAGAGCGTAAAGCGTAGGAGCGTAGCACGGAGCGTAAGCTCCTACACAATTGCATTCATACAAGAAATATATACACATATACCAACACAAATAAGCAAAATTAGTCACAATTAACATAGTAATACTCCAATTAAAAATGCACAAAGTCACAACCCATAAGTTCTTGACATGATTTAAAACTAGAACATTAAAGAACACAACTCAAGTATTCAAGTACTAGAATTAAAAGACATCTAAAGTAAATCCATCAGATTATGATCATCATATTCATCATCCTCTATGTGATCTCCTCCATCTTCATTGCCTTCTCTTTGAAGGAAATTATCAAAATTATCTTCATCAAGATCAGGAATTTCCAAATCACTTGAATGGCCAACTCTACCACCATCTTGTTCAGGGGCCAAGTTAAGATCATCAGGGATCTCCAAATCCTCAATACCATCCAATCCTTCTTCATCTTCCATAATCCATTTTTCATTTGAATCCAAATCATCAATGTTATACTATGTTTTCTAGATTGCTTCTTCTTGGCCAATCTAGAATTAGCCATCACAAACACAACATCATTCATGGTTTTGTTTCAAACGATTTCTCCTCTTTGTATGGACCTAAAAAAAATACAAAGAATTCAACATATAACAATTGGAAAAGTAATTCTAAAATGAAATATAAATCATATTAGTGAGAAGTTAAAAATTTACCATCTCAAATGCACTCCAGTTACGCTCACATCCTGATGAACTACATGTCAAGCTCAACACACGAATGGCAAATCTTTGGAGCTCTGTGTTCATCCCCATAAGAATCCCACCATTGTGTTGGAGTTTTGGTCTTAAGGGCAGCCTTAGCCACTTCCCTCCCAAAAAACTTTGCTCTACTCTTGAAATCTTCAAGTTGAGCATCAATCTTGGCTATTTCCTCTGTGTTTCCCACAATTCTTTCCATACAGTCATATAGTCCTCTCTTGACTTCATAATCAATCTTGAATCCATCACTATAATGCAATTGAGGGTTCAAGTAGTAGCCAGTAGCATGCAAAGGCCTATGAAGCTGACTATCCCATCTTGCATCAATGATTTCCCACAATGGCATATAACTAGAAAATAGAAAAATGGATTAGCCACTAAACAAACATAATAATATTCTAATTTAAACTAAACTAAAGAATGCAAGACTATTGTAGTTTACCTTTTTGAACACCTTGAAAGGCTTTTTGGATTTTTTCTTTTGCTGTCCATTTCCTCATAGATATATCCCATGGCTAGTTTCTCACCTGAATCCACTAAGCGAAGCACATGGATAAGAGGATAAGCAGCTCAAGCAAAGAACAATGTCTCTCCAAAATATCCTATCCAAAACAATATTTTCAACAAACTTCCCATTCCTTGTCTTTGCAAATTTGCTTGATTTCCATTCATTGGAAGTAAACATTCTCAACAATGCAGCTTCTTCTCATGGAGGCAACCCAAGGTGAGATAAGATGTAGCAAAACGAGTCATACCTGGTCTCACCAAATCTGCTCCCTTGGTATGGTATTGCAACAAGGAAATGAGAAGGGTTCTTGAATAGATATAAGTTGTAATTCTTCTTCCCTTAGAAATTGTCTCCTTGTGAAGCTCCAACTTTTTTCAAAGTCCTCCAACATCAAGTCAATACAATGTGCAGCACAAGGTGTCCAATAAAGTTTTTTTCTTTTTCCCATCAACATCTCTCAGCTTTATAATTAGCTGCATTGTCCGTGACAACCTGCACAACATTCTCTTCACCAATCTCCTCAACAATATCATCTATCATCTGAAATATCCTATCAGTTTTGGAAATATGGGAGGCATCAACAGACTTCAAAAAACAGTCCCTTTAGGACTATTCACTAAGAAGTTCAATATAGTTCGCCTTCTCTTGTCTTTCCATCCATCAGTCAATAATAGTACAACCCGTCTTCTTCCAAATAGCTTTATGTTCTTCTAATGATTCCATTGTGGAATCTACCTTTTGCTTCAAGTATTTGACTCTTAATTCATGGTAAGAAGGTGGCTTAAATCCTAAGCCATGCCTAGCAACCTTTTCAAACATTTTACCAAATTCTTCACTCTTTGCCACATTAAAAGGTATGGCATTATTGTAGAAAAAGAAGCAATTTCTAGACATGCTTCTTCCCTCAAATTCTTTTTAAACATGGTATTGATAGTAGCTTGAGAGCTAACACCCTTTCTCTTGAAAAGATTTCCAGGTGTTTCCACTTCCTTCCCTTTTCTTTTTTCACCAAGAAGAATCATCTTCACCACTATCTTTGTTGGTTGCTACTCCTTCTTCAAAATCTCTTGTTTTTTTGTCCAATTTTTGTTGCAATCCAAGAACAATATCAAACATTTGTTTCTTCACCTCATCAAACTGCCAAGCAAGCTGAAGCATCTTTTTGTGTTCCAGCCAAATGATGCTTCAATCTATAAATACTTCCATTAAACACCTTTCCACAATAATTACATTTTATTTTCCTTGAATCTCCATCAATACAAGTCCCATGACTCCAAGCTATATCACTCTTATTTCCTGGAGCATTCTTGTTAACTTTTCTACCCACATTTCCACTCCCAACACTCCTAGCTTCAAATTCAACAGGACTTCTACTCTCCCTATTAGCCCCTTCATTTGATGACATTTTTTCTTAACCAAATAATACCTAATCAACAATCAATAAAAATATTTAACCAAAAAATCAGTACCAACACCACTTCATAATCAACCAACCACATTTTTCAATTACCCACACCCAAAAAAAAATTATAAATTGAAATGAAAAACAATGCAGCAACAAGAGCAAAGTTACCGTAAATAAGTTAAAACAATACACTCAAAAGTCAAAACACTAAACTCACTCTCAAACCAAAGAAACAACGCCCAAACTCACCTTTCTCTCTCTTCGAAGAAGAGAAAGATTCGTGGAACTTGGCGTGACGACTGAGGGCGACGGTGGTGCGACTGAGCGAACACACGGCTCCTGGTGCGCGTCGGCGATGCGCGTCGCGGTGCGCAAGGGATGCGAGTCGCGGCTCGAGGATGGCGCGACGGCGGTGCGACGGTGGCGAAGACGGTTTTGGAGATAACTCAGACACAATGATATTCGAAGACACTCTTAGGTAAAGCTTCGTGCTTTGATCTAGGTGTTTTTTCCTTCAGATTTGGCAGCCCAAATTGTCTGGGCCAAACAGGAGCTTGCGGAGCGGGGGAGCGGCCGCTCTTACGCTCTAGCACGTCGCTCCTCCCGCTCACGAAGCGCACCCAAGAGCAGGAGCGGGCACGTGGGCCGTCGAACGTGAGCGGACGCTCCTACTCTGGAGTGCGCTCCTGACAACCATGCTCTACATGAATGGGGCAAAAAAGATAGAATAAGACAATTCCAGCACTAGAATAATGAGATCCGTAATGAAACTGGGGACCTTTGATCATCCCAGCTCTTGTATCTAATATAGAGTAATAAGGTTAATGCAATAATCAGAGGAAAAAAAAATTAGCTTCTAAGATCATGATGTGTGTGTAAAAGACACATCTAGTGTTTGTTTTGACATGATTTTATGTAATTTACTTGGTTAAATTGGCCATTTATACATTAAATTGTTAGAAATTGAGTTACTCCTTTTGTTTGTGTTTATGTGATGATTTTTAGGGGCTAAATAAGGATTCAAGGTCATATTTATATCATTTTGACATAGAGAATTGGAGAGCAAAATGTAAGAAGTTCGGGTCCTATGCTTGCATGAAATCATAACACTCTGTAAAGAAATTTCCATAACTTTCAGTCCAAAGCTTCAAATTTGGTGATTCAAGATTCCTTGGAAAGAAGAGAGAAAGATCTACAACTTCACTGTTGTATGTTTTTCCTAATTCCCAAGTCTTCAATGAGAAAAAGTGGAAGAAAGACAAGTTGCAACATGTTCCTGATGCTGTCAATCCTGACCTTTCTGCACTAATTCATCTATATCCTGAGCTAGAGGAGTCCAATTGAGATGATTTAAAAGGCATTGGAAAGCTAAGACACAGAGCTACAACTTTCATGAAGACCCAGAGGATGAATCCCGCTACAGAAAACTGCACAGACTCGGCAATGAGCAAATTGCAATGCTATGAAAAGAATAACACGGCCTCATGGCATTCAACACAACCCGTGCGATTGCCCTTGTGGGTTTAATGTATTTTGGGGGTTTTGACCGATTGTTACATGCTTAATTTATATCTTGGGTTGTTTTTGACAAAAAAGACCTTTAGAGGCCCAAAATAAGTCAAGAGGGGTTAAGTAAACATCACATGTATTACATAGAGGCTCTTTTACACTTGGAATCAATTGGAGCAATTGGAGATTCAAGGAAGCTCTGCTAGGGTCAGAGACAACTTCAAGAGGAGAAAGCTTATGCTACACCTCTCCTTTCTCTTGTGATTTGATGTCATTAATGTTCATTATCTCTTTGATTATAGACGTTATGACAATGTTTAGTGGCTAAACTCTTTCATAGCTAAGGTGACGATGTAACCTATGTTGGGATTATGAGTTGTTGAATTTCTTTTAATCTAATGCATGTTCCTTCTTTCAATTGAGTTTCTATCTTTGTTCTTAATGTTTTTGTGCTTGATCACCCATAAATTCATGTTGTGAGTTGTTAGGCAATTGGGAAATTGGTACATAAGTTAGACCTAGGGATAGAAACCACAATTGTCAATTGTCTAGGGATAGAGATAAATAAATTGTGTGGGATTTGAGATTAGGATTTCATGGAACACAAATAACGCCTTTGAATCTAGGGTTCATGTTAAGGAATTAAGTGAACTTTAGTTTTCCAAGAGGATTAGTATGTTAAGGAATTGGGTATTAACTAAATTAGGAAATCCCTCATCAATTGAGTTGATTGAATATCATTAGGTTAGAAATTTAACACTCATATGAATAACTAGGTAAAATTGGATCCCTAGGGCTTAATCTTAATTGAATTCTCTCTTTTTTCATTGATTCATTGCTTTCCTTAGCATTAGATTAGAGTAGTTTTATTTTAATTTAAAATTTGAATTCTTGAAATCTTGACTGGTTAGCCTAGATAGTATTTGGACTTGTGAAGTGGTACTTGATTACACAATCCCTGTTGGACAATACTCTTTCTTACTCTTTATTACTTGTACAACGCGGTACACTTGCATGAGCCGCATCAGATCATATTCCAAAGATACTATTATATGTTTCTCCCTAATATAATTGTTATAATGTCTTTAGTTAGGGCTAGTGCACAAATGAGTTTCTTGCAAATGCAAAGAAGCCCTAATACAACTGTCTCCAGTTCTCATGTCTTTTACCTGACATATGTAACAGTAGGATGATCTCCTTCTCAATTTAATTCTGCTTCAGTTAATACACGTTTGCTTGCATGCTCTCTGAACTCGGCAAAACATTTAGCAAAATATGCTTGCATGCTTTTTTAAACTCGGCAAAACATTTAGCAAAATATCTTTAAGGTGTATATCACAATTTAAAAAACAAGTTGCAACAGGAGAAAATTATAAGAGCCCACAGAAGGACCAACCTTTTTCTAAATTCATCTTCACCTTCAGGTGTCTGGCAACCCACTGGTTTATCAAGCCTGCGGAATGATTTTGGGTTGGACAAGTCTAGATTTTCACTCTCATAATCTGCAAGGATCCATGGAAAAACTGGATACTGGGTGAGATCACTATATCCACGTCCTGCCAGGGCGTTGAGATGCATGAGGTACTGGAAATTGCTTATTTCTCCATTTTGCCACCTTTTTGAAAAGAACTTGGCCATTGTCTTGAAAAGGCGACTACCTTCATTGCTTTCTTGTTTTGACAATCCTGAAATAGTTGTGTCCAACCTGCCACAATGCAGACAATATTATAATTATTATTTTAAAAACAATAAAGCTATACAAGCACCAAAGTAGACAACATGATAACAAAACTTAAAGGTATTGCATAACACTAGATCATCTTTAGAAAGAATGGCGTGAGTTATTGCACACATTTCAAGTCCTCCAATCTGTGCACTCACTCACCATCAGTATTGCATGAATATTTCAAAAATCTACCCCAATTTTTGAAATTTTAGTTCTCATTCTTGAAAATGGATGATTCGCTATGCTACTCTCCTTATTTCATTTACACGTCACTCTAAACAGCACATTTGCTCTATTTAATACCATTTTCTCTGTGAGCCCTAGAATTCCACTGCATATCTGTCATTTAATTTCTTTTATTTTTTCTTGGGTTCTTGAATCCAATCAATATCTTTATTTTTTTAACACAAATCCTTCCTATCCAAAATGGGTTGAAAAACAAATGCATTATAGTAAGGAAAAAGATTAAAAAAAATGTTTATTTCAAATATTTATACACATAAAACATGTGCAGAGGAAAAATAAACATTAATGGTGTATATAAAAAATATGATTAATATTTTCAGAATGCAAGGCATGGAATTCAATTTGTCAAACACACAAATAAGGAGCTTATCGGTGGATCATATCTTGAACATTAGATCATATATGAGTGGATGATCAAAAATAGAAATTACTTAGAAGTCATATGACCACATAAAAAAACACGACTTATGGACCATCGATGTAAGATGCAGAGGTCAACTTTTGTTCTTCTCACAACAAACCACTCCAATAACTTGATTGGTCTCTGCAAATACATGCGCACACACACAGACATACACAGAGGTCTTAGACAATGCAAGCTCTAGCAACAATGTCAAGGGAAAATGTCACAAGCATTTCCTAGATCCCTTAAAAACTAAAAAACAAAAACCATGTGACAACAATTTAGAAATATAAGACTAAATATCAAGGGAATAATTCTTACATTCTATTCCGAGGAAGATTCATGGAAACCAAGTTTTTAAAAACTTCTTCTCTCTCTTTCTTGTGAAAAACCAAGAGATCATTGCATCCATCCATGCTGAATATTTCAATAGCAACAGGACGAAGCTGGTAATCACGCTTCAACATCTCATGAACACTATCAAGCTTCCACATGCGCCAAGGGTGAGGTAAACTCCCATTGCTTGTACTTTCTCCTTTCCCCATGCACCATTGTAGGCCCACGCCCTTCCTCCAACACAAGACTTAGTTGTTGTGCACCGTGACAAAGTTGATTTATACTGGAAATCTACACAACCAGTAACATCTTTCTTGACACCCAAAGCCTGATCAATGACTGAAAGTTCATCTTCACATTTCTTCCCACAGAAGCACCCAGAGTCATCAATATAGAAATTTTCAATCACATACAAACAGAATTCACCTATCAAGAATATACCATCATGTTTGTCAAGACCTATAACCCGTTTGCAGTTATATTTATATTGTATTTTCTCAAACGGTTCCAGAAAAGGTCTGATTAAGTATTCACCATTGTCATGAGGCTCTTTATAATGTTTGTCATTTGCTATCTTAACATCAACAACTTTCATAGAAGCAGATTGCGTTGCTGATCCTATATCAGATCTTCCTTGTGTTCTTTCTTCTATTGGGACTGATACTGCACTAGCCTTGGTACTGATCTCAAGTGCAGAATGGAGGCTTGCTTCATTCATACTACTGGCCTCGTCATCAATCCACTCATTCCTATCAGAAACTGCATCTTTGACAATATCCAACTTATTAAAGAAAGGTGCATCAAATAGCTCATTATCTGAACCATTCTGGCCACCACCATCATTCAGAAATTGAAAATAAGGTTCAGAATTTGAATCAGATACATCAAGACCGTTTTCAATTTTTACTTTAGACAACTCCGCTTCCTCAAATTCAGATTGGCCATCAAGAACATTTTGGATGGTATGCAGCAATAAAGTTTTTCCGCATTCGATATGGACCTCCGATGGGGCAAAGCTGCCACTGCAGCTCATGTCAAAGAGGATCTACTGAGTGGAAATATCCCTTGTTCATGTACAAGTTGATGGAGATGGTACTGCCACTCACTCTCAGCATGTAGAACCTATCCATACTTATCTTGCCTGACAATTCTCAACTCAGCGGACATTGCATCACGAACTGAATCCAGCGTGTATCTCCGTTCCTTTACCTGCTCCCAGTGTCTTAAATCCAATTTTGCAGCTTCCCGAGATTTTTTCCCCACTTCTCTCTTATGACGGCCTTCCATGCTTTTGATTCTTGATCCTGGAAACTTTGCTGATGCAGCAATATACTGCACCCACACAGTGCCAGCACACTGCTCCAATACTTTATTTACAATCTGTTTATTATTCTGATACCACTCAAAAAATTCAGATAAAGTTGTAGTCAATAACTTATCAAAACCACCATGAAGTACATCAAGTCGCTGTCCTTGATTAGGCTTAGAAACAAGCAAGTCTTGTAAGGCAGTTCTCTTATGTGCTAGAAGATACTTGATCACATCAATGGCAATGCTCTGTACATTCTGTCTTTTATCACAGACAAGAGATATCAGATTCACACAGACAGCTATTAAGATCTGTATCAGTATTGATGGGACAGAAAACAGTTCTCCTATGAGCAACCAATAATTGCAGGACAGTGCATATGTCAATTCCTGAATCATCTTGAGGGGAAGATGACAACAATCTCCCTTTTGGTTCATTTGGTAAACCCAAGTGTGAAAGGAGATCATCTTCCCCTATACAGATTAAGAAGGATGGGAGGAACCAAGGAAACAATATGATATGATTCGATTAGTGTTTTTAAGAATTGATTGAATATAGGCCTCAAATTGCTTACTTCCTCTTCTAATTGATAAGAACCCCTTCCCCCCTGGAGCAGCCCCTTCAATTCTACCATCTTTGTTTGCTAATTGCAACATTGACAACAAGAACTCGAGAGTTTTCAGCACCCCCAAAGGCTGAGGAAAAGCACCATGTATACACGATCAACTATCATCCAGCACAAAGCATCCAAGTTTGAGGACCAGCGACTCTCATCCAATTTTTCTCATCTTCTTCATCATCATGCAGCAATCGCCTTTCAAGGAAGTTCATAAATCTGCTAAGGCACAGACCCTGGAAAATTAACATACATTCACAATCAACATACAGAGGAACACTTTCCAAGATGTTCTCTATGACCGGTGATGTTTTCACCTGCTCCCTCACAAAATCAGAAAGAACTTCAGCAATAAAATCTAAAACAGCAGTTGCTCCTGCCGTACATGGACCACCCCACATCCAGCATCATTTATATCCAAAAGCAGATTTGAGGTTACAGAAAAGTAAGCATTAGTGGCAGATGGACCCTGAGAACTAGACTTCGGCTCTGAAGATGGATCAAACCCCCCAACCGACATAGAAGAATCAAAAGAAGGTGTGGGTGTTAAATGAGATTTTATTTCATTGTGGCTTGCACTTCCCAGCCAAGATACCAATGCAACAACTGGTGATGAAGAGGGTGTAAGGGGAATTCTAGAACTGGACCTTTCTGACAAAAAGGAGAATTAGATACAGAAAAATAAGCATGACTCTGCAATCCGTTGGAGGTACAATGTCCAAATTGGATTTGATACTGCAGAAACTGAACTTGTTTGCACTGGAGGCAGTAGACAATTGATCAGCATTATCACCATCCAAGCTCTGAATACTTTGTAAATCTTCACGGACAGATTTATTTGACTCCAGCTCAGATGTAGTAACATTATTTTCTGATCTCTTACCAGCCATAGAGTTTCCTGGTGCAGCTATACCATCAGAGCTAGTACATACCTGCTCATGGGGAGCGCTATCAGCACTAATGGAGGTTTTAACAGACTGATCCTGCTCCTGAGGCAAGCTAGAATTTGTATTTTGTGAACTGAAAGTATCTTCACATTCATCCAAGGTTTTCTCTTCTGACACTGCCGAGAGTTCTTTTGCCATTTTAACAGCATGTGCAGCCCTGTAAGATCCATAAGATTTAGTCCAATAAAAAATGACCCATTTCAGTCGGATAATAATCAGTAATCACAGAAAAGTCAATAAG
The DNA here is from genome assembly GCA_030441495.1 of Dalbergia oliveri. Taxonomy (NCBI): domain Eukaryota; kingdom Viridiplantae; phylum Streptophyta; class Magnoliopsida; order Fabales; family Fabaceae; genus Dalbergia; species Dalbergia oliveri. Next base: position 14,633,354 of record JAMLFY010000008.1, read on the forward strand.
ATTTCAGCATATGATTACAGCTTACAGGTAGGAAATCAAACAGAAGTAACCAAAGAACAAAAAGGCAAAAAAAAAAAGAAAAAACTCAACAAACCTCACACAAGAAAAATATAGCTCAATGCTGCTTTCAAGAAATTCTGCACGTCTACAAACAGCAGTAAAGGTGGGACACATCTTGGCAAGATCAACCAAAAACCTAAGAACTGAAGTTGCAGCTGCAGGGGCTGATGCCACCCAAATTTTTAGGCCTCATTTGCAGACCCTATCTGACGAGCAAATGAAGTTCAGAGGCAGACAGCCTAATCAACAAAAATTGTGTCATTGACATTTAAACAAAGGAGCATATTAATGCATAATAAATCTTAGATAACGGTAATAAGAATATTAACTTTACCTGTAGGGACCAAGTACTTCCACAATCTTTAATGCATAAGAAAGTAATGGAGATGAATTCAGAAGATAAGGGTGAATACTTTCCAGCAAAAGTTCCACACAACCTATAGATATCAGTAAAAACACATCCATAAACCACCACCGAGCATTCAGAGAATATGTAAAAGAAAGAACTAAATAAATAATATGGTGCATACCTATAGAGGTAAGGTTTTCCTAATTAAAGGGACTAGCATGAGCCAGCTTTTCAATTAAGTCTAACACTTTTAACTACACTGCAGGAGTGAACAGTAATAATGAAAGGATCAGAACTCTCACAACTTCAGCATTGTAAACTCGCTCTTTATCAGGATTGATAGGACCTGATGGAGTCACTAACAGATAATTAGACAAGTCATTGTCAACTGCACTTGATGTTGTATAACCCTCCGATGTCAAGAAAGGCAGAATCAGTATTTCAAGTGCAAGTTCCAACATCAGCTGAATGAATTGTTTTTCATGCTCCACACAAAGTAAGCCAGATTCAGATAGAAGATCAAAGAAAGTTTGTGAAGATATAACTGCACTTAACATCATCCTATTAACAGCATTGTCAGACACACCAGCAGTTACAAGGGCAACAAATATGTAAGTGCCTTAATATAAACATTCAATGGAGATTGGTCCGAGTTCACACCCTCACATTGGAACCCATGAAGTGTGGTAAGCAAAAGAGAAAACCCAGTGGCTTCACCAAAAAGTTTTTGAGAACAGTGATTAACTCCCAGCATTTGCCACAGAGCTCCCATAGTGTCACATTTTGCATCAAGGGAAAGACAGTATTGAGACCCAGAAGAACTGGTCACCATTCCACTTTTTAGAATTTCAATCAACACACCTAATTCTTCAGGATGAACCTGGTATGACCAGATAATCATCATGACAGTTTCAAATGAAAATGGTACAGTTTAATAATATAATAATTATATAGTTGTTGGAAATAAAGATGTCATATAATATCTTCACCATATCTTAGAATATCAAGGAATATTCCTCATGATCTCTTAGGGTTAGTTTTGATATTTACTATTATTTCATGAGTATTTCCTTATTTAATTAGAGTTAGGATTAGTATTATTATAAATAGGGATAGGTGTTTGTCTCTTGCATTACACACATAATATCAAATCAATACATTTCACATTATTTATAGTCTTTGTCTTCTCTGCTCTTCCTCTCCTATCTAAAACTCATAATCTCAACATGGTATCAGAGCGGTACCATCCTCCATGACAGTAGCGTCCTTTTCTGCTGCCAGGTTCCTGCCTAAAAATTGGAACTACTTGAGTATGCTTCCATAATCAAACCATTGAAACCCGAAAATTTTCTTTTCCCAAAAGTTTAAGTTGGTGGATAGAGACACATAAATGGTTTTATATCTAACATGCTCCCCTCATAATAGGGATAATAAGGGTCAAACCCCTGACCTTTTAGTCATGGTGGCTCTGATACCACATCATGAAACTATCGCTCCCATAAGCTTAAACTAATGGGTAAAGGCACATGAATGATTTTATATCTAATAACAGTAATATAATAATTTCATCGGCATAATAATGCATCCTAAGACATTTAAGACATTCAAATTTATCTTTCTCTGATTAATGACACTTACTGCAAGTTAATTAATGTGAAAACCCAATCAAATTTACAGATCAGGAAAATATTGGCAGAGAAATCAAGGACTTTTACATGAACTGTAAGCCAACTTGAAATAAGCAAAATATGCCAACAAACCTGTGGAATATCTTCAATTATAAGTCATGACAATATCCTAAGGACCCCTGGACGATGTAGATCAGACACCAGAAAAGGAAGTATGGCAGTCACACCATCAGCTGAGCGAAATGAAGCTTGATTAGCCTGGGCTTTCTTCAATAAAGACACCATGCAATCCCAAGCAATAGCAACTGTAGCTTCTATTTCAAAAATAGGGGAATTTGTAGAACTAGATTCCATAAACTCGGGTGAATTAATAATAACATCCCGACCGTCCAGATGTTCTTGGAAGTTACTTGAGCTATTTTCCTTCTCCAACTGATTGGAGTTAACATTCTGTTGATCTGGGCCCAAAATCTTGTGTTGCTTCAGATCATCAAACAGAACTTCCATAACGCCAACTTCATGCAGAACTTTCCTGTACTGTTGGTCAAAGGACAAGAGTTTTACAAAGAAAGAAAGTATTGTATGCTTCAATTCTGATGTTATTGGTTGCTGCAATAAACAGCAAAGTGAAAGCAACTCTTGCTCGGAACACAATTTACAACAGTCACAGCATACTCAAGAATTTTCAAGATGATCTCTTGCAAAGAAGAAGGAAAATCAGCCATGTTTAGGATTAAAAGGGGAACAGTTCCCAATTTCTAACATGACTTAGAGTTATCTAGATGGCCGGAAAACATTTTAAACAATCTATGTAATACTTCAGCCTGCAATTCCTGGCTATTAGCTTTGAGAAAAATATCTTGTAATGTCTGGACTGCTTCAAGGTCCTTAATTTTATCATCATCCTTTTCCCACAATTCATCTCTGGGCCAAGCAGAAGATAATGTACCGCTTCTGTGATGACCACTACCCTTGGTTTCAAAAGATTTAAAACCCTTGCCTCCATAAGACTATGGAGACTCTGCCATGTTGGAACCCATCTGAAGCTAGATAATGTAGGTGAGAGGCAAGACTAACAAGAACATCTAGCAACCTAGATAATGTAGGTGAGAGGCATTGACAGAAATTTTGTCCTCTGCCATTTTGGAACCCATCTGAAGCAATATCTCGGTCATTAGACAAATTAGAATGAGAATAATGAAAGCCATGACTTTTTGTCATGTTGGAAACAGTTAGTGCAAATTGAACAAGGAATTGATATCCATGGGCATTATGTATATCCTCCCGCAGTCTGACACAACCAGCCTCTGCAAATCAATATAAGAAATCAGAAATAACCACATGCAAATCACTGTGGGGTGGCTTGGCTAAACGTAAAACCTTTTATAATTTAACCAGCTTTTGGACCACAATAACTGTTGCATACTTGCATCTATGGAAAGTTGCAAGGGTGGAGCCAAGAATTTTGGAGGAGAAGGGCCAAATTAGTTAACATAAATAATATAAAAAAAAAGTAAATTATCAAATAGAAAGCATAAAAAGAGTCACTACATAATTTTTTATCCAAATTATTGGTAAACTAGAGTTTGTTTCATCATCCATTCTCTCTTTTCTCTTAACAAATAAGTCAATAATTTTCCTGTTAGACATCTCTTAGATTCAACCTAAAAAAAAATGTGTATCAATGTATCATTTAACATTAAAATAGAGTATCATAAACAAATTAACTAGTAAATAGCAACTCTTAGAATTGAGTGGGCCTAACTCAAATACTCAACCCTAAAAGCTAGCTCAAGGGTTGAGGGTTGCCCAAAACTTATAAAGGTTAGCTAGGTCTTATCTTTAGCGATGTGAGACTTTAATAACAACTCCATTAAGTGAATAAAAAGAGTTAATAAGAGAAAAATCTTAAAACATATATTCTAGAGACATTTATATGTTTCATACTTCTATATCATATATACTACTACACCAATAGATTCTTGTTATTTGTTATATATACTATGTGTAGAGATGACTAACTTTAATTTTTCAAGGGGGCATAATACAAAATATACATATAATTATACAATAAAAGTGCAAAGATTGGGGGGACCGCACCACTGGGCCCCCCTTCCCTACGCCTCTGGAAAGTTGGAAACCCTAGTCATTTCAATTTTTTAATTAAAGGAAAAACTGTTTAGCGAGTTACCAGGTCTATGAGACAATTCCACACGCATGAGTAACAAATCAACAATGCCCATGGTATAGGCAGAATCACCACTATCAAGATCAAAATCTTTCACAGCCAATAAAAGTATTTTTATCTGCATGGAGGAGAGATGCATCACAAGAAGATATTAGTTTCAATAAATAAACTAAATACCATCAACAATACAAGTTGATATCAGTATTGCACCAGTTTCCTCCTAGAACAATGATACTGCTTAAACATTACACACGCTAATTTGACGATCAACAGGAACATCACAGCATCATCACCCAACATGAACAGGGGTCAGGGGACATGATATTTCAAACTGAGTCATGATTGTTCAATAGTTATTTATTTTATGAGCATGTGGAATGAATTCAGTGTATGTCCTGTAGATTGGATTACTAAGGACAACCTTCATAACTTGCTTTGGCCATGCAAACAAACTTTTTTGCTAATGGTTTAGGGTTGAATGAATATGGTAACTAGATTTATACTAAAATATTTTGGGCACTGAAGTGATGTTTGTACCAGTTCTAAACTGATCAGTTCAACATTCCACACATGAACTTGTTCTTGATAAATATGGCAATGGCCATGTCTTTGCCTTGTGGAATGTCCAAATTGGTCAAGAAATCCAATCAGCCAATCAAGAACAGTTTGGACAGTTACTATAATTTTTAATCTAACTACTCTGGCTCTGAATACAGTCTCCCCTCCCACTGACTGAGCACAACGGTTAGCACTATTGCCTCATGTTATGAAGCAGGCTTGTTGGTTAGTAGCGAGGTCATGGATTGAGTTTTTACCCCCATGCACTTGCCTAAAGCTTTGCAAGGAAGAACTGAGGTGATCTAAAAGGTCCTTTTTCCACTGAATAACAGGTCCATATTTCTCTTACAAATTACAAAACATGCAATGCTTTTTTTTTTTGGTAGTGGTTGACTGGTTGGGGGGACAACCACCACCACCAAAGCCTGACACAAGGATAAAAAAAGGCTTTTATAAAGATATTTATTAAGATGAAAGGGAATTACAAAGATAAGTTTTCTACTTTGGCAAACTAAAAATAATGTATCATTTCAAAATGGCCCATCCAATGCTCCTTACTATTGGCATATGGTAGTATAGTGGTGAAATTGGAAAACAAACTAAATCATAATGAAAATATAAACAAAAATTCTTTGATCACTAATGTGAGACAAGCTCTTTGCCGTACAAAAAATAGTTGATTGAAAACTAGCAAAATACCAGATGATGCTCGTGCATGTATTTGGCTGTGCTTCCATTGTCATTTTCCAGAAGAAGGCCAAGTATCTAAAATTATATAAGCAACAGCAACATTAATATTCCACAACAAAGCCAGATCAAACTACCTACCGTAAGTGATATTTATAAAATATTTTTTGTCACTGTTGTCGCTGCAGACATATGTAATGCACTTTACCTGCATCGCATGTCTATGCAGTTGTATACTGTGCAATGGAACAAGTCCTTCCTTGTAGAGAGAAAACTATCAAAGACCCATTGGATACCATTTGAAAAAGCAAAAGAAGTGAGTCATCCTCCATCAAACTCTGTGCTGCCAATGGATGGCTTGCTAGTGCCTTCATGATGTGCACAACACTACCCTCTACCTGCATAAGTAAATTAATTTGAATGCAAATAAACAAAGTCCACAAAAGTGGGAAATATTTATAAAATAGTTTGAAAAGTAAACAAGTTAAGCATAGTGAGATCGTTTGATTTATGCAGCTGACCCCACAAAGGTTTTGGTTATTGCTGCCATTGTGAAAAACGGGTGTGCACAAATATGACCTATGAGGGTCTAAATTATTCACAAGTAAGCCAAGCCATAATCTTCAAGTCCTTTGCTTTGGGGAAAGGTTTAGACTAAGGCCATATAGAGATTATGAGATAACAGCAGTTAAAAATAAAGTCTCCAATTGGATTTCAATATATACAATCTATCAAAGATCTGCCCGGAGTAAGGTTGTCATCAACACAGAAAAAAGAAAATATATTTACAAACAAAATATTTTACTTCTAAGCATCAAGTCTCAACCAGCTAGCATCCAAGGCAATGAACACAGAACAAAAACAAAACACATGTGAATATATATCACAGAGAGAAAGGAACCTCAAGCTGGCGGACTTGCCCAACATCCCCATTATAATTTTGCGACAGTAATGGCCCTTCATGATCAATAGCAGCATTTGATTTTTGAAGAGCTATATTTTGGTCTAGAAGGGCATTGAGAATATGAACAAGAGAGCAAAATATCCCAGAGTCAAGCAAAGATTGCTTGTCAATAGGCTGCAAAAATATATATATATACCAGTTAAAACTGCTGCTTGATTCTCACGGGCAAAAGATATATTCCATGATAACGGAATGAGGAAAGATGGCCAAAAAAGAAGACTCAAAGACAGAGTTCAAGTCATTGTAAACCACAAAGCAGTCTTCACAATAGGAAATAAATTTAATCTGCTACTTTATATATAGTCATTTCTAAAGAAAAACATTAATGAGTAAAGTATGACAGACCAAGATCGGCATTCAACTATATTAATAAAAACTGAGATTTTCACCAAAACACACAAAATGTCAGATAGAAACACAAATGCATGGTCTCTGTCAAGTTTAAGAAGCATACCCCAGATACCAGGATTTCCAATGCAGTTAATAAATTTGCTCCAGTACTTATGTCATCCTGCACAGAAGGCTATCAAAATGAATTTAAAAATAGATGACCAACTGAAAAATGAGCCACAAAAAGCAAGAAATTTCTAGGTCAAACCTTGGTCGCTTCAGAGAAATACTTTAAAACTTGAGCAACATCTAGAGATCTTTTTTTACTGCCAACTTTTAACTTTTCTATATCTGTAACAAATACTCTTCCAACTACAAACGAGAATATATGTGTTTCAACTAACCTGTACAACATCAACACTGTCAAAAATCAGTTAACAAACTCCAATCGAGAAGAGTTAGAAAGAATTGCAAATATCTTTAAGCAGAAAAGATCTAGGCGTATAAACATTTTCAGCTCTGAAGTAGTCAAATTTATTTTATAGTATTATATCTCTAAATCTACTCATGATAGAATGCTACAACTTCTTCATCTTCTCCAACGAAGAATTCTATAAAACACTTTTAATCTCTAGACCACAGTGCAACAACCGCCACTTCAAATTTATTAAATCACCAAGCGAGAATTCTGTAAGAACTGGTATCAGCTGAATAAACTAAATGTAGAAACTGATATGAATTTCTCAGAAGAGAGGAATACCAGTGAAATATTACTCCCTCTTTGCTGTAAGTAGTATATTGATGGCAGACAAAAAGAAGAAAATAGTGTGTAAAATAGCCAGGTATTCGAGAGACCTAGCACTCTCCTAGTCTACTCTTTTCCAACTATCTGAGATGCTCCCCTCAGCACTCTCCCACTCCCCTATATTTCCCACCCTCTTCCCCTAACAGAATTCACAATACATCCACCCCACCCCCACTAACTGTGCCAGCTAGGCAAAGTTAGTTACAAACCCCTCCCTCCCCTTCTTGGTCACATGCCTTCCCCGTGTCATCATTTCCCTTTTTGTTCTTTCTTCTATAGACCTTAGCATAAGGTAAAATAATATTACTTGGGGTAATATCAGCATTATTCATATTACTTGGGGTCCTAACACGTTCACATGAAGCCAACAACTTAGCATCAATTTTGAAGTATAAGCATTTTCGCCACCAATGCTTATGTATATACAGTTAAGTGCATACGTAGCATTATTGCTCCATGCACCAGTAGAGCAAAACCAAACAAAAGCATATGAACTTCCAGTAAAAAATTTTATGTGTCTTAGTTACCAACCTAATAATTCTATTATTTGAAGATATCATGAAAACATTTTCACTTCAAAACAAATTCAGGACAGAACTGTATTACCATCACAAAGCTAACAAGACCCATAGTAACTGGCATCTCATCACAACTATGCAACTGCAAATAAATTAAGGCATATATAGGAACGAAATGATGCTAAGGAGAAATGGTATTTTACTTGGTCACTAACTGAGCTACATTTGCATGCTTCTTTACTAATCTACAAAAGATATCTGCACTCAAATTCAAGGCCACTTCCTTTTCCTGCAAGTAAATGAGGAAGAATTAGCACACTCATCATTTACTGAAATGCAGTCAATCATTCCAGTTAAAATATCCATCAGAGAAACTAAGCAATAACAAGCAAGAACCTTCTCAGAGCTCGATGACCGAAACTCTTCCCAGGATCTCTTGAATTCCAATTCCAGTTCATGTTTTTCCCTGATTTGAAGGTTGAAAGGTTGCAATCACAAGTGACATAAAGCACGCAACCATATAAATTTTATAAAAAATGAAAAAATAAAAGAAATAAACCAAGGATGGGCCTGATCTAAAACTCATCTATGCTGCTATGTGGTCATAAAATTTGTCAATGAACAGGTTTGTGAAGTTAATAATTGATTTATTTCAATTAATGTAGACCATTTGCTAAATTCACGCTTGCGAACACATTCCAGTAACTGTACATAAGAAGATAAGCCAGCTAGCACAAAATTTAAAACTCTGATTCCCTAGTTGGGCTAGCCATGATACCGAGACGACCTATCACATGGTTAAGCTTCCATAACTGAAAGACTAGAACCCTACTTGCACCATACACCAGTACACAAAACTGTCATATTACTAGCACATTTAGTTTAACAAGAAAAAATACTATGAAAAGTACTTACACTCTCCCTTATTAGATGATAATATAATTTAACAGAGCAGCAACTGAAATTTCATTATCTTGAATCCAATCCAGAAAATTTGAAACTAAGTTAGCCTTTTATTCTGCACATCACAATCACATAAAGCAAAGTGAGCTTGAGAAATATCCTTAGAAAACTAGGAATTGATAAGTACTGTGATAAACAGGACCGCAAAGGTAGAAAGGAAATAAATAGAAGCCAATGAAATGCTGAAACGATGAAGAGAGTTGAGGTTAAGGAATGAACCTGGAAGTAGCAGATGAAGGTGAAGAAGCGGAGGAAGAAGGAGATTGAGTGAGGCCAACCCTGTCTTTGAAGTCCTTAAGCAATGTTGGCCATTCCATCCTTCACCACTCACCAGATCCCCTCCTCCTCTTCTCCTGAACCCCAAATTCCCAATTCATTCATTCGATTTGCAGATGCATCAAGATCTATTTCTTGTTTTGTCCGCCTCGCTGATCTTTTCTGTGTTTCGTTTTGCTGCCAATGCTCCTCTCCTCTTCTTTGTTCTTATTTTTATTTTCTGTTTAGTTTTTTCAAATATATGGTTTTAATCTGATTTTTTTTTCTAATTTTTTCGGGAAATGTTTTGTTTAGCTGGTTGAGACTTGAGAGCCCTAAAAAGCAGGAAAAAAATACTAAACTAATGGTACGTTTACGAGTTGAGATTTTAGAGGAGATGGAAGAAAGGAAAAATTTAAAGTGTAAATTTCCTGAAATTTCTTTTCTTTAAACTAAAAATGAAACTGCAAAGCAAGGTAAGCGATGCGAAACACTGGAAAGGAAAAAAGAAAGGAAATGGCTTCGCTCTATCTCTATACTAACTGGCTCTGCGTGGGTTACTGCTTATTTTGGATGACGTTCTTTGGTCCATATCCCTCTCTTCTTATTTATTTCTGCTATGATCTCTAATATGTTTTTTTTTTTTATAAGTGTTGTTTGTAGTTATAAAATATTTACACTTTTATTTATTATTAAATGATATGTAAAATTTAAATTAAGTGGAGTTAATAACCATTTAGGTGGAGTGTGTCAAAACGATATTCATATTATAAGGATAAATAACACTATTATTTTTCTTCCCACTTTTCCACATATGTCAGCATGGGATCCACTTCCAATCCTCTAGGTGAAGCAACAAGTGATAAGTTTAGGACATGTGGTGCCAAAATATTGACCACACAAAAACTCATCATGATTGAGATAAAAAGTATTTTATAGTCTTTAAAATTATAAATGTTTCCCGGCATTCTCATCAATTTAATTCTGTAAATATTATTTCAGCCTACATTTTTCTTTTATTTTTTTGTTAGGTGTCATAAAGATCTATTAGTCATTTTTACTGAAATTATTAAACATTTTTAGTGAAGCACAATTTAACAAGGTTAATTAATTAATTAATTATTAACAGTAGCCTATTGTGCTTCTGGACTTGTTCATGCAGCAGCTGCTGCCGCCATCTTTGTCGAGGCCGGCGATTAAAAAGTGGGTTGCGGCGGCAACCAGGACGAGGTCAAAGGTGGTGGTCATGGCACCATTGAAGGAAGCTCCGGCAAAGCACAAGCACCTGACGTGGTACTTGGAAACAGCACCGACATGGGAACACAGCTCACTCGTCTTCACTGGATGGAAGTTACACAGTGTCACATCCCATTTTTCTTTCTTCCTCATGAAGCAATGCGACAGATGGTAGTGTAGTGAACCCGAGCTACTAGGATGAGCCTGGTGTGGGGGTGGGTGGAGGCACGACCAGCACGGACCAATGCCAGATGTCCCTGCCAGTGATGCCTTTTCCTTCTAGCAGCGTAATGCAGTACGAAATGGTGGTAAAGGAGAGAGTTTCAACCCCAACCCCTTTTGACAGTGGGGGCTCAACAAACATCTCTAGCACTACTCTGACAGGGAGATCAGCGACTACACGTTGCAGCGAAGGTGGCAATGCTAAAGTTTGGGAGTAAGGAACAGAGGTGGCAGCTCCACTATAAAGAGGAGGAACAAGGACACCCCCCAACGACGAAGAAGACGAAGACGAAGAAGGAGATGATGATGAATACGATGCCGTTTTGGGAGCGAAGAAATCCATGGCAACAGCTTTGGCAGCAGCAGTCTGGACGTCGCAGGGGGAGTTGGAGTGGGGTCGGGGAAGGAGGCGGCAAGTTCTGGGAAGTTGAGGATGGCGGAGGTGCCTTTAATGGTGAGGGCGACAGCGTTGTGGGCACAGACGGCCATCTCCAGGGTGGCGAAGGTGCCGAGCCAGCTAGGGAAAGTTTTAGTGAATTTTAAAATTTATGATTATACCCCACTTTAATCGTTTTAAAATTTATAAATACACCCAATTTCACAGGATATTTACAGTCACCATGTGGTCCATACTGGTAAGGTACCACTTAAGAACACGTCATAAATCATGATAGGAAAATGAGCAACTTGTGACACAAGTTTAACTATAAAAATTTTTTATTTATGTTAAAATAATAGATATTTTAATTAAGTCTAAAAAGGTAAGATAAGACCTAATTAGTTTTCAACATACAAAGTTTTTTGAATAACTAACATGTTATTATTTTTTATTTAATATTTATGTCTATAATTATCTTTAAGGAAATAATAATTTTATATAATATAAATTATAATATTAAATGTTTATCAAACCTTATATTAGCTATCTGCCATTGTTTTATCAAATTTTATACTATTCTCTTCCTTATTTGAGTGCCAAACGGAACTCTCAAAATACAATACACATAGTAGTGCCTTTTTTTATATAAAAACAAAAAGTTTGTGTTGAGGGGAAAATTCTCAATCCTATATTAGGGCATGTCTTCAAGTTCAATAAGCATTTATAGAAGTCCTTATATATCACACATTATAGGAAAAACCTAAAAATCGAACCAACATAACGATGTATGAGTAGAAAGTTGATCAGGTGGACTAATCCTTGTTAGCAGTACTGTATATAGTACAACTATCTTATCGATGAATATCTTTAGGATCAATACTTACAAAACTGTTCAAAATAATACTTACAAGAAATTAATTATGATAAATTGTCAATATAAAAAAAATTACATTATTACTTAATCATATCATATATTAGTATATTTAAGATTTTTAAAATATTTTGTGTGAGATTAACCTTTTTTATTTATATGATAATAAATCATTAGGAATAATATAATTTTTTATTATTATTAAAATTGATATATACTTATAATGCATATCGTCTCATCAATTTGAAGCCCATTTAGAGTAGGGTGGTTGATGACATTTTGCTGTGACTTGTAATTTCTTTATAGATGCTTTTGTACATTAGTTTATTAATTAATAAGTATTATCAAACATTTTTCCATCTATTTAAAGTTTAGAATAATGATTAATTAACAACATCTGGCATCCATTATAAAATGTTAATAAATAACAAATATTGTATTATTCCATTAAATATTTATTGACTAATTTGTTCAATTTGTATGCTTTTCAATTATTTTTTCAAATATTTGAATTAATTATCATCAAAATACTTCTAGATTTGGGTGAGTCTTCCTTAGGAGTGGAAATAGGTTCATCTGGAACTATTTGGTCTACCTTATAATCAGCATTAACGTTTTTTTTTTTTTTTATAATACAAGCTAAATCAAGACCTTTCAAAAGTTCTTTTGACCTAAATAGGTCAAACCACAACCAATGAAAAAAAACCTATTGAATTTCCTAATTGTTATTATTATTATTAAAAAATCTAATGATAATATAAATATTTTGAATTATTTAAAAATAGACTTTTTGACCTATTTAAGAAACTTTTTAATATATTTAAAATATACTAGATATCTAAAAGTCTTTTAGCCTATTAAAAAGTAAATTTTTTGGTCTATTTCAAAATTATATTATCAAGTAGATGTCTAAGTAGATTTTTGGACTAAATTAGGCTAATTTTAAGTAGGCTAACTATGGTAAAAATAATCTATGTTGGCTAACAGTCAGACTCATGCTACCTTTAAATATCAAACCTATTTCCACCTATAACATTCTTCCTAACCTAAACATTTATGCATAAAATTCAAGTTATTGTCTTTTCTTTCAGGGAAGATTCAAGTAATTTTCTAGAGGCATTAAATCACTTATTTACATTATATTCCCTAATGACAAAGTCGTGCATCATGTCAGTGATGGATCCGGGCATGCATATCAAGAAGCTTAATAATTTTTATCTTAGTATGAATGTTAATATCATTAATATAATAATATAATTTTTTATTATTATTAAAATTTATATACACTTATAATGCATCTATTCTCCATCAATCTTGAAGCCCATTTAGAGTAGGGTGGTTGATCACATTTTGCTGCGACTTGTAATTTCTTTATAGATGCTTTTGTACATTAGTTTATAAATTAATAAGTATTATCAAACATTTTTCCATCTTAATTTAAAGTCTAGAATAACAAAGTGATTAATTACACCAAAATCTAAGGCATCCATTATAAAACATGTTAATAAATAACAAATATTGTTTATTGTTCAATTAAATATTATTATGTGAGTAGGTGGTGCACTTTGCTAATTAATGTTTACATTTTATTATTTTGTTTGTATGCTTTAATTTTTATTTTTTATTTTTGTTCAAGGAACATTTATCATCATAAATTTTACATTCTTAGATATATTACATTATCCAAATATACTTCATAAATAAATTATATACATATATTGAAATTTGATTACAGCCTATAAGTATTTTGCCAATAATATTAGTTATGGTTTGGCCTATTTTACAAGCTTAATATCAAGCTATATCAAAAGATTTTATTTAAAAAAATTATTTTAGATAGGAGGTATAGATAACAAAATAATAAAAAAAACTAAAAAATATGTGAACCGTCTAATTGTTATTATTATTAATTCAAAAATCTAATGATAATATAAACGTTATTGAATTATTTAAAAATAGACTTTTTGACCTATTTAAGAAACCTTTTAATATATTTTAAAATATACTTTTTAGATATCTAAAAGTCTTTTAGCCTATTAAAGAGTAAATTTTTTGGTCTACTTCAAACTTATATTATCAAGTAGATGTCTAAGTAGATTTTTGGACTAAATCAGGCTAATTTTAAGTAGGCTAAACTATGGTAAAAATAATTAAAAAAATTAATTATGGTTGGCTAACCGTCAGACTCATGCTACCTTTAAATAACACAAAGCAAACCTATTTCCACCCATAACATTCTTCCTAACCTAAACATTTAATGCATAAAATTCGAGTTATTGTCTTTTCTTTCGGGGAAAATTCAAGTAATATTCTAGAGGCATTAAATCACTTATTTACATTATATTCCTTAATGACAAAGTCGTGCATCATGTCATTGACGGATCTAGAGGAAATTAAACATATAAGTTCATATAAAGTTAATATAAACATATAAAAGAATAAAAAAACTGAGCACTTCAGTTTTCAATTTTGAAGATAATTTTGTATGGTTTCTCAATAAATAAATCAGTGAATAAAGCTCCCATTAATATATTAGGGTTTTTGTGTGGGACGAAAAAGTTTGATATAAAATATGAATGGTAAAATAATTCATGAATGCATTATTTTGGTTCAATTCGGGACGTGTTTGTTTTAGATTATTTTGATAGAAAAATAATTTTAAAAAATATTTTTCATAGAAACTATTTATATTAGCTTATATTCAAAAACTAAAAATATTATATTTTTAAGACTTCCGTGATCTAATCATATGTCCGTGTTTATTTTTATGAGCAGTTCAATTTATTAGCTCAAAAAAATAATAATAAGTATGAACACTGAAATGTGTTATAAGACGTGAAAAACATAAAAAGTCAAACAAGAGTGGGGATTATTAGCCATTATATAACAAACAAGAGTAATATTATGAGAATAATAAAATTGCATAACAAATCTCATTCTATTAATCACTCATCACATTTAATAGTGATAAGGTGTGTGATGTGCATTTGCCAATTTTATTGTTAATAACATTACTCAACAAACAATACTAAAGCACCATGTGCTTCCATCGCACATGAGTATTTTGATCCATTAATCATTTCACTAATTTTTATAATCTTTTTATATCTAATCATATGTTTATATTCATAAGACTTTCAAAATATTGGGTGATTGAATCAAATATTTTTACTTATGTATTGATATATGATTAGATATATATGTAAAATATGTTTATATTATCAGTGCATATGAATTAATTGTTTTCTAAAATAAAATCTAAAATCTCATTTCACAAATTATAAAATATATAAAATAAAAGTAAATGGAAATTGAATGGCTATAACTAATTTTTTATTGAATGATCAATCATGCAACGTGGCCATAAAACTGAAACGGAGACATTAGTCGTAGAGAAGTTACCAAAAACAAAAGTGAGAAGACTATGATTAGGAAGACAAAATAAAATAATGAAAAGGATAACTGTTGTTGTAACTCATTATTTATATATATTGTGAAGCCTGCACTACACTCGGTTATAAGCAAATGATTTGCCGAAGAGGCGACGAATGTATACCACTTGCAATAAACTTGTAGCAGCGAATAAGACATACTCCAACATTGTGTAGAACACAACACGCTTTCTGGTGCTCTCATTTGCTGCAGTTGCCAAAAGGTTAATGTATTGAACCAATTAAAAACAATTTACTATCCACTAATAAGATGCATGCATGGGTTAGCGAAACCATTCTTTCCTTAATGAGTAATTCTCAAAATGGTGTAGTGTCTATCATAAGTAATTTATACAACATTAATTAAACATGTATCAGGTGGTGAGATTATTTATACCAACAATGTAATAATAATTTCTAATTGATGTTTTTTATACATCAGTAAAGTCTAAGAGATGATATGATAAATGCTGTCTAGGCTATAACTTCTTTTTCTTTTGGTACTCGAGAATTTCTAGAGAGACTAATAGGGAGAATAATTCTTCAGGTAATTAAAAACTTCTTGAGCGACTAATAGGGGAGAAGAAAAGAGCAAGTCAACAAAAATAAGGATCAAAACCCTAGCACAAATTAAACCTCGCCAATTTCCTACTCACTAAAATTATGAGAGGTGTCATTTGAGTTAAAATTGCTTAGTTAATCTATAATTTCTCTAGCTTAATTTCTTTGGAGCTTGCGACGTGCACCAACTTCTAATCTAGTTCTCAAGATGATCTTATTTAGTTTATGACAAGTTCATATAACTCATAGCGGCTAGAGAGGGAGAACAACTTACTAGATCGATGTCTAGCATCCCGCGCTTTCAAGTACTTCTGCTCTGTTATAATAGACTCCAATGCCTCTCTCAACTCAGCAATCTTTACATTGATAGGGTCCAAATGTTCTGAACCCAAAACCAAAACGAGTAAGTAAAAGCATGTAGCGCAGATCTGATTGAAACATTAATATGCTGATAATAACAATAATGATGATAACAATTAACATATAATAATTAACTAATTAATTAATTAATTAATCAAGCTACAATGAACAAATATAATCATAGTTAGACACAAAAAAACGTGAACTGATCACCATCTTTAGCTAAGTCATGCTCGTTTGGAATGTGACCAACGTGAATGTAGAAAGAAACAGTCTCGGGCGTTGAAGCAGGGTTGTGAAAGCAGAACTTGTATATTCCACTCTCTGCGGCTTTGAACTCAAACTTGTCCCCTGACGTTCCCTTCAAATAATGCACCATGCTCCCTGCAGGAGATGTCACCTACGTACAGATCATACACGTTATTCAATTCATTATTCTTTGAACCACCTATAATACCATTATATATGTACATACATAAAAATTGCAAGTGATTAACCTATACTTGCAACGAGCTTCATATAGAAAGACGCACTTAATTGGTTGGATGGATTCGGAGGCATCTCATTTGCACAATTACCTTAAGTACATGAAAAATTACTAGATCTTCTTATGTTGTTCACTAGGATAATAGGGTCACCGAAAATGCTATAAACCACAAATTTTATTAGAATTTTGCATTCAGAATAACATAGTATATTCGACAATTATCATGATTTCTATTAAAGATCTGTACATATTTTTTTTTAGATGTGTAACATTACCCTATAATGGCACGAAAAAATAGAGCGGATTGGGCTAGCTTACGGAGAAATCAATTCCAGGATGGTCAGAGCTCCAGAAAATATCATGGTCCATGACTACAAAATTCCCAGAAACAGTGTCACCATCATGAAAAACGTGCTCTGATACGCATTCCACATCGTTTAAGCTGATCGAGAGAGCGAACCCATGAGAGATCATGCTGCCGAGGAACACGATCAGAATGATGAAGATCTTCAGAACCTACCCATCATGTCCCACTTTGCTATCATTATGATTTATGAATTATGCCAAATTAAGATTCACTTTTTCAGTTAGTTGCCTAGACCCAGGGTCTGATCTCTCTTGGGAGAATGCCAACAATGATTCATCAAGTGGGAACTTTTGACGGCTTAAATTTTGGTTGAGCAGTTTAACAGGTCTTTATCTCTAAAGCTGTACTAATTATTAATTTGTCGTAATACTACATGTACAATATTTTTGTTAATCTTTATAGTAATTTCGTTGTCTGCACCTGCCTTTCCATTTAGAAAAATGCTATTATTTAGTCCCTAAAATATAACTAAATTTAATTAATCTCTTACCTTTTTAGATGTTGAATCAAAACAGTCATTAAAAATAATGACATTGATTTAACTTTCAAGTTAGGAAGACTAATGAAATATATTCAAAAGAGTAATTTGATTTATTTGTATTTTAGGGGTTAATTTAACTTATATTTTACATTGTAGGGATTGATTTTTATTTTATTTTATTTCAGGGATCAAAATATATCATACATATCTTCAGGAATTAAAAAAAGATGGATATTCACTCCACTATATTCAGATTTAATTTTGGACACATTCTATATTTCTTGTCGTGTAGTAGTGTTGTTCCATTTAGCTATACAAGCTAGAATGCAATCCCGCAGGTACATAACACTCCTCTCAATTTTATTTGTTATTCAACACACTTTTTAGTATTCAAATATAATTATATGATGTTATTACTACAGTCATGGGTTTTGGGTGTGACAAAAGAATGCCACTCCTTTCCAATGATATTAGCCATTTAGCAAGGTAGAACCCTGCATTCATTTTTAATTTTTTGGTCTTGCGTCCATTTTAGGCATTCACAACATCTCCAAGTTTTTGGCCCTCACTTGCAAGTTACAAATCCCAAAATTATCACGGGCCAACCATTGGGCTTCGGCCTAAGTTGGATTATTTGGACCACTTTTCCCCTCCCCCATTGGCCCAATTAGACTGCACCTAGATACCATTGTTATTCCCACCTCCAACTCGCGCTCTGTTAAGTAGATTTTTATTGAACGTGCAATGCGTTGTTTTTACATAAGAGGCTAATTGTTATTTTTGTGCATACTTGATTTTTTTTTTCTCTTTTCTCATGCCATGGAATACTTGATCACATCCTCCCTACTGTGATGTTGACATTTTGATAATTTACATCAGATACATGCTTGAGTGTGAACAGTTTATTTAATGTTTACTTTTGTTGTTCATTACAAGACAAAGCTATTTGATAGACTTTATTGGATGGACAAGTGCTAGGAATACCTGGAAGCTATGTTCATTCTAGGTCCAATTATTGCTTATCTAATCTAATAGTAATCACTAAAAAGAATATGTCATAATGCTAAAGGAGCAAATATCGTGCCTGTCATCTGTGCCATAACTATATTATGTGGCAAGAGTTGTATTATTTAAAGTTTAAACGATCATTTGCATCTCATTTCATTTTTTTTTTTATTCCAAATCTCATTCTTTCAATTATATAACTTCACTTCTAACATTTCTGTGCTTCATCATATCTTTTTATCTTTTTGTATGCCTAACCGTACCATTTATAACATATTCTCCGTATATATGCTATGATGTACTTGAAATTTGAGTACTTGAGTTGGATAGTTTATGCGGAAAACTTGGGAGCTTGATGCTGACAATCATGGATTTTACATAGTGAGTTAAAACTTCGAGATACTCAGTATGTTTGGATTTGCAGTGGAGAGGCTTTACAATCGATTCTAACCTTGGGATGTATTCCTTCAAACAAAAAGATATTTGGTTTCCTTACCAAGCAAAAATGCATTATCGATTATAGTGTCAAAAATATCGAATATGTTAAACGTGAAAAAATATTACTTCTAGGTTTTTACTCTTTTAATCTCTATCAAAATTACTTCTTATATCAAACAATCAAACATAAATCATTTTACCTCAAAATTAATTACAACAAAATCAATTCTATAAAAGCAAAACCAAACATGCTACCTATCATCTTAGAGTGCCATTTCACCGTGACTTGTGTCTTTCACTGTGTAGTAGATGGTACCGTGAGAGGATTTGCAGCTGAATGGAAAAGTGAAGAAAAGCACGGAAAATTAAATAAAAAGAGATGATAATCATTACGACTGGAAGGAAGAAAGTAGGAAAAGGGGAGGGATGCATATGCAAGAAAGGGGAGGAAATAAAAGAGGCTTTTGGTTTGTGTGAAAAAACAAAACAAAGAGTAGGCTTTTGGGTTGTCTGTCTCTCTGTGCTGCAGAGGGATGTGAGAAGAGGCAGTTTTTCAGTAGGCAAATGGGATGTATGGTACTACCTTAACCCTGCAACTTATAGTATACTTTCTAAAAGCTTGGATATACTTATCCATAAGACCCAACTCCACCTCCTTTCGTTAATCCCCAGGCTCTTTCTTTCTTCCTCTCTTTGAATTTAATTATTATACAGTTTCTATTGACTTAATTTGCCAAATGGCTCTCCATTTTGAGGAGCTTCACGGAGATCAGCTAATTAAGGAGTCAAATTAAGTGTCACACTTCAAACAAAAAAATTTTACACTATCATCCAATTATATATTGTCACATCATCAAAGATGATTAATTAAATCTCACATCCAATATTTAAAAAATTATATAAATGGAATATTTTGATTGAATGATTTTATAAAGTGATAAATGGAAATTAAACTCAGCTTGTATATTATAAACAGCAAATTCTGCAAAATCCTATTCAACTTGGAAGGATGTCAGTCACTGTGGATCATATTGTTAGATTTTGATAAATCTTTGCTTCATGCAAAGCGTAATAAGTAGCAAGAATTTCATTAAGTGAACTGACATAACGTTGAATTGAATTTATGGATTTAGTTGTCAACCCAAGGCTGGGTTGTGGGGATGATGTGCACAGAATTTGATAAAGGGCTCAATTAAAGAGTGATAGGTATTGTAGTAATTCAAACTTTCAAAGCTCCATCGAGCAACCGTTGACATTTATCTTTCCTTTTTTTTTTTTTTCTTTTTTTCTTTGCCCCTTTTCCTTTTAATTGAGTACCACTCTATGTGTCACGGACCACCATCTCACTGCGCACAAATACACATACACACTTAAGCCGTCAACTTAGTTTACCTTTCCACTCACGCTTGTAATGCACGTTTTGGAGCCACCCTCTTGCTCTTGCTCCTCTTTAGGAAGGCTCCAATTCTTCGAAACTCTCCATTCTTTTTTCACATAAAGAACAAGTGGCCAAGGAAAATAATTTATTGGAATTTGGTTAATCGATTGGACAATAAATGTGTTGGGTTGGGCTGGCTTTCTTATGTGGAGAAAGCCCAAAATCAAGCTAACCCACTTATCTAATGAGAGGAGTCAGTTAGGGTAGAGTGTGGGTGATCATTTGTGAGGAGAGCCAAAAAAAGGAGAGAAGAACTAACAACTTTCACATTCCCTATCTGTACAACCACGTAGATCAGCCTTTTGAAGTCATTCACCGTTGGATTGGGCTGAAATTTAAGAGATTCTAACAGGTGGCTCTTCATTCTGAACGGTTGGATCGTTGAAAGTGGTCCAAGAGTGAGGTATTGGTTTCAGAACAGCTCCAAATTTTGGGGTATTTCATAATTCCTTGGTCTCAAATTTTGAGATTGGTGTTTTGTTGGTTTGCTTGTTAGCATGATTTGTACACATATTTGAGACTCTCTTGTCCCTGTTTGATCATAGTGGAGCTATTTCTTTGGTCGACCTATGATTTTTATCTCTCACATTGAGGGAATTTTTCCATGTTAAAAATCTTGGTGTATTGTCCCTATTATTTTGGTTTATTATTGTGTTGATTGCTGATTATTTTGGTATAATTGCTCCTCTTGTTCTTGCAAGTAGGAAATTGTGTATTTATTTCCCAACAAAATGTGCCCAGCATTCCCTGAACAAAGTGCCTTGCTAGCCTAGCAAACTACCTGAATTTGCAGGAAGTGGCTGATGTGTATGTGTCATGTAGTGATTTGTTATCACTTTCATATTTTCTCTCATCTATGTGTAGTTTTTCTCTTTTTCTCCTGTATAAATTAACCATGTGTATTGGGTAAGTATGCTTTGGATAGCCATTTCGGGCTGCCTAACACTTTTATTTCCTGAATCGATGACACTATAGTTAAAATGATACGGTACAAAAAAATTTTAAAAAATTATATTAGTTGTTAGATAAAATAAAATGATACGATGTATTTATCTATACAAAAGCCAACTAATCATGTTTAGTGAATCTAGCAATTTAATTATGATTAAATTTATAGATTTCTAAACATTTTTTCTTTCACAAATGATGTTAATTGTTAACCATAGGTTGTTTAGGATTTTGCTGCCATTGTTGGAAACATAATGAAGTAAAATGATTTTGTCATGGAGGGGACGACAGTCATACATGTAGAAACACGTTCTTTAGAGATGCATATGCATCACATATCTGGCTAGCCCTAATTAATTAACTAGTTACTTAATAAGGGGACCCATTTAAACAGGGCTCCTATGGTTTTTAGTACGTGTTGTAGGGTGATTTTTTTTGGTGCAATGTGTTGTAGGGTGATTAATGATAATCACTTTATTATTGCCTCAAACTCACGGGCTGGCATTTTAAACACAAACAGCAGAGAATGAGCTGTTTGGCTCGTATATCATTCACAAAAATTGTTCGGGTAGCTCAACTTTTGTGACTTTTAACAATAGTAGTGGCCAACATGATCCTTATGGAGACAAGTTTTGCTCGCACATAGCATAGATAGAGACAACTGATATGGACGTGAAACTCACTGGCACTTAGCTGCCAATTCCAAGGATAATGGAGTCCCTTCTTTAACGCAAGGACAAATGTTCATTATTATTTGCGATCCAGAAAGAGAAATCAGCCGAATTATTAAACAATAATGTTTAGAATCCAGAACATCAACAAGCACCAGCACCAAGGGATTCTTTTATGCTTGAAATCAGAACAAAGTACCATACAAATAGACATCATTATTACCTCTCCCTTTAACAGTAAAATTATTAAAGTAATGTCGAATATTAAATGATTCAGAGCACCATCTCTCGCAAGCGCCTTAGATTATCTAGCGGGCAACGTTATCTATTCTCATGTAGCTGCTACACAAACCGGAGCTCTGACCGAAAATAACAAAAAAAATGTTATTCCAACACCAAATATTGGGTGTTTAAGTAAGGACATTCATTCTATTCTTGTTGGATATGATGGATGGTGAAAATATGGAGATCACTGTCATTCAACAGTGATGAAATGAGTATTCACTAGATTCTCAATTTTACGATGAAAAACATTTTTGAAAAAAAAAAAAGCCCAAAAATAATAGAATTGCATAAGTAGTATACATAGGTATTAGTCATTTTCACCGCATGAATGATGAAAATCACATGTCCACAAATCATAGCTCGACCAAGACGACATCATTCTCTTATCTTAAGGAGCTCCTGGATGAGATTTATGAGTTGCTGGATTTGGATTGGCATCATGTGGAGGTTCTGAACATTACACTCTTGTACGGATTATCTCCAGACAAAGAGCTTCGTTGGAATAAGTTTTGATGTTCAGAGTCCCCTTCTAGTGGGTTTTTGTTTTCCTTTCTTGCCATCTACCAAAAAAAGGTATATATTTTGGCAGATACTAGAATCCAGTTGAGTGACAATGTCTATGTTACAGTTGTTTTGGTGGAAGCACATGGGCGCGCACATTTCATGACCGTTGGTGCTTTTAGCCACGTTTTGCAAGTGTGGCTAAATGGTTTGAAACATGTAGCAAATGCCATAAGTTTCCACCCTCTTGTTGGCTCTCTCTTCTATTGGCTCCACCCACCTCGCCACATCCCTCCCTCCTTTGATGACCTTTCCCCATCCCAAACATCTTTATTAAACTCTCACAATCCTAGCATTTCTATTTCCACAAAAGATGACCCAATTGAAAACAGTTTTAGTCTCCCATTAGAAATTCATCTATTCAAACAAAATAGGTAAAATGGTCTATAAAAAAAACATAAACTTTATGAAAAATAAGAAAATCACAACGAAAATAGAGAAAGAACTAGTGAAAACTTGCAAAGTTTGATGTTGGCTTGTGGACAATCGGCATAGAGCTATCCTTGGTTGGGTCATTGGCCTGAGTGAGAAGCTCGCCGTGAGCTCGTAGTGTTCTTCAACGAATGCATCTTTCACTTTCGCTTCGAAGGCGATGACAAAAATGGGCGCAACCACAATGGACGAAATGGCGGAGGAGAAAGGGCGTTGGTATGATGGTGGAGCAGACACATGAGCTCCTCCGACGGCACATTGAAGGTCGATGCGGTGGCGCTTCAGGAATGAGTTGAGCTTGTGGATGGCGGTAGTGAGTTCAGCGGATGGGAGCAGTGCAACGATGACGGCGGCTACACTTTGAGTGGTGTGGCTTCCATGGTGGTGAACGATTGCTGTGTAATTGCTATTTTTTTTTTTAAAAAAATATGATTATGAGGTTTTGATTGTTTGATTTGTTGGTTGGGGTTTGAAGTGTGATTATTTGTGTTAGGGTTTAGCTCACAAAGTAGTAGAGGCACTTGGGAGGGGGAGGGTCGTCGTCGGAAGGAGGGGTGTGGCGGTAGGGGAGTGAGGGTGGAGCCATGAAAGTAGAAGAAAGAGCCAACGAGGAGAGTGGAAACCGCGATGATGTTTAGCTACATGTTTCTAACTGTTTAGCTGCATTTGCAAAATGTGGCTAAAAGCACCCTCAGTCATAAAATGTGGTGTGCCCATGTGCTTCCACCAAAGCAACTGCAGCATAGACATTGACCCTTAACTGTATCCTAGCATCCGCCATATATTTTATGACTAATTATTTCATAACTTCATTAATTTCATCATGTATATATACTAAATGTAAAAAATGGCAAAACGTGTATCACGAGTGATCTTTGTACCCTAACTATATCGGACTTGATCTAAAATATATATGACTCAACATAGTTTAGGGATCTATAAGAACAACAACAACAATCATTAACATAAATTAAGCTATATATGATACCTCTTTCGTATAGGATGCAATCTTTGGATGTTTCCCTCCCCGTTGATGACATTGTTGACTATTATCATGGACATTTCTGTAATCTTTTGTCGGTATTACCTTTGCAATTTCCTATTTTCTACTCATGATGTTCACGTTATCACGTAGTCTTTTTCTCATAGTTTTTTATTACTGAATTTGAATTTGTATTTATATTATTGTAAATACTGAGTGTATCTAACTCAACCTCAAAAGTTAAATAATAAGGAGAAAGTTGTCTAAACTCTTATAAAAACTAGCTAGATCATATTTTTAAACAATATAAAACTTTTTATTGATATAATTTATAGACAAATTATTCCATAATAATAAAATAAAAGTCTTGAAATACCTAACAATTACAAAATACCTCAAGTCCTCGTCATTTGCAACCAATAAACTATCGAGTAACCATGATAGCTATCCCGATTCCACACTCATTCCCCTTCCTTTAATGCTCCCACACGGACAGATTTAGCGGGTGGCAGCAGGTGCTGTGCCACACACACACACTCAGATATATATAAGAGGAGTTAATCTTAATTGTTGGATCTTATATGAATGATCAAAATTAAAATATAAAGTCATGTGACTTTTAAATGAGCATGTAAATATTAATTATCATTAATTAACTTTAAATTATTACCATCTATACATAATTATATGATAGATTTACTCATCTTACTCTTATAATAAATCAATTATTTTATGTGATACGTGTGTGTGTATATATATATAACTTCCTCACTTTCATATATAATAAGCATCCTCCACATTTTTCTTTTAACACAAAACCTAATTCTCTTTCCTATGAACAAGATTTCTAATATGGGCAATTTGATAATTCAGCTCTATCCTAATTAATTGTCCAACCAACTTTGAGTACATTCTCTCTCTTCCCACTCTCTAATTGTTGGTTCCTAAATAATTTTTTAGCTGCAATATAAATAATTACTAGAAATTTTTATTTTCTATTTTTAGAATTGTATAAATTTTTTATTTTCAATTAATGAATTAAATCAAATTATAAAAAATAAATAAGATTTAAGATAAACTAATTCAAGTTTGTGTCAGCAACTATCCAAGTTGAGTAATTTTTAATACTGGAACAAAATTTATGTTTTTATTTACGTTTAAAAGTAAATAAGTTTTCATTTCAAATATGTTTTCATTTAATTTTCATTAAAAAATAAATGTGATTTTCAATTTATTAAAAAATGTAATATAATTATTCAATTCAATGATTTAATAAATAGTTAAAACGTACCTAAAAATGAAAATGACATTTACTCTGGTGATGTTTGTTGTTTACCAATATGTTTTTTGGTTAAAAAACATACTCTAAATTAAAATTAAACATTTTCTCACTACAAATATTTGAGAGGATAAAAAAGACAATTTTTAAGAAAACAAAATAATTGAAAAGCACTAGAAAAAAAACCATTGCACATGTTTAATAAAAACTATCTTAAATCCTATTTCTTTATTTTAATTTGATTTAGTTCATTAATTGAAAAGTAAAAATTTCTATTAATTATTAATATTGCAGCCAAAAATTTATTTGACCAATTAGAGAGTGGGAAGACAGAGAATGTAGTATAAAAAGTTGGACAATTAATTAGGATAGAATAGAATTTTCTAATTTTCTTTTTGTTTCTTTTTTAATGAATGTAACCTAATAATGCAATATTATTAATTTAAGAGAAATTATAGTGAGGTCAAAGAAGTGTGGTGCAGGTTGAGTCTTGCGTGCTATGAATTATTACATAGTGATTATACTTTTTTTCATTAAAAAAAAAAAACCCAAGGCTCCCTTAAGCTAAGTCAAGTTCTGGGATAATAGAAATATCTCATTCAACAATTGAAGCTTACAAAACTCAAGTAGTAGTAGTAGTAATATTGTAGCAACTCTCTAAAATCAGCAATAATAAGGGCCAAAAAAGGTCATTTTTCTAACCGTAACTGCAAAGAGTTTTGTAATTTTAATTTGACCCTTTCATTTGTTGGTTCCTGTAACAGTCCCTGCTCCCACTCCCACCTTAGGACTAATCTCTCTTGGACCTGATGATCATTAGACAAAATGGATGTCTCGTTTCCACAGCTGCCAATGCCATTTTCCATCTACTAGTATAATAAAAGCCAGCTGCATCTGATAAAAATTTTTCTATACTGTTTCATTTCGGTTTTGGCTTTTACAATTTACACTTAATATATAGCTTCACAACATACATACATACATATATATATATATATATATATATATATATATATATATATATATATATAAGATTTTTTCTTTCTGAAAAACATGTATTTATAGTAGCAGAAAAAAAAAAAAAAATTATTTTCTGCTAATTACATATTTTTCAGAAGAAAAAAAAAATTTTAATAAAAAATATATATATATATATATATATATATATATATATATAAATAAAATATTGTGAAGCTATATATAAATTAAGTGTAAACTGTAAAAGCCAAAATCGAAATGAAACAATAGAGAAATTTTGGCATTATTGCAAGCGAGTGTTTTTGGTATTGTAAGTTGTAACAAATGGAGTGGGAGAGATAGATAGAGGTGGCGGTGAGGATATGTAGAGAGATAGATGGAAATGGGTTGGAGGTGATTGTTTACCGGTTAGTTTGTTAGTTGCATGTGATTAAAGAATTGACGTGTCCATATTTTGCTATTAGTTGTTAGGGACCTTATGATTAATTTTTTTATTAGGAACAATTTATCCACAGATGATATCGTGAGAGATTGATTTGGAGATTTACTCTTAATTAAATTTAAATTTACATCCTCATCTTAAAAAAAAAAACACTGAATGTATAATCTATAATTTATAATATAATACTTATTTCAAACTTCTATGAGAAAAAGTTTTCCACATGTTACATCAAGAACAATTTAGGGTTTACAGTTTTAAGAAGTTAATCATTAATTATTTTTTGACCAAATAAAACTGTAATTATGGCATATTATTTGAATAACATTGATAGTCATTAGTATTTAATAGGATTATACTACAAATATTAAATATATTTAAAACTTATTAGGATTTAATTAAATCTATAATATTAATATTCAACTATTCTTTAGGATTTCTAGGTGCAGCTTCCAAGATAATTTAGAACTCACAAATTTTAGAACTTTAATAATTAATATTTTTGAAAAACTTATAATTATAATTATTATATATCATTAGTTTACTATTGTTAATTTATATAATTTTAATATTCATGATGATTATTTTTAATATCTGGGCAATTTATACTGAAATTCATATGGCAAAAAATATTATACATTATTTTAATAACCTTATATATTGGAGTTATTTAAAATAATTAGTGATAAATAAAATAAATAATAATCAAAAGTATTAATTTTAAATTATATAGTTTATTTTTTAAGATATAAGTATTTGAAAAATGTTTAAATCAGATAAGTTATGTTACTTTCCTTATATAATTCTAATTATCAATTAATTAATTAATATATAATATAATATTAATTAATTACTATATAATTTTTGTACCTATTGATAAAATGATAACATATATATATATATAGAGAGAGAGAGTAATATGATCCATTATATTTAAATAAATATATTTATTAATTTATAATATTTGTTATAAACTAGAAATTCAGCATTAATATACTAAAATGAGGTAAATGACTTATTATATAATAAAATTATTCATTATAATTGCTTATCAATTTTATTTTATAACTTTTTTACTATCTTTATTGGTTATTTTTGTTTTAGCTTTTTTTTTATTTTAGGCTTTTTTAGTATTATATTTATGGTCTACGGTTAGTTATCACTATTTAATAATGACATTTATAAAAATCAAAAGGGAATTTTAAACATATTTATAAAGATAAAAACTAAATCTTTAATATTCATAAAAGTCAAATGCATATTTTAATATATTTATATAGGGCTTAAATTTAAAATGACAGAGGCCAAGCAATTTGTGAAATAATAATTTTCTTATTTAATATAAAATTGAACCTTATTTATCAAACTAATATGATTTTAAGTTTTTTCAAATTATCCTTAAAAAATTGATAAATTCATGAGCTAAGGTTATTGAAAACTATTTTTTTTTCATTTTGGAAGATTAATACATGAATAGAATTTATCAAAATTTTCTCATACATTTCTTAAACAATGAATTTATTGAAGGCATAAAGGAAATTATTGAGTTAGCGCTTGAAAATCAGTTAATGAAACTCTTTGTTACATTATCAATGATAAAAACAATGAATATGCCACAATTTATATAAGAGCATGATTGGAAACTTTAAGGATATGAAATCTTATATGACCGAACAAATATATTAAGGAATTAATGAAGGTTTTAAATTATAATTTAAATTTTTTATCAATCATTTAAATATTGTATTTCCAAATTTTAAAGACAAAAGTTCAAAGTTTCATATTGTCATAAAAAAAATTATATATATATATATATATATATATATTTCTATTTCAAGTTCATAGCTAAAGAATTTATCTTTAATTGAAATTGAAAATCTATTTAATTCAAATGAAAAGTCTTTAAAAGAGTTTAAGTCCATGTTATACCAAAATGATTCTCCACTCAATTAATTTTTGAGTCATTTCTTAGTTGAAGAGCTAGAATATGATAGAGAGCAATTATTTAATAATCTTAAAGGGTACTTATTATCAATAAATGAAATTCAGAGGATAATTTATGATAATATAATAGACTTAATAACCACTAAGAAATGGGATTTTTATTTTGTATATGGTTATGGAGGAACCTGAAAAATATTCATTTTGAGAATATTTACTAAAATGATGAGAATGAAATAAGGTGTAATTGAAATAATGTAAATTAATTTATTCATTATTTCTTATTAATTAGAAAGAATATTTTTATGCTTTTATAATATAAATATTTAATTTACTAAAAATATATAAATGGCTAAGATAATTAAAAAAATCATCGAAGTGAGCATCCATGAAGATTATTTGAAAAAAAAAATGAAAATAGGAACACATTTAGTTTCACAAGGACAGGGATGGAGTGATCATTTGTTAAATGGGATGAGGACAATGAATAGGGTCTTTGTCCCATAAAGATCTAACAATTTTCTATTTATATAAATTATTTATATATATATATGTATAAAAGAAAATCTTAGCACACATTTATTTTTTTAATTATCTTTATTGAATTTACATAATGTATATATGTAGTTCCATTTTTAATTTAGATTGTATTACATTAGTAGTATTTGTTACTCCATTCTTTTCAAAATATCTGTTAATTTTGGATAAATATAGATATTAAGAAAGATAATAAATGATATTGGTAATTGAGTAAAATATAGTGGATGTACTAATCTATCCTTATATATTAATTAACATAGCACACTAATATTAAATGAAATGCTTTGAAAATATGAAATTAGTTGGGGGTAGTATTTGAAGTAAAAAATTAATGTTGTGGACAAATATTCTGAAAAAGAATGAGTATTATGCATATTTATATTTCGAATATCAAAATACTTTTCAAATTTTTTTGAAATTATTTTAATAAATCCGCAAATACTTCGTATGGATTCAAATTTTCGTGAGAAATAGGGAATAGAGATACGTGATGGGAATAAGGATGAGAACGAGGGAAAAAATTCTAAATGGAGACAAGGTGCAGGAGGCATATCCCCTCTCTCATGGATATGCATTGTCGTCCATATTAATGGTATATGATATTGTAAATATATCCACTTATTTTATTTAATTGTTCATCAATTTCAACTATTGAAACATGCAAAATTTTTGTAAAATAGGATTTTTTATTGTTAGGAAAGGTCATCTATTGAGATTTTTTTCAACCTTATAAACATGATATTCAAAATAAGATATAAAATGGAATGACTCATTTCAGTCTCATTTATATTTTGTTAATTTATTTAATTAACTGTTAACTTATTTTTAAAATAAGTTTGTATATTTAGTTTTCTATAAGATGTATTTAAATGAATTATTATTTATTTTTAGTAATAGTCAATAAACTATTTTTCATTATTATCCCATTGCACGGGTCAAAAGACTAGTATATAATATTTGAAGGCGTGGATCAAAGCATTGAATTTTTGCCCCTAATATGATCATAAGCCATAACACAATAACTAAACGGTGGAACTGAAAACTCAATTCATGAGTATTTTTTTAGGTATATTTAGTTATTTTTAGGAATAACTATTTGGAAGTGATATATTTTCATATTTATTATAAGTTTTGCAAAATTATTCTCCGAACACCAACTATTCCCTAAAAAAAGATTTTTTCATGATTCAATGTGACCTTATTCTCATGATGAAAGGTGAAAATAAATAGTTCCCATGACTTAAGAATGGGAATTATGAAGAATAAATACGAAAATATTCCCAATAATAATACTACTAAATGTGTTAGCTGTATTTTAAAATTTACGATATATATTATAAAATAAACAAGTTTTAAACTTATTCCTAGGAGTCTCAATGAATAATCTTAAAATTATTTAATGCTAAACAAACAAATTTTTTAAAATTTCCAGGAACAACAATCCTAGAGATTTCATTCCCAAGAATTTTATTCGTGAAAATATAATTTTGAATCTTGAAACTAAAGCCCTGAACGTCTTTTTTGGGTCATAAGGTAAGAAGAAACAAAAAAGAACAGATGCAAAATGGAAATGTCTACCAAATATTATGCCCATGGCGGGATTGCAATGAACAAAAAAGATAAAAAAAAATTCTTGAGCAAATTTTTGCTCGCAGGTATAACAATTATATAACACCAGAGATAAAAGGCTGTCAAGATAAAGATCGAACATATTTAGCGGTAGCAACAAAAGCACTAACACTAATTTTGCATGTGACATTTTCACTGTTGCATACTGACATGAAGGGCCATGATCGTCGCTCCTCTTACTCGGTCAATTCAACACCACTGCACTCTATCTCTACTTTAAAAGATAAAAAAAAACAAATTACAATGACTTCACATGAGCTTTGTTAGAATTTATCTTTGCTCACTTCTATTTATTTGGATAAAACCATCTTCTCTTAATATATTGTTCATTATATGATAGAAGAAAAGATGATACAAACTCATCAAAAGTTGATATAATGATTGAATAAATTTAAGACTTCTTGGGCAAATATCACAAATAAATGACTGTAGGAGTGAATTTCACTATATGTCTTTTCACATGAATTGTCTTGATCATGAAGGTTTTCATGCCATGTGATTATCCTTCTCTACTAGAAGATTAAGCTGTTAAGTAAAGTTACAACACGAACAGTTTTATATCTAAGATACAGTTTGTAACATGCTTATATAAATATGAAAGACCATGAAAAATCAATTAAACACTTTATATACTCGGGAAACTGAAAAGTGATCGGTTGCCATGAAAGTAAATTGTTATCTTGAGTGAATTTTACATACATGGTGGTTAGGGATTCAAATTCCACCATTTAGAAAGGACTTAACCCAAACCCAAAATTACATAAGCAATTAATAAGACAACGAAAATATATATATTCATCATGAGAATAAAAAACTGAAACAAACCATGGTACTTAATTTGACTTGAAAAACAACAATAAAAACAAAGGTCTCATGAAAAATAAAATGAGGCTAAAACTTAAACAGAAATACAGAATTGATGCTAAAACTCACACATTGATAATTCAAGAGAAAGATATATGTGCCAAAATGAGTTACCCATTTTACCCTTGCGGTTCGGAATTCATTGTGTGGCTTGTGTGTCAACAATTCCCCAAGTCTCCGGGGCACTGCTGTTTGTCCCAAGAATCCAAACCCTTGCAGGGGTTGGTGAATATGACGAGCATGGTGGTACTCTACACCCCCCGTGAACGTTAGCATATCATTCACGTTCATGCTAACGTCAGCCGCCCTGTCGCTTCCGCCGTTGGCATCCACCACTGTCAGTCCCAGAAAGTCCCTCGTGAGACGGTCGTTCTTGAGCTCTCTCATGCCGCCCATCACCGAGTCGAGTTGACTCACCGTTCCAAACTCGCACGTGCCGAGCCGAGCCGCGGCGTGACCCAGTGAGTGCCGTTGTTGCAGTGCAACACCAGCAGCGGAAGAAGAACCTGGGCCAGTACCGATGGCACCAAAGGTTGATGCCCTTTGGAGCAACGCGGTTGCTGACGTGCCCGCAAAGGAGGAGGTCGAGGCCGTTAAGTGCCAGCTGGGATGCTGCTCATGGTGGCTTTGAAGAAGTGTTAGGGGAGAAGAAGAGAAGGCGAGTTCAGGGAAGGTTTGAGCTTCGGGCTTGATGTGGAGCGCTGCGGCATTAATGCTATTGTTGTTGATGCTAGGGTTAGGGTTTTCTTGAGATGATGAGTCCCAGGGATTGAAATTGGTGATGTGGTTTTGGAAGTTGTGTTGGGTTGGTGGGAAGAGGAAGAGAGAGTGGAGGAGCAATGGGTTTGTCGCTGCAGTGGCTACTTGGGTTGCTGATAGTCTTGCAGTTTCCTCAGACAGTGCATCACAGAATGCCCTGTGTGTTATGAAGCTATCCTTCCTGCAATTTTCACAGAATAATAATATTAATGAAGAAATATGCAGATTTGTGTTATTAATGTAATGAGGCTAACTTTGATATATTCTCTGGGTATGTTTGATTAGTGGATAAGAGTGGGGATAAAAATTTTATGGTTATTTTATGTATAAATTTACATATAGAATTTATCTATAGAAAATTTACCATCACTTTGGTTACCAAATTTTCCTCCATTGAGGTGGGGAAAACTGGGTTGAGAAAAAGGTAGAATGGTTTGGTTAGCTTTTTCACTTATGCAAAAAGTATATCAGTTTCATAGGAAGTAAAAAATATTAGATTTTATTTTTCAATCTTATATCAATATTCTTAAGATAACTTTTTCAATATATATCATTCCCCACCACAAATCAATTATTTTAAAATTAATTCTCTCACAATCAATTTTTTTAAATATCAATTATTTCAAAAGTAATATAAATCAATCAGGCACTCAACCATAAACTTCTTGTAAAAATTCTTGATAGAAATATCCAATAGAATAAAATGGTAGGGCTCACTCATTCATTTAAGAGTCAACAAAATAGCATATCATACTGACAACTCAATTTTAGTAAAATTCCTTGTTATTTAGATTTTTGATAATAGTATAAAAATGTTTACACCAACCATTTACCAAAATAAAAATTTTAAAAACAGTACACATATAATCCTGTATATATTATATTCAATAATAGCTCATATATACAAAAAAAATGTTACATTTACCTTTCAAATTGAGGAGGGAGAATGAGGGTATGCATCTTGAATTTTTAGATGAGAGCACGGCTAGTAACAAGTAATTAAATGAGCTAAGAGGTCAAAACATTGTATATTTTTATTAAGAGATTTATTATTACGTAATTGACTGTAGTGTATGCCCCTTTTGCAAAAAGGTGAGGGAAATCATGCATGCGAGGGTGAGACCACACAGGGAATGAAGTGTCAAAGGCTTGGACCAAACGAGACACTATGTCGCCGAAGGGTCAAATTTAAAGTAGGAGAGAGAATGGCATATATGATAAATGACTATTATTGATGGATAAGTATGCTAGTGCATGCAGATATGGCTGTACAATTATATATATCGGCTCATCATTTCAAAAGGAAAATTATATTGGCTCAAAACATTTAAGATTTTTACTTATATATCTGTTATATATAATGATATCGTTTGACAAAAGCCTTTCGAAACTATCTCATGCGGGACAAATATATATGGAATTGAAATCCCATGTATCCACTGATGAAGCCAGAGAAGAAAGCAACTTGGCTTTGGCTTATCTGACATTTTTGCAGATTTATTAGATTTCACAATGATGAAACTTCAGAGAAATGATATTGCACAACATTTTCATATTTACACTTCTTTTATTTTTCTTAGTTGACAAAAATTACTCCCTGCATCATTGTCTGAGTCTTCAGCCACTTGCGCACGCACAAATGTAGAAAAGGAGAGAAAGAAACAGGGAAATTGGAAATATTCTAGAAGACATGATTGAGCACTCTCTGACACACTGAAATTTTTTTGTGCCCTAAGGAGTGAAGAATTTAACTTTCCTTAAGAGATAATGCAGAAATAATTTTATGTCATGCTCTTCATGTATGTGCATGCATCATAAGTGTTTTTTTTTCTCTTTTTGAAAAAGAAGAACAAAATTGCTATTGAGTCACATGCCACACAGTAGACAAAACCAAAGATATTTGAATTGTTTTTTTTATTATTATTATTTGTTGCCGCATATTCATTTGGCAGTTTTAGGATTCACAAAAGCCAGATAAGTCTCTAGCAATGTTAGCATGTACATTAGCCAGCGGTGTCCCACTTTCATGCTGCTAGCCATTGCCATTCTTATGTAATTCCAGAGGTACCATTCTTGTGTAAAACCAAAAATCCGCTGAAAAAGTACAATAATTTAGAGTGCACTTTGATATAAAATATGAGAAATTATATTAACTCTTTAAAAATATGTGCTTGTATGATTCCAGTTAATATATAGTCAAAAGTACATAGTACGTAGCCCAGAAATCCATCGATCTAATAATAAATTAAAGATTAATCAAGAAAAGGAAGAAAGACTGGAATATTTATTCAAATCAACTAAGAAAACATTAATAGCTGAATATGAATTTTTTAAAACTAGTTAGAGTTGATTATATTATTCTTATTTTTTACCTGGAGAAAAGGGTTCCACAATCACATCTATATTCTCTAGTGCCACAGATTTTAGAGTGAGCCTTCCAATCTGATTGAACCGCATACACCTTTGAGCACTTGTCACATTTCCACTTCTTCTCCCCATGCTTTCTGCAGTAGTGCTTCTTGATTCCAGTAAGATCCCCCAAAGCCCTTGAAGGGTTGTGGTGAACGCAAGAAGGTTCAGGGCAAACGTAGGCTTTCTTCTTCACCTCCTTGGTGCTCCTTTGCTTCAGCTTCCAAGGGAGGTTGTGGCCTCTCCTATGAAGCTGGAGGTTCTGATCTCTCTGGAAACCCTTGTGGCAGATGTCGCAAACAAACCTATTCGTGGCCAGAAGGGTCTTTGGGGATAACGCAATCACTTCAGCATCTGGGTCTAAAACACCAACACCATCTCAAACACATGACAAGTGTAGAAAATTAACCTGCCTTGCCACTTGCCAGCACATCAATAGAATTAGTATGTAGTCTCTCATCCCAAATTAACCATCTTAAAAAGTCAATATATCTTGCTACAATTGTAATCGGATATATTGACTTCTTAATATTCTAGTTTATTCACATGAACAGTTAATTAGGGATGGAGGAAGTATTTGGTTTAATTTATTTTGAGTTCAAAAAGAGTTTGAATTATTAAAAGACTTTTTAGGGCAGATTTGAAGAAATCGAATTGATTATTTATCCAACATAATCAGTACTCAGTAGCCAAACATGCTCCTAGTACTGATCAATTGAAGGGGCATCTTATACTATATATATAGATCAATAGAATACTGAAAGAGCTTAATTATATGAACTACCTGGGTTTCCAGGGAGGCTTCTCTTTTTCTTGATCTTTTGGGGCTGTTGATGAAGAGAAACGGTTGAGATCACGTGGTTCAGTCCACCTAAGTCCTGAACTCTTGTACCTGATGAAGAAACACTGGCGTCTTCGGGCATAGCTGTGGGGAACATGCTGTGCTGCGCGGCCTTTGATGAAAAACTCCAACACAGGAGTGGTAAGAAAGAAATAAAAAGCAAGATACGATATTCTATGGGCTTCGTTTGTTTGTTTCTTTCCTAAAATCCTATTTATGTAACTACTACTTTGGTTCTACAAGAAGCCAATTTATTTCGCACCTTGTTGGAACAGAAATGCTACAATTTTGGCTTAGATTAATTAGGCCACAAACTATATAATTGAGCAAGGCCTTGCTACTATATATATTGAACAGGAGGTGGCAAATTAAAGACACAAAAGACAGAGAAAGGCATATGTGGTAAAAAGAATAAAAAAGAGAAAAAGGTAAATTAATCTCGTGAAGAGAAGATGATGATGGTGTGTGGTGTGGTGGTGGTGGGTTATTTTCAAAGTCGCTATCTATGCCATGGATTGCTTGTCTCTGAGCAACTCTGCACAGCTATTATATTTCAGACATATGTATGTGTATCTCTTTAATTGTCTATAGTCTCTCTGTCTGTCCGTGTATGCGCGCGTGTGTCTACTAATATATGTGGAAATTGATCAAGAGAATATCCACCATGCAATCAAAAACATGGAAAAATACAAGATATATTTTGCCGTCAACACAACTCAGTGCTCAATGACCCAGCATTTTTTTTTTTTTATCATCCAATGATAAATAAAATGTGATCGATTAAATGTCCACACCCATAATATATTTTTCTCTAAATATAATTTTGGTATACAAGTAGGATGGGGGCAGAAGATGAGGAACTACAATTTCAACGCCCTGGGATTGCAAATAATAGAGACAAAAAGAAAAGGTGATGATGACTATGAAGGAGGAGATGACAAAATGTTAGATGCATGGGAAAAAAAATCTTTTTAAGCCATTGACTTTTTCATTTTTGCGTGATTTTAATGTGAGCGATAAATTTATCTTATTTAACTAATCAACCACTCATTTTATAATATATTTTTGATTAAGTTAATGTAGAATTTTTTACAGTTTAATGAATACTATAACTTTTTAATAACCTCTTATATTGGTCCCAAATGGCTCGTGGCATTTTATACTTCATTAAACAGTGTTTATAGTCATCCATAATTAAGTCATTCTTTGTTGTTTGGATGATAATTCGTTTACATTAGGTGTAAGTCTTGTACACTTAAACTATTCAATAACTCTTTATAGAAATTAAATTTAATTAATCAACCGTTGAATTATGTAATATTATATTAACAATCAAACATGCTCAATTTAAGAAAAATTGAATAATAATAGACATGTATTATAATGATTGATATTTACTAGTATTTTTAAAAACATATTATCCATTAAAATAAAGCAGCATAATAAAATGTCAAATCATTTTCAAACTGTAAAATCTGATATATTTGATCTACTAGTGGGTAAGGACTTTAAATTTAGAGGTTGGATTGATAAAATTTTATACACATAAAAAACTATTGACTAGTGTAAGTATATTAAGACTTACACACCTGTTATAAACAATCCCCACCCTTGTTGTTTTAGTAGAATTTAGAAATTTAATTATAAAATGTTGTAACTTTTAAAGACGTAATGACTTAATTTAAAACAATTATTTTGAACTTTATTTAAAAAATTAAACATATAAATCTTATTAAAAGATTTTAAATTATTAAAAAAGTAAATATATACTTTAATTTATGAAAGATTTTCATTTTAATGCTTTAATCCTTAAAACAATTAAAGGCATATACTGTAATTTCATTGATTTCACGTTAAATGTCATGTATGTTTTACCGGTGGTCTTCAAGGAGTGAAACACAAGTTTGATTAGAGGAAGAATGAAGCTCCTTTGGGAAAAAGTGTATTGAAAAGCCAAAATCTTTATTTCCTTTTGAGAAAAATTAAATTCAAACAAGTACAAACATATTGATTCCTGTGAGAGGTACACTAGCCCCCGAAAAATCATGTTTAACATATTAGTCCCCGAAAAAAAAAAAAAAGAGCTTTTCACATATTAATTTTAGTCCTTAAAAGGTGATTGACTTTTAGGGACTAATACACATGATTTTTTTTTATTTTAAGAGATTAATATATTGTAAAGTGAAATCTATTGAGAATTTAAATGTATATATTTAATCTTTTAAGAAGTAAAGTGTTAAATAAAAATTTTGTCAGTACTAAAGTGTGTAGATTTATTCTAATAAAAGCTTATTAAAATATTCAATAAACTAGAGTAATTTGCCTAATAATATATAATCCAATTAATTTTTTAATAATGTTGTTTTTGTCTCACATTGTCCATTTTGTTTTCTTTTATTATTATTATTATTATTAAACCTATTGTTTTCTCTTGTTGTTCTTAAAAGGGCACGCGGTCAAAACTTAGAAAGTTGTGGAAAAAGGTAAAGTTTTTTTTTTAAGAGAAATGTTAATTGCATTTATGAGATAGAGATATCATATTGAATCACATCTTATTTATTATTGAATGAGGTGTGAATCCCACTTAAATTAGGTTCATGTCTCAGTCAATAATAAATGAGTGTGAATTAGTATGGTATTCACTCCATAAATACAAATAATATAATTCTTTTTTTTTTTAGCAAGACTTTGTTTGTAGCCACTTTATGCTTTTCTTTTGTTTTTGTGATAAAAAATTAATAATGTTATTTGTTGGTCACTTCATTTGTCCATAAACAAAAGACACATGAATTAAGAAAATAATAAATATATTTTGATAATGGTGAAAAAGATGTATGGCTATACTATATTACTGTTATTAAAATATAAATTTACATTATTATGATATTTTTGAAAAATAAGTACAATTAATTACATTAGGGATGGTATTGGAAACAAAAAATGTAATACTTCTTGATATAAGAAATGGAAAAATGTTTTGTAAAAAAATAAAAAAAATTGAAAAATGAACAAACGGAGTGAAACTACCAAATTTTGAGAGTATTCTTGATATGAATGCAAAATAAAACAATATTGTGGCACTTCTCATCAATTATTCTCTGGTCACTTATTTCATTTTCTATTTTAATTTCTTATATTTTCTATTTTTAGAATTTTGAAAAGAAAATATGGAAACATTGAAAACAATAAAATTATGTTTCCAATTTTCATTTTTTGTTTTCTTTACTTTTTTCTCAAAATCCTAAAAATAAAAAATAGAGAAAATAAAAACAAAAATGAAAATTAAACCAAACATATTGTTAAGTTCTTGCAAACTTATCTTGAATAAAACATAGAAGAATGGAAAGCTAGAATGAAAAATTCTTCTCTAGTCACGATTTCAATGGGTTATATCTAGATATATTCACAATAAAATTAATATAATGTGTGGGGCACCATTCTTTAATTACGTGTTGCACCATCCAAAAAAAATCTAACAATGATTGCCCGGATTTGTGTATGGCACATCAGGGGAAGAATGGTACACTACTCACTATTCATTTAGTTACATTTTTAAAGTTTGGCTAAATGTTGAAAAATATTGTTAAACACATATATTTAGTCACACCTTGTAAATATGGCCAAATGTTATGATATGTTTCACTACAAGAAAAACGAATGTTACTGGTAAATTTTGACACATGATAATAATGTCATCGAAAACTATTCCTGGCAGATAAAATCCACTAATAACTATTATCATGAGATATAATAGCAGATTTTGGTAACAAAATCCATCAGAAATAGACTGAAAAAATTCATCATAAAATTCGTTAGAGGGACCTATTATCGATGGATTTTTGTGGTATTACTAGTGGATTTTTCCCGGATGATGCGCCAAAAAAAATAAAAATGTTGGAAAAATTACCGATTGAAAAAATCATTCAATAATTGTTTCAAAAAATTAATTTTTTAATCACCGATGGATTGTTTTCGTTGGTAAAGTTAGCAAATTTTTTTAAAATTAATTTTTCTATTACTGACAGATTGTTTCCCATTGGTAAACTCACCCAATTTTAAAAAGTTACCAGCGAAAAAATCTTTTAGTAATATT
Organism: Dalbergia oliveri; assembly: GCA_030441495.1. Classification (NCBI taxonomy): domain Eukaryota; kingdom Viridiplantae; phylum Streptophyta; class Magnoliopsida; order Fabales; family Fabaceae; genus Dalbergia; species Dalbergia oliveri. The sequence continues at coordinate 14,673,586 of JAMLFY010000008.1, forward strand.
TTTTTAAATCCTTTTAGTGGAATTTTTATGTTTTCTAATTATTAAAAGCTAATTTTTTTATTTAACACTAATTATATATAAATATATTTGATAATAAAAATTATAAAAAATATACCTAATGGTGTCTATATCAAAATATTTCCTACATCTGCACTTAGCACACGCACACCTAACTTTTTGCTTATTCATAAATTATACTGCTAACAAGCAACCCTAACAACCTATTCAACTAATGCACAAAATTCAAGTTTGACTCCCCTTAAACTGGGTGCACCCTCATACATCCATAGTTTATTTGCCGAAACCATGGTTCTTGAATGAGTAATTTAACTTGATAAATTCATTTAAAGTTTCAAAAATTAAAATTTTAATTTATTATAAATATCTTTCAACATACCTCTTTTTTTAAAAGCAAAAAGTCTTTTAAGTAAATAGAGTGTCCTCGTTAACTAAAAAAAATTCTTAAGAACCCCCTTAAATTAAGATTTCACTCATTAAAAGAAAATTTGACAGAACCTCCTCTTAAACTAAGATGTTCCAAAAAATTATTTTTAATACATACATATATCAATCCAGTCAAACAAACTTGACAATTCAGTCAAATAAATATTTGAAGATCATAAAACCAATCTCAAGCACATCCCCTTATACCATCACAACATGCATCCTGTAATCCTTGCATCACAATCAATCTCCATAGCAAACAATGCAAATAAGTTAGGGAAGGACCTTTATACCCTTTCTCCCAGTCATGCAATCTCATTTTCTACAACTCTATTATAGAAATCATAAGTCTCTTCCTAACAAAAAAGATTAATTAAATAAGGAGAAACAATTATGTCCTTAAAGGAGACTAAAGAATTAGATGCTCCACCAAAAAAATGCTCTAAGCGGATTCAACGTTCTTTAACAAAATCAATTAATTAAATTAATAAATCAATCAATCAAAAACCCTCAAATGTGGCCTACGTACAAACTCTCATATATTAAAAATAATAATTAATTAAATTTAACAAAATTAACAAATTTTTGAAAGCACTTACCAACGGTGGCAGGAGTGGCGATGGCGACGAAAGCGAGTGGAGCGATGATGGGGGCAACGGGAGCAGATTTGGAAAATAAAGAGAAAAAAATAAAATGGAAAAACCTACTAAATAAAACAATAAACCAATTAAAGTGTAAGGAACTATAAGATGATGAGAATGGTGGTCTCCTTAGCTTGAGCAGCGATGCAGCGGTGGAAATTTGGCTGGAAAACCAATTGGCAGTGAGAGAGAAGTCAAAGAACAGAGGCGAAGAAAATGAGGAAGGAGAGAGATGCAAAGTGCTTAAGTTCGTAGGCTCCTGGTGGAAAAATGTGCCAACAACCATGATAAAACGACGTTTAACTAAACAGCATTATCAACTTAGTTTTTATCATTTCCTGGATTTTCTGTAATGCGTGCAACATTTAAATCTAAGTTCTAACTTATTGGCGGATTTATTCCGCTAATAATACTAAAATTAAAAAAATTCCATTTTAATTATCGGAGGATTTTCTTTCGATAATGCTAAAATTTAAAAAAAATCCATCTAAATCACTAGTAGATTTTTCCACGATAATGGTAAGTTTTTTTAAAAAAATCCATATAAATTATTGGTAGATTTTTCCATCGATAATGATAATATTTTTTAAAAAAATTCCTCCATAAATTATCGCAGAAATATTCATCGATAATAATAATTTTAAAAAAATTCCACATAAATTATCTTCAAACAAATCTACTGGTAACGAGCGCACGTAGACTAGCGATATGGTGCAAAGATTTTTGGTGGATTATTGACAAAAAATCCACTAGTAATGGTGGCGCAAAAAAATTCTTTCTTTTTTACGTGTAATCCGGAATAATACAGGTGGAAATAATCTGCTAGTAAAATCCACCAAAAACTTGTGTATTTTTTGTAGTGTTTGGATCATGAGAGAAAATGAGAAGAAAGAAAATGAAGAGACGAGAAAATTAAAAGAAAAGTATGTTTTCTTTGTTATTGTTTGGATGTAAGGAAAATAGAGAAAATGAGGAGAGAAAATAAGAACTATGTGAAATGACATATTTGTGTTACAATTATCAATGGTAACAATAAAAAATAGAGGGGTGATATAGTAAAGGAATAAAAGTATCAACGTGCTTTTTGTTTTCTTGCCAAAATCTTTTAGTGAACAATGTCATGAAACTTCCTAAAAGTTTAAACTAATTGGAGAGACACATGAATAATTTTTATACTCTAAAATGCCTCTCATAAATGTCTCTTTTGGACTTAAAGTATGATTTTTTTTTTCTACAATGGGAATTACAAGGATCAAACATGGGACCATTTGATGATTGATATTTTAATACCATGTCATGAAAATATCTTTTTCAAATTTAAACAAATGGGTAGAAGCACATAAATTATTGATATACTCCAACAACCCACGATAACTTTTCTTTCGTTTCATTGTTTTTGCTGATCCAAACCGCAGAAAACTCTCACCTCTCTCCATTTTCTCTCCATCCCTCTTCCCTTCTCTTGTGTTCTCGCAAAACAAACCAATGTGGTATACCATATGGTTTGCCTAAAGTACCATAGCCTTGGCCGTGATCTCGCAGCTGAAAAATGTTTCTAGGCCAAAATTGCAAGGGACAACCCCACAACCAACATGATTGATTCGCTGATTGACGTTATCAGCTTGTACCCTGTACAGTCCATGTAATTTGCAAATCTGATCTCTCTATCTCTCTCACACCTCGTGTCTTTCTTTACCTCTCTTCATTGCAGACCTAACTCGAGCTATGGAATTAGGATAGCACACACTGTACATTCTCTCTCTCCATCACTCTCTCCCTCTCTTTCTAGCTTACTAAGGTTTTCTAATACTTCATATTACTCGCACTAAAGCTAGTGAAAACAAACTTAAAAGTATTAATGAATAGAAAGAAATAAATGAATTCATTATCTAGTGACAATGCTGTTGGGATTGGACTAGTGATGAAAAACTTCATCATAAATTCAAACTTTATTGCTTTTAAAATTCTCACGTATATATCTATAAAAATCCAATGATAACACTTGACCAAATAAAAAAAAAAAAGTGCAACATATGCAAGACCCACAAATTTTGAGTAGTCAGAGTAAATAAGGACTATATTCATACGTATTCACACAGAGAAGAAAGTTTAAAACAATTGATTTTAACAAAATATAATAATATGATGATGAAGCCTGAAGGATAAGTTTATAAGTATTCCATATTTGTTATAGTAGAAAACTAGCAACTCAATGTACCCAAAAAAAAAAAAACTAGCAACTTACTCTACCAATAAAAACTAGTAACTCAACCATGCTTATCAATTTAGCTCCTAATTAAGCTTCCTCGCACTCATAGTTGAATGACCATGACCGCCTCATATTACTGAAAAATCAGCTCAAACCATTTAATTATGTTCGATGAGTTGATTAATGAACTCTGCTACAGCAGTGTCAATTTGAACCAAACAAGCTAAGGTTGAAAGTTGGCCTCATCTCATACTGTTTAAAGTCAATATATGCGAATATTGTGTGTGTGTGTGTATATATATATGCACTTAAAGTAACGGTCAATTTATGAAAAGAATGCACTCAAAGTCATATTGTATATATATTTTCGAAATATATAGCCGTATTTTCGATGGTTATGGTATATATACGAATATTTCTATTTAGAGGCAAAGACACCATTTTTTTTGAATGACCTATGTTTTTAATCCCTCAAAATAGACTGACAAATTCAGAATGAATCCCTTAAGAAAAAGTTGGTTCGATTTCTCTCATTTTTCAAATGTTATCAAAATTAGTTAAGGATTAATTTTGATAACACTTATAAAATGAGGAGCCAAAAACAAGTGCAAAAAAAATTGAAGAAGTAAGATCGAAAATTGATATATTTTGAGGGAATAATATCATATTTAAGCCCCTTTTTTTTTTGGTCGAAGCAAGTACGCAACTTCGCATGGTTATCTTTCTTTTTATTATTATTATTCCGCTTGGCTTGGCTTGGCTTGGCTTGGCTTTTTTGCTCAGGCTCCGCATGGTTGTCTCTATTTTTTTTTTAAATTCTTTTGGTCAAGGCCTTTTTTATGGTCTCAGATCTTATCTTCAATCATGTAGATTTGCCGTATAATAGTCCAACCGGTTTGGACTTTTGTAAGGCCCAAAGAGTCAGTGGCTATGACAAACACAAGCCTCTTCCATTTCTATCCACATTCTTGTGTTGTCGGGACAATTGGGGCACTATGGGTTCCAAGTTTGGATTTAGATAGTCTGTCCCAAATTTTCTATCCCTTTCTCTGTCCTCCACTCATATGTTGACAAGCATCCCATTATTAAGAATAACTTTTCAATTTTTTAAAACTAACTTTTAATAATAACTCATAACTTGTACATATTATTTTTTTATTGGTGGACAGGAAATGAAACACCAAATTTAGAGAGACGATTTATTTCCTCCAAGTTTAGCCCATTTGTAGCTTTGACCAAGCCGTCCACTAAGCCCAAGAGACCAAAACACGCATTGTATAAAGGCCATATGAGTTGAACAAATAAAAGAAGCCATATGAGTTGACCGAAAAGAAAAATAAAGGCCATGTGAAAAGTTAAAAGAAACAAAAAAAAACTTAAGGATATATATATATATATATGGGATCCATTTACTCTAGGAGTAAGTCTTGCACACTTATTCCATTCTATAACTCTTCATTCATATTGAATTTAATCAATTTGACAATTGATTTATGTTATATTATATTGATGAACAAGCATATCAAATTTAAAAAAAATTAGACAACAACAACCACGTAATCTATTAATCAATATTTACTTGTATTTTAAAAAACATGTTATTCGTCAAAATAAAATGAAATGATAAACTATGAAATCATTTTCAAATTGCATAAAACTTTATATACTTGATCCTTAGTATAAACTTTAAATTTAACGGTTTGATTGATGTGATTTCATGCCTAAAAAAAGTTATAAAATAGAGTAAGTATGCAAGACTTACTCCTAGAGTAAACAAATCCCTATTCTCTCTCTCTCTCTCTCTCTCTCTATATATATATATATATATATATAATACGACCAAAAAATAGAAAAATGGATATAAAGAGAACCGATGCTGGATTAATTCAAGATGTTGGAAGGTCTAGTAGAGATTTTAGTGAAGGCTTTTCTGGATCTTGATGACATTATCACAGGCAAAGGTGGAATGCTCTGCATTAAGCATCAATATTGATAGAATCTTTATGCCTAGCCTTGATGGCAATTCCGAACCTTTTTGTAATATGTTAACTTTCTTGTTTGTGAGCTCACTTATTCCTCTTGATTGGCTTAGCATTTCCTTGTAAAAAAAAAAAAAAAAGGTCTAATAGAGATTTAAAATTTAGGCAGACAAAAATACAAATACTAATATTAGTATAGATTCAGATTTACATGAATTAAGACTTGGGTTTATGGTGAACTCTATGTGTAAAGATATTAACTATTTAAAATATAATTTAATATTAAGATATACAGATACTATGAAAATTAATAATTAATATATTATTATAGGTAATTGAATACACATAAATCAGAGTTTATATTATCCCTAAAAGATAGGTAACTGTATACATATAAATCAGAGTTTATACAACCAATGTGAGACAAATATTACAGAAAAAAGAAAAAAAAAAAACTGAATGGCTAGACTGCTTAATTTCAGTAATGTTGAGTCGGCTCGAGTTGGTTGGATTGAAAGGGCAAGTTGAAGAATAATCGATGAAATAATTCCGCATGTTCATATATATAATATATCTCCTAACCTTTCGAATTTGGTCTTTACATGACAGCACGTCTTATTGAGACCTTGATTATACGTCCATATCAATATATATTTTCAGAATCGAAATTTTACAAGCATGAAATATTAGGTAGCTGTCAGCCTGTCACTGAAAAGTTCACCCATATGTTTTGTTCAATTAATTATTGGAATGATAGCACTGGGTTCATTAAATTTCCAGGTTAAAGACAAATTTTTATTCTACCAAATTATTTGGAAAAAGCTCCACCAAATTATTTCAAATATTCGTCTACATTGATCACACCAAAATATAACCAACTACTTGAACAACCAAACATGAACACTGAACAAGAATTTTGGTAAGTCACGTTTCATCTCCTAAGCTGAGTGTTTTGTGTGCTACTGCTTCAGTTCATTATTGTTGTCCACTATGGGCAATAACAAAAGCTATCACACACACTAGTTCTTCGCGTAAGAGGAACATAAGGCCAAACAAATAGTTGATATTTTCTCCGTATGTGTGGCTATGGTACAAAATAAGAGAAATCGTTATTCATTAGTGACCTTTCATTGTTAAAAGATAGTGAATGTTAGACAAGCACATAAACTGCTCTAAACTCTCACACAAGAGAGGAGCAAAAGACAAAAACAGATATAGTCTCATTAGGACAGCAAAAACAACAGAACATCAAACAAAGACTCACCAAAACAACACCAATGCATCAAAAACTTAACTCCCTATGTGGAATCTTTGAATTATATAGCTAATCAGACACAAAGCTCACTGATGAATCACCTCACAGCCTCCTGCACTGACAATTTGCCTTCAAACACAGCAAAATATCATTGCACCTCATACGCTCTATAATCTTGTCTCAAATTATTAGCACTTTAATCAATGTAGGACTTCGATACTTACACTAGCTGATACAAGCTCATTCAACATAATACCGATTAACCACAAGACAAAAATTAAATTAAAGTATATTTACAGTGCTCTTGAACTGGAATATTATTTGACACTATTCCAGCAACAGTTTAAACAATTCTTAACTTGCGGTCACTTCTTTTCTTCTATAATTTTGTTCACCAGTACAAAAAGTTGACGTTATAATTAGGACTCAAATGTGTTTGATGAGTCTGACAGAGCTTCCCTATATTGTGTTTTGAACTATTACACCCAAAAGTTTACGGTGTTGGGAAGAAACACGTAAATGATATCATATCTAACACCCTCTCTCACAATGCCCCTCAGACTTGAAGCATGGACCATAAACCATTACTTTCAAAAGCTTAAACTATTGAATAGAAATATGTGAATGATATTATTTCTAACATATTATAAGATAAAATTAGTGTACAGTATTATATCATATGGTGCGGATTTATTGTCAAATTATATTTAAGTTCTCTCCATAAATGGAGAATTGCTTTACATCAGGAATATCGAAATATCCAATTTTCTTCTCCCATAAATATATATAACCAGAACATGTGCAATATATATCTAATCAAACTTCGCAAAATCTCCGTTTGCCAACAATTAGGTTTTATAAAAAATATCTAATTCTTCCCTCTAAGTGATAACAAGAGATCACTTCTTACTTCTCTATGTTTTCATTTTCTAGAGTATTTTCTCATCTAGCAAATAAGAAATTAATCTCTTGTGATGATACTATCATACACCTAAATGTGGATCCCTCTCAACAGTGTTCTTTCACGTATACATAAATGTTGAGATCGAACCCAAAGTCAGGTATGCTTAAGACATTCAAATTCTTTCCACTCGAACTACATGAGACTTCTTCCTTTATCACATACATACACTATATATCTTTAATTTATTTACAGTTTTATATTTATTCAAAATCCCCAATAACTATAACATGCAAAGATTTACTGCAAAAATCATAAGAAAACATAAATTTCTAGGTAAATGTGTTTAACGTCAAAATATTAGAGTACAAATTTAATGTCCTAATAATTAATAAGAGGAAATAAAATTATAAGCTCTACAATTTTAATAATAAGCAAATGTGATGCAATTTGTTGCCACTACACAACTGATTTCGTGGAACTTTATTCCAAAGTCCTTTAACTCAAAAAGAATGAGCTCATTTGGATAAAATTCTGAGAGAAAAGAAAGTACTTTTTTTTTTAAAAAAAAAGAGTACTTCCAAGATTTAGTTATATGTTTGTTTGTATTTCTCAAAAGAACCAGAAGTGGAAAATAATAAGTATTTTTGCTTTTTTTTAAGCATATAGGAATATGTTTTTGGTAGAAGCAAAAGCAGTAAATCAAAGAAAATACTATTGGTTATTTATTGAAATTAATTGAATTATAAATCTATCCTCACAAATTTTATGAAAAGACAACAAATAACCTTTCATTAAATAATTTTCACCACTTGGCCTATTTAAATTACAAATTACATCCGAAAAAGTACTTTTATATCTATTTTATCCAAACAATTTAACAATTTTTTATTATAATAAAAAATACTTCTATAATTACATTCAAACATATACAAAATTTCTGCTTCTACCTCTATTTCTACTTCCAAAAAAGTACTTCTCTCATAATTTTAACCAAACTAACCCAATATCACTTTTGCTTTTTGAATACTACTGCAAAACTTCCCCACCCCCTTCTCTAGTGACCAACAAATTTCCTTCTGCAGATTCTTTATCAAAAAATTTTATTTAAACTATATAACAGCACCAACACATTACTGATTTCTAATTAGTGAATGGGGATAAAAACATCATGTGCAACTCCATTATTATAAAGAACAACAGTTTGTGAACTCTTACTTGAAAAAAATAACATTTATGATAATTAAAACATTTTGAGATAATAATTCAACTCTATTTTGAATCTTTTTTTGACAATAGGAAAAGGAAATTCGTTATAATTTATGGTTTCAACCATATATTATTGTGGTTCTTGATTTCATCTAATATAAACAGATATAACTGAAAAAAAAAATGACTATATACTATTGTAGGAGAAAGAGCATTGAAGTGGAGTCATACTTTCCTCCTCCCTGAGAAAGAGAAATTTTCCTTCACATAGCATGTGATCCCTTCATTTTTCTTGGAAAAATGAGAGAGAAAGGGAGAGAGATAAAAAACAAGGGTGGAGATGATTTCATGGAGGAAAAATTATAAACTGATTATAAAGAGTGGAATAAGCAAAAGAGAATGCCAATAACGCCACTCATATTGTAAACGTAATTTTTATGTTTTTAATTAATTATATATTATTTTACGACTTATAAAATTATTATCATCGCAGAAATTAAATATTTCTAATACTGTATCCCTTTATAATTGGATAGTTAAATAGTTTTTTTAACAAAAGTGTATCAAAGAATTGTGCTCTATGGCATTGTAACCAACCAAACCAACTTAATTAAAATGGCCCAGCTCAAAAATATATCAAATTCAATTTTAAAATTCGAATCCAACCCAATATAATAAGCACACGATGTTAGAAAGAGAATCATAATTCAAATATAAAAAGAGATAATGATTGAGAGCTCTTAGTGATGAAAATACGCACCCAAAAGTATAAACACCTAAAGGCTAAAAGAAATAAAAATAATAATTAAAAAAATACCAATTCAACAAGTCTTGATGTGTGGTGAATGAACCTACAATTTAGTTATTGTAATTGTCTCTTATACTATTTGAATGGAAAAATTCCTTATTCGAATCTCACTATCTCTCTTTTTCCAACCCGCTGAAAATTTTTTCTAGTTATAATATCTTTGTTTGAAAAAAAAATAAAAACGAGCCTTGACCAACGACGAATGCAAGATATGCAATCCAGATGACTAACTTAGAGACATATTTATTCTTTCCCCTCATGATGAGTGCTTGAAAATCGAAATCTCTTAACTGTAAATATGCCAACACACCCGACAAGACCGTCAACCTTAGAAATTTCGCCAATGCGGGGAAAGTACGTGGTAGAACAGGAAAATAATCTTCATCTATCTGCCCCTTAAATTCAAAATATCACAATCTGGTAATATATGATTGGTAGAATAAAAAATAGAACAGAATTCAAGAACAGAAAATTTCCGGTCACAACTGGGGTTATCACCGATTCATGCAACGCACAACCATATCGAACTGATAATTAGCCCCCACAATGCACAATGTAACAAAAATGGCCAGAAACAAAGATAAAAATCTGCATCCAAAGACTGCCATTTGCCAACCTACGTCGGCAACCGTGTTATCGTGCATACCTAATTACCTATCACCAACCTAGGTGGGTAAGACCGCAACACACACAAAATGATCACTTCCATTATTACTTAGATGATGCTCAAGACCGTGACACGTTTCATCCTGAGATCCCGCAAACGGAATCTTCAACACAACACAACACATGGAGTTTACCTAACTACATGGTACAGATGTAACATCATGAAATTCGTTGATGGTGGTGGCCTCGTGTTATTTATTTTTCTGATCATGGCTAGGGGTGAAAATAGATTAAGTCATGTTAAACTTTGATTTAAATAAATTTAATCTTCATTTTTGATAAATAACTTGAACTTGGATCTATTACTTTGACATAGACATTTTTTTTGTCTTTAATAATCTTCTGAAAAACTTGACCTGATTCAAAAATCTATTTAGCGACATACTTGATTATAATTTTTTGAATTTAGAAAAAAAATCTAAAACGCTTATTTTTAAAAATAAATCAAAATACTTTTAAATATATTAAAAAAATATTTTTAAATCAGCTAAAAGGCTTCCTAAATAAGTTAAAACATATATTAAAATATTTTTATTATTATTAAATTTGTTTAAATAATAATACTAATAATAATATAAATAGCTTGGCCTGATAAGTTTAATAGGCTACTTTTATTGTGTAAAATCTAGCCTATTTAGCTAAAAACTTTTAGAAAAATATAAACCTAACTTATTTATTAAATATCCTGGACCAAACTTGCTTGAATGTAATGTAACCCCTTTGTCTACTTCCAACCCTAACCACAATACCTGCCAAAGTGTATAAAAATCAATGGAGAAAAAAGTATATCAAGGGATGAAAAATCAAACCGACAAAGTTAACCGTCAACCGGATCTTGACTCAAAAGCAACATTCAGTTATGATTCTTGGAGATCAGATCAGCTACTTTGGTATCCATTCTACGGCTTCTGAATAATCTACATTCGTTAAGGTAATACAATAAAAAAGTTACAGGAAGCAAACGCAAAATAACTTGGATCGATTCAAACTTGATATGATGATGCATTACACAAGGGGTTTAATTTGAGTAGGTTAAAAAACAATACTAAAAAACTGAACCTTGAGTAATAGGACCCGCTACCACTATCATAGATTCTTGTCCAAGCAACAGCTGCAACCTACCTAAGGATCAAACATTGAGAAATTAATTGAAGTGAGAAATGGAGGATCTGCCATGTGCTACAAAAGGACATAAAACGGGGGTTAGAAACACCAAAAAGTAATAAATCATTCTCCACAGATATCATATTCCCTGCTTGGTGATTTTACTGTCTTGCCCCAATTGGGATGACTCCACCACATGAAACCTAAATGGAGAAGCCTAATCTTTGATCCAATCCAATGTAGTTTTCTTCTTTTTTCACTTAGGACTTGAACCCAAGTAACCTAAGCGATCAGCCAACACATTGATAACTTCATTATCTTCACCACCTTGAGAAGGTGGAATGTCCAATTCACCCTCAAATCTCTCACTGAACAACTCCTCCCAGAACCCTTCATCAAGCTCCTTGTCCAGCCTCTCTTGTGTCCCCATTGCCTCATTATTCCCTCCCTCTTGTTCTCTCCTATCACCTCTTCCAAGACCTTGCATCTCCATAGCCAGCACCTCAAGCTCAGACACTCCAAACCCATATTCCCCAAACTGTGAAGAAGGCTCAGCCTTCACACTGCCGCTTGATTCTCCAACAACATGCACACCACCACCACCAGGCCCTTGCTCAATTGGCCTTCTCCTCTTCTTGCTCATGGCATCTTCAAGCTCCTTCCTCTTGTCCTTCTGTTGGAGCAGTTGCTGGATGAATACCGGGTTCTTCATGGCTCTAGCCAAGAAAGCCATCATCTGTTGCTGCTTGATTTCTGTACCTCTTAGCCTTCGCTCCATTGCTTGAAGGTAGGTTTTGGTGTTCTGTTGCTGCTGCCTCAGCCTCACAAGCTCCATCATTAACACCTGCTTGTCACGCCTCAAACTGTCAATCTCTTCATCAAGTCCAAAACGCCCAACTTCAACACAGTGACCCTGTGCCTGCGCTTGTTGTGTTTGTTGGGATATGTTAGGCTGGGAAGGTGCCTTTCTTCTCCTTATGTTTGCCAACAAGTGCCTATGCCCTCTAAGGAATCCTTCATTTGCAAACTCCCATTTATCTGGATCAGTTTTTCTAAAGCCCTGCAAAATTGAATCCAAATTTAGTATTAGAGGGAAAAAAAACCCAAAAAACTCAACACACACAGTTAGACCCACATAGGAAAAAAAGATTGGAACTGTTATTATGATGAGATATCACTCGTCTATAAATAATATTTTTTTTAATAGGAATTGGAAAAGGTGACAAGGCTTAATGCCAAAATTGAAGTCTCGCTACAGCGAATGTTCTCAAACCAAAGGGGTAGGTGAGAGAAATCCAGAAGCCACAAGACGAATGGAATTAAATATTCAATCATACAATGCCAGATAATGATTTTCTATTGAGTAAGCAAATAAAAATAATAAAACTTACAGCTGTGATGACAAGGAGGATGAAAACAAAAATAATAATAATAAATAATACCAACTTTTTTCTCATTGGACTGGGACAAAATATCGCAGAAAAAGGAGACATATCTCATTTTTCACTCACAGGAAACATGAGACTAATCTGAGACATTGAAAGGGTAACCCACAAACACAAGTGATGAAAGTTTAAGAGAAAGAGATTGCTGTTGAAGAATGAGGAGAAGAAGACTTACATAAGTGTTGAGTTGCCTGACAAAGCTGGAGAAGTTGTTGTGCTTGAAGTATCTGGGAAGGAGGCCCCTAGAGAAGGCATGGGGATCCGAAACAACAAAGCTAGCGCCACTCATGCTCCATGAGACTATGTGGTTTGTGGTTGGGTCATCCACTGCATCGTAGGTCTTGGTCAGAAATGGTGGTGGCCCTGCTTCATGGAGCCCCTCCATTGGCTGCGGAGGAGGAACCATTGGATTGTCATCACCACCACCACCTAAGTGAGATGCTGATGCTGATGATGATGATGATTGTTCCAAGTACTCTTCCTTCACTGGGTACAAATAGCTCATCTTCCAAAAATGAAACAAAACTTGATGGGTTTGTTTAATTTCCTAGCTTTGAATATATCAATTCGGATTGTTATTTCTAAAATGCTGAATTGTTATTAACGCCTTTGAGGCTCAGACTAATGACTTGTAAGGAAGGACTATTGACACAACAAAGAAGAAAATTGGAACTCAAACATATCAAAACAGAGGAAGAGGAAAAAGTAGTAGAAAAGTAAAAGAAGGAGAGTACAAAAAAAAAAGGGGTGTTATGCACTTGTGCAGTGTAATCCAAATGAAGTTTGAGGGAAGAGGATTAGGTTTAGTGATCAGTGAAACAAACAAGGAGAAAGAAAAAGTCAAGCTTTGGACTATGGTGGTTTTCTTTCTCAAAGAAGAATGCAAAGGGTACTCTGTTTTCCTTGTTGGGAAAGTCGTCTAGTTTAGGAAGTTAAATAGAAAAGAACGGGTAGTTTGTGTCATCCTACTCACACTACCTATCTACGAAGAAAGCTATTAGGGAAATGCCTAGGGGTGATTATATAGGAAGAAAGAAATAGTAGTGGAGTGAAGTAGTAGTGCAAAACAATTTTAAAAAAAATTAATAAGAACATTCTAGACATCTTGGGAGCACTATTGTTAATTTGTTTTTCTATTGAAGAAGCCCCTTTCCTCAAATAGCAAGTGGGGTGGGTTCTTGTTGGCTTAGAAAGTTCTGGAAGTTACAGAGGGGTTAGCAAGGTGGCGGTGGTGGTGGTGGTGGGGAAGGGTCTATTATTTTTTAAGGTGTGGGGTTCACGTGTTGGTTTGAAAGAGAGGTGGTTTTGGTTGTTAGCACACGGATTCTCTATTAATAATATATTATATTTGATCTGATTGGTGACTAAAAATTGAAACCCGGTTTTTCTACTTTTCTTCTAATAATCCTGGTGGCACCTTCTGTTTGACTGTTTTAGGGTCACATAAATAGATCCAACTCTAAACCACAAGGAATTATGGGAAGGCTTTGAGAAGCAGCAGAAGAAGAAGAAGAATGAATAAAGACCACACTCTTTCAAATGTCAAAAAAAAAAAAGAAGGCCACACTCTTTTCAGTTTGGTGGGTAGGTGGTAAACCAAGTAATGACTCGAGATTTTTAAGAAAAGGTACGTACTCAAATCTAAAGTCAGCCACTTGTCAGATATTTTTAGCGAGATATTTTTAGTTTTTAGGATAAGTTATGTATTTGCATATATTTATATTTTATTTATTATTGGATGAGATGTAAATCATTTAAATAAGATTTATATTTTATCTAATGATAAATGAAATATAAATTGATACAGGATTCATAAATACAAATAATATTTTTCTTTTCATATTATTATTTAGATGCAAAAAAAAGTACAGAAAAACAAAATATAAAAATTTTATTATCTTTACTTTTTCATCGTCTATGCCATACATAATAAATTATATACTAAATTCTCAATTCGGTTCCTCAGGTGTACAGTAAATAATAAATTAGTTTTTAATATATAAAAAATTTTATATTAGTCTCTCAAATTTTATAAATAAGATAAATTAATTCCTCTATCAAATTATTATCTAAATTGTTAAGAGAAATGTCCACGTATTTTGTTAATTTACTTACGTATACTCTTAATTTTTATAGTGGGTCATAACTTACCTCATTTCTTATTCTACACAGAATAAATGACAATTTAAAGTTAAAATTTTTCTTCTAAGAGAGTTATGGTGAGAGAGAAGATAAAGAAAAATATTTAAACGACTTCGTTTAGAGGAATAGGCAAGTTAAAAACAATCACGAAAATTAACAATACAAGTAAACAAATTAACAGGACATATAAATAAGTTAACGCGACACAACTCAAACGATATATTTATAGAGAGATAACTTATTCCTATTTGTGAAATTTGAGAAACTAATATAAAATTTTTTAAATCTAATAGGTTAATTTATCCCCACTTAAATCCAATAAACTAAGTTTGGATTTTAATCTAAACCATACCATTGGGAGGTGTCATGTCATTTCAAGCTGAATTAATTATTTGGTTAAAATATGCTTTTGTTTCCTGGATAAGTTATTTTTAATCCAGTCTCTCTTCACAAAAACTAAAATAAAATAAAATAAAATAATTCTTATACGTGTCATTTTATGTAAATAAATTCTTATCTACTATTATAATATGACATTTATCATATTATATTCAACTTATAAGTAAATGAAATAGTTTGATCATACTTGATTGATCACGTCGGATATAATTTACTACTAATGTTGTAACTCCACTTTTTTTTTTTTTTTGGGTGCACATCTTGTAACTCTGCTTGATGTCATTTATTTGGTTAATTATTTTACTTGTTTAATTGATTGTCATATGACAAATGATAGATGACAATATTCATTAGGGATTTATTTAATTTATAAAAGGAGTGAACGCCCACTTTCATTCCCAGAGATTTTTGTGCCGAACACTCAAGAAAAAATAAAAAAAACCGTCTTGTAGCCTCTTAAAACTACAAACAATGGATGCATTAATCTCTCTACTAGTTCTTTGTTAATAGAGTCACACATGCATATAACATAATACAATGATAATGTATTATAATAGTGTTGGCTACAATCAAAATGAAGTCATTTTGGAACATCTTGCCCTCAATAAAATGACATTATTTTATCCAAGTACTACAAGTGGAGATTTTTTTCACTTTAAGGTTTTTTCTAAACCCAATTGAGACACAATTGTCTCTTAATTTCTTTCATTTGGGGGCAAAAATAAAACAATGTTGTTTTGCACACGCGTTCAATTTTGTAAAAGTTTCATGGATCAACTTCACATGTACTATTTTCTCTTTTTCCATAATTTTGTAAAAGAAATAGCAAAAATAAAAAATAGGAAACAAGATTTTCTCACAAAAGAAAATAGGAAATAAGATTTTCTTGTTTTCACTTATATACACATACACACATATATAGGATTTAATTTAAAGTCAGCGTAAGATTTAATTCAAAATTTACTAACACTATCATCTCATCAAATTTTCATATGCATAACTTTCGAAGTTGTAAACTAAGAGTCAAATTTATTGTGTTTATGTGGTAATATGTGAGTATCAAATCTTTCTTGATTTACTCTTACTTTCATAATAACTTATTAACCTGCACTTGATATGTCGTTATATATGAGTTATGATCAAGTTAGAGGAGTGGTTAATTGTGAAAATGAAATAAGTAAATTTTAACCATTAGATCTCACATAAATTGTCAAGATTAATACATAAAGGCAAATGACTCTACGAATAGGGATTAGCTCACCTAATCAACCTTTCACTCATACATTGCCTTAACTTAGGTTCAATTTATAAACTTCCCATGTAGATTGATGGGTGATTGATAAGCTAAGTTCACCCAGAAATACTTTGGCTCTAGATTAGGACAAACTTTTTCATCAATCCTAAACTTTTTATTCACAAAAAAAGTGATGTGACTTTTTAATTGATCATGTGACCATTAATCAACTTTTAATCTAAATAATTCATATATAATTATAAGGTCTAAATTTATTCCTTTTACTCTCATGATAAACAACCCTTCGTCACCTAATTTTAAAAGAATAAAGTGGCATTTTAGATATTTGAGAGATCTATATGTAATAACAATGATATTTGGAGGACAACTGTGGTGATACCAACATATTTTGAGGTATACAATAGGGTTTTATTCCACCTTTCTCCTCTGTACACTTTTATAACACTCAATAAATATCTATGTGGATTTGATTCATGTGAAGTGTGGAATACATTTTAGAAAATAATATGTAGGGTCTCAAAGTTGAGGTCATTCTACAATGTAATATTCAGTTATTTTCCTCTATACACAGTATTAACTAACCCGATCTTTTTATACAAATTGTGTTTTAATAGGAATATATATAGAATAAAATTGTAAAATCTTGTAGCCTTCGATTAAAGTAACCTCTCTTTAACAGTGTTGAATATAGGATTTTACAAGATAAAATAACATAATAATGAAGGATGATTAATATATTGAAGAAAATTAAAAGTTTGTGATCGTAATAAAAGATTCAAATTGATGCTCCCCTTAAATGCAAAATAAAGAAGACCTTAATCATTCCCATTGAATTGGCATGGCACCTGAAGGCAAGTATAAATTTTTAAGTAAAAACATTCCCTCCATTCCTGGCTTAGGGCAATACGAGCCTCGCATACAGGGCCACAACCGAGTAAAATAATCCAATTGGTCCTTAAAGTAGATCATAACTGAAGGCAGAGAATACAACGCCAATGTTGCTATAAAGTATTAACATATAAAAATAATGCGACACGAAGCATGTGTTGGCACTTGGCAAGTAAACAGTGTGACACGCCACTGGACTATCCATATCCACAAGAAATTATTATATTCTCCCATATCCATTCCATAACATCTCGGGATATGAGTGAGTGAGTCAGTCAGCCACGCTTAATACCAGAAACATCTTTGGTTCCCACCACCATGTCCAGCTTGCATTTATTTAATCCTAAACATGTTAAAATGTGCATATACTTCATTACGTTTACATGTTGTGCATCGTCACCTTGTGAAGTATAATATCATTTACTTTGTGACCCCAATAGAAGACAAGAAACATGTGTCGTTTGCGTTGCTTCAGTTCATCCTCAATGTATTATTATATTTGTTGAGGATATATGCTATTGACAGGGAATTAAAAATTATGGAGATAAACCAGATGAATGTTCTACAACGTTCTCGTACGTACTAGATGTCGTCTCACTAGACCTGAATTATTTTTAATTTGGAACGCAAGTTATTGGTGTTTCTCAAAATGCCTTCTCCTTTTTCCTTTGAAACCATATTTTATGTTTTTCTCCTTTGTTTTGGAAGGTGTCGCCAAACTAATGAGGACAATTATTTCGTCGTGCTCATGACCTTAAAATAACACGGTGATTAGTCATGGTGAAATTAATCGTAAATTTTTTAATACTGAATTAAAATATTAGTCGAGCTATCTTAATTGTTAATAGATGATTATTTCTGGTTGATTTTTTTTTCCACAAAAATGCTTTTGGATCCATCATATTTTTTTTTATAAATAAATAAATGAGCTCAAACCCCACACTGTGTGAGAGCACCAATCCGGACACAGATATCTATCATATTAAAAAGTGGACCAAATCAAATCTGATTTCGAAAGCCAAAGCATGCATCTGGAAATAATAATTATTTCGCTGGTCCATATTAATAATTGCTTAACCTATTGCATCAGCCAATTATTTGCATGTCCATGGATGCTAGACTTCTATTAATTAGCAGTTAGTTGACAGATTGTTGTGAATCTTCTTCTTTAGTGAGAAAAGCGATATTTATTCTTTTTTTAAGACTAAATCTCCGCTTTGATCTTGAGAAATATTTCGGGATAGATTAATTTTTCAAAATTTGAAAGCTTGAACCCTTGTTATAAAAGAAAATAGAACAAATTGGTTTGCCTGTATAGATCCATACAATTTTTTTTAATAAAAATTATACGAACTATGTGAAAGAACTAAGTTGTCACCTTTTTAATATACTGAGAGCTCATAAATATTGAGGAATCAATTTGTTTCCTGAAATATTTCTCAGGAACCTTTTTTTTTTTTTTTGATAATTAATGGGGCTAAAGGCCTAAGCAAAAGAAAGAACTAACTACCCACAAAGCGGGTGCAAGAGGTCCCAACAGAATCAGCTAAGAAGGCAAAAGAGAGAAATGAAGTATCAATAGAATGGCCATGATTAGCAAAGCAATCCGTGCAACCATTAGCCTCTCGGAAAGCATGGTGATGCAAATTAAACGTCGCCAGCTTGATCAATTAGGGATCGAATTTGATTCACTAAAGGGGCACAAGGGTGCGCTAGTATGCACCCAATCAAGAATAAATTGGACAACAATCCTGGAGTCCATCTCCAGCATGATCTGATTAAAATTTAAATCCAGGCCCATCTTAATAACATGATCGAGCAAGTCCCCAAACCAGCATTGAAAGCTCTAATAAATCTGCCATCCATCATGGTCCCGGAAAATACCACCGCAAGCAGTCGAACCCGAGTCTTGATACACCGAGCCATCCACATTAATTTTAACCCAACCCAAAGGGGGAAGTTTCCACGACACATGAAGCACTTTCCAGCTGCGGATCCTGGACCGAGAACCTGAGAGAAACACTGAAGAGTGGACGAGAAATCACGAGCACCAGCTAGAATTCTTGCCAACACTTTAGCCCTCGTAGTGAGGAGTGCATTATTAAGAACCAGCCAAAGAAAGGACTTCAAGCGTTGGGGAACATCCAGATTCCATAGTCTAGAGAAAGTAGCAGCACTCTCTAGCTGGCTTTCCTCGTGAAAACTGCATTAGCCGATTTAATCGACAATGCCAGGCCACTGTATCAGTTCCAAAAGATGGATGAGGACGGGCCATAGGATGCAAAAGGTATATAAAGTTAGCAGGTAAATAAAGGTGTAGACGATTCCAATCCCAGTCACCGCTAGCATCAACAAAATCACTGACCCGGGCATCAGTTTCTGCCAGATACAATTCGGAAAGGGGAAATCTTGAAGTTGGTGAATAACTAGGAGCCAATGATCGCTCCAAAATCTGACACTAGTACCGTCCCCCATACGTCTAACAATATTATTATGAACCTTGGGCCAAACCTTGACAATGCCTCTCCAGGCGTTAGAAGCCGAGGCACGATTGAACACCTTAGGAATGACATCATCTCCACATTTATATTTTGCTCGGATAATCTGCACCCATAAGGCATCACGATGATTAATCAGGCTCCAACCTAATTTCACGAGGAAGGCTTCATTCATATCTTTAGCTTTCCTAAAACCCAAGCCGCCATGCTTTTTGGGTTGACAAATTCTATCCCAACCAATGAGATGCACTTTTCGTCTATTATCAGATCTATCCCAAATAAAGTTACGACAGATACTATCAATCTTGGAGCAAATGCCAACAGGAATCTTCACTGTCTGCATGATGTAGGAAGGTATAATGGCTAAAGCCAACTGAGTGAGAGTAATCGTCCCACCAACGACAAGCTAGAAGCATTCCACCCATTTAATTTCGAGTTCATCCTATTAATAATAAACTGAAAATCATTCTTGCTATATGAAATATCTAAGGTCACGTGTCTGGGCAAACCTAGGACGACCTTAGGTTAGAGACCCACCCATGTTGATCGGGAAGGCCCAGATGCTCGAAGGACCTTTAGCACACAAAGTATGTGTTTCTGACACCATTATAGTGGCAGGACCGCTATAACGGTGGTAGAGAGCAAGACGCCGTTCTTGCCAAGTGGGTGACCACTATAGCGGTTAGATGCATAGTTTTCATGATGTTGGGTAGGTGGTCGACCGTATAGTGGTATCCCTCACACCCGAAACAATACCGAAACGACGTAATTTCGTTCCTGAAACCCTTACCCTATAAATGCCCCCTTCACGCATTTTTAGGCAGAAACCGAAATCCCTAGCCCCAATCTCTCTTCCTCCTTTCCCATTCTCATCCTCACTCAATTTTACATCCTCCAAGCTTTAAGGTAAGAGATTTATACTAGTTTATGCTCCCTTTCTCTCCTCCCTTCTAGGTTCTTGAGTTATAGTGTTTATATTCTTAGTTATTATTTAGTGGGGTGCTCCCCTAATATTATTAAAGTTGGTTTAGAGTTGTAAAAATTATTCATGTGTCCATGTTACTCTATGGCAGTTGTTGGTGTCAATTCAAGTTCTCAAGATCAAGTTAGAGGTACCCATACACTCTTGACTCCAATCGGTGAGTGAGTTCAAACTCATAACCTTATTTTCAGTCATTATAAGTATGTTTATGCATGATGTTTGTTAAACATGAAGTTAGAGATGAAAATGTGTCTAGACATGATTTTGCAAGTTATGGCAAAACTAGCAAAACCTATGATTTATAATGATAGCATGAAAAATGTATTTTAAGAAAATCATGGGACCATGATTGATGGTTGTATGCCATGAAAGAATTCATTAGAAAATACATGATTTAGTAAGTTTACTAAAGTTGTCAAATGCATTTTATGGTTTTATGATATTGTCACATTTTCAAGGGATTTCAGAAAGCTTTTAGAATGTCAAGTTTATGAAAGTGTGTCAGCTAGAGATATGGTTTTGAGATTTCAGTTTTATGATATTAAAGAGTATAAAATTTAGTATGATTCATAACAGTTATCAGATACATGTTTTGTGGGCTTTTGAAATCATAATGCCTATAAGCTAGTGATCCATTGGGCATGATTTCATAATCATAGTTATGCCAAAGTAAGATTGTTAGAGTTATATGAATCTAGAGCTTCTAGAGTTTTAAGAGCTTTAAGAGTTTTCAGATTTATTCAATTTAATCACAAGTTAGTTTTGAAATATGAATTAGAGAGAAACAAAACTAAGAGTTAATGACAATATTCTCGTTAACCTTGATATACCATGTCGTCCATGAGGAAAAATTACCTTTTTCACCCAAAGTACGGAGATGGGACCTATTTAGGTGCCCATAGCTTGTCTATGAGGGACGCGGTTCACAAGGGACTATTTGATAGCGAGAAATGCTCATGTTTGCGAAGGACTAAGTATCACATTTTTACAGCTTATTTAGAACTCTATTTCTTCCCTAATTCCCTTAGATTAATTTATATTATTTCAAAGGTTTACATGATTTGCTAATTATAGAATAGTAAATGTTTTCCCCAAAATAGCAATGTATGTATATATTAAAAATGTTTTTGCTAGTTGCATGTATATTCTACGTATGGTTGCTATTGTTCCACGTAAGTGATAGGTCAGAATCCACTCACTAAGTCCATCGACGCACCCCTCTCCCTTCCTCCTTACATTGCAAGTCCAGATATAGTTCAGTCATCAATTCAATAGCCGCAGTTGTAGTTGAGCTTTACTTTGGAGTAAGACCTAGATTAGAATTATGTTAAAGTATAGTGTTCTAGTAGATGTGTAGGTAGGATTCAAGCCATGTATTTATTTTCAGATTATATATATAATTTCAAAGTTGGAAACATCTATGTATATGTTCACAGATTTCAAGTATGGAT
Source organism: Dalbergia oliveri (assembly GCA_030441495.1). Classification (NCBI taxonomy): domain Eukaryota; kingdom Viridiplantae; phylum Streptophyta; class Magnoliopsida; order Fabales; family Fabaceae; genus Dalbergia; species Dalbergia oliveri. The sequence continues at coordinate 14,695,862 of JAMLFY010000008.1, forward strand.
TTGAAATAGGAGATTGTGATTAGAATTTGTGTAACAAGTTAGAGATGTATTCACAATTCAATTTTCCAGTGTTAAGCTGATTTTCAAGAGTTAAGATTAAGAGCATGTGATGAAACAATTTATGTACTTATGATTTAAATTTGAGAGTATGATTGAAATGTTTTTGAAGCTTTGCTTATGATTTCATATATTAGGTTTTGAATAAATATTTAGATGAAATATGTTTTCAGAATGAAAAATTCAATAAATTATGAATTTAGAGAGACACGTTGCTTAGTAGGCTTACGTGGAACAAGATTCCACATGCGATCACGTTCCCAAATCGGGTCGTGACATTACACTGCGATGAAATAAAGGCGCACCAAGATATTTACCAAGATTTGCTGTCAGAAATTCAAAGCAACTCTTATTTCTTGCCTCAAATGATAATGCACATTCTTGGAGAAATAAATGCAAGATTTAGCCACATTAAACTTTTGCCTAGAGCTACTACAAAACGTTGAGGATACCCTTAACCACATTCATCTAGGCCACAGAAGCTTTAGCAAATAAAACCAAATCATTAACAAAACACAAATGAGAGATAGGAGGGCCCACCTTTAGAAGGAAAATAGGCTCCCAAATATTTTGATCCATCACCAAAGAAATAAGTTGGGAAAGTCTTTCAATACAAAGAACAAAGAGATAGGAGGAAAGAGGATTCCCTTGCCTCACCCCTCTAGAGGGATTAAAAGAATCACTGACTGAACCATTCCAAACCACTTGCATAGAAGCCGATGAGATACAGTGCCATATCACTTCAATAAGTCCATTAGGGATACCTAAATCTGTCAAAGTATTGCAAATGAAATCCCAATTAAGCCGATCATAAGCCTTCTCAAAATTCACTTTAATGGCCATGTATCCCACCTTGCCATTTTTATTACGCATGCTATGGATGGCTTTTTGGGCAATAAGGATGTTATCAACACTAAGCCTGCTCGAGATGAAACTACACTGAGTATGAGAAATCAACTTGTTCATGACGTCTTTCAAATGCAGAAATAATCTGGGTGATCACTTTATAATTAACATTACAAAAACCAATTGGCCGAAATTGCGAGTAATTCTTAGGACAATCCACCTTGGGGTTAAGTGAAATAAAGATCTTGTTCACCAAAGCTATGCTAGAGGGACTAGAAAAGTCTCCATAACCCACTTTGTTAACGATTCGCCAATATGCTCCCAATTATTTTGATAAAACATATAGTAGGGAGCCCATCTAGACCTGAAGCCTTCCAACCCCCCATGGAAAAAACAGCAAATTTAATCTCCTCGGGAGTAACATTCTTACTAATTGCTTCCTTTTCCTCAATAGTGAGGGACGAGAAAGCCCCGAAGATAATAAAACGCTCATAACTCAAGTCCTCGTTATACAAATTAGAGAAAAATTAACACCCATGCTTTTTAACGTGTCCGGGTCATCCACCCAAACTCCCTCCTCATTTTTTAAAGTCAGAATAAATGGGCATTTTTTTTTAATATCATTTCTATGGCATTATATTTAGTCGTGGTGCTTTCTTAAGTTGTGTAATTAAGTCATTTCTTATGGAGTTGTTGCATGCATTATATATATTGTTAGTCGTGGTGCTTTCTTATGGTTAGTCATGTGTAATTAAGTCGCCATTCAATATAATCTTAGTTGTATACGAGGACTTGTTGCATGCATGATCCTAGAGTATATATTGTGTAAAATTATTTTTATCCAACTTAAAATTTAGTATTTGAATCATAATTAATAAAAATTATCATTAATTTAAATATTTTTAATTAGAAATTTCAAAAATTTACACAGTAACAAGTATTCAAATAATGATATATTTTTATCATTAGTTATAATTAAATTATTAAATTCGAAATAGAATAATGAGGGACAGCTTCAAAAACATGAATAACTTCTGATTGTGTACACCTGCCGACTAAGAGAGCTCCCATGCAACACCAACAACCCACACGTGGAAAGGAAAGGAAAGGATTAGGATAGATAGGATAGGAGTTTACAACTTAGCAGTTGACTCACTCACCCAGGCGGGAGCAGAGAGAGTCCTATATCTAATCTCTGGTTAATTACAAAAGACTTGGGAGATGATGGGAACGCTTGTACTCCAACACACACACACACACACACATTTTAGGTTTTCCTTGATTTAGGGAAAAAGACAGAGTCAATGAATTAGGGTTGAATTAAAAATCACGAGGCAAACAAACAAGGTCCTATGTCCTAATTGAAACCGAACAAGAACGAACGTACAAACATGGTGAAAGCCAACACCGGCAAATGGCAGTGGCAGCTATATATATATATATATATATATATATATATATGTTGGTTAGAAGTCTAGACACACAAATTCAGCAAAAATAACCATAATTATTAAACTCTTAGATTAACTCTTAAACTCTTACAAATTTATGATCTTATCACACAAAATCAATTTTATCTAAACTTTCTAGTTTGATAATCTTGTAAGACTATGGATATTAAACTCTCAAATTAATTTTACTCTTATAAATTTTCGATCTTATTATATAAAAATAAGTTTATCTAAACTTAAAGTTTGATATCTTTGAAACAAAGTACCACCCAAAAGCATAGCTTATTACCTCAAATAGGGTAAATAAATCACAAAAAGAAGGCTAAAAACCAAACCCGTAATAACACCAAAGCACAACTTAATACCTTAATATAGTCGGATTGCTTCCAATAAGAAAATACATGAAACTTGTATGAGAAAATTTGATCATACCAAACTTTCTAATTCTGGGATTGAAAAATACTTCTCTATTTAAAAATAATTGTTATTTTTAAAATTTTTCATATTTTAGAATATATGTTTATCTATAATATTTAAGTAGCATTAATTTTTTTCTTTTATTTATACCTTTAGTGTAAATATATTAGTTAAGTAGTCAACATATTTATCAAGATGCGTAATAATGACTATACAAAAATAATTTTATCAATTCATATAATTCTCTACTGTTATTAAGATTTTTTTTATTTTTCTTAACATGTATATTTTTTTGATTTTTAACACTTATTCTAAAATAAAGTGAGTAATAACAGCTTGAAATCTTGGAAAAAATATTTTTCATGAATTGCAATATTGAAGATGATAAATAAAATGATGTGTAGGTACGAGACAATGTCCAGAAGTTGTTGCCGGTGGTTGATGTTTTGTACTAATTTCTAAAAGTACGGATGTCAAACACATGTCAAATATCGACATTCATATGACATGCGTTTGAGACGCGTCAATTAAAAAATTAAATTTTTTTTTAAGTTTGACATTTACTGGACACAAAAAAAAATTAATTGGATCATTTTAAAAAATTTTCAGTTGATTATAAAAAAAAAATTAATTAGATAAAAAAATTATACAAACACGATAAAAACATTCAGATAAAAAAAAGATTAAAAAAATCATACAATAAAATAAAAAAATTATATATATATATATATATATATATATATTATATCTGGAAATTTTTAAGTTTGATATGTTTTATTTCTGTGTCTATGTCATATTTCATGTTTATGTTGGTCTCTATGTTTTATAGACTAATTTGTATGATAAGGCATAATGTGAAGGTAGGAGTGTGAAGGTAGGAGTATCACTTTTCTACGAATAAATAGACTAATATTTGTCAACAGCAACAAAGAAATAGACATTTACTAGCTAAGTAAAATGTGTTGCTTTTTTGGGACTGTGGAAACGGGATGGGACGGATTGACCCTACACCACAATGGGCAGTTCCACGTTAACTGTTAGGTAGTATAGAGGACACAAATTTATTTAAAGTTCAAGTTAGGGATAAGGGATAAAAAAATATTTTATTTTTGAACATAAATATAAAAATTTTTATCCTTTCAAAGAGTGGGGGCAATGGGAATAAAATACAGAGGTAGAAATTTAATATTTTTTTAATAATACTCTTATAAATATTTAATATTTTCAATGTGTCCTCAATGCCAATCATGGACTACAACGATCCTTGTCCAGTGAGGCCTGTGACTCTTGCAGCTGGCGGTGGGGTACATTTATCTTTTATTATATATTTATTATTTTATCCTTGTGTTTTCAAACAAATATGAAGACAACTATCATGTCTGTACTCCAATCAAACATGATATGAAACAATATTTTTTATATTTTTTTTTTTCATTCTCCTCTCTATCTCTCAGAGAGGAAAACAAACACTACCTTAGTGCTCTCTACCTCGCAAAAGGGCAAGTTTTTAACCAAGGTTATATGGATCTGCTCCCAATTTTCATAAATTAATGTTGTCATGTTAAGCCCTCCATCAGGTCACAACTGATATGTCTAATTCTATACAGTCAACGTATAATGTTTTATAATACTTTAGATAGACTAGAGATAGAGCACTCTCACCTTTATATTCATGAATATCTATAGTGTTTGCAATAGCATCTATATTATGAGCATTTTATTAATATTGTATAGTTGTCATTGGTTAATTTTCTAGATTTAGGCTTTTGAGTCAACATAATTTGATATGTTATACCCGGAGATTTACTTGATGTTTGTACCTAGGTGTAAGCTTTTATTTATTAATCAATGAAATTCTTCTAAGAAAAGCAGGTTCATATGTTGTCAAAAAAAAAAAAATCAATCCAGGTTCGTATGGAATAGACGGTAGACTAGAATAGTATCATTATTGTACCCAAAAAAAGAATAACCTTAGATCAGGATGGAATTATCAAACCTGTCTGTTAATCGTCCCTAAATACTTAAATTTGCCCGTAAAGCTTCTGAGGACATTTGTGTATTTTAATCAAGTTTCTTGACAAATACTAATCACTTTTCATAGAAGTCGTCAACATGCCACAGGAACAATTATATACTGTGCTACTCACACTCAACTTCTCGTAAGCGTTTTTTATCCTTTTAGATTGAAAAAGCCCCAAAGAAAATCCATTTCCTATGGATTTAGATTAGACCCTTGATTATATGGCTAAGAGGATTTCATGGGTACAAGCACTTTGTGTTTAAAGAACGTGCCATGTGCCATAAAATTATATCTACCAAAAATATATAAATAATTTTATACTTTAACATAATCATTCACATGAATAACTCTTGCGAATAGCTTTTTAAGGTTTTAAGCGTGAATAATTTATCATAATAGAGGATAACAAATATCAAACCTGTGACTGGTTGGTCAAGATGACACCAACACTATATCATGAAAACATCTATCTCAAGAGTTTAAGCTAATCAGTAAAGATATATAAATGGTTTTTTACGCTAAAACTATCTAGTAAGTAACTATATTCATATGTGGCCACACTAATAGATCATATTAATCAAGAAATGATCGAATTGGAGATAAACAACACATCTGACACTCGTAACATACCCAAATGATCAAGATCAACAATTACAAAATTTGGACCATCCCCTCCTTGGGATAAAAAAAAATGGTAAGAATTCACATGCTCATTGCTATAGACAAGAACATAATTTAACTATACTTTCGATGTTGCATATTTGATTTTCATGACTTGGCAGATGGGAGCAGCTTAGAATGCAGTCACCGTCCATTCTTCATGGTGTAACTATAACAACCATTCAATGCAGCCAGAAGTTACAAGTTCTCAATGTGCAGCTAGCAAGCTCCATCTCACCAAACAAAAAGTCACATACAAATGTTGTTCGACTCATCATCATGTCATGGCTCGTGGCTATTAACCCGGCTGTGTAGTTCCAACATTTCTTGGTGGTTTGGGTCCACAGAGAGTGCAGCACGACAGTCCCTTAGTGCACCCAAGACATCCCCTTTGTGCTCATGGAATGCTGCACGCAGATGCAAGAGGTGCAGATCAGCCTTAAATGCAATAGCTCTACAGAGTTCAGCAATGGCCTCATCTTCCTTGCGATTGTCCATTAATACTGCAAAGCAAAACACATACAACATCAAACAAACACACTTTTTCAGCCATAATAACGTACTAGCCGCATCTCAACAAAGAAACAAAACACAAAAGACTAATCTCTATCCCATAAAACCTGAAGGTGTTATGTGGTAAGTATCAGGCTCCAAAGGTATGGTCGTGGTGGCATTTCCCGAACCAAATCCCAAGGATTATGAATGATAAATAAAGCCATTAAAAAAAAAAAATCTAACAAACTTCCTATTAACCTGTCAATATACCTGCTGTGGTCCACAGAGATGTGGTCCTAAGAAACAATAAAAGCCATTATGGGAAAAGAGAGACGAACAAAAGAAAATGAAAGCCAGCCCCACAAAGCAAATGTCTTTTCTCCACATATTTGTTGAGTTTTTTTATTGTAAAATATTAATTGCAAATGGAGAATTGGAATTTAGGTATTCTTGGCAATAGCATATTCATTTTAGGGACAAATAATCAAATTTGTGGTTGATTAAGATAATAATATCATTAACACATTCACTGCTCTCTGAAAATACCAACCACTTCTTCCATTATATCTGTCTTTAAACGGGAAATATTTTGCTACAAATTTCTATTTCATATTTCTCCCAGTAATAAATTGATCTTTCACAATAATAATAATAAAAATAGAAGGTACAAATAGCAAAATAACTAAAATTAAATTAACATAAGGTAAGTAATACACAAGCAATGCCTTGGAATGAGTAAGTTTCAATAGAATCTAGCAGAACAATTTTAGATATTTTGCATATTGCCATCCTTAGACATTATGGTTTATGACTATGCAGGTGAGTTAAGTAAGGTAAAACATTTACCAGCAGCACGATATCTATAAGGATACACCCGAAGTGGATCTAATCTAGTCACCATCTCCAGATCTGCCTTCGCAAGTTCACGCTCACAGTATTCAGACCTCTTCTCATAGGCAGATGCATTGTTTTTGGCCTTCTGAATGAGTTCAGTCATCTCTTTATAGGCAGCTGCTTTATCTTGTTTGAGATAATGAACACGGGCAAGACCCTGATGGGCTTGCATATGTTGAATTTTAAGGGCATTGATATAGCAATCAGCAGCTGAGTCATATTTCCCACAGTCAACAAAAACACTTCCAAGATTGTTCAGTGCCTGAAAAATTAAATGGAAGAATTAGCAGAGAAATTACAAAGTAATTAGGTCCAAAGCTGCATAACTATATGGGATCTTATAAGATTCCACAAATATAATGAGGAAACTAATGGCTAACAACTTATCAGTCTTTACATAGTACATACTGATAACGATGATGGCAACTTCAACTTCTTATCCTTGTATATCACTTAAAATCTTGCATTGGTATCATCTATAGCTCAAACAACAGAACTTCTTACTTCACATTCAGGACTTTCACAGAGTTATCAAAGCTTATAACCACCACAAACGTGGACGTACAAATCCAGAATTCAGATTGCATAGAGGGTAGGATTAAAAAGCATTTTCAGTTTAATGTCATGGAATATTGTTTGATGGCACAACGCAGCAGATGAATGCAGCATCAAGACAAGCCAACTTCCCAGTGAATGATGGAAAAACTGGCAACTGAGACAGCAGCGATGTCATTTTCAGACAGACAGTACCCTTACATACCATGTTCTTGGTTTGGGCTAACAATAACCACAAAAGAACTACAAGAAGGAATTAATGATCAAATATTAATATCATCTCCTTTACGCCATTCTTAGGGTAAAGTACAATGTTGAAAACTGAGATGACCAAAGCTACGTACCATAAAAGATATCCAACAAACTAGTTACTAATAATTTATTCTGGGGAACCACAAGATGACAAAACACCCAAAATCAAGGGTGAAAAGAACACAATAATTTAATATGAACCTTCCACAGGTCTGAACGAATTGCATATAGCAAAGGATCAGCATTCCATATATCTATTGACTACAATAAGGACTAAAAAGATCATGATCGAAAGTGATATCATCCTTTAAATTCAAAAAGGATAACTAGAGCCTCCACCTATTAAGTAGTGAAATATATATTTTTTTCCAGAAGTGATACAACAGAACCATACCTGACCTTTGCGCAAATTATCTGAAGGGCACTTCAAAGCATCTTCCAGGAGTGAGATAACAGTTGCAGAACATGATGAATCAAGACTAGAGTCCGCCAATGCATAGGCCTTCAAGAAGAAGGCCTCAAAAGACCTTTTGATACTAATAGACTCTTCAGCTTTCTGGAGTCCTTCCTCATAATGGCCCGTATCATACAATATCCACCCTTCATATACAAGTTTTTCATGCTCACTTGATGCATGTTGCCGAGCTAATTGCAAACTCCGCATAGCTGCCTCGGGACAGTTCAGCCTAAATCAAATAAACAAGTTATAATGTCTTAGCATATAAAAATTCCTTTAAGCATTTAGATGAATGGAAGATGATCCTGAAGCCAAAGAGTTTTCCCTTCCCTATACACTTTCACTGGTGTAACTTGGATCTCAAAGGGAAATATTATATATTGTGGTTTTATGCTCCTCTACAGTAGTTCATTGCTACAGATGTGGCAACTTCAAATAAACCGAGAATTCCAAATGCATGAAACTGGAGAATTAAAAGTAGCTATCATTGACCTGCTGCTGAAGTTATGGAACTTATTGTGTTCAAATATTGCAAACACAAGCCCCAATTAACACATTAGATTTCCTAATACATGTGATGGTAGTTTATTTTTTAACAAGTGATGACAGTTGCCAAACATTAATAATGTTCATTTTTGGGTTACAATGATGGTATGGAGATTTAAACCTATGACCTCTACTCTAGGAAACTACCCGAGTCCTTCACCACTGACCTTAAGTGGCATCCGAACATTCAAAACATACCTCAGGAGAAGCAATGACTGTCTGAAGTATAAAACACCTTTTGCTGCATCAGTCTCAAGCATCTGATAGATAACAGATAGAGATCCAATATCATCAACTGCAGACCAACAATCATATAACCATGCCCAACAATCTGCTGTTGTCCAATGTTCAACATGCTCACGTACTAGAGTACAGAGTTGGGATGCAGCAACACGCCCCTCAAACATTCTATAATCTGGGCGCAGAGTAAGAATTGTTTGAATATCACAGAGAGCTGCTTTGTAGTCCTCAAGAGTCAGATGGATAAAGAAACGTAGTTCTAAGCATTCTAATGAAAGTTTGAACCCAAGAATCCGATTGATTTCTGCCAGTGCAGCTTGAGCATTCTGTGTCCTCATTAAAGAAGCAGCCCTATACATGTATGGATATATAAGAGTAGGGTCCAGATCACTTGCTTTCTCAAGGTCCTCCCTCCTTATATCACCATCACAATATAGTGATCTTTCCTGGTACATCCATCCAAGTGGAGTAACTGACGAAATGACTGAGCTGAGCCGCTCATAGGATAAAAGCTTCTGACCCTTTATAAAGTCCAGTCTAGCTAAACCTGCAATGGAATAAATATGGCCTAGACTTATAGCCCTCTCAAATAGATGCCGTGCTTCATCATATTCTTTCCTTAAGAGTCTTACACATCCCAATTGATGAAAAGCCAGCAATCTCTGCTTGTCATTTTCAGCAAAATCAACTAACCTTTCCAGGAAATGAGCTGTTGTGTCTGAACTAGAATTAAGGTTCATAGAAACTTCACTTAAGAAACAGAATAGTGCAAATAAACCTGGCCCAACCATGACTTCAAGCTGCTGCCTATTAGCATGAGTAAATATCTCCACCACCCGATTGTCATTCAAACAGTTTGGAAGATCACGTAAAACGATTTGTAAACAAGATGCAGCAAGGACAACTGAGTTCTCATCAATAGCATATTCCATGAGCTCCACGGCATCCTCTTTGGAGGAAACTAAGGATGCAAGTCTTCTATCACAAGCATCTTTGAGTCTTTCACAACAATACTTGTTTGCAAAAATTAACATCTCCAACAAGAGATTTGGAGGGAGCTCAGGTAAACTGCCAGCCAAACTGAAATAACTAATTGCCCTCATACCTGAAGCAGATATATTGTTTTCAGACAAATCTATAGTCTCAGAAAGTGACTCACTGAAATACCCTTTTAGCATTGCATGGAATGGTGGTGAAAGTTCAGAAATCTTTTGTCTATCACAAACTATTTTTTCATTTCCAATCATAAATATAACATACTGCGATACGTCATTGTCGTTGGTCAAAATTCTCTCCCGGGAACTCACATTTCTGTCAAATGAAAGACAAGATGCAACATCTACCGGCCCAAACTCCTTCGCACATTTACCACAAGTGCTTAGCAAGTCGGCTATCAGCTCTTCCCCTGCTTCTCATACTTCAACCATGCCCCAAATATAATCTTCTCATGAATGGTGTCAGCTCTCTGCCAAGCTCCCCGGAGGCTTCTACGCATCAGTTTAACTTCCCCAACTCCCTAAAGACCTGGTATTGAAACAAAAACAGACTCGACCGCTCCTGTGGAGGACATGACTCAAGTTCTTCATGGATTTGAGCCAAAACTTCCACATAATCAATAGGCTTATAGAATGGCAGTAGAGATGGCTGCGGGACCTTGATTAGAGATTCTCTATAGTATTTCACGGAAAACCACACACCCCACCAAACACACAAAAAACACTCAGTTAATTGAATTTGAAACAATTTAAGGTCCAAACTGAAATCAAGGAGAAGAAATTAGAGAAACTTACATTGATGCAGAAGAGGACTGTGATGATAGTTTGGGAAGCTTCCCTCTTTCAATCTGGAACCAAGACTGAGGATTTAAGGCATTTGGGTGCGATTCTTTACAGGAATCAGCAGTGAAGAAAGTCCTCATGGGGCATAAGACACGAAGCAAGTCCCAGATCTCCACAATACCCTTTTCCTCTTCAACAGAAAAAAAAAAAAAATCAAAACTTTACAAATTGTGGGCACATTCCACTACCCTCAGCACACAATTTCCAAACCCCACAAATGCAATCACACATTATCACTTGTTTTCACCCCCTTTTTTACACCCATTTTACGAGAAAAACAGAATAATCAAACTCAAACTAAAGGGTCTTTTCCTTAATGAGCTTGATGAAACTAATAGCCAACAAATAATAATAATAATAATAATAATAATAATAATAAACAAAATTAGTAGGCTATTGATCCCACCTAGAAAAGCTCAATCAAGCTTCTTCTATCTAATCATCCTAAGAGAAAAATCCATTGAATAATTGTGCTCCCTCTGCTTAGCCTCTTGAGTTCAGTTTCAGCTGAAAAAAAAAAGGGTACGAAAGATCTGCTCCAGAAAAAGGAAAATGTAACTCACCAAATCAAGTGTGGAATCTGGTGCTGCAGAAGGGAATCAAGGGTTTGGGAGCATAATCTTAGAGGTGAAAGTGAAAGGGAAAGAAAGGGAAGAAGAAGAAGGTGGGGTGAGAATCAAATTGAAAAAAATTGGGACTTTAACTAACTTTTATGGTTGTTCGTTCTTTCTTCTTTGTTTTTTAGTTGGTGAAAGGGAAAGTGTCTTAAGTCTCATTTTTTGTTCCGTTGAAGACCATACCATACAAATGCAAATTGGAAAATTTGCAGACACTGTTGGTTGGTTGGTTCAGACACTACTGTTGTTGCGAATTGAAACTTGAAATTTGCTACGCTAAAGCCGAAAAACTTTAAGAGAGGTTGGTTTTTATTTTTATTCATTTATTTAGTGTTTATTCTTTTATGAATTTATTTATTTAGTGCAGAGAGAGAGACAGAGAAGAGAGATTTAAATGCTCTAGTGTAAATCCCGTCATAAATGCTCCTCAACACTATTTTTGGTATTTAATTTTTTTCTTAACCATTTTAGGTAAAACTATAAGTTTTTGTTATAAGCTAATAATTATAAATATAATTATGTAAATAAAATAAATGGCATATCTAACAATTTTACAATTTAAGGAAAGGACATATTGAGTGACTGCTTGCTTGGTAACATATTGATATTCACAGGATTTCAAGAAGATGGTGCATTCCGAAAATTTATAAATTTTAATTAATAATTAACTCACGTACTTAATGGAATGAAGTGGGCAATCAATCCCTTTTTGTTAAGAATAATAATTTAAATATCTTTGATGGTTACATTAAAAATAATAATATAATATGAAATATTATTTATATTAACATAAAAGTAAACAAATACGAATTGACTGTTTATTAGTAATATATATAGTTTTGTCATGTAAATAAAATAAATGACATATCTAACAATTTTACAATTTGAAAAGAGGACATATCTAATAGCTGCTTGCTGGGTAACATATTAAGATTCAGAGCATTTTAAGCAGATAGCGCATTTGGAAAATTTATAAATTTTAATTAATAATTAACTCGCATACTTAATGGAATGAAGTGGATAAGAATAAGGTTAATCAATCCCTTTTTGCTAAGAATAATATTTTAAAATTCTATGATGAATATATTAAAAATAGTAATATAATATGAATGATTGTTTTATATTAACATCAAAAGTAAACAAATATGAAGTGACTGTTTATTAATAATTATAATAATGAAATTATTATTACTCAATTAATTCAAGTGATTTCTGACTTTGTTTCTTTAGATAAATTTTTGAGTTTGTGCATCATGAATTAATAAAATTAGTATTAGTATTCTTATGATAGATTCACTAAACTTAAACTAAATTAGTCATAATTCAATAAATTTCATATCAATGATTTGGATGAAAACATATTTAAAACAATATATATGGAGTACATAAATTGAGGGAGTAGATAATAATTTTGAAGTGATTATAACCTATTGAAGTAGGTTGGTTTTGTTTGAGCTTTAAATAAATAAAAATAATTTTAAAATATCTAAAAATTAAAAAATAATTAAATAAATTTAACACAAATATATAAAATATAAAAATTATTTAATTTTTTATAAATTAAAAAAAATAATATTTCAAGAATTTAATTTTAAGGTGCTAACTATGTAAAAAAAATTTACATAAATATTCAATTATATATTATCACATTGGTGAATATTTGACCCATCGTTATTGGAAAAATAATTTGTATATGGTATTTTAGTAGGTGATTTACACTATATAAATAACATATAAATTTGTTTATATATGGTGTTTATAGAATCCGTCACATACGGATTCTATGTTTTTTGCATGATTTTTTTTCAAATGTTGATATAAATACACCACAAATTTTATATGCAAAAAAAACCCAATCATTCACTTTTTTTAAAATCTTATAAATAAAATCATATAATTAAATAATAATATAAATTTTTTTATATTAATAGTATATTAAAATCAATCTGCTATTTTAAAATAAAAATCTATTTTAAAAATACTTTTAAATTTAAACAAATGCACCTCAAAGGACCAAGTGACGAATAATTAATATATTTTTCGAGAAGTCATTCTAGAACTTAAAAAAGAATAAAATGATAAACAGCGACCACATAATTACATCTTCTGGATAAAGTCATCAAGACTAAGACGAATATCATAATCTGAAAATCATACGCTCGCATGCATTCGTGTCGTGTCGTAATATGTAATGTGTGTAGTGCCGTCTTTCTTTTTCTTTTCTTCGTTGAAAGTGATGGTTGTACCTTCCCCTTCATGAGGAAAAAACAACAGTAACAAATTAAAAAAAAAAAAAGAAAAAATAAAAACAATAAAAATATGTTTTACCGACTGGACCAATCATTTCAATCACGTTCAATGAAAGAAAGTCCAGTATGCAAAGACAGCTTTCAAAATATATTGCAATTAAATAAGGCAAAATAATTCCAAATAGGTCTAAACAAGGGATATTGGATAGAAAACGATGTCAATCAAGTTACACTCCAATTGCCATGGCTGACAAACTCCTTCAGGACTTTCGGTTGATAAATGATGACATCCAAGGTTTCTGTGAAAATTAAAAATAATGTCCAATTAAATCATATATTAGTCATTTGATCCATATGATACATATGATGATAATAAAAAAATAATGTATTAACCATTACTAAAATCTAATAATAGTTTATTTAAATATATCTCTTATAAAAAAATTGAGTATATAAATTTATTTTGAAAATAAGTTAATAGTTAAATAATTAAATAAATAAATAAGATACAAATGTGTTATTCTATTTAATACCTTCTTTTTAATATCATATTTTATAAGGTTGAAAAAATTCTGTAGATAATCTTTATCTAACAATAAAAAGTCTATTTTATAAAAATCTTATATGTTTTGAAAGTCTGAAATTATTAACAATGAAAGAAAATAAATAGATACTTTTGCCATTTGAGCCAGTTATAAGGATGGTAAAAGATATTTATGAAAGAAGAGACATGTGCTCCATTTCCATTTATAATTTTGTCTCTCACTCTCATCATTATCCTACTCATAGGTCCTCATTCCTCTCCTTGTTGGGATTTGAATCCTTATGGTTGCCTGGTTTATTAAAAAAATTTCAAAAAAAGAAAAATTTTAAAAATATTTTGAAATTCAAAACATAAATATCTATAATAACCAATACTACGAATGCAACATAATATAAGTTAAAAATAAAAATACATACATAATACAAATTCAATATATATATATATATATATATATATGGATATTTAAATCATTTACGTAAATGAAAATTGATGGTTTCATGGAGAGACCTTATTTCCCGTCCATGCCTAATTAACCAAATGAGACTTCGTCCTATAAAAACTAAACATGTCACATTCCCATCTCCATTGCGGTAATCCCTACGAATACCCACTTTTAAGTTTTTTTTGTCATCACAAACCATTTACATTTTTTAGAAAATTAAAATAATTAATTTATAAAAATATAAAATATACTCTCTACTTAATAAAAAATAATGGATGAATTTAACTTATGTGATTTCAATTACACCTCTTTTCCTTGTACATCATTTTAGTAATTGGAAATATCAATTTTAAAATATATGTTATAATTAAAAAAATATAAACAATTCTAATTTATGTTATTCTAATTATTTGAGTAGTGCATCAATTACACAATTATTTTTAATTAAAAAATAATATAATTACTTAACTTTTAAAAAATAAATAAAGATTTAGTATCATTATCAAAGAATCATAAATTGTGAAATTTATTTTTTAAAATATTTTAATGTTAAAAAATTGAAGGCTTTCTTTTAAAAAAATTAATATGAAAAATTGTGGAATTGATAAGTTATAATGTTTAAGTCAAATATGTTGTAGTGAGATAGTTAGATAGAAAATTTATATTTATTCATTTTATCATTTTCAAAAGCTCTAGATTTAAAGAAAGAAACTTTTTGAGAAAGAGGAATAATTGAAAAATAGATTGTTGATATAACTTTTTAGGAAATAGGCTGGTTTAGGAAAAAATATGCATTGATTTGAGAAATAATATGCATGTAAAAATTAACTATGCAAAATAAATCCTAATACATAAAAGAATGAATATTTTTCAACATTTAAGTTAAATAATGAATTTTAAATTTTTGGCCTGATTTATTATTTTTATGGAAATTTTTGAAAATTATATTTGTACAAATGTGACTTTTTTCCTTCAAATATTTGAATGTGTTTTTTTTTTATGCTTTTCAATTTATTTTTTATTAATAATCTATTCTATTATACTAATAATTCAGACTCATTTAAAATAAACTTTAGCACGTGTCATTTTACAGGAATTTAGGGCCTACAATTTTCATAACTCTGCTTATTAATTATTTTTGAAAAAAATTATCTCCATATCTATCCTTTTGTCACGACCCGCTTCAAGACACATTCGACCACGTAAAAATCGCATTTTCACGTCAGCCTTGGACTTGCCGACTGTCTTATATGCATGCTCGCTCATAAAAAAATTATTTAAAACATAATTGCACTTTCCAGATAAATCATCTATCTATCTAGTCAAGATACTCATATCTAAATCTTGTAATGAGCCTTTTTCTTTCCAAAATCACAAAATCATTCATATATACAAGTTAAGATATGTCTGTCCAAATTTTCATACCATTGAAATACACCTCAAAACTTAATCATAATATGCCACATGCAAGACAACATATGCTCTAGGTTCAGATCTTCTATTTGTCCTGGAGACTCTAAACAACCCAGAATACATGCCATCCCAGAGTGAAGCTTAAAATCTAACTCTTCTATGGCTTAGTGGAATTGGCAAGGTGGTCTATCTGCAAAAATAAGAAAAATGAGAGGGTGAGTTTAACCCAAAACTAGTCTAATCCTTACCTGAAATCCTCCTTCATGGACATCAAAGAACAATGCCCTAAATTGTAATAACAATAATAGTATAAAGCTTTAAGCATTTCATATATATATACATATGCAAGTCCTCATTTCATAAGTCAATAGTAGTTTTCTTAGTTACTTTCACATATAAAATCATATAAGCTCATAGTATAATAGCTCCTAGAAAAATAATAATGTCTAGTCTTGAAATATCATAACAATAAACAATAACCGAAGTGGGTGCCCAATTTTTCGTGAATAAGAGCCCCTAGCTGAGATTTTGTTAGTTCCTCGTGAACCATGTCACTCGTGGACTAATTTATTCTTTGAATAGATTGCCCCTCATAGGCTGATTTTATTCTCTTCGAATTGCCCTCGTGGCTGAGAACTCTTAAACCTTTAAACCTTGAGAGCTTTGAATCTCTATAGCTTTGAAGTTTACCTTAGCATAACTCGACTATGAAATCATACATGGTGACTTCAAGTCCACAGAATATGTATCCGCCAACGTTCTGAGTCATATGAAGATTCGTTCTCTAAAGTCCTTTTATGTCTGAATTTCTAGGTTATTTCTCATTAATAATGAGTCGTGGTACACTAAGAACTTTGAATCCACTCAATTTTAACAATTTGATCTTACAATAATGTGGCTATGAAATCATGTCTAAGGATCATCCTTTATAGACATTGTGATTTCATGCCTTCACAGATATGTAGGCGTCACGTTTCTTGAATCTTATGAAGATTCAAACTCTAAAACCCTTTTATTAATTATAAAAAAACATCATTCGACTATCAAGCTCTTTATAACTATAAAACTCAATTTCATGCTTGAAATAACAAGGTTTAAACCATAGCTCTAATCTTTTCTCTAAACTTCGTATCCAAGTATAAAATCATAGCATTAACATAAACCAGTTCCAGAATCTATTGAAACACTCATAAAAGTTTCTAACAATTATATATATTATAATTTCTGCATAAAATCAGTCATCAAAACATGGTCCTATGAGTTTTATCAAAACTATGTTTCATGCTCTAAAATAGGAGCTTTAAAACATATAATCCAGCAATAACCTCAAATCCTTATATAGTAATCCTCTAAATCAAGCACTAAATCATATTTTTTATGAAAATAATTATAATGAACAACATAGAGATTACATATGCTAACCACTCACCTGATAGGTGGAATTTGCAAAACCAATATCAACAGAAATCTAAGGAGTAGAAATAATACCACTATCTATGGAGCAGCAGAGCTCTAAATTAACTCATAAAACCTCTAAATACCCAAGAATCCTTCTCTAGTAAGGTTGAGAACTCCTCTCCCTTGAGAAGTAAAAGAACTACTAAACAAGGAAGACTTGAAAGAAAAAAGTAAAACCAGGAAAACTTTGAGGAAATGAAACAAAACTAGCAAAATAACATACCTTTAAGCTTGGAGGATTGAAGATTCTAAAGACTAGAAAGAAATGGAATAAAATGGAGTAGAGGGTGAAGAAAGGTGAGAGAGCGAGTTTTCCTGGTGTTGGGGGTGGAGGGTCGGTACAATGTCTGAATTCAAATAAGGGTTTTTATAATTCTGTTGAATCCTGCGCTACAGAGAGCACAAAAAATCGTCCTACACCGTTACTGTTCTTGACCGTTTTAGCACTAGAATGGTCATTTATTTAAATTTCTTACTTTTAAGTTAAACCATTTATTTCATTTCTTATTAACTTAAAAAAAATTTTTAACCTTTGTATTAACTTTAAAATTTCTAACCTTTTTTTCTTAAAACTAGGGTATTACACCTTCATTATCACAATACAAATATTCTATATTAAATATTGAATTTCAAAATATTATAAGTCTTAATTTAAATAATAAGGCTCATTAATATGCCGATCAAAATTATTTAACATTAAAATATTAACAAACGAAACATAAATCAGTATGCTATATATTGGTAAAATATTAAATATTAAAATGTTATAAACAAGTGAGTTTTCAGCTATAATTGATTTTGTTATATTGCAGATTTTTTTTAAAAGCTATTTAAAAAAAATGGCTTTTGGTTATGATGATAATGAATTTGAAGAATTTAGTATAAATAAAATCTAAATTAAAACTTTTGTTGTTACACTTTCGGCCAATTTGGGTTTGAGTTTCTCTATTTTTGCTGTTTAGAATAAAAAATAATTTTTTTATAAGAAAATGAAAATGGGGTTTTTAATAAATATGTTGATTTATTATAGTTTTTAGTTAAAAATAGATAAATATATTACATCCATAAAATTAATTAAAGCAATCAATCAATTATGATGGACATTTACGTTATATGATCAATAAATTAAAACAATCAATCTAAGGTCATATCAATTTAAATTGATCCATATTCTTTTGAATTTAAAACTACCTTTACACAAGCATAATTTCTATAAACATAAAGCATGAATCAATAATTTTATATGATATGATTTTTAACATTTATTCAAGAGTTTCTTTTTTAAGAAAATATTTGATCTAATTTACACGTAATTTCTAGTTATTTTAATCGATCCTTAATGTTTACTATTACATCCATTTTTTAAATCATTGGAATATCATGTATTCATTTTAAATTAAAAATATATCTCTTTAATCTTTTATATTGTATTGATTTTGATTAATTGATTGATGATTGATCAATAATCGCATTACCAGTATTATTATTTGATATTGGTTGATATCAATTTATTTATATTATTATTGCAAATTAATATTATATAAAATTACATCAGATGTCCATTTTCAGTCGATTCTTTAATATTATATATGTTTCTTAATATTACATTACTAATTATTTTACACGATTCTTAATCTTTAATATTATATATGTTTTAAAATAAAGAATATTATATCCGTTTTTTACAACATTAGGATATCATATCTCCATTTGAAATTAAAACTTCAAAATTGATTTCTTTATAATATTTTACACTATGTTGATTTTAAAATGGAATTAGTCATTAATATTATTATGATTCTATTATTATTTTTATTTGATTTGATTAAAACGGTATCAAATAAGGAAAGTAATTAGAAAATTTTAATTGATTAAAATGATTTATTTATTGAAATTGATCAAATATTGATTTCTAATTAATTAAAGAATTGATTTATCATATATTAAAATAAAGTCAATTCAAATAGAATAAAAATTGATTCGGCGAAATAAGGTTGACTCAAAATCAATTTAAATATAATTAAATAATTAATTTTTACCACAAAAAAGATTGAAATGATTACGTATGGAGTTGATTTTTTTTTCTGGTAATGGTATCATATATACTAATTTTTTAAAATTAGATTTTTTTAAAAAACAATATTTTATATTGGACATGGAAAAATAATATTAGATTTTTTTCGAAGATTTTTTCTTTTTTTAAAGAATGTATCATTTATAATGAATGAAACAATTATATTAAAGCACAATTATTTCTCAAATATGTTTAACTTTGATTCTGTCAATATGTTATTATCTATGCTTTATATTAAAATAATGTTCGATGTATGATTAATTAATCTTTGAATATGGTGCTATTTTATAAAACACAAAGGGATGATGTTATGATACTATAGTTTATTATCATCGTAAAGTTAATTTTTAGTTATGACTCTCTTTATTTCATGATATCTATGCTACATAAATGATATTAGACAAATTATTTATTTACTTTTATACTTCACTTTTTTTCTAATTATTTATTTTACATTATATTTTATAGAAATTAATATATTTATTTAAAGGAATGCAATAACTTTTCTTATTACATAAACATGTATGAAGTATAATTTTTTAAAAGCATATAAATAAATGTAATATTTAATATTTTTTGTATTATTATCATCCTATGAATTGACAAATAATAAACTAGTTAATTCATTCTAAAAATCACTTGCTACAAGTTTTAGGTCAAAAAGAGATTATTAGCTAAGATTAAAAACTTCATTTAAAAATTTTATAAAAAAACTAAGCATTAAAAAAATCGTTGCACGCTCTTCAAATCACACATTATACATTCGTCTTCCCCGTTAGACAAATAAAATCTCAAGGTTAAATTTATAAAAGCTTTTTTTTCCAATTTATAAATTTTATTAATAATATTATAAATAAAATATAAAATATTTAAATATCAAAATTAATTACAGTAATTCACTTTAACAATATATTTAATAACTTAATTTATCGAATAAAAAGTGACTGAGTAATATCCTTAAATTATTTATTTTTGGGTTGGGGTGGGGGACAGAAAATATCATCATCGTCATCATCATCATCATTATTATTATTTGTCATACTTTTTTTGGTCGAAGTTATTTGTCATATCTGCTCCGTTCTCTGTGTGAAATTTGGAAAGGACTGGGTTTTTATTTGGTCGACAAAAAGGATACTGGGCTTAAAAGATGGGACGGGCTTTTTGACAAAATAAAAAAAAAAACCTTTGGATGCTGGGGTAAAATTATTAAGCCCCTGCAGAGTACAGTGGTATGAATTATGATCAACTCTGGAAGGATACAGACTACAGAGCGAGATGGAGAGATACTTAAATATTTTATAGCGTCAATAGTGAAAAAAAAGAAAAAGAATCAACAGAGAGATACTTATGATACACAGCAGTTCACTCTTTAAGTTTATGTGAATGTGAACTGATAGGGGAGAAATAGTTTAGAGAAAAAAAAAGGGGGAAAAAAATTTTAAGTTTTACAATTTTAATTTTCAATTTTAGTTTTTCAAAATTTGTGAAGAAAAACTTACACTTCCCACGGACCAAAAGCAATACAGTATTTCAACATAACCAATACACTTGAATATTGGAATGTTATAATAGAAAAAAAATTGAAAGATATATTTATTTAAAAGAAACTAACAAGCCCTTCATTGCACAAACTTGCAATAAATATCACGGCCAATAAAAACTTAATTTAATGTTGTGATGTTATGCATTCTTAACTGTTTCCAGAATTAAAAAAGTTTTGTTTTGATCTATTTGTAATTTTTGACACGTTTTTTCTTCCCCGGTTTTATTGGATCTCATTTCCCAAGATTTATTTTTAAAGGAGTGATTAAAAATTTAAAATTTCAAATTGTGAATGAGACAAAACATATATATTTTGATTCTAACAACATCTTAAAAATGAGAAATTCTTAGATCCTCTTAAAACAAAACAAAATATTTGCTCTGTTTTATTTATTGATTGAAAATCACTATTGTATTAAAAATGTAGGAACTAAGACAATAATGATAAAACTAAATGTAGATTAATAAATAAATAAAGGTGATTATTTCTCTTACTCGGTACACCTAAATTTTTCTCCTAAAAAATTTCTTATGCTGGCACATACTCAACATTCTCCAACTGGGCAGGCGCAATGCTAGGATCTGCCAAGATGGCATGCAAATCCTCCCACTGGCCCTTCAAGTGAGCCCTCAAGAATGCAACAACCAACCCACCCACTGTCCTCCTCATAAACTCCCTAGGACCCTCTCCATTCTTGCACGCACACTTTGAGATAATTTCCCCTATGATCCCTGGGGTGTCATCATCCAACATGTCCATGTGACCATACTCCTTTGCAACAAAATGTGCACGAGGGGGCTTGCACTCCTTGTAGAACTCCTCATGGTTCACCCCATCAGGTGCACATGACAACAATGTGTAGCCATTGGGCCTCTCTGGGCCCAGCCCAGTTCCAATCACGGCAACGGGCATTGCCAAATTGAAGGACCGAGGCACATAGGTGAGGATGTGAGGTAATGTTGTACAAATCTTGCACTTGCTAAGGCCAGCCACGGGGTCTATGCCCATAAGCACTGAATATTTGAGCCTGGTTTGTGCATAACCAAGTGCCAATGCAAATGCGGTTTTGCCACCCTTGCTGTGACCCGCTAGAACGAGGCTTTCCAATTTGGCTTCGACATTGTTTTCAGGGCGCAACAAGGGTTGAAGCTCATCTGCTACCCAATCGATGACTTTTCCCGCGAATTTAACTTCGCAGGGTCCAAGCATAGGCATGCAGCAATTGGAAAACTAACACGCACGTGAAATGAAAAGGTCAGAAACTAACGATAGATGAATGCAGAAACAGTTAAGGAAAAAGGGTTCTGTTCTCGCCTAAACAAGGATGAAAATACAAGTGGAAAGTTCTTTGAATTATTAATATATTTAATTTAATTTTATGTGTTGAGATCTTGAAAAAGAGTAAGTTTAATCTTGAGGATGTAAAGTGAAAGGAGTGAAGCCAAATCTCATACATTTCGGATAGAGATTAATTTCTTTGCATTGATAATATAAAAGAAGTTTGTATTATCCATCAAAAAAATTGAAAAACAGTGTCAAATTAAGTTGGATGGTTAATTATATAGAGTAATTATCAGCTATGATTTGACATTTCTTTTGCAATTCTATTAATTGATATTGTAAAATTATTTTACGCAATAATACATAAAAATTAAACTCTCACAAAGATAAATAAAATATAGAAACTATTTTTCTCCAATTTTTTTATTTTCTATCCATCATGATATGTTCTCTTTCTATTGTGACAGAGACACGCAGGGGCGGATCTACATGTAAAGGAGTGGGGGCATTATTAGAATTTTATAATAATTATATGGATTTATTATATTTTTATCCCTATTATCTTGTTGAATTTGCCTCCATATTAGTTTTAAATGAGACAAAATAATAAGATACAATACATCCCACTCATTTCTATATTGATGTACTATATTTGCCCCCAGTACTAAAATTTTTTAGATCTATCACTGGAGACATGCCAGATTTGTATGAATTTCATTGCTAAATTATCATGCAGCAATCTATTTTATTAGAAGATGTAAGTGATTCATGTAATTTTAAGTTATTTAAAAACTTGAGAATTATCTTTGTATTTGTAAGTCATTCTGTTTCAAAAGGCTTAATTTATTCTAGATCGAACATTTTATTATAATGATGAGATATTTTTAGAGTAGACATACCAGTTGAGGAGCTACAACTATGAATCCATGGGAAGCTATGTGGCCCAGGAGCTTAGAGTAGAAGGAGTTGCGGATGCAGAAGCCATGGCAGAACAATATCACATGGTATGCGCCTGGCACGGTGGGCGTGAACACTAGCAATGGCTTTGGGGATGCATCAACTGGGACTTTCTTCCAGTGGATATCTCCCTCTTCAAAAACATCTGTGGCCATTACCGGTTGAGCTCCTTGTAATTGCAAAGTACTTGCCATCACTATTAATTGTTTTGTTTTACAACACCCAAATAATGCCTACTTTGTCTATGATATGAAAGGAGGATTATGAAGGATAATATTTTGACTGGAGGCAGGACTGCTAATGGTTTGTGAAATATGTGGCTGCAATCATATAGCTTTTTATAAAAATATATATTGAAAAATATGTTTTTGTTTTGTTGATAAATTCGAAGAAGTATGTTCAAAAGAGTGTATTTATGCTTTTGTAAGATATTTTGGGACAAAGACATTACGTGCAAAATTAATATTTCTGTGTCGGTGGAGTCACGGGGTGGCATTTTAGGCTTACGCATCTACGACATTACGTTGTTTCTATTTCACGGGTACCAGCTGCTGAGTTTGATAGTAAAGTGTTGTTTGTGTCTTAATTGTTTGAAAAAGATTTGCACCGGATTGTCTTGGAAAACTCGATTGGTGGCAAGAAGTAGTGCAGATTCAACTGAGGCATATGTACAGGAGACGCTGGAGATTTTTCTTCATGATCACCGTCACTGTGGCTTTTGCCATTGGATTGACTTGTGCCTTTACTAGCAGTAAGGTTCCAAAAAAAAAAAAAATCTCTGTTCTCCTTACTATATTTGTTTTTCTTAATGTTATATCATCTTTTATTAATAAGTTGTTTTGGCTATTGGAAAGTATTTTGTGAACATTTGGTGTATATATCCTGAGGTGCTGATATGAAAGTAGGTGAATGTTGAAATTGTTGGAGGTAAGTGTGAGAGGTGAAGCCACATTGATTAGAATTGATTAAATGAGTAATATATAATGTGAAAAGGAGTCATAATTTATTGCTTTAAGTTTGGGTCAAGATGTGGCATTTGGCTTTGTTGTGGTACTCTCATTTGGCTCATTGATTGTATCTTCCCCTGTTAGGTTCAGCCCAAGTTTTGATTGTTAGTTTTTTTATTGAAATGGTTTTGGAAAAGAAGTACATTGCTAAGGATTGAAATAGAAGGAGATTGCCAATGCTATCTATATGAGCCCAAATTCTCTATTTTGATTTGCAAGTCAGAAACACTTTAAGCTTATATCTTACTTTTTCTTCCTCCGTACTCTTGTTTTAGAGTGTTGTGAGGAATAATTCAAATATTTGCTTTGAAAGTGTGGGTGTACCTGGGCTGGGTGTTCAAGAGAGAAGTTTGTGTGTTGTAATAATTTTCACGTAGTGATATACTCTGTTGTCATTTGACAGCGGTGATTTTCTTAGATTTTGGAGTTTCCACGTTAAATTCTTGTGTCGTGTTGTGTTCTTATTTTATTTTTTTATTTATGGTGGTTCTCAGAGAAGGGGAAATGGCTTATTTTTCCAATAATTGGTATCAGGAGCTTTGGTTCGGTAAATTTATTCTTAGTATGCTCTTGTGGTTGAGTTAGTCTCATCTTCCATCAAAAAGAATTTCTCCTTGGTGTTTAAGGATCATCCTTGGTTGCTGTTGTTAGAAAAAGTGTAATCCTGAGAGTGCAAGTTGGAAAGGTTCTGACTAAGGAAAAACTTGATATTTAAGTGTTCATTATGACTCACCTCTTCTTCTGTGAACCCTCATAGTGCACGATTTCACAGTTGGCATACATTATTCCAGTATACGGTTGGATAGAGAAATTGATGGAAGGATTGATTTTGATTTTGGTTTATGGCAGATACAAGTTAAGGGTGTTGTGATACAATCAAGATTACACAGAAAAATAACAATGTATTGCTAGCAGTTCACGATTGCACATGGGCATTGGTGTTTATGCAAGGTGTGAGGTCGAATTATGAAGGTGTGGCTAGATCCACAATTACATACGGGCATTGGTTGACATTGAATGCAGGATGTGTGGTAAGGTTATGACGAGCTGAAGACTTTCAAGAAAAGCCAAGGTGGAAGTTATACCATAGCTTTTCGTGTGATTTCGACATGTACTAAGGTGAAGTGCTTGGACTAGTCTAATTCCAAGTGATTATATTTTTATGGTGGAGTGTGATAGTTCTTTTAACTATGATTGTCGGTATTGATAATGACAGAAGTGATTGTTGTTGACAACAGAAGTGAAGTGTGTTTATTTCAATCAAGGTGGAGATTGTTAGTTTTTTTATTAAAATAGTTTTGGGAAAAAGTCCTACATTGCGAAGGATTGGAATAGAAGGGGATTACCAGCTATATATATGAGTTAAGTTCTCATCTTAATTTGCACAAGTCGCAAATACTTTAAGTTTGTATCTGACTTTTTCCTTCCTCTGCTCTTGTTTTAGAGTGTTGTGAGGAGTAGTTCAAATATTTGCTTTGAGAGTATGGGTGTCCTGGGTGTGTGGATGTTTAAGAGAGAAGTTTGCGTATTGTAATAATTTTCACATCGTGATATTTTGTTGTCATTTGACGGCAGTGTTTTTTGTTCGGTTTTGGAGTTTCACATTAAATTTTTGTATCGTAATTGTGTTCTTATTTTATTTTATTGTTTAAAGTGGTTTTAAGAAGGGAAATAACTTATTTTCCCAAGAGAAATACAACGTACATTGAGATAAAATGAATTGAGTGTATGTCGATATCGCGATATGTTATGTGAAAGAGATATATATTTGGTGTTCAATCATGATATACACAAATAATGAGATTGTTGGCTATATGTATAGCTATGCATTGTGCAATGGAAAAATAAAATAACATTATAAATCAATTTGAGGGTTTCAGTTGTCACACGTTACGTTAGTGCTTTTCTCTCCTGCGCTGGCTCGTGAAACTTTGTTTCTGTTAAGTTAATATTCATTTTTCAGTGGTAATTAAGGAAGTAATTGTCAATTTTATTTATTTATTTATTCCTAATGAGGCTGAAAACTGGATACAGGGAAAGTTATTCTGGAAGCTATCATATTAACTACAGTAGTCTGACGGAGAAATTGTCTTGTAATACAATTATATTTAAATGATACTTGTACTCACGTTTATTCTGGCAAAACAATTGACGAAAAGTTCTTATAAACTGGAGGAGGAAGAAAAATTCAAAAATTCTTCCCCTATCAAGATTTTCCACCATGTATTCCTCCTTATCATCTTTCTCTCTTTTCATTTTTATTGAAATGAAAGGCTACAAGTCCCCATGGAGGAAGAAATTTCTTCCTTCGACGGAGTATGAAAGAACATCTCATAATCGAGGCCTTACTTTGTAATTTCATTAACCATACACTTACACGTTTCGCATAATTTCCGTCCATTCACAGGTCCACGTGTCAGTATTGGTTATGACAGCCACTTTTTCGACTCGTACAAGTGACACAATACATGCAATGCAAGCTAATGCATAGAATGTATAATTGAATTTAATTATACATGTATATACATATATATATATATATATATATCATCTTATTTAATAAATATATGTTATTAAGATAAAAAATTACACTAATTTAACCAATCAATTATTTATAATATTTAATAACATGATATCATATTATTTAATAAATATTATACTGATATGTTATTATGCTAATAATATACATTTTAAAGTATCTGTATTTTCAATTAAACTTGTATCGTTTAAATTTAAGTAAAAACTACTTGAAGGTTGAATTCAATTCAAATCAAATTAATTTTTTAATAAATATTAGGAGTGATTTAGTGGTGAAGATTTTGAATAGTTTGTATGTAATTATAATTGTTCATACCTAAGTATCATTGATGAAAATGTATTTTTTATCTTTCTAAATATTATCTACTATAATATATTTTAAATATGAATTAATTATGATACATGTGAACATAAATTTTTTGATCTATTATTTAAAAAATATGTAAATAGAATGATATGATTGATGACACTATTAAAAAACTTTTATACTATTAACGTATCAAAATTAAATTATTAAAATATAATAATTAAGTTAAAATAAATTTAATTATTATTTATATGATAGTTCTAAACATAAGATTTAATTGATTAATTAGAACAATTTAAATAAAAAAAATTAATTTTAATAATTCAAAATATTACTTTGAAAAGAAAGAATTGGACCGAAATGATAACTCATAATTGGTGATTATAATAATAATTTTTTATTTTTTATAATTTCTTACTTTGATAAAATTCTATTAGCTGATATTGTAAACTTATTTTACAATGTCAAATTAAATTAAAATAAAAACGTGATTAGGAGAAATTCGCCAATTACGTACGAATAATGTGTGAGAATGAGTGAGGGTGTGGGAAAGGCCCAGACCATCGTAATTAATCCAGAGTTGAGTTATATGCTACCCTTTCCCTCTCTTTAAGGTTAAGAATCTCGCATCTTGTGGAAGCTTTAAAATAAAACGAAGGGACATAAAGAAATAAAAAAAAAATTGGTCGTCTATCTAAGCAGTTCATGAGTTAGAGTGTGTCTGGAATGAAAGAAATTTGATTTGTCTGGAATTGATAATAAAAAAAAATAATTTCTACGCATTGTTGGGTATTGTCATGCAAATAAAAATAGTTTTTTTTAAAGATAATTGTTGTTAAACATAATTATTTTTTATGTGATAACATCTGATTAAATAATAGTATAAAACTATTTTATATGGATGATATATAAAAATTAAATTCTTGACAAAAAGTTTAAGAAATGAGTTAGATTGTAATATTATGGAATTCTATTTTTTTTTATTTTGAAATCCTTTCAATTTTTTTAAGATTTGTACCGAAATAAATTGATTTCAAATTTAAAATATAAATCAAATCAATTTATCTCTTTTTTTAATCACTCAAAACACAATTTATTAAATTTGCAAGTGAACCTACAATCTAATGATAGACTCTACACATTTACTACTATCTCCTAATATCTTAATTAAAGAAAACATAAAAATTGATTTCTAATTCTATTCAATCATTTTAAACACAAAATGAGTTTGATTTCTATATACTAATATTACATTGCAAAATTCATAATTGAATGAAAGTACCAAAAAAACATGTTTTACGGTTTGGGCGCATAAAAATTAAACGCGTATAAGATTTTCTTTTCCCTAATTTGAATAAGAATTTAATTGTCATTCAATGGCTTTTAAAATTTTTTTTACACAATTATTCAATCATATATTAACATATAAATTTTGATAATTAATTTTTATATTTATTATCTTAAAAATTATTAAAATTAAATATTTTAATTAAATGATAGTCATTTCATCAAAATTAAACTCTTAATATAACTTCCATACGCTAACTTGTGACTTTCTCTGGTAACAAAATAAAGGTCGCGTGGGGAAGACGGAGACGCAGAGAGGAAAAGAACAAACAAACATGTTCGGAAAAGAAACGACGTAGAGAGCGGAGAGCCAAGTGGTGGTGGTGGTGGCGGAGGGAGGCCCCTCTACCCCATGATGCTTGAGAGCCCTCAGCTACGGTGGTCCTTCATACGCAAGGTCTACTCTATCATCACCTTCCAGTTGCTCATAACCGTCGCCGTTGCATCCGTCGTTGTGTTCTATCGTCCCATCGCGCACTTCTTCGTCGGCTCCACCGCTGGATTGGTTCTCTACATTGCTCTCATCATAGTCCCTTTCATTAGTACGTCTCATCTACGTCGTGTTCGCTTCGCTTTCTGTTATTAACGGAAAAAAAAAACTTTCATTTCATGGCATATGGTATTATTCTTTATTATTATTATTATTATTGTATTCTTAATGTTACTTTTATTATTTTCTTTTCATGGAACACTATGTTCGGTGCAGCGCTGTGCCCGCTTTACTGTTATCACAGGAAACACCCCTCAATTACTTCCTTCTCTTCATTTTCACCGTTACTCTTGCTTTTGCCATTGGATTGACTTGTGCCTTTACCAGCGGTAAGGTTTCAAAAAAAAAAAAAGAAGAAGAAGAAGAAGAAGAAATCTCTGTAATCTTTACTATATATATATATATATATATTTTTTTTTTTTCTTAATGTTGAAATATGGTTTATATGGAAATGGAATGAATTTAGTGCTATGTCGGTATGTCATGTGAAAGAGATGTATTTGGTGTTCATTTATGATATATACAAATAATGTGATTGTTGGCTATATGTGTAGCTATGCATTGAGCAATGGAAAAATGAAATAACACTGTAAATCAATTTGAGGGTTTCAGTTTTTTCACGTTAGTGCTTTTCTCTCTTTATGTTGGCTTGTGAAGTGATTGCCATTTCCTTTTTTTTTTTCCTAATGAGGATGAAAACTGGGTACAGGGAAAGTTATTCTGGAAGCTGTCATATTAACTACAGTAGTGGTGATCAGCTTGACAATCTACACATTTTGGGCAGCAAGGAGAGGCCATGATTTCAGCTTTCTAGGCCCTTTCTTGTTCGGAGCTATTCTAGTTCTTTTGGTCTTTGCACTGATTCAGGTAATTAATTTAGCACTTGATATGCAGTATTATTATTATTATTATTATTATTATTATTATTGTTAGGCTGTTACGCCTCTGTGCTGTTATGGTTTTGGTATACCCTTTTCTTGCCTTCTTGGTCATTTGTATTACTAAATCTCACAGTATGTTCCTTTTACTTGCAGATTCTGTATCCACTTGGTAAGTTGTCTGTGATGATCTATGGTTGCCTGGCCTCGATCATATTTTGCGGCTACATCGTATATGACACAGACAACCTCATCAAGAGGTTTTCCTATGATGACTACATCTGGGCTTCGGTCTCCTTGTATATAGACATCGTCAACCTCTTCCTATCTCTACTTACTGTTTTTAGAGCTGCTGAATGAGGGACGTGATTGCTGCTGCATCTGTTCCTTGCCTTGGTACATATATATAATTACATGTTATTATCAAACTGCTGGAAAATAGTTGGTTAACCTGATGTAATTTTGCGCCAAATTGTGAATAGGTTTAGGATTGTCAACCTTAGCTTCTGGTCTGCTCTGTGTTATGCTTTTAGCGTACACCCAGAATATTTTAAAAGAAATTCAATGTAATGTCATGCATTGATGTTTGGTACCGTGTGCTATTTTTTTTTTAATGGGCTGGTATAGTAGTCCGAGGTTAAAAAAATTGTCTTGCAATACAATTCTATAATTCATGTCCGGTGGACGTAAGTGTAATGTATGCTTGTGTAGAAAATCGAAACCGTCATGGTGAACATCGACCAGCATAGAAGAAACTTTGGCAAGCCTCAATATTTTCACGGTTGATGGGTATTGATGTCTTGATTTCACTCTTCAGAGTGCCAACTCAGCAGACCAAACAGTTCTCTAGCTTGATTTTTGCACCTCATTTTCTTCTTTGTTTGAGTTGGCTCTTGGCTGTCCCTTCATTATCACTTGATTCTATCCTTTTCCTAGAAGTTGAAAAGGGTCTTGCTTTACAGCGGAGTTTCTTTAGTTTTTGGTTTCATGCCCCTGCTTTGTTTTGCGTTGGATTTTGTATGACATTGCATTTTGATGCACATGAAACATCTCAATGTCAAACCAACTGTCTCAGAGGCAATTAAGAGAAATTCTATAGATGGAAATGAACATAGTTATGGCTTGTTATTAGATCATAAAGTGAATCAGAATAGCTGTTGCATAGAGATTGTTAGAATTTTTCTTCTTTGTTTCATACCTACTGTCGATTGTATTTTATCTCTGGATATTCTTCCCAAGTTCCCGTAGTTCATCCACCTGATTGCTATCCATGACAATGTATGGCAACAGCAACATTCTTTACTCTCGGGGATTTGATACACACAAAGTTGAAGAAAGGAAAAAAAAGTTTAATTCTAAGATTATACAAATTTAGACAGCAAATGATCTGTTCTTACTGAAGTTACAAAGTCCACTTGAGTCCTTGCCGTAGGTGGTTGTTTAAGGCTAAACGCATCTGCAAAATACATCTTAGTACATATATTTTGTAGTAAGTTCAGTAGTCAGCACAAGCTAGAGGCTCTATTGGTAGTCATTAGTGTCAGATGTGAAGTTCAATTCCCAAATCTGTTTTGTCTTTGTGCAACAATGGAGAGAAGCCTGGAAACCCCTTGGGTCCAGATATCATATTCCCTTTGATTTCTGCACTCGAACTCCACAATCCCCCTTGCGTCTGTCTTCAATCCGAAGTACCGACGCTTTCACCATCATCAAACAGATGTCTTCCTGGCCATGCTGGTAAATCTGTGCACACATCTAGCACAACATCTGCAAATTCAAGATGACAAGCATTGAGTTTCGTTTGTTATGGTTATGGTCATTATAGCAGAAAAACAAAGTTGTGAAGCTTATGGCAGGCTTACTCTTTTTCTTTTTGGTAATGGTTCCTGCAACATGTCTGCTCTTCATTTTCAGCATCACCTGAAATGTTTGCAAGCTGTGTGATAAACTGAAAGGTAGCCAATTCCATCTGCTGTGAATTCTTAAAAAGAAGAATTACCTGGCCTGTTCGATGTATATAAACAGAAACTATTTTCCAGTGAAGGTCACCTGCAGTTACCATCAAACTGGGGATTAATCATTTTCCCAGTGAAAGAAAGATTGAGTTAGTGCTAACAGCATCATCTGTAATACTTACCTTTTCGGGTGCGTTTGAGTAATTCACTGCCCTTAGCAAGCAGCTCTTGGCTGCAGACACCTAGAAAATTTTCTCCATTGAGAATCTCCCCACTATCACTGTTGCTAGTGTTGCTATTATTAGCACCTTTACCACGAATTCCAATCCCCGCTATGCCTTTCTCCAGTGGTGTCACTGCAGCAATGTTCCATACTTCCTTCGATGCTCTTGCTTTCAAGGTTGCTGCCCCTCGTAGAGCTGCATAGGAAGGACCATATACATCACATGCCAATATAAGGAAGATGGAAAACAAAATTAATGAATAACATAACTATTATCTGTACATAATGATGGTGGACATCTTCTTTGACATTATAATCATGTATGAACAAGTGGGTATTTCAGTTTTGAACATGGTATATCTCTCTCTGAAAGCAAATGTGAAGAATTTTGTGTTAATAATGGTCAATTTCAGATATACACATGGCAAAAATGATAAACAGATTTTTCATACATTATCAATTATTTTATCACATTGAATGATGAAAAATAAAAAAAGGAACGCAATACAAATTTCTCCTTATTTACACTTTAATACTTAAATGTTAAAAATTGTCTAAAACTAATAATGTAGGAATGACATTTTTCAATAAATAAACGGGATTACTACTATCTCTCATTACCCATGCGAACACTAACACGAGACGCATTTTATCCATATGGGATTGAGAGAGTAATTAACAATGAACAATACTCTAGTTGATTCTTGAAAGTTGAATAAACTTAAACAGCCATTTAATTATTTTCATCTTGCAAAAATCTTCCAATCATTGCTTGGTCAAACAGCTTTGGTTAAAAGTACTAGAGCCTAATGTTGGTGTCTTGTGATCAAACTCCATCCATTAGTATAGGAAAATGATTATTACTAATTAGTAAATGCAACAAAAAGGTCAACCTGTGGCAGCAGCAGCAGTAAGAGTGGTGATATCATCATGAGAGTGGACATTGACAGCTGAGCTAACCACAGAAGCAAGGTGGTCTCTCTCAGCTCCCATGGCCTCAGCAGCCTCAACACACTGCGCGGCAACCAATGTGGCCGCAGAGGCCACAGCCATGTCAGTCCTCGCCATCCTCTCATCCTTGCTGGGTGCAGATGAGGCAGCTGTTGCAGCTGCTATGGCAGCCACTGCAGCTGCCACTGCGGCCACTGATATGGTGGCGTGCAACTGAGCGTTGTGTGTTCTGTTTTCCTCTTTCTTCTTCTCTCTTCTGTCCTTCAACCATCTTCCAACAGTCTTTGGCCCTGAACATGCCGTGCCGTTTCCAATAGCAGCACTGGCTCTTCCACCATTGAATAAAGGGTGAATGGAATTGTTTGCGCGAAAAAACTGCATGCAAACATAGATTGGTTAGATTAAGCCAAGCGTTGATTACTCTTTCTTTCAAAGTGCAATGCAACATAACTAAAAAGGGCAATGTTAATTATACTGCAAAGTCTGAACAACATGCCAACTAATGAGTATTGATTGTGAGTCAGCCAGTGTGTGTCATAAGAGACTTTTTTAAAGGACTTAACGAGTATAGTATAAATAGCATAACTCCAACTAGCTAGAATTATCCTTCATAAGAGACTTCATTTTGTCAAATTCTAGCAGTAACATTCTTATAATAACAACTAAATTTTATCTTACTAAATAGGTCAACAACATGAATCAAACAAAATCATAAAATTCTATTATATATTATATTCACGTAACAAAGACATTCTTACCGTTTAATATTTTTCTTCTTTTTATTATTTAGGGTAATAATATACCGACTCTTGAGTTTTATTATTATTTTTTGTTAATATAGGCTTGTATAGTTGTATTGATTTAAGAACTGTTTCAACTGACATCATAGTATAGAAGTGTGTCATTATTCATGGTTGTCACTAGTCACTGGCATGTCCTTTTTTCTCCACTATATTTGTTGGTGTTCATTGAATAGTTTCATCAATTTAGGAATGAAGAAAACCAGATACAATTGAAGGCAGGACAAGACATCCTAGCCAGCTCTTTGCCAATGCGATCCCTTCACGAATTACACTTGAGGATGACTCTTATGCAGGGCTATTTGTAAAGGCCAAATCAAACTTCTGAGTTATTCCCCTACAAAGGGGAAAAAGGAAAACAAATAGAGAAGGTATCTTGTTTACGTGAAGCCGAAGATAAAGGACACTGGAAGTCAATCTGTTTTGTCGTGTTGTGAAGATATCAGTATTCAGTATCAGCAAACACGACAAGCTAGAAAGGATACACACAATGCACAACATGACTAATAATGTTACACTGTAGCATTTTGCCGGTCTCATGCAGAAGTTACTATCTCCAAAATGTAAAGAATTGCATTATTTATAGCTGGGACAGTTAACTTGCATCCTATTTATATGGACTGTGAGTTGATATAATATTTCATGTATAAATAATATTTTTAAAATGTAAGTTTTGAAATGAAATTAAAGTAAAAAAAGAAAAAGCCTTACCCTCTTCACCTTCAGAGCTCTAGCCCTACTTTTCCTTTCTTTTACACTTTTATTTATAATTTTACTATTTTAAACACTTAAATATCCTATTCATAAAATAGGTGTTCTATCACTCTTTTTTTAATTTATTTTCTGTACATTACTACTCTCACATCATCCATATGAATCTATATGAGTGCCTACGCATAGCATATAGGTGTTTAAATAATATATAATTTTTTTTTATGTGTGGAGTGGGGGATAAAGTTGATCCTAAAGTTACTAACTCTCTGGTCTCACCCCCTAGCTGTAAGCACCAGCTACTTAATTTTTGTAGGTATGAATAAGCTATGTGCTATGCGGCAAGTGTATCACCACCCTACAGGATGCACACACGGGGCCCCTCAAAGTTTGTTTGCACAATTATTATTTACATATTTTTTATTTTCTTACGGTGGCTTTTGAGAAGATGGTATTCTTCCTTCCATGTCTGGTAGCTTTTTCAGAGCAGACAAAAGCAAACGCTGTATTTTCCAGATTACAACCTTAAAGAAATAGCAGTCCAAGTTCAATGGCTCATGTCACCACTTTGTAGCCAAATACTGATAATAATAATAGGCATCAAAAGTGCGCTTAATTGGCAAATTGAGGCTCCAATAATAAGTTTCAATGTTAAAATAATCTAAAAATCATGATTCATTATCATCATTCTTTTTTGACTTATTAATTGGTTTGTCCAGTTACTGCAACAAAATTATTGCAGCTGTGAGAAACCACTATTCCCGGCAAAGCATAGTCACTTCCCTGACCAACTAGACCCTTGTGGCCCCACCATACACCAAAACAAAAGAAAAGGGGTGAAAAAGGAGCAAAAAAATACCTTAACAACATCATCAAATTCATCAGAAGGTGAAATTGGCGGGCTATCAGTTCCGGTTAATGAACCACCACCGTTCAAAGGCTCACTGCTGTGAGATAGTCTACCCGACGTTAATGGTGATACTTCCTATCACATATATAACAAAAATTATTTCATAATATGTAGAGTCAAATCAAACATCTAACAATGTGATAACAAGTCTCATAACATAGTCATATTATAGCACTTCACAGATAAAATGGACTAAACAAAAAGAGAAAGAGTGAAAGAGCATAGTGCATCTACTTTGTTGTTAAAATATATAGTAATGCATTATAAGAGAGCATAGTATAAAATAACTAGTACCTCTCTTGCGGACTGTGACATAATGCGCTCAAGGACAAGCTGGGAGGTAGTAGATGAAGCAAAAGAGAACTGGTTCTTGGACAAAGTTGATGAGATCAGTGAGAACTCCTCAGAGTCTCCACCACCACCAGTTTCTTCAGGAATGGAAGCAGCAGCAGTAGTAGTAGCAGCAGCCCCACCATTTATTGGAGGCTTGGAAGAAGGTATGCATGGAGGAAGAGGGGGTTGTGGTGCAAGTGCTTTTGAGACCTCAAGAGCTGAGGCACTCCATGACCTCGACAGAAACTCCATTGGCACCCTTGGACTCTCCGGCAGGTGGCTGCCACCGGCCGGAAAAAACTCCGGCTGGCGACAGTTGATCGTGCACTTTGGTTCCATACCTAAGGTGTGAAAGTGAAACTATTTTGGATGGGTGGTCTTGAATTGAAAGTTTTGAAAGGTGGTAACCATGAAAGGTGTATATATAGTGACATTCTTTTAAATGATATTTCAACTGTTTTTCTTTTTTTTCTTGTGTAAGACTTTCTTTCAAGAATAAAACAAGATAAATGTGTTTTTTAATCGCACTTTTTCTTGTTTTGTTTTCTTCTTTCAAGTGAGTAGGTGTAGAATAATGTGCATTTAAATGCTAATGTAGTTGCTAAAGGGCTAGCCCTTGTCAGCAAAATGATAAAGTGGCTTAAAGAGGTTAAAGAATGGTCAAACAGCATGTGATGAAGTAGTACTTTGTTGTGAAGGATCCCTAAAAAAAGTAAATGTTTGGTACCTGCTATGTGGTCTGTGCCATACTGCTGTACATAGATGTTAGGGAGTCACAAAATTTGCATTCTCTGGTGGCTTTGCTGGCACCACTTAGATTTGTCTCTTAAACAAAGTTAAATTATTTTAAGCACTAAATCAGTGTTAGTAACTGGATAAAAATAGGAAACTGATTTGGGGATCTCTTTTGATATCATGTCATTGAGATATGATCACCGTGGTATACCTACATGCTTATGTCCTGAATTTTTTTAAATCATTGTTCAACATATCTTTGAGCTATTAGTGATTGATTCACATGACAATCGTAGAGGACTTAGGAGTAAAATATTCAACAACATATCAAGAGAAAGGAATATAGTTGAATGTTGCATATACCCAAATCCCAAAGGGGACACAGAAATATTGGTCCATAGTGGAACTAATTATGAACAAGACAAAAAGATAATGCGAGACAGACAAATGATCCGGCCATGTTTAGAGAATGCTATAAATGTAGTACCATGTGTGTGATCTCAGTTGGATTATGTTCAAACGGAAATGATATTTTGACATTAAAAGTGGGTGTCTATTCAAACATCCACTTTATAATCATTAGATGTGATGGTAGTAACTATTCTTAACATTCATCATATTCAATGATTATAAAGTCTGTGTTATAACACTCACTTTTTTGTATCAAAATATCATTACCCATGTTCAAATCACGATTTGTGAGAATATCTAGTTATCTACAGAGGTCCATTAATTAAAAACACTAAAAAAATAATTTAGTGTGCGTCTACAGTGCACAAGATGGGCACAGAAGCCATTGAAATGAATGACCGATGAGAACATATTAAAGCAAATGAAAATGGTATTTTCACATCTAATAAATGGGTGTTTATTGAAATACTCAATTTTTTATTATTAGATATGATGATGATTCCTACTCACCTCTTCTATTTATCACATTTGATGGTAAAAAAATAGGTATCCAAATAGACACTTATTTTTTGAATATGAAAATAATACTATTGGTAAAACAAATTACTAAATCATTACTATTTCTCGAATGAAAAATAATATTCAAATATCTAAAAAGTAAATGTCTTATGTGATATCCACTTTTGTCACCATTAGATGAGTGTATGGTTCTCATCCATTTAACTCATCAAACTCATTCAATAATAATAAAATAAATATCAAATAAGATATTCACTTTTTGAATGTCTAAATAGCATTTCTCCCAAAAATTTGCATATAATATAAGCATCACATAGGTTCATTGGCATCATTGCCTTGTTTTAATATCAGCACTCGAACCATTGTAGGATAGTGACAGCGAAAGAAGTGGGGATCAAACTAGACACATAAACCATAATTATGAGTTCCAAAAACAAATTAAACCACATATGCTATCACTTCAAGTCTTCAACTGAAAATTAGTAGCTCTTAAGTATAGTTAGAAAACAGCATAAATGGTCCGGGTTAGAAACGAGTTTCATCTAGCTATGTACTATGCTATTAATTATATTAAGTACAAGAGCACTATTATTCCAATACTAAAATGAGTGTTCAATTACCTATTTCATCACCATTAGATGTGATGGATAAATGAAAAAAATAGAGGCTATAATCATATCCAATAATGATAGATTGAGTGTCCAAATTGGACACTCATTTGTAAGCATTGAAATAATATTCTTGTAAAACAATACATAATGCTCTTCCAACATGGTTTCAGTCCTTGGCCAAAACAAAAATGTTGTTCCCCATTTCCCTATCTTATTCCAGGGACCATTTAGGTAGATGCTGCAGCCCTGACATTACAACAGCAAGAAATGTCAGCCTATTAGCCTTTGGGGCTGAGCTGTGCCCGTTAGTGATGGTGTTCGTTCTTGCTGTAGGAGTTGGCAACATCCAAGCCCGACATGTTAGGAAGTCCAAACAAAGCCTTAGCAGAACCACATTTTTCCTCCACAGTATTGGACACAATTAAAAAAGCTGTGTTCCAGAAGGGGACCTGTGCTAAAATGCGCGTGCCTACATACGTCAGCACCTGCTATTATTGTTTTTTAGTTATATTTTCAGTCACATAGTTATGATTTATGAACATGAGATATTCTTATGTAACCACAAATTTGCCAGGTTATTTTTTCATACACTCACAATAAAAATGAATCAAAGCAATTTTGTGCAAGATATATTCTCTTATTTGTAAACTCTATAGTATATATAAAGATAACATAAAAATCTTGTGTTCATACAAGAAAATATTTCCGAACATATTCTCATTACCCTCTTCATAATTGTTCTGAACAAAGGAAGCAAAAGGTTGTGTGAAACAACAACACACCCTTGGCTTGGCTTTTAGGTTTGGAAGTATTTTGATCTGTCCTTCATTAACTACTGATAAAAGATAGAAGCTTTATTCCTTTTGCCTCATTTTCTCAATGATAATTGCTCCCTTTAGATTTCAATTGCGATTCAAATGTGCTTTGTTGTTATTTTCAAGAGAAAGATCTTTTTCAATTTTCCCCTCGAATGTGTGCGTTACTTTCTTTTTTTTTTTTTTAAGTCAATTTTTGCTACCCTTTTGGACCACTAAGGAATTAGAAAGCAAGTCCTACAACTACTACCTAGTGGCAACTTCATTGCACAAAAGAAGTATATAGACATCTTTTTTAATTCTTTTCTATTTTTTCCCTCTACCCTACCCCATCTTTTTCTTTCTTTGAAGCTTAGTGCTTTCTTTTTTTCTTTGTAAAGCGTAAACCCCCATGCAAGTTTGTAATGTTCTACTTGTAGCCAAACTATCCAAAGCGTGAAAGGAATGCATCATGAAAAAGGAAAGCCAGTGATCAAAATGTAATGTAATAATATGGGGTTTATGTTGCTATAATTATAGGTGTATGTAACGTTACTCTAATTGATGGGTGCAAGTTGACGGTGTAAGCCAAAGCTTTGTGTGAATAATTGAAAGCATAATTCGGAGATTCGAACCTAACCTTCCCCGACAAATCTCCTGAACAAAACCGAACATCATGAGCTTAGAGAAGCCAAAAGAGAAAAAGGAACAAAATGCACGTTGGCTCTTTACTACGGGCTAGCTAGCCTCCCGAAAGAAAAAGCATAATTACTAATTGTATATTGATATTGATATGAGTTTAATTTGATGCATTCAAATTGTCATCGAGTACAGTGGAACCCTTGTATTTACAAGAACTTTTAAGTAATTAGTGTAAAAATTGATTATCTCTTGATGGGATAATATATAATTAAATAATAATATATTTTTTTTTATAAAAAATAGTAATACAAAACTCTCTGCATCAAAATTAAATCTTATTAATAGTAAAATAATGTCACGCTATATTATATTCCTAAAT
This sequence comes from Dalbergia oliveri, assembly GCA_030441495.1. Classification (NCBI taxonomy): domain Eukaryota; kingdom Viridiplantae; phylum Streptophyta; class Magnoliopsida; order Fabales; family Fabaceae; genus Dalbergia; species Dalbergia oliveri. The sequence continues at coordinate 14,735,709 of JAMLFY010000008.1, forward strand.
AGAAGCGATAGGAACAACAAAAGTGAAGATCGCTTGCAAATGAATTAGCCAGTATAATCAACCTTAATAAAGTATAAAACAGACTAGGCTAGGGATAAAGTAAAAATTAATGTTCATCTAATTATAGATTGTCAGGTAAAATTTAATTACAAATCACACTTGTTTAAGGAGTAAATTTTTTGTCAAATGATAGTATTTTTTTAGAAAAAATACAGACGACGAAAATATTAAGAGCCAGAACATGATCTAATTCATCGATCATTTCAAGTTATTTTGAGTTTTTGATACCGAACCAAATATTATAAATGAAAGAGTGATTAGATAATTCAATTGTCATCTACTAAATTGCTTAAAGGATGGTATATATAAATTTTTTTGGTTGAATTCAGTTATTTGAACTCGTTTTTAGGATATTAATTAGACGTGACATTTCCTCTCAAAGTATGAGATTTCATAATATAGTAATATAGTATCTAATTAAAACAATTTATATTCTAAAAGCCTTTAATTCTTCTCATTTGATGTTGTCTTTTGACCTAAGATAAAATTTCTCTTTTGAGGTTATAGATCAAAATCAAACTCATAAAAAAAATGGGAATGGAGTAGTTTTCTAGTATCAGTTACAAGCAGGTCCCCATAAAATTCATGCTATTAACTGAAATTGCGATGGAGCCTACACCAGTGGTTGCAAGTTGTCTGCATTTTTAGTGCTGGTGATGTGTTTGACTCTCACCTCTCCCCTTATCCTCTAGAAAAAAATTCCTAGTTTTAATGCCTTAGTTAAAAAAAATAAAAAAGAAATGCATAGTGTTTCAATCGTCTAGGGTTGAGGGGAGGTTCTCTTTTGAGGTTATAAATCAGCAGATTCTCGAATGTAAGTGACGAGAAGGTGTCAGGAGGGGCCTCCCAAAGGATTTTTCTTGTTGGGATCATACATCTTCCAAGATGTATGCCTAGTTGGAGTTGATGATGGACATATCTTGCTCACTCCTTAGTCATAAGTCATAACATGAAATAGATTTTTCTTTGGCTAGTCACTGAATAAGATGTCAAAAGAAACAAGGGAGCTATTCCTTTTACACTTTTACAACAGTGAAGATACCATAATTTTCAACATTCTTGAATTCCACAGCAACATCTTGAGGATTCTGTTCAGAACGTGATTGATTGGTAATATATATATTCCGCTATTTTTATTTATTTATTTATTTATATTTTATTATTATTATATAATATATAATAATTGTTTACTGATAAATATTCTGGAAATGTTGGAACTCCAACTTGGAACATTTTGTTCAATCTTTTGTCCTTGGATCTCCATTGTTTCCTGGTAAGTTCTGGAAGCTGGTGAGTGGCTAAGGAAAGCTTTGGAAGAAAACATGACCATAACTAAGGGCCTCTATTAGTGAGCCCAAAGATTCATGGGCCGTAGTTCTTCTTCAGTTTTTCTTTTCTTCTGCTTTCTTTATTATACATGTATTAACATTTTCACCCTCAATCCTCGCAGCTCCTCATGTCTTAACAGGATACTAGCCAAATTGATCTGCAATAAAATCACTACTGAGCTTAGTACAAGCATGATAAAGGGCATGACTTGTGAGGATACCAATCAAGGAAAAAAAGAGCCAACAATTGGTACTATAGTGCATTGAAGCATTCGGATGTATGAAGCATACCCAGTATGTACAATGTGCAGCATCTCATGGAAAATAAAATACCATTGGCAATCATAGAAGCCAATCTTCATGCTCTATTTCCAAATATACAACCACATCAATATACACTATATCATATCCTATGGCAATGATCATACAAAGTGCATGAGAAAACATTAGACCACACTACTAGTTTCTTTGAAGCTCTTGGCCAACCAAATAGCTGTTTCCCTTGGAGAAACCTTCTCAGGCCCGAAGGGCTTCAACAACACCCCAAGCTCTTCAAACCTATGTTGCTGCAGTAGCCTTGCCCTGAACTCCAGTAACCCCTCCAATGCCTCTGCACGTTGCTGGTAAGATGAGGTGTCAAATCTACGCTTTTGATGCTGCAACTCAGCAGAGGGGTTGCTTGAAACACCACCTTTTACAAGATTAGAGCATTCACTTAGCTTTGTACCATAACAAGCATCATTGGTATGGACAGTGACGTTGTCCACAACCTGCTGGATTGTGCACCTGTCCTTTGTGAATGAGCATTCAGCACTGCCACCAGATGAACTAGAGGAGCAGCGTGCTGATGTTGATGATGGTCTATGGACAGGGAAGAAATGATCCTCACACGAGGCCAGAGGGAATTCTGCAATCTTGTCGATTCGCATTAACAGAAACATCTGGAGAGTCCACGCCTCGGAGGAGAACAGCATTGGCGGCTCTATAATGGGTTGTTGTTGTGGCCTTGGCTCTTGTAGGTAGTGGAAGGGGTGCTCTACGGGCCGGTGTATGTGATACTGGAAGCTGGAAGGATAAGCAAACAGAGAAATCAATAAAAAACTTGATTCTCTTGTAACATATGATATGATCTCTCTTCATTAATTAAAAATGTTGCAAATCTCACCACCAATTATACAATATTGGAAACTAGTTCAGAATGATTATCTAATGCAATTTGGCTTTTTGAGTTTTGACATGTGATCCAGTGGCATCAACATGATATTGCCAATATGCACACCGAGCCTAAATGTATCATGTGATATAGATTCAAATATCAAATCCATTATCTAGGAAACTATAGCTGTATTCAAAATTTTGCAAAATTGCGATCAGAAGATGGCATGAATACTTAGTCATCAACTCCCATCATTGGGGGTGAGGTTGAGAAAGTTAAACATTGTGATCACGAGGTCAATTCTTTTTCTTTCTCAATATTTCTTCTGTGCAAGCCATCAAGAGAAATGGAACTACCCAGTCATGTAGAGCACAAACTTACCAAACCACGCCTTGAATCAGGACAGGATATCTTTGATGGTGTCATTAGCTGCCCTTTGGGGGTGACAGAATCTTTAGCTTTTCTCAATCTTGGGGTTCTCTCAACAGTTGAGGACTTTCTGGCTTTTGATTTGTTACTATTGCATCTGTCATGGACACAGCCAACAGACAGTTCATACATCTTCTCTTTTGAATAAGTGGATGATCCGTGTGCTACTTGAGTAGAACACCGAGAGCCTTGTTCAGTTCCAGAAGTACTAGGATTCAAGGCCCTGCCATTGCCTAATGAAAAGGGTTTATCTTGGCTAGAAAGAGAAGAAACAGATTCTGGCTCTATAAACCGAGTTCTCCTTACATAGTTTGGTTCAGGCCATTGATATGGAAAAGTACTTCTTCTGGGGCTATTTAGTATTAGGTGAATTTTAAGAATGTAAGGCCGAAGATGTGGATGATTCAGTAACTCAGTAGCCTGTCAAAATAAACTTCGGTTAAATTTTTCACCAAAATAAAGTTAGCTAACAGACAATGCCAAGCAGAATTTGCATATACTGGTATAAGGATGGAAAAAGAACGAAAAACTCTTATGCAATTAATCAAATTTGCAAATATAGCAATGCCCAAATGTACCATGAACATTTGTTTGTCAAGATTTCTTATAGACAATCAGATGTAAGCCACATAGACAATGACATATGCACTGCATACCATTTTTCTATTAAAGACTAGTTTTTATCCAATATCTGTTAATCCACATCTTGAATCTTGATAGATGAAAAAGAAATACGTAAGAAATGAAACATACAGTTGGCCTAAGCTCTGGATTTTTCCGCAGCATACTTTTGACTACCCCTCGGCTGAAAGAAGAAATATTTATCACAATAAGGTATACAAATCATGTAACTCTTAAGTGTTCCATAACTTAAAAGTGGGAAAAAATCAAATTCAAAACAATACAAAGATCAAATGATTAAATGAGAATCAATGGATATCTATAAGGATCTTGAGGTATATCAGGAGTTAAACAGAATAACATTGCTCACTGCTAAACAAAAGAGTTATCATTCAAAATGTAAAACGATAAACAAAGTCTCTTGACTGAATTAGATGCCATCCTTCTAGTTCTGTCATGATGAAGGGTAATATTTATGTCAATCCAGAATAGGGAAAGATGTTGTAATGTTCTGAATGACATGGCCCATATCGGTGGAAAAGCACTTAATTTCTATTTCCAGAATAAATCTGGAAGCCTGTCAGGGAAGACTAAAAATCTAATAGTAGGTCTGATTAACTACGACTGCAATACAGAGACATTATAAATTTGATCAATATCTGCATGTATGCATGCTCACATAAACGGGCCATTAATGTTATTCATTATTGCATAGGCGCTAACATATCAGATAGATAAAAAAAGGAGAAAACAGATAAAGTTTATGAAAAACTTAAGATTGTAAGGAAACGAAGGACTCACAAAGCACCAGAATACATAGTAGGCAATGGAGCCACTATAGACTTGTTTATTTTGTTAATCAATGCTTGTATATCCTGCTCAGATGAAGAATATCAAATGTAGTCAATTATTTTATGTTATTCTCCAAACATAGAAACTGTGAAATATGGGAAGTCAATAAGCCAGCCATCACATATAAATGAAGAGCAAATGCTTTCCAAAATAATTTAACTCAGTCTCAAACATGACCATGAACACCAGTGTCCAAATACGTAATAGTCAAAGTTTCGAAAGAATTATTTTACCCCCAGGCCCCAAGTAAATTATCCTAGTTAGGGGTATATTCAGTTGCCAAGTAAAAATGAAGGTAAATTTTTCTTGACTAGTAGCGGAGCTAGAAACTTTTTATAAGAGGAGCCAATACAAAACACTAGTTTAAATATCATATTAGAGAAACTATATGACTATAACAAATACATAAAGAAAATTGAGGAAGTTGAGGGGCCATGGCCTACAGAGGGCCCCCTTGGCTCCACCCTTGTCCTTGGACGAGCTACATTATAGGTTTACGTGTTGAGTTATTCAAAGAAAATTTTATCTCCATTTTTACTCTTAACCAAACATAGATTAAACAGTTCAGGGATAACATTTCAGTTGAAAATAACAATTGTGAATAACTGCCAGCCTAGGATAGTAACTTACAAAAGCTTTAAAAGCTGGTCTGTGAGCAGCCATTTCATAAATACAGCACCCTGGTAAATGTTATGACATAACAAATGTCAAATGCAATTGAAACGATATTGTGAAAGGGGAAAGAAAAGAGTAATTCAGATTAGGCAATGTCAGGAGGACAAAAGAAATCTATATTACCCAAAGACCAGATATCTGACTTAGAACCATAGGGTATATCAGCAAGAAGCTCTGGGCACATATAACTTGGAGTCCCCACAACCTAAGTTTACAGCAAGAACACAAGGTAACTTATCAAGAGGAAAAAAATATGCTGAAACAGTGAAGAAAAAAGTATTGCGGCAATATCACTCACTGAGGAAGCAAGATCATCAGATGTCAACACTTTAGCAAGACCAAAGTCACCTGCATCCAGCATGCATAACATAAGGATTTCATAGCATGAATACTACAAAACAAGGCATAACCTGGATACATGACATCTAAAACTTTAAGAACATTCATGGAGTATAAGAGCAGTGTGAGAATAGAACGAAGAAGGCCTTTTACCTAGACGTATATCTTGATCTTTGGTCAAGAATATATTTGAACACTGAAACAGAAGAGGTAAAAAAAGACATCAGCACAAAGCTGGTCCTCAAATTTCTCTGACATATTAGCCATATACATCTACTGTTATCGAACTTGAAGGATTCCTTTTACCTTGACGTCTCGATGAAGAATATGATTTACATGCAAGTAATCAAGTGCCATCAGCAGTTGAACAAGCCACTTACAAATTTTCTGTATGTAAGAGTTGATGATACCAATTATTCGATATAGTTATGAGGAGCTTGGAGACAGGAATGAAAAATATACACCAGGCTCATAAGTAAGAGAAAGTTGCTGCAAGAATGACCAACCTCTTCAGGAAAATGAACACCATTAGCTTTTTTTATAGCTTCAGCCCTGCAGAACAGAGATAAACTATTAAAAGACTACATGATCTGCAAGTTAAAGATATATAGCAGTGTCTTAATAAATGCCTTGATTTCTTCAAACAATTCATGACTTACATATCTCCTCCTTCACAATAGCCGATGACAATACATACAAAACAACCCTGGAATAAGTGAAGATAACAGCTTCTCAATTTCAGTATCATAAATCACTCTAACCTATAAAACCATATGATGGGTTACAAATAAATTTCCGCTGCTAAGATCTCCATTAGTATGATGACAAAATAAGCATTCATAAACAGACAGGTAAAGAGCAAATGAAAAAAATGAAGGGTCCAGATAAATCACTTTTGTCAAAACACAAAACAACATTTTAGACTCCTGGCACTCTTAGTAACTCAAGCAAACAGAAAAAAATGGAACATGAAAAACCAACAGAATTAGAAAGTTCTGATTGAAGAAAGACTGACCCTTTCTACCCAGGAATCTTTATACTCCACAATAAATGGATTCTGAACTTCAGATATAAGCTCCCTCTACAAAAACAAGGAACAAACAAGTCATCTTACAATCTAATAAATTAGAAAGACAACATCAGTATCACTTTCAGATTCTTAAGTATATAGAACAAGAAGTTGAAAGAAATTTATTCTCAGTGTTACATTAAAATTCATCTGTAAAAGTTGACAAGAAAGATGTACATAATAGTCCTGCCAAAACATAATAACAAAAATGTACAAAAATGAATGCTTCATTTTCAACATCACTACATATAGTCCTCCATACCCTCTTCAAGAAAGGGAAAAGGGCAATCATTCATCAAAACAAAACCCAAAAAAAGAGGCTAGCAACTTGTGAACTCATCAATTCAGTTTTCCTCTTATATCTTAAGAAAGTGGATTACCTCCTGGTGGGCAGACGTACGGGTTCTGTCAGTCTGGCGAGCGAGGCGGATCTTCTTGAGGACATACCTAAAGCATTACAATATTACACAAATAAATAAGATACCCCCATATGGTACTACATCTTGTCAGTACAGCTAAAGTGGCACAAGTTGGAATGATCATAACAATTTAACCAGCAAAAGGATATATGATGTCTTAATTTCTCAAATCACAATTGAACAGAGAGATTGGAATGATACTCACTTTTTCTTTTCATGCTTGTGCCTAACAAGAAAAGCAGAACCAAAGGAACCTTTGCCAATCTGTTCTAGAATTTTATACTGATCCATTCGAACAAAAAATCACTTTACCTCCTCCTACATACCATTTAGTGACATAGACACATTCCTGGAAAAAATAGCAAAATTAAGTTCATAAAAAAGCAATAATAACAGATGCACATATAGTGTTACATAATTCATTGCCGCAACTAGCATATGGTGAAGCTATTTACAATAGCAGTAAAGATAATCAGAGCAATTCAACAATATAATGCAGAAAGTTTTCACACATGCTGTGTCAACATGCTTTGCCAATCCAACTAAGCCCAGAAGATCAGCTTCATGAAGAAAGCCAGTTATATATAATTTTTCCAAGTAATCCTAATTACTAATAATTTGGCCAACAAGCTGCTAAATTTGACCAAGAATTAATCACCAATAACGAAACAAACCGTTGAGACATCATGTATTATACATTTGCTAGTTTTAAGGTGATGAGAATTGAAAAATGAAACAGAAACTAAAGGCTAAAGAAGCTATAAATACATGAGAGCATGGAGAAATTTGCAGAGAACCTGAATTCATGACAACACAATTTGGCAAAGTTACCGAGAATTTTCCGGTTGCAGTTCTGACTTACTAATGAGGTTTGTGCAGACACTCAACACTGCCACTGCTAGTTAATATTATAGCAATATTATTTATATACTGTAGGCTTATAAAAAGCATAGCATATTAATATAATATAGTCCGTATTGTATTATATTTTAAATTTTAAATTGAAGCAATCATTGTTAGAAAAAGAGAGAGCGCCAAAACAAAATAGGAAGAAGAAGAATTAGAGTGAAAGCAAAAGCGACGTGTAAAATCGAATTATCATGAAAACGGAGAGACAGAGACTCGAATGTATTTATAAAAGCGTATTCCTGGAAAAGGACGGTACTGAAGCGCAAATAAAAGGTGCACGGGTGGCATAACATAGCAATAGCATACCCAATTACACCTTTTCTTTTTTATATTATTATTCAATATTTATTTTATTTGATGTATGTATACAATGCAATGTAATGTACGGTGTCTTCTTAAACCTTAAGCAATTTTCCTTCCTCCATACTCTGCCGTTTTTCATAAACAAAACACAAGAAATACACGGCATATAAAATATTGCGCGCGCATAAAAAAATATGAAGAATAAAAAATGTAAAGAATTTTTTTAACTTTTTGAGGTGTATGATGAATCCTTAAATCAATTAGTATTCTTTTAACCATGTAATGATATTTTGTAAATAAAGTGATAGTAAAGATACGTTATCGGTTAAGGTGCTATTAGTATAATTGTTATTAGTTAAATAATTTATTAATGACAAAACCCCATCCCTCAATTTAGTCCCTCTAAAATTTCAAGTTAGACAAATTGATGTCTAAAAACAACTCTCAAATTGCTCCTACAAAATTGAATAGTTCCTATAAAAGTGAATTGTTGGACAAGTTAATCCTTCTTATCCAACTTATCAGAGACTAATTTGGCGGATTATTCAATTTTATAGGAATCAATTTGTCCATTTTGAAATTCTAGAGATCAATTTGAGAGTTTTATTTTTCAAAGACCAATTTGTTCCATAATTCAATTTTAGGGATTAATTTTAGATTTTTTTTACAGAGTGTCATACTTGAAATTTTAGAGGGATTAAAATGAATGTTTTGTAATAATTAATTTATATTAATTTCATATTTCAATCCTAATAAAAAAATTGTTGAGTTTACATCCAGTATTCAGAAATTTTTTCAATCTTTTTCTTTTGTTACATCAAAGGTATAGCTTCTTAGAATGAGGGACAAACCAGGGCTTAGTGAATATATCGAATCTCTTAAAAATTGTCAAAAAAGACTTTGGCGGATGTCAATATATAACTTGTTAAAGCCAAAAAATATTTTTAAAGAAATGTGTTTGTGCGACAACAAATGTGTTTAAAATTACATGATTAATATAATTTATAAAATACGTGAATAAAAGGATTAAATGTGATGCTTTTATAATTTTATAATTAATGAATTTAAAATTTTCATGGTCATTTATAAAATTTAAGACACTAGGGTCCCGTTTGATACATAATATAAGGTCAGATAGTTAGTTAATACTATAAAGTCATTTTTTGTTATATGTTTGGTGTCATATATGATAGTATAATGTTATACGATCAAATAATTTTAATCCTATGACTACAAGATTAAGTTATCACATCCCAAAAAGCTGATAACACTTAGAGGTATTATTTTTACTAGCCAATTCTAAATTAACCTTTGCTTACACTTCTAGGTCAATACCTCACCCCCACTTACCGCCAGGAGTAATTCACCACCCACTCGTCACCACCCGCCCGCTGAATAGCACCCCACCACGTACACCTGTCAATCGCGCCCACACTTGCTAGTCACCACCCATACCCATTGGTCGCCCTCGCCACCAGCCACCACTGCGCGCCTCATCTCACGATCGCCATCTGCCACCCGTCGATCGCCCCTCCCCCCTGAGTTGCCGCCCACCCTTTCATCCTGCGAGTCATATGGCACACCAAATAATGGATAGTATAAAATCTTATGCAACGAAATCCTTATAATATACTATTAAACTTTGTATTATCATGTTTAATACTATCAGGTCTTATATCTTAATATGATACATCAAAAAGAGCCTAACTACTTTGAGAACAAATTTGACTAATTAACTGACTTCAGTTAATAATGGTTAATTATAAGAATGCTAGTGATTTCAAATGTTTAATAATTCTTATGACCATTTATTTCTGCCTCTATCAAAAATTGATTAATTCAAATTGTTCGGCACTCTATTCACTTAATCAAGATCTTGGACATGAGTTTTATGAATAAAAAAATTAATACTAAGACAACTTATTATTATAGTGGGCTATCTCGACTCTAGTCAAATTGTTAGAAATAAAATATTTCTCTCTTATTTTAGGTGTTTGCCTATAAATAAATAAAAATAACATCGCATTATTTTGTCTGATTATAAGATATTAATTTATCTCATTTAAAGTGCTCATATAATATTAAATAGGTATAGAAAATAAGTATGTCTTTCAATTAAAAAAAAAGTAAATAAGCATATCTCATTCAAATTTTAGTTTTTTTGTATCTAAATTTTCTTGAATTGTTAGATTTTGGTTCATGTTATTCTAAATTTTAATCCTTGTAAAAAATTAATAATATGTCTTTAGTATATATAAATATTGCTTTTCTTTCTTTCTTACTCTTCCAAAAAGAAAATATTGGAAATCCTATTTTCGATTCTTACATTAATATTTTAAAAACATTCTTTTAGTTTCTGTAAGTATCATTGCTTAACAATTGGGTTAATGTGACCAAAATTAATCTATAAAAAAATGTGGCCGAAACCAACATCAAATATTAAAAAACAAAAACTGCATCAAAATCAAATTAAAAATTTTGTGAGAACTAAAATTAAAGTTCATTATATTTATAAAAAAAGAAAACATATTTAAACCAATTTTTTATAGGCAAATGTTAGGCGCAACAAGTCAATAATGCTTAAAGATCATCATTGGATAATTTAATACTATATTATAATATTAACTAATTTGAATTAAAGAGCATATATGTAAAGACGACAAGGAATAATAAATGTTTAACTATTTTGTTTTTTGGTAAGCAATAAATGTTTAACTATATTGTGTATTAATCATACAACTACTGGTCTAATGCTTGATCATCTTGTATCTCCCACCTTTTCATAATTGCATTTCGGCAATTCCTACTTTATAAGAAGCTTATTTCTCCTGTAGTTAGGTTTTTAGTTCTTTCATAGTCAGTTCCAAGTTAGTATAAGTTAGGCTGTCCATATCTTCTGTTTAGCAAATTAATTGCTCACTTTATTATTATTCGCATGCATATCACTTATCTGTTCACGTGTCTTTATTTTATCTCAAAACTTGATCAATAACTAACATGTGCTTTATACTTTATCTAATCCAATCATTAATTAAAACTTGAAATTATAAGTTGCATATTAACACAAGTGATTGTTTTATTCAAAATATAAGGATTCCATAAATAGATTTTAGGTTTAAATTTGTATTTATTTTTTAAAATATAGTTGATTTCGGTTTTTCGGTCCCTACAAATTTTTTAGTTTGATTTTGATTTTTTTAAAATTTATTCAATTTTGATCCTTGTTTTAAATTTTGGTCTCTATAAATATTTAAAAATATGTGTTTACAATTATTAATCATTTTTTGTCATTAATAGACAAAAAAAAACCCCAAATTAATTGATCCCTCTAATTAAATTTTGCATTGGAAAATTGATCCCTGAATACTTAGATAAGTCTTTATCAATTTAAAATGTTGGATGAATTAGTCTCTCTAGAAAAAAATAGGAAACATAAGTCTCTCAATAATCATTAAAAAGGTCAAATTGATCTCTTTACAGCAAAATTAATTTGTTCAATGTTTGTAATTGACATAGACTTCTTTGACTTCTTTTTATGGGGCCAATTTGTTTGATTTTTTCTAAAAAGACTAATTTATCTGACATAAAATTTAAAAGGGATCAATTTGGAGATTTTGTTATCTAAATATTACCATTTAATAGTTGGAGTAATAAAATAGGACAAAAGTCAAACATTTTTTAAAAAATAGGGTAAAAAACCAAATTAAAAATTTTGTACAGACCATAATCAAAATTTACTATATTTATAAGGATTGAAAACATAATTAAACCTAAATTTTAAAACTACAAAAATAAGTAAAAAGGTAAAATACAATAACCATCTTTGGATTATGGCGAAATGACACTAACCCCAATTTCACATCAATATTGCACTCCAACCCATTTAAGTAACCATAACAGTTGAAAGTAATGAAATATTCTACTCTCCCATCCAAGTTCAACCTTTAAAAAACAACCATCATTTCACCTTACCAAATTCTCAAATCAAAAACCACCATCAACCACTCATCTTTTAGTTCAGTGTGAATTATAAAATTATTTTGGTGAGTGAGTGGAGTAGTTGAATGAAGTGAGTGGAATGGAGTTGGTGGAGTGTTTGAAGGTTTAGAGGGAGACTTGCCTATAAATAGAGCTCTCTCCTATGAGTTCATGCATCCCAATTCAAAGTGTGTGTATCCCACTCTATAGAGAGTAATCATATAGTATTGATAATTCTTTATGGAGTTATTTAGCTTCTAACTGATTGAAATTGCATGACTTGTCTTTCATTTTCCAAGTGAAATACTTAAAAATAGGAAGAATTGACTCATATTTGTTTTAGAACTTTTGTTGAAAAATTCGATGTCATAAATCAAGACTATTGGGATGAATTGCATAATTCAAATTAAATTTTCATTGAATGATTTTTGGTTGTAGAAGTTTGGAGCTTGAAGAGAATTCAAGTTGAAGCCAAGAGGAAGGAAGCAAAGCATGAAGAAAAAGCCATTGAATTGAAGTTTTTGCTAATTTTGGGTTGCAACCTACGGGCGCCTAAACATTAGATCAGTTTTGTAACAATTTTTTTTTTTTAGTAAATAATTACTTTATTTGAGATCCAACACTTTCATCTTGAAGATTGAAGACTTTGAAGCCCCATTTGTTGTCTCTTGGATAGTTTGTGTTTTGTTCATTGTTATGGATAGCTAAATTTGTAATAGGGGATCCTTTGAATCCCTTATGGATCTTGGATGTTTGTAATGTTGTTTATTTGAATGTTGCTTTCTATTCTTAATGCTTTATATGTTTGGCCACCATTTAAGTTGATTCTAACTAGACATCCTTGGTGTGGGTAATGCTTGTTCTTTTACACTTAATTGGCTCAATGGGATGGAAACATACCTATTGACCTTGCATAGTACTCAATGGGTTGATTTCACACTAACTGTTACACCTAATTAGACATAGGCTTTTAACTATAATTGACATGCTAACAAAATCAATTCCTCAATGTTCAATTAAGTAATTTGCATATCCAAAAGTAGAGGGTGAAAAAGGTCCCTAGGCCATTTAACCTTGGTTAACTCTAATTTGTCTTGCTCTTTAGAATTTCTTCGTAACTTCATTAACTCATTTTGGATGTAGTTACTGATAGCAGTTACTCTTAACTCACATTATACTACTTGTGCACTATATAGTATCTGTTATTTTTTTATAAAGAAATGTGTATTATCCTAGTATAAGAGTGTTATTGTTCTCTTCTTAGTAGGGAGAGGTGTAATTTTTTTTCCTACCACATAATGAAAATCTTTCATATTTTTCCCTTATCATTAGAGGGCTTTCCACGTAAATATTCTTTGTCATTTCCATATTTTTCTCAACTTTATTTTACTTGTGTTAATATGTTTTCATAACTCTAGTACTCAACAGTGGTATCAGCCATGGTTATAGTCCATATACTATTTATGGTCACTTCATACATATAGTTGTATACTTTTATAGTATTGTTAACGTATATTGGATTTGTTCCATATAGGGTATAAATCTATGATCCTGTTCACGTATGTGGTACTATTCACGATGAAAAAGTGAGAATTGGTCTAGTAGAGAAACAGTCCCGATAAACACCATGGAGGCAAAATTTGAGATTGAGAAGTTTAATGGGAATAATTTTTCCATGTGAAAATTAAAGATAAAAACAATCTTGAGGAAGGACAATTGCTTTCCAACAATTGAAGACAAACTTTTCAAAGTTACTAATGAAAAGTGGAAAGAGATGGATGATAATGTTGTTGCCAATCTGCATCTTGCAAGTGGCAGATTCAATATTGTCAAGTGTTGTAGAAAAGAAGACAGCAAATGAGATTTGGGATACTCTTCTGAAATTGTATGAGGTCAAGTCACTTCACAATAGAATATTTCTAAAGAGGAGACTATATACTATTTGGATGAGTGAGTCCATATCATGACGGACCACATCAACAATCTGAACACCTTATTCTCCAAACTTATAGTCAGATTATAAAATAGCAATAATGAACGTGTGAAGCTTCTACTTCAAAGTCTACCTAACTCATATAATCAACTCATCATCAACATCACAAATAATAATACTACCAACTATCTATCCTTTGATGATGTCACTAGTGCTATTCTTGAAGAAGAGTCCAGACGTAAGAATAAGAAAGATAGATTTGAGAGCTCAAAACAATCAAAGGCATTGTTGGTAATTAGAAGAAGATCAATGGAGCGTGACTCCAGTGGGAGTTATGGCTAGAGTAGATCAAAACCAAGAAAAGGAAGAACTTCAAATGCTACCATTGTGGCATGAAAAGGCACTTGAAGAAAGATTGTTGGAATAATAAGAAGAATACAAATAAAGCTATGGAAGCATCAACCTCTCAAGGATGTGTTGTGATTACCTCTAAGGATGGAGAAATCATGTGCACAAAGGCAGCAATTGGTTCTAGAGGTAGTAAACGGCTCATTGATTTTTGGATAATGGATTCAAGAGCAACATAGCACATGACTCCACACCGTGATTGGTTTTACAATTACGAACCTATCTCGAAAGGATCTGTGTTCATAGGATATGATCATGCCTTAGAAATTACTGTGTTGGTACTATCAAAATAAAAGTGTTTGATAGTTTCATTCAAACAATTCAAGGAGTGCGACACGTAAAGGGCTTGAAAAAGAATATATTGTCTATTGGGCAATTGGATGACCTCAGGTGCAAGACTTATACGAAGGTGGGATCTTAAAAGTTGTTAAAGGTGCTCTTGCTGATGAAAGAGAAAGATCGCTACAAATCTATACAAGTTTCAAGGTGATACGTTGTAGGCAGATGTGAGTTGCATAGCAAGCCAAGAAGAAATGACGATGATGTGGCACCACAAACTAGGCCACATGTCAGAACGTGGTTTGAAGATTCTTGTATAATGTAATATCATTCCTGGGCTCAAATTGGTGAACTTACCGTTTTGTGAGCATGTGTTATGAGCAAGCAACATAGATTCAAGTTTGGTAGATCAACTGCTCAGAGTAAGCACATTCTAGACTTGATTCATTCTAATGTGTGGGAGTCACCAGAATGTCTCTAGAAAGAGCAAAATGTTTTGTATCATTCATTGATGATTACTCCAGGAGATTGTGGGTTTACTCAATCAAGAAAAAGTCAAATGTGTTTTCAATATTCAAGGACTTCAAAGCAAGAGTAGAACTTGAATCAAGAAAAGGATCAACGTTTAAGGACAAACAATGGAGGAGAATATACAGACGGAGATTTTCTAGCATTTTGCAAGCATGAGGGTATTCAAAGACAATTCTTAGTTGCATACACACCTCAGCAAAATGGAGTAGCAGAGCGGATGAACAAGACTCTCCTAGAAAAAACAAGAACTATGCCGAGAACAGTAGGTTTAACCAAGTCTTTGGGTAAAGCAGGAAACCTGTTACGTGATTAATCAGTCACCATCAACCACGATTAAAGACATTAATGCAGATGTAGAATGGCAAGCCAATAGATTATTCTTCTCTATAAGTGTTTGTGTCACGACCCAACTTGGGAACATGAGGCACGTGAGGAATCTCATCACCATGTAAGCCTTCTGGGTGACGTGTCTCTCTAAATGCATATAATATATATAATATTATATTTAAAAGATGATTTTCTTCTAAATCAATATCCTTTTTTTTGTTCAAACATAATATATAATTTCATAAAACTAGAAATATCTAATATTCAATATTTGGAAACCCTTTTCTAATTTGTTCCGCAAATCTTCAAAATCATAAACAAATCCATCACATGATATTAAACTTAAATTTGATAGCTTGCTTAACCATTTGAAAACTGAATCATAACTACATGACTGCTCAAATACATAATCTAAACGAAATCAAGAATTTCAAATCTAAACTTAAATCTTACAACACATATAGGAAGTTACTTAAACTTTAAAAATAAATACAGTCTCAAAATACATGCGTGACTCGAATCCTGCCTACAAAACTCCTGGAGTACTCCTACAACTAACAAAAGCTTAAACTAAGCTTTACAACAATGTAAAGCTCACCAAAAGATAATTGCAACTCCTGAAATAATCGAACGACTTTTGTACCTTCAACTGTGAGAGGAAGGGAGAGGTTGAGTCAACAGACTCAAGTGAGTGAGCTTTCACCCATCACCCACATGGGACAACCAAAGATTTTATACATAATGCAATATACATGCAACAATATAAACCAATTGATATGTACATGCATAGATAGGTAGGACAACACTTTTCATTCCACAATTTCATAAACAAGCATTTTTAAATTCATAATCAAACATGAAATCATTTAACTGAAAATGAAGTGAGCTTGGGAAAAATAGTATTTACTAAGCTGAATAAATACATATAAATAACTAAAGCTGTAAAGTCCTGAAGTCCCTATTGGATAAGCTAAGGGTAGCTAACTAGGTCCTATTTCTGAACCTAAGGGCGATATTGTCTTCTGTTGGACAACTTGGTACCAAGGTTAACGATCTCAACAGGTAACTAACTGTCCTTTCTTGTTTTCTACCGTCTAAACTAGTTTGACCAAAAAAGAAATCTATAGCTGAAAAATGAGTATTTTGTCCCTGGCGAAGCAAAACCCCTAAATTATTAGTACTCTAAGAGTTATGGACTCAAACAATTCTAACAATCTAACTTTAGTATAATTGTGGAGTGAAAATCATGCCCAAGGGATTACCCTATGTAGACATTCTGATTTCAAGTCCATAAAATATGTATCTGAAGCTGCTATGAATCATACTGAATTCTACCTCTTGGTACCTTAAAATTGAAATTCTAAATTTTATATCTTAAGCAAACATATTTTATATACTTGATAATTCTAAATCATAGCTTTAAGATATTGGGGTTCATAATCATAATAGTGAATTTCTTTTCTCTAAAACTCTGTTCCATAATCTACTTTAAGCTTAAAACTCTTTCATATAAATTTTATAATAATTATTCAACTTAACGTTCTAAAAGCTTTTCGAAATCCAAAATCTGAAGTATACACGTAATGATATCATAACTCTTAAAACATATTTGTTAAAATAGCAACTGGATAAAATCACATATTCTTCCAACAATCATTTCATTAGCATATAAAACATTTTAAGATCACACAACATAGCAATCATGGTCCCATGCGTTTTCTAAAATTCATTCTTTCATGTTATCATCATAAATCATAATTTTTCTAGCGTGTCATAATCATGTAAAATCATATTCTATACTTTTTCTTGTTTCAAATTCTATGCTTAACAATTATCATGCAAGAAACATATTTATAATGATGAAACTAAGGCTATGGGGTCAAACTCACTCACCGTTTGAAGCCAGGAGTATGTGGGCACCACCAACTTGACGTAAAGAGCTTGGAATGGCACCAACAACTACCATAAAGCAACCATAACTCTAGATTAAACTCTAATAATCTCTAGGTAACTCTAATCAAACTCTAACAATATTGGGGAGCACCCTCACTTGACAATAATGAGAGAAATAACCAAATTTAATCTAAGATTATGAAGGAATGGAAGGAAAGAGACTAAAATCTAACAACATGAACATACCTTGATGATTTGGGGAGCGGATTGGAGAGAATTTGAGAGAAGGGGATGAAAAATGGGGAAAGGGTTTCCGCTTCGCGAAAATGGGGAGAAAGAGAGTGGGGAAGACTTTTATAGAATGGAAGAGTTTCAGCAAGTGAAATGACACCGTTTTGCACTATTCACACTCCAACCGCTATAACGGTCTGACCGCCAGAGGTCCGCGCATCACCCCCCACTGTGCACTTATGACCGCTATGGTCCAGAACCACCGCACCACATGAAAACGCCCTCTGGGGACCGCTATAGTGGTCTAAATGCTATAGCGGTCTCCAGACCACTAAACACATGAAAACCTATCCTGTGATTGCTATAGTGGTCCAGGACTGCCAGTGGCAGCAACCCCATATCAGGAGGTTTCTGTCATTTGGCATTCAGGTTACCTTAATACTCACTTATTTACATTTCTTACTCTTAATTTAATCATTTATTCTTTTTCCCATTAACTTTAAAACATTTATTCTTTTTCCCATTAACTTTAAAACATAAATGTAAATAAGGAAATACCCCCATTTGGATTCAAATAAAATATCAAAAAAATCAAAACCCCAACCATTCAAAATCCAAATTTTGGGTTTTAGTTAAAATCCAAAATTTTTGAAATTTTGTAAACTTGATGGCTCAAAACGAAACATTTAAAGGTCTCATAAAATCCATTAAAAATCATTTTTCAACTCATTTTCCCTCTAGGAACAATTACCGGACTTTTGATCCCAAGAATGTCACTCTAACATATAGCCCTCCAAGAAGGTGTAGGGTCCAGAACTTAGAACTCCAAGCCCGTGGGTCTCTGGGACCCTGAGACCACACAGAATTTATCTACTGACACGTATGCACTGGGTATTATAGTTTGAATGTCCTACATATGTGATGTTCAACTCCTAAGAAGAAAAAAGTTGGACCCAAAGTCCAAAAATGTATATTCTTGGGTTATGCTACGTGTAAATAGGTATCGCTCTTGTGAATCCCACTGCCCACAAGGTTATTGTTAGTAGGAATGTTATATTTGCAGAAAATGAATTGCAAAGTGAAAAGAGAAATGACAACACTGTTAATGAGACAACTATGATTCAATAGATGAGAAAAGTGAAGAAAAAGATCCTAAAACAGAGTCAAAGCATGATGAATAAGTACTAGAAGTAGCTAATGATATAGAAATTAGGTGATCAACACACCAGACATAACCACCGTCATGGCATTCAAACTATGTTATGGCAAACCACGATGCATTTTGTCTTCTAACAGAAGAAGGAGAGCCATCAACTTTCAAAGAGGCTTTGAGTAGTTCAGATGGTTCTTTGTGGATGGCAGCAATGTAAGAAGAAATGGAAGCCTTCCATAGGAACAAGACATGGGAACTTGTTGTACTTCCAAAAGATCAAAAAGCCATTGGAAACAAATGGGTCTATAAGATCAAATGAGATGGCAATGATCAAGTAGAATGATACTGTGCAAGACCGGTGGTAAAAGGATTTGCTCAGAAGAAAGGTATCAATTTCAATGAGATATTTTCTTCAGTCATTAGACTTACCACTATCAAAGTAGTGTTAGTGTGTGCTATATTTTACTTACATCTTGAACAATTAGATGTGAAAACTACTTTTCTTCATGGAGAACTTGAAAAAGAGATATATATGCTTCAACCAAAAGGCTTTGAGAAACAAGGAAAAAAAGACTTGGTTTGTAGGTTGACCAAAACACTATACGGTTAAAGCAAGTACCAAGGTGTTAGTACAAGAGATTTGATTCCTTCATAATTCGTCGATACAATAGATTGAGACCATTGTACATACTATAAGATGTTTGATGATAATATTTTATCATTGTATTGTTGTACGTGGATGACATGTTGGTGGTAGGCCCCAACAAAGATCAAATCCAGGAATTAAAGGCACAGTTAGCTAGGGAGTTTGATATAAAGGACTTGGGACCTACAAACAAAATTTTTGTGATGCAAATTCACCGAGAAAAATGACAGGAAAATCTGGCTTTTTCAAAAGAATTATTTGAAGAAAATCTTGCGGCTCTTTAACATGTAAGATTGTAAGCCAGTTTTAACTCTACTTCCTGGAAATTACAAATTATCCTCAGGTATGTGTCCTAGCAGGAAACAGAGGGATGGTGATGTCTCAAGTATCGTATGCATCAGTGGTGGAAAGTCTTATGTGTGCCATGATTTGTGCTAGGCCAGATATTGTTCAAGCAATTGGAGTGGTCAGATCGGTTTATAGCAAATCCAGGAAAGAGCATTGGAGTACTGAAGAGGATCTTGAGATACATTAAAGGAACCTCGTGCTGCACTATGTTTTGGTGGATCAGAGTTCATTGTTAAAGGATATATTGATTCAGATTTTAGGGTAATTTTGATAAAAGGAAATCTACTACTAGCTATGTGTTCACACTTGCAAGTGGAGCTATGAGCTGGTTATCCAAGTTACAAATTGTTGTAGCTCTGTACTGCAGAAGTTGAATATATGACAGCTACACAAGCTTGCAAGGAAGCTATTTGGATTCAAAGATTAATGGAGGAACTCGGGCACAAACAATCAAAGATTACTATGTATTGTGAGCGAGTGGCTTGCACATTACAAGGAATCCAACTTTTCATTCTAGGACAAAGCATATAGGTGTTCAATATCATTTTGTTCGAGAAGTAATAGAAGAAGAGAATGTGGACATGCAGAATATTCACACGAAAGATAACCTAGTAGATGTCATGACAAAATCGATCAGGATTGACAAGTTTAAATGGAGTAGATTTTCCTATGGCCTATTAGAAACGTAGACGCAGAGAACTAGCAAGATGAGAAAAGGTTTTGAAATCTCACCAAAAGTGACTTTAAGTGGAAGACTATGAATTATAAAATCATTTTGGTGAGTGAGTGGAGTAGTTGAATGGAGTGAATGGAGTAGTCGAATGAAGTGAATGGAATAGAGTTGGTGCAGTGGTTGAGATGGAGTAGTTGGTGGAGTGTTTGAAGGTTTAGAGGGGAGACTTGCCTATAAATAGAGCTCTCCCCATGAGTTCATGCATCTCAATTCAAAGTGTGTATATCTCACTCTAAGAAAGTAATCATATAGTGTCTTCTGAAAGTTTCTCTTATTTTTATAAAGATGGGTGTATTCTCCAAGTGTAAGAGATGGTGTTATTGTTCTCTTCTTATAGTAGAGAGATGTGTAATTTTTTTTCTACCATATAGTGAAAATCTTTCTTGGTATTTCCTGAGCTTTTCCTTCATCATTAGAGGGCTTTCCAAATAAATATTCTATGTCACTTCCATCTTTTCTCAACTCTATTTTAGTTGTGTTAATCTATTTCCATAACTCTAATACTCGACATTCAGGAATCCGAATCCCCTCCCTCTCTCTCCCTCTCGAGATAAATTGTAGCTGAGGCTTAAATCATATCACTGGACAAAGGCTCAAAGCAATTCTCAAGTTACCTATCTATTTCTAATGTGTTTTGTGGCTCTCCAAAAGTATATAAGTCCCAACATCTTAGGTTTGGTAATAACAACGGGTGGACTAAGAAAGATATGAGAATCACAGCCAAGGGCATCTACTGGATTGGAAGCTCTTTGTTTCGTGGCCAAATATTAAAAACCAACATAGAAAATTTTGCTAGGAATTTATTTAAAGGAGCGAGTCCGACTAAAATGAATATAGTTATGCTGAAAATGTATTGATCAAAGGCATATATGGGCATTGAGAATTAACGTTGTTGATGATAGTGAAAAGGAGAATGAGATTCATGGACACAGACATGAGTTTGGATAAGGCGACTTGAATCTTGGGGCTTCAATAATGAGCGTGGTTTAATTTTAGGAGATATCTTAGACTTAATCATGGTTAGCTCAAGTTAATTTATCACTACAAAATTAGTCTCAAGTTGCTTTAATGGGTTGAAGTTTAACATTAAAAAGAGCATAAGGTTTGATGTCATTTTGATAAGTCTCAAGGAAGGTTTATGTATTTTACTCTAAATAAAACTACACAATATATACAAAGAAGGTACTAACATGTAACATGCAGATTGCCGAAAAAATATTAGATATAGTGCTTATTATTGTTTGGGGGTTTCAAGTTTCTATTTATAGTTAAATACAATCATAAAATCATCAAAAAGTTTAAAACAAGGTAAGTACAGTTAGTTTAACGCAGTTATTATATCTTAGACATAAAAAATAAAATACCAAGGTAGGAGTTATTACTGTATACATATATAGTGGTATGGCAAACTTGAGGCCCGTGGAAGCACGACCTACTGCCTAAAATGTTTGAACAGGAATTGGGCTCCGTGATGCTCCATGCTAGCTAGTTCATGCACTCCAAAGATAAGGAGGGTTCATGTAAAAAGAAACTGGACTTTTTGGAAGAGACTATGGACTTAACACGAAGCGTATTTTGGGTCCCAAGAAAACAGTCTTCATACGAAATGAAATTAGGTGATCTATTAGGGGAGCGGATCCCGGGCTTAGCTAAAAGGCCACCATTTCTTATTCTTTCCTTTTTCTTTTTGTTAATAAGGCGACAAATTTTCTCATCTATGAGTCATACCATCACCATGATTTCTGAACCAAAAAGTTAATAATACAAAAAAAAAAAAAAACACAATGATGGTTCTATCAGAACAAAAAACTTTATATAAAGGTCATAATATGTTTTTGTTCTAATAAAAAAAATAATATGTTTTTGTTTGTGAAAAATAACTTAATTTTGATTTTAGTTTCTGAACACCTTTTTTCGGTCCAGCTATGTCATAGTTTTGCTGCACAAGACATATCACAGCCATCCAAAATAAAGGATGCATTTGTTTAAGCTTTTTAAAAAAGTGATCATAAAACATAAATTTTACATATAATTAAAAAATTTGAAAATTAATTTTTATTTATAAGATTCTCTTTTTAGTTTTTACAAAATAATTAAAAACTAATTTTTTTAGATTCTGATTATTTTTATAAAATTATCTAAATACAGAAAGTAGTGTGTAAAAAAATGATTTTGCCCATCCAAACACCACCCTAATTGTTGGAACACGGATAATTGCATCTGGAAAATGAAATCATGATAATAATAGTATGCATATGTGGCGGGAATAAAGTATTATAAACTAAAATTAAGTGAACTATCCTCTTCGGTGGAGGTTGCCGAATTATACCTCTTTCAGAAAATCCAATCAGACGTTATCAATCAATTAATTTTTGGACTTTAGACAAGTGTTAAAATTAAATTGTATTTATAGTTAGTTAAGACCCTGAAACATCTAGTCTAGATTCAATTTCTAACCATGTCTAAAAAGAATCTTATAATCAGAGATAAAATTTATATTTGTGATCTGGACCCCTCATCAGGGGAATTAGTCATTATTTCTTATGGTAAATACCCTAGCTACACCCAAAAAAAATTAAATTGCCTTTGTTATATATGGTTTGGTTTTGTACAGATTTTTTTATGTACTTTTTGATTTACTTTTTAAGTGGTCACTGATGGTGGCGGCCTCATGGGTTATAGACTTGTAGCCTAGTAGCCTAGTATACAATGTGAAACACAATCTCGGTGCACAATTGTCGTGGGTGATTTATAACCCACTCATGATATATTCATGTTATACTCATTTGTCCAACTTTTCTACCCTTTAATGATATATAATAGCATCTAGCACTTGTTTTTTAATATATACATTTTGATGTTATCATGTGAAAATATGCACGAACAACACATTTTTAAAAAATGATATATTGCATATATTTTTCTTTAATTACAAGAGAAGGCTTTTGAAGTAATAAAGTATTTTAAGAAAGCACAAGGGTGTGTTTAAGAGAGACAGAAAAATTAGGCATATTTTTAAGAAGACGGGGGAATATGAATGGATACGAAGCAGGATATATAGCTGTCGACAAAAATTTGAATGATATGCAATGGAAAGAAGGCATCTTTAATTAAGGGCGCCCATGTGTAGTAGTTGCATAAGTGCTATTGGTTCCTTTCACTTGTCTAATGGCTTCCCCAGCTATTTGCAAATCAATGTTCGCTTTCTTAGATCCTGTTGCTTATTTTGGGGACCTTATTGATGCTATACCATTTATTTTATTAGTGTGTACGTATGTGCATTTACTCTCTAGGGAATAATAGTCATTGTTAATTCAGATTGTGAGCTCCAGCTAATTCCTCTTCTCCAGTCATTTGTAGGAAAGTGAGCAACTTGTACGTGCTTTGGTTTCCCCTGAATGCCTGAGTTTTGAATTAGAATATTACTAAGGTGAAGTATTGATTAATTTGTTTATACATAATATTTGAGTGTAATTTTGTTTTAAGCATTTTTTATTCTAAAAAATTTTAAGATATATATTTTTTCACTTCCCCAGCCCATTTTCCTTTCCTTTTGAAGAAACAAAAAGCATATAAATAATTTTACCTTTTAGTAATCAATACAATGCTATAAAACCATAATTGCAAGTGGGATCAACACTTTCACCCTTTTTCATTAAACTAATGATGACATTCAATAACATCAAAATTAGCACCATAGACGCCCTTTTCAACTCAGAGCCTAATCATAGCCTGAGCAATTAATTCATGCTTCTCCAACCCATTCATGCTTGTCTACTGATATTAGGGTCGGTAAAACGGGCTGGATTTGTTGGATTAATTCGTTAACCTGCTATTTTTTAATGGGATAAATTGATATTTTTAACCCAAATAATTATAGTTGGTAAATTATAATATCTTGTTTTATGGCTAATCTGTGACCAAGTGGGATGGGTTGATGAAATAGTTAAAAAAATAAAAATATAACAAAAAATAGGTTAACCCATCAACTCATTATTTTTTAACATAGCATTGACACTTTTAACTTAAATAATTAAAGCGAGTCAACTCATTTCATCCCATTTTACGACAAATTCACTCACGACAGGCAGGTCGTTTACCACCCCTAATGGATATGAACAAACTCGCATAGAGTTCTTTCCCTTTGTTTCGTTTGTTTTATCAATCAATCATGACATTTTTTTCTTAATATGAATGCATGCTTTAAAATTTTAAATTACTTATTATAATGAAAATATATACAATGATTTGATTGGTGAAATGGACAAAATAAAGATGAAAAACTTGACGTAAGTTTTGTTGTATTCCATAGCAAGAATTTCATCAAAACTAGACCCATGACCCCTCTGCTCACAATCTTTAGGCATGGCTTGACTTCGTGCCCTACTGGTGGCCACACATCTTTAATCTAACTTCGACAACTGACTCTTGCGCTTTTCCTTTTCTCTGATTCCATAATTATAGGATTTCTGTTGATTAAAACCGCTAAGTCCCAGTTTTATCTGCATAAGACACGGTTCAAGGCTCTTACAAGTGAGAACGGTTATTGATATGGATTAAACTAATTAACAACCTCTGTAGTGTAGTCTAAGGATTGTCAACATCAACTACGTTCAATAATGTGTGTACATAACTATATTGGTGACGCGAACACAGTTTCTCCATGTCATAGTAATAATATTATTATATATAGTCCCTCTTGATTGCTTCACGCATGAGGTAACATAACAATTGTAGCTTAAACGGATCAATTTCAGCCACAATATGCAGGTGTGTCCCAACTTGCAACAAACATGAGAGTCATAATTCAAGTAGAGTATCTTTGTGTCATGATGTAGATCGCAGGTCAATGTCGTCGACACATATACATATTCTAGCTTGTAGCCGCCCAAATTTATGTTCTTGGTGCAATTTCTAAGAAGTACACTCTGAGAATTGGAGATTGATCGATCACTATTTTTTGTTTGTTGTGATCCCATTTAATGTGTTACCCGAAAAAAGTCAAGCGATAATGGAGAAAAAAGAGACAGCAAATTGATATTGATGAAGTCAACTCAAACCCTGCTATTATTGTAGAAGCCCGAGCACGACTTTACACCGTTTATACACCTCATGTATCATATATAGTTGTCGTTGATTAATTTATATATACCAGAGTCTACAAACAAATAATTAAGAATAGAAAACTTTGGATGCATGATGAAAATGTTTGTGTAAGTGAAGTGCGAAACAATTGTTTGTGAACCATATTAGCAAGTGTTTTATTATTTGGAAATAATTTTTAACAATGATGAGAAGTGAAGTTAGATTCCTTATAATTTAGTAATTGATGACCAGCATATAGAAGAAGTTATAGGATAGATACATTCTTTAGAACAAAGAATAGCAAATTAGTATTATTTTTGTGTATGTCGATAGTCACAGAGTGTGTGTGGACTTGTCTAAACGATCATGTATTGAGTGGAGTTCAATTGTTTTTATAATGAAAGAGACTTACAATATGATGAAATGTCGATAGATTGTGAAAAGCTTGTAGGGGCATGATATATAACGCTTTAATTTGGAGATATATGAGTAAACTCTTAATTAATCAATTGACATTTGCTGTGAATAAGGCGAGTCATTTATAGGGTGAACTGGAGAGACCAAAAAGTGGCAACATCGATGATCTTTCCTTCTCTTCACACCCATGACCATGAATGACTTAAGCTAATGAAACTCTTAGCTGATTGCTAGCTCACTGTTGATTTTCTTAGTCATAAATCTATTTATACTGATCGTAGTGACTACTTTTTTACTTTTTTTACTCACATAACATATCAAAAATAAACTCATGAAGTTAATGTGTTGACAAATGTTTTTCAAATAGTGTATTAGTTATTTATTAATCTACAGAAGTTATATATGTTAAATCAATGAAAGAATTTCTTGAATGAGTAGATTTAAAAGAAGGGCTTATCTAAATAGCATTGATTAAGGAATGAAAAAGTAAAATTTTGTGTTAGAAAAATAAGAATTTATGTTTTCAAATGTATTAGGTCCACTATAAACTTTTGAAATTTTTTTTTTGGGTATTTTAACCATTGGTTAGAAAAAAAAAACTTAAAAGAATTCAATTAATTAAACCAATTGAATGGTTAATTGACTATATCTAAAAACAAGCAAACCAAGGAACTAACAAAAGAGTGGACAACAATGTGCCTGTCTGTGTCTTACTATTCGAGAGTTATCAAATTACTGTTTGAGAGAAGTGACAACAACTTCATTACCCGTAAAAGTGCATCGTGGAAAGTCCACTTTTTCTTTTTGCGATTAGACAAATGCAAATCAATAACAAGTTGAATAAAGGTGTTAAAGAGTCGAAATAGCCCGTTCAATAAGATATTTCACTTCAATTACATTTTATTTCAAAGATCAATTGTGTTATCATTTATATTTATATTATATTTTACACCATATTTTACATTTTTCCTTTTTGGTATTAAACCAAGAAAAATATATTAAACCAAGAAAAATACACATCCCAATACACTCATCCTGAAGCCCTATTGTCTTAATAATAATAATAATAATAATAATAATAAGTTTTAGGGTTTATGTATTGATATAGGTGTAGAAATAACCAACAAGTCCTTTTAAAGTTTTATTGTTTTAAAATATTAAGTACGTAAATTATAAAAACTTAAAATAATACCATGCATGTAATATCTTTACATCGATATAATCTTTTTAAAATATATTAATTATGAATACTTTTAAAATTGTATAACATATATAGTCATATATATATATTGCTTAAATTGTTAGTGTGTGGGCCATAACTAAGCTAAGCTATAACTGAATGTATATAAAAATTAGTCAAACAGAAATATCAAGTCAAGATGGGGATAAATTAAATCCATCCTTCTTTAGCACCACAAAAAAAAAAAAAATCCATCCTTGCTTTTTTGGTCCAACAATTGAATCCATCCTTATACGACCTGTGAGCATAATTAGACATCACAAGGGAGAGGAAATGAAAGAGATTCAACGTTTTAAGGGAAAGAGTAACGTGAGCCCTGGGCGAGACAGTATGCTAGAATGAAATTGCACCATGAAAAATGGATTGGTGGGGCCGAAACCCAGCTAATAAATCACAATGCATGGACTCATCGATTCAGGAAACGCAGCCATTAGGTACGGCAGTTGACCCAAAAATGGAAAACACCGGTTCTCCACGGCATCATTGAACGGTATATAAATGATAGGTTTAATAGGAGTAGTGCATTGGATTAATTAGTTACTCTTGATGTAATAATAATCTGTTAATAATAGTTTGTTATGTTTGTTATATAGATAAAGTTTGTTAGATCTCCTTCAGCTGTATGATCATGTATATAAGCTAAAGGTTGTACTAAGTTAACAATTCATTCAATATACAATATTATTCAGTTTCACACTATCAAACTCTTGTTCTCTCAGTGTATCATCTTGGGGCCTGATACCTTTATGGTATTAGAGCTCTCCTTGAACCTAGAGCTCACTAACCTTCCGCACGCATCAACAATGGCTTCCACAGGAAGCTCAGAAGACATTCGCAAATCCCTTGGTTATACGCTAAATGAAGACAACTAGGTGACATGGAGGCATCAAACAATGTTCACAATCAAAGCCTATAAGCTGAAAGATCACCTCAACAAGGAAAAGATTCCTCAAAGATTCACCTCCCAAGAAGATCAAGATCTAGGAAGAGAAACACCAGGATACATGCAATGGGAACTACAAGACAATCATCGACAGCATGGTTATTGGCTTCAATGGAAAGTGTTTTCACAAATAGAATGGTTGGCTATGATTTTGCATATCAGATATGGAGCAAGATCGAAACTTACTTTGCATCCAAGACCAAAGCACGTGTAAGGCTAAACTTCAATTGAAATCAATCAAGAAACAAAATGACAATGTAGAGGGATTCTTGTTGAAGATCAAGAAGTGCTCCATGTACATGACGGGAAGCACGGTGCTATTTCCACTCCCGAACGTTGTGGGTGTTTACGCCATCTTTTCCCCTCTCTAGGTGAGTGGGTTTATATCTTATGATCATTATGTTGGTCATTAGAGTTAATTTCCTTAAATTATACATGTTTACATGATTTTAGAGAATATTTCTAGAGATTAGAGATTATGATTAGTTTACTATATTTATAAAAGAAAAAGATAAACTTTCAAAAGAGCATGAACTACCTATTTTAATGCAAACTCATGGGACCATTATTGCTAAATGATTTATTAAAGAGTTAGAGTATGATTATGACTTCAGTTAGAGATTTTAGAAATATCCATGATGATTTCAAAAGTAGAGTATTTATGTATTATAGAGTTTTATACCCAAAGTAAAGTTTTAGAAAATAATATGATTTCATGGTTTAGAGATTTGACGGTAGTCATAGAGAAATAGTCAGTGAGTTACCCTTATACCCAATCGTTAACATTGGTACCAAGTTATCCCGAGAGGACAATCTCATAGAGCGCAGACCTGGAACTTAGTTAGGTGTCCAATTTAGATCCTAAGGGATCATTGAGAGAATTCTTTATGACATGGTTGACATGCAAAACCAGAGTATTTATATTTTGTTGTGCAAGGCATAACCAGGAAGTCCCGTTTCTCTAGTAGAGTACTATATTTATGTTTTCCAGAGATTATTGATTTAAGAACTATTATGTACATGTAATGAAATAATTTCAAGAAATTGCATTAACGGTTTTGATGGATATATATGTATGATTATTTGTTCTTTTGGTTGTGCCATGAGAGGGTTATGGGTGAGGGCCTGTTACTGAGTTTTAGATGAAACTCACCCTTTTTCCCTTTTCATTACAGATACGCGCTGCAAGGTCCTTCTCATCCACCTCCTCCCCAGGAGAGAGTTCTGGTTGGTGAGCTTCACTTTGGAGTGAAGTACTCTTTTTGCATTTTGATTAGAGATAGAGTGCTCCAGTGTACATGACAAGGGCCCAGACCATAGAGATAGAGTGCATTGATTTATCATGATTATTTTGTATTTACATGATTCTAGTTTTCATGTATATCTTGTATAGAGAGCAACTCATATATTTTGAGTTAGAGATATGTTTAGAGATTGAAAAATGTTTAGTTTTCAAACTTTAGAGATTTATGCTAGAGTTGATTATGATATGTTTTTTTTATGATGATTATATTTTCAAATAGCCAAAGGTTTATTAGAGATGGAAATAATGTTTTATATATAGATTTAATATTAAAATATGCATATAGAGATACTCAGAGGTCATGAGGCTTACGTGGGAATGAGGATTCCTCACGGTCCCACGTGCCCAAGTTAGGTCGTGACAGGAGCAAACTCCTTAGCACTGTTGGTTCTCCTTTATCAACAGAAGATCATGTGGAGGTAATTCTTGATGGTCTGAATGAAGATTGTAGCTCCATGATAACCAATGTGCTCTCTCACACTGATCCCTTCTCCATGGAAGAGCTTGAAGCTCTACTAATGGCATAAGAAGAATTAATTGAAAGATTCAAAAAGGATGCAACTATAGTTCAAGCTAATATAGCTCAAATTGCACAAAACTCCCTGGAGGTTACAACTCACAAAGAAGAGGATACTTCAATAGAAGAGGAAGTCGTGGAGGGAGAATAGAGGAAGAAGATCCTTTTGGCAAAATTCAAACAGGCCTCAATGCCAGCTATGTGGCAAGATTGGCCATGTGGCATGGGACTGCTTCCAGATTTGACCAAGGGTTTCAACAACCCAATCGCCCCCAAGGCATCACCTAGACCACCACCAGCCTCTTCCACAATCCAAGAACTTACTTTGCCTCCACACCCTCACTATTAGGTTCAAATTCAACATGGTACCCGGATTCAGGTTCCAGTCATCACCTACTTATGAGCACACAAATCTTCTCACCATCTCTGAATTTGAAGGACCTGAGCAAGTTCAACTCGGAAATGGTAAAAGTATTCCTATTAAAATCATTGGCAAGTCTCATTGCATTCTCCTAACACTCATAAAATTTTTTGTCCAAACCAATTGCTTTATGTTCCTAGAATTTCCAAGAACTTGCTTTTAGTTTCTAAATTTGCTAGAGATAATTGTGCATATTTTGAATTTTGGCCTTATCATTGCTCTGTGAAATCTTAGGTGAACAAGGGAGTGCTTCTTCAAGGCACCCTTAAGAATGGCCTTTATCAGTTTCATAATGTCCAAGTTCCAAAAAGAAAATTTTTTGCCTTTGTCTCTAATGTTTCTGATTGTAACAAATTGTTGTGGCATAGGCGATTAGGCCATCCAGCACATAAAACTCTATCAGGTTATGAAACATTGTAATATACTTATTGCTTATAATAAAACTGATTTTTTGACTCTGTTTGTAATGCTTGTTGTGTTGCCAAGTCTTATCAACAACCTTTCCCTACACTTAATCACACATATAATACACCTTTAGAGCTAGTGTTCTCTAATGTGTGGGAGCCTCTCAATGAATTCTTCTTCTGGTTTTCAATACTATGTTTCTTATTGATGCTTACTCAAAGTATACTTGCATATACTTATTAGTAAATAAGTCACAATTCTTTAATGCCTTTGTTCCATACAAAATTTATATTGAAAATCAAACTGGCCACATTATCAAAGCCTTGCAAACTGACCATGGAGGAGAATACTTATCCTCTTCATTCAAACACTATTTTTCCACCCATGGCATTCACCATAGGCTTAGTTGTCCCTACACCCATCAGCAAAAAAATCAAAGAAATTGGTCTCTCTCTTTTGGTCACTGCCTCTATTCCCTTGACATTCTAGGATGAGGCCTTTATATCAGCCACTTAACTTATTAATCGATTACCATCCCCTAATACTCATAATCTTTCACCCTTTGAACTCCTTTTTCACAAACAACCAACCTAGTCCCACCTAAAGGTCTTTGAATGTGCTTGCTACCATCATCTTCCTCACCTTAACAAACATAAATTTGCTTACATATCTCAACTTTGTGTCTTTCTTTGCTACTCCCCAAATCACAAAGGCTATAAGTGCTTGTCACATTAGGAAAAATTGACATAGTTAGAAATGTTATGTTTAATGAGAATCACTTTCCTTATCCTGCCATGTTTTCTAACTCTAACATCAATCATACTCACCCTTCACATCTTATGTCATCCATGCCAAGCATACCACTTCTATCACCTAGCATTCCCATGCATATGCATATTGCAAATATTATTGATGCTCCCAGGACCAACACTACTTTACTTCCTACAGGACTAGCCCTTCCTTGCCATAATATTGCTGCTCCTCCCTCCTATGGTACCACAAGCATAAACATTCAGCTTGACCGCTGTCCAGGTTCTACCCAAATCCAGCCTCTTTTTGAGTGCTACCCACAAATTGTTCCCAACAAATGACCATGAGATGACAACTTGGGCCAAGGCTGGTATTGCTAAGCCTAAGTCCTATCCGGCCGCCCTCACTCCCTTAGATCTCACTTAAACTAAACCAAAAATAGTGGCTCAAGCTTTAACCTCCCCACATTGGTTATAAGCAATGAAAGAGGAGTTCCAAGCCCTTCAAACTAACCACACTTAGACTTTGGTCACTCCCCCATATACTATCAAACCCATTGGCTGGAAATGGGTCTAGAATCAAAAGAAATCCGATGGCTCAATGCACAAATATAAAGCTCGACTAGTGGCTAAGGGCTTCCATCAACGAGAAGGCCTGGACTTTTCTAATATTTTCAGTCCTGTTGTCAAACCTTCTACTGCGAGATTGGTCCTTTCCATTTCCTTATCTAAGGGCTTGGAAGTCAGACTTGACTTCAACAATACTTTCCTTAATGGAGATCTTCAAGAGGATGTATTCATGGTTCAGCCTTAAGGGTTTGTGCAGCAACCCTTCACCCAAGTTTGCAAACTTACCAAAGCTTTCTATGGGCTCAAGCAAGCCCTTAGAGCCTAGTTTCACAAGCTAAGCTCCACTTTTATGCAATTTGGCTTTCATCATGCCAAGGCTGACACCTCCTTATTTATTAGAATTACTGCCATCTCCGTCACTTACATCTTGGTATATGTTGATGATATTCTGACCACTGGATCCAATCTAGCAGAAATATCTCAGCTCATCACTCAGCTAAATACCACCTTTGCTCTCAAAGATCTGGAGACATGAACTTCTTCCTTAGCATTTAGGTTCAAAAGTTCACATCTGGTACAGTTCACCTTTCTAGAACTAAATATGTTAAAGACATTCTCACCAAAGGTAGGATGTTTAGTGCCAAGCCCATGCCAACTCCAATGACCTCTAGTTTGAAGCTTTCAGCCCATGGTGGCTCCCCATTTCATGATCCTTCTCTATATAGGACTGTGGTAGGTGTCCTGCAGGATGCCACGATCACAAGGCCCGATATTTCCTTTGGAGTTAATAAAGTCATCCAATTCATGCATTGCCCCACGATGATCACCGGAAATTTGTCAAATGGATCCTGAGGTATAGCTGACACCTTTCATCATGGACTCACGTTTCAACCTTGCAATGAATTCAGGTTGCTAGCCTTCTGATTCAGACTTGGGGTCTGATGTAGATGATCATTAGTCTACCTCTGGTTTCTGCATTTACCTGGAAGCAATCTTATTTCTTGGTCAAGTAAGAAGCAAGTGTGTCTCGATCAAGCACGGAAGTGAATTTCGAAGCCTAGCTACCACTATTACAGAACTCACTACCTTGCTGGAGGAGCTGCATATTCCACTTACTAATCCTTCAACTATCTTTTGTGACAACATCAATGTTGTTCAACTAGCTGCTAATCCTATTCTCCATCACAGAACAAAGCACTTTGAGATTGACCTCTATTTTGTTCGTGACAAGATTGTTCAGAAGAAATTATTTGTCTCTCACGTACCAGCTTAAGATCAAATTGCTTATATTCTCACTAAATCTCTCTGCACCTTTGTTCTCCAAATTCAAAACCAAACTGAGGGTGTTGCCTGCTCCACCATGAGTTTGCGGGGATAATAGGAGTGGTGCATTGGATTAGTTAGTTACTCTTGATGTAATAACATTCTGTTAATAATAGTTTGTTATGTTTGTTATATAGATAAAGTTTGTTAGATCTCCTTCAGCTATATGATCATGTATATAAGCTAAAGGTTGTACTCAGTTAACAATTCATTCAATACACAATATTATTCAGTTTCACACTATCAAACTCATGTTCTCTTAGTGTATCATCTTGGGGCCTGATACCTTTAAGGTTAAGTTTGACCAGAAAAAAAAAGAGATTTTTTGCATGGATACAATTTTAATAATTCATATTTAATTCACATACACTCATATTAAAAATGGGTTCTACTAATTTTATTCAAAATATAATCACTTATTTATGGTTTCTTCCAACTTTTATATATGTATCTAAATTTGACATGTTAGGTTTGTATATCCATCTAAGAATTATGCTTTTTCGACACCCTTCTAAAGGTATTTAGCAATATTCAGTGAATGTAGTTAAATACAGGGTGACGCTCGATATTTATCCGATGCACCAAACATAGAGTCATAATTGTTGACTATTATCAATAACAATTTGTAATGCTCATTTTTTTAAAAAAATATGAATTATGTATTTTTTATTTTTTCAATATATTTAGATTATTACCTATATAATTAAATATTAATATAATGTCAACTAAATATTTAATATCAATTTACTGAAACGAAAATAAACTATCAATTTTAACTTAAATTTTATATTTTCTAAAATTATTAGATAAGGATTAATTTTTCCTTTGAATAATGATTAGATAATTGTAATAAATAAAGTGTCATTAATAACAATATACTTTCTCTCAAAAATTTATAAAGATGAAATAAATTTAATTAAGTAATAAATAATTAAAATAATAATAAACAGTTTAAATATTATTAATCTGTATCTTTGTATGATAAATCATTTTGATAAATTTATATATTTAAATTAATAAATATTTAATTATATTGACTATATCTGAAAACAAGCAAACCAAGGAATTAACAAAAGAGTAGATAGACAACAATGTGCCTGTCTGTATCTTAGTATTCGAGAGTTATCAAATGAATGTTTGAGAGAAGTGACAATAACTTCATTACACGTAAAAGTGCATCATGGAAAGTCCACTTCTTCTTTTTGCAATTAGATAAATGCAAATCAATAACAAGTTGAATAAAGGTGTTAAAGAGTCGAAATAGCCCGTCCACTAAGATATTTCACTTCAATTACATTTTATTACAAAGATCAATTGCGTTATCATTTATATTTATATTGTACTATTTTACACCATATTTTACATTTTTCCTTTTTGATATTAAATAAAAAAATTTAATCAAAAATTAAACCAAGAAAAATACACATCCCAATACACTCATCCTCAAGCTCTTTTGTCTTAATAATAATAATAATAATAAAGTTTTAGGGTTTATGTTTTGATATCGGTGTAGAAATAACCAAGTCCTTTTCAAAGTTTTATAGTTTTAAAAAATTAAGTACGTAAATTATAAAAGCTTAAAATAATACCATACATGTAATATCTTTACATCGATATAATCTTTTTAAAATATATTAATTATGATTACTTTTAAAATTGTATCACATAGTCATATATATGTTGCTTAAATTGTTAGTGTGTGGGCCATAACTAAACTTAGCTATAACTGAATGTATATAAAAATTAGTCAAACAGAAATATCAAGCCAAGATGGGGAAAATTAAATCCATCCTTCTTTAGCAATTAGCACCCCTAAAAAAAAAAAAATCCATCCTTCTTTTTTTGGTCAACAATTAAATCCCTCCTTATCCGACCTGTGAACATAATTAGACATCACAACTCACAAGGGAGAGGAAATGAAAAGAGATTCAACGTTTTAAGGGAAAGAGTAACGTGGGCCCTGGGCGAGACATCATGCTAGAATGAAATTGCACCATAGAAAATGGATTGGTGGGGCTGAAATCGGCTGCCTCTATTCATTTTGTGCTTTGAGGAAACGCAGCGATTAGGTACGGCAGTTGACCCAAAAATGGAAAACATCGGTGCTCCACGGCATCATTGAACGGTATATAAATGATAGGTTAAGTTTGAACGAGAAGAGAGAGAGAGAGAGATTTTCTTGATATAAATTTAATAACCCATATTTAATTCACATACGCTCATATTAAAAATGGGTTGTATCAATTTATTCAAAATATAATAATTTATTTATGGGTTCTTCCAATTTTTATGTGTATCTAAATTTAACATTTTAGATTTGTATATCCAACTAGATGTCAAAATTAGAGTATTTGTAGCCAAAACTATCATTTTATGCTTGTTGAAATTTTAGCGTGCCAAAAAAAATTTGGCGGATTGGGCTGACTTTCGTGAAATCTTTTTTTAAAAAAAAATCATAATTTACTAATAAAAAAGTAAGAAATGTGTACACTCATCAATAGGAAAATTGGACAATTGATACTATTCACTCAAAATTAAAACTTAAAAATAAAACAGTATCATTACTCACAAACAAAACTATTAACAATAACATTTTTTAGTTAAAGTTGGTGTATAGTTGTTATGGACATTGAAAATTTGGATATACATAAATAAAAATATTTTTTAAAAAAATCAAAATATTAAAAAGTATATTTTTGGAATTTTTTTTTTGACGGATAATGGTGGTCTAACTATTTCAACACATTTTATTTTGCTTGCCGCCCTCCTATTTTTTAGGGCTTTTGAATGAGCCTAACGGAGGGTCAACCTATTTTAACACCTCTACATCCATCTAAGAATTGCCCTTTCCTTTTTTGGTTTTATATGTTGCCTTATCCATTGCAATTATCCAACTAATTATACATTACAGAATTTAATTTTTATACACTATTATTGTAAAAAAAATTTATATAATGATCCAATTATATATTATTATATCAATTATGATAATGAATTCTCACACTTATTTTTTTAAAATTATATAAATAAAATAATATGATTAGATAATTATATAAAATATTTTTATACTATTAATACATTATTTATAAAAAATATACGGTAGAGTCGTATTGTAACACGTATAGGCTCTTAATTAATGAGACTTTGTGATTCAGCAGTCTAGCTGCTGCATGCATTCACATCGGAAAGTATAAAAATATCATTTAATTTCATCCATTTATTTATACAATTATAATAATATTATATGCAAGCTTTCAGTTTTCATACGTCCTCGCTGTTCATTGTATCTCAAAACTTAAAAGAGCAGGCTCGTCCAAAATAATAACTTCTAATATATGATTAAATTTATATCTTATTCAATACGAAAACATTCTCCACCGATTGTCACATTGGTCACGGGATGTTCTTCTATGGGTCTCCTTCTGCACAAACGTACACATTACAGTATTATAGTTCAAGAATGATTCTTAAAAATTTGTGAATGCTGACTCAGCTACTAATTAAAAAATGTTTGCAGGTGAAGATACACTAGCAAACTTGCATAAAACTTTGTTTCTTTCTAAGATCATTTCACCATTTCATCATTTTCGATGTTATTACTCTATAATTTCATCTTTTCAATGGGACGACGGGAACATAAATATAAAAGGTGAAGGTAGGATGCATACACACTGCAATTGGGCTTCAAAATAATTAAGTCAACTCAACTCATGAGCTCTCTTCAGTTCAATTTGTTAGTTTTAGCTAGTTCAGTTTGGTACTGAGCTGTCATCGATGTAATTAAGTAGTTCTCCACTCAAGCTCTATCTTGTAATCATTTATAAAAAGAAGAAGAAAAAATCATCACTGAGCACAATCATTTAAATAAATATTTATTGTCATATATTTTAATTTTGATATACTAATTGTGTAAAAAATTATTACATAATTATTCAATCATATATTGAGCAAAATAAGTTTGAAAAAAGACTTGCACATGAAAGGATTTAATTAGATGATAGTATTAAAAAAATTTATATTGTCAGTATATTTAAATTAAATTTTTTATTTTCTTCATAAAAATATTTTTTTTAGGAAATAAACATTTTCAATTTAATTTGCGGGACAAGTGACATGGGAATTTGGGATTCAAGATATGAGGATGTACATTCATGAAGTTTCTGTTTTCAATCACTGCCAATCGAGATCTTGAGGGACCGTTTCGGTGGGATTGTTCAGGGATCCTTAACCCACAATAAAATATTTTCTTATCCAGACAGGTTTTGGTCTTTATTTCCAATAAAAATCGACAAAATCTAGCCAACCTGAACTTATCGTAACAAATCTTAAAAAATAGGGAAAATGCATTTTTTCTCCTAATTTATTTTTTATTTTAAATCCATAACTAATTTTTTGTTCCTTATTTTTTGTCCTCTAACTTGTTTTTATTTTTCATTTTGTCCCCTAACTAACTTCCTATTATTTTTTGTTCCTTAACTTACTTTTGTTTTTCATTTTGTTTCCTTAACTAATTTTTTTTTTTGGATTTATTTCATTTTATTTTCTATTCTTGTACGAAGTATGACACAATAAATTAAGATAAAAGAAGCTGAAAAAAAATTAACAAGATATCTATCCTTTTTATCTATAAAGTAAAAACAAAAAGCAAATAAAATATAAATTAAAAACAAACTAAAAATTAAACTAACAAAAGAAAATAATAAGAACCTAAATGGTCTGAATTGAACAAAAGTAAATTAAAAAGATATAACTAAGGAAATCTAAGATAAAGTACCGAAAAATACAAAAATAAACAAAGTAGACTGATTTTTTTATTTTTTGAAAAAACATATAAAGTTAAATAAAACAAGAAATAAATAGAACCAAATAAAAACAGAATCTAAAACAGCATAAAATAAAATAAAATGAAATAAATTCAAAATGAACAAAAGGTTTAATTAGGGGACCAAAATGAAAAACAGAAATTAGTTAGGGGATAAAAAATATAGAAAATTACTTAGGGAAACAAAATGAAAAATAAAAATAAGCTTGAGGGACCAATAAGAATAAAAAAATAGTTAGAAGACCAAAAATGTATTTTGCCTAAAAAGAATTATAAAGTAACTAAGTGTGTGTTTGGTTTCTTAAAATAGTTTTTAGTTTTCATTTTCTATTTTTTGGGTTCTTAGATTTTATAAAGGAAATACTAAAACCTCAAAATTATAAAATCTAGTTTAGAATATTTTGTTTATAAAATCCTGAAAATAGAAAAGGTAAAAACTATTTTGAAAACAAAACGCACCTAAACTTTCCATATCAAAGTTTTATTCTTTTTTATATATCTATATATCAAAAAATAAATTAATTATTTTAAGAATGTCGTTTATCTAATTAATATCTTCAAATCTTGATAAATTATATGAAAAATAAGGTGATTTTAAGAATGCCCCATTCTCATGGCACACACCATCGCTCCTAGGTGCCACCACGCGTCTGCCCCCCACCCCCCAAGCCCAACTCACAGGAAAGCACCTCCCCACCCTAACCTTCCCCTCCATCTTTTCCAAGTGTAAACTAATAGTAAATTAGTTAATTCAATGTAAACGTTAGGTAGTTATAGTCAGTTTAATAAATAATTAATTACACCTTTAGTAGTTAGTTATTCCCTATCCCAAGTAGTTAGTTACTTCCCTTGTATATATTCACCCTTTTCCCACATCAAGGACACGTTATTGTATTCACTTCTTCACAATCAATAAGATTTCAAAGTTTTCCTTTCTTTGTTTCCTCTCTGCTTTTCTTCTTTTCGCTTTCCTTGAGTTTGATTAGACTTTACTCATGCTTGGCAAATCTAAGATGGTATCGAGCTCCCTTGAAAGGGGGAGCTCTGCCCGTGGTTACTGATAATCCCTTAATTCATTTGCTGCATAGTTACTCGTTTCTGCATTTCTTAATTCATTTCTTGTTTCATCTTGATTCATTTCAATGGCGGATTTTGCCAATGACCCATCAAGCCCTTATTACCTTCATCCTGGAGAAAATCCTAGCCTGGTTCTTGTCTCCACTCTTCTTAATGAAGCAAATTATTACCAATGGAGTCGAGCAATGAGAATGACCCTCATGTCAAAGAACAAGATGCAGTTTCTTGATGGAACAATCCCTATACCAGAAGAAACCGATCCTACACATGCTGCATGGAAAAGATGCAACACCATGCTGATTCCTTGGCTTCTAGATCAGTTCCATCGGATATTGTAGAGAGCATTTCCTCTATTGATGTTGTTGTTGAAATTTGGGAAGACTTGGAAGAAAGATTTGCCTAAGCAAACACCCTTAGAGTACTACAATTACAAGAAGACATTTGCACAATTAAACAAGAAGAAAAGAGTGTAAGATCTTATTTCATAGATTTCAAGATTTTATGGGATGAGTATGCAAAATATATGGCACCACCCCCATGTTCTTGTGGTCATGGTTGTAATTGCACCACCTTCAGTGCTTAAAGGTGCAAAGAGACCAAGATAAAGTTTTAGGATTCCTAAGGGGACTCAATGATCAATTTACTAATGTCAGGTCCCAAATCCTTTTGATAGATCCTGTGCCTAATATAAACAAGGTGTTCTCTCTGATAATTCAGCAAGAAAGGCAACTATCCAACAAAAATGATACAAAGCTCATTGCTCATGTTTCAGACACAAACAATCCTGAAAGATGAAATGCTGCCAAGTTGGAAAGGAAGGGCTCCTCATACTAGTTTTGGCAGAGGAAGAGGAAGAGGACAAAATGTCAATGGAGGAAAAGTATGTACTTTTTGTTGTAAAAGAGGACACACCATTGAAACTTGTTACACAAAACATGCTCATCCCTTTGGACACAAGGCAGGACAAAGGACAATTTCTACAAATTTTATTGAGACAGAAGCAAATCACATGGAATTCTGAAGGGCAATCTACAGGTAACACAATCACACAAGAACAATATCAAGAACTCATGAATCTGCTTTAGCAATCAAAGAATAATAGCATATAATCCTCTAATCAAATTTCTATGTCAAATCCTTTTAATCCTTTGCAACCTACAAGTATGAAAACTATAACATCTAAATGCATGCATAGTTGGATTCTTGATAGGTGCAACCGTGCATATATGTTTTCAATCAAAAATGTTTTCCATGTACAAAAGAATAAGACCAGTGCATGTAAAACTCCTGATAAGTCTTTTATTCAAGCAAATTTCTCAGAAATAGTTCATTTTCCATCAACATTTTATCTTGATGTTCTTTTCATACTTGAATTTGCTGTGAACCTAATCTCGATTAGCAAACTTATTATAACATTACAATGCAAATTAATTTTCTCTATTAATGGTTGTCACATACAGGACACCTGTTAAGACAGGATTGGATCAGCTAGATTACATGATGATGGCTTGTAGATTAGAAAATCCTAGTAATCCTAAAATTGAATTTGCTGTAATGTTTCCCATAAGATTTCCTTTGATTTGTGGCATTATAGACTTGGCCACTTACCTTTTGATAAGCATGCTTTGATGCATTCTTGTAACAATGAGATTTCCTTCAATAAAAACATGGTGTGCAACATATGTCATTATACTAGACAAAAGAAATTACCTTTTCCCTCTAGTGTTTCCAAGACTAATTGCTGTTTTGAGCTTATTCATCTGACATTTGGGGTCCCTTTAGGGTAACATCTTTACAAGGGTGCAAATATTTCCTTACTATAGTGGATGACTTTTCTAAAAATACTTGGATTTGTTTTATGAAAAACAAAAGTGAGACATCTAAACATATAGGGTCTTTCTCACAATTTGTTGAAACTCAATTTAATAAACATATCAAAACCATAAGAACAGATAATGGTCTTGAATTCAA
The DNA here is from genome assembly GCA_030441495.1 of Dalbergia oliveri. Taxonomy (NCBI): domain Eukaryota; kingdom Viridiplantae; phylum Streptophyta; class Magnoliopsida; order Fabales; family Fabaceae; genus Dalbergia; species Dalbergia oliveri. Next base: position 14,777,172 of record JAMLFY010000008.1, read on the forward strand.
AATGAATGAATTTTACAGCAAAAGGAATTGTGCATCAAACCAGTTGTGTGGAAACTCCACAATAGAATGGAGTGGTTGAGAAGAGGCACCAACACATCCTCAATGTAGCTAGAGCATTGTTGTTCCAAGCACACCTTCCCAAAACCTTTTGGAGCTTTGCTTGGACATGCGGATATCTCATCAATAGAATTCCCAGCATTGGTTTGAATAACAACTCTCCTTACCAAATCTTACATGGTAATATCCCTGACTATTCATCCCTAAGAGTCTTTGGTAGCCTTTGTTTTGCAATCACTTTAAATGCACATAGACATAAATTTGATCAAGGTCTAGGAAAGCAATTTTCTTGGGCTATGCATCAGGAACAAAAGGGTTCTAGTTATATGATATTCATACCAAAATTTCCATCTAGAAATGTCATTTTTCATGAACATATTTTCCCCTTCATGAACACAATAGATACAAATAACTTTAAGGATTTCATCCTACCTGTTTATGAAACAAATCCTACTCTTATAGATTCAAACATAGTTACACCTGTCATGAACACATCTAAAAATGACATTACTCACACATACACACAAGAACACAGACCTATCATAAATTCTCAAATAATAGCAAATGATGGCAGCAACATTGTCAATACTAATCATTCTAATCTCAATTCGAATGAAAATAGGACAGCATTTGATAACAACAGTAATATAAATACTGATATTAATGATCTCATAAATGTCAAAAGGTCTACTAGAACAAGGACAGCACCACAATATCTTAAAGACTATCATTGCAACTTGTCTAGACAAAATAGTGATTGTCACCCTACTGTGAAATATCCCTTAGCTAATTATATATCTTACTCCAATTTATCTCATAATCATCAAAAGTTTGCTCTTGCTATTGCTTCACAAGTAGAACCCAAAAATTATAGAGAAGTAGTAAAATATCAATGCTGGAAAGATGCAATGAACATTGAGTTACAAGCCTTAGCTGACACAAACACATGGATTCTCACCAAACTTCTTGAAGGAAAGACACCTATTGGGTGCAAATGGGTCTACAAAATTAAATATAAAGCAAACGGTTCAATTGAAAGATACAAGACAAGATTGGTCGCAAAAGGATATACACAACAAGAGGGAGTAGATTACCTTGAAACCTTTTCCCCAATGGCCAAAATGACCACTGTGAGAACTATCCTTGCCTTGGCAGCTACATCTAATTGGCATCTTCATCAACTAGATGTCAATAATGCTTTCCTTCATGGTGATCTTCATGAAGAAGTCTACATGGAACTTCCCCAAGGTTTGATAGCATCTTATCCTAATCAGGTATGCAAGCTAATTAAATCTCTCTATGGACTAAAACAAGCAAGTCGGCAATGGAATGCTAAGCTTACTATAGCCCTTATTTCTCTTGGCTATAAGCAATCAACAGCTGATCACTTTCTTTTTACTAAGAAAACTGTTTCTTCCTTTACAGCATTACCTGGTTTATGTAGATGATATGATCTTAGCAGGGAATGATTTGCAAGAAATTCAAATAGTAAAGTCTCACCTTGATACAAGCTTCAAAATCAAAGACCTCGGACTTCTTAAATACTTCCTTGGGCTTGAAGTAGCAAGATCCCCAAAGGAATTCACTTATCTCAGAGGAAATATGCTTTGGAAATCCTTGAAGATACAGGTTTTCTAGGATGCAAGCCGACAAAAACTCCCATGGATTCCAACTCAAGTTAGACTGCAACAATGGATCCCCATATGAAGATGTTTCCTCCTATAGAAGACTCATAGGAAGACTACAATATCTCACCACTACAAGACCAGATATTAGCTACTCAGTTCAGCAACTTAGTCATTCATTTCCAACCTCTGGACACCCACTTTCAAGTCGCAACAAGAATTCTTAGATACTTGAAGAGTGCCCCTACAAAAGGATTATTTTTTCCCACCAATAACCCCCTTATTCTCACTGCATTTTCTGATTTAGATTGGGCAGGTTGTAAGGACACCAAAAAATCAATCACTGGCCATTGTATCTTTCTTGGATCAGCTTTAATATCCTGGAAATGTAAGAGCGAAACACAGTTGCAAGATCATCTTCTGAAGCTGAATATAGAGCATTAACTGCCACTTGTTGTGAGGTCCAATAGTTACATTATCTACTCCATGATTTGCAACACACACCTTCTCTCCCAACTTCAATATATTGTGACAATTAATCAGCCATTCACATTGCAAACAACCCAGTCTTCCATGAGCGAACCAAGCACATCAAAATTGATTGCCACCTTGTTCGAGAAAAGATCCAATTAGGAGTTGTTCACCTCTTGCCCATTAATACAAGCCTCCAAACAGCAGACATTTTTACTAAACCACTCACCTCTCATCTTGTTGATCAACACAAGTCCAAGCTGGGAATGATTGACATACATTCCTCAGCTTGCGCGGGGGGGGGGAGGGGTGTAACTAATAAATTAGTTAAGTCAATGTAAACAGTCAGGTAGTTATAGTCAGTTTAATAATTCATTAATTACACCTTTAGTAGTTAGTTATTCCTTGTCCCAAGTAGTTAGTTACTTCCCTTGTATATATTCACCCTTTTTCCACTGTCAAGGACACGTTATTGTATTCACTTATTTACAATCAATCAAGATTTCAAAGTTTTGCTTTCTCTATTTCCTTCTCTGCTTTTCTTCTTTCTGCTTTCCTTGAGTTTGGTTAGAGTTTACTCATGCTTGGCAAATCTAGACCCAAAATCATCTCCATAGGCCACAACAATCCTCAATCCCATTCCTCCACCGCCGCCTTCCTCTTTGCCGCTTCCCCCGACCATGCCGTTGGTTCGGTGGTTCCCCTGCCGAGCTTTGCCGTTCTGGCGATGACCTTGATCTAAGAGCGCCATGAAGGGAAAAGTAGTAAGCGATGATGATGTGAGAGCTTCAGAAGCCCTGCCTTGCTTGGAGCGCCAAGTAAAAAACGAATAGGAACGATGCGATGAACAACCACTTTTTTCTAGATACAGATAATAGCAATGCGCTATGAGATTTGAGCGCTACGATGTTGCTGCTAACAGATTATTAGAGGATCATTTCTACGATTTATGGGATGAACGTGGAGGAGACAAAACTTTTCAATGTTAATTAATTAATGGGAAATGGAATCAAAAGCTTTCTTATATCCAAAATTTTGATTCTTTCTATTTTTTTTGGTTTGGTTAACCAGTGCACCAAAGTGCCATTTGAGTGACATTCTGGTGAGAACGATATTGGTAGGGGTTAGGGGTGGAAGGGAAAGGACAAAAAAAGGAGAAATAAAAAGGACATTTTATTAGTTATTTTTAATTAAATAATAATAGTCATCATATGATTCCAAACATATTAAGAACGACATAAGAACATGCCAAAAACAGGACTTTGGGGTTGAATCACAATACTTTCCAAAGGTTAGGGTCAATCTTTAAAATGAAAATTTAAAATCCCAAAAAAATAAAAATGAAAGTTAATAATGAGTTAGACAATTGTGAACTATCTAGGAAGAGTTTCAAACCCTAAAAAAAGAGAGGGTACATTGGAAATGAAAAAAAAAAAACTGATAATATCGTGGTTGCAAGACATTATTACTTGTAAACATTAAGACACAGCCCGCGTCACTAGGGAAAGATCCAATGATTACAAAGTTAGACTAGCTGAAATAGTTGAAGCCATTTGTTGTGAGAGATCATTGTTCCAACATTTTTTTCAAGAAAAAATACAAACTTATCTTTTAAACTTTAAAAACTACTTTTGAATAGCATAAAAAGTTAAAAGCAAGTCAAAGGAAAAACAGCTTTAGTTTTAAATAGAAGCCACCAAATACCAATATGGATAAATTTATTTTTTGAACTATTCAATATTTAACACTATTAATTACATTAAAAAGGTAGTTAGTGTAAAAAATGATAATATAATTTTCTTTCTTTATACAACTATTATATAAAAAATAATAAAATTAATAATAGTCCACAAATTGAAGTATTTAAACATTAAACAGAATAAAACACTATTATTATCGGTGATCGATACCTAAGAATAAAAGAAAAAATATACACTATTCTCTCAATTTTATTTTTTAAAAAATTAACATAATAAAATATTTAGACATTAAAAGAAAAAAATTAACACAATTGTATGTTTTATAATTATAGGAAGGTTGTTCAGAGGGTAAAAATATGAGAAAAATTCTCATAAATGAACCTTAATATATATTTGATTGAGAGGTAAAATTTTTTACGATAAGCTCCATATACAATCTTAAGCACAAAGTACATTTTTTAAAATTTAACCTTATTTTTACTTTTTAACCAAACACATGCATCTATAGGGGATGTTTGGTTTGGGATAATCTATCTAAATTATTAGTAATGTGACTTAAGATTATCTGAGCTCATAGCATTGTGTTGTTTAGTTAGATCACATTACTTACAATCCAAATTGGCAAGACAATCTACATTGTCTTCTTAGTACAAGTGTGGATTACCTCTTAGAATACCACCAGGCGGTAATCCTCCATTGTTGTTGTTGTTGTTATTATTATTATTATAAAAATTAATTAGTTAACTATTATTATTAGTAGGATTTTGCTAACAAATATTCTCAGGCATTATTAAAGATTGTTATTATTTATTTATTAATAGTATTAATTATGTTTGATAATTATTAATTACTATGATTAATAATATTAATTATTTAATATTTCATAATAATTATTAATTATTACTAATTTTATATAATAATTAAATTTTTATTTTTATTTTAAATTTTTATAATAATAAATTATAATTAATAACAATAATTACAATAATTAATAATATTAATAAATATTATTACTATTATTATTAATTTATTAGTAAAAGAACATACACACCTAGAAATGCTTGTAATATGCCAAATATGGTAATGTGAATTGTTAATTAGATTATCTATATATACCAAACGTTACATTATAACATTATCAGTAATTTAACATATGACAATCTTTCTAAAGAATAATCTAAATTATAGTAATATAATAGACAATGGACCAAATGCTACCTTAGATTATATTTAATTAGAGATTAAAATATAACAGAAGTTTTCATATATTAACTTCATGTGTAATTTTAGATTCTTTAATTGCTTTGCTGACAAATAAAAAAGAAATGGAACTTTTTCTTATCACATGAAAACACACGTGTTTTTCATTATTTGCTGGTCTCTCTCTCCCCATGTTAGAACGCTCCATATGATGATGATTATTATTATTATAATTATCATTGAGCTTATTAATCAGCGAATAATAGTATCTTGAAGTTGAGTTGCCTGTTTGGTTGGGTAACAAACATGTCGCCCTCTCCCTTCCTCCACTAATATTGTTAAGCACTATTCAGGGTCGGTCCCTCCCTTCCCCAGCGCACTCATAACTAGAAAATGAATTGAAGAATCATCCCACACCACATCATTCCTTTCAACCCGACCATACACATGACAATTGAATAGGGAACCCTTTTGCCTTGCCCCTTATATAAAGCCATATCACACACAACACTCTCCCCACTTCCACCACCAACCCACCCCCTCCCCTCCCCCTTTGCCGCCTCTATTAATTCTTCCCTCCATCCTTATCCCCTTGATTCTTATCACTTCCCAATCCTCAATGCCACATACACCGCCTCTATATTACCCTTACCATTATTCTAGCTAGTTCAACACTTTTCAAGAGCAATACAACCGCCATTTGGCACCCCCATATATTATATGTATATATATGTACCATAGTCCTACCTAGCTTAATTCCAAAGCACTTCCATTATAACTTATACCTACATATATAAATTAGCATAATCTACCTAGCTCTTGCATCCTCAATCAATACACACACATTCAACACATAACGCATATATATATTATCATTTTACATATATATGGGTAACGTGGACTATGCTTACCCTTCGTGCACGGAGCCGCGTGTAGCCATTCCGCCACATCAACCGTTCTTGAAGTCGCTGAAGTACTCGTTGAAGGAGACTTTCTTCCCGGATGACCCGCTGAAGCAGTTCAAGAACCAGCCAGCGTCAAGGAGGGTGGTGCTTGCCCTTCAGTACTTCCTGCCCATATTCGAGTGGGCACCGCAATACACACTCAAGTTCTTGAAATCGGACCTTATTTCCGGCATCACCATCGCTAGCTTGGCTATTCCTCAAGGGATCAGTTATGCCAAGCTCGCCAACCTACCTCCAATTCTTGGACTATGTGAGTAATATAATTATATATCTATATATACATATATACTACTCGATACACATCATCCCTTCCTAGTTTTTATTTATTTTTTTATCCGATAGTTCAAATAACTCCAAACCCTTTTGTAAAAGCTCTTTTTCATTTTTTTTTAATTTAAGTATTAAACTACTGTTTACTCTAAATTTTTCTCTTAACCAAAAAAAAAAAAAAAACCTTCAAAAAAGGGGAACAGGCAAAGCCAGATACATCGATTAAACAGTTCCTAGTAGTTTTCATTAAAAAGTTAGGGAGAAAGAATTTTTAGGTACTCCCGTGACAGTAAACAATTCAATACTCAATAATTCATCAATATGTAAAGTGTAAACAATCAATACCACATGGTCAGAATAGTGCACCTTGATTTGTTCAGCAGAAACGACAATTATTAAATAAAATAAAACGATATCATTTATTTATTCATTTAAAACATGATATTAAAGATTAATAATCGTATCATTATTAGCAGTTAAATTCTTTTTATAGAATTTATTGCTCTAGCATTTTCTATACATAACTGTATTAAAATAAATGCAAAGTAAAACAATAAAATAAAAATGTTGAATCTTAATAATCTAAAATATTTTCTTACTTTTTAAAACACTTCAAAATTTTAAAAATTTAACAATAATTTACCTTTTTTAACTAACTTATTTTTTTTTGGTAAGGTTTTTTAACTAACTTATGAATGAATATTATTGCAGATTCGAGCTTTATACCACCGTTGGTGTATGCCATCATGGGTAGCTCGAGAGATTTGGCAGTGGGGACTGTGGCGGTTGGATCGCTTCTCATGGCTTCCATGTTGGGTAGGGAAGTTACTCCCATCGAGAATCCAAAGCTTTATCTGCACCTCGCTTTCACAGCTACATTCTTTGCCGGAGTTTTGCAGGCATCACTGGGCCTCTTTAGGTAATAATATTCATTATAGTCCTCGCAAGTAATAATATATATAGTCGGCACAATCATAAAATTTAGAATCCTATGAAAAAAAAAAGAAAGAAAAGAAACTCATGGCAATAATAGTAACGGTACAAACGACTGAAAAAACGGGAAAGAAGAACAAAAAAAAATTGCCATATGATATCAGTAAATTTTTAAAAAAAAATTATTTTTAACTTTTTTCTTTCTTTCTAATCATAGTTAGCTATCAGGCATTTTTTTTGGTAATTAGCTATCAGGCATTTGTGACAGTTTTTTACAAACATTTCATACTAAAATATTTAATAATTTGAAAGCAAAAAGGGTGCAGTATTTTCTGCTGTTCTGCAGTTCGCTATACGGGATGGAGTTTGTTTGTCTTTTGCTAATGTCTTGGAGAAACCATTTGTTTCTTGCAATGATTCTCAATCCCCCCTACCCAATATAATTCTTATTACATGCAAATATATATTATATAAATTGAATTCTGGCCGGAGTCCACTTATGAGTGCGATTATATTGGTCAGTTGCTTTCTGTTTCATAAATTGGTATGCAATACTATATAATAGATAATTAGATATCGCACATTCCAAAAGTTAATTTTAAATTGCGTCAATAATTGACACTATCTCTAATATTTCCTTTATATTACTTTCATTAATTTTCTCTATGAGTTAAAAAAGGCAGCGTGGTGTACAAGGCTTCCACTTTGTGAGGTGTGGGAAGGGTAGATGTATCAGTCTTACTCTTGTTTTTATGGATAGCTTAAATTTCCAGAATGCAAGATTTTTTACATATAATTTTGATACACAAATAGCATAAATTTTATTTATAATATTATTCAATTAAATTTTTTTATTTTTATGACTTTTCAAGTAATATGTGTGAAATTTGACCACTTTTATTAATGTAATAATGCATAATTAGATTAATGTAAGATAATATAAAAAATTACATTATCAAAGCATAAAAATCAAAACTCAGAATTTTTATATTTTTTTAAAGTGAAAAAAAAACTTTATCATGGACTCAATCTGTACTATTCATCATTTAACACACCATCAACTATTACATCAAGAAAAAATATTTAAAAGAGTGGGAGGTAATGATAATCACAAATCTAATTTATCAAATGACATTTAACAATACTTTTTTCTTTCTTACTTCAAGAACTTCACTAGATATTATGGTGTTTCCCTCTCAATCATTAACCATGTGAAACTCTTGAGTAGTGCAGGTTAGGGTTTGTAGTGGACTTTCTGTCACATGCAACCATTGTAGGGTTCATGGGAGGAGCAGCCACAGTGGTTTGCCTGCAACAGCTGAAATCAATTCTAGGTCTTGAGCATTTCACCCACGATGCCGATCTCGTGTCAGTGATGCGTTCTGTTTTTACCCAAACTCATCAGGTACAATACAAATCCAAACACAAAGTTCCCATCTACAGCTAGCTTCTTCTTGTCCTCTTCCTCTTCTGTGTATTTTTCGTCCACTACATACAAGCACATTATTGCGCACATCTGACACCACAAGCCATCACCACCACTTTATGTACATAACTCTAAAACTTTTGAGAAATGGTTTTCAAGATATATATAATTTAGGAGAGAAATACTTAAGTGTTCTTATAGCAATATAATTTATTTTTCTATTCCATTTAATAAATAGCATATCAACCGTGCATATTTAATACAATAGCTAATATGTCGTTCATTAAATGAAAAGAGCCAATGTTTTAGATATGCTAGAACACCTAAAAATTTATCATGTTTTAGATATCACTTTTGGACATATAGAATAATATTATTTGGACTTATAATGTATAAGATATAAACACATTTTATTTCATCCTTAAATGAGATATGAGATCAAAATTAAGTGGATCTAAACCCTATTTAATGATAAATAGAAGTGTGTTAACATATTCTACAAATTATAAGTATAAATAACATTTATTTTTTAGATACACGATGTATAGATAAATAATTAGAGATTTTGATTATATTTCTTATAAATGTGATAGAATGGGATAATTAATAATAAATGAAAAATTAGTTTTTACCGGATTCATCAATAAAATAATTTAAAATCTGAATTATTAATTAACATATAAATTTTCATATTTTTATTTAGACAAATTATCTGCAACATGACTAAAATACATTCTTATTTATATGTAATTTTCTATATATCAAAATAGATGTCTTTAAAAACTTATATGCAAATAAAATTGCTATTTAAAACTTTCTAGATGTTCTAAAGAAATTATCGTCTCCTCCTCCACTCTCGAACTGATTGATTGGTGTTGAATGCACTTAAATTTACTTCTAGACCTAAATTTGCCATCAGCAGCGCTTTATATATACGCACAGAGGGCCGGATCTACATGATAGGTATTGGGGCTCATGCCCCCACTAAGAATTAAAAAACTTTTTAAAAGTATTTTAATGCATATATACTTTATCCTTGTTGTTTTATTAAGTTGACTTTATATTAAGATAAAAATAATGTAAAATAATGCAAACTTTTTCATTTATCTTTATTGTTAGTGTATACATAGCTCAAACTTTCCATATGATCTTAAAAATCTATCATCTTCTCTTCCTCTCTCGAACTAATTGATTGGTCGTTGAATGTCACTAAAATTTAGCTTTGCACTTTAGCACCACTTTGATTTCATGTTTATATTTATTAATATGTTGCAGTGGAGGTGGGAAAGTGCTGTGTTAGGATGCTGCTTCATTTTCTTCCTCCTCATCACGAGATACTTCGTAAGTGATGCCTAACTCATGCCTTTATTGATTATTTTATGTATACTATATGGCACACTCCACTGCCACGTCTCATATATTGTGCTGCCATTAAGGTTATAACGCTAACTAAACAAATCTAAAGAAACTTAGCCAAACAGCGTATTCATACCAAATTTAAAGGGATAAGATCCTAGTCCCATCACTACTATATTCTTTGCATTTATTATTATTAATAATGCCCAATATTTCGGGGAATTGTATTTTAAAATCATCTTATTCATTTGATTAACGCTATTCTCAATCCTAACCAATCTACTTTTTTGCCCTTGGTCCATATTTTATAGTAGATCCTTCTTCAGTGATCCTCCCAGCTACGTACAGCCATGACAAATTAAAGCAGTATACTACTATCTAGCAAATAATATATTTCTATTACACTAGTTATAATAACATTTGTAGCCAAATTACTTGAACTTCGTTAGATTCGATTCCCACTTCAGACCAAGTATTCCATGGACTTGATGAAAAGCACATAATTGCATTCAGGAAGCTACTCTTATTGCATGATATATTTTATATATAGAACAATAATGTATAAATTTTATTTTTTTTTGGTTGAAATGTTTTTATGGTTGATGGTTGTGTTTTGTGTTTTTGATTCAATGTTAAAAAGTGAGTGATTGTAATTGGTGATTGTGATGGCAGAGCAAACAACAACCGAAGTTCTTTTGGGTGTCAGCGATGGCGCCATTGACATCTGTAATCTTGGGAAGTCTGCTTGTTTACCTCACTCACGCACAGAAGCACGGCGTTCAAGTGGTGCGCATTTCCTAGCTCCTTTGTTCCAAAATCCAAACACGCCCTTATATATATAATCAAACCCTATTTAATGCCATTGGCTTATTATTATTTTCGTGACGCACTCCAGACTCTTAACACGGTAGCATTACCTTACCGTATTAGTGCTGCTAGCCTGAAAAGAACAAAACAGATGCACAGTCTCACATCACATGCTTAAGGCCTATTGGGTTCTTTTCATTGGCCAATTAAGAAATTGTTGTTCAATCTGTCCTACAAGCTACAACAACAGGGACGGGACCCCTTAAGGCGTTTGCCATTGGGCCCATTTGCTCTACCCAAGGTCCCATAATTGTTTACACGACAGTACTATTATTCCAAGAATATAATCTGTTTATGATGATATAAATAAATCAAAACAATAATGATTCATAGGTTGTTTGCATGCTAGATCAAAATCAAATCTATATGTATTAATTTTTTCTTTTGGAAGTGTCACAAGTGATTTAATGTATTGGAAAATGATGATGTTGTTGGATTCAGATAGGAGAATTGAAGAAGGGGCTAAATCCACCTTCGCTGACAGATTTGGTGTTTGTGTCGCCCTATATAACCACAGCAATCAAGACTGGGCTTATCACCGGTATTATAGCGCTTGCGGTAAGTCCCTCTCAATTCTCAAATCAAATCAAATCAAATCTCATTTCATTTCCTTTGGTACACGGCAACCTTGTTACGTATACGTGGCCCATGACTTGACATTTGAACGGACAAATCCCAACTCTAAGCAATGATATGCATGGACTGGACCTTTCTCAAACAAGAAATAAAATAATTCAAACGCAGAAGGGAATGTGACATAGCAAATCAACAATAGTTTTTCGATAACCATATCATATCATATTCATATGGCCCTTCTTTCCAAAGGTGGAAATTTGGATGGTCTAATTGGGTGAAATTAGAGTCTTCAAAAACTTTAGCTGGCCTAATAACCAGTTTTAACTTGAAGCTTGTTGAATTGAATTCAGATTTTGAAAATTTTGACCTAATATATTTTGGATCAAGTTTAGGCCATGTTTCTAATTAGTTATTTGTTCTAATTTGAATTTACATAATTCTTAAAAATTATCTTTTAAAAAGTACACTTGTTGCATCAGCGATACTATTATAGGTTTAAATTCACTTATTGTGTTGTTTAAAAGAAATCTTAAAACTTTTTCGAAATTTTTTCCTTCAATTTTTTTTTCTTTGAATAATATAAAATATTCCCCATGTTTACTCATAAACTATATTTGGATAAGTTGCATTTGCACCTCTTACTGTTACTATCTAATGATTGACAGTGATATATCAAAGCATGCTTTTTGAAAATATTTGACACTAATTAGTCCTGTCTCATAGTAAGAATAATGGTATATAATCATCATCATCATCATCATCATTATTATTATTATTATTATTGTATAGTAACTGGCATTTTGGTTGATGTACTAAAGTTTTTTTTTTTTAAAGAAAAAAAGAACTACACAACATAGCTTTTGGCTCAGTTGAAAGCACTCAATTTAACAAAGGAATTAGAGTTGAAGACACAACTTCAAATACCAAATATGACCATGTTAATAATTTAATGAACCTTGATCTAATAAATGAATAACATAGTGCAATAGACGGTCCTATGTTAATCGAAAAATAGACAGTCCTATGTCTGCTAATCTTGTGATGTAGATATCAACAAGGTCTTGAGGACTGAATTGGTGGTGATGTCATGTGCAGGAAGGAATAGCAGTGGGAAGAAGCTTCGCAATGTTCAAGAATTACCACATCGATGGCAACAAAGAGATGATAGCTATTGGGACCATGAACATTGTTGGTTCCTTCACCTCTTGCTACCTCACAACAGGTAATTGTTTCATCAATAACTATTAGTACGTGCCAAATGCCTAGATAGTGTACATTATTGTACATACAACCATGGTGCTTTAGCTCAACCAGATCTCCAATTGTTAACTAAATATACCATTTCAATTGTCAGTCTTCACCTAGAAGTAAAATCAATGTTAACAAATTTGCTGTATCAATTGCTAACAAAGTTGGCATAAACAATGAATGTTGTTTCAGGACCATTTTCGCGTTCGGCTGTGAACTACAATGCTGGCTGCAAGACTGCGGCATCAAACATTGTAATGTCAATTGCAGTCATGTTGACATTGTTGTTCCTGACACCATTGTTCTATTACACTCCCCTGGTGGTGCTATCAGCCATCATTGTATCTGCAATGCTTGGCCTCATAGATTATGAAGCAGTCATCCACTTGTGGAAAATCGACAAATTCGATTTCTTAGTGTGCATTAGTGCATATGTTGGCGTGGTCTTTGGCAGTGTTGAAATTGGCTTAGTCATAGCAGTATGCGCCACTTTGCTCCTAGCCCTCCAACACTGCTGACTTTTGTCATAATCACAAGGTTAATGACATTAATATGTACCTTTTTTTCATGTGAATTTGCAGGTTGCAATATCAGTACTTCGTGTACTCCTATTTATTGCAAGGCCAAGGACATTTGTTTTAGGCAACATTCCAAATTCTGGAGCATACAGAAATGTGGAACAATATCCAAATGCAAAACATATTCCTGGAATCCTAATTCTGGAAATTGATGCGCCAATTTACTTTGCCAATGCAAGCTATTTAAGAGAGAGGTAACCAACCACATGCTGAATTGCAGTTTTGCTATTACATACAATGATACAAACATTACTGGATACTTACCAGAAGACTTTGATCATAGGATCATAAGGTGGATTGATGATGAGGAAGACAGAATCAAAGCTACAGGACAGAACAGCTTACAGTTTGTGATAATGGACATGACTGGTAAGTCATGGATTTGAGAAATGAAGTTACCAACAATCTTGTTAGTAAGATTTCAAGTCTAACTTGCAGTGTAATTCTATTGGCAGCTGTTGGTAACATTGATACAAGTGGAATAAGCATGCTTGAAGAGGTCAAGAAGATTGTTGACAGAAGAGGGCTGCAGGTAATTATTCCTCTCATGTTATCTGCTGGTTGTGTAGTAACATTTTGTCTCCAGAAAAATTGGATTTTACCTAACTAAAAGTCTTAGGTCATGTGCATTTTAGCCCCTAAACTTTAAAAATATACAAATCAACTTTCACAAATATATATTTTAGCTAGAGTAATGTACCCCTTGAATTTTCATGATGTAATTAGATATCCTAATTTTTTTTAATTTGTGATATTTTTGTTAATAATTGATAGAAAAAATAATGGAATGATTAATTTAAATATTTAAGAAAGCTTAGGAGTTGAACTCGATATTTTTAAAATTTAAGATTTAAAGTGCAGCTTATAATTTAGGAAGGTAAATGCACTTTTTCCTTTTTTTCCTATGTGTCTAGTTTTTCTTTTAGAACACGTTATTGATTGTTTTGTAATATTTGCCTTCCTTTGTGTTTAGCTTGTTTTGGTCAATCCTGGAAGCGAGGTGATGAAGAAATTGAATAAATCAAAGTTCCTTGATGAAATAGGGGATAGATGGGTCTATCTGACAGTTGAAGAGGCTGTTGGAGCATGCAACTACATGCTCCACACATACCAACCGAACCCCAAGAAAGATGAATCAGAAGGTTGGAACAGTGTGTGAGTCATTGTAGTAAAGCACTGTTGAGATCACACAAGGCCTACAATTTTAGATCTCAGCAAAAGTTACCATTACACTATGTGGCATGAGAGATTGTGAACCATGCTAGCTGCAGAAGATTTAGAGGCATAGGAAAGTGATGAAAGGTGCTTGAGCATTTTGATTTTCTCAAGTTTGCATCCTAAGTTGGAAGGAAGTTTCCAACATGGGATGTTGTATCATTATGTATCGAGTTTGAAAATAAGTTGAAATGCTAACTAAGTAGGTGCAACATAATAGCATTGAATAGTGCTCCTTTTTTGTAATGTCCTAGAACAAATTATGGTAAGTAGCTTAATTATTAAGCTCTTTAATTGCAATTAATTGTCAGTTGCGGTTGTAGTATGCCCCCGTTGTCAGTTGATTTTGGACAAGGTGGCACACACAATTACGGCATGCATGTTATGATTGCTGTAATCAATGTAACAAGATGCTGTGGTTGCCTCAAGTGAGGCGATATCCTGATGTGGTTTAAAATTTAAGCTTTTGTTATGACTTACTCTCAAAGTTTAATAGGTAGCATGTGCAAGTGTTAGAATAATTTAAACTTTTTTGCCCAATCTTTTTATTTATCATTTCAATTATTAAATAAGGAACTTGATTATCTCTTTTTTTGTTTTTTTATGTTCACAAGTTAATAAACATACTTTTTATATAATTTTTTTATTAAGTTTTAGAGGAATTATTGAAAATATATTTCAGCAAGATTTATCATAGCTCAATACAAGGGCCGGAGCAAGGGGGCTTATGGGGTCATGACCCCCCAAATTTGATTTTTCTATTTTATATATTTGTTATAATGAAAATATTTTTTTTCCCATAAGACTATCTATGTAGTCTTTAAACTTCTTATGTAGTCTTTAAAATTGACTTCAAGCCGCTTGAATTTGTATAGTGATAAGGGGTTTTGGTAGTATGTATGAGATCATTTTCTCAAGTGCTCAATAGTATTGAAATCTATCTAAAACATTATGGTTTTAAGGAATGGATTTTCCAAAACAATACCATATGCATCTTATTATCTTCTAGAGTAAAATATATGGTCCGTCGGAGGGACAAATGCTCATTCCCTTTTACTAATGATATTGGATTTTTATGTGGTGATGTAATAATCTTGGATTTGTGTCACGACCCAATTTAGGAATATAACCCACATGAAGAATCTTATCCCCACGTAAGCCTTTTAGGTACACGCCTCTTTAAATGTATAGTTTATCGTGATTTCATACTCAAAACATGATTTTCTTCTAAAACCTTAGCATTTTTTCTAATTAAAACATAATACTCGAATTCATAAAAACTAAAGTATTTAATATATAAAACGCTGGAAGCATCTTAATCATACTCTTAAAATCACACTTGAAAACCCAATCATAAATTCATCTCTAGCTTGTTACATAAATTCTAATCATAATCTACAATCTCAAATCCTTATTTGAAAGCTGTGAATATATATATAATTGTTTCTAACTTTGAAATTAAATACATGATCTGAAAATAAATATATGGTTGGGATCTTGTCTCATATTTATTGGAGCACTCTATTCTAACAAAATCCTAATCTAAGCCTTACGCAAAGTAAAGTTCACCACTGGACGGTTGTGGCTATTGGAATAGTGATGAACTATGTCTGACCCAACTATAAGGAGGAAGGGAGAGGGGTGAGTCAACAGATCCAATGAGTGAATTATCACCCATCACCCACATGAGACAACCAAGGGATGTACATAATATAATATACATGTAGCAATTATAAACCAATTGATATTTACATACATAGCTATATAGAAAAAATGTATTTAAATTCATAAATTCATAGAAAAGCGTTTCTGAATTCATAATTTTTCGAGAAATCATTTTAACTGATGGTGCGATAGGGCCTCGAGAAACAGTCAGTTGAACATGATAAATTTATACATAATAATAATAACTGTCTTTGAATTTCTCTAGTTATGCACAAAATATGTGGCATAATAATAAGTTCTATAGTTATGCATGTCAACCATGACATAACAGTTATTAATCTTTGGGGCACCTCACTAAGCCCCATCTCTATTTTCTCTAGCCCCTGGTAACTTAGTATACCAAGGTTAATGAATAACTGTCATTAACTCATAGTCTATTTCTTCATCTCTACCGTCTAAACTAATTTGAATAAAATCATTTAAATCTGAAAACTCTTAAAATCTCTCAGTTCTCTAAGAGCTTTGAATCCATGTAACTCTAAGTCTAACTTAACATAACTGTTGACTATGAAATTATGCCCAAGAGACCAACCGTTTGTAGACATTGTGATTTCAAAGCCCATAGAGTATATAGCCGTCAATTGCTATGAATCATAAGCATGCTAAAATTTTTTGAGTGAATTTTTAAATCATATCTCAAGCAAATATATTTTTCATAAATTAGACAATTCTAATATCACACTTCAAAACCAATAAGGTTCAAAATCATGAAAACTCTAAATCTTAATAACATATATAGTCAAAAGCGAAATCATACTCTGCTCTATATCTATCCATAATAACTCATTCTGATATTCTAAAAGCATTTTGAAATCTCTTGAAAACGTGGCAATATCATAAAACCATAAAACACATTGACAACTTTAGTAAGCTTGCTAAATCATATATTTTCCATTGAATCTCTTCAAAAACATATAAAACATATTTCATGGCATGCAACAATCCAATAATGGTCCCATGGTTTTATTGAAACAAATTTTTCATGCTATAACATAATCGTAGTTTTTCTAGGCTTGACATAGCTTGTAAAATCATATTCTATTCATATTATCATCTGTAATTTCATGCTTAACAATCACAATGCATAAATATACTAATAATGTCAAAAGATAAGGTCATGAGTTTGAACCCACTCATCATTTAGGGCCAAGAGTATAAGAGCATCACGACTTGACCTTAAAAGCTTGGAATAATGCCAATATAATGTCTGCTATGACAACCACAAATTCATAAATACTCTATGGGTACCTTTAGATAACCCAAAACTAACTCTAACAACATTGAGAACAACAACCTATACCCTACGCATGAAAGAATGGAGAAAGATGACATAAATCAACAACCAATTCATCTTGAAGCTTGGAAGAAGAAGATTGGACTATGGTTGGAAGTGAGGAAGGTAGAAGAGAAGGAAATGATGTTTAGGGGCGTGAGGGCTCAGATTTTTGAAATGGGGAGCCAAGGGGAAAGGGTTTTTAAAGGGCGGAGGCTTATTTAACAAAACGGTGTCATTTTCTACTATGCCATATCGGGCCTCGCTACATGAACAGACTCGCAGCGAGACTGTTTGATTCTGAGGGCAGATTTGGCTCCCTACTTATTGTAGTGTGCATTTCTTGTTACAACGAGACTGTTCAACAACCCTAGTTCCACATCCCTTGGCCCTTTATGCATCCTGGACTTTCCCAACACAGGGTGGGTCTTGGAGGACCTAAGAGTATATTAGATTCATCTAGACACATGTACTTGAGGTATCATAATTTGTGTCTTGGGGTAAGGAAAATTCAATGTCAAAAGAGTTATGTCCCTTGGAAAATTTCAAATGTTTGAAGAAAAATATTATTTATATTCACTATTGAGACACTATATTGAAGTCTCATATATTATTGGATGAGATGTAGAGTGAAATTAAGTGAGCTTTATCCCATATAATGGTGGATAGAGTACCATATGTGCCAACACGATAAAAAAACAGATTTCAAGGCACACTATGGGCAGAGGAGCCCAAAATGGACATTTCGGACAACAAAAAACCGACTAAAGACAAAGGTCGCGTACTCGCGTGTTGCTTGTTTGGTCAGAGTCGAGTGGCTTTCAACTTGTTCACTTCACTTTACTCCTTCTCGTCTTTGACGCTGCTAGTGAGTGGTGGCTACTAGCTTGGTAGGTAACAAGGTTATTGTCTGACTGGGAACAGTGAATGGCACCCCTCCAGAAGAAACCAAGCAAGACCAAAAAGAAGAAGAAGAACAAGACCAAGAAGCGCAAACAGGTCACCCTTCTCCCCGTTGAGCCCAGAACCAGCGAGACCGATTGGTGGGATCCTTCTGGCACAAAAACTCCACTGCCCCAGGTATTTTTCACCTTCCAAATTTTCAAAATTTTAATGCTGTGGAGAAGGAAAACCCTTTCATTTCATTCTAGTGTTTGCCTTCTAATGTTATCATTTGTTATCAATTGTCAACCATTCTCATGTTTATGTATAGTTTGTTAGTTGGTAGGAAAAAAAGGAACTTTCTACATGGGGGGTTCTCTTCCCATTCCCACACCCGATGATTCAAGGGCAATGAGATTATTACTTTCTTTTTTTGGTGTTTTGTTGTGTGTGATTTGATGGTCTTATGGATATGATTTGATGATGCAAACCTGCAGGATATTCTGTACCTGCTGATGAGGCTGAAGGGTTTAAGTATTTCTTTAGGGTGTCAAAGAGTACTTTTGAGTACATATGTTCTCTTGTTAGGGAGGATCTCATATCTAGGCCTCCATCAGGGCTTATTAACATAGAGGGGAGGCTTCTCAGTGTTGAGAAGCAGGTTGCCATTGCCCTCAGAAGGTTGGCATCTGGTGAATCTCAAGTCTCGGTTGGAGCCGCCTTTGGGGTTGGGCAGTCGACGGTTTCTCAGGTGACTTGGAGATTCATTGAAGCTCTTGAGGAACGCTCCAGGCACCACCTCAATTGGCCTGATTCCGATAGAATGCAAGAAATCAAGCTCGGCTTTGAGGCGTCCTATGGGCTGCCTAATTGTTGTGGATCCATTGATGCGACGCACGTCATGATGACCCTTCCGGCTGTGCAAACATCAGATGATTGGTGTGATCAAGAAAAGAATTACAGCATGTTGTTGCAGGGAATTGTTGATCATGAGATGAGATTTGTTGATATTATCACGGGTCTGCCAGGGGGCATGACAGTTTCCAGATTGTTGAAGTGTTCGACATTTTTCAAACTCTCCGAGAACGGGGAGCGTTTGGATGGAAATGTAAGAACTTTAAGTGGAGGAGATGTGATAAGAGAATATGTAGTTGGTGGATACAGTTATCCTCTTCTTCCATGGCTTATAACTCCTTATGAAGCTAATGGCATATCAGATTCACAGTCCACTTTTAATTACAAACATGGAGCTGCAAGGCTACTTGCAGTGAGGGCATTCTCACTGTTAAAGGGAAGTTGGAGAATCCTTAGTAAGGTTATGTGGAGACCTGATAAGAGGAAATTGCCCAGCATTATCTTGACATGTTGTTTGCTTCATAATATAATCATTGACTGCAAAGACACCTTGCATCCGGATGTTGCCTTGTCTGGTCATCATGATTCAGGATATAGAGAACAGCATTGCAAGCAAGTTGATCCAGCAGGAAGGACCATGAGAGAAAATTTGACCAAGCATTTACAACATGGTAGACAGTTACATGTCCATGGTACTTCCGATGTTACCCATGTCAATCTGATCTAGAATTTGATTTCAGGTGTCAGCATTCTGTGTTGAACTTTGAGCCTGAGTTTTTTGGGAGTTGGGTTTAACTAAAGTTTCTTAATCCCTTTGTATTTTTTAATGTAATTTATTTTTGAGATTATTGTATGAAATATTGTTGATCCATCATATTGCTGCAATATGAATCTTAATACAAGAGGCACACTCCCTTCAGTCTAGTATCATCTTATGCTTAAATGAAAGATTCTTAAAACAACCAAAACAAAGAAAAGTGGAAAATAATTGCAAGGCACCACGGTGGTAAAGATACCAGGGTTAGAGATTTTTTTAAAAAATAGAAGTTATCACATAAAAAAAATCTACTATGTATTCTACAAAAAAGTTCTACTGTTCACTTGATAGTTTCTTTATTCTAAATTCTTAACTAGTGTAATTATGGTACTTGTTACCACAACGCAAGAGTGATGGCCGAAATATGGACTGCACATCTAACCAAGAAATAAGTAAGGCGCAGGGGATTATTCAGAAAATGAAATGGCGAATATTCAATCCTACCCTCTTCTTCAGAGTGAACTTGACATAACATGTACAGCAGGAAAAGTTGTAAGGTCTTAAGCCATCTCTAGACTACAAAGGAAAAAGTTACAAACAAGAAAGCTAATGTCTAAAATATCTAAAATCTGTTTCACTATGCTAAAATCTAGCCGACTCAATCCCCCTTAGTGGGAGGTTGCATGCATGCACAAAAGGGTGCTTTCTTCTTCTTCTTCATCTGATACTTGATTCTTGTCCCATCATCGAGATAATCTCGCAAAAGAACTCTTGAATTTCGATCATCAATCACTGTTTTCCCCTTGTCCTCTTTTCTTTCATTCAACTTCAGAAGCAGAAATTGCAGTCTTTGCACCTCCAACTGCAGCCGTCCTATTTTTTCAGATGCTCTCCGAGCCTGTCCTGAAACTCTCCTTCTGAAACTTCCACTCTCATCTGAATCTGTTGAGGACCTCCCCGCGGAGGACAAGGCACCCTCTTCTACATTCTTTACTAACTTGCGGTTAGTATCAAATAACTTTGTGATGGCCTCTTGAGCAGCTTCTAGCTGCCCTCTCACAGAATCATGCTCAGCATCTTTTCCCCTTGAGCTCTTCTCAGTAATTTCTATCTTGTTTATCAAATCTTGTACAGTGATTTCAAGATTGGTCAACTTTTGAGCATCAGAATCAAGTCTGTCTAAAATTTTCCTCCTGTTGCCTTCTTCATGTGGCTGTGTCAGACTTCTTGGAATCTCTAATTTGTCCACACTCAACTCCTTTTCAGCCAAGGACTGTACTAAAGGATACTTGTTTTTGGGTATCTTGGTTGCTCCCCTTTGATGGCAGCCAGCAGGTGCAGTGGCTATCTTCTGTGATGAGTTGCCAACTTTCAAGCCAATGGTGCCATCCTTATTAGCAGTTTCCCACAACTCGAGCATTTGATCATCGGACTCAAGAGTTTCTCTCCTAGTTATCCCATATGATGAACTTTCAGTCATTTGATCAAGCATGATGTCTTTTGGAAGAACTTCAATCTCTGCTACAGGGATATCTTGCATTGACTTTCTTGGCTTCTGCTGATGCTCCTTTGCTTCATCCATCTGAGTAACATGCTTAGTTGATTGAATATTTCTTTGGCGCCAGGTGGTTCCGGGTTTTAACACTTGAATCTCTCTCATTTCATCCTTAGGATTGAAAGATTCATTAATCTGTTTTACAGCCATTTCAATTGCATTGATCCTTTTCTGCATGTCTTGGAAATCGGGAAGTGCATCTGGTGGTGCTGTAGCATCCTGATATTCACCTCTTTGTGGACCACTTTCAGTATACTGGTGATTTGCCAAATTCTTAACCTAGAAATGATCATTTAAACGATCTAGATTATATCTATGAAAGAATGCAATAATCACCAGATACAAGTATGTAGGAATCATCATTTCTACAAAGTTCTCAAGCATTGAAATAATGAAAAATAGTTTCTTGCATGACATCTAAGAAGAGAGATTTCGTGAATAAGTAAACTACGGTTTGAAAAATACAATTAGTTTATTTTACTCAAATGGATTTGGAACTCCAATATACCCCCACCCCAACCTCCTCCCTCCCCCTAGCCAAAAGAAGAAAAAGGCAATCCTAGCGGCACAACCAAATACATAGATAATATGTTAAATTGTTAATACCTTTGATTCTTTGTAGTCATGAGGTTTTGCATGTAAAAGAGTGTGCATCTCCAGGGATGTTATACAACCATTCAAAGCACTGACAGCTGGGACATAAGCAGCCAACTGACGGCGTAGTCTTCCATTTTCCCCTTCCAACTCATCAACTCTTTCTTTCAGCTTCTCACTTTCCATGCCCTTAGAGTTGCTTCTGCGTTCAAGATTCTCACATGCTTCAGCTAGCTCATGAACCTTCCCTTCAAGTAATGTCTCATTGACAGCAGAAATCTGCAGTCCAGCATAGAGGGTGGCAACCTGAGTTTCCCATCGTTCAATCTCTTTTGTTCCCTTTTGTAGTTCATAACTGAGCTCCTCCTCCCTCAGTTTAGTTTCTCCAAGTTCTTGGCGCAGGTGCCTCATTTCAGCCTCCAACTTCTGATTCACTTCACAAAGGCATCCGAGCTCTTCATTTTGGTGATCCTTGTCTGAGGATAACTTTAAAATTTGGCCAGCTTGGTCTTCAAGTATGAGCCTGGCCTCATCGTACTTAATCTTCAGATCTTCTACCATTCTTTGCAATTCTGTTTTCTCATCATGTAAAACATTAAACATCTCTGCTGCTTTCAAAATCTCATTTTCCTTCTGAGACAACAATTCCATTCCAATCCTAATCTGACAATTTAATTGATCGTTGACAGAGTCAACAAGTTCTAGTTCAACGTTTGCCACCACAAATGACTCTTTAAGATGTGTATTTTCAATTTGTATGTCTTCTAATTTGCCCACCATAGTTTTTAATCTCTCCTCGAGGTCAGTATTTACCAAACAAAGTCTATCAAGGTCTTCACTCAGGTCTTTCAGTGCCAGGAGTTTTTCAAAGACAATGTTCTGATAAACCAGAGAAATATTAGATTGAGCTATTGTCTTGTGAATCATCTCACATATTTCTTCTTCCAAGTTACTTTTCTCTTCACCCAGAGTTAGAAATCTTCTCATCAAGGAATTTTTCTCTTCAACTGTTTTGTAACTATCTTCCTGTATGTTTTTGTTAGCCTCATCCAAGTCTGACAGCTGTCTGCATAGATTCTCTATTTCAGTTGTCATTACTTGCATTTTCTCTTCTCCCTTGCTTATTGTCAACTTCAATTCCTGATTCTTGTCCAGTATCATTTGGACATCTGCTTGCAGTGCTAAGAACTGCTTAGACTGAGTCCTCAACTCCTCATCAAGGGAATCTCTTTCTGTCAAAAGATTTTCTGCCTTTGATTTCAATTGCCCAAGGAAAACAAGAACTGAATTCTCAATGGCCATTTTCTGGTTTTCATTGGAAACTGTGACAAAAGAGTTATGTGACTCCTGAAGTTTGCCATGTATTTGGTTCAGAAGCTCCTGATCTTCTCCAGTCATATCTTCACACCAGTGCTCACTGTTAATGTCAAGAGTCTTTAACACCTGAAGCAGCCCAATCCTTAGTATTTTAATTTTCTCAGACATAGAATTCACATCAACCTGCTTTTGAACTTTGTCATTCTCCAATTTAGATATCAATCTATCAGACAGTTTGGATGCCTCCAACAGTCTCTGACACTCAACTAGAAGGGAAAAGTTCTTTTGCTCCTGATCAATGATACATCTCTGCAAGATGAAAATTTCCATTTGAGCATGTACAGCTCTCTCTAGTTCCTTGTCATATTCCATTTTCCAGTGACTTGCATCTTCTTCTAGAACATGAATTTGTAGTTCCTTCTCAGCCAAGTGACCTTCATTCAATTGCACAAGTCTGGAATGCTCTTCTCTCTCAGCATACAATGAAACCAGCAGCTCTTCCACCTTTTGAAGTGCGGACTCTCTTTCTGCTTTTAGATCCAGATGCTTTAGTTCCAATTCACTGCATTGTTTCTCTAGATCTTCCAGTGTTTGACGAGTGATGTTCAACTGCGAAACTAAGGTTTCTTTCTCAGAGGTGAGACTGGACTTCTCATGGTCAAGTGACCGGCAGGAGTCCTCTAAGATCTTTGACTGCACCCTTAATCCTTCCAACTCAGCATTCACGTCAAGCAGTGAACTTTCTAAAAGGTTGTTCTTTTCTGAGAGCTTCTCCAGCTTTTCAGCTGTAGTTTGTAACTGAGAAAACAAGGTGGCCTTCTCAGCTGCAAGAGTGGAATTCACCCCAAGCAAAGATTGGCAAGTTTCTTCCAATACCTTCACCTTTCCTCTGACAGTCTCCAGCTCAGCATTCAAATTTGAAAGGGAAATCTCCAAAACAGCATTTTTCTCCAAAAGCTTCTCCATAATTTCCAGTTTTTCCAGAAGAAATGCTTTCTCACCTTGGTTGGCCTCACATGTCTCCTTCAGCTTTGAGTTCTCATCTTGCAGTATCTTCACAGATGAGGCAAAGTGCTGTGGGGCTAAGCCAGTTGACCCGACCTCCTCCATCATGGATTGATGTCTTTTATTCACATCGTTGAGCTCCTCTTTTAGACAATAAATTTCCTGTTGAAGAGCATTTCTTTCATCCACCCGCAGTCCGACCTCTTGTTCAAGTTGCTTTATCTTCTCCCTCAGGTTTAATATCTCATCCTGCAAATTTTTTATAGACAGAGATGAAGACAATTTGAGTTCATTTAGAACTTGGTTTTCCTCCTTGACCCTGTGAACTTCATCCTCTAAAGCCTGCTTTCGGAATTCCATGTTCTCTAG
This sequence comes from Dalbergia oliveri, assembly GCA_030441495.1. Lineage (NCBI taxonomy): Eukaryota > Viridiplantae > Streptophyta > Magnoliopsida > Fabales > Fabaceae > Dalbergia > Dalbergia oliveri. Next base: position 14,801,991 of record JAMLFY010000008.1, read on the forward strand.
AATTTCAGCCTTGTTATGAACCTCAGCTGCAAGAGATCTAAGCTCTTCCTGAGACTTAGAATGCAGATTCTGAAGAGTTTGGAATGCAGTTTCAGCCTCAATAAATCGCAGCCGCTCCTCTTGTATGCAAGTCCAAAGTCTACTCAATTCCTTCTGCTTCTCGCTAAGTTCTTCACCTTGGGAACCCATCTTCTGTGCTAAAGACTGCAAATCAGATTGCAGAGACTGATTTGTCGTTTCCAGGAGAAGACATTTCTGTTCAGAATTTTGTAACTTTTCAACCTCATCATCTATCTTGCATTTTAGCTTGCGCACCTCCTCTTCAGCACAAGAGAGTTTATGCTCCAAACTAGAAATTATCTCCAAGCATTGCTGATAACGAAGAGCGGCATCTTCCTTCTCTTCAATAAGTTTATCAATCTCTAACTTCATGGCCTCAATTTCACTTCTAGCTGTATTAGCTTGCTCATTTATTCTCCTTGCATTCTCCTCAGCTTGAGCTAATTTCTCCTCCAAGTTCGACAATGTCTCGGAGGACTGGTTATATTGAACAAGGGCAGTTTCCTTTTCAGCTTCTATTCTAGCAAGGTCCTGCTTTAAGGATTCAGTTTCAGTTTCAGCTCTAATAGCTCGTTCATTAAGTTCTCTTACATCCTTATGAGAAGAGGAGATGTTTTCCTCCAGATTAGACATTTTCTCCAAGCACTGCCGGTACTGAGAAAGACTAGCTTCTCTCTCAGCCTGCAATTCAGCAAGCGCCTCCTTCAAGGATTGGACTTCAGCTTCAGCTTTGCTTGCTCGTTCATCCAGTCCTTGAGAATTCTCCCTGGCACTAGACACTTCTGATTCCAGATTGGACAATCTCTCCAAACTCTGCTGATACTGAAGCAAGCCAGCTTCCTTTTCACTTTCTAATTTAGCAAGGGCTTTCTTTAGGGCCAAAATTTCTGTCTCAGCTCTAGTCATCCGTTCAGACTCAGATAAGACTTGAGACCTATCATCATGGCTTCCATTGTTTAACCCATTAGTCTCCTCTGTGTCAAGAAAATTGAGCCCCCTTCTAGCATGCCCTTCTAAATGCTTCACATGACTTGCATGTTCTCCCATAGGAAGAGATCATTGAGCTGTTTTAAACCTTTTTTGCTTAGAGCAGAATCAGGATCATCAGGACAAGCTCCATTTCTTTTGACAGCATGGAAATGAGTAGAAGCATCCTCCTGTGATTCATCTGGGTCAAGAAATGAATGTGAATGGCGAGGTGTCACTGGCGTGTGTGGCTCGGTTTCTGTGGAAGAAACTAAAGGTGAATCATCTGTCAGTACCAGAGGGACTTGATTAGGAAATGCTTCAGCCATGGTATGATGGGCCTGGCGTATTACTCCAGTTGCATGATCATATCTCTCAGCCAATGCTCGGTATGCCCGGTAAAACTCTTCGACCAATTTCATAAGCTCTGGCCGTTTCTTATAATACATTTCTGCTCTCCTTGCAAAGGAATCTGCATCTTCTTCAATAAGCTTAATCATTTGCTTCACCTTCGCATCCATATCTGTTCATGAGGAAATAAAGTTGTGATAAATTCATGTGTGTTTGAGGGAACCAAATTGATAATAACAGCAAAATCACAATTTTCAAGAAGAATTGTTGCCATATCTCTCTTGAGTGATTAAATAAATGCTATTGAAAAGAAAGATTTGATACAGAAAGAATATATGTTTTATTATCACACGCAGACTAGCATACAAAATTGCATGTGACATTTCCAAACAGGACAGAAATATTTTATGGCTATAGAAAAAAAAATTAATGAACATATACACGTGTAGTTTTGATTAAATGCCTCCTTATTTCACCTAAATAGAGTTTCAATTTGAGTTCATCAATATTGTTAGCAAACTGGTTTAAACCAAAATATATACTTGTGGCAGACATTTCCTAATGATGAAATATGCATTGACATTAACAAAAGATTTATGAAAAATCTTCCAGTGACCAGTCCAATAATCTAAAGGTTATGGCAACAATTCAAACTATAATTCGTAAAGCTTCATGGCAACATCAGTAGCTATGTATGATAGCAAAGACATAAGAAAAATGAATCAGAAAAGAAAAAGGGAAAATGAGCAATTAGATTTTGTTTTCAGTTCAAAGCACTTCTTTTCCTCCACACTTCAGAAAACAACAAATGATGCAACTTAATCTCAAACCATTAAGGTTTCACGCAATGAATTAATAATAACTATGCTAAAATCTTTAACAGGATTGCTACCACAGGCAGAAAGATAGAAGGCATTTTTACCTGTCAGATTCTCTTGGAGCCATTTAGAGTTTTTGGGGCTTATGTGACTGTCCCACCACCATGAATACATTCTCTTAGAATCAGCATGGGACAGAGCCGCCATCACTTCAGCCAAGAACACCAACACCGTGTCTTCTGATGTTGAAGGAACACTTAATCGGAGAAAATTTCAGTGAAGTAAAACCAGAACCACGTAAATGTGCCTTTCACAACTCAATTACTCAAAACTCTCTGAAGCTAAGTCACTGGAATAAACAAAAACCAAAGGAACGCAAAATAGTTCAGTTTCAGATGAACCATAACCAGGCCTTAATTTTTCTCTCTTCAAAGGAAAAGTAAATAATCAGAGAAGCAAAAAGAGAGAGATAAATACCTGAACAGTTTGAACACTTTGGTCCAATTAGTGAATGAAACTAAATTCTGACACGCCAGAGTTTAAACTGATACAAAAAATATATATATGTTATCACAATTAAAACAACTAAACAACTAAAATTCAACCAAAAACAAAAAAGTTAACAGAATTTGCCCAGTAAACAAGAACATAAATTTGTATGCATCAGATTTTGGAAAACAACAACAACAACAACAATTTATTCTCATATATATATATATATATATATATATATATATATATATATATATATATATATATATATATATATATATATATATATTTTATTATGATCACTTTATGAGCATAAGATGGGAAAACATATAATTCAAAATTGCATACTCAATCAAACCCCATTGAAATACTAAGATCAGTACAAAAAAAGAAGGATTGAATTCAAAACTGAAAAGCTCATAATTCAAAACAAGAGATCACTACATGAAGAACTGCAAACACAAAGCTCATAATAATTCAGATGGAAGAACTCACCAAAAACAACTTTTAATAAAAAATGAAAAATCAAACTTGAGCTATTATTCGGCTCCACATAACATGAGTCACCTCACCCCATGTTGCTTAGATCTCTCTCTGTTGTGTTGTGTACAACAATGCTGTTTGTGTTTTTCCTTGTTTCTCTCATGCTCTTTCTTGCTTTGCTTTTTATGCAGTATAGGTTGATGGTACTGTTCATAAGCATCTCTCATAACTGTTAAAGTGTAAAAGCAAACAAAAACGGAGTTGGCAGAGACCGAAAAAACAAATAAAGAAAGAAAGAAAGGAAACCATCAACAAAATACAAGAACTTAATTGTTATGCAAAATCAAATTAAATTGGTAAATAATTTAGAATCTGATACTCACATTCAATGCCGTAATTTGGAACATTGAAATTGGAAACGGGAGATTGCACTACAAGTAACTGGAATGGAATGAAATATTAGTGGCACTAGTATATTAGATTCTCACAAGGATATGCCCTCTTCTTTTTTCTTTTTATGTTTAGTGGAGTTTTTTATTTTTATTAAATAAAATAAGAGCTTAATTTCTGTACACTTGTAATGTTAATAGTTGAGCCTCACACTAATTATTTTGAAAAATCGTACAATTAAGAACCAAACGTTACTGCGTGTATTTTAGGAGAAAAAGGTTGTAACGCGTTACCGAAAGTCCAAAATTATCAAATCGGCGTCCCCTTTTCTGTTGATTTTATTCGAATAGTAATAATAATTCTTTTTGGGTGAGTGAATAATGATAATAATAATAATAGTAATTCATGTTGCCGTTGCTGCAATAGTGATTCACTGGGTGCAGACTGAAAAGTGAAAAGCACGACTACAATAATTGTGCCAAAGTAATGGTGTACACAAAAGAAAAAATGTCATACGCTCCCTTACTTGAATCCAGCAAAAATACTTAATTATTCTTCTTCTTTTTTTTGGTTTGTTTCACATCCTTTTACAATTTTAGATTTTTTTTGGAATGGTATAATTTATTTTCTTTATAACAAGTCAAATCACATGTAATTTAGATTATTTCCTGTAGAGTGATATACTTTTTGACGCTTTTAAGAGGAAATTTTGTACTCAGGATTTTTCTTTTTATTACTAAAAATGAATTTTTTTAATTCATCTCCCCATTTGAGAAATCTTGCCTAGATTATATATTTATCCATTACTATTTTCATGGCCAACCGGAAGAGAAAAACAAAAATAGGTGGTTTGGATTGATAATCTAAAGTATATTATCGAGTTAATTCTTTTATTAAAACATAACGTTTGGCTCAATCAAATTCAATGTATATTCTGTAACCAGAATATATTATCTATAGAGCACGTTGAACACCGTGCCACTATCAAACATTTATGCATTTCATCCAAATAAATAAATAAATATACATATAATTTTAACGAGTGCCATGAAAATATTAATTAAAGGCAAAAAATAATCTTAATACATTAGAAGTTCTGAAAACTTAAGTTTTTATTTGGACTTTCTTTTTCTTTATATTTATTTACTAAAAAAATCCTTTTACATATATTTTTCTTCAAAAAATAGCAATATTCTTATAACTTTATATTTATTTACTAAAAAAATCCTTTTACATATATGGTTTAATAAGTGTTAGTGGTTTAATCTAATATAAGATAATATGATATTTATTGTGATTTAAATAGGATATATTGTATTCAAACTCTTTTATTTGGTACATCAAAATTAGAGACCATAATTTTAAACTTATGAATTTATGCATATTATCCAAGTCGATCTCTCACCACTTGTCCAATTCTTGTGACTTCTTGTATTCAAATTTTTAATCCTACCAAATCTAATTTTTATCGATTTGGATTGATTTGGTTTAGTTTGACGATTCTTTATAAAATAAAACTTGTGTTTAGAATGTTACAAAATACAACTAAAGTTAAGTCAACAAAATAAAATAAAAATTTATTATTTATACAACTCCAAATAAAAATAGGATTTAATTATATACATGAAGTGTAAAAATATTTTATATGATTATTTAATTATGTAATGATACATCAGCAACTATTGTTAACTTTCACCTTCATTATTTAAAAAGTCATGCAAAAGGAGAGAATTGATTAGATGACAGTGTTAAACTTCTTTATACAATAAATCAAAATTAAATTCATAAAAATATATATACTTAATTATAAAATGTTATTTAAGAGAGAATGATATATAAAAAATTAAATTATGTAATGAATTAAAATCATTATAGTAGAAGCATAAACTTAACAAACAAAAATTATATTGTAAATATTATTTGATTTACATTGGATATGATTAGTTTTAAAAATTAGGACAAGTTTCATTTACATCTTTCATGTTCTACCAATTTTATTTTCAGGTTCTATGTAGGTCTTTAATATTTTCAAAATGTAAATGACATTTAATTTATAAATAGAATCTTGACACTTTATGTTTTATTATAACCCCCTAATTTTATAATATGATATTTTATGTTTTGTTCAACATTTTTCATTTATAATTTGGAGGTCGTCTCTCGAAAGTGTGAGATTGAGACGTTTTGAGAAGACAAAACAAGCTTTTTGATCCCATTTTAGTTTGGTCTCTTACTTTTTTTTTATTTTCTCAATTTGATCTATTATGTATTAAATTGTTTTTAATTTTGTCTCAAATTACTGTTCTGCCATATAACTAATGGAAAATACTAGCATAGCATAAATGGTACTAATGTGACACACACATGGATCTAACGTGTATTGTGCAACATTAACATTTTTCATCAGTTATATGATGAAACCATAATTTTAGATGAAACTAAAAACTATTTGAAATATGTTTAAAATAATAATAATAATAATAATAATAATAATAATAATAATGGTAGTAGTAGTAGGTAAGGACCAAAATGAAAAATCGAGTAAAGAAAATGGATTAAAAAAACCTATTTTATCTTTTGAAAATATTAGGGATATAAATAAAATAAAATAACTTTTGGAGCTAAATCAAAATCTTATTAAAATATAAGAGATATAAATAAAATTTTACCCTAAAGAGTTATATAAATTTGAAGTCTGATCGAATCAAACAATTTGTAAAATTGAATAACTAATTCTAGATAATTTTTTTTCGACTTTAATCCGTATTCGACTTGGATTAAATTGGTTTGGCGGTTTAAGACATTCTACCACAATAACCAAAAATATGTTAGAGTTTGATTTAAACACTCCAAGATATATAAGAAGATTTGAGGATGAAGGGATACAATCATACAAGAGACACGTGATTCCGTTATTATTGAAACGAAAACATTCTTCAAGCACTGCACCGGTATACATAAGGGGACGAATGTATAAATTTTCCATCCGTATTGTTTCTGTACATTTCAATTTTAAAATGTGAATATGCCATCCAAATTTATTTATACTATAAAAAGTAAATGGCCTCATACTTATACTTTTTAAAAATTTACAATACATGTCTATCAAAAAAAAATTTACAATACACGAGACACAAATTGCTCTAATTTCTCTTTTCACCGCGTATTCGTTTCTATGCATTTCATTTCCACATATCTTTTTATGCTGTGTGTTTACATTATCATATTAACCATATCCTCAACTATTTACCGTTTGTAATATGGGAAAGTGCTTAGTGTAAGTTTGGATGGAGTATTTCCAAAATTCAAGAGAATTTAAAGTGTTAAAAAATTAAAATACTTCAATTAAATTCTCTTCAATTTTTAAATTTTTTGCTTGAATAAATAATTACATTTCCTTTCATTTGTAAAATACTTTGTTTGGGTGAAGTAATTATATTACCTTAATTTTAACATATTTTATTTGAAAAGTATAATATATTTTTTAAAATAAGTTTTTTTTATTAATAATCAAAATTCAACCGATCTAAAATCAATTATAATGAGTTTATATTTTATAAATTATCTTAAATTTTATTCACAAAATATTTTAAATTTGAATTATAAAATTTAATTGTTATATAAATAAAATGGAATTACATATAAATATAACATCATATAATATAAACTGAATATAAAAAATTTAAAATGCAACAAAATAAATTAAAAATAACATTAAACAAAAATCTCATAAATATAATATAAGGAAATCATAATGGAATATAATAAAAGTGAAACTTACCAAAATAAGAAAAACATATATTTGTACGTGTAGGACTTTCAAAATTCCCTCTCTATAGGTAGAGCATGCGGGCTAGCCTACCCGTTAACCCTTGCAACGGGCTTGAATTAAACAAGCAGGCTTGTCGTTTCACAAATGGAATTCACTTTTGCCTAGTCCACGTCCGCCCTGAAAGCGCCGCTAGTCGCGACCAGCATCGTTTTTTTTTTTTGCTTTCACGTTTTTTTTTTACCTTTTAAAAATCTTATATTATACACAGGTACAAAAATAAAAAATTTAAAAAATACAATCTCAAATTTTAAAAAAATACAATCTTAGATTCTCAGAATTGATTCAATTGAGCAAATCGTTTAAAAAATTTAAAAATGATAGAATAAAGAAAAAATGAATACCCATAGGCAATGTGACGATTACGATGGTATTAGGATCTCAAGAAGCGACGCGGAGGTGTCTTGGAGGCATTCGTAAGGCTCTGGCAACATGGTGACACGACACAGGAGGAGAATTGAAGCTGCATGGTGTGACTAAAGGAGACCGAGAGACTGAGTGTGAGATTTGTGATTTTTGAAGAAGGGAGGGCTGGAGGCAGGTGGAAGATGTCACAATGGTTGTGAGTTGAGAGATGAGAGAGAGGCTAAGCAAGAGTGAGATCGAGAGATTGAGTGAAACTGTGTGTGGTTGGATGTTAATTCAACTTTCAAGTTTTTTTAGTCACATTAGTCTCTCTCTTTTTTTACTGATCATGACTCAGTCTTTTCAAAATAAGGAAAAAAAGACTAAAAGACAAAAGTAAGGGAGTGGGCCTTTGAATTAGTTCCCCTCAGTGCATTTACATGCTTGCTTAGGTTGGGGGTTGGGCTCTTTAGTTGGACTTAATTTTTCTAGACATAGTGTATATATTTAAGTTTAAAAAAATTATGTAGGTTAAGTGGGTTGGTCGTGAATCCGCAGTCCCTGCCAGCCGTGGTTTAAGTGAGGAGACTTAGAAAGTTCAAGTGTTGGCGACTAAAAATTTTCTTCATTTTCATGCGAGTTGCAGTTAAACATGTTTCAATCGCAACCTGTACCCAACTCTATCTATAGGTATAAATTAAAATCCTCTATTTTATGTAAATAAAATTCCTCTTTAAAATCCCTTGAATTCTGCAATTTCTTCTAAGTGAATATCCAAACAAATATTTTATCATGATAAATTTTAAATCCTTCCAAAAATTATATTCCCTCCTATAATTGTTCTATCTAAACGCACACTATACACTATTTGTGTTTTGTAAAAGAGAAATGTTTGGTGTAAAATACTTCACCACAACAATTTTACATTTTTATAATATAGACGTATGTGACCACAAAATAAGTATGAGATAGAATTCATATGCTCTATATTATTGGGGTATAAAATTATTGTAAAAAAATATTATACACCAAATATTCTTCTTTGCAAGTGTATGCTAGTGCCAATAAAATATACTCACTCCGTTTATAATAATTGTCAAAATTTAAATAATACATATATTAAGAAAAAATATTTTGATAAATGTAAAAAATTATATGAGTTGATAAAACTATTATTTTATAGTCATAATTATTTATCTTGATAAATATATTAATTATTTAACTAATAAATTTATATTAAAAATATAAATAGAAAAAAAAATTAGTACTATCCGAATGTTATAAATGACAGATAACTTAAAATATATAAAGGTCGTTATTGCGAAATCGGAGTAGCAAGTAGTACTGTAGTAGTAACAAGCAAAGTAGGGAATCACAGGACGTGTCAAGGCCACGGTATGACACATGACATTGTAGAATAAATTAGTGGTGGGCAAGCCGAGGACGGTGACCTTGGGGCTTACTGTTGGTTCACGAGTCAAGACTCATCCACACGCCGCACAGACAAATTCCTTTGCCCCACTAAGGTAATTCCACGTGTTTTTCGTGCAAATGCGATCAAACATATGGATGGTTGGAAAAAGAGATATTATTTGGACTCACTTAATTTTAGATATTATGTTGATTTATTTTTTATTTATTATTAAATAAAGTGTAAATATCATTTAGGATTAACTAATATTTTATTCAATAATAAATAAAAATGAGTTTATAGATTTATCATATGTAATCATAACATTTTTTTCGTTGAGAAAACATAGGCATATTTGCCGTTAGCTAATTTTCCTGTTAGAAGCAACTAGTCTTTTCTTACTACTGTGTGCTACTCGAGAACCCAATTGCACGCGTATACTAACTTTTGTACTTTTCATGTTCGCAACATATATAATACTCCCTCGGCTCGAAAATATCTGTTCATTTAGATAAATTATATATTAAAAAATTAATATATCGAGATGCTATTTAATTTAACTTTTTAGAGATTTATTATTTTAGAAGTATAATTAGAAATAGAAATTTATTTATGTAATTATTAAAATATATTTTATAATAATAATAAGTTATTAATTTTTTTAGATAAGAAAAATATATAAGTAATTTTTTTAATGAAATTATAATAGAAGACATGAAAATCTAATTTAAAAAAAATCTTAAACAAACAAGTTTTTTTGTACATAAATATTTGTAAAACATTATAATCAATTCACGATCTTGATTTCCAATTTAAAACTATTCAATTGAATATATAATCAATAAAAAATTAAAGTTAATGAAAAATATTTCAATAAATGTTTGTTAGATTTATAAATAAAGAGTATATTATTATTATTATTATTATGTGTGGGGTATTTGATATTTATATCTTTTTAATATTTAAAAGGTGATGATGTTATCTTTTGTCATTTGGAAAAATATCTATAACACTAATAAACCAGGCTCCATTGGATAAAACTTTTCCAGGTGTCATAGCAATTTAGGGTCCATAATTATAATAATCTTAATTGTTAATGTTAAGCATTGATTTTTTTAAAAAAAAATCATAACTCTACATATATATATATATATATATATATATATATATGTTAGATGTTTCTTTTATTATTTCAATAATAAATATGGTTACCAAAATTAATATCACCAAATCGTTCAGCTTTTTAAAAGGAAAAAAAATACAAGAAAAGCTCTTTTGAAAGGCAAAAATGATGCCCAAAAATTAAATTAAAAAGAAACTAGAATAAAAAACCAAAACTATATTTGTATAAAAAAGTTAACCGTATGAAGAGCTTTCAATTATTGAAAAGCAATATACTAAATTAGTAATTTTATCAATCTAATAAACTGGCAAGTGGCAAGTATCACAACTCCTTTTTTTTTTTCCCTTGACTTGTGCTATAAAACATCGTTTCATCACCACCAAAACGAGCACAACACACCACACATTCTAAAGCAGTCACATATCACAGCTTTAGGGGTTGGATATGTGTCATTACAAACAGGAGAGAAATTTAAAGGCGGCATATGAGAGACAAATTTCATCCTTGAAACCTAGATTTGCACCTGAAAGCTTCCTCCAATTAGATTTGCAAAGACCCCCTTCAAGCATTTCCACTACCAAATTGCTGAAACTCCTTCAGCCTTTAGCTTCAAATCATCTTCGAGACTCACCTTCCTAGCTGAGTGGCATTCATGCTTTACCACCGTCGCTCAGCGGCATTCCATCCATGGGGCTTTTCCACTCTCACCGCGAGAGAGAGATTTCATCCCTAAAACCTAGATCTAAACTATCATTGCTTTCAAGCTTCACTTTTGCCAAACTCTTCCTTTGAAACACCTTCAACCTCAAGCCTTCAGCTTCAAATCACCTCCAAGACTCACCTTCATCACTTGAGAATGTTCAACTCACCTTCAAGACTCATCTTCCTAGTTGAAACTGCATTCATGGTTCACCACCTTCGCTTGGCCCCCATGCCATCCATGGGGCATTGCCAATCTTGCCGCTACATCCACAAATCCGCCCTCCTAACGGAGACCCAAAGGTAGAAACATTCCAAAACCTAATCCCAAACTCTGTTCTTCATTGTTTATTTTTCTTTTTGATTGAAACAAAATTTTAAAATTGATTAAAATTGATACGCTACACCTAATCATATTTTTATTTGATTTTTTATTTTCAAGTGTAACTAAATAAATATTTCATATTATTTGCAATGTTGATATAATATTTTGATATTTTGATTTTGGTTTGATTTTGATGCTCTACATGCTAATTTATTGGAATGCTATTTATAAATGAAAACTTCATTTAGAATCAGTTTAGTTCTGAAAGAGATGCTAACTATTATAAAATCTATATGTTAATTCTAAAATTGATGCTAATTTCGGAATCTGTTCTAATCAAAAGGATGATTATAAATGGAAATTTCATTTAAAATGAATTTAGATCGAAAGATGATTATAATAAAATCTACATGTTGATTCTAAATTGATGTTGATTTCAATAATCCAGTCTAATAAGATAATAAGGGCTAATTATAAATTGTAAATTGATACAAGGTCTGCATTTATTATACTTTTTATTTTGATTTGTCTGAATTAATATGATTTATTCTCCACAATTACCTGATATATCTCCTATATCCATGGATTTCTCTAATTCCTATCTTTTATATGCATTTCTATAAATGCAATTGTCTACAAATGATTGTTCTCACGTCTAAAGACAAAATTATTTTCATTTGCATTCCCTTTTCTTTACTATTTCCTCATTATTTCCTGTTTGATACTCCTCTCTTTCCATGGCTAATCGTTGTAACCCAAAGACCATCACTCTAGTTCAAGAATGCTAGGAGGATTAAGGTTCGAACTATTCGCCTTTGGTGTCTTCGCTTTCAATAATGCTTAGGTGGTAAACAGCTTGGAAATGGTTCTAATAGATGAGTTTGTAAGTAATTTTATTTTCTTTTACTTTCTTCTTTTTTAATATAGTTTTATTTTTAGTGTTATAGATGGGGACAACCCCCTAATTTTGCTCTTTCTTATTTCTAAATAATTTTTTATATTTTCTTTTAGGTATGGCCATTCATGCAACTGAAGAAGGAATTAATATATAAATTCAAGCCAGTTGACAGAATGATCGGTTTATGTTATGTCTTACTTTGTAGTAAGCAAAAATGGTGGTTACTTTCGAACTATTAGGCATGAGTTTAAACTGAATCTCCAATTAAGGACTAATGTCCTGCCTTCAATTTGATCCCTCTCTATGGTTTCAATCTTATGTCATTCAATGAAATACTCCAAGCTGACTAGGTTTTCGTATCTAATAGGTAATGAATCATTTAATATGTTCTTTAAATTGTTTTTTCATTTTTTATTTTGTAATTTATATACCTCTGTATTTAATTTCTGATTTCTGATCTGTGATTATATTTTATATTAGATACTATTGGACTTCTAACTACCATTGGTGGGGAAAAAGAATATGATAAGGATGGAAGGAAAACCATAATGGTCATCCTGCAATTAGAAGAGATGGGTAATATTCTAATATTCAATTTGTTCAGTGCAATTTGGTTGCTTTTAAAATAAAATTCAATTAACAAATTAAATAATGTGTATTTGTAGTGTTAAACTTGAAGTTGCTCGCTTCGGTCAATTGTGTACGAAGTTCATAACTTTGTTGCAAAGAGTGAGGGAGTCATGCCAATTGTCATTATGCAATTTGCCAAAGTTAAGACATTCAAGGGTTAGTGTCTAAATGCTTATCATATAATTTTCATTGTTTTGATTCTTTCATCTAATAATTTTTCAACAATGATGCACTACGTAGATGAAATATTTCTTTTACAATGATGCACTATGTACTGAAATATTTCTATTTCTTTCAAGGATTTTGTTCTCCTTTGATTCAGTTTTTGCTCATCTAGGTTTCTTTAATTTTCTATTTTTTTTCTATTTTATGTGGAAAATATTAACTTGGGTGGGCAATCCAGTTTCAGTATCTTTTTTGTAGTCTTGAAATTAAAGCACTAAAATTTCAATGGTAATAATGATGGCTATTTAATTAGAAAAAAATAACAAAGTTGCAAACCACAAACAGATTGACAATTGCTAGCTTAATTCCAATACAAAACAATAACAAACAAGCATGTAACAAAGAATGGGTGGCTAAGGTCTCTAGCAAGCCAACAAAGAAAGTCTCACTTATCATACAAATTTACTAAATTTAGTCAACCAAACAATTGTTATCATGTATTCAATAAAGTATCATTATTTTCCGCATGGTAATTTTCTTATCTTAGTTTAAACTTTACTCCTGATTTCAACACGTGTAAACACATTTAGGCACTTTCAGAATCTTCTATATTGTCTTATCAATGGGCATAGTTTATTTATTTGTTGATTTGGTTGTCCTCTCAAATATTTGCAAGTAAAATAGTCCTCCAAAATGTCATGTTCGGAACTAGATCGGTCTTTGAGCCAAATATTCTGAGGTTGTCAGCTTCAAAGCCAGGTCCTGTTTTATTTTTGTTTTAAAGGTTCAAATTTTTGAAATTTATGATTTTTACATGATATTATTGGTATTTTTTTATATTCTTTTACCTTGCTTTATTTATGAAAGACTTCCTCCTCTTACTAGTGAAAGCTCTCAATTATTGTCTTTACTAAGTGATAGTCCAACATATTCATTGGAGCATGACTTCCTCAATGCAACACCTAGGATCTTAATCCATCATCTTAGAGACTGTAATCATGTAACATTTTTTCAATAGATTTAGAAACTTAACCTTAGGGACAATTAGTTTCATATTGTGGTTTCATGATACTAATTTTATTTAATTTAATAGTACCAATAGTTTTCCTTTTCCATTTTTATATAGGATAGGTTTGTTTGTTGTTCATGGTACCGTTTCTGATATAAATACCAGTTATGATTGGTGGTACATTACATGTAAATGTAACAAATCTGTAAGACCAAATTGGAATGTACTATTGTGAGCGATGCCTTCGCCATGTTGTCAATGTGACTCCAAGGTATTTGAAGGTTTTGTTTTACAAAAAATATCCATATGCAGACCATTATTTGGAATATTGATTATTGACACCATATCTTAACCTCTTTATTTGTAATTATGCAGATATAGCATTAAGATCCATGTGAATGAATTGGACTATTTTGTCATTTTTGATCATGAAGGTCAAATGCTTAATGGAAAACCATGTTCTAAATTATGTGAATACACTCACAAAGTATGTCTTATTCTATGTACCTTCTGAAATTTTTTCTATAGACATTATGATTCTTTTCTCATAAGCCTCAAGTCATTTTTGTTTTAATTCTGGTAGAGTAATGGTGAGATGGCTTATCCTTGAGAATTTAAGGATAAATTATGTCACGACCCGACCTGGATCATAAGGGCATGTGAGGAATCTCATCCCTACGAAGCATCGTGATCGCTAGTCACTCGTATGCATAGAACTTAAATCATAAAATCCATTTTCAAACATAAATTATTTTCTCTTTGAAGTCTAAAACGCCATAATTAGTTTCATAATTAGATTTTGAAATCTATAACATAATACAACATATACTGAATTATTCTCTTACATATTTTAAAACCATTAAAGCTATAATCACGTAATCATAATACAATTTAATTCATGGTAAAACAAAATGAAAACATCTATATGGTCTGGACCCTGCTGGCAATGACTGAGCATCCTAAGAACAATAAAATGACACTTCACTCCAATGTGAAGTTCACCAACTGGTATTCCACCTGGGGAGGAGGTGACTGGGTATGACCCGTAACAACTACTATACCTGTAAAGGAAGAAATGAGAAGGGTGAGTTTTATCTAAAATTCAGATGAGTGAATTCTCACCGTAACTCATTTCATAGGACAACAAACAAGATGCATAAAAGTTATAATAACACTAATAACCATAATAACTACAATAATAAAATAAATTCTAAAACTCTTGCTAATGATCCATATATAACATATAAAATAAAACTCTAAGCTCCTCTAAGTCATAATCAATAATGCTCTACTTGATAAACATACATAAGGATAATAATAATGAATATAATAATAATAGCTGTCATTGAATTTCCTTGTTCCTATGGTCCTCTGGACAAGCTGGGCATCTAACTAGGTCTCATTTTCTAAAATTATCACCATGGTTGTTTCATAATGTTGCCTCCATGGCTATTTACTACTATTTGCCTCCAAGGCTGACTTATATTGTTGCCTCCATGGCGTCTAAATACTAATCATCATATATAACTAAACTGAAAATAATTAAAAATAACAATGCTAAAGGTGGGTACTATGTCCCTCACGAACACAGCCCTAAATTATTAGTACTCTGAGAGTTCTTGACTCAAATGATTCTAACAATCTGATTTTAGCATCACTGTGGCTTGGGAAATTTACCCAAGGATAGCTAGTAGGCATTTCGATTTCAAACCCATAGAATATGTATCTCAGTTACTAGAATCATACTGAATTCCTTACCTCTTGGTACCATAAACTACATTTTCAAAAGCATATCTTAAGCTAACATATCTTTTCATATACGTGATAACTTAAAATCATAACTCAAAACACAGAACTCATAATCATAAACATGATAACTTAAGATGAAATAACATATTTATTTATAAACTAAATCATACCTTGCTCTATATATATTCCTTTCTCTAAATACTTTGAACTAAGTTCTTTCTATTTTAAACTGTATCATATATGCATACTCCGGCACTCTTGAATTCATAATCTCATAAGCTTAGCAAAATCATCACAACTCTCAAATCTTTTCTAAAATAGCCTCAAGTCATATAATTCATGATAGTTGAAAATCACGATTTCGTAAACTTGGCATATCCCATAATAATTCATAATTTCTTTTAAATCATTTCCAAAATCATGCAATAATGTCACAATCTAATAAAAATAGCTATAGTGATCCACCTAGAGGCTACAGGATTGAACCCATTCACTTGGAGGGAAGAACACTAAATGGCAATACCAAGGGAGCTCTCTGAGCGGATGACACCAACAACTCATAGAGCAAGCACAATCTAGATTAATCTCTAACATCCCTGGATAACTCTAATATAACTTTAATAACATTGGGAGCACCCCCACTTGACAACAATGGAGGCTAACAATAATCCCAACCAAAGAACATGGAAATGGAGAGGAAAAGAATGACAAAACCTATAAAATCTTACCTTGATCTCTTGGGAGGAGAAGGAATGGAGTGGGATTGAGTGGGAGGGAGAGATGAGGGTTTGGAAAGGAAAGGTTTTCGTTAGGAAGAAAATCCCGAGCATAAGGGAGTTTTAAAGGGTTAGGGGCTTATTTATCAAAACTCATCGTTTTGCACTGTAATATCACACACATTCGTTGTAGCGAGAAATCTCGTTCCAGCGAACCTGAGGAGCAACAACTCGCGGAGCAAGGCTGTTTTACAAAATTTTACAGCAACAGCATCCAAACTACCCTCCTTACGTCTTGGCATCTAGGTTGCCTCAACACTCATTTATTTACTTAATGTCCTCATTTATTTTACTCTCCATTAACTTTAAAATATAAATGTAAATAAGGAAATATCTCCCATTTGGATTCAAATAAAATATCATAAAAATCAAAACCCAACCAATCAAAATCCAAATTTTGAGTTTTAGTTTAAATTGAAAATCCTCACGATTTTCTAAATTTGTGGTCTAAAACGAAATGTTTACAGATTTCGTAAAATTCATTAAAAATCATTCTTCAAATTATTTTCCCTCTAGGAACAATTAGGGACTTTTGATCCCAAGAATGTGAGTCTAACATATAGCCCTCCAAGGAGGTGTAGGATCAGACTTATGAAATTAGGACCCTGTGGGTCTCAAGGGACCTGAGGTTCCAGAACTTGTCTCCTGACACGTGTACACCTGGTATTACAAATTACTTCAACAATATTTTCTGTTCAAAATTGAGGTCAAAGCAAGTGTAAACAACTATGAACCTTCATTCAAGGTCTTGAAAGTGTGTTGACAAAGCTTGATAAAAAAATTTATGGAGTCTACTGATTATTTGGGAAAGGCAAATGTCAAGGCTAATGTTCAGGATTACTCCCTTGAAGACGACCTCTTAAAAGATAATGTTAGGAAGTCACTTGAGCAGTTAAAGAATTTAAAGAACGTAAGTATCTCCATTATAGAACTTTTTAGATGCTAAAATTTGTATAATAACTCTCTGTTGGACACCAATCAATAGAATTTTTTGATTATTGTGATTTACATTTTGCAAATTAACCTATTTAACATTTTTCAAACCATACATTAGTCTGTTGTCAACTACAAAGTTTCTTCTTCCTCTTATGTGCTTTTTGATTTACTACATTTAGTTAATATCTAACTCACTTTAAATTTATTTTTTATGATGTTTGTCAGGAGTTTTTGTTGTACTTACAATTGTTAAATGCCTGCATGATGTCCAAAGTTGGTGGTACCTAGCCTGTAAGTGCGGTAAGGAAGTTGAAATTGACGAAGGCCTGTATTTTTGTGGCGTTTGTGATCGTTGTGGTTGTCATATAAAATTTTAGGTTTAAATTCTTTGCTATGAAATATTTTTTATAATAAAAATATTTCATTCTATTATTCAAATATAGAGTAAAGCTCAGGGTGATTTATGAAACTAATAGTGCAACTTTTGTTCTATGGGATCCCCAAGGTTGTCAACTGTTAAGGAATTTGTGTTCTGCAATGCTGGAGTGTATTGAGCTAGTATGTTATTTATTTTCTAGGAAACACTACTTAATATTATGTTTCACCTTCATGACACATTTTAAACTATATATGTAGAATACTTTAAACTATGGGTCACTCATGTAATGTAATCTTTTTTTTTTTTAATTGAACCAGGGTAGTGGACAACTTAATTATCCAAAGGAGTTCAATGAATTACTTTTTGGAAAGGAGTTCATATTCAAAGTAGTTCTGAAGACTCTGGACTAGGACAAAATGAACATGCCTTTGATATCATTGATGCTTGTGATGATTAGTCTATCATAACAAAGTTTAAAAAATCAAAATCTATCTTGTGGTGTTGTTTACTTTTTCTAATTAAATTGCACTTTAATTTTCTTCTTTATGTTCAGGAAGTTCACTTCTCATCATCTACTGTGTAGTTGACATGTCTCCATCAGCTTTTTGTTCAGAATCTTGAGCAAGTTCACTTTGCTTGAGTTAAGGATAGGATATTACTATAGCCTTAGAAGATTGAAGGCATTGTACTTCAATAAATTCTATCATCAAATCCTACAAATAATTTTTTTTTAATCATCAGTTCACTTGCTTAGCATATCCTAAGAATTAAATAGGTTCTGATCTGATAATAAAATTAGAAGCTGAAATGTGTTGAGATTGAGAAGAATTGAAACTTTAAGAGTTTTGTTAGGATTTTTTATCTGTTTTTGATTTGGTTAATAATAAGTCTACTAATCATATCTAAGTGATTATGGATGTAGACAATTCGTCTTTGTTACGGTTGCAAACTGCTGGAAGTTTTTATTTCTTATGCATTATATTTATTGACGAGTTACTTATTTTATTATGATAATTTAAAGTATTTGATTATGGCCAAATTTAGCCTTTTAATTTTAACCATGTTCATATATGCTCCGTCGTGTGATGACGTGTATTGTGTACTATTGGTGTGGGAACTGGTGAGAAGAGAGAGGGGGTATATCTACTGTATATGGAGGTGGTGGAGTGTGGTTGGTGCATTTGATTATTGCAATTTGCCTCTCAGATCAGGCAAATGTTTCATTAGCACCTGTACATACACTACTACACCTTTGTGCGAGCTGACATGGCTCAAACTTTTTTCCTCCTTCCAATTCTTGAATTATATTAATTATAATTAAATTTAAACTTACAATCTTATATATATTATTTAAATCAATTATTTTTAGATTAATTTTACTAGATTAATTTATTATAGAAAAATTAGTATCTATTTTATTATTTGAAATATCATGTTGACTCATTTGTAATTTATTAATAAAATGATAAATTCTTTATTTTAATATTTTGTGACTATATATTTTTTATGATAGAAAATAGATGAATTGATGTAATGCAATATCCAATAAAGAGAGTTTAAATAACACTTTCCATATACAAATATGTTATCATTTCGTTATATTGTCATCTCATAAAGTATATTTAAATATAATTATAATTGTACGAAAATTAAGGAAGACTAGAAGTAGTTAGTCTAAATCAATAGTAGCAAGAAATTATAAGGTTTTAATTAATTTGATTCAAACTAACTCATTATATATGAGAATGATATTTTTTTAATGTTATTTTCCACTCAAATATACATGACTCTAACTTAAAAACTTACTTCATAAAAATAAGTCTTAAATAATTTGAATTAACAAAGCATTAACAGTTAAAGGTGATCAATCCTAACAGAAAACTTCCACTTTGCATAAATTTTAGACACAATGTTAATATTTTGAATTTTAAAACTTCCACTTTATCTTATCAACCATTACTCTTAGAATCTGTTCATATGAGATAGTATAACCTTAGGATAAGATCTAATAGGATAAGCCTTATGATATAAAACCTGATAAACTTTTAATACTATATACCATTTGGTGTAACATTGTATAAGATATTATTTTTTCTATTTTATAATATCATCATTTATTTATAAATAATTCTAATATTTTAATTATATATTAAATAAAATAAAATTTTTTATTAATTGTTTAAATATAATTCTTAAATCATATTTGTGTAAATATTTATTAATTAAAATTTAATTTATTTAAATATTATTATTTATTTCAATATTTTATAATTATTTATTATTTCAATAAATTATATAAATATTAAATAACTCTTTTGCATATATTTAATATTTTCTTTTTTTAATTATAATTATTTAAATTTTAATTTTAAATAAATATTAACTCAAAATTTTTTATTATTAATTCTTACTTTTATATATTATATATTATTTATTTTAAATGTTTATTTCTATTTAATATTTTATTTTATTTAATATTTATTAATTATAATTACTTTTTTATTTTTATTGTATATAGCTAGATTGATATCATATATTATTTGTTAACAATATTTATTTATCATAAAATATTTTTATTTATAAATTTTTACTTATTACTATTTATTTAAGAATAATTTTTATTTTAATAAAATATTAAAAAATAAAAATAACCTTATATGTTAAAAGCTAATCAAGCCTATTAAACATTTTCATGCGGTATTAAGTTATACAACATTTTAACGTATAATGAGTTATATATATAAGTTTATACAATATATTATCTATACCAAATAATATATAAGAACATAATGTATAATATAAACTTATACTATCATACCTAGGATTACCAAACATACCCTTAACTTATAAATTATTCGACCAAATCATAAAATTAAGATAAAATAAGATGAAACATAATCAAATAACAGAAATTAATTGAGTACAAGGTAGTCCTTATAAACAGTACTTATATTTAGCATCACTACATAAACAAATACAGGCCTGAGTAAGCTTTTTGGTTTGGTTTTCGCTTTCACTGACCTTGATCTGACTTTGTCATCACCACCACACCTCCTCCCAAGTTAAACACCACAGTATCTGCATCCGATTCTCGACATCTCCTGTTTGAAAAATATATTTTTTTTTTGTATGTGAAAAACAAGTTTTAAAACCGTAGAAAGAACCTTTTTTTTCTTCTTATTTTATCAAGTACCTACAAAAATCAAGAGATTGGAAGTATTACGTTGCAGTGCAAAAAAGCACATGGGCACATGGGAATGGCATCAAGGAGTGGGTCATTTTCTTTGATTCGTTTGGTAATTTTCTTTAAATACTATTATATTAAATTTATGAAACCAAGTATATAAATTATAAGAAAGATGTAAAATTTATGTGCTAGGTTATCTCATTGTTTTTATTAATAATAACATTATGATAAATTTTATGATTTGAAGACAGAATTTTTTTTCATCTCCTTAATGATGGCATTATTTGATTATATGAATAATTTAATGATTTGAAGACAATAATATATCAATTCAGTGATATATATTAAGATGACATTATTTGATTACATAATGCAATTCTACTTTTAATTTAAACATTTTAACAAATTACTTTCAATATGGTTATTAATTATCTGATTCTACAATGCAATTCTATATATTTTATATTTAATTTAATTTAGATGCAAATGATAAATGAAAGGAGAGAATTTGAATTGACTACATTTTCCATAAATCAATATCATTTATGATCTTTCATTTACCTAAACATGTCTTTATTTATGGACAATTTTATGTGACTATCTCTAGGATAAAATCAATGAGTAATTTGAAAATATTGATATTGGATGATAATAGGGAACTTTACAACATAACCAAAAATGTTATTTATATAAAGGTGTTTCAAAAAATTTAAATTTCAGGTTTAGATCTGTATTTTATATTCTTTATTTATTTTATTAAACTAAACATTCAATGCATTTGCTATAAAGTCTTTACATATTTTTGGACTAATATTTTTTTATTATATAATGAAGTGGCATATGAAGATCAAAATATTAAAATAAAATTCATATATAATTAATTCTTTGTAGCCTTTTTTCTGCAATGAGCATATGGAATATTTACTTTTAATCGTAATATTATTATTAATTATCTACTATTATTATCAATTAATTGACAAATAATGCAGTTAAATAATTTGTTATGTGCTTAATTTTATACTTTTTTTTCTTATCACCCATACATTGCACAGGTCAAAACACTAGTTAATGATATTTTTGGAATCATAATTGTGATACATTTTCTATTTTTTATTACTTATGATTATGCGAGAAGTAATTCTTCTGAAATACTAGAAAAACTTATTGTTATCTACTTTTTCTTTCCTTGAGAAGCATAAACAAATTAATTAAATAGCATTAAAAATTTCAGAAGTACGACCAAACACATCCAATCCAATCTATGGCAGATAAATTGAAAGTTGTCATGTCTCCCTCCAACTGATAAATACGTTTAAAAATTGTTACAGATAATAGTTATTTTATAAGAGTATAATATATATTCTTGACAATCAGCTTAAAAATTTTATTATTTTAAAATTTGACTGAAAATGATATCAGAATTATAATTTACGCAATACGTAAGAGCTATTTAAAATATATAAGTGAAACTATGAATTAAAAAGGCATTCATACACACCAATCTCGAGGATCTAACATTTATTTTATTCAATTAGTCAAGAAAAATGTTATTTAGGCATAGTTGCTTCATGTCCATCAACCATTGAGAATTCATGTGTAAGTAAATGGAAAACTTAAGTATATATGTAGGCGAATCCTCTATTTATCTGTAGATAGATGAACAACTCGTGATTGATTAATTGAACACATTAAAAAAGAGGTCAAGGCAAAAGTGGGATTAAAAAATATAAAATTACATTTAGATCCCTTAAATTTTTGGTTGGCTACAAATAGTCATCTTAAATTTTTAATTTTTAATTAAACTTTTAAGCTACAAATTTTTTTTGGTTCGAAACAATAGTAACTTCACAAATTATTTTTTTATTTAATTTACCTGAACTCCCTACCATGGTTATGACCCATCCATACTTTTCCAAAATATCCTTGCGGTAAAGTGGCACAAAAATAGGAGAGCCATACATATAGACAAGCCCAAATCTCCTATTTTCGTGGGCTCTTAGCACGCTTCTTTCCCCTGACAGGAAAAAAAATGAGTGCCATGTCATAGCTAGTGCATAGTGGACTTGAGCATTCCCTAAGAAATTATAATAATCATATTTGGAAAATATATATATAAAACTGAATTTATAAATATTAAAGGGGCTATTTTAAAGTGATCGAAGGAGTAAAACACAAGGCAACCATTTCATGTGATAATGTTAACAGTAGCAATTTGCGTGATCCTCAGACCTCAATGGTCGGCAAAGAGGAAAGGGGTTCTTGACTTTGTAAAAGTAGAGTAGATCCAACAACTGGCATTCCTGCTTTTTTATAAGGCTAACACAATAATAATAATAACAAAAGCATAGCAAACAATGTTAATTTGTTACTTTTTTCACTCCCACTTTGATTGAAAATTGGAACAGTCGTCGGAAGCAAAGTGTCTACATGTTTGCACCAAAAGCTGCCTTTGATTACGTTATTATTAATTAGAAATGCTGCTTTTTGTAACAAGTTATCAATTATTAATTATATAGATTTTATTTGATTACATGTAAAATTTTTTATACAGTAACATTGTTAGCCCAAAATATCATTTTTCATGTAAAAACTCCACTCATTTTGGGATGTCTCATAATATGTGATGATAACAAGCATAATATGCATTCAATGACTTTAATATGTACACTTGATCTTTGTCAAAAGAATATTTTTGTAGAATATTATGGAGCATAAAAAAAGGAAATAACTTGATTATATTCAAGTGAGAGAAAGATATTCTTGATTGAAGATAATGTGTGCCCAAAATATCATTTTTCATGTAACATTGTTAGCCCAAAATATCATTAGTGTGTGATCATTGTTAATTTTTCATGTAGCATAGGGTTTCGTGGAACACTAGTTTAGTGTGTGTGAAATATTGTAAAAACTCCATTCATATTCTTAAGTTTGTGTGAGCTTCATTTGTTTTAATCTCAATGAGAAGACTGTGAAAAGAAAAATTGAGTGTTGAGCAATTATCTTCTATACAAAAATTTCAGAAAAGTCTTTTTGTTTCAAGAGGGAGTGAATCTCCTATTTTGGTTTAGCTTGGAGAATTTATTTGGCATACCTTGAATATGAGAGTGAATCACTAGATAGTAAAGACCATTGATATAATTTGTCTCTGATTGTTTAGTGGAAAATCCAACAAATAGTGAATATTAGATGTAGATTCCACATTATAATCAAACTAGTATAAAAATTATTGGTGCAAGCTCTTTTACTCTCCATCTTCCTTTTAGACTTATATATCTGCATTACTCTTAATATTTGATATAGTTTTGATATAAACTACATAATTAGTTCAGTCAAAAGTCTCATACATACTTAGTAGACTTTCTATTAAATCTTATATATTAATGTGAACTTTTTGATTTGGGTGTCTAGCGTGCAGGAAATTTTTTTAAAACACCAAGGACTTGATTTAAAACCCCTTTTCTCAAGTCCTTTAATATCATCAAACATTTTTATTTAATGGTACTAAACCATATCACGATATAATTTTTATTAGAATAATGATACACAATCAAATTAAATTAAATAACTAGAACTTTATATAGAATATATGATGGTGGTTGGATTAAATATAATGACAGAACCCACTTTTTGATTTAAAGATTATTAATTATGCCACATCATTCTATCATTTACTTTTTGGGGAAAAGTTCTGAATGTATAGTACTCTCTCTATTTCCTAATGACCATAAAAAATTTAAAAAAAAAACACATATTAACACATAAAAAAAATTAGTAAATGTATAAAATTATTTGAGTTAACAAAACTATTCTTGTATAGTCATTATTACTTATTTTGGTAAATATATTTATCACTTAATCAACATATTAATATTAAGGGTATAAATAGAAGGAAAAATTAATGTTAATTAGATATTATAAAAGATAAATATTCTGAAACATAAAAAAGTTAAAAAATGACAATTATTATAAAATTGAGGGAGTATTTTCCTTTTTATTAGTGTCTTTATTTACCCCAACATCCAATCAATATTACATAAATAAATTTAACATATTAGGATTATTGTTTTTAATTTAAAATACAATTTCAATCTATTTTTTTTAACAAATGAGGGAGTATTTTCCTTTTTATTAACGTCTTTATTTACCCCAACATCCAATCAACATTAAATAAATAAATTTAACATATTAGGAGTATTGTTTTTAATTTAAAATATAATTTCAATATTTTTTTTACAAATGCATTTGTTTAGAATTTTGTCCTTAAAATTTCTTTAGCAATCAACACAAGAATATTTAATGTTTATCTTGGTCATTGAAATTATATGGTTACTTTAGTCCCTAAAGTTTGATATCTAACTAATTAGTCATTGACTTTGTAATAGTAATCACATTTAGTCACCGATATATTCTAACAAACTATTAGACTAATTTGAGGCAAAGTTATTATTTTTAATGACTTATTCTATTTAATAATTTATATTTAAGGGAATGATATAAATTATTTATACATTCAAGGACTGATGACGTGATTCACAATTACGAAATTAGAGACCAATTAGTTAGATTTTAAATTTAAGTGATCAAAGTGACTTATGTTTACAATTTAAAAAACCAAGGTAAACGATATGTAACTCAAAAATATATAAACAACACCTCACAAATATTCAAAATCTTGTTTTAGCTTCTGTTACCAAAAAAAAAAAAAAATTGTCTAACCCCAACAAAACGAAAAATTAAAGAATCTGTAACACCCAATTTTGTCCGCGTAAAACAAAAAAACAAAAATTGGCATATTTTCAAAGTTTGCCCATTTATTGACCCATGTTGGTAATTTTATTGTGTTTAATCCAAATTCAATTTAGACCATGATTCTTAGGTTTATTTTCCTGTTATCTTATATTTTAGTCTACGTGCATAAAAAAAAATTAAAAATACATTCATATCAACCCATTTCCAATTAAAAAAATGATGGAATGACTCAACTTGTTTCAGCCTATTAAAAAATATATAGAAATAATAAAATGAAAAAAAATAGATGAGCAATGGCATTGGTTTTTCCAAATACATGTGACAAAGTGTCCTGGATCACACCATGATGATGTTCCCACCAATTGCAAAATGACAAATATTTTTGTATGAGCTGGATACATGGAAGAGAGGGGAGTTACGGAAAAAAAAGCATTCAGGATAAGAGACATCATCACCTTCCTTCCTCATTGGACGCCATTATCACGGCAAGCACAACAAAATTTTATTCATTCCTCATCATCATCAATACCTTATCTAAAAAACCCAACATCAAAAACAAAACCAATCATGTTCAATTCTAGCCCATAATCACTCACAAACTCAAACCATCAGCAAGAAGATTTCAGATTAGAAGGAAAATTTCCAACACCCAAATTCAAACACAGCCAATAGAAACCAACAATCCCAGCAATATAATCCAGGAGCAACCAAAAAAAAAAGAAAGGGAAAGGGAGGAGGCCGCTTCCCACCACCGCGGCCTCACATCATCATCATCCTCCCATCATCATGCACCACCAAGCCAATCCCCTCAGATCACACACCTTCATAGCTCATCGTCACCACCACCACCACCACAGCACCCTTGACCACAGCCACAGAAACCACCATCTCCTCTTAAACCCATAATCATCACAAGCCAAAACCGAAAAATATAAAGAAGGAGGGGAGAAAGGAACCACATTACATCAAGCCGCGGCCTCCTTCCATTCTTGCCTACCCTTGCAAGCCCACCGCCTACAAGAGCGAGTAGCGCCACGCTTCACCTCTCCACCGTCGCGCAGACTCCCCCTTCCCTCCATCATCGCCGCATCGTGCCTTGTGAGTTGTTCAAATGCCACGCACCTCAACACTGTGACATGCCGCAACCACCGAGAGGAGTGGTGCTTTCCCTCGCGTCCTCCGGCTTGCCGAAGCCCCTTGGAGACCTCCGCTGCTCCTCGGCCACGACGTGGTCGCCTTCGTCCACGGCTCACCACCCGCACCGCCGCGAAACTCTGCCACCTCATGCTGCTCGTGTCGCCCGAAGTTCCCCCATTCCCTCACTACTGCCGACTCCAATGGAGTGTTTCAATCTCATGTAGGTCTCATATCCTAGATTTAGGGATTGAGGTTTAGTTTTGTTTTTCTTATTTTGTTTTAAATTGTTTATTTGGTTGGGTTAGGCTGCCTAGCTTAAAAATGAATGGATAGGATGTTTGGGCAATTTCCTAGTTTGGCTTAAGTCATTTCTTTTTTTTTTGTGTACAGTTTGTTTTATTGGGTTGTTTGCAATTTTTTTTAGGAATCCTCTTAGGCTTATTTTTTTCAAAAAAACATGTTTATATTTAAAAATGTATTTGACTTGTTCCTTTTAATTTTTGTGAACAAAGGTTTTTTTTTGTTTATTTTTCAAACTAAAAAAAAAGAGAGAAAGCAAAACTTGTTGGACTATTCCGTCCAAGAAAAAAATTTCTTTTTGTGCAATGATCAATAATAGTTATTGAGTAGCAAATGTTATCTTCACTGTTGTTGAATCACAAGGATTTATTGAGTGGCCAAGTGCTAATTTAAATCCTACTCGAGTGGATTTTGTTTTAAGAAAATACTTCTTTGAAAAATGTTTATTTTGTAAATTAAAATCAACCAACACACAAATATTTTTTATAGAACTATGACTTTGAATTTCCCATTGCACCGAGGATACGTAGGAGATGTGATTGATTCCTGTCAAGTCAAAATTAAATTTTTGTAATTTTTGTCTTATTTGTAAATTTTTTTTATGAGATATTTTATTTAATTTAAATAATCATTTCTTTAGGAAATATTTTATTCCAAATAAAAAAGTTAATTTAGCCAGGACGGCTTGTTAATTCATATTCTGGACATTGAAGTTGTGAAAATTTATGTTCCAAATTTTCTTTAAAAGTATGTTCTCTTTTATATTTTATTTTACTTTCGTAAAAAATATCAAAATAAATTTTTATCTTATTTGTAAATATTTATAATTCATAAGAGATTTTCATTTTCATATATTTAGTTTAAATTTGTTACTTATTTGTGAAATATTGTATTTTGAATAAAAATATTAATTTAACCGTGTATTGTTAACACAGTATTTTGAACACTTGAGTTGTGACAACTTGGTGTTCATCAATTTTTTTTTAATTTTGTTGTAAATAAAAATATAAAAATGAATATTTTGAAAGGTTATTAATAATTTGCACAAATCAATTAAGGTACCGTCTAAAGACGAGTGTATTAGGGTGCGTAGGATTAAATCCCTACCCTTCCCTATGCATAACCGACTCCAAATCAAATCTGTTTTAAAGACCACTTTTTTAATAAAACGGATTTTTCCATGTTTTTCCCAATTTAAATAAACTTGGTGGCGACTCCAAATTTTAACAACTATTTTTCACCGTCCCATCACGATCCGGTTGCCATAGATGGCGACTCCACTAGGGAATTTACAAGAGAGTTAGGCCTTTATAGTTGGTTGTGCAAATTAAAGGTAACCATTTTAATTCTTGTTTTTATTTTTCTTATTTTATTTTGTAAGGGTTTTCTTTATTTTTCTTCTAAGAATTTAATGTTTCATATGTTTAGTTATAGCATCTGCTTTATTTGCTAAAACCTTAGGGTAGACAACTATTGTTATTTTGTATATATTTGTTTTTTGTATTTTGTTTTGCAGGAGTGTATGTAGTGTTAGGATTGATAGGTTTGTATGCTCCCCGTACACACTTCACAATCACTTATCTCACACACTTTTTGGGCTCTATACCGAGCCTGTGAACCGAGGATTAGGGGGTTTCTTGACATTGTCATGAGGGCTTTATACTCACTTGATAGTTGTTGGAACACCACTCAGATTGTTATTGGCTTTATAGATTGATCATATTGAGAGGGTTTATCCTTACCTGTGGTTGATTTAAAAGTTGGATTCTTATCCTATGGATAGGAGCAATTGGGACCATAATCATTAGAAGTTTAGACCTTTAAAACTTGTGCACTTGTAGACTGAATTTAGTGACTACATAACTTAGGAATTTTACCTTAGAAATATCTAACCTTTAAGTCTTACCGATTAGGACAAATGGAGCATATTGCTTTACTTTCTGCATCAGTCATGTGTTTGTTGACCTTGGTTTGTAATAATGAAGCATGTTGAAATAAATTTTGTTTTCCTCTTCTTTCTGTCCATGATCATTCATCTTGTTAAAAATGGTAACAAAAGTTAAAATTTCTTTGTGACAACCCTAGGATAGATGACTTTTGTTCTGTATTGTGTATTTTGCAGGTGTTGTCATGGGTAGTTTTAGGGTCTTTGGTTTGTATGCTCTCTTCACACACAACACTTACACAATGATCACACACTAATGAGTGGGGCCCTATACCGGTCTAAGTGCAACTTGAGATAAGTAAGAGGTTGTGTAGTGGTAGCCATTTTGGATGTACATCCTGTTGGTTATCGTGAAAATCTCATCTAGAGTGTGACTCTTTCATGAATATTCCACACTTTTCACCTGCGTTGTGGATAACATTCCGAAAGGTGTCCTTAGCTCTAGAGGCCAAAAGTCCTAGAATCATAGAACTATCCCAGGAAGTTTTCACGTAATAGACAAGCTGATGGAACCCTAAGATAGAACTTTCCAACTCACCCAGCTAGGACACAAATGGAGCATGTTGCTTTGCCTTTTTATTAGTGTTTTTTGTTTTCCATTACATTGGAGTGTTGTTTTTTTTAATAATAAAGTTTCTTTGTTTTCAAAATAATAAAAAAGATGTGTTTTTAAGAAAGGAAAATAAAAAAAAAAATCATTCATCTTGCAAAAAAAAAAAAGGAGAATGTTCTCTCACATCTTGATTTAGGTTTGATGCAATTGTTTGATCCATTTTTTTTAAAAAAAAGTCTTTTTGAAAAAAAATGAGATTTAATTGAACAAAAAGGAAAAGGCTATCATTTGAACCATTACATTTGATAACTCTTCGTTTCATATTGTCACAATTTGATGCATCCTTAAAAAAAAATGTCATTGCTTTTGTTCAGAAGCTTTCGTTCTTGTTTCGTTTTCTTTTAATTTGATGCATTGTAAAAAATAAAAAAAGGAAAAAGGTGAAAAAAAATGATAACATCATTCCATTTGTTCATGAAGCTTCACATCACATCATAATTCTCTGTATTGTCCTGATTTGCAACATTCTAAAAAAAAAATCATCCTTGTATCCACATCATTTCATGTGGTCTTGATTTGTTAAAAAAAAAATCAAAAAGAAAGAAAAAACATCTTCCTTGCCTCTGGTCACAAAGCTTTGCATCATATCATGTTTTTGTCTAGATTTATTGCATATATATAAAAATAAAAAAGAAGAAAAATCATCCTTGCAGTTGATAATAAATTTTTGCATCATGATTCTCATGCATTTGGTAATTCTTAGTCATGCATTGTATTGACTTGTTACATATAAAAAAAAAAAAAAAGAAAGTGCACTGTTGCATGAAAACTTCCAATGATTATGTCTTACGTGATTTTCTTGTAATCATAGTCTTCCTCTTTTCATGATTATCTTGATTTGGTGCATTTTCAAAAAAAAAAGAATGAATGAATTAAGAGAAAAAGAAAACAATGTCTTTGAAATTTTGCATTCTGTGTTTTAACATAGATCTCTTATGTTTGTTAACTTGTCATTCCAAGGCTAACTCCATTTGTTGTATTGCAAATAATAATAAAAAAAGAAGATAAAATCTTGACACTCTTGAATTTAGCATGTTTATCTTGCAGTTGGTCTTGCATTTTATGTCATTGCTACATGGTAAAATAATAAGAAATAAAAAAGAGTCATTTGCATTTTTGCATCCTTCAAGTGGAAAATAAAGTTTTACATTCTATACTTGAGTATTTTTCTTGCATTTGAAAACCATGTGTTTCATGGCTTGTTGCATTAAAAAGACAAGAGCATTTTAACCATGTTGTCTTTCAATGAAGCTTTGAACAATTCATCTGATTGTATTTCTTTTTGCATTTAGGGAATTTGTCATGTTGCATTTTTTTGAAAAAAGAGGAAAATAAAAAAAATCATTCATCTTGCATGTAAAAAAAAAAGGAGAATTTTCTTTCTCATCTTGATTTAGGTTTGGTACATTTGTTTAGTCCATTAATATGATTTTTTTAAAAAAAAATTCTTAAAAAATGAAAATGAATGAAAAAAATGAAAATAAAAATGAGATTTGATTGTACAAAAATGAAAAGGACTAACAATGTACCAATCTACTGATCATTCATGAATGGTTTTGTGAAATGAGGAAAAGTTAAGTTGGAACCATTTCCATGCATAAAATAAATAGTTGAAGAGATTTTTCATATGCCTTTTCACATGACTCTTTGGACCAAAATAAGTGTTTTGACTTGGAAAAATAAAGACGGTGATATGATAAGCATCTTCATTGGATTAAAAAAAAACATGTTTTTTACATTGCTTAAACAAAATGGTTTTATTCTTCCCATCCATGTATTCATGCATAAATTTGTGTTTCTCATTGTCTTGATTTGTCACATTACTAAAAAAAAAGGAAAAAATACATGTGCATTGTTTCTAAAATAAATATTTGTATCGTAACATGACTTCTTGCATTTGGTTGTCTACTATTTCACATTGTCTTATTTTTCTGCATAATACGAAAAAAAAATGATGTGCGTCTTTGTAGTTATTTTAGATAATAAAACTTTGCACACTGCATTCTAACATGTAGTTCAAAAAAAAAAAGATCTTTGTGTTCTAGCATATGATGAAGCTTTATATTGTAATTTTTGGGAATCAGATAGTTTTCACTTAGGCATTGTTAAGATTTTGTTGCTTCATATAAAATGAAAGAAAGAACATCATTGCATATGTTATTTGTTCATGAAGTTTTGCACGATCTTTGTGCATTTGTCCACTTGTTTTGATTTGTTGAAAAAAAAAGAAAGATAAAAAAAAACAAATCTTTTCATATCTTCGTTAAGTATTTTCATTGTACAATGATCTTTTGCATTTGGCTGATTTTCTGCAAAAAAAAAAAAAGAGCATCATTGCATCTATTTGTAAAGATGTTTTTATGCTTGGGTATTTGTCTTGATTTGTTGGAAAAATGAAAACATATTTGCATGTGTCATTTATTCACAAATTTTGATTCATACCATGACTTTCCACATTTATCTCAATTTATCATATTTTTCAAAAAAAAAGGAGAAAAAATGAAAAAGAAAACATCTCTGCATCGACCATCTATCTGTAAGGGTTTTGATCTTTGTGTATCTGTCCTAATTTGATGTTTGCAAAAAAAAGGAGAAATAAGAAAAGGAAAACGCATCCTTGCATTTGCTATCTGTTTATAAGAATTTATATCATACCATACTTGGGTGCATTTCTTGATTTGTTTCTTCAAAGAAAAAGAAAAAATCTTATCTTACATTTGTTCATAAAAGTCTTAAGAAAAAATATCCCTTCATTTGTTTATAAAAGTTTTGCTTCCTAAAAAGAAAAAAGGGGCATCCTTTATCTGTTTATGAAATTTTGTTTCAAGGTAAAAGAAGAAGAGCATTTCAACATTTTACCACATGATGATGTTTGATCTTATGCATCCTTCTTCTCATTAGTGTGAGTTGTCCTTAACTTTGCATTCACTTTAACATGTTTTAATGTACATAGTGGCTCATCATTTTCATATCATTTTGTTTTGTTACATTGCAAAAAAAAAAAAGGAGTGAAGCATTCATGTTTTTCATGTACATAGTGACTCATCATTTTCAAGTCGTTCTCTTTTGTTACATTACAAAAAAGAAATAAATAAAAGAGGGGCATTCACTTAGCATGTTTTTCATGTACATATGGCTTATCATTTCCATATCATTCTATTTTGTTACATAAAAAAAAAGATTTTTTTTAGCATAGGATAAATTTGCATTCCACATTTAGTTTGATCTTCTTGCATTTAGAAATTCTCCATCTCTTATTTTCATTTCAAAAAATTGTTGGAGCTCCTCTAGGACCTTTGAACCTTTGAATTTCCCATCCAACATGAGTTTCTGGCTTTTGTAATAACTTTGTCATAAGCATTTTTCCTTTTTGCATACATTCTTTGCATTTAGTCATGTCATGTTTCTTGGAAAAATTTTGAAGAATCTTTTGATCATTTGAAATAAATTTTGAAACTTTTGTTGTCAATAAGAAAGAAAGAAAAGTTTGAACCATGGTGCTTCCGAAGAAAGTGAATGCTATCCAAACCCAAGTTTTTGAGATCGAATCACAAAATGCCAAAATAAATTAAGAGAAATTTTGGTTGTGAATGGATGGAGCATAGAAAAGACACAATCATATGGTCGAGAGACATGAAGGCTAAAGTGAATCATGAAAAAAAAGTTTGGGGACTTTGCAAATGAATAAAAAATGCTGAAAAATTTGAAGGGAAGATGAAGGCAATCTAGAGCCCCAATGTCATGGTTTAAACAGAAAATGAATGATTGAGGAAAAATTAAATTGCTAGCAAATGAGCCACATCTGGGACAAAATGAATAAAAAACAAATCATGCACAATGCAATAAACTGTCCCCTATCCATATCTTATAACCTCACCTTATCCATCAAACCTTTCAAGCATTTGTACCCAAACATTATCAACATATATCCTTCAACATACACTTCCACCCAATCATTTTCACCTCCATCGCATCTCTTTCATCTCGTCTCAATTAACCAAGGCACCTTCATTCACCAATGAAATCCATTCAAAAAAAAAAAAAACACTTTTGTCATCCATTACTTTTGCATGATTTCACTCAAATATTCGTTGGTGATTCCTTTGTCTCAGGAATGCTCGAAAGCCTAATGAAACCACCACTACCAACAGTGGCCAATCCCAACTTTCCTAGCAATTTTTATCCAATGGAAGACTATGAAAGGGTGTTGGAGCATTAAGTTCTTTCAGATGTCCGTCTCCTAAAAAAGAAAAAAGTCATGCTTTCATGTCTTTCAACCATATGGAATCCCTAAGAGACATTGGCTTGATTTGCTTATCAAGAGGATACCATGAATTGGAATCCCAAGTTGGTCAAAATTATGAACTTGTGTTCCCTTTGCAGAAGCATTATAACGATGGGTGGCATGGATGTCAGTGTATTAGATTTTCTCCATAATATTGCTCATATTGTTGCTGCATAATTCCGTGTCATACTTTTTCTGATCTTAGCTGTCTTTTGCCTTTGCATCACTTCGTTCATATCAGTGTTATGCATATTTATCCAAAGTGTCTTCCAAAAGTTTTCATTTCATACCCTTATTCGTGCTAATCATCACATATTTTCAGTCTTGTCAATCATTACCATGTTCATTCATAGTGTCTTTAGGGATTTAGTCCTATAGACCTCTGTCATCCTTACCATTGTTGCATGTTGTCATCATATTTTCTTTGTTCCTCTTAGTTTGCTTTATCCATCAAAAGTGTCTTTTGTATTGCCTGGTGAACAAAACCACTGGACTCATTGATTGATCGTGGTAATCCATGGGATAAAAATAATCATGAAATTTGTGTGGGCATTGAGCATTGAATGAGGATTTCAAGAAGGACAATCTTTTTCAAATAAACATGGACTGAAGCAAGTTGCTAAGAATCCGAGCAGCTAATGAGAGAGTGGTGTATGTGCCAATGGTAGATTTTGTCTCAAAGTTAAGATTTTTGGAAAATAAACAGTCATGATTTGAAATGATTTTTGGCTATCTTTCTTTATCCCAAATGTTAATTAAATAATCCATCGTCACCTCTCTTGAACCTGAGATTTTCTTTCTTCAAATCTTCAAAAAAAACCTGGACAAGGATCACTCCACAATGGGCAAATACAAAATGTTAGACCCAATGCATTTTCAAATAAAAATATGGAGAAGGAAATAAAGAGATATATTTACATATGTATATCTCACAAAAAAAAAAAAAATTGGTAGAATCTATCGAAAAATAATAATAAAGAGTCAAGGATCCTTGATCCTTCTGAACCCTTAAACACTTGTTTGGACCTTTTTATATCCTTTGTTTCATAGCCCTCAATCCCGGCCAAATTACAAGCCTTTAAAAGTCCATTCTGATCAATGAGTGATTGTTGTGTTTTCTGGAGTTTCAATTCTAAGACAAAGCGTGCATAGTCTTTCGTGCCTTCGCACAAGTTCAAGAAGAAAAAATAAAAAGAAAAAGAAGAAAAAGAGTAAAGACTTGAAAAAAAGCTAGCCTAAGCAAAAGTTAGGCAAAAGAATAGGCAGCATTTAAGCAACCTAAACTGGGGCAATATTTTGGTGTCAATCAGCCTCCTATCTAAGAAAATTGATACTTGGGGCAAAATTTTTGTGATGATCAAGCATACAATCCAAGAAGATTGATACTGGGGCAATTTTGTTGATGATTAGACTTCTTGGCTATGCAGATTGAAATCGGGGCAAATTTTTTAATTAAACAAGTGCTCACTTGCATCAAGAATGAATGAATGGTTATGATGTCCAATGGATGAAAATTGATCAATCACTTGAGAACCAAAGAAGAATCCATACTTGGGCAATAGTTGTTTGATATTTTTCTTTCTTTTTGCATTCTTTTGTTTGGTCATCTTTAGGAATAACAATTTTCATAATTGTGTATATCCAACAAGTTTCTAGGTCATCTGCTTGGATCCATGTGCATCAATTGAATAGTGCTTTAAGCATAGTGAACATGAGTGAAACCATGTGAATTGACTAATTGGTAGTGATCTTTTCAACTTGAGAAATGATCAAATGAGAGCTACAAAGTCTTTGCAAGAGGTCGTCATGATAAGTGATGCAATGAGACCATGTTACAAGGCATGTCAAGTGAACTCAATGACAAACTTGAAAATGGGTTCGGGTGGTAAAATTCTTGAAGAAGCCTATGGTTCAAGATTTTTCCATGCAAAGATATTTCTGAGAGAATCATCATTCCAAAATTTCTTTCTTTTGATTTTCAAATCATTTAGGTCCTTGGCCTATCTTATTTTAAATTTATTTCATACTTTCATTATTGTTCAATGTCACGATTCTGATTCATTCACACGTTGTACATACATACCCTTGACATCCCCACTTCAACTTGATGTTTATTTGAAAAAAAAAAAACAAAGAAAAAGTTTGATTCTGTGTCCAACATGCATTTGTTCTTTTCAAACCAAAAAAAAAAACACAAAAAAAAAGAAAAAAAACTGCACAAGTTGTTGTCCTCCTTGTCAGCATTTACATTTCTTGTCAACCCTTGATGGCTTTTACATTTCTTGTCGGCCTCAGATTGCCATTTACTTTCATGTTGGCCTCAGATTACCACCATTTACATTTTATGTCGGCTAGATTACCACTTTACTTTTCCTGTCGGCCAGATTGCCACCATTTACTTTTCTGTCGGCCTAATTCCACCATTTAATTTTTCAGTCGGCCAAAATTGCCATTTACTTTTCAGTTGGCCTCAGATTGCCACTTTACTTTTCCAGTCGGCCTCAGATTGCCACCATTTACTTTCCAGCGGCCTCAGATTGCCAATTTATTTTTTATGTCGGCCTCAGATTGCCACCATTTATATTTCTAGTCGGCCTCAGATTGCCATTTACTTTTCATGTTGGTCTCAGATTGCCATCAATTTTACTTTCCAGCGCTAATTGCCATTTACTTTCATGTCGGCCAGAATTGCCACCATTTACATTTTATGTCGGCCTCAGATTGCCACTTTACTTTTCCTGCGACCTCAGATTACCACTTTATTTTCTAGTCAGCCTCAGATTGCCACCATTTACTTTTCTGTCCCAAGATTGCCACCATTTAATTTTTATGTCGGCCTAAGAATTGCCATTTACTTTTCATGTCGGCCTCAGATTGCCACTTTACTTTTCCAGTCGGCCTCAGATTGCCACAATTTACTTTCCAGCGGCCTAGATTGCCAATTTATTTTTCATGTCGGCCTCATATTGCCATTTTACCTTTCCTCGTCCCTATTCCAATTTACATTTTAGTTGGCCTCAGACGCCATTTACTTTTCCAGTCGGCCTCAGATTGCTAATTTACTTTTCATGTTGGCCTCAATTGCCACTATTTATTTTTCAGTCGGCTTAGATTACCATTTTAATTTCCTGCGCTTGTGACCCGTATCCAGTTGGTCCAAGTCTTTTAATTTCTTGTCACTTGTTACCCGTATCCAGTTGGTTGCAAGATTTTAATTTCTTGCCACTTGTGGACCCGTATCCAGCGGTCGCAAGCTTTTTAATTTCCTGTTACTTGTGGATCCATATCCAGTTGATCGCAAGATTTTTCATTTCCCATCACTTGTTGACCTATATCCAGTTGGTTGCAAGATTTTCAAATTTCCTATGAACCCGTCCTTTTACATTTTTTGTCACTTGTGAATCTATACAGTTGGTCGCAATATTTTTAACTTCTTGTCACTTGTTGACCCATATCCAGTTAGTCGCAAGGCCTTTAAACTCCTGCGCCTCGTCGGCTTTTAATTTACTGCGACCCCACGAGCTTTGACTTTCCTATTAGTTCAATTGGTTTTTACAGTTCTGGTCATTTGTGAATTTGTGTCAAATTAGTTAGTTTCTTTTCTTTGCACGATTCATACATAGGTGATTTCTGAATTGCATAGTTTGCATGTGATCTTCTTGAATGTTTAGACTTTTTCAAAGTTAGAATTCAATCTTTCTTGCATTTGCATTTCATGCATGGCCGAACAAAATCAATGTTTATGTCTTTACTTATTCCTTATGAAGATAATATAAAAACTTAGATTTTTCATATTTTCTTATAAGAAATGAGTAAAGAGGGGCAACTGAAACACTCATTTTGTCCCTCTAAAACAAAAATTGGCATATTTTCAAAGTTCAGCCCATTTATTGACCCATGTTGGTAATTTTATTGTGTTTAATCCAAATTCAGTTAGACCATGATTCTTAGGTTCATTTTTCTGTTATCTTATATTTTAGTCTATGTGCATGAAAAAAAAAATACATTCATATCAGCCCATTTCCAATTAAAAAAATGATGAAAGGACTCAACTTGTTTCAGCCTATTCAAAAAAAATATATAGAAATAATAAAATGAAAAAAGGATCAGATGAGCAATGGCACGGGTTTTGCCAAATACATGTGACAAAGTGTCGGGATCACACCATGATGATGTTCCCACTGATTGCAAAATGACAAATATTTTTCTGGATGAGCTGGATACATGGAAGAGAGGGGGAGTCACTGGAAAAAAAAAGCATTCAGGAAAGACATCATCACCTTCCTTCCTCAATCGAACGCCATTATCACGGCAAGCACAACAAAATTTTATTCATTCCTCATCATCATCAATACCTTATCTAAAAAACCCAACATCAAAAACAAAACCAATCATGTTTAATTCTAGCCCATAATCAGCTCACAAACTCAAACCATCAAGAAGATTTCAGATTAGTAAGGAAAATTTCCAACACCTAAATTCAAATACAGCCAATAGAAACCAACAATCCCAGGATATAATCCAGGAGCAGCAAAAAAAAAAAAAAAAAAGGGAAAGGAGAGGCCCGACTCTACCACCCGCGGCTTACATCATCATCATCTTTACATCATCATCATCCTCCCATCATCATGCACCACCAAGCCAATCCCCTCCTAATCACACAGCCTTCACGCTCATCGTCACCACCACCACCACCACAGCACCCTTGACCATAGCCATCCAGAAACCACCATCTCCTCTCAAATCAAAGGTAATCATCACAAGCCAAAACCGAAAAATATAAAAAGAAGGAGGAGAGAAAGGAACCACATTACAGGTTAAGCCGTGGCCTCCTTCCATTCTTGCCGCTACCCTCTGCAAGCCCACCGTCGCTACAAGCGCGAGCGCCGGCTCCACCTTCTCCACCGTCGCGACCGCCGTGGTTTCCCTCCATCATCGCCGCATCGTGCCTCGTGAGCTGCCGCCGAAAAGGCACGCACCTCAACACGCGAAGCATAGCCGCAACCATCGAGAGTAGTGGTGCTTTCCCCCGCGTCCTCTGACCGCCTGCGAAGCCCTTGGGAGACCTCCGCGCTCCTCGTCACGACGTGGCTGCTTCGTCCGCGGCTACCCACCCGCACCGCGCGAAGCTCCGCCGCCTCATGCGCGTGTCGCCCAAAGTTCCCCCATTCCCTCACTCCGCCCGCAATGGAGTCTCAATCTCATGTACAGGTCATATCCTAGATTTAGGGATTGAGGTTTAGTTTTGTTTTTCTTATTTTGTTTTAAATTGTTTGTTTGGTTGGGTTGGGCTCAGGCTTAAAAATGAATGGATAGGATGTTTGTGCTATTTCCTAGTTTGGCTTAAGTCATTTCTTTTTTTTTTGTGTAGTTTTGTTTCATTGGGTTGTTTGCAATTTTTTTTAGGAATCCGTCTTAGGCTTATTTTTTTCAAAAAAACATGTTTATATTTAAAAAATGTATTTGACTTGTTCCTTTTAATTTTTGTGGACAAAGGTTTTTTTCGTTTATTTTTCAAACTAAAAAAAAGAGAAAGCAAAACTTGTTGGACTATTATCCCAAGAGAAAAAAATTTTCTTTTTCTGTGCAATGATCAATAATAGTTATTGAGTAGCAAATGTTATCTTCACTGTTGTTGAATCACAAGGATTTATTGAGTGGCCAATTGCTAATTTAAATCCTACTCGAGTGGATTTTGTTTTAAGAAAATACTTCTTTGAAAAATGTTTATTTTGTAAATTAAAATCAACCAACACACAAATATTTTTTATAGAACTACGTGACTTTGAATTCCCCATTGCACGGAGGATACGTAGGAGGCGATTCATTCCTGTCAAGTCAAAATTAAATTTTCGTAATTTTTGTCTTATTTGTAAATTTTTTTTATGAGATATTTTATTTAATTTAAATAATCATTTCTTTAGGAAATATTTTATTTCAAATAAAAAAGTTAATTTAGCCAGGACGGTTTGTTAACTCATATTCTGGACATCTGAGTTGTGACTTGATGTTCCAAATTTTCTTTAAAAGTATGTTCTCTTTTATATTTTATTTTACTTTCGTAAAAAATATCAAAATAAATTTTTATCTTATTTGTAAATATTTATAATTCATAAGAGATTTTCATTTTCATATATTTAGTTTAAATTTGTTACTTATTTATGAAATATTGTATTTTGAATAAAAATGTTAATTTAACCGTGACGGTTTGTTAACACAGCATTTTGAACACCTAGTTGTGACAGCTTGGTGTTCATCAATTTTTTTTAATTTTGTTGTAAATAAAAATATAAAAATGAATATTTTGAAATGTTATTAATAATTTGCACAAATCAATTAAGGTATCGTCTAAGACGGGTGTATTAGGGTGCGTAGGATTAAATCCTACCCTTCCTATGCATAACCGATTCCGAATTCAAATCTGGTTTTAAAGACCACTTTTTTAATAAAACGGGTTTTTTCATGTTTTCCCAATTTAAATAAACTTTGTGGCGACTCCAAATTTTAACAACTATTTTCGCGTCCGTCGCGATCCGTTAGAACCCAAATTATACTTGTTGGGTGTTATAAAATGATACGTGGAGAAGAGAGAAAATCAGAAAATAAGAGCATCTTTATTACTTTCACTATGTCCAGCAATGTTAATATAGGTTTCTATTTATAGACCCTTGAATACAATGAAATTGGAATAATTTACAAAATGATATTAATTGGCAATAAATGGGATTCCAATCAATCACATAACAATGGTAATGGATATCCACAAAATATTTGATTTATACAATGCTCCCCCTTGGATGTCGATGGGTTGGACAATATGCTTCGTTAAAAACCTTATTAAGGAAAAAATTTATGGGAAAAAATCTTAATGAAGAGAAAAAGAGTACATATATCTTTGAAATATATATACTAAGCTACCACATTAAAACTTTAACAGAAAACCCATTATAGGCCAAAATCTTGGTTAAGGAGAAAGAGTACATCACATATCACTCCTCCTAGTAGCAATTTTTGAATATCTTGAAGTCTACACATTCCAATTTTGTATACCAACTTCTCAATTATTGACGTAGGTAATGGCATAATGCTTTAGTAAACGTTGGACTTGTAGTTGACTTGGTTAACGCAAAGTCAAACCCAGTGTGAATCGACACCAGCCTTAAACTACACAAGGAAATTGATGAAATAATCCAAAAATTCCACAATAGTGTGGTTCAAACCCAACTCAGGGAAGGAAAGGTGCACTCACCAACCACCAAGACAACTAGGATGTCGTGTCACAATGTCTCAATAATTATATATATATTTTTATATATTTATTCAATTAAATATGGCCATTTGCTTTAACCATGGCCAGCGGTATAATGGTGTGGCTGAGTCGATTATGATTCAGTTTACTAACTATGCTTAAAAGTAATTTTTAGGACTCAAAGTAGAGTTGAATATTAGGTTCAATGGTTAAGCAATAAATTTGTTAACTCTAAACCTTGCATTGATCCCTATAGTAATGCTTATGAAATTTGCTTCACCTTATCATGACATGTTTCGATACCATCTAATTATCAGGTGTATCTAGGTAAATGCCTACTACATATTTATTAAGAACAATTTTGTATAACATTAGCGCAAATATATTTAAATATCAATCATGGTAAGGAAGAAAATAATAAGGTTAAAAGGTAACATTATGTAAAAACTTTTGTACTATCATTCAATGAAATATTCTTATTTATACGATCTTTTAAATAGTGGGTGTGAGCGTTAATCATATTTATTAATGTGACAATATATGATAGTATGAATTTTGTTACAATGTAAATATATCAAAACTAGATCCCTATGACTAACAATATAAGCAAATTCTTATGTGCTCTTGGAACAAGTGAAAGCATTTGCTCTACTTTATTTATTAATTGACATATTAGCTATTGCATTAAAAATGTAGAAAAAGTGGAAGACAATAATAGTCGGTAAAACTGATGTGTTAATTAATAAACAGATCAAAACAAATTTTTTTTTTGCTCTCAATATACCTAAGTATTTTTCAACAATATAAAACAATATTTTATATATATATATATATATATATATATATATATAATGATGTTTATTACTATAACATTTAAAAGATTTGAGCCTTATATAATTATTTAGGATTTATTGTTGGTGTGTACTGTTGGTTTAAAATAATTTTACATAGTCATCTAATTATGTATAATCACATTATCAAAATAGTATTCGAAAAGTCACCAAAAAAAAAAGATATGACTATTTGGTAGT
The DNA here is from genome assembly GCA_030441495.1 of Dalbergia oliveri. Taxonomy (NCBI): domain Eukaryota; kingdom Viridiplantae; phylum Streptophyta; class Magnoliopsida; order Fabales; family Fabaceae; genus Dalbergia; species Dalbergia oliveri. The sequence goes on from JAMLFY010000008.1 coordinate 14,844,321, forward strand.
GTGAAAAATTTTATATTGATAATGTATTAAAAATTAAAACTAATCTCAATTATTTATATAATTAAAATTAAGGTTTAATTCTATTACATGTAAATAATTGTTAATTAAGAGCATCTTTCTTAATTTGACCATGGATAAGGCTGGCATAGCCTAAATACCCTATTCAAGATCCCAGCCATGCACGGGTGAAGCTAATTTTGTTTAGGACAATAACCCTCCACACCACACCCCATCCCCCACCAAAAAAATAAAAATAGAAAATCACCACCCAAAAATTGTAAAAAAATTAATGTATATACATAAAGCATTAATTTATTCTTTCAACATTCAACCACAAAATTCTCCTAATTTGAAATTCATTTACAGCAACACAGGGGTTGTTTGGAATTGTTATTATTTTTGTGTTTTTTAAAATTGTTTTAAAAACAATAATTTGAAAGTTTTGGATAGCAATTAATGAAATCAACTAATTATAAATATGTCATTGTATTCTTTCTTGTTTTAAAGAACAGAATTCCAAAAATATCTTTCAGCTGTTTTCTAATTTTTATTTTTAACTCCATTTTTTTGTTTTTAACATCAATCTAAAAAGAATAACCAACTGAACAAGTTTTTTTTTAGTTTTTTATTTTTAAAAACTAAAAATTGTTTTGCAAAACACTTTTCAAATAGCCCCATAAATTTCTTATAAATATATTATGGCTATTCATATATCTGGATATGTGTTTAGTATAGATGAAAAAAGAGAAAATTTTTCACAATGATATTCATGTGTAATTTTACACATGAAACTAGATAAAATTACACGCGAAGTTTATTCAAAAAGCTTTCTCATCTATTTGCCAAATATCCTCTAAAAGGGAAATTATGGAAAGCTTTAATTTTGATTCAATGGTTGATAATTGCAAGTCATTGAAATATTATAAGGTAATTTTTAGTCGTCCCCTTCAAAATTATTTTTTTTTGTTAGTAGTTTGCGTTAAAGTTTACAGTGAATAAGTTAAGTGAAATGAGTGATTAATTGTGATATTGACATGAACAAATTTTATCTATTAAATCAAATATAAATGGTTAAAATTAAAATATAAAAGTATATGACATTAATTTGCAGTAATCATGTCACTTTTGAATAAGTTTTAAACTTAATCATCTATGTATGCTTTAATGAAGAGGATTTGCTCCTTTCATCTATCATTCATAAAATCATTTCTATCATTTGATAAACTACAACATTTATTTATGTAATAAAACAATTAAGTTTAATTCAATGGTAATCATTTACTTGTTCGACTTTTGATCCCCTAAAAATTTTCTTCAAGATCCGCTATTATATTGCTATTTTTCTTCTCAATATATTCGGCCATAGCTAAGGCACCACAGTAATTTCCCATCAATGAATGCCTTCTTGGGGTTGGATGAGAAATACTTGTATGTTCTTGAGTATTTAATACACATTCTAAGAACAACCACAACCACACGCTTTAAATTTTTATACAAGTTTTAACCATTTTAAATTAAGATTGAATAATTATAATTATTCTTGGAGCACACATTAAATATGTTTTAAGAGCATATAAGTATTTTTCATTGGATGGACCTAAAATATTTAGGGCTGGGTTCACCTTTACAGTCCATATCAGGGCAACTAAATTTGTAGGATATTTTCCCTAATTGGATTGGAAGCAACGTGCTCATGCATGCAGCGATTGATTGCAGCTGAGCCCACATGTTATAGTGTTGAACATGCATGTCACGTGGCTATTTGTTGTCAACGCATCTTCACCACAAAAGCCAAGCGATATTGCATCACCACATAATTTCATGATCGATCAAAAAGTCTAATTCTACCAACCTAACAGGTGCGCCAATCCTGATTGCCGAATTTTTCGCCTTTGATTCTTCCACTCTTTCTATGAAAGATAAGTGGGAATTGAAGGCTGGGTGCTGAACTTGATACGTATTGCCCTGAAAGAAGTACAATAACCTAAAAAGAGAAGTGTTTTCGAAGGATCTATTTGGTTTGAAAAATATTTGTCGCTCGGTTTCAACGTTCTGTTTTTATTTTTTTTCTTTTTGTTTTTTAAAGCTTTTATAAAAGATACAGTGAAAATTAAAAATTCAGTTTCTAATTTTTATTTTATATTTTTACTATATTTTTGACAAAATCTTTGAGAATTAAAGAAAGAGACTAAAAAAGTAAAACGAAAAATAAACACATAGAAACACCTTTATTTCTTAACTGACTAAAGGAGCTCAATACACACAAAAATATTATATTAGGATATTCTAAAGCGGAAGTGAATGTAAAATGAAAACGTGATGGTTGATTGCTACAAAAATATTTACTGTCAATTTTTCCTTTTTTGACATGAACTGCCAATTTTCTATCTCCCCTCACGCACACAACACCACCTATATATATAGCTCATCATCAACATTAACCGCATCAATCAAGATCTAATGATCCTTTCACTCTCTCTCACAGTTATGTATAAGGTAATTGCGTAATGGTACGGTCATGTAATATAGAGTGGTCAGTTTATTTAAGATTGACTTCATCATTTTTTTTCCGATATCATAATCGTTATGAGTCAAAATACTAAGAAGATAAACATGATAAAAAAATCTGTATATTTTAAAGATCACGACCAACATATTGAAATTTGATTAATTAACTCACTGAAAAAAATAAGAAAGGATTTTCGTCTTTACATGCGATTTTTGAACCTCCATAGATTACAAAAATATGTATTATCAAATTTTCAGATATATCATTATCATTAACAATCAAAATATATATTAAGAAGATAATTATAATAAATAATAATATTTATCTCCTGAGATTAAGGAAGACAAAATTTATCAAATATACTTTGAGACAATAAACAACCACGCCGGTTATTTGAAACCGCAAATATATATATATATATATATATATATATATATATATATATATATATATATATATTGTTTTGTTTAGCCTAGAAAATAAGAGAGGAGAGAAAATTCTATATGGCAACTACCGAAAGAGTTTTCCATGCTGAAATGAAAAGAAAACGGTGAGATGAGAGATCATTGTATTAAATTATTGTTTTATACTTATACTGTTTATTTATAATCATAAAGGTTATATACATAAAAATCATTTTCATACTATCACATTTTCTTTTCACTCTCTTCTGTTCTCAACCAAACAAAATAATAGAAAATGTACGTACTTTTCATTTTATTTTCTTTTTCTTCATTGTAATTCATTCCATTTTTTTTTTCCGAAGAGATCCGAACAAACCATAAAGAGTTTTTTTCATATGAGATCTAGTTGGTGCCACTAGAAATTCTTAACGACTTGGAAATAATGCTGCAGTTGCACTTTGAAATTAATCTCAGTTGCCCCTGCAATTTCCAATGATATGCGTCGCTTTAAAGTTCGTTGCTACAACAGTTCTACTCCAGTCATGTAAATGGGCCATGCTATGCCTTAAACCAACTTAATTAAGTTCCAGCCTTTTCTTCTTCTTGTTTACCTGCCCAAGTGTATTGGGTCGGCCTTCTAATATTCTACGTCAATATAAACTTGAGTAAACACTAAATTCCCTTTAAATTTCTTTGAACAAATTAATTATTAACAATTGTAAACACTTAAATTGATTTTGATTGGCTTGTCAGCCTTGGAGGTAGAAATGAAAATAGACTGCTTAAGAAGGTGGAGCTCGTCTTGAGGAAATAGAACTTAACAAGAGGAGAGTTTGGCTAAGGAGGATGAGTTAGAATGAGTGGCTAGCTCACATGCCTATCAGTTTACCTCACCTGTCATTGAAATTATGCCTAGTCCTATCCAAGTTCTTCCTTGTCCGTGAGCTATATTTCATCTCAATGGCTCACCTTCTTCAACCAATATTGACAGCCTTATTAACCTATAATGTATTTTAATAATTGTGATGAATCAATTTAAGTGTTTACAATTGTTAGGTTGTCCATCAAATAAATTATCAGATCAATTACCTTATTCTATAAACTAAGTTCTAACAAAAAAAAAAAACTAAATAAAATATATATTTTATTATCATTACCAACTTACAGTTATGAAATATTCTCCATTTTTTTAGAATTTTACCAATGAGAGGTGTGTCTGATTTGAGAGGAGCGTGAAGTATGGAGAGAGGATTAGAGTTCAGAGAGAGTGAAAACTGATAAAATGGCAAGAGAGGAGGGATGGCGATTTGTATTATATAGGACGCGGAGGATAGGCTACAAAAATTTGCCTTTAGATTTGGCGACTTGTACATTAAATCACCTTTAAAGTTGGCGGCTTCATATTAAAGTCGCTATTTGATTTGGCGATCATGCGGCAGAGTCGCCAACTGATAAGGCGGCTCCGTGTTATAATCCTCAAATCGAATGGGGATTTTACCTGAGCCACAACTCCAACTTCAATGCCATAGTGAAAAGTAGTAGTTTGGAAATAACAGCATTTCGATAAATAGTTTCTTGAAGAAAGGTATAATGGTAAAAAGGCTCTAATATTGGTCAAACAAAGATAAATCCAAACCTAATCTGGTAATTAATGGTATATTTGGTTTGGATTTTTAATATTTTAAATTTTATAAAAAAATATTAAAAATTTTAAAAGTTAAATTTTTAATTTTTATTTTTGACTTCATGTGAATGGTTAGCCATTGCACTGCACTGTATGTCGTGCATGGGATGTCATGTCATGTCGCATCTCGCATCTCATCGAAAATGCCAAAAGCCGAAAAGCTCAAATCCTATAATTGTCATGATGCTGTTTGGTTAAAGAACCGACATTACCCACTCCTCTTTTCTCCATGTCCCATGTGCACTCCCTTAAGCGCTTCCATAGCTTAATTAGCTTAGCTGCCCTGCCTGGGTGCTCATGATTTGTTGTTGCAACACAACTGCACTTTTTTATATGCTAGTTTAATACCTGTTTTTTGTTCTCCAAGAATTCCAATGAAACTATGCATTGCCTTGATAAAATAATACTACAAGTATAAAGACTAAAATGTTGTAATAAAATAAGATATAAAAAAATTTTAAGTCATAATTGATAACTTAAAATAATATTCAAGATTCATAAAATCTGTTAGCGTCTTCAATAACTCGTCTCATTGTTGATTCTTGAAATGGTTAAAAAAAAAAGGAGAGAGAAAGATAAGAGTTAAACGCAAGAAAGAGTTGTAAATAAATGTGTAATCTTGTGTCAACAAATAAAAGAAGAGTAATCTCTTTTTTGTCATGAGTAATCTTGGCAAGATAAATGGACTTATTCAAATAAAGCCCATAAATTTGAGGCCCATTTTAAAAAAACAAAAATAAAAAACCATATCCTTCGCCCTTGGTTGGTGATCCGACCATTAACGAACATCACGCTTTCACCTTCAAAATAGTCAAGTTACCGAGTTCATTGTATTTGTAAGCTTCATCATCAAATAAATCCATGAGTTTTTTTTAAAATTTTTTATTATTGATTTTATTTACGCATCTCTGGGTATATATCTATTTTTTTTTTCTTTTAAACAAATATTTTTTAAAAAATGATTATTTTATCCTATTCTGACTTGTGAGCTGTGACTAGTGAGTGTCTTGCTGTCTTGTATATGTGCCTGGGGACCAGGGGAGCGAAGCGAGCGATTATTCGAAATTTGAAGCTATAATAATAATAATAAATTCATAATAAAATATCTGAAAAAGGAAAAAAAAAAAACCATCAATGTCGTCGTCGCTGATGAGGGATTTTCTCCTCCGGGCGGGGGCACAGCCGTCGTGGATGGTGGTCTCGCGACGGAGCTGGAGCGGCACGGCGCCGACCTGAACGATCCCCTTTGGAGCGCCAAATGCCTCCTTTCCTCTCCTCACCTCATTCGCCAGGTACTCTCAGACACAACCACAATTTCTTCCTTCCTTCCTTCATTCACTTCATTCATTTCAATTTGGACTCTTATTAGGGTTTTTTTTTTCTTTTTCGCAAATTTTGTTTTATTTTATTTTTCTATTGCATTGTACAAATTGTGATCCTGGGGTTCCGTGAATCTTCAGGGGTGTTTGGATGGTTTTTTTTTTTTTTTTGTGAAAATCACTTTTTCACTAAAAACACCACTTTTAGTGTATTTAGATAAATTATTAAAAATAATCAGAATATATATAAAAAAAAAGTAATTTTTCAACTTTTTGAAGCTAAAACAGTATCTTATGAAAAAAAAAATCAATTTTCAGATTTTTCAGTTATATACAAAATTTAAATTTCATAATGTTTTTTTTTAAAATCAGAAACAAAGCACCCTTAAACAAACGCACATTTTCTATGGATTTTGTTTAGCTTCATTGAATGATGTGCATTTTTTTTTCTTTTTTTTTTCCTCCCTGTTTAACAAATTGGAATCATGATTGGCTTACTGGGTGGAGCAGGTGCATCTTGATTACCTGGAAAATGGTGCAGATATTATAATCACTGCGTCTTATCAGGTGAGAGTTCCATTTTTGCGAAGGATGAATGAGAGCTGGATTTTTTTTGTTTCTTTCTTGCTGTAGTTGAATTTGTGGTGTTTTTCTTTTTGTCTTTTATTTATTTATTTTTTTGGTGTTTTGCATAGGCCACCATAGAGGGCTTTAAAGCAAAAGGCCTGTCCGATAAAGAAAGCGAAGGCTTGCTCAGAAAAAGTGTTGAAATTGCTCGTGAGGCAAGAGATGTGTATCATGAGAAATGTGCTGCTAGCTCTTCCGGTGATGGTGCTGATGGTAGAATCTTCGAAAACCGACCTATACTGGTTGCAGCATCGGTGGGGAGCTATGGAGCTTATTTGGCTGATGGATCAGAGTACAGGTGAAATGACTAATATCTGACATTTCAAGCATCTGTTGTGATTGTTGTTTACTTGTGGCATGGCGTATACTTCCTTATCTATTGCATAGCTGGTTAACACTGAAAATGATATTCAAGATATGTTACATTTCCAATTGCCTTGTTCAGCTTCGCATTTCAAGGAGACAATTTATGAAGGTTGTCCAAAATGAATTTATAGGTCCATCCTCCATGCATCTACAGTTCCAAGCTTTTTCTGCATATAACCATTAACATTTTAGAGAGGTTGAAGTTTGAAAAACTTTTCATGCTAGACTCAGCACTGATAGAAATTATATTTTCTTTTTTAGATTGTCATGTGTCTTGATATTTTGTTCCTAGCAGTGGGGACTATGGTGACGCTATCACATTAAAAACTCTTAAAGATTTTCATCGGAGAAGAGTTCAAATTTTAGCAGATTCTGGTGCTGATCTCCTTGCATTTGAAACAGTGCCAAATAAGCTAGAAGCTCAGGTATTTAAAAAGATTTAGACATTTGTATAATAAAATCTAGATTATTCTTGATAATTGAAGAGATTTTCTGTTAGATTAGTTTCATTATTTTGCTTGATGTGCTTTTATTCGGTGTTACTATAAATCACCTAAACTTCTGATAGATGTTTTCTTAGCGTGTGTTAGGTTACGGGGTAAAAATGGGGTGGAAATTTTCATTAATGAGTCCCATGCGTAAACATCAATGAAAATCTCCACCTCATTGTTACCCTTGGACTGAACATATCCTTAGAGTAATGTTTTTTATTCTGAACAGAGGAAAAATCTTCAATTTGAACATATCAAATTTGCATCATGCTTACAGATGTTTACATCAGTACTCCATGTCATACAGTCATATTATTATTCAAGTTTTACTTTCTCTGTTATACATATAAGAAATAAAGCCTCATTGTTAATCAAGTTCCCCCTTCCCCTGCGGTTTTTCTTCTTCTTTTAAATCAATCACATTCTCTGTATATTGCTGCTTTCTATGGCACTCGCCTAAATATATAGTTTGAACTGCAACCTGAAGACCTATCAGGCTGTCATATTATGTATCTGTATAGAGAAAAGAGAAAAAGCTGCCATTTATATTTACAGCAGTCTTTGTTGTAAGTGTCCTCATTATCAAGCCTTTAGTTCTTTCATTTCAATCTTCTTAGTCCATACATACGGTCTTTCTGTTCCTAAAATAGTTTTCCCAACTTAATTTGGTGTAAAATCTGCCAGACAAGAAGGAACTTGAGGAAGCATCATATTTCTATCCTGGAATTTCTTTGCCTTCTGAAAGGATAAAACTGCTAGTTAAGTAATAAGCAAATATCTGATGGGAAATAATAAGCTTGGACATTGTAAGACTTCACTTGCAGCATTCAGTTTGGCTTTGGCTCTTGATTCTCTCTAACTATACTTATTGACCAAGCAGGCTTATGCGGAGCTTCTAGAAGAAGAAGACATAAAGATTCCAGCATGGTTTGCTTTTAACTCTAAGGATGGAATCAATGTTGTTAGTGGTGATTCTTTAAAGGAATGCAGCTCCATTGCTGAATCATGCAACAAAGTTGTTGCTGTTGGAATCAATTGTACCCCACCAAGATTCATACATGATCTGATAATATTGGTTAAGAAGGTATAATCTCTGGTTCTCTCTTTTCTAGCTGAATATGGTTTGTAAAAAGAGTAATTGTTGGATTTCATTTTTCTTTATTTCTCTTAATATTCTGTTTCTATCGACATCTCCTTTTCTCTTGGGTGTTTATTAATTCTTGCAATTTCAGTTAAATTAGAAATGTCAGTATCTACCTTGCCTAGCTGTTTTTTTTAATAAATCACATACCAATCTGTATAGGTTCAAGAGTTGCATAATATGGTAATGGTATATGAATGGAGACTTCTTTGACTAAAGCACTTAACCTGTACACCAGTACACTTTGCACATTCATGCACAACAATTTGTTGTCTTTTGAGATATAGAAGATAACTGTTTCTTTTCTTTGTTTTTATGCGTTACTTTCATATGAGGCTCTATGCTAGTGCTAATGAATTATTATAGTTATGGGACTTATATCTTTGTTGAACACTGATTCTTGATTCACACATCATTTCTTCAGGTGACTACAAAACCAATTGTTGTATATCCAAATAGCGGGGAAACTTATGATGCTAACCTGAGTCGGTGGGTGGTAAGTCCCTTTCATCTGGTTGTATTGTTACATTTATATTGTTTTCTTAGGGATAAACAGGTTAACTTTTGTCTAATATGCATTGGAAAAATGGATTGTGCAAATCATTTTTCTTGAAATAGAGCAATCATATGTTGTTAAATAAAAGAAAGGCAGTTATAAAGTTATTGTAATTAAGGATTAACAAGTAAATTCATCGTGTGTGCTGGGTACTTATCCTTTCTCTTTCCTTTTCGATGAAATCACTTTTTTCAATTTTATTTAGACTGTGAAACTGATTCAGTTTATATTGTATCTTACTACTTTATGGTCTGTAGGTTAATGGATTAAATATGAATATGATTCATGGCAGACTACAATGACATTGTCTAGTCCATGTAGTCGACCATACCTAATAGGACAAGTAAGGGCGGAGCTTAGTTTGGACAATGGGGGGTCATGCCCCCGTCGTCGTCCTCCTCCTCCTCCTCTTCTCTGAATTTTTGTTCAGAAAAATTAGGGCTTGTTTGGAAGTGTTTTTGTTCTTAAATTTTTTAAAACTATTTTAGAAAACAAGTTTAAGTTCATTTTTTAAAAACAAAAAAATAGAAAAACCTGTTGGTAATTTAACTTGGAAAACAGTTTTATAATGGTGAAAAACAGAAAATCTGTTTGGATAATTTTTTTTAAAAACAACTTTTAAAACTAATAAAACAAAAACTATGTGGCAAATTGCATTACTACAAATAACAAATTTTAACTATTATGTTTTATAGATAATATTTTTCATACATACTTAATAAATAAAGTCTTAATACAACTTCCTATTCTAAAATAGTCTTAATACAACTTGGTGTCAATTTGCATTTATAAATCCATTTATAAGCTATGCATGATTTTCTTGTAGCCACATCCAATTTGCAATTTGGTCACGATGTCTTGCCATTTCCCTTACAGCTTCATCAGTTAATCTTGTTGTGTTATCCCTATTGGAATTCACATCTAAATTTACATTATCATTCATAGCTTCAATGTCATACGGATTCTTACCTCTCTTTCTCTAAACAATCTATCCTGCATTTCCCCACTTATGCACATAGTTATGAATAACACAATATGCTATGACAATAAGACGTTGCCTAGAAGGCTTATATGGTGACATTCGCCTCAAAATGGGAAATCTTGCTTTCAAGACTCCAAAACATCTCTCAATTGTCATTTTTAAAGTGAAGTGTCTGAAATTAAATAACTCCTTAGGTTTTAGCTTGTCAACCTTTTCCATGATATCTTTCACCTCTTGGAGGATGGGAGAAAGTCTCTAGTACACGGATACCTAGAATCCACGGATAATATGAAGGGTTTTTTAGGCGACAACATAGATCGATGACAATTTGACTTAGATAAAATATCCTCATCGCGGTAGAATTTTTTTCTACCATCAAATATTCAAATTTCATGTCTCAGGAATTACAAAATCACACTAACTCCTCAATATATATTCATAAGATGGAATACAAATAGAATTGAATTACATAAAATAATCACTACAAGTTTCATGAGACCAAAAACAAAAAAAAGAAAAAAAACCTAAACCGAAGTCATTCTCCCTAGCTAAGCATGACAAAAAAAGCAGCTGAGCCTCTAAGAGACAATTTACACCATATTGGCAGTATATTCACTATGCAAAGGGGAAAAAATAGTAGCATGAATTCCAAACTATCCAAATCCTACAAGCAGCACTTCAATGTACAAAAACTCAATTGCAGTAGCCGAAGCGAGACACTACAAGCTAGAAATGTACTAAAATATATGCTTATGCAAGAGGCTAATCACTAGAAAACAAGCTACAATTATGACACAGACTACCAAATTTGGCTTCACAAGAGAATCCCAATTAATCTCATAAGAAGGGAACTTCTACAAATTAAAATGTTCTGAAGTAGCATTCCACTGTGACTCGTTGACATCATCGAATGTAAGATCAGGCAGAACGAGAAGAATTGAATCAACTACAATAATTTAAGCATACCTGGAGCCAAATACCCAACATGGTTCATTAATAGAATATCAAAACCCCAAACAAAGAGAGAAGCAGAGAAAGAGAAGGAGAGAGGAAGGGACTGATGGCGTGGCACGGCGGAGTCGCGAAGCACGGGTCGGAGGGGCTAGGAGTGCGGCACGGGTCGAGGGAGCCCGAGGCTTGGTCGGGGAGACTGGGTCGCGAGGGAGCCTAGTCGCCGAGGTTTGGGCGCAGAGGATCTTGGTTGCGCGTGAGCTTGGTTTCCGAGGCTTGGTTGCGAAGGAGCTTGGTCATCGCGGAGGTGGTTGGCTGGCGACGGGGAGCAGATGAGAAGAAGGTGTGGATAAAGGTGAGATTGAGAAGAAGTCCAAAATATTAAAACAAAAGAAAGAAACCTCGGATTTGAAGACTGGTAAAAAACACAAACTCAGTGGTTTTACAAGTTTGCCACCGTGTTTTTCATGTATTTTAAAACAAGAGAACAAGAAAACATCTCAAATCTGTTTTTGGTTTTCAGTTTTTAAAAATGGTTAATGTTTTTTCATTTTTAAAACCAAATTTTATAAAACTCATTGCCAAATAGCCGCTTAGCTTTTATATATATATAGACAAATACACACACTTTGTCTAATAAATAGATTTAATAATAAATATTACTCTATATAATTGTGATGTTATGGTTATTGGATTTTGGGTTCATGATGGTTGGGTAGCGATGCAATTGGTGGAGAGGGGATATGTGTGCACTAAATTCTAATATGCAACTGGCTATGTGTAGTTTGAAATGCTTGGAAATGTGGGGCTGTTGTTTGCCATGAAAGGTGGATTTGTGTTTTGCTTTGTTTCTAGAATGTGAGGGTTACTTTGTTATTTTGGGGGTGATGTTTTGGCCTTTTCATTTTGGTGTATATGTGACTCCTTCCAAATGCGCCTCCTATTAGGAGTTTAAGTTTTTGTTAGTTTATTATCTAATTGAAAAAAAATCATGTACTATCATGCAATAAAAATAATGAAGATGAGTTTCTTTTCGCAAGTAGTGTGATTATTTATATTAAGGGTGTGTTTGGTATGGTAAAAAAAGATCTTTTTTATGGATAAGCTTAATGTGTAATTTTATGCATGAAATTTATCCATAAAGTTACATGTGATACGCATCTATAAAATAAATTTCTCCATTTTTAACCTTATATCTAATACTCTGCAAAAGGAAAATTACTGAAAGCTTAAATTCTTATTAAATTTTTGACGATTTCAAGTCATTAAAAAACATAGAGCAACAATATAAGGTATTTTTTACCCATTCTCTTAAATTTTTTTTCTCTTATTAGTGATTTATTTTAAAGCTTGTAGAGTATATAGAGTGAGAGTAGCAAACTTAGTCATTAGATATTAAAAAAATAGTTAAAAGTAAAACATATAATTATTTAACTTTTTAAGTGATCAATGTGACTTTTAAATAACTTTTATCTTTAATCATTCATGTATAATTTAGTAGAGGAGATTTACTCCTTTTTTTCTATACATTAGAAGGACAATGAGGTTTGAACCTATAATCTCATGGTAAATTATTTAAATCCCTAACTATTAAATCAATCCTAGTGGTTTAAGATTTACTCCTTTTATCTGTCATAAAAATATTTCTCTTATTGATATATTTTAAAAATTTATATATATGATGTACAATTAATTTTAATTTTGTTATCATTATCTATGTTATGTTACTTGGGCCCCTAAAAAATTTTCAAGCTCCACCACTAGGATATGGCTTAGTTGTTGATATTGTTGTTGTATGGACTGCAGGCCTATTAGCTTTGGTTAAGACATGGTCCCTGGTCCACCACTGTTTATAAGTACTTAATAATTCATATCGGATGTGCTTATATTTGTGAGATGAAATAGAACATATTTTGGAAAATTTCTTGAATAATGTAATGCTGATCTTAGGTTGTTATTGTCACAGCAAAATACAGGTGTTACAGATGACGATTTTGTGTCATATGTAAACAATTGGCGCGAGTCAGGGGCTTCCCTTGTGGGTGGCTGTTGCAGAACAACCCCAGCTACTATTAGAGGGATATACAGGGCACTCTCCAGCAGTCGATCAGCCACAAAATGACGGCTGAGGAGGCCAATGCGCAAATCAATATGATTTACATGTCAACAAGGCTATGCTTCTACTTTGGGCTGAGATGGGAAGATGAGACCCCTGGATATGACTTCGGCTAATTAGTCAAATACTACCTCCCTAGCTTAATATCGGTCGTTTTTAGTTTTTTTTTCTTCAAATTATAAGTCGATTTCAAATTTCAATGACTAATTAATTATTTTATACCTATTTTAGAGCTATCAAAGTGGGTTTTGGCTTGCAGCTGACCCGCTTAACCCACTATTTTGGTGGGTGGTGGGTGTTAAAATTCTAGCCATATAAAGTGGGTCAAAATGATTCAACTCGCTTAACCTGCGGGTTCAATTGGGTTTTGCTGCCCAACCCTTTTTTTCCCTTCCGGTCACACTTGGTCACTAATAGGATGGGTGTTTTACGAGGTGGGCTTTTGTGAAAAAATTTTATTTCAAAAACTTTTGAGATCAAATCCAAATTGAAATTATCTATTTTTTTTTGTTACATTGAAATTATCTATTTTACACTAAAATTACTAAAATGACAAAACTAAAGTCTAAAACTGTAAAACATGTTTACATATCACTCAATATTGTCACTACCATTGACTCAACAAGATAGAAACCCTAATCGCCACCTCCTCTCTTCTTCATTGAAAGTTGCGATTGGCTATCCTTTTCTTCCTAAGAATCATATCATGCTGCCGCCCTTTCTTCACAGAATTGTGTCGTGCTGTTGTGCTCCTCTTCTTCCCCCATGTCATGGATCTGGTCATTTTGCATCGTGTTTTAGTTTCTGTCATGTGGGACTAGCCCGTGCTCAACATGCTCAAATATCACTCAATACTGTCATTGCCATTCACTTAAGAAGAAAGAAACCCTAACCACCACCTCCTCTCTTTTTCACTAAAAGTCGTGATGGGCCATCCTTTTCTTCTTAGGAATCACACCGCGCTGTCGCCCTTCTCTTCACATGATCATGTCGCGTTGTTGTGCTCCTCTTCTTCCCCTATGTCATGGATCTGGTCATTTTCACTGCGTTTGAGTTTCTGTCATGTGGGACTAGCCTGCGTTAGAGAACTCATTTTTTGTTCTTCTCATTTTGTGGGTTTTCATATATGTTGGTGGTCCTTGAATCTTTTTGTGTTTTCTTCATTTGTGGGTTCTTTATTTTGTAGGTTTTGATTTTCTGTTTTTTAATGTATTTGGATGATTTGAAGTTTGAACCTTGTTTGAGTCTCTATTTACAGGTTTTCTATTTGGGTTTTCTTTCACTTTACAAGTTTTTTGATTTTCTTCATTTTGAGTTTCTATTTTGAACCCTATCTTAATCATTTAGTATTTTTTAAATTTTTTTTAGGTTTTTATAAACAATTTTTGAGATATTTTAATTAATTTTATGGTCAATTTGTTTTTTTTAATGTTTTGGTGCACTTTACCCACTAGCTGGTTGAGTCAGGTTGTTATTTTCCTGCTCGTAAAGTAACCCAACTTGATTTTTGACCTAACCCGCGACCTTGGTGGCCAACTGGCCTGTTTTACCTCTATTAAATTGGAGAGAGAATGGGTGGATGTGAGTTTATTAGAATATTTAGTTAAAAGAGGATGAGCGGAGCTTGCGTGATAGAAGGATATTTATATCTTTTACTTTTATGTTTTAGAGGATTATTAAGATCCAATATAATCACTATCTTAGTTCATGTGCATAACTAAAAAATGACCTATATTAAAAAGTGGATGGAGTATCTATTATGCATTATTGGTGGTCATGCAATTTGGAACATATTCGCCCTAGGTGTGGAACTGGCAATCTGACAATTGCAGTTTGTGACGATTTTTGTTAAAGATCATGAAGATGATGTTTTTTTTTGGGGACAGAGTATCTATGATGTTTGTCTTCTCCTTTTCTTCTTGATTTTGGAAAAATAAAATTGCCAGTAATTTGACGTGGATATTGTGAGGGGTTAGTGAGTTGACGAATTATAAGGTTGGATAGCGAAATTGTCACCAAAATCGGTGGACAAAATCATTTCATCCATTATTTCATTCAAAACTCAAATGCAAGTCATTAATTTGGTTTTTTTTTAAGTCTACAATTATCTTTTGTTGCAAGGGAAGTTTTTGGGTGAACACAAGTTTAACACTTTATATATTCAAAATAAAATTTGATTTTATTAGCTTTATTTAAAATACAGTCACTTGATTATGAGATTCACAAATTTTATTGTGTGTAAGAATGAAGTGTTGAATTATTTATGCTCATCCAAGAAATTTTCTTGTCTTATGTAGGCCATCCTGTCAGTTTAGTAGTGTACTCTTATACAGATTCTAATGAAAAACCAAAGACTATTGTTTTAACTGATGATTTAGATACTAGTTTTGGACATTTAGGGATAAATATGTAAAAAATTGTAAATTTTAGTTATGTTTCGAGTGAATGTGAGGAAGGTGGCAAGGTAAGTGAAAAAGGGATGTGGAAGTGTTTACTAGATTTTTTTTTTTTCAATCAAGTTTATAGATTCATTAGCAAAAAAATCGAAATCTGTAGTTCTTATCACATGCTTCATTATATTTCTTCATAGGAAAATTAACGAATAGCGTAACTGAAATCTCTAGTTATTTTTATGTAATTTATTTGTTTCAATGATATTTTAAAAAACTAGTCTGCCAACAATGGTGCTGTCTCATTATTCTGATTGATGTTCACGTTATTTGTGGGAATTTTCTTCTGACTTGAAGTTGAGCCCGGTCCGGACCATGAAATGGAAGAGAAACCTAGTTCTAAACTTCCAGTTAATTTGAAGCAATGTGACAATGCCTTCCGATAACCAATATGCCTTCTTACTTTATTGAGTTTAAGCAGGATGTTCACTACTTGAAATATAAAAGATACTGTAGAATGGTATACCAATTTAAGCGTAGAAATGAGTATTAGTTTGAATAAGTTTGACTTATCTTCCAAATTGAGTAGAGTTCGAGCTATCACCTATTTACTTGACATAGGTATTTCTTAAAGGCACCGATTAGCAAACTCATATAATAATCCCAAAGTATAAATTGAAAAGTTGAATAATAATAATTATAATAGCTTGCATGAAGCTAATTGGCTTTTTCTCACTAACAAGACTAAAAAAAATAAAACAGTTAGTGTGACTTGTCTAATAAACAATTTAGGCCAGATCACAAGCTCTTAATAAGCAACTTGATTTACTTCCACCTTTACACAAATACAATTGGTGCATTTAATAGTTATAATTGACAGACATACTTACAAATCATGTACCAACAATGAAAATCTAATAACCAAATCCAAATTGTGGTGATACATGAGCCAAAGACCGACCAAGTAAGTCAATCCCCATTAGCTAATTAACAATTGTTTTTGCATTTTTAATTTAGGATCTTACTTTCTTAGCATAAGTATTTAATTTATCACAAAGTAATTACTCTTTTTTGTCTATTGGTTCAATGTACACATTAATTTGTTCCACATTTTACCCAGCTCTAAATCCTATATGGGTAAAAGACCAAAGCGCAAGGCGTACTGTTGGGGTCCTAAAATAATAGGGCATGCAGCTCTTAGTGTGGAGTGAAAGGACTGCATGATATATGCCTTTGTGACTGAAATGGTGAGAGCCTTCTATGGAAATGGGTGTAGGATTATCAACAGAAACGCGGAAGCGCATCGTACCGACGCGACGTAGGAAAAATAGAACCTTCATTGTTTTGATTACCTGGAAGGACGCAGTGAACCGAAGCTTCACGATCGGTAGTAATCCGTTCTTTGACAGATCTTCCAGACTATCTCTCGAGGGGATGGAGTGGCGTGTGGGACCGTTTATGATGAACGTCGCCTAGGGTGTCTGTTTCTGATGAAAAACACTTAGTCAACACAAGGGTGAAAAGATTAGTTTATATATGCTGAAGTCCAAGACCTAACCCTAAGCCACATGGGCCATATTGTTCTTGGGCTTTAATCTCACTAAAGTCTTATTGGACTTAAGTGACTAAAGAGCATATAACCCAACAATCTCCCACTTGCTCTTTAAGATACAAACTTGAGTTCATAAACCCAAGACCATGTATCCTATAAGCCATCATCATCTAATATACCCCATCCCTTATCTCAAGCTAGCCTGGGATCTACCATTTGTCATTTATCAGGCTCCTGATAATCTACAGAAGATTATCTAATTCATGCTACTCCACTAAAAGCCCGAACGTGAACTCCAAGAATAATGACATTTATAACATGAATATGCATCGCCCCTTTATAGAATGTCTATAATTGATTGACTAGTTTTGTTACCCAATCAATTATTTATTTCCTTGACTGTGATAGTTTCTCTAATGGATTACATGCATTGGCCATGTTTCAATATCCAAGTACCGAAACATATCAAGGGGACATTTCCTATAAATTCCATGTTGTTTATCTCATAAACACCAATAACCAAATAGTTTCAATCCCAAAATACCGAGTTATTGGCCATCAATAGATTGAACCTCACCCGTTGGTAAATCAAAGAATGAAATCTATTCGACTACTTATTTAAAATAAACTCAGGATTAAGAGCAACTACATAACTATAGTTATCTGAGATTTGATTCCTTATGACAGAAAGAACAACTTTAATCAAATCTCTCCTTGATCCATTCAATGTAAGTATTAACTCACACCAATATTTAAAATGATTCGGACAAAATCATCTCATAAATATTGCAGCCTAAAAAAATGCCCAACTTTATTTAATAGCTGTGAACCTATTCATCAATTGTGAGAACCTATGACCATGTCCTCCATGAACGTATCCATATGATCATATACTTCACAATTGATCCGACCTTCGTGTTTGTAAATAGTGTGCGGAAAAATGAATAATACCTCATTTATAACATTCAAAAAAAATACAATGTCATAATGTCTTGCTCAAAAGGCACAAAATAACAAAGTGAAATAACAACTTCCTAAAGCTATAGCAAATCTGGAATCCTCCTAAGACCCATAGATGTAACATGCCTCTCGAACACACGTTCAGGCAAACTCTTAGTAAAAGGGTCAGCAAGGTCTCGTCCGATGCTATCTTGACTACCACTGTATCTCCTCTTTCAATTATATCTCGGATCAAGTGGTACTTCCTCTCTATGTGCTTTTGTCTTTTGTGACACCTTGGTTCCTTGGACTGTGCTACTGCCCCACTGTTATCACAGGAAGTGTGATGGGACGACTAACACCTGGTATCACTTGAAGATCCGTTAGGAACTTCTTTAACCATGCGGCTTCCTTTGCAGCCTCAGAAGCAGCTACATACTCAGCCTCGTGGTAGAGTCAGCCACACATGATTGTTTGACACTCCTCCAACAAATGGCCCCGCCATTAAGAGTGAACACATACCCAGGGTGGATTTTCTTGAGTCAATGTCTCCTTGGAAATCTGAGTCTATAACCAATGGTTTCAAGACTCCCACTAGAATAGACCAACATATAATCTCTCGTTCTCCTAAGGTACTTGAGTATATGTTTAACCGCTATCCATGTTCTTCTCCAGGATTAGATTGGTACGACTTACTACTCCCACGCATAGCAGCATCGGTCTGGTGCACAGCATAGCATACATAAGGCTACCTACGCGAAGCGTAAGGTATCCTACTCATCCGTTCTCCTCAGGAGTTTTAGGAGAATGCTCCTTAGAGAGATGAATCCCATGCCTGAAGGGTAAAATCCCCTTCTTGGAATTCTCCATGCTGAACCTGGCAAGTATTTTGTCGATGTAATTAGCCTGAGATAATGCCAATACCCTATTCTTCCGCTTCTCGCAAGAGCTTAATACCAAGAATATAATTGGCTTCCCCCAGGTCCTTCATATCAAAATGCTTGCTCAGCCAGGTCTTTATGCCTAATAATACCTCCGTATCATTTCCGATAAGGAGTATATCATCCACATAAAGTACCAGAAAGATACGCGTTTCCTTGGATCCTTTTATACACACACGGCTCATCAGGACTTTTCTCAAAACCATAAGACTTAATGGCTTGATCAAACCTGATGTTCCATGATCTGGACGCTTGCTTAAGTCCATAAATGGACCTTTGCAACTTGCATACCATGTTTTCTTGCCCTTTGGCTATGAACCCTTTTGGTTGCTGCATATAGATATCCTCTTCCAAATTTCCATTTAGAAAAGCAGTTTTGACATCCATTTGCCAAATCTCATAATCAAGATTTGCTGCAACAGCTGAAGAGAATCCGGATGGACTTGAGCATGGCAACCGGCGAAAAGGTTTCTTCATAATCCACACCTTCTATTTGGGTGTACCCTTCGCCACCAATCTAGCTTTGAAGGTTTCAACCTTCCCGTCCGATCTCTCTTTCTTTTGTAGATCCACTTACACCCAATGGGTCTTACCCCTTTTGGTGCATCTACAAGAGACCAAACTGAGTTGGAATACAAAGAATCCATTTCACGATTCATAGCCTCAAGCCATTCCTGAGCATCAACATCCCCTAGTGCCTCGTCATAACTCGTGGGATCATCATCTTCTTCAATGATGACATCTTGAGACGATTCACCCAACAAGAGAAATCTTGCGGGTTTACGAATCACTCTCCCACTACGAGTTTGCCGCACTTGTTGTTGTGCATTTAGGGGGATCCAATTCTAGATGAGGACCCTCATTAAGAGGATTAACCAATTCATGATTTTGTTGTTCTTCCACAAGCGGTAACTGCATCTCTTCCGCTTGTTGATCATCATGCTGAACTTTGGTTCCTTTTCCTGTGTGTGTTCAACATCAGGTATTTCCCCTCTTTGAACAACCACAGGAACAAAAGCTGAACCGCCTGAGGTTGAGGTGAAACTTGATCTGAGACTAGCTCATCAAGAATAACCTTACTCCTAGGCTTATAATTTGCCATATAGTCCTCCTCTAAGAAAGTTGCATGTGTGCTCACTATAACCTTCTTTTCCTTCGGACTATAAAACAACCAACCTCTGGTTCCTTTAGGATAGCCTATAAATATGCATACTTCTGGACGAGTCCATCTTATTTGGCTTCCGTTGTAAGACATGTGCCCAGCACCCCAAACCCGAATATGGTTCAAGGTGGGCTTACGCCCTTTCCATAATTCTATTGGTGTCTTTGAAACCGACTTGGACGGAGCTAAGTTCAATAGATACATAGCTTCTAAGGCATATCCCAGAATGAATCAGAAAGAGATGAATACTGAGCATTGATCTTGCCATTTCTAAAAGGGTTCTATTTCTCCTTTCAACTCCATTCTGCGGGGTGTCCCTGGAGAAGATAATTGTGAAACTATCCCCTCTTTGGTCAGGTAAGACCTGAACTCTCCAGAAGGTATTCACCTCGGTAGACGAAGAGTCTTAATTTGAACACCAAGATGCTTTTCTGCCAGCCTTGAACTCTTGGAATTTTCCAAAAGCTTCAGACTTGTGACGCATCAGGTACACATGTCCAAATCTAGAGTAATCATCAGTAAATGTGATAAAATACTGAGACCCGTTGGCCTGGACATTTATTGGTCCACATACATCAGTATGTACCAATTCCAGCTGAAGTGTGGCACGATTTCCCTTGGCCTTGAAAAATCTCTTAGTCATTTTACCCTCTAAACAAGATTCACAAACTGGTAACGGTTAAAATTCAGGGATTTTAAAATCCCACTATTGACCAAACCTTGTATCCTGTTAGAGTTAATATGACCCAATCTCAAATGCCAAAGATAAGTTTCATTGAAAACTTTTCTTTTCTTTGATGAATGAACATGCTCAACATCTCCTAATTCAACATGATTAATTTCACAGGGCACAGGACTAAGGAAATAAAGACCATTAAACATTACACCGGAACAAATAAAAGAAGATGGACTTCTTATTGAAACTGAGGAATTAACTGAATGTCAAACCATGTTTAACTAAACAACTAACAGAAATTAAATTCCTTTGAAAATCCGGAATATATAAACAGTCTTCTAAAACCAAAGTTCTGCAATTATCAAAAGATAAAATAACTTGTCCCACTGCTAGTGAGCACAAGTTCCCCATTTCCAAGCTTCAAAACTCTTTGTCCTTCACTTACAGGCAAGCTATGTTTGAACCACTGCAAAGAGTAACAAACATGGTTAGTGGCTCCTGAATCAATGATCCATTTATCATTGTAATTCTCCACTAAACAAGCCTCAATCACATGTAAATTACCCATACCTGTTTATTCATACGTGGGCAATTTTTCTTCCAATGCCCCTTTTGTCCGCACTTGAAGCACTTGCCTTTTGGCTTTCATTGCAACTGGTTTGGCAACTGGAACTCCTGATTTCTTCTTTTTCTTGTTTTTGTTCCTTCCCTTGGGTTTCCCCTTAGGTTTCACAGAACTTCTCACCAAAAAATGCACTGCCCCTTGACTAGAGGTTCAGGACTTTAAGCTCATGCATCAGCGAGTAAGGTCAAGATTCATCTTATTCATATTATAATTCATCTTGAACTGATTGAAGTATTCAGGCTGATTGCAAGAGAAGGTCAACTTTTACTTCTTGTTCAAATTTGACCCCATGGTCTTCAGCCTTCTTGAAGTTTGCTATCATTGTCAACAATGATCCCGCACACTTCCTCCAGACATCACTGTCTTGGTGACTGCATTCAGCGCATTCTGCCTAGCAGAGCCTAGATGTAGCAAACATGCCATCAAGAGTCTGGAGCATATTTGCTCCACTCTCAATCATGCTCACTTGCTCCTGAAGGTGACTGGCGAGACTAGCTAAAATATAGCAACCTCACATTTGCCTTCTCCCATTTTTCCTTCTCCTGCGAAAACGTGCCTTTGTTGCCTCAGGCGCATCTTCAGGTGTTGCGCTGCATAGGGGTAGTTAGAACAAAGTTGAGCTTTTCATATTGAAGAACAATATCCAAATTAGTTTTCCATTGTTTGTAGTTTGTACCATCCATAGGTTTTTGGCTCAAGATAGTAGCTAAAGGATTGAATGAAGACATTTTTCTGAAAACAATGAAAAAACACACTAATTACAAACTAGAATAACAACAAACAGATAGCGCTAGTAGATTCTAATAACTACTACTTGTTTATTGTGTAACAATCCATTAGTTATCTTTACAAGGCTTACGATGGGCAAGATACTTGTAAAACTAATATTGTTATTTTGGGCCTTCAGTTTCATTGCCAGAGCCTCGATGGGAGGGTTAACAATTTTACCAAAGTTGAATGTATTTAACCATTGTTTACTTTCAAAATTATCTTTAGCGTCTAAGTGTTGCCGACGATGGGCCGTACAAAACTTTACTAAAATTTTGAAAAAATATTAAGGTTTAATCTAGCGAAATCCATTATCCTTATCCAATGGGCTTAGCGATAACCATTTCACTAATAAACCCACAATTGGAGCCCGAGGTTTAATACTTTTTTTTAAAAAAATTTAAACCTTCACCCATTCAATTTTTTTAAGTTTAGAATTTTCCAATTTCCAAAAAAAATGTTTCATTCGAAAATAATTTTTGTTTGATTTCAAAAACTATGTAAGTAGGTGTAGCGATGAACGTGCATCACCTAACTTAACGTAATTTTGAAAACATTAAGGTCCTAAAATCTGGTCACTTCACGGTGTGCTCCACACAATCATGATACATGATTGTTGTATGCGTGTGTTATTCCATGACCATTTTAGAAAACCCACAAAATTATATTTTCAAGAAACAATTTTCTCTTAGGAAATTATCTGGATTATTTGTCTAGATTTTAATTCCACAATAAATTAATCCCATTATTAATCTTGATTTCTTACCGAAAATCATAATAATTGATAATTAATCTAGTGAATAACTTAAAATTTAAATAATCGCGCATAATAACTATATACTAGTCGTATCATGACAAAAGTTATTATGCATATATGACATGTGATTATGCAACAATATGGCACCATCCTATTCTATATGGCATGTTATTACAAACATCATGTTAATCGCACATATAATTCATACAATTCAATAAAAGCAATAAATAATTAAACAAATAACTTTAATCCATGGTTTTCCTAAAAAAATAATAATAATAATAATATTACAACTTTGGAATTCCTCTTTCGTCCAGCCCACAATATCTGCCTCAAGCCCCTTTAGGTATCCATGGGCCCAAAAGCCCAAAAAACCCAATCCTTGGCGAGAAACCCTAGGACACGAAAAGGAACCCTAGCCGTAGGACGCCGCGCGTCATCCGACTTCGTCTCATTAAACTCCAGGGGAAGGACCGCCATGAGGAGACGAGAACGCCGCCGGAAACACCCAAAAGGGTGTCCCACGCGCCCTCACGCGCGGCTCCACCGCCGCCGCGTGAAGGCCACTCTCAGCCGCTTGTGGCGGCGCGTGCGGCGCGTCCGGATCCCGCCACCCATCACTTTGTTCGTCTTTCCGTCCTTTCCAACCATATATGGATCATCCAAATCTGAGATCCAGAGGTCCACGAAGTCTCTGAGTGTTGATTGCTCATCTTTGTCGTTGTTTCTCGATCTTGAACTTTTACAGAAATTCGAAAAATACATAGGAAAATGCGAAAAACATAAAATAAAGCAAGGAGGAAACCTAATCATATGGGATTAGCCTCCTTGTTACAAACCAAGAGAAACACAAAATCTAACCATGGATTAAAGCGATTAACCAATTAAAAATTAAGACTTTTACCGAATATGAACTATAAGCGAATAAATAACATGAAATAAATAACAAATACAGAAAAATAAGGTGCCATATTTTTCAAAAAAAATTTGAAATAAATCACATGAAATATAAATTAAAATCAAAACTTGTTCTTTTCCTCATCGTATCCCTTCTACCAATTGTAGGATTATCAACAGAACGCGGAAGCGCATCGTCCACGCGACGTAGGAAAATAGAACCTTCATTGTTTTGATTACCTGAAGGACGCAGTGAACAAAGCTTCACGATCGGTAGTAATCCGTTCTTTGACAGATCTTCCAGACTATCTCTCGAGGGGGATGGAGTGGCGTGGGCAACCGTTCAGATGATGAACGTCTCTAGGTGTCTGTTATGAAAACACTTAGTCAGGCACAAGGGTGAAAAGATTAGTTTATATATGCTGAAGTCCAAGACCTAACCCTAAGCCACATGGGCCATATTGTTCTTGGGCTTTAATCTCACTAAAGTCTTATTGGACTTAAGTGACTAAAAGCATATAACCCAACAATGGGATTGTACCTTGTTTTATAATTTATGGATATGCTATTGCTGTATAAACAGTTGTAGTGGCAAAGACACAGATTAAGAAAGCACGAAACAAACTAAAAATGGTGCTGGCTACTTCTTTTTAAACATTGAAACACTCAATAACATATTGGATAACCATAAGCTTGAGAGTGCTCTTTTTGCATGCGAAGATTGTGCTTTCTTTCCTCTGTTGATTGCCTAGACAAATCAAAACAACCATTGAAAATTCTTCCTTTATAGCAAATCTTAGGCAGGGTGAATTATTTTTACCAAGAGGGTCACTTTCCAAATCAAGCCAAGATTAAATGTTATCCACACTAGTCGTTTTCCTAGCCTCTTTCTTCAGTGTGTTTCCTCCGCAGTATAGATAATTACAACTCCTTCAATAGTACAGCATATTTGTGAACTTTTCCAAGAAGAGAAAACAATCATGTGGTTTACACAGTTCCCAAATTGTACCTTAAACTAGCTAGCAAGAAAGGGTTGCATGCGCGGGTTTGTTGGACTGGCAGAGAGGAAGAGATTATTACATGGAATTAAAGAGACAGTAATAAAAGCCAGGAAAATGATATAGTCATAGAGCATGACAAATAGTGACAAAATCTTTTGCCTAGTTCAATGAAATTGAGGAAAGGGGCTCAGCCATATAACCATAGCTGAGTGGGTGAAAACCATCACATTTTTTCCTACCCCATGGTGAAAAGCTTCACATCATTTATCAATATAATTAGAGAAATGATAATTGTACTCATGAATGTGAGACACCATGTGACCACACACCATTTATCATTGAATGGTGTGAATTCTACTTGAAGAATCCACGTCTCACCAATAGTGGATGAAGTGTAAGTCAATACGGATTTCACACCTTATAAATACAAATAACACTACTCATATCATTATATCATTTTTGCTTGTAGTCTTCCAACAATAAATAACAAAGTCAACTGGGCTGTTTTTTTAGGTTTTTCTAACAATTGGAAATTTTTTATTGAAAAAAAGAGTTTTCAAGATATCAATAGATTAAGAGCATCAAAAGCTTTTATCATTGGAAACCTTAGCCATGCCCTTAAAACCCTTATTATTATTTTCTTGGGCATTGTTTTCACACAAACTGCAATTCATTTATGTAACTGAAATTGGCAACATCTCCAATGCGCTATATTTGTCGTTAGCGTGAGTTAGGGAAAAGCTATATATATATATATATATATATATATATATATATATATATATATATATATATATATATATATATATATATGTGTGTGTGTGTGATGGGTCTTTCTTACGGGAGGCTGCAAGTGTTCATGCTGAGGTTTTATTGCCTCAAGTTCCGAACAATCCAAAAAATATCCATCCCTTCCCGGGGCTGCCTCTGCTTCTGTCTGCTTTGCTTTGCCACTTATAGTTTGGGCCCATTGATCTATTATTCCATTTAATGTGCACAATGTTGTTGCGGCTTCCACTAATAATATTTGCATGTAATATAAGTATATAACTGCTATAAAATTGAAAGATATTGATAATTTTTAGTTACTTATTATTAAGAATTAATCATATATCCCATTATTCAAATTTTTAAAATTTATTAAATAAAAAATTAAATCACTACCATTAATTATAAGAATATCGGTATCCATCGAAATCAAAAGAAAAACCATAACTTTATCATATTATCATATTTTTTAGCCTTTTTATTCTTGTTCTTCTATACCTTTTTTTTTTCCAAACCAAATCAAGCCAGATTAGAAGGAATTTAATGAATTTGAAATATTAATAATTTATACCAAACAAATTTTAAGAAAAATACTTCACAAAAAATAATAAATAAATTGAAAACGAATTGGCCCATGTGAGAACTGCATTACGATGAATTGCTCGCAAAGGTTTGCTTCTAGGTTGGCTTGTTGACCTAGGTTCATCTTATACCTGCATGAGACGCAAGAAGGTTTACTTTCTCTGTACATTACTAATTAAGATAAATAAATTGTTGAGCTTCGAGATAAAAAATATAGTTGGTCGTTCATATGATGGCCTCCATGATTGAGCAATATGTCTAATGTTTGATTGACCAAGAAAATAAAAGGCTGTACATGTGGAGGTAGCCATGATACCTTGACACAAGTTGACAGCTAGATAAAATTCTGTTGACGCTTCTTCTTCTTTAAATTTTTTAATAAACAAATACTGTACAGGAAACTATCCAAGTCTTAACTCGTTTACGGGTCTATACTAAATACTCTCTCTATTCCATATTCATAACTACTCTTAAAAAATAATATAATTTTAGTATATTAAAAAATAAATATATTTAGCTATAATTTTTAGACTGGGCATTTGGAGATTGATGATTTTCCTACCATGCTACCGCACCATCATTAATATTAGTACTTTGTAGTGTTAGGGAAAATACGTATATATAAATGTGGTTGTGAAATTAAAAGCCATGACGTTTACATCAGTATCTATATCCCCAAGTACAACAGGACCAGAAGTGTACCTTTCTCCTTTGCCAGATTGTGAAGAAAAAGACGGAGAGAAAAAAGGACATTCTAAAGATTTCGGCAAAAGAGAAAAAATTTAAAAATCATAAAAGCCCAATTAAGCACCGTCAAGTCTAGCGAGCGATTATGAAGGTGATGTAGGAGAAAAGCCAAAGGGGGGTGGGCTAGCAACAAGGACGTTCCAAAGCTGAAAAAGAAAAAGAAATAGAGAGAGAGAGACCCACATTCCATCCTAAGCTAGAGAAGGGAAGAACCTATATAGTACTTGCTTTAGCCAAAGCAAAATTAAAGATGCATGCTTTGGCTACCTCGTTAATCTATGTCTACCAAAAGTAATGAGAAAAAAAATGGTCAACATAAAATTTCGGTCATGGAGATCTTTTGTGACTATTCTGTGCAGTTTGCATTCTTAATTCTAAGTGTGCATTGAAAATAAATATTGTTATAGGTTACATTAATTTCATATGACATTTTTTCCATTTAAAAAGGATGAGCACACTTATTTCCCACACTACTATTCAACATATATAAACAATTTCAAATGTTTGTAAAATTAAATGGAAGTTTCATTGTTCTCTGTTACTTAAAAAACCCGAGTTAAAAATTGTGAAATTTATCATTCTTAAAAGAAAAATAAATACTTAGAACAAAAAAGGTGCACTCTAATGATTCTGAGACGATTCAATTTTAAAAATTTTCATCTGTTACAATCAATTTAGGGCCTGCAGTGTGAGAACCACATGGCGATTTAATTAGTTCAGTGCTCCTCTATTGAAATTCTTGAAATTTAATGGATAAAATAATTAATTAAACAATAAAGAAGAAAAAAGCCCTGATCAATAATCACAGAGGAATAATTGTTGAATCCAATTGTGGGGTGCTCCTCGTGGATGATAGATCCCAATCTTGACAATGTAGTATCTAGGCAGCAACGTTTCAATAGGCAATTTAAAAGATTCAATTTGTAGGGTAATCACTACCCGTTTAGATATGCATTCCATGATTTGGGCCCCATTCATATTTAATTTTGATACTGGCCTTTCTTGTGAACATCACCGGCACCATTATAAGGGCAAGAAGCAATGGTGACCCTTCACCTGCCAAATTCAGATTCCATGGTTCTTAGTCAACTAGGTAGCATTTGATTATTGCCTCTACACAAATATAGAGACATTAAAAACACAAACCGTTTATGAGAAGAAAATATGAGGAAAACACAAAATTTCTATACCTAAAATGTGAGGGAGATGATTAAAAAATAAAAGTTTAATATTTTTTGTCTTCCAATAATATCCCTATATATATTTATTATTTGTCTTCATCTCCACCGTCTTCATTATCCCTATATTTCTACCTCTGTTTCTATATTTCCTGTCTCCAGAGTAGGAAACAAATGCTACCCATGTGCATTATCATGCGCTTAGGAATTAAGAGACCCAAAATGAAATTTGTATCCTGTATTGGACGTAGTAATTGTCTGGCCAATGATTCCTAAGACACCTTAAATGAAGAATAGAACACAAGGACATTTTTTGTTCAACAACATTAGAGATGAGCAAACTCATATTAATGCCAAATGAATCTTCATGCTTGATTAGATAGCTATACGTGCAAGCTCACTAGCAGTTAATGATTGAGAAATTGACAAAATGGAAACTCCTCTAATACCTCTTCACTTCTCATTCTATTTTTTGAACAAACTTTGTTAGTGCTTTTAGGATAAGATTTTTGTTTTTTTTATTATTTGACGTGTCAATTTTATGAATCATCACTACTTATAATTCTTATTATATTTTTAATGAATATAGGATTTATTTCATTTTAGAATGTTTAAGAATTTTTCCTATTCTTCTCTTCAAAGTCCTAATCCTATGGGAAAGTGACACGTGGCTAGCAAAGGAGGGTTATTTTTCGGACAACCACATGCACAATGATGCACTGGCCTTGACATCCTATGAACTATTGGGGCTAAGGCTCATATGGTGGAGGAAGCTTCACTGAAGTTAGTGGGCCACTATGATGGGTTCTTTGAAGCTTCCTCTTGAATCAGCTCATGATTTGAACATCAAAGAGCTGATTCTTATTTTCTCATATAACTGTACAATTTTAAATGTGTATACAAGTTAAATAAAAAAATGAAAGAGTCTTAACATTTAGAATTTTTGGTATATTTTGCAAAATTATTTATACCATTTAATCCTATCTTTTACATAATTATATTTCATACTTAACACTAGTAATTTTTTTTCTATTTATTTTCCCTCTTTCACTA
Source organism: Dalbergia oliveri (assembly GCA_030441495.1). NCBI lineage: Eukaryota > Viridiplantae > Streptophyta > Magnoliopsida > Fabales > Fabaceae > Dalbergia > Dalbergia oliveri. The sequence continues at coordinate 14,873,503 of JAMLFY010000008.1, forward strand.
TTCTTCCTCATTTATCCTTTTTTGTCTCTTTAGTTTTGGTAAGTGTACAACTTAAAACCTAGTTTTGTCTCATTTATCCTATCTTTCACTATTCTACCCGTCAAAAAAAAAAAAGTATACAACTTAAATTAAGAGGAAGGCTTGCCCTAACTAGTCTAAGATTAAGATGTTTTTGAGCTTATAAAGTACTCATAAGATACTTATAGAGCGAAGGAACTTAGAAATTGAATCCAAGTTAGTGATATATCAGTAGAATGTCAATTCTTGTTTACTCCTACACTACTCGCTCCCTTTTACTTATTTCAATTTTATCTTATAAGAATATAACTAAAAAATAAATGACTATTTTAAATAAATGACTCCTCACCTCCACTGCTCTCTACCTCAGGAGACCCAGTATTCGAATAAATTGTCTTTTCTCTTCATGGAGATTAGTAAGATTAACTAAATAACAAGCAAATCTTCATTGGCATGCTAATATAATCTACTGGTCTACTACTACGTACGTATGAAATTTTTGAGGAGACATGGTGTCTTGCTGCTTGTAGAACCAATGAATTCTTCAAACCTCAACTAAACCCAAGAGATATGTATATTCGAGAAAGAAGAAACATCTCATTCATATAGAAAAATGTATATATTTATTCATGTCAATTTTATCGAAGGCTTTGATATGTACACTGAACAATATCAAAGTTCCAATTACAAATAGTGGCCTTGGAACCAGTAGTTCTGCACTTTTTTCTCCAAACATGAAACATTCTCTTGAACTAGGCAAACAAACCCAATGCTTGTAAGATATTTTACCAAATCAAGTAGACTCAAACCCACCCATTATAGGCTTTTACACACAGAAAAAGATCGATAGACAAAAGGAAAAATATAAAATAATTTTTGTCGTGTGTATCAAAGACATTGTTAAAACAAATAGATAAAGGAAGCAGAAGGTAAAGGGAGAACAACCATCACCCATGATCTTTATCTTTTTCTCCTCTTTAATTGCTTTTCTCTCTTGACTGACCAAATGTAGGATGAGTTACTAATGCTTGGATATTAGATCAAACCTAACTTTGCTGACCGTGGTACAAGTACTAGTTTGGGAAACACATAATTATATACGTTTTAAGAAATAACTTGACAATTGAAATCTGATTTAATAATATAGCATTTTGTTTTTAATTATAAACTAATTACATCACTAATAAATTATATTTTTAGTGTAGTGACGTAACCCTTTCATAATACAAATGAAGCACTCACTTTTGTATATCTCTCTCTTTTTCTTTTCTTTTTTTTTTCTGGAGAGAATACCTACGACTTGTTTAAAAAGTTATATTTTAGAATATAAACATTATATATAGCCGTGATTTCTACTAAATAAATTTGTTGCGTTTTGTGTGTAGTTTATTCTCTTTCATTACTTTGACATTTCGACTTTTCCTTGTCTTGTTATCAAAACCTTCATAACAGTCTCACGAAAATTCTTTCGCGCCGCCTAGCATTATTGGAGTGACAATATTCATTCTCTCGAATTCTAGCAATGGAAAAATTAATGTCGGAAAAATTATATCTTCTACAAAATTTCAAATGTTTGAATAAAATTGGCCCTAACAGGAGAATACTTCTAACAGGAAAATATCTGTCGGAAAAAAAAGTGACAACTAATAAATCTATGAATTTAATTGCCATACGCTAATCGTATAAAAAGGTTTTAATAATCTTTCATTCATTCATATATTGCTATATAAATTATGATAGTTTATTTTCACACTCATTACTAAAGTCATTCAAACAAAATATTTAATTGAATGACAGTATAATAATCTTACACTATCAGTATATCAAAATTAAATTCTAAATCTATTATATCAAGCAAAATCTCTTTCTTCATGATTATCTAATGGTTTTTTTCAATTCACAAAATCTTATAAGCATAAATAATAAAAGACTTTTGCTAATTAGTGCTCTAAGAAAACCGTTTAAGGATTTTAAAATAGTAAGTTTTTAGTGAGAATGCATAATTTTTCAAATTTTAGGATATAGGGTCCAGCCTAAAGTTTTAAGGTACAGGGTTTACGGGCAATGGTTAGAGAGGCGCATAATAAAAAATGAAAACGAGAATTAAAGAGATGCTGATTTCTTGAGGAAGTGCCTAGACAATGTTGGGTGTGAGAGTGAGTGGGTTGCCATTACCAATATAACCCGTTGCACCTTCCCTTTTTCTTTCAAAGTCCACTAGCTTATTCATTCTTAAGTAGGCCTTGGATTTGCAGTAAAATAATACGAGTCAGATAGAGAGAGAGAGAGAGAGAGAGAGAGGGTTGCCTGCACTGCACTTTTCTCCCTTCAAAATCGCTACTTCTCTCTGAAGTCTGAACACTACACACACACCCCACGAGTGACCAGACCGGGTTTTGGCAACACAGCAACTCCACTCACACTCTCTTCTCCTCCTTGTCTTCCTTCCACTTCCACATTGTTGTCTTTTTTCTAACCTTCAAGAAGCTCGCTCTTCTACCACCGTATCTTCCTGCTGCACCTCTCTACTGTACTTGTTCCCTTCCCATTCCTTCATCCTCTCTCTCTACACTCATCAAAGTTGGAAACTTCACATCTCAAAGTGAAAGAAACCGGGGATCACCAAGCGGGGTACCACATTTTCTGCAAAAGAATGGCCACAAACAGAGATTTTCTCTGTTCCCTAAATTGTTTCCTCTGTTTTGCTTAAGAAACAGAGGAGAGGATTGACCCCTTTTGTTTTCCTCTTCTGCTTGGCCAGTTCAAACCATTGCTTTGATCATCCAAGCCATGTTTTTTTGTCTGTTTCAATAGAGACATTAACATAACCAGGAATTGGACATAAACTTCATGTCCCTCTTTAAGCAAAACCCAAGAAAGTAAGGATAATTTAGATACTCATATCATCATTTTCAGAGAGCTATATATGAAGTTTTCCCAACAATGAGAGATGAGAACTCGAAGAAAAGCAAGGTTTGACAAATGGGGTCTAGCTCTACTTCAATGTTCCTTTTGCATTTTTACACTGTGGCATTGCTTACCCTGCTTTTTTTTTTTACTTCTTGGTGAAGCTTTCATGGCCCAAAACACTGGTCAAGAAGTGGTTCAATATCAAGAGCAAAACCGAGGACTTTCAAGCAGATGACGATGTCCTCTGCGGAGGTGATTGATCAAGTTTCCCATGATTGGAATAATGGAATGTAATCTAGGGCTCTGGGACTGGGAACCTTAGCTTTCATGTGAAAATGCCAGTCGTTAATTAAATTTTCTTTGTTCTTCTGCTGCTTTGTGTAGCAGTTTTCTTTTCTTTTATTTTATTTTTTGTTTACTTGAGTGTGCTAATTGCGGCCCAAGATCTGCCCTTTGTTGTTTTCCTGCTTCCATGGTTTCTACCCTTTTGGTACCAAAAAACAAAAGAGTTTGTTTTGTTTTGTTGTGTTTGATTGAGCGAGATAATAGATTAACAGTGGAAAGAGCACAGCTTTATTAACTTTATAGTTTCCCTTTTCCAGGTGTTGATGAAGAGTGGAAGAGCAACTATTCAGAGAGGGAGGCATGTACTATCAAGAAAAGCAAAACAGGTTCAGTATCAGACACCTTGACATTTCCCAGGACCACACCATTTCCAAGCCCCAACTTGATAAAAGATAAAAATGAAATTTAGAAGGAATCTGTGCTGCTGCTGGAATCTCAGAAATTTGTGCCTATTGTCTGTTTTCTGAATTTTTTCCCTCCCTTCTTTTGTCTCCTACTAATCTCATATGTTAATATCCATTTTAATTCAGAGAGATCAAGCAGAAGGTACTCAAATCAAATGCACCGAGGTAAGAATGACCTTGATGAAGCTCGGGTTACAGATGTGTATAATTATAGGTATACTTTGTGTTACTGTGAATTGTACTTAACTGTTCTGGTTGTTATTATTGTAATGAAATTGAAGAACTTGTATTCTATTGAGTTCTTTCTTCCTTCTGGATACAGAATCTTTGCTGCCACCTGGAACGTAGCAGGAAAGTCGCCTCCAAGTTGTTTGAGTCTTGAAGATTGGCTTCATACCTCTCCACCTGCTGATATCTATGTGCTTGGGTAAATTACTGAATATATGATGGCTTATCTCCTTTAGTTATACAAAAGTTCATGCTGAGAAATGTTTTGCATTTTCCTGATCTAAGGTTTCAAGAAATTGTACCTCTTAATGCTGGAAACATTTTGGGGACCGAAGACAATGGACCTGCAAGAAAATGGCTAGCTCTTATTAGGAAGACCCTGAACAGCCTTCCTGGAACAAGCGGTGGATGCCACACTCCTTCACCACTCCCTGATCCTCTTGTAGAGATTGAAGCTGATTTTGAGGGATCAATGAGGCAGAAGGCGAACTCTTTCTTCCATCGGAGGTCTTTCCAGTCCTTGAGTCGTAGTATGAGAATAGACAATGACATCTCACTGCCACAACCAAGCCTTGATCGCCGTCTCAGTGTCTGTGATAGAATGATATTTGGTCACAGGACAAGTGACTATGACCCCAGTTATCGATGGGGTTCCTCGGATGAAGAAAACGGAGCCAGTGACTCCCCGTTTACAACACAACATTCGCCAATGCAATATGGCAGTTGTTTCAATATGGAGGAGAGTGATAGACAAACAGGGCACTCAAGATATTGTTTGGTTGCTAGTAAGCAAATGGTTGGGATATTTCTAACAGTCTGGGTGAAAAGTGATATCAGAGATGATGTTCATAACATGAAAGTGTCTTGCGTTGGCAGAGGGTTGATGGGATATCTTGGAAACAAGGTACATTTATTTATTTATTTATTTATTATTATTATTTTTGTAATAGCAGACCTTATAATGAATCAGGGAAGGAGAAAGCTAATTCTCTTGGATTTTCCAGGGTTCAATATCAATTAGCATGTCTTTGCACCAAACTAGCTTTTGCTTTGTCTGTAGTCATTTGACTTCTGGACAAAAGGATGGTGATGAGCTAAGGAGAAATTCAGATGTAATGGAGATTCTCAGAAAGACAAGGTTTCCCCAGGTCCATGGCATGGGTGACGAGAATTCTCCTCAGACAATTCTGGAACACGAGTAAACCCTTTATCTATATACCTAATCCTTTCCATGCATCTGATACTTGGAAATTGTGAATCAAAATAAATTTCACAACTAAGTGCAATTGTGTCCTAGTCAAGAACTAAACTTTTGGTTTAATTGGTGTAGTCGAATAATTTGGCTGGGGGATTTAAATTATCGGATCGCCCTTTCTTACCGTGCAGCGAAAGCTCTTGTTGAGATGCGTAACTGGAAGGTTTTGTTAGAGAATGACCAGGCATGTTACTTTGTCCCCTTACAAATCATTGTGATAGAGCTTTGCTCCTTTCTCTCACCTGACCTAACCATTTGATAGTTTGTTCTTTCAGCTGCGAATAGAGCAGAGGCAAGGTCGAGTCTTTGAAGGATGGAATGAAGGAAGAATATATTTCCCTCCCACATATAAGTATTCAAATAATTCAGACAGATATGCTGGTGATGGAAGACACTCAAAACAAAAGAGAACTCCAGCATGGTATTCTTCTTTCTTAGAAAACCACCTATATGTATCAATGAAGTGGCTAATGTAAAAGCAAAGTGGGAAACAAATAAAAGATACTATTGCCAAATTATTAGTTTGAAACCATATAATTATTTATCTAAATTCTTTATTCATGAAGGTGTGATCGTATCTTGTGGTATGGAAGAGGCCTCCAACAATTATCTTATGTTCGTGGGGAGTCACGATTCTCTGATCATAGACCAGTTTGTAGCATATTCTTGGCAGAAGTCGAGTCTGTTAGCCGAAATCAAATCAAAAGAAGCTCCAGTTTCTCCGGTTCCAGGATCGAAGTAGAAGAGTTGTGGGCCCATTCACATGGTTATGGCTACACTGATTTGACTTTATTTTGATGAATGCCTATAATCCTTATACCATGAGATCAGCTTGACTGAATGAGATAAATGAAGCAGCAAAAGGTACCACACAAGGTGACTCTTATCAACAAGGAAAATCCGTCAATATTTTCTATCTTGCTTAGATGTTCTTTAGATTTTGGCTTATGAAATACTGGATTCTGCTTAGCCATTAATTTCATTTCCTACAAATTCAAAATTCAGTGACAATATCCAATTTGCTCAGGATTTCTAACCAGCCTTTGTCTTAAAAATTAATTAGATAATTGATCACGGGCTGAAAATATAGAGTTGGTCCCGAAGCATCATACTCATCTTAAATTTGGTCCTTGTATTCACTGTACAATCACAACAATTGATAAGGATGTCTGTGAAAAGCTGTTACAATAGGTTAGCTTAGTACGGAGTTAAAGTGGCATATAAAGACGAAATTAAAAGTGAGTACTATGCGTAGGGACTAATTGAAAATGAGGTTGCACATAGGGACCAACAATATATTATCTTTTTGGTGACTAAAGTATACTTCTAACTTTGATAAATAAGAATATTTTCACTAGACAAGATAGACATTGCAGACCATAATAATATCCACTTTCATGTAATGAGCACTTGGCTCTCATTTTCAGTCTGTTATGTATGTCCATGAAAATATGCATTTGGAAGATTTGTTGACAGTAAAGCATTTGAACATGTTGGTGTTCGTAATAAAGTTTTTGTTGAGATGTCATTCATGCCACATCCTTATCCTTGACTCGGGCCCCTTCCTCTTGTAGGCAGGCTCAGCTATGAGAAATGCCAGCCCCAATGGTGATTGAGACATTCTGTTACCATCACAGTCCCAGATAAGGTTGTACTTTTACCCTCTTCATTTTTCTCAGCATTACTTCAATTTTTCTTCCTAACTGCTAAATATTCACTGTACTTCATTGTTGCAGCTGCAGAGTTTATGGATTTGCCAACAACAACAAACTTTGGATATTTGTGGCACAATCTTATTGGTGGACTAGTGGCCATGCGTGTCAAATAAAATAACATCACAATTTTTTTGAATGAGATAAATGTAAATTAACTAGTGCTACAACTCCTTAGAGAATAACTAGTTGTTTTTTGTACTTGCAACTTCATCACTGAGGGAAAGTTAATTTTCCTTGCCTTTGTGATTTGTGATTTTTGCAGGATTTGAAGATTTGAACTCAGTTTGGCAAGCCTCGGGTGTGAGATGCATGGGGTTTGACTTATTCTTAACACAAAAATTGAAATAAAACCTAAGAAATATTTGCATCCTATGTTAAGTATCCTCTTTATTGAGCTTCTTAGGTCTGGTATAGAATCATAAAAAGAAATACTCATGTACTCATCTGAATAAGTAGATGTTTCAACATGTACGTTTTGTTTTATTTTTTCTGAACCCCCAAACCTTAAATCCTTCTTTCCAAAAGGAAAATGGAAACACACAACTTACACTGCTTTTTTGGCTTTTACCAGCAAGTCATTATTTGTACCCTATTACGAATTTTGCCCCTTTATTGAATTTCTTTTTTTTTCTAAATTTTTATTTCATTCTGATTTGGCATGATTCTTTGGGAGACATCAATACGGCAATCTTTTCGGTCAATGTCCATTCAACATCATAAATAACTAGCATGACATTAAAAAGAATGACGATGTATAAATAAATAACTTTATTACCACGAATAAAAGCTTATGGTCCTTTGGTGATAAATCTTCAAAAGGTTAACCTAATAAAGAATAACACAATTGTTTTAGCGATGTAATAGAAAGATTTGCACGTGGCAAAGTGCACTTCTCATCGACCCATGTTGATCCTTTCAGGGAAGAAAATTTCGGCCTCGTATTAATGACTCTCATTTAAGTTGTCAAAACCTAAGATATGGACCATCAAGTAGGCAACTTCTAAAGTTATTACCAACAACCTTACCAACCTCTCTGTCCAAATTAAGTAGTAGTGGTAGAGTAGTAGTATTTTTGACAGAAAATGACCAATGAATTTGATTTCTGATCCATATGATCTAGTCAGTGAGGTGAGATTAGATAGTAATACTATCTCTAGAAAATTTAATTGATGGGCATCTGCTTTTATTAACGCAAGTACTCTTCTGTCTGCCCTCAAATATATTGTCTTTAATTTCTAGAGTTGCATGCCTAAAAGGGTCTATTTACAGAATTTATTCATCTGTACATTTATAATTTTGTTAATCATAATTATGAGAATATTTGTTAACGCAAGTCGCAACTGCTGAAAATACATGGAGATGGAGTGTAAATTAATAAAAGAGAAATTTTGTACGCTATTAATAAAAATTATTTTACATTATCAATCAATTACTCCATTCGTCCTTGAATAGTTATAGTTATAAATGCACATTGAAATTAAAGAAATGATTAGAAAAATATCAAAGTTAGAGAAATTTTAAAATAATTTATTGAATTGTCCTTTTTTTAATATTTCAACTTTCTTTCCTCTTCTCCACATCTCTCTCATGTCCTTCAATAGTATTTACAAATGTATTGTTGAAAAGAAATAATTAATGCCACTTAAATTTTTGAAATAGATAATTATTTATAGACAAAGAAAATTTTTAAAATGGATAATTATTCAAGGACTAAGAGAGTAGATATTATCACACACACACACATATATATATATATATATATATATATATATATATGAAATAATTATTAAAGAGTTAAATATTTTTAAAACGATAATATTTTACATTTAATCAAAATTAAACCCAAACATCAAATACAAACCCATGTTATGGCAAATATTTTAACTTTAGAAGTTCGATGAATGGCTGACAAAGCCATTTTATTCGTTGCATTCGGTGACGCTAAATCAAGTCAGGAAAATTTTCTCGCAATCGTGGGAACCAAACTCGGACCTACTACTGATAGTGATGTGGTAACGGACAGAGGAGTGGTTCAAAAGATTATTTATAGTGTATTTTCTTGGTCATTGAAAAACAGCTTTGTTCCCTTTTCTCGACAACACGTTAGGTCTCCAGTAGTACAAAAACTTTAGCAGTTATTTTTCCTTTTTCACCTATTTTGTTTTTTGTATTATATCTTAAGTAAATATTTTAATCAGGGGTTAAGTGAACTCGTCCATTGTAAATTGTAGTTATGATTCATACGTAAAAAACAGCAATGATAATTTATTTTTTCAGAAGTAAATAGATCAAATTTAAATGCTTTTGGTTTTTTAAAATATGATATGATGAGGAAACCAATATGACTTGGTTTGGATTTTTTAGTATGTTGTCTGATCAATAAACCAAATATAGTATCCACGTGACATGTCTACTCCAACAGCGGTGCCAATGCTTCTTTTTGAGGAAACTAGAGAATCTGTTTTGAATTTCCAAGCAAAATTTTTTATATGGACACAAATTTAAGAATTTATTTTCACACTAAAAAGAATAACATTATGGGATTCATATATTAGTAACCATATATTGAATAAAATTGATAGGATTTTCTTTTAGTATGAGAAGCTTAAATATGATATGTTAGATTTATACTTTACAATAATCTCTCTTTTACCAAGACGGTTGGCATAATTAATTATTGCTGCTATGATGACTGTATATGAGTCTAAATTTGACAGATGGATGACATAAAGAAAAATTCTTGTATGACCATACGTGTAAGAATTATTTCTTAAACACTCACAAAAAAGAGTGTGAGACCCATAGATAAGTGAGTGTATATTTAATAAAGTTAATAAGATCTGACTTTATTTTGAGAGAGTCTATATGTGATATGGCAGACATGGATATACAGTAATATCTCTTATGTAAAACCTTCGTTCATATTGAGATTTAATATTTTGTTGACACTTCATTAGCGTCGAATAAATAATTCTAAAATGATACTGTATTATTAAATGTAAATGTGAAAAGGAAATATCATGTGTACCAAAATTAAGTTCAATGGATAAAATGATTTTTTTTATTAAACTTTTGAAAACGGTAACTTCAACACATATATAGCCCGTACTCTACTTGAAGGTAACTATTGTTCAACGTTCATGGTCAAGGACCATGTTGAGAAGGACCTTCATAAATCTTTTGTTTTTTTGCTTTTAGCTTATACGTGTAAATTGTAATATATGTCTGGGTTTTTTTTTTTTAACCTTTCGAGTTTTGTTACTCTTTCCGAAAAGGGGGACGTGTACTTTTTCCTTTAATTATTAAAAACCTTAGTGTATGTTAGGTTTCAAGGTACCGGTTAGAAAGACTTAAATGTTTTTATATGTCACTTATTTTCTTTTCTTTTCTTTTTAAATGTATTTATAGCTAATTATAATTACAGCAAAAAATTATAGCTAATTAATCTAGAAGAACGTAAGGTATAAACGTTAACTTTATCATTTAACAAAAAAAAAAGGTTAACTTTATCATGGGTTTTTCCCCCACAATTCATTCGACTGAAGGACCATTTTTTTTGGGTATATTTGAAAAATAATAAGATTTGAATCTATGAGCTAATGACAAACTATCCAAACACTTCACAGCTTGCCGGCTAGCAGTGGCTTCAGCTCCTCCAATTGGTTTGTTTATATTTGTGAAATTAGCAGATAATAAGGATTGGACTGGCAAAAATCAAAGAAAGATAAAGAAAAAGTGTACTGTCTGGGAACTTGACCAATAATCTCGAAATAATTTGAAGGTGCAGTAATAGCTTAATTAGTTACACTGTGTCTCAAGTTGACTGAAAAAGAAAAATGCAATGTTGTTAAGTTGCGACGCAACTTTGAAGGTATGATACCGGCCACATTAGCTAAGCTCAACTGGCTTAAGTCCCATGCCATGTTGTTTGATCCTTCTGAGTCATTAGTCTCGCCTAGTAGTCGTTTCATCCCCAAAGAAACATTTTGAATGAGTATTCTGGCGGAAGTAGTGACAGTGATACGCAAGAAAAAGTACTCTGCATCAAAAGGGAAGATCCCAGGGGACAAAAGATTTGCAAGTGGGGAATTGGGAGGGCTCACTGGTTTGTGTTTAGTGAAGCAAAAAGCATGTTTTTGAAGTTAAGCAAAGATACCAACAAAGAGGCCATACCCATATAAAGGGAAAAGAAAACAAGTATTGGAATGTTGAGCTCTCGTTTCAAGAGATTTCAATTTTCAACAGCTAAATACTGTTTGAAGTTTGATCATGGGAAGGGACCTTATGGCTGCCATGAAAGGTGACTTTCATATTTATTTCCACTAATTTATTCGAGTAATTACTATTTACTCCTGACTCAACCCAACCTAATTTGATCCTACAATGGGATGGAGAGACCAAGTTTTGGGAGGATCCCACCAAATGTTAGTACCCAGTTTTTGAGTATCATTGGAGTGTTACATCGAATTGGAACTGGTCCTGGTCCCACTGAAATGAGACCAAAACCACACTAGTCTATTGTGCAATCATATCGTGTCACTCGTACATTAGCACTAAAAACATAAAATTGTAGCACCAAAATCAAGACCAAATGTCCCCTCCGTTGTAGAGAAAAGTCCCAATTTTAAAAGATTTCCAACTCTTTTATGACATAATGGGGCTAAAATTGGCATCCAAAACGAGACTAGCATTAGAAATGCTCTATGTTCGATCAATGTGATTTGACTCATTTGAAGGCTATATTTGTTTCGGCGTTCTGGATATTGAACGCGCGTTGCGTTGTCATTTTTATGTTTGGATGGTTTCTAGTTCAATTGGTTTCAGCATTTTTTCTATGTCTAACCCAGTTCAGATTGAAGTGATATTTTGTTGCTTCTGGGTTGTATCAAAATCAAGTTAGAATTTTTTTATATTTTTATCCTTCTATCTTAAGATGATGCACAGGTGTTGACTAAGAATTTTTACTATTTCCATACTATTTTTTGGTATTTACACAACTAAAACTGATTTTCATTTTGATCATCCAAACAATATTCACCCTATTATAATCACTTTTTAGATAAAGTATCTAAACATAAATCACGTTAACACTAAACCACTTATTCAAAATCAACTTTGATAAAATTAAGTTAGCTCAAACCTTTGTTTGCAAACTCTAATCCAAACACACACCAACTCTCTTAAATGCAGCAGGGATCTTCAATCAGAACTTCATTCATGGACACAAATTTCAACTAAGAAGAAGGGCTAAAAAATTATTTCTGGCGTGAGACATTGTTGTGCAGTGCTTGAAGAATTTATTTGCATTGTCTTTTATTTGTAGTCATCATTTGCATTGACTTTAGTCTTCTGTTTTGCTTCTGAACTTGATAATAGCCTCTTTTGATATATCTTGATTGCTATGTTTCCCTGGTTTCTATTGTCCAGGGTATGATTAAAATTTTATATTTTTGAACAATAAATAGTAATTAAATTTCACTATTTATAAGTCTTGAAATTGCTTAGAGTCTGGTGGTTTCGAGTTCTATGGTGTCTATCTACACTCTAGTCCTATGATATAATATAGATGACGTTTCACAGAGAGAGTGAAACACAGTTCGCAGAGAGAATTCTGACATCATTGATGCACGCTTGAAGTGGCTCAAGGCGCCAAAGATCTGACAACTCCTGTCCTATCAATGCAATCAACCTTCATCAAACGACAAAATCCACTCCTATATAAGAGTGTTATTTAAACATAAAAAAAAAAAATGAGTGTTTATTAAAATATTTATTTTATTATTATTAAATGTGATATATGAATGAGATAAATAAAGACTATCATTATATTTAAGGACAAGAATGATAAAATGGATGTCTTATGGGTATTTAAATAATATTTTTGGTTATATAATAACAGTAGCAACAAATAGCAGTGCCCAAAACATGGAACGTCCATGCATGCATTTGTATCATCAGCAATTGAATGACAAGTAGGTAGGCAATGGCAATGATGAGATAGTATGCTGAATAGAGAATAAATATCATGGTCTTTTTTTTTCGTTACAAAAATATCATGGTCTTTAATTGAGTATATTATGTATTTGGTGTAGAAGGTGATGTCACAATCGGGCCTGTGCTAACGTATATCTGAAATCTCTGGTTGCATTCCTTTGTTAATCAAGGTGTCAGTGGCCAGAATGAGAGCTTAATGATTTCCAAGTACCAATCAAAATTGAGAGGCCATAAAGAAAGATGGTTCATATTAGACTATGTATAGGGCCTTCGGGTTTTGAGGGTTATGACAGTCTGCATTCTCTAAGTCAACAAGGTAAACCCCACTTTCACTTACTCTTATTTCTACCTCATGAGTGATGTCATGGTTGGCATAAGGTTACTGCTCACTTCCCCTTTCTGTGGTCCATTCTTTGATGCATCCACTCTCGTGCAGAAGTGTTATTTTTCCACCTTAGAAATTATAATTGTAATATTGAAGAGTGAGACATCAACCAATTCATATATCATCTATCAATGAATGAGGTATGGTGTATTAACTTTATTGAATCTTAGTTCATCCAATGATAGATGAAATGCAAATTAATATAATGTTCAATACCCTATAAATACAAATAACATTACTCTTTCTGGCTTGCCCTTTCCTATGCTGAATTGCCGCTTGTGTGATTGGATTAAAATTTGTAAGAGGGGAGTTCACATCTACTTGATTATGCTAAAATTGATTTGGATCGAAAAGTGAATTTGTGTATATATGATTTATGTTTTAAAGCTTTTATTTAAAAATTAATTATAATAAAATGAATATTGTTTAAAAGAAGTTTACTAAAAAGAAGAAAACAAAATCATATTCCTGCACGCAAAGATTACCAAAAAATAATTAAAATTGAGATAATACACATTTAAATGTAAATGTGAATAAATGTCAATGATATAATTTCCAATGGTCTTTTTGGTTTAAAAATATACCCGTGAGAGTTTCAGTCGATATCACAATTATTGTTACTGCTAACCAAATTGAACAATGATTGTACACCGCAAATCAGTAGTTCCAAGGGATTTGTTATCTGTGGAACTTCTCATTTCTTTTAAAAATGCTTTAAACCTATATTATACTAGTAGTTAAAAATCAATAATTCATTGATACTGCTCTAGTGAAAATTCAAAGTAGAGAAATTCGGACACAAGGGATACATAGATTTATAATTTATTGGATAGAAAATGTAAGTCTAAAGGTATGATAATAAGAAATATAAGTTTTATCTTCATTTTAACTTGACTAAGGTACACTCGAAATTTTTTATTTGAAATTATTTGTGCACAAACTAAAGCAGAACAGTCAGGGTATGTATAAGCTTGCTTACTTAGTATGAGAACATAGCAATTAACTTTTTTGTATTCTGAACACTCCCCATCAGCATCAATGTGCAACTGCAGCAAGCTCGGGTTCATGGCCATCCCTGCATAAAGTAAGTAAAGATATAGCTGTGACTGTGAGTGTAGCTGAGTTAATGGCAAATTGATAAGAACTTAGATATCAGATCAGAGATAGATAATAACGAATGTAAATATTGATTATAATTTGTGAACAGTTGAGGACAAGCGCAGACACACACCAACGGCCAGATATGTTACCGACAGCATAATCTCTTAAGGATAGGTCAGCAATCCCCTTAAGTTTTTATTTTTGGATAAAATTCCCACTAAGTTCTTTACATACCTACAAATGGAAGAATCAAATTCTCTAAGTGCAGACATCTCACATTCAAAGAGAAATATGATCAAGCACAGCAGTGTAGCAGACTGAATAGTTTATTCAGAGGCAATGAGGGTATGAGGGCATAAGGTGGGGAAGACAATGAATCAAAAACTGAGTTTGACGTCTGGCCACTTAATATAAAGCCACTGCTTATAAAATCCTTTAAAAAAAGCAACAGAAAAGAAAATAAAAAAGCATCAATCAAGAAATAATCTGCTCAATAGAGTATATGCTTCACAAATTGACTAACGACTCAAAACTAATGATACATATACAGTGCACCATCAAACTATGGATAACCATTAAAGCCCTTCAATTCTATCATGATATTGTACTGACAAAATTAATACAGCTAGAGAAGCATTGGGTTGAAATATGACAAAATCTATTCCAAGTCAATTATGAACTTCTTCAGTTCTATTTGTTAATCAAACACATGAGCCAGTAACAACAAGGCTTAAAGGGAACCAAGTTGATCAAAAAAGGGCAAAAAGAACAAAAACATAGAATGAGTTCATGCACTCAATATAAAATGAGTACATGGCAATATATTACAAGCTAGTATTTGATAGTGATTAGATATCAAGCAAAGATTTGACATTTGCCGTCGGATGCAGATGCTCCTTTGCCATCAAATTCACTGGTTTTCTATACATTGCAGTCAAACTAGGCCAAATTTGCCAGGTTGCCATATTTTCTTGATTTGTGGCTTTTCCATCCTTGAACATTTAAAAAAGAAGGCGATCTTTAATGTGACACAACAAGCACACAGATTATATGCTTAAAAGGTTCAAATACAGATATCTACTCTCTCATATATTTCTAACTTGCATAAAACTAGGCTGCAGCCAGATGGAAAACTTAGTTTTAAAAAATATAATTCTTATCATTTTATAAGCAATTGATTCCTATATCGGGTTAACTTATTGACTAGTAAATAACTACTTAAATTAGTGCTTATTCATATGAATGTCTCAGGTTAATGCCATTTAAATAAGCAAGCATGGATATGATAACAGAAACACAATCACACACCATGGTACGAGGGTGCTAATGTGCTATCATAAAGGCCAAGAGCCACATTGGAATCCCTTCACTCACTCCATATCCCACAGTTAGAAAATCCGGCTGTAACTATCTGTCCGTATCATTATCTATTTACAGTATTAACAAATAAAAATTAGAAAAAAAAATCTAGAAAATCAGTTTGACAACAAGTGCAGAAAAAATTTCAACACAGGAACAATATATTACAAAAGAAAAGACAAAAGGGGAGAGTGGAGCTGAAATTTGTACCATGAATATGGAATTGGAAGGACGACAAGTGGGGCAAATTGGCAAACCCACAATAAAGCATAATGGCACCAGTAGTAATCAAGAGAGATAGAAGGAAGTAAGTGTTTATTGCTGAATAGGAAAAGAATGATAAAGAAATAACTCCCAAATTGGGATTAAGGTTCCTAATAATGACCAGTGGTAGCACTTTGAGAGGCCGCCAACTCTCCTACTGATTATTCTTAACTGACTGTCTGAATACCTAATCAGTCTACTACTAATCCTTATATAATAGCTACTTAACCTAATAATTATGTAGATTTACCCAACCGCCCCTTTCTGGTGTAAACCTTGTCATACGTGGGCTTTCCCAGTTTGGGCCTCATTACCAACATTGTGATTGAGGCACAAACCCAAGTTATGGTCTGTTACATAGAGCTTCTTCTCTTCCTCTGTCTCAACTCACGCTCTGCCTTCAATGCTCAATGGAAGGTCAAAAAAGGTAGTAGTAAAAAAATAGCTTTAGTGCAACCTGGGATTTGAGATCAAAATCCCATTGAAGCAATGCAAAAGCAAAAACACCTAAACAAAATATTCCGAGCCTTTGATAAGGAAGAATGGGCATTTGGTGTTGTAAATGCCAATCCAAACGTGCTCTTAGCCTTGTACATCACCACTTTATGACGTTACCCTTGTGTCTCATAGTTGAGAAGTCAAAATGTTTTGTGCAGAGCATTCTCCCAATGACATAATACGTCATTGTTCATCAACAAATATTGTGGCTGGTGGGATTACTCTCTATGGTATTTGTTGTTCAGGGATTAGTCCCTGTGACTCAACAGCCATGCATGCATTTGTTTTGTCAACTTTCAATACTACACCCCCTATGTGGTGTAAGTATGAGTCGCAATTTCCTCTATTTATTATCTACAAATTAATAGTGCTGAAGATCTAGTGCTTAATAGAAACTTTCTCATAAAAAGATGTGTTATTTCATCCGTATTGCTATTACATTAGTGTTTGAACCTATAAATCTATATGGGAAAAAGTGAGGATACAAAATTTAACATCCTAACTTGAAGGAGATAAGATGATACATAAAAGACTCACACTTTCTCAACTCAAGCCTACCCATCTTTTAAAAGCCAGTGCTGCTTCTCTTTTGCTCAGTTGGGATTCTGTCTGAAATTTAGGAGCCTTGCCTTTATAAAGTGTTTTGTGATATTTCAAGAATAACATTCGGTCACAAAAGTATAAAGCACAGAATCGAGAAGTTCCTGATCAAACTTCATTGAGATTGCAGAAGCAAGAGATTTCATCTCACCCCACAGCTCTGTCACCTCAAGATATTTCCCTCCAATGGCAGCATACCCAGTAACCATAGAATGGAAAGTTTGTGCATTTGGTGTGTGGCCTAAGCTTCTCATCTTCATCAGAGCCTTTTCTGCATCTTGCATCAGTCTCTTTTTACAAAAAAAGTGGATTATGTTATTCCAGTCATGAACTCCGTAATCCACTCTCTGTCCTTCCTTGATTTCCTGCAACAGCTTTGTCATCAGCCCAGCATCATCTGTCCCTGCACAACTTTTTGCCAGCATTCCAGAGTCTTGCTGACTAACTTTTGGAATCCTAGCTTCTTTCATCTCTTTAAATAGTTGGAGAGCTCCAAGTGTATCTTGCTGGAGCACCCTGGATTGGATCATTGCCTCATAACAGCTTGAGTCAAGCTGGATACCAGCCTTCTTAGCATCTCTCAAAAGTGATGTAACATCCGCAGCCCTATTTGCTCGACAATATGCTTTCAAAAGAGAGGCATATACAGATGAACCAGTTTTAACTCCAGCTAGACGCATCTCATCAAGGAGGTCATGTGCTTGATCCAACCATCCAAGTGAAATACATGAATTAATGACATGAACCAAGGCTGAATTATCATTGGAAAATGGGAAATCTTCTCTTTCCGCTTTGAGAAGAAACGCTGCCAAATCCTTGGTCTTACCAGCCTCTAGAAAAGCTTTAACTAGTTTCACATAAATTGTTTCAGTAGGTTGAAGAATACCAAGTTCAGTTGTAATCAAATCAACTTGCTTCTGCAACTTAGCTAGAAAAAAATCAAGAACAGCCTTTGATTCTGCTTCAAGTTTTAAGAAATTTCGATCTTTGGAGAACTCGTCATAACATAAGACAGCATTCCTTAGTGGCTTGTTATTTTCGAAACTATCTAAATCCTCAGTGTTTCTCAAACTCTGCAGAGAAGCCAGTCCAGAAGAATAGTCATTATCAGTTTTAACTGCATCGAACAAAAATTTAGCAGCTGCAAGAGAATTTTTTGCTTCCTTTGCTTTCCTAAGCATTTCCAAAACCATGTTTGATGCAGAATCCAGATCCCCGAGTTTCAAATGGCAGGTGAGCAAACAATTATAGAATTGTCGGAACTGAGTATCAGTTAGATTTGGAGCTTCCTCTATGTGCCTCTGCAGCTTCTTAAGCTCTTCTCTTCGCCCATTACTCTCATATACACATGCCATTATTATCAGTAAGTTTGCATCAGCTTTGACACCAATTCGAGGCATCATATCAAGAAGCTGCTCTGCCTTCCTAGATGTCTTGAATAAGAGACACCCTGCCAAAGCAATGTTAAAAGCATTAGCGTTAGGCCTCATGGCTATCAAAGGTGCATTGCTCTTTTTACGCGGATCCACTCTATTGTTCTGGAACAAATAACCTATTTCAAGAATCAACTCAGCAGCAAGGTAACTTCCTTCTGCTGTCTGTGACATGTGGGCCAAAATAGCAGACCAAGCAGTGACTGGAGGGAAAAGCTCCATATCTATCATCTTTCTCCAAATAGTTGATGCAGGAACAGGCTGTCCAGCTTTCGCAAGACCATAGGCAAGGTAGATAAGCACATCCTTTTCCAACAAATTTTGTTTACCTTCCTCAATAGCTCGTTCCACCAATTCATAAGCCTTGTCCAGCCATTTCATATCAAGGCCTTCCACGTAACTTGTAACAAGCTTGTTGAAGACAGATTTTCTAGGAAATCCCTCCATGTGCATATGCTGCTCAAATAACTTCCATGAATAATCTAATTGATTCCCAATGATAGCATTTTGAATTTCCATGCTTACTTTGGCTGGGTCTTGAGCCTGGACAAGGATTGTTTCAGCCATACTTGAGAAGCATACTCGTTGAAGGGTGACTTTATTCTCTAATCCGATAGAGCTGCTTGTGAACTTGAGTTGGCTAAATAAGGGCTAACAGATTTAACAATAGACAGGTGACTCCTGTTGCTGGAAACTTGGGCTCCGCTATAATTGCAATTAGCAACCAAGAAATATAAAGCAAAAGGGATATCTGGCTCAATTTTGAGCTTTCTTATTGCAAGCATCTTTAACTAACTATCAGCAATTTGCAAAGAAAGCTGGATCCGAGAATGAAGGCAATCAAAATCTGTAGATTGACAGTGCTCATTTCATTTGTAAACAGTATACATGAACAAATTCCAAACTATGACAGTACAAATAAGCCAGTTATTTATTATATAAACGAAGTGGAGTGAGTATCATCAAGCGAAGCAAAGGGTTCAACATGAGGAGCCTGGAAGTTTTGTAGCCAAACAAAACACCGAGAATCACTAACATGTAATAATAAGATAACCACCCAAAAACACAAATTTAAAATTGAAAGTTTTTGAACTGCTTCATTTCCTAGTTGATAAAAACATTTCCACAAAAAAGAGGCTAATTATATTGGCCAAAGTGAACCATTCCTTAATTTTAATCACAGCTTGTGACCCATACATGAAAACCAAGCGTTGGCATTACTCCTTCAGTAGACTTCACAAACTATAAGCAACTCTTACAATATTTCACATAGTAAAAAGGGTTAAAAGATAAAGGGGCAGAAATATTGAGAAAAAGTGGCAATTTATAAAAGGCATTATGTCAAACAGTTGGAAGAATGACAATGGAAATTGTGGAATGAGGCAATTCCATAGACAGTGTTACTGACCCCACAGCAGAGAGAGATAGACAGCAACTGAAGTCGATGACTTGACCACGAACCGATGGAGAGTGCCAGCCAGGATGCGGGGCTGCGCCGGCGGTAATGGTTAGTGATTCTCTTCTGTTGTTTACAATTTTTTTTTCCTTGATTTTTCTGGTCGGAAACTTCATTCCATTGCATAGGAAGGATATAATTGAAATGAAGTTTTAATTTTTAATTTTTTTTACTTTAGTGGATTGGGATTGGATAATGGTTAATGGACTGGATTGTCCATGTCTTAGGATTGGGTTGGGGTAAACAAATAATTGGATAGACCATTTATTTGAAAGAAGAAAAAAAACAGTGGTCGTGGATTAAATGAGTTAACAAAAAAATGTAATCCACTTTCAACCAAAAACAAAATGTAACCTACTTAAGTTTGATAGATAACCGGATTGTTCCAACCCCGTGACCTACATATATAGCCCATATTTACAATCTCAAACAATAATATATAATAGCATAGATAAAACTCGATACAATGCTCGACTTATCAAGAAATCGGATAATTGGGTGGTTAAACATGATATAATTGAATATATATATTACATATATAATTATATACTATAAAATAAATAGAAACACTAAATAATATAAACAAAATTTTTATTTGATAACAATAGTTTTAAAAAGTAAAAAAATATTAGACCAAGCAAGTCTTAAAATCACTAGAAAATAAAGAAAATTTAGAGATGAGCAAGTAGAAAAAGGCAAGTATTTTATTGTTTAGCTTTCACACTGTTATAAATGAAAATTGAGTTAAGAGCAAGTTATGTTATTATCAAAATCTATGATAGTGATTATTATTGAATAAAATGAAAGAAGTGTGACTTATTTATGAATCTAAAAATTAATAAACATGACACGTTACAAGGCGTTTGGAAACCCTTCCAATTCAATTTCATCAATGAATTGAATTGAATTTCACGCTTTGAAATAACTTAAGTGAAAGAATTAAATTCTCATGAATTGAAATCCACTAAAATAAGAATTGAAATCAGACCCAATATGGTGTGATTTGTGTGAATTGAATTCCAACAAATAAAAATACCAAAATAACCTTACTTAAATATAATGTTTTGTTTCTAACCTATTAATGAAGGATAAAATAATAAAAACAATTAAATTCATTTATTTTTAAACCTATTTCAAATCAAGGAATTGAATTCAATTCTTTAATTTACTAGTTCATTTCAAATATAAGAATTCAATCAAATTCTATCTCAAGAAATGGAGGCATGATGGGTCGAGGAGTAGTCCTTCACTCTTTACTCCACATTTCTAGAGAATTCTCCATCCCTATTCTCATTGCACGCATGGGAGGAATTCTCCTCCCACATTTGAATCCCATATATGGCTATCCTTGCAAATATCTCGCCCTACGACTTCCATTGACATCCATCATCATCCTACTAATTAAATTTGACAAAATTTCTGAACATCATCCAGCGATTTGCGTTTGTGTTTGTGATGAGACATCGTTTGTTTATGATTATTTTAAAGGGTTGCCGGGTTTTACAGACAATTGTGCATATGTTCAGTGCTACCTTGAAGCCACGAGTGGTGTTTGTTGTTCCTGCAGGGCATCCATTCATAATGGGGGCTTCCAACAAAAACAACCTAAACATCGTTTGCTTTAATGTTAATGCACGAGGGAACAACATGTTCACTTTTGCAGGCACATATAATAATATACTAATTGTGCATGTGTGTTGAACTGTCGATTGTTATGTGATTGCTCTTTCAACTCTTGTTTTTATTATCCTCAATTGATAATTGTACTTGTTATATATGTGATGAGTTGTGTAATATATGTTATAGGGAAGAGGAACGTCGTGATTGCATTGGATAAGGAAGCGAAGCAACTGGCCTTTAACTACCCTGCTGATAAGGTGGACGAAATCTTCAGCAGAGATGAGAATCTCTTTTTCCCTGGGCCTGATATTATGGAGGAGAGGGAGCAGCATGGGCGAGCTTATGCGTGATGCATGCATGGTGTGGTTGAAGTATGAGAGTTTTTTAATTTTTTCTTGTTTGGTATGTATGTACTTTGTTTGAAGTAAGCCTGTAAGATATACATGTAGCATGCAAATGCAGAGATGCAAGTGAAATAAAGTGGTCACTGATTGCTATATCTATATAGCAAAACCAATGAGGTGCCAAGTGATGATACCATCGGTTTTTTTTTTTTTTTTCCATTCAATATCTTTGTAATGGAAAGGTAACTAAGGCGTGTCAGTTTTGAATCTATATTGTTGTCATTGTCCCATTTTTAATTCCAGATAAAGGATGACAGAGTCACTTGGGGCTTGCATAGACCCACCAAGAATGATAGGGAATTGAAATTTTATGACAATGGAGCAGATAAAATTAAGTATAAATAAATTAAATGGTGATTATGAAATATGTATTTATGATAGATGCTATAGCGTTGATTTAAAATGATGAATCTGATTCAGAATCTGACTTGCAATCAGAGGAATAACAACCTCTAGTACCACTATCACCATCAGATGTTGAGTTCTCCTCCTTAGTGTTTTTGGGAAAAAAAATCGCATTAGCCTTTGGTCAGAACTATTATCAGAAGATAGGGAATTCCCTGATTTCCTCCTTTTCTCTAAAATGAGAGAAACAGTTCATTCAATGAGATGTTACTACATTATTTAGTGAGATTGGCAACGCATTCTTAAATGTCGATATAATTTTATTTTATTTTTTTCACATGCATATATACAGATTACTAGCTTTATGTTTGGTGCTCAAAATAATAAAGAATTGTATTATCTTCTGTGGAGATTATACATAAAAGTCAGTCATGAGCAAACTTTTATGAATTGCTACCAAGCCACAGCTAAAATTGCAAAACACAACATATTTTGTATGAGTAATCGGAAGGTACAAACTTACAAGAAAGATAAAGCAACCTTTATAGGCGAGGATTTGATTATTAATATATGAGGTACAAAATATAATATGAAGCAATTGGTGCCTAGCACCTATACATATAGTTCGAAATAGCAAGCACAAAAAAGCAGGACTAACAATTTGATTATTAATAGGTGGCAAAAACCATGAGTCCTATGAATATTAATGCAAAAGGTGACAAGGAAACAAAAGATGTATGAGATGCCGATGATGAACGTGGGGTCAAAACTGGTCTTATTGCTGGAGTTTTCGTGGGCGCTTCTGCTTCCTCTGGTCGTGATGCTGGTGCCACTGCCCCTGCTGCCAGTTGCAGGTTCTCATATTTTTGTGCTTCAGCTACATCCATGGTTTCTGAAACTGGCCAATTTTACACCAATTACCCATTAATTTGTCACAATTGTCATGGAAGTTCAGCAATAATCTTGAAGTTAGTTAGTTCAGATTTTTTATGATTTACATCTTTTAGAGTCATTTACTGAATTGATGTATATGAAGAGATAGTGGGGTAAGAAGTTCCAATTCCATCAATTTTTGTCATTTATATTGTCTGTACTTGAGAACTCATTGAATTTTATTATGTCAACTTTTGACTTTAATATGCCAGAAACAAAGTAGTCTCCCTCTTAATTTTACAAAAAGGGCCGTATTAGAGTAACATTTATTTTGGTTTTTGAAATTATATTGATACTTCATTTTAACTCTTAAAATTATGAAATTATCAATTTAGCCTCTAAATTTGTAAAAAACATGGAAGAGAAAATACCGGCCCGACCAACGGTCACCTGGTCGGCCCTTAAACTCAAAAAATCGGGAAAAAGGTCAAGATCAAAAGGACAGGACCGGTTTTTTTTTTAAAAAAAATTTCCATTTTTTTTAAAAAAATTTTTAAAATTTTTTTAAAGCTTAAATATGATATCTTATGAGTCATAGAGTAAAAAAAAAATAGAACCAAAAAAGGACACTAACAAAATTGTTGGGTTATTATTTTTCTCTCATCATTCACAAGCTACTCACCATAAACCTCGTTGGTACTAACAAATATTATTTTCAAACTCTTTGTGATCGTGTTATGAGAATTAGACTAGAGAAATTTTATATGGATGATGTTTATTTTATAGACCTATAAATATTTTTTTGTTGATTATTGTTGATTATGTTAATATTAATGATTTAATATATTTATTTATATTCTAATTAATCATATGTATATATTTATATATACTTTTTATTATATTCCAGTTAAATTAAAACCTTAACCTCTAAACCTTTAACCAAACCTTGACCCTTTTTTTTTTTCCCTTGGTAAAATGTTATTCAAGTTAGTTTTTATGGTAATGTATGTGGAAACTAACTTAAATTAAAAAAGAGGTTAATTTAAATTTTTTTTAAAAGAAAAAATTAGAAATTTATTAATTTCAGGATTAAAGTGAACTACTTATATGCACTTTTAGAGCAGCTCCAATGGAATGTTTATCGGAGTCCCTCTGCTGACAACAGGGACGAGGGATTTGGGACAATAGATTGGCGAGAAAGGATGAGGACGCAGCTCTGCTCCCTAGTTGTATGGGTGCCTCTGAATAGGGACTCAAAAGGACCCAATAACAACTTGCCAAATTTTACTTGTGAGGCCATTTTTTAATTAAAAAATAAAAATCAAAAGCATATCGTTGAATGCTAAGGAAAAATTTCCAAATGCATTTTCTGAAACGAAAAGAGTTAAATATGGTAGCACTTTGTATTAAAAGCAATTGCATTTACCGTTGGCACATTGTATTAGTTTCAATAATCTTAGTGTTAATTTTTTACATTTTAACGTCTTAAATTTATCTATAATTTAATTTATTAAAAAATTATCTAAAATTAAAAATATTCAAAAAGACTTAATTTGTATTTTTTTTTATCGAGACTAAAAAAAATTGCATAATACAAGATATTGAAATAAAGTGTTTTATAATGATTTTAATTTTTTTAATTTAAAAAATATGTGAGACTTAAATGGGGATCAAAATTGGTTCATTCTATTAGAAAGAAGAAGGACACTCTTAATCTCTATTTATCTTTTATGACACAAAGATTATGGATCCATGGTAGGGCCCAATAGAGAGACCAAAATTGATCTATCATTAAAGATACCTTAGGATGTGTTTGTAAGTTGTGATTTTGAAGGGGGGGAAGGAAGGGTTTGAGGATAACTTTACACTATAAATCCTCTTTTCCCTCCCCTCCTTCAAAATCCCAACTCGCAAACATACCCTTAGGAACCAAGATAAATCTTTAGTCATATGTATTAATATCTTTTATAGATCTTTATTTCAATAAGTTGGGTCATGATAAATTAGTACATTTGTAATTAATAGATGAATTAATATATGGATTAACTTCCCATTTTGGGAAATGTAATCCAAAAAATTCCTATATGAACACAATTCTAAAGATATTTTCTTAGGCACACTCACATAAAAGTTAGTGGAATTCATTGTTGAGGGAGTATATGTTAATAAAGTTTATGAGTCTCATTTTTATTATGAGTATATCTAAAAATAATGTATTAAACTTGTATAGATGGAAAAGTCTATCATGCGATCCACCTATTTGTGAAATGTGATGGACCACTGGAAATTTTCAAGTTATGGGAAATTAATTTGTTATGTGCAATATTATTGAGGATAGTTTTTTTTTTATTTTTTTGCCCGCGGGCCCCGGGGGGGGGGGGGCGTTAGCAGTTAAGGGCAATATTGGTCTGATTAAGGATAGTATTCTAACTTGATGAATTGGTACATTTTACTTCTCTTTGTGAGCCCAATAGTTTAAAACTTTAAGGCTTATTGAGCTACCTTGTGGGCTCAAGGGAGATGCATCACTTGGAGGCAGAGCTAGGCTATTCGATCCAAGAGCTGCTGGGCCTGCCAAACAACAGCCATGATCAAGAACAAAAACATTTCAACAGCAATATAATATAAAACCTTGGCTAATAACTATGCTTGAAAATATAAAAGCACTTAATTAATTACTACCTGGAGCAGGTAAAGGAGAAGCAGAAGCTGCACAAAAATAAAATAAAATGCACCATTAGAAATCAAATGGGAAAATTGAAGCTTATGAAAATGCATAAATATTCAGATGCAATGGAAAATGAAATGCACTTGTACCTTTACACTGTGCAGACACTCCATTAATGTTGCATGCTCGTGAAAGGGAGAGTGCAAGAGGTTGGGTAATGGGTAGTGGCAAAATTGGAGCATTGGCTGATATAACAAGGCAAGCACAATCCATACTAGTGCTCATCAAAGACCTCAATGAATCACAACACGTGGTTGATGGTGTTGCACCATTGTTGATGCTTCCTGTGATGAAGTTGGCACATGGAGTGAAAGTGCTGATCATAGAGGTTGTGCAGGGAGTACTAATCTGCCCAGTAACCAAGTTTACTGAAGTGATTAGAAGGGTTGCTGATAGCAGTGTCACTGACATTTGAAAAACACTGATTTGTTCCATTAGGGACAGGAGGATCTGTGTTTTGATGGGAGAAGAGTGATGATTAGTATTGATGACAAGGTTATTATTTATAATGCAATGGTTTCATCAACAATAATATGGAGAAGTGATATAGGAGTTCAACTGCCTTAACTAACATTTTAATTGGAAGAATGATCTTCCTGTTAATAACCCAAGTTATTGTGCTATATGTCAGTTCGGTATGGTTGGCTAGAATGTAGTTTTTCATGTTTCTGAAATTTGACACTTGATATATACTAAATTTGAAAATGTTGCTCGAAATTCCAATTGAGAATTGAGCATCATGCGGAATACAGAGCTAGACAACAGATTTGAGAGCTTCAATATAAATAGGGGTATTAGGATTTTAACATTTGTACCAAAAAAATCATGCAGAACGTGATCAGATGGTAACACATTGAAAATTTTATATAACGATCTGTCAAAAGTTTGAGAAGATGTCTTAACGACGTAGTTCACCCACTAAAGGAAGCTAGGGTAAATAATTTGCCTCTTGCTCGGTTATTCAAGTCTAAGACTTTCTCCACCTAAAAGAAAGTGTTGTGATAGGTTTTGAATTTTTCAAATCATTTCTTTGAATCAATATTTGTGGGGCCCATTAACACACATTCTTTCTTCTTATTGGCCCACGTTAGAGCTTCCTTGGTGAGGCTTTTTTCAAGGCTTCATCAGAGTAGCCCCCAAATATGTGATGGTTTTTATGTATGTACTTAACCGTGTCAAAACACAACATATGAAAAACTTATGTGAAGCATTAAGATGGTGACAAATCAAATGAGCTTAAGAAAGAATCTAAGGCATAAGATATCTCACTAGAAACATGCAGAATGAATCGTGTTTGAATGATGAAAAGTACAATAGCATCCGCAAAATGAGAACCTCCAACTTCCCGATGTTCACATTGACAGAAAGATCAAAAAGGTGTATAAGGAGAGACCAAAAAAAAAAAAAACATAAAAAGTGTAGAAGAATAGAGAAAATGCCATGAAAAATTTGAAAAACAAAACGAATAACATAACATTTAACGTGTGAAATAAAAAAGAAGTTGAATAAAAGATATACGAGAAAAAAGACAAATTATTATTTTATCATGAGAAAGAAAATCATGTGACATAATATAAGATGGGAGTAGCTATTACCACTCCTAAATGTCTATTGTCACTCCTATTTTAGTGTCTTTTATTTGATTTTTCCAAAATGCCTTTTTTACTTTTCTTTATCAAATAAAATAATAGTTTAACATAAATTAGTTGTATCATCACTTAGAAATTTATCTAAATTTGTTGTTAGTAAATTAACTAATAATTTATTCAATTTTTGGAATTCTAGCTGCTAATCTCGTTAATTTTCTAATCCTTGTAGTAATTACTTAACATTATAATTATTTAAAATTAACTTACAGATATGTAAGTATTAAATTATTTTATTGAAATATTTTTAATGCATTAGTTACTTAAATATGTAACAATGAACTACTATTTAAAAATAAAATAATAATAACAAGTAAAATGAATAATAATAACAATAATTCCATTACACTCGCTATAAAACAATTTGATACATTAACTTAGTTACATGTTTGATTTTTATTTACGATTGTTAATTTATTTAGAAATATTAAAATATAATTTATCTGATAGAAAATTAATAATTTATCCTTTAGAACGTGTGAATGTTGGTAATAGTGAGTGAAAAAATTAAAAATTTTAACGGTTTAATCTCCTTTTGTGACTAATAAACAGTTTAATGTATTAAATTACTTTAATTTTTAAGAAAAAATAAATAAAAATTTTATAGTAAAATTTGATTTGTCACTTGTAATAAATTTTGTTATCTTGTATTTATTGGATAATTATTTAATTTTGTTAATTATGTAAACCATGTAGGCGTTATTCATTTTTATTTAATATTTTCTTTAAAAAATAGTTACTGTTACATTATTTAGATGGTTATTAATCCAGAAATTTTTTTAACATTAATAGATAGATCGAAAGGATCGTAATAAATAATTTTTTTAATAAAGTAATAAACAAATTATAGTTATTAATACTTATATCATGTTACGATCCTATAAAAAATTTACCGAGATAAATAACAAGACTTTTAAATAATTATATTAGAATTAATCAAACTAATACTAACATAATATTATAATAGCAATTTATAGTGATTTTATTATTAAATTATTTTTCAATTAAAAGTGAAGAAAGAAGGATATTTTAGAGATATCAAATAAAAACCACTAAAATGGGAATGATAATAGTTATTTTGGAGTCCCTATAAGATGTACTTCAATGAGGATGATAAATATTATTAGAAAGCAGGGCAATAGTAAAAATTGAGACGGAGAAAGAAAGAACATTTTAAAGAGGTTTATATACCAAATCAGCAAAGCCATGATATCATCAAAAAGATAAAACAGGAAGGAGTTGTGTGTTCACATTCTTTATCTTTAAAAGTTGTGTGCTCAAAATTCATCCTTCCAAGAGTTGTGTATTCAGGAAAGGGCTGTGTACTGAAAGTTCATTCTTATAATACCCTTGCAAAAAAAAATGGATACAACTAAAGGGCAATTGGAATGAACCAATCCTTAAACTATGGAACCATCACCAATATCAACTACGGGCTATCTTCCTAATTCAAGAGTTAAAAGAAGAGTTAAGATTTAAGAACGGCCTTTTCTTTACACATTCTAAGTCACAACTTCCCGACCATTACCATTGAATAGATTGAAATTTGCTAAAATGGTATCAATTACGATTTCCATACAAGAAATTAACGACCGCTAAAATGACACAAGAAATTGAAGGTACTCCAAACTCAAATTTACCAAATAACTTAAAAACAGAAAAAGTATGTAATCCATTGGAACCTGTCAGTGTCTCTCTTCCAAGCAACAATACTAGCCTAGTTGATTATGAAGGCAAATGGCCGACGCATCTCCTTCTATCAATAGAGTCAGTCAACAATCATTTGAAGATTTTATAATCTCTCATGTTTAAGGGGTTGATCTGGAGTTGATTGGAACTGTTTTTGTTTTTAAATTTTTTAAAACTATTTTAAAAATAAATTTCAGTTCAATTTTTAAAAATAAAAAAAAAACAGAAAAATTTATTTGGTAATATAACTTTATAAACTGCTTTATAATGATAAAAAATAAAAAACATATTTAGATAATTTTTTTAAAAAAATAACTTTTAAAAATAACAAAACAAAAAACTGTTTGATAAATTTTTATTTTTAGAAGTCACACATTCATTTACTATTCATCTTCCTCTTCCTCGTTCTCTTCCACTTCTCCTTCCACCCTCCCCTTCTTACTTTTTTTGTTTTGAGGATAATTTCATGGAAAAACTAACACCCTGCACTCTGAACAAGTGTAATTAGTCACTTGTTACTTTCCCACTTAACAAAATCATGGGGTGGACCTCACATGAAATTTGTTTTTGGTCTCAGGGAAGACTTTTCCAACCTATGACCGACGAACAGGAGAAGTGATTGCTCATGTTGCTGAAGGAGATGCTCAAGATATCAATCGAGCGGTATTGACAACTTGAAGGGCCTTGGCCTAAAATGACTGCTTATGTAGTCATTCCCTAATGAGTGTTCATCCTTAATTTCTTGCACTACCTTTCATTTAGCGCAGTGAAGAGCTTGCAGCTCTCGAGACATGGGACAATGGGAAGCCTTATGAACAGTTTTTCAAGGAAGAATTTTTCACTGTTTGTGCATTTATTTCACTATTATGCTGGCATCAGATTTGGATTAAAGAGACACAAAAAAGAAGGGAACAATGGGAACAAGTGAGAATCGAAGGACGTCCCTAAGTAAAATTTATCATAATTACACGGATGCCACCGCGTTTCTCTTGTTTTCAAAAACATAAAAACCAAAGGCAAGAGAAAACTGAGTTTGGATTTAGGTGATCACTAGATCTGGTCCACTAAAATTTAAATCTAAGGGTTGGTATTCATTGTTGATAAAATATGTATTTATAGTTTAGTATTTATAAATATTATTTTTTTAATTGATTGTCCCTTTTACCCTATCATACACATTCCCTCTCCCCCACTTCGTCCTCTACCCCCACCTCTCACCTTAACTTTGACAAGAACATCACCATCGACAGCATGAAATGACCAACAATGTTGGTGCTTGGTTTAGTATTTGGAAAGTGGTTAAGCTAAAATAGTTAGGACTAAAAATCAATTTCCAGTTGC
This sequence comes from Dalbergia oliveri, assembly GCA_030441495.1. Lineage (NCBI taxonomy): Eukaryota > Viridiplantae > Streptophyta > Magnoliopsida > Fabales > Fabaceae > Dalbergia > Dalbergia oliveri. The sequence continues at coordinate 14,904,114 of JAMLFY010000008.1, forward strand.
TTGGTACAATAACAAAACATGATAATAAAATATGCTTTATTTTCATTTTTAGTTGGAAAATGGTGATTTATTTTTGTTTCTGGCACGGCTGGTGGCACTCCAATGCAGCTGTGACCCCGACGAGTTCAAGCCAATGCACGGATGAAGTGCCGACGCGAGGTGCTGTTGTTGTAGCGGAGCTGGATGTCATGGTGCTGCGGCTGGGTTTCGCAACGGAGGTTTCAAGGTTGCCAGTGGAGGATGGTTGGTTTCATGGTGGCAGTGCTGGGCTTCACGACGGTTGTTTAGGTGGCTGGGGACAACTTTGTGATGACTTTTCTTTTCATTTTCAGGGCAGTGCCTCTTGGAACATTGAAAGAATGTGAGGGCTTTGGATTGGGGATTTGGTTTCAGCGAAAGAAGAGGGGGCAGAAGGAAGGTAGAAAGAGAAAGTGGGGTTAGAGACAAGGATAAAAATGTACTTTCAATACTTATTCTCATTATAATAATATTTGTGACCACTTGCACCCAAACTTCTTTTTCCCCACTATGAACTTGCCAAAAACTAAACATGTTTTCGAGTTTTTGTTTTTAAAACTCAAGTCCTGTTTTTAAGTTTTTAAAACTCACCGTCACAAAAACAAGTTGCCAATCAGGTTTTTTCACTTTTAAAAATTGAAAACAGTTTTTAAAACTTATTGCCAAACAGCCCTAATGTTTTTGTCATTGACTGTATTGTAGCCCAATCAAGTTGCACAGGAGCACTCTTTGGTTTATATCCATGTCCAATATATGTCACAAGAAATTCTACGACCCCATCCTCTTCTTGATGCTTGCTGCTACCCAGTGTCGTTCAGTTACAACCACATCGTTTGTTAGAGCGGGGCGGATCCACACTATGCAGCATATGCCCCCACAAAATTTCTGAAATTTATTTAATAATTATAAAAATATATGTATTTTTGCCCTTATTATATTATTAAATTTGACTTCGCTAATTTTATTGAAGCAAAATAATAAGATATAATATATTTTATTATTTTTATGTTAATTTATTGTCCTTGTTTCCATTGTCAAAATTTTCTGCATCTGTCACTGAGTTAAAGACTCACATTACTTAAGGATATAGCCTATAGTCCTTATATAAGCTTGAATAACCCTTCTCTCATGAACTAACTTTTGGAGTTGAGTTAAGCTCATAAATTTTTTCAGCAGTTAAATGGAGGTGTGTTATAACCCTGCTATCAACACCGATTAGTCACTTGCTATGTCATTCACACCCAGATGCTTCCTATCTCAAAGCACCACCTTCTAGCTGGTTGCATTGCCTTAGGCCAGTCTGAACTTACGTGCTTCCTTTGTACATAGCATCTGAGAGCAATGGATCAAATTGGTGTTGTTGAATGTGGTAAGAGTGTTGTTATTTGGACCATCAAAATCGAGTTGTCTACGGAGATTCTCCCAAATTCAAATCTAGAAAACAAAACATTTGTACTTGAAATGAGGCCTACATAGAATTTAATGGTAGAATATTGTGTGTCAGTACAACGTTTCAAGTTATAGGTGTTCAAAAATTATTTCCGATGCACTAATAATGACTAATGAACCTCTCATGTTCTAATGAGAGTGTGCCCTTATGTAGTTTATAAAAAAAAAGTGTGCCCTTATGTATTTTGTCATTTTGTTCAGAATTCTTTGGGTATACTATTGAGATGTCAAGCATCTCCAATTGTGAATATATATCTCAATAACAATATTTGGTTCCCTTAATTTTATTCCTTCTCTTTTAAACTTTTCCATTTATTCTTTGGCGTGATATGCGGAAATTTTGGAAATAAATAAATCGGAAAGTGAGAAACAAAAATTCAAAAAGTATCCATCATCCCAAGATGGATTGGACATGCCTATAGCCTTGCCTTCACTGTTAAGTATTTAATACTATAACCATTCAATGCGTCAAAATTTTAATCTCCTTTTAAGTAGCCCACTCCATTAAGCACCATAATTGTTGCACATAATGACATAAAGCATGAAACATTGCATTTCTTTTCTAGCACAGTGAAAACAATGCATACCAACGCCAAATCATGCTAGAAAAAAGTAAAGCCATCATGAAAAAGATGACGCTTCTCATACATTAGGGACATAACAAAAGGAGCAATGCAGAAAAGATAGGAACCATAGAAGAGGGACACATAAGGCAACTTTATTAAGCAAACTTTGTAAAGTTCCACCTATATTCTTAGCAAAGAATCTTGTTACACAAAGCAAAAAAGGTTGTTCACCTGCATAAGCTAGCCAGCTGCCACTCTTTAATTCACACTTTTTATTTTCCCTTTCATAAGCCATTCTCCTCTTGTGTCTTTTTTCCACCTGCAAACAATCCAAAGAACCCCATTAATTCAGCACTTAAATGTTGGCATTTGAAGGCCAACATTCTCAGCCAAAGCAAGGATCTGATAGCAGTAGCATCCAATGGCACCAAGAAGGATGATTGAGATACTGATGAGTACGTCCCTGGTAATGAGTCTTTGGGGGCCACAGTAGTGGCTCAATATTCTCAATCAAGTTGCACCAATGTGCTCCTGAGCCTTTCTCCATGCCTTGACTACATAACAGAAAAGGCCTCAACCCCATCTTCTGAGTGCTGCTCCCAACTTGCCTATGTAGTGGGGTCACAGCCACAGTGCCTATGTGAGGTTGTTAATGGTGGTGCTTCATCTATTGGTGCCAGCCTCAACATCAATCAGACTCAGGCTTTGGCACTCCCCAGTGCCTGCAGAGTGCAAACACCTCCAATTAGCATCTGCAGTGGTATGAGTTAATTTTGTTGCTGAAAATGTTTCCCAATTAAAATATGTGGCAGACGGATTTGTAAAACTAAAAATTTGAATGATTTCATAAAACAATTTTTAGTTTTCATTTTTTTATTTTCTTGTTTTTAGCATTGTGTGAAGAAAATCCTGAAACTGAAAATGAAAACTAATTTTATAATTTTCGTAGTTTCTAAAACAACTGGAAAAGTGAAAATGAAAATGTTCAATAAGTCAAATGCACTCTTGATTGTGATTTCAGGCTCAGTTTCTCCTCCAACTGGTGTTTCTGTTTCCAACATTCCAAATTCCCCTTCAGGTAAGAAACAAAGATATAGATTCTTCAGTACTACGACATTTTACTTATTCGAGATCAATGAGGGTGTGTCACATTAAAAATACAGTTGAGATGGTAAATAATTATGACACACAAAGGTAGTATGACTCACACTCAACCATGCAAAGAAAGAGAGATGTCTTACTCCCACATCGCTAAGGATTTCAAACTTAATTGTGTTACCTTCCTAAATCTAGAAAAGTCTACAATTTGGTCCATGTTCCTGTCAATTTCAATGTTATGATTAACCTCCAAAAAAGAAAGAAGGGGTAAAGGATTAACATGCTTTAACTAATTATTTTTTTCTTCGGTGTAGGGATTGGATCGAATACTGTTTCATCAACGAGCGGAGGAAGTGGCGGTGGCTCATTTCATTGGAATTCAAGTTCGACTAAACTAACCTCTCCTTTGGTTGTCATGTTTCTCTTTGCAGCGACTTTCACTCTCAACTTCATGACTACATCCTAGGCTACGTGGACGTCGATCTCAATGTACATTAAACCATGTCGTTGTCTGAAATCTACTGCATAGTGCTTACTGCACAGTGCATAGTGCATACGCAGTGACTTCTCCATGCCTTAACCGAAATTAGGATTTTCCTCTTGTCTATTTGATGCATATTCATTTATTTCTAGTTTGCTTTTGTTGTTGCGCATGCTTTGAAATTATATTCGTTGTGAATTTGTGATCCGTGACAAATTGCAAAAAGTCTTGCGCGCGTCAACTTAGGAACCAAGGTGTTGAGTTTTAACAAAATCATCATCTGAAAGAATATTTAAAAAAAAAACAAATAAAGATAATGTTTTCTATGCTGCTTATTAGAAAGAATAAATTGAAAGGGTTTGGAACTTCTTGTAGGTAGCCCGATCAATGGTGGCCATGTGTTCAATGACTATTCAAGCCTTCTTTATGTGGCAATCAATATAATCAATATATATAAAAGAGAGTTTATCGAAAATGTTACATGGTAATTCATCCTTAACTCATTTTTCCACCCAAAATTTTTAAACAAAAATATTTGACTTAGTTAAAAAAAATCATTTCATTCAATGTAATATAAATGATTAAATCGAAATATATGATTCAAATCTCAATTAATATATGATTTCAATCTTAATTTATATATTATTGAGATCTCAATGATATATATCATTTCATTCCAAAATAATTTATACAATATACCTGAATTTTTTAATATTATAATGTCATTTATTTTTTCTAAAAATTTTTATTTTTAATTTAATTTCTATCAATTTTTTTAAATTTATTCTCACTTCTTAAACATATAAATATATTTTATAGCTTATATAATTAGCTATAAAATTCAAATTTTGAATTTAAAATAATTTTCAAATCAATGCATATTTATTTGACATCTATCATAATAAATGTATATGATGATTTATTTATTTTTTTCATGTAACTTTTTGAACTAACTAATCATATTTATTTTTTCTCTATATATAAATCAAATTTAAATAGAGTATAAATGCATAAAATCAATTAATTAATTACAAAATAAATGTTTTGTTTATTCTCATTTATTTGAAATATAAATTAAAAATATATTATAAATACTTACCAATTGTTTTTGTGCTTGGTCATATCTTTTCACTTTTACATTTCTTTCTTTCTCCTAATGTCAACAATCTTTCATAGAGAAACAAAATTTTTCATTTTATTCATTATAATTCATTGAACATTAATAGGTTCTATTTCAATTCTATCTTTTGACTTGATCTATGCTCATACATATTTCTCTTTGTCCAAACTCTTTTAATGTGCGTTTGGATGGAACAATTATAAGGAAATATAATTTTTGGAAAGATTTAAAATTCATCATGATAAAATATCTTGTTTGATATTCACTCAGAAGAATTTATAGAATACAAAGGATTTTAAAAAGGAATTTTATCTGCCTAAATAGATTATTTTAATTTCCACCTATTGAGAGAATTTGTGTGAGATCCTTTATCACAGTATCCATTTTTTCATCCTTCACTTTCCCTAAAATTGCTCAAGTTTTTATGATATAATTCGTCATTAAACCATGTCATTCACTCCACTAAAGTAACTTTATTTGATATATCATCTTCATATCTAGTTCGCACACATTAAATTGAACAAGGGTACCGCGTACCTTACCATGATGAAGTTTCCTGTATGTTTTGGAGCCATGCGTGTGGGTGAGTTGTACAATTTAAAATATTTTATGAATAAAATTTAAGATAATTTATAAAATATAAACTCATTATAATTGATTTTAGATCAATTGAATTTTGATTATTAATAAAGAATCTTATTTTAAAAAAATTACATTATATTTCTTAAATTAAATATGTTAAAATTAAGGTAATATAATTACCTTATACAAACAAAGTATTTTATAAATAAAAGAAATGTAATTATCCATCTAAACAAAAAATTTTAAAAATGAAGGGAATTTAATTGAAATATTTTAATTCCCAAGCATTTTAAATTTCCTTATATTTTGGAAATACTCTATCCAAATGCACACTTATTCTTTTATAAAATTGTTATTCATCATATTTTTTCAATAGACCCTTTTTCTATTGTTTTTTGTTCTTTAATGATATATTTTAATTTGATCGGTCATCTATTGTTTAATAAGTCAAAATTTTGGATTTGTTATTTTTCTCTAAAAATATAATAATTTGATTTTTGGGTATTGGATTGTGGTGATGTTATGTAAAATCAAGAGCAAGTACTATAGCTTGACAACTTTAAAAACAATATCAAAACGAAGATTACTATTATGACCAATAGAGTCTTCTTGATAAAGTCTCCCACATAATTATCAACTTGCATTGTCTTTCTTATTTGTAAGACTCTTTGATTATTAAGTATTTTTTTAATAGAATAATTTTCATTTTTTTAATTAACATGTTTCGTCTATTATTTTTAAAATTTTATTGGTTTTCTCAGTTATTCTATTATCAATTCTTATTTGATTTCAGGTAGAAGAACCACATTTTTCTGAATGAATTTTTTTCAAATTTGATTGGATTTAGTGAGAATTGAATGGATCTTTTCAAATTTGTTTAGATTTGGTGACTATTGAATTTTTTTTTTAATTTGATTGGATTTGGTCATTATTGATTTGATTTTTAGTTTAAACATAAATTATTATCTTTTTATTCTCAGTATCCAACGCGATGGAAGTGACCAATCCATTCAAAATGGAAACTTAGTTAAACCTTTGGCTACGATATCTTTCCCTGCACACCACTAGGCATAATATCTAATAAATCAAATATAATTGATTTACATTAAATTTGAAAAGCAAATCATTCTCAATTTTAATTATTCCAAATATCAACTCATAAAAATCTAATATCTTATAATGTTTTATCTATTATTAAAACAACAACCTCAAATCTATATACAAGTTTTCAATCTAAAAATAGAAGTTTTGTATTTGTACTTCTAGGTTATAAAACGTGCAAATAAATAATTGATATAACCCATTATAACCGTACTAATTAGCATAGATATCCAAAATAAATAAATAAATAATTAATATATATTCATAACATTGGAAGATTTGACGTAATAAAATAGTTAAAATAAGTATCATGGATAAATAAAATTAATTAATATAATTTTGTGAATTGACTTTATATTTTATATTTCCATAAAGTTCTAGGGTATTAGATTTCTTTAATTTTTAATTAACATTGTACTTTCAAAAAGTCTCGATTGGGCTTTTATTCTTCGATTGGGCTTTTATTTGAAAAAATTTTCTAACTATTTTATTTAAAATTAGGGTATTACACCTAGCTACCTATCAGAACTTAATTGATTATAATACAATAATAATTCAAAATTCTAATTAAAAGGAAAAAATTATTCATTGGTTATCTTATCTCACAAATTAAGGTGATGATATCAAACATATATTACACATGTAATGATTAATTTATCTTGCACAACTAATGCAAACATATAAATTGCATGGGTAACAATTAGTGTACCTTATATAATTATTTACCATGACAAAGGAAATTAATCATAGAATAGTTTTATTATTATTATTATTGCTTTTATTAGGTAATACCAAATTCATATATTACATGAGTGATAACAAAGGTATACTTACATGGATAATAATTTTGTTACTACATAAGTACTATCGATTTATGCTCAATTAAAATTAGTTCTAAGTTATAACACACACACACACACACACATATATATATATAAACGTAACATTTTGGTAAATTATTTATCTCAAAAAATCAAATTTGCTAAATTATCTTTAGGATAAATTGCAAAATTAATATATTATGATTCAATTCAATTTTTTAATATATTTGTTATCAATTTTTTAACAATTTATAAACATAAAATGCCGTGCATCACAGGGTTAAAAACTAGTATATATAAAACACAGTTTATCCAAAAGGAATCCAACGTGGCAATTCCTCCTTAATTCAATTTGATTAAAAGAAAATTAATTATTTAATTTAATGATTAAAATAATAACAAATATATTTAATGCATGATTTCAATATACATTTCAAATATTACACTATTTGAACATTTATTAGATCCATCATTTATTACATTTATTCCAAATTTTACATTTATTTGAATATTTAATGCATGATCTAAACATATAAGCATACTTGATTTCAATTTTGATTCTCATAATGTTAATTATTACACTTCAATCGTTTCAATAAAAAAAATTCTTCTCATAAATGATTAAAAAATGTAACAAATATTATTATTAGATCAATCATAAACAAATATTATTAGATCAATTAGAAATCAATTAAAAAACATAGCATATTATATCAATTAATGCATTAATCAATTAAATCATAAATACATGATTAAAAAGTACAAGGAATATTTCATCAATCGAAAATCAATTGAATCGTAATTATGTTTGTGAAATTATATATATATATATATATATATATATATATTGATTTGTAGATCATGAACAATTTTGTATCGGTATTTTTTTGTTCAACCACTTTCTTAGCCTAATCTATTTTATGATTTGTTTTTCTAGATGCAATTACAATGGAGTTTTCGTGACTCTTGGAATGGTGGAAGAGATTGAGATAGAATACAATTGGTGATACCGTTGTAAACTATACTACAAAAGTGTGAAATTGATTGCTCCACATTAACACCAAGGTAATGAATTAAATTTCGTCCATTCTTTTGAATTTTACTAATCAAGCATGCTCTCTTTTTCTAAGTAAGTGAAGTGATATGATCAATTTATCTTTAGGTATAACATCCATATGACAATGGTAGATGAAACAAATCAGCCTTTTTTTATTGTTTGATCATGAAAGTTCAAAGTTCTTGAACATAAGTGCTTCTGATTTGAGGCTTTCTTTAATTGTCAAAGTATACCATAATGTCTAATAATAAAATGATTTTTTTGCTATGATGCAATTACCATTGATGAACAATAATGCTAAAATAGTGACTCAAACCATGAACAAGGCAAAAATTTCTCAAATGTTGGAGCTCAATCTTTTAAAAGAAGCATATCACAAGGAGTACATTTATCAGCTTGAGAATACTCTAAGAGATGAATTATCAATTCAACAAACAAGATTAGAAGAATTTTCAAAGAAAAATAATTGATGGTCCAAGCTTAGAAGAATCTCATTTTTTTTTGTGTTTTGCCTAATATTGTCAGTTTTGATTGGTGTTTATTAGTAAACATTTATTTCATTTTACATTTGTGTGGATGCAAAAAATTTTATCCATTAGACTAATTTTATATTTTAGATATACTTGGCAGTTGCCCAAGTATTATTTTATGGTTTATTACATTATTTTTTTGCAATTAAAATGATTTGACTTATGCGCATTAATTCATATTTAAATGTTATTTTTCTTTAAACATATTTTTTGATATTCACTTCTGATGTAGATTCTATATTTATAACTCAAAAATTTAATTTATATTATTTATGATATCACGTTTAAATAAGTTTTATATCATTTGAAAAAATTAATTTTTATTTGTAAATATTTGATTTAATATACATAAATCTGAAAAATATTTTAAATGACATTTTGAGGGTTAATTAAAAGTTGATAAATAAACAGATAGTTCAAAAGCAATAATTTCCAAAAAAAAAATTCATTAATAAAATTTAAAAAATATTTCAAATGTTAAGAGATACAAATCACAATGATTTCTCAAGAATTATGAAATCAAATATAACTAAAAGGTATAATAAAAGATACAAACATATTATTTTATCAAAATTTTCATAATTGATATATTTTTTTTACTAATTTTGATTCTCTAATACTATGCTTTAATGATATCAATTTCATGAATCTAATATAATTTTCAATTTTTGTGAACCAAAATTGGACAATTAATATCAATTGCCCTATCATTCTTATTTTGACATTAATTTTTTGTTCTTATGTAATATTAATTTTTTATATTACCATTACTTAATATATCATATTAATATAATATCAAATTCCAATTTATATCCCAAAATTAAGATTGTCATTATTGTTATATTCCAATTTCTATTTTTTTCTATTTGAAAATTTAATATCATATCGGTTTAATAGTTTTTTGATTGAGATCAATTAAATAATATATTTAAATTGATTCAATAATGATTGTAATATAAATGATTAAATCTAAAATATGATCCAAGTCTTAATTATATATATTGATTTCATTGTAAATTAATTTATTTATGAACCTAAAAAAAATTGAGTTGTTTGAAAATTAAGGTTTGACTTATATTACAATAGAATTATTTACAAACATTATTTTAAAAGAACATTATTTACAAACCTAAAAAAAAAACATATATGAGATATAAATATAATATGCAGATAAATAAATGAATTAATCGTAATTGTATTTTAATGGATAAAAGATTATGTTATTTGAAATGATTAATATGGATTAGTATAAATATTTAATATAACTTATTTAAATAACAAAATTGAAGTTTTAAAATTTATTTTGAAAACATAATTGTTGAGCAATTTGCATACTTTTAAACATCATTTTATCCATTGTCCTTGATATTAAATTAAATCTCTCAAACAATTTCAAATAGATATGAAATAAAATAAATTATCTAATTAATAATAAACAATGAGTATTTTATCATTGACAATATATAGACTTCCAATCAAATAAAATAATAAAAAATCTAAATGAATAATACATGAATATTGCAACTTATATCAATTTGTTATTTCATTTTAATTATTTGAATCTTTAAGTCATATTAAATTAATCTAATATCAATTCTAATTTTATATCCAAGAGATTTAATGTGATATTATTCTCATATTGCAATCATTTTTTCTATTTTAAATTTAATTATTTGATATCGATTTGAAAGTTTCCTATTTTAAATCAAGTAGTTGTTTTAAATCTATTTAATATTAAATGTATTTTAATTTTTATTAATATAATAAAACTATTAATATTGATTGATATAAGTATTTAATTTAATTCATTCTAATATAAAAATATTTTTAATATATATACATATATATTGCAAGAATAACATTTTAAAAACATAGTTATACTCTAAGAAGATACATGACAAACTCAAAAAAAATCTTTTAAAAAGAACTAATTAAGTTTATTTTGATTGGACCAATTTGTACTTCTTTTATATTTATATTCATTTGTAAAATGAACCATATTAAATTCTTATTTAGCCGAATATTACTCACATGACAAATAAAACTGTAGAATACTTTTCTTATGGATATTAAAATCCTAAGTAGCTAGGTGATGATATCAAATATATAATACATGGGTGATAATAAATAATCTTACATGAGTAATGCAAACATATAAATTGCATAGACAACAATTAGTGTATTGAATGTAATGATTTATTTTAATAAAAAATCTTATTTACCTTTTTGTTAATATAAATACAGGAAATTTAATTGCTCAAAAAACTATTAGAATAAAAAATTTATAAGAATTTTACAACTTATACTTATTGTTACAATTTCATATCATAGTTGTATTTAAGCAAATTGAGCAACAAAATATTCAATGGAACATCTTATAATATTACAATTATCCTTTATTAGGATTATTAATATATTTTTTAATATTTTGATACCTTACAAGTGTTGCACAAATAAATATATTATTTATTTATTTTTCAAAATCATATGTATGATAAATCATATAAAATTAATATATTATAATTTAATTTTTAATATATATATATATATATATATGTGTGTGTGTGTATTTATAATCTATTAATTTCTTAGAATCTATAAATTTAAAATCCCATGCATATAGGTAAAAAACTAGTTACTATTATTTATAGTTTTCATATTTGAAATTTTTAAATTTAAAAATTTACCCCGATGAACTTATTTTAGAAAAATTGAAATTTATCATCATGAATTTCGTATCATCGTCAATTCAATCAAGTTAATATTTCCAAAAAATTAAAAATTTTAGCCATTTTATTAGGGGTGAAATAGGTCGAGCTATGCAAGACTTTAACTTAAATAAATCGAACCTATTTTCAAAATAAGCCTGTCTGCAATATATGATGATTGTTTTAAGTGGTCATGTGACTTTTTAATAGCTTTTAATCCTAACCATTCATATACAATTATATAGCACATATTTGATTTTCTAGGATCATATAGTAGTGTTCACAGCCTGCTTAGCCAAAGTTTATTGGGATGAGTTTAGATCTTAAAATTTGACCCATACACTTTTCAAGCTAGGTTCAAGTTATACTTCTGTTGGCCTTACCCAGGTCTAAAGTTAAATAAGTCTTATGAAATATATATTTTTACAAATAATTAGTGATGAATTACAAGATTTTATAGTTCAATTAATATATTTTATATAACTTTATATTATTTTTATATTGATATGGTTTGTTTTGAAATATATATGATAAAATATCTCTTAAATTTTATTTCTTACTTATAAAATTTTATAACTTTAATATGTTTAATATTCAAATCTTCATATGTTATTTGAAGATCGAGTTAACTCCATTAGTTAGGTCATTATTGAATCGGGTTTGGGTTTTAAAAATTGATCCGTTAAATATGGTTAGGTTTAGGTTTGATATAATCCAACCCAACCTATCTCATGTACATCTTTACTCTTATATATATTCACTCTTCTCACAGATACATCCCCTGTATGTACATATTTGTCCTTTATTTTTTTTACTCCTATTATATATATATATATATATATATATATATATATATATATATATTGTCAATACCCTTTTATATTCATGCTATAATTAAGGGTTGACCTGCCCGCCCGCCCGCTCAAGTTGGTCATAAAATGGGACCTAACGATGCGACCCATTTTAATTATTTGGATTGAAAGTGCTAACTCGTCCTGAAAAAAGTTTGTGGGCCAAGTTGGTGAGCCAACCCATTTTTAAGTATATTTTTATGGTTTAATTATTCTATATATTTCTATAGATTCACTCAATTTTCAATTAGGCCCTATAATTTAAATTTTTTTAGCCAGTCCCTATAGTGCATAAGATTTTTCAATCAAGTCCTAATATTATAAAAATAGAATATTCCATGGATATTCCATTCTTATCTCCCTATTTACCTTTTCATGAAAACAAATAGAGACTTGGTTAAAAAATCCCATGTACTATAGGGCTAGTTAAAAAATTTTAAATTATAGGGATCTAATTAAAAATTTGGTGAAACTATAGAGACTTGCAAAATAATTAAACATATTTTTATCTATTTTGTTAACCATCTAGCCACGTCCATAAAAAATGGAGGTTGGTTGGTCCTATTGTTTTGCCACCTTAGCTATTGTATATCTATATATAAAGTGAATACTACAAAAATTTACTACATGAAGCCTAAAATTACTTAATTTCCTAAATCACTCTACTTCCTATTTTTTCTTTACCTACAATCAAATTTAAAATTTAAAAATTTGTAACTATTCATATATATACAAAAAGTCTAGAATTTTCCCCCTAAAATCACTCAACTTCCTCTTTCTTCTCTATTTGTAATAAAATTTAAACTAGGTTCCATTATTAAATTATCTTGTTTAAGATAATTATAATAAAAATCAAACAATTTCAATGAAATTTCAAGAAAAAATAAATTTATGGATGTATGAGTATAAAATGACTATATGTTGATGAACATTTAAAAGTAGATTTTGTTATTTTGAAGAGATTAATATTGATGCTATGACTATGTAAATAAATTTTACATTGCTGTATAATTACATATTTTTTAATTTGTAAAATTTGATATAATTTTTTATGATTAGATATATGTGTAATTTTTTAATTAATAGTGCATATAAAATAAATTATATTTTTGATCTACAAACTCAAATTTAGATGAATGAAAAAAATATTGCTATATTTTTAGGATGTTGAATAAAATATTTATATGTTTCATATTTATAAGACTTTGAAGATAGTTAGTAAGTAGTTAAATCTAATTATTTTGATAATGTGGTAATAAATGATTGAATATTTATGCAAGTTTTTTATATTTACAATGTATATAAATTAAACAAAAAGGGCGTTTTGCATTAGTTTCACTTGGTAGGATCTAGAAAAGTGGATGTATGCAACCATACCCCTTTTAGAGATACTATTTTCAATATATAGTCGGTGTAAGTCATCGCAAATGAAACATGTAATTAATTAAGTGATTTTGACTAAAATTAACTATTTTTCAAAGAAACTAGTTGCATTAATTTTCACTCAAAAGTTAAAAGTGTGTATGTATGTGTATATGTGTGTATATATATATAATTTATCAAATTTAATTGAATATATTGTAAATTAGAGACTAAATAATTTAAATAAGTTTAAATTAAGAAAGATTTTGAAAACTACTTTTTTTTCAGTGTACGGGTACTATCCAGTAAGGTAAGAAAAGCATAGGACATGGCATCGGCTGAGCCTTTTTTGTTTTGTTGTCGTGACTGAGCCTTGATACACATGACAAAAACTTCTTTTTTTTTTAGGTCATGAATTCCAAACCCACGATCTCCACCTTCTCTTCGATCAAAATTTGATGCATTCTGGACTCATATGTTTGACCCATTTCAAATCACTTCTGCCTCAAGTCCATTAACCTCTTTTTGCCTTTTGTTTCTTAAGCCTTAAATATTTTTCCCCAGATAATGCGCAATTCATTGTCTTACCCAAAAATAATAATAAAGTCCAATTTTAAGTGGGAGATATAATCAATCTAAAATTCAAACAGCCCACAGTTGGGAAGGTAGATACGATCCATTACATAAGAGTCTAACCTAAGATACTTATCTATAATAAGAAGATATATCTACCAAACCAAACTCCATAGCTCTCATCCAATTGTACACAAGCCACATGACGTAATACCTTCATTCTTTCAATAAGCCCCATTCATAGCGTTTCTGATAATAATGCAATATTTCTTCAATATAGACAATTCGAGTTAATAAAAATTGACACAAACAACCTGCCTAGCAGAAACTCTCAAAGTTGTTTACCATGATGAATCCTTTAATTAGGAGTGCTCGCTTGGCTCAAAGTTTAATAGGACGAGTTAGGTCTTAAAATTTGACCTAGGATACTTTTCCGTTTCCATATCCAATTAGTTGATTAACGAATAGCTTTGAAAAAATATATATATATATATATATATATATATATATATATATATTTATAATAATTAGTGATAAACTATGAATTTTTACAGTTCAATTAATATATTTTTTTTATAACTTTATGTTATTTTTATATTAATATGATTTGTTTTGAAATATATATGATAAAATATCTCTTAAATTTTATTTTTTACTTCTAAAATTTCATAACTTCAATATGTATAGTGTTCAAATCCTTATATGTTGTTTGAAGATCAAGTTGATTTATTTGACTTAGTCACTAGTCAAGTCATTATCCTGTTTAACCTTCAAAAATTAATCCAATCTAAAAATCGGTTAGATTTTAATTTGATCTAACTTGCCAACTCGTCCATGTACACCCTACTTTCAATACTAGTTTGGATTTTAAACATTCCTATTCTAGTAGAAACCTGCATCTTTTTTCATTTTTTTTTTCAAACTAACAAACTAGAAAAGATAAAGAGTGCTAAACATTCCAACAATAGAGTAAAAATAAGAGAACATAGAGTCTTAAGAGTGAGCATTAACAAAGGAAGTTGATTTATAACTTGTCATGTACGTATTTTTCTGAAGCCACAAAGTGTGAGCAACTCAAGCGCCTCCAAGATGTCAACTCATTTTTTCTGCCATTTCATGATTCAAACACTGCTACTATCAAGATGTATTCATTAGAAGGAGAATTAAGACAAATCTCATTTAGTGAGAAAGTGAAAAAGTGAGACAATAAAGTAAACACAAACTAAAAACAAAGAGGATAAGGAAAGAAAAAGGGAGGGGCTGCCAAACCCAACATGGAGGGGATGAATCGCTCCATGAGGTGGCGCCTCTCGGGCAAAAGGAAAGGGACCTCCTGCTAGTTGTTGAAAGGCTGCGTTGCTAGGATTTCAAAGGGAAGAGGAAGAGGTTTACCTTTAAGCCCTCATTCGGCCTTCCATGTGTCCTTCTTTAGCCGACATTTATATTGTTGAGGCGTTATTTTTTCACATAGCCTAAACTTTTCCTAGTGCCTAAACTCAGAGAATGGAAAGAGGAGTTTTTGTGTTCTCAAAACATAAGACATCTGACCCAAAAAAAAAAAATGAGACCCACTTCGACCAAAAGAGAAAAAACAAAAAGAGACCAACTATAATATTTTGAAACTATTCTTTTAAGTATCCTTAATGCACTGATTACAAAAACTCTAATTTTAGTGAACAAATGTAAATTATAATGATGGATTAGGATTAATGATAATTATATATTAAACGAGTACAATGAATAGAAATTATTGATTCCTCTAGCATATATTGACACTATGTTTGGTTGGAGGGTAAAAAAAAATACCTAAGTGCACTAGAAGTAAGAAAATTGGTTGTTCTGATTCATTTATTAATTAATACATAAGATTTATGTGACATTATTATCTCCCATTTTTTCAACATTTTTTATTGCAATAAATGATGTGTCAATTAAAAATAAAGCAAAACAAATATTTTGGCTTAGAGCACCTAAGAATTTCTTAGGTAAAAATGAGGATAAATTTTTCATAATTTAGCTTCATGTGTAAGTTACCTTTATTTTTACTTCCTAACTAAATATTTTTTATTTTTTTGCATTATTAATTAGTTGGATGATATCTTATATTTAACAATAATAATATTAAGAAGTGTAAGAAACACATTTAATAATAATAATCATAATAATAATTCATCAGTGCTTTTAAAAATAATAATAATAATAGCTCGTCAGTAATCAATTAAACAGCATATTCGTTTATAAATAAATGAATTATAAAACACTCTAATTCTAATATCTGTAAGTCGAAATTGAACTCATAGCCATAAAAAAGATCTACTCCGTGGTATGCACGAAATCAAGAAGTCAAGATCTAACTCAGCCAGCTAACGTTGAATGGGCCACTGTCATATAATTCCTCTCATGCGATTTGTTCTCGTTGTTGATTGATATTTTTATTGAAAAAAATATATATCTTCCCCACGCGCAATTCTGATGTCAACCTAAAGTGAACTTCAACATAACCTCTTGTGCTAAGGCATGGAAAAATACGTAAGAGAATAACATAACCTTAGGAAAGAAAAACGTTTCTTTTTTTTTTTTTAAAAAAAAAACTGCAGATACCAGAAGGTGTGGGTGGAGGAAAAGGAATTTGGAATATGCGGACATAGTATTCCTCTGCCCATGACTAATGAGGTAGGGGCGTAGGGCACGCAACAAAACTCTTCATAGCAAGAGAAAATTAAAATGAACAAAGGTACTTTGAGTCAAATATTTTTGTTAATGTGATAATGTATAATTGGATGTTTGAGTAGATTTTATTTTAAACTGACTGTATTGTGCCTATATAAGTCCTTTAAAATATGTTTAAATATATTTTTATTTCTTATAAATATAGGTTTTTTTGAAAAACATAATATTAAAAAATAGAGATAAAAATATCAAAAAGAAAAATTGAGACGAAAAACTAAAAACAAACTTGGAATAAAATAAAATCAAAATTATTTATATTTATGGGTACTAGAAATATATTTAAATTTATAAGATATTTTATACTATTAATTAATTATACATTGTTATATATGTGACTTTTAAAAAGTTTTTTTAAGAGTTAAATATTCTTTTATGATAAAAGATGGTTAAATAATTATATAAAAAATTTACATTTGCAATTTATCACAATTAAATTTTTGTTGCAGTGAAAAATTTGAATCATTATTTTAAAAATTTGAATTTTGACTTTTCAATAAAAAAATATAATTTATTTACCACACTATCTAATCTTATTAATTTCAAATTCAGCCTGATAGTTATTATTCCCAAACCCAATATTCCTCCTATTAAATTATGAAAACAAAATCTTACTATCTGGAGGGGAAAATGAGGTTTTCTTTTGTAATAAGGGAAAAAATAGTTTGATTGTACACACTATTATTATTTTAAAAGTTATCTATGTAAAATTTTATATTGCTTATATATCAAAATTAAATTTGGAAAATAAACATAAGATGTTTAGTTTTTCATTTTTGTAGGATTAAACTAGTAATTTAGTCTCTAAAAAATATATGCGATATCAATTTATTCCTAAAAAATGTTTTACATCAATTTAGCCATTGAAATATATACATGACATAAATATAATTCCTGAAAGATTTTTGACATCAACTTAGTTTCTAAAAGATACATTATAACATTAATTTAGATTTTGAAAGATATATAACATCAATAAGTTTACAAATTTATAGGAGAAAATAAGTGTCATATACGTGTTTTTTGGATCACAGTAATGTCACAAGTATCTTTTATGAATTAAACTGATATGATAAATCTTGTAGTGATTAAGTCGATATTATATGTATTTTTCGAGTAATAAACTAATGTCAAAAGTATTTCAAGAACTATACTTATATTACAAGTATTTATGAGCTAAAGGTGTTCATAACTAGCTCAACTTGCCAACTTGACACAATCCAAACTTATTAGATTCAGTTCTGGCTTTTGAAATTTGACTTAGTTCTTTTTAGACTAATTCATGTCATACTTCGGTAATCAAATTTAGAGTTAAATAATTCTACATATATATTTTTGAATAATAATTAGTAAAATATTATAAGATTTTATAGTTTAATTAATATATTTTACCTAATTTAGTGTTATTTTTATATTAATATAATTTATTTTAAAATATATATCACAAATATCTCTTTAATTTTATTTTTTACTTGTAAAATGTTACTATTTTATTTTATATAATGTCTAAATCCTTATATATTATATGAAGTTATGTTAACCTTTAATCTGGTCACTTATCGAACCATTATTGAATTAGATTCAATTCCAATTTCCAAATATTGACCCTATCTAAAAACTGGATCAAATTCAGATTTTGTCCAATTCTTCCTTCATTTCCTACTACTTGGAGGGATGAAATTGCTAGTTTAGTGTAACAAAAAATAAAAATAAAAAAAGGGGGGAGGGGAGTAACAGGAGCATAGCGTACAACACTGATTCATTGATTCATATGATAATGGCATTAAGATTTGAGGTTGAGCATAGACAAATGAAAATTGGCCTCTGACTGTGGTTGTAACTCTTGTTTGGATTTTAACTCTGCGTGCCGTGCCGTTTCCTTAGCCAGCCAAGCCGTGCAACTCATCCCATCTTCGCACCCAATTACTCCCTTTTCATCCTTACCCTCTTCCTCTTCCTCTCTCTCTCCTCTCTCTCTCTCTGCCTCCCTGTGTGTGTCTACGTACACGGGTACACCCGATTCCCTTCCTTCTTCGCTGTCAGGTAAACTACCTCTCTCCTTATTCCTTACATTTTTTTTTTTCCATTTCTAATTGGAATCTATTCTTGGTTGCGACGTCATGCTTGATTTCCTCTAAATTTTCATTTTATTTGTACTTGATCGAATACCCATTTCTTTCTTCATCTTCAATTTCTACTGGTTTTTTTTTTTTTTTTCCTTTTACCACTTTAAAATCCTTCTACTTGTCCTTTTTTTTTTATGTTATATAAAGGAGAAATTATAGTGCTGAAAATATGTTAGGGTTGGAATCGTAATTTGAATTCCAAGAGCTTTGTTTGTTCTACTGCTTTTGCATGGAAGTGGTTGTTGAAATCCGCACGATGTTATAGGTTTTCAGACTTTTTATTTTCTTTGCATTTGACTTTGTTCGTTGGCTTTATCCTTCGGTGCTCTGCAGTTAAATGCATTTTTCAGGGAATTTCAGTTCATGGGGTTTTGGATCATGAACCAAAAACCAAGCAACTGGTGTTGTTCTTGGTTCAATTTTGTTCCTTTATTGTATTTGTTGCTTCTTTGTCATTCAACTTTGTAGTTGACCCCATGTGCTGGCCTGTTGTGAAAGCAATGCGTTTTCCTTTGCTTTGTGAATTCAAATGATGATCTTATTTGCTTTTTTCTTATTTCTTCGTCTATTGCTTTTCCAATGGAATTCATTTGTCCTTTTGCAGATCAATCATCAGTATTCTGTTTGTGTTTGCTTCGGAGCATCAGGTATATTACATAATGAGGTTGAATTTATTTATGTCGTCACAAAGAAACATTTTTGCTTTATTTTGTGCTTGATAAGAAAAGAAGTGTGGTATGAGTATGACCCGTTTATAGTTTTAGTGACTTAGGTGTCTCTGACCTTGGTATTCCCTTTTGCTTCTGATTTATCAGTTGTTCTATTTTTGTTCTGCCCTTTCACTGGTGATCGGCATTTGGTGTTGGAAGTTTAAATGTTTAACGTGCTATGGTAACTATTCCTTGACCCTTTAGTATGCATCTTGACGTATTTTGGAATCATGAAATTTGAGCCATGCAAAGCTGAAGCTAATGCAGCTTAGAGAGGTTATGGCTTTGTTTGGAACTGTTTTTATTTTTTAAGTTTTTTAAAATTGTTCTAAAACTTAAGTTTAAATTCCATTTTAAAAAACAAGAGAACATAAAAATCTGTTTGGCAGATCAACTCTGAAAAAAGTTTTATAATAACAAAAAACAAATATCTATTTGAATAATTGTTTTTAAAAATAACTTTAAAATGTAATAAAACAAAAAAATCTGTTTGTGCCACAGTTTTATAATAATGAAAAACAAAACACCCGTTGAATGTCCCACCGGGAATTGAAGATGCATTGAAAACAATAACTCAAGTTATTTTTAATTATGCTACCGTGTTTTCTTTGCATTTCAGAACAAGAAAACGGAAAACACCTCAAAGTTGTTCTCTATTTTTTGTTTTTAAAACATAGAATCAGTTTTTCTTATTTTAAAACTAATCTTAAAAAACTAGCAATCCAAGCTGCCTTTCTTGTTCTTTTACTTTTAAAAATTGAAAACTGTTCTGGAAAACACTTTCCAAACAGCACCTATATGTCTGGGCATGGAATGCAACTGGTCTAGTGGTCTGTGGTTATAACCTATCCAAGGTCTCTGATATGTCAAGCTGCCTCCCCTCTCCCTGAGCCGAAGCTGTTTTTCAGCATGATTTGGAAATTAAATCCTGCTGAGTGCTGACTAATCAACCACTGTAGCATCTATTGTTCCCCAAAATTTCAAATATTATATTCAAAATGGAGTTGAAAGTTAAATTTTGAGCATGCATTGAGTGGAAGATGGGTTTATTTATGTAAAGGCATTAGGCAATCTATCTTTCTTGTGTCCTTCATATTAGGAGAATCAAAATAAAGGTGATGCATAGTTGCACCCTCATTGACTTCTCATTTCCCTTGCAATCTTGAGTGAACCCGATTTTGTCCTTCAATTGTCTAGAATGAACCGGCATTCCAAATATAGATGTTTCAGTGTGAGCTGGTGGTTGATGTGAATAGTTGTACTTGTATGAGGAACAATCAAGCAATAAATTTAGGTTGTTGGCTTGATTTTTCTGAGAGAGTGAGATAGGAAGAAACAATATTTCTGTAACTAATATGCAGTCTCAATTATACAATGGGGCAGACAATGTACATAAAATGCAAGCTGATAATTGAAGATTATTTATAGAACATAGGGCAATTGCTGGGTGTAATGGGGTGAAAACTTGAGATATTTTAGAAGGCTATTTTGGCTTTATCTTGAGCAATCAGCTTGTCCTTGGCTGACTATCATGGAAGAAACTATTTTAGGTAGGGACCACTGGTTCAATATCATCTGTGCCTGTTGTCTCTGCGTGGGGCTTACTAATTATTTATTATTCATGATGAATAATTTAACATCCAATTCCATCATTCTATTCCATAGCAACGTTGTTACTGAAAAGTCATTTATGAAGGGAATGGATATTATCATAAATTATATTCAGTGCATTGGTTTGGTTGCTATTCTTGCTGATGCTTAATTCATTGAATTGAAATTTCGTTCTCTTTTGTTTTTGGTATCTATATGAAGAAATTCTACCATGCTTTGTAGACGACAAATTTTCATTCAAACTTTTATGTGTGACATTCTAATCAGGCCTTTCAAATACATATTGCCTTTAACATATTGGATTTGAATTCCTCAAGTATCAGAATATCGGTATACATTACTGGATATATTGTGATTGCAGGTGCAGCTTCCATTATAGCAGGAAATCAGTGGTGGAGAGTTATCAGACACAGATGAAGTAGTGGTTATTGATTTACAATGGCTGGACTTATTGAAGGACTTCCTGATGCTATTGCAATTAGATGCCTTGCACGGGTTCCCTCTACCTCCACCCGAAGTTAGGGCTTGTCTGTCGTTCTTGGCAAGCAGCCATTCGTAGCCCTGAACTATTTAAAGCTCGGCAGGAGGTTGGTTCATCTGAGGAATTGTTATGTGTCTGTGCGTTTGACCCAGAGAACATATGGCAGCTCTATGATCCTCTACGAGATCTGTGGATCACACTTCCGGTTCTTCCCTCAAAGATCAGGCACCTTTCCCACTTTGGTGCTGTCTCCACTGCTGGAAAGTTGTTTGTGATTGGTGGTGGAAGCGATGCTGTTGATCCGTTGACTGGTGACCAAGATGGTTGTTTTGCAACAGATGAAGTCTGGTCATATGACCCTGTAGACCGGCAGTGGGCCCCTCAGGCATCAATGCTTGTTCCTCGGTCTATGTTTGCATGTTGTGTTTTGAATGGGAAAATTGTTGTGGCTGGGGGCTTCACTAGCTGCCGAAAGTCAATATCTCAAGCAGAAATGTATGACCCTGAGAAGGATGTTTGGATTCCAATGCCTGATCTTCATCGAACTCATAATTCAGCATGTACAGGAGTAGTGATCGGCGGAAAGGTGCATGTGCTGCACAAGGATATGTCAACAGTTCAAGTTTTAGACAATGCAGGACCTGGATGGATCGTTGAGGAATGCGGGTGGCTACAAGGTCCAATGGCAGTCGTCCAGGATGCACTTTATGTGATGAGCCATGGATTTATCTTCAGGCAGGACAAAGAAGGGAGAAAGGTTGTAGGTTCGGCATCGGAGTTTGAAAGAGAATTGGGTGTGCTATGATAGGGCTTGGTGATGATCTATACATGATCGGAGGTGTCATTGGCCCTGACAGATGGAACTGGGACATTAAGCCGTTATCGGATGTCGATGTTCTCACAATTGGGAGTGAGAGACCAACTTGGCGCCCGGCAGCTCCAATGACACGGTGTCGTGGTACTATTCTTGGTTCTACACTGCTGAGAATTTAGACCTTCACTACTTTCTAGGCTCTCGTGTAATTGTTCTCTTGGGGGATTTGGATACCTTCAGCTAGACAAAGAATCAGTTGTTTCAATGGCTTCCTTGTTTTCTATGTAAGCCATAATATTTGTCCTTGTCTTTATGTTGATTATTACATGCGGTAATGAGGTGATTCCCTGTGTTTGTTCTGTTCAAAGCAAAACAGTAAGGTACACCAGTTAACAGGCAACAAGAAGTCGGTGCTCCTCTTCCTTTGCTATTTATCACTTTTTCAAGGAATGAAGGACCAATTCATACTTAGGCAGCCTAATCAACCTCTACGTTCCAAAAACCTCATAGGCAATTCAACAGACAAATTTGACAATTAAACTTGCAATGAAATGAATTTTACTTTTACATTCTTTAATCTATTATCTGTTATCAGTGCCTGTGGTTTCAGATTGTGCATTAAAAATACAAGATTAAGGTAAATTTGAGCCATATAGCCACAAATGCTCAGACCTTTCATACCTTTTTAACACGCATTGTTGTTTTGTTCACAAGTAAATGATCCAGTAGTATTAACTCATCACTTTATCACTGTATCAACTCCTTTTGCCACCTAAAAACTTGTATATATAACTAGGATATTTTTTGAGACAATAATAGAGATGAATTTTTGTCATAAATTGCATTGAAAATTAAAAATGGTGGTAAAAATTTCATCTAAAATTGAAATGACTATAAGTCTATAAAGATGTGAGTAACAGTCAAACTTTGAATTGAAATTTGCAACAAATTGCAGATATAAAAAAAGAGGTTTTTGTTTCAATATCCTTTGTATAATCAACAATTGCGATTTGATAAATTTTAAAAAACTTGAATTAGTGAATATACTTATTCTTAACAAATAACTAAAAAATACAGATACCTTTAAATATTTTAGGGGTACGGGAAACAAAAGAAAAAATAATACATTACAATGGAATAGTGATAGCATGAGATTCAGATTATATGAAAAAAAAATTCCACGTCATTTTTACCCTAGGTTTTTTTTTTTTTACATTTTTGGTCCGGACATTTGTTCCTTAGATGGTTGACCAGTGACAGGTGTGAACTGGGCTCAATTGGACTCAAGCAAGTCCCGGAAAGCCCAAAACATGGAACAGTGGCATTGAAGCGCGAAAACCCTAAGACGTAGGGTTTGGTAGCAACCGCAAAATTCTATGCTTCTCGTTTGGAATCTAATTGGAATCTAATACAATCAAATTTTGAAAGGAACAATGGAAGAAGCAGAAGCTGAATCCAACAGAGACGTCGAAGTAGCTCCGGCACTCATAGCCGTTCACCCCGACCAAACCTCCGTCGCCGTCGCAGTTGGATCGGACCTCCGCGTCTTCGACCTTCTGTTAAGTTCCCCCCAGCTACCACCTTCACAACTAACTAACGTTTTCTTGGCGATGGTTTTAACTATTTCGCATACATGCATACACACAGTGCTGGTTCCGCAGCTGCTTTAGTTGATGACCACCGTGCACCCTCTCACAAGGACTCAATCAGAGCCATTCGTTTCGGAGCAAAGGGAAAGCTCATCGCATCCGCCGGTGATGATAAGACCGTCAAGGTCTGGTCGCCGCAATCTTGGCGCTGTATCTGTACCGTGTAAGTAGTTCTCCAGCACGAGCTCACTCACGTGCATTCGTTTTTTCTCCAGTTTTCATTTCATTTTATTTTGTTTTGGGTTTTGATGGAAATAGGTCATCGGAAAAGAGGGTGAGTGCAGTCGCCATAAGCAACGACGGGTCGTACGTGTGTTTCGCTGACAAGTTTGGGGTTGTGTGGGTTGTGGATCTCGCTGGGCTTGATGATGGAAACGGGCCATTTGGTGATAAGAAAGCGACGCCGCTTCTTTCTCACTATTGCAGTATCATCACTAGCTTGGTTGGATTGGATGACATGTTTATTTTTTGGCATATTCAATCATTTCTTTTAATTAATTTGTTATTGCACGCTTCTTGCTTACTTTGAGTATGTGTCTGTGTTGTGCAGGAATTTTCCCCGGATGGACGGTTTATTCTAAGTGCCGATCGGGATTTTAAAATTCGGGTTAGCTGATGATATTTCTATTTTTCTAACTTTACACATTGAATGAGCATTATGTATGTTGTTGGTATGGTTTTTTTTTTTTAATATATATATTATTTGAATGGCACAGGTTACTAATTTTCCCAACAAGCCCTTAAATGGAGCTCACGAGATACAAAGTTTCTGCCTTGGTCATACGGAGTGAGTGTTGCTTCTATTAGTCTCATGCTTCTTGTTGTATTTGGTTTCTTGATGAATTATAATACTGACTTTCCATGATTATGGAGGCTTATTGTTGCTTTATTCCTTTTTGGGTATGAGCCATTTCAAATGATTAGGAGTGTATTGTGAAGTTTTTTTAGAGCTCCAGATACTATCGGCAGGATTCTTTCCCTTATTATTATTATTAATTTTTTTTTCCCCTTCCTAACAAATGAGTGAAACTGACATGTCGTCTGCTAAGTAAACGTTGTTATCCAGATCCGGATAGTACCCCATATAGAGAAAAATTTGTTTTCCAGCTTCCAGATTTTGACATTTTTTTTAATCTATTTGCAGGTTTGTGTCCTGCCTTGCCTTTGTTCACGCTCAGGAATGCCCTCAAGGCCTTCTTCTCTCTGGCAGTGGTGATTCAACAGTCAGTAACTAATTCAACCTAGGGATACATGCATCATTTATATATATACACACACACACACACACACAATTTTCTGTTAAATAAAAGTAACAAGAATTGATTTCTTCAGGTCCGATTGTGGAATATCTCATCTGGAGCACTCTTAGATACTTGTGAGGTTGCAGTTAAGGTAGGACTATTCTATATATCTCAGAGGCTCAGTAGAGTTGTATAGTTATTTCATTTGCTTCAATATAAATGCATTTTGAACATTATTGCTGGACTACTCAGTACTTTAACATAAATAAAATAAATGCTGCTACAGTTCTTATGTCCTCTTGCTATTACACTTTTTACTTTAACTTTCTTGTTCTTTATCTTTTGTTTCTGAAGGCAGAACTTTTAGATTCTAATGGTCAAGCAGAGGAGCATGGTCATGCTATTACTGATTTGTGCACCACCCAGGATGGTTTGCTTGTTGCCGTGGCCATTCAGAGGCAAGTTTCTAACAATTCAATTCTGTCAAATTTCGACTCAGCAGAATTTAGTGTTTGTTTTCTGATTAGTTCTATTTGATACAAGTGTAGCTTGCAAGGAATAGTATTGTTGAGCTGCGATATTTCTGCTCAAACACTTTCTGTTGCCAAGGTAAGGGCTGTGATAACACATGCTTTGAAAAACCATTGACTTGCATCATTATTGTCATATCTAGTTAGGTTCTCTTTCATTTCACGGAATCTATTTTTCACATCTGAAGTTAGATTTCTAGTTTCTACTTATGCATTATTTTTGTAAGTGCAAAGCTAACCGGAAAGTCATAGTAAGGAACATATTTGTTTTTAGAGGCAGGAATTTAAACTGATGGGAAACAATGCAGGTGGTTTCTATTGCTGGAGAGGCCTTTGTACCTACCTGCCTGGCGTACAGCCCCTCTACAAGGGAATTGTGGATGGTAACAGGTGTGTCTAGTCTACCCGGTAGTAGTTACCCCTCTCTGGCTTGCGTCCGAGTAATTTCTGATATCGACATTGAGCAAGAGCCAGTTGTTCTGGGAGATGACAAGATACCTGGGGAGAAAAGCTCCTAGAAACGTTGCAGGGAACTGCATCTGTTGATGAGAGTGCTTTTTTGGCAGCCGCCGAAGCTGTCAAAACAGCAATGTGCAACCTATTGATAAAAAAACAATACCCTGCAGATAATAGAGAATCTAGGAAGAAAACCAGAAATGATAGAAAACTAAAAATGTAACAATATTTCCTTCTTTTTTTTTTTTCAATTTTGTTTTGATTAATATATGTATGGAGACATCATTGTTGGTTTCCTTTACTTGATGTGATTTCCGATCAGCAAGTCTGAAAATTTCAAACCAGACTGCCATCAATTTTGTGGCTGGCCTTTTTCTAATTGCCTGAAACATCTTATAACTATATAATTCATGGTGTGTGGTATAGTGAAATTATGTTAACTATGTAATGACACCTGCCCCCTGTCAAAATAATATGACAACTTTAGGGGTTTTGCTAGGTAGTAACCACTGTTCTTAGACATTGGTTAAAGATATTCAAAATGGTAAATTTATAAAGTTTGTAGTGGGTTATGCGTGTTGAAAAAAAACAAAAAACAGCCTTCCAAAATAAACATTTCCTCTTTTGCTATCTTAATGCACTGGCTAGATAAATCCTATCTTTAATGAGGCAAGTTTCTCGCGTTGAATATGAATTTGCTCAATCACACATGGTTGAAGCCTTTTGTGAAAATTATTAGCAAGCTTAGGTCTTGCGACCTAATTGCCCCTAATACAAACCATGGAGCCAACGTAAAACAAATTATGAAACTCTCTGCAGTATCCGAAGTTAAAAAAACTTGAATCAAGCTTTAAAGATATTTATATTGATGTCCTTCTTTTTGTCTTCCGCTCTGCTCAATGACTGTTTTAAGTTTTTTTTTTTACTTGTTTTTTTGGGTCAATTATTTTTTTCAAGTTTGCAAATAGTCAAAGGGCGAAGGATGTGGCGCACCTCCTAAAATATGGTAAATCACATCAAGTTATTTAATGGTAAAGATTTCAGTAATTATTCAAAAACCAATGTAATGTCAATGCATTATAGAAGGTTCACTTTTTTTTTTCACAAATCTAACTGGTTTAGGATATTTTGAAAAATATTTATAATTTTTTATGCATTAATTTATAATTTTTTATACATTGATTTTAGAATTATGGTATATTATATAGAACTGACTTATTAATATATCATCAAATCTCATAATGAGATAACTATTGTGTTACTTTATACTTTTTAAAGAGTATAATAGAATCCACCTAGTCGAAGACTTGGTAAAATATAAGACAACAGTGACGCATTTTGGACACTCGTCAACGTATCAATCACAACATCTATACACATGTCAACACTGAGGGAAATTAGAAATAGAAATTGTGATGTAATGTGACTTTACTTGCGCATTAAATTAGTCATTTACGAAAATGATGTCGTTTCAATACAACCAATGACCGCTGGCGCCAGTGCAACCCAAGCAATTCCGGTCATCTCACACCGGAAGAGATGGTAACGTAACGAAAATAATATATAGTTGTTGATATATGCAAATGGAGTCATACTTGCCTACCCCACCTTGTATTCCTACGTGGGCAATGTTATTTGGGTAATAATACTCATATACCTCACATAAGAAATTGTACGTGATCAATACTGATGAACAAAAGAAAAGCTTGGAAGAGATATAGATAATGTTGATGGGAATTATGAAAATTATGAAATAAACTATTTATATGTAGTTGACATTATTAATTCTTAATGCTACCCTATATAATCATTATATTGACCCCTTCTTTATTATGAAATTATGGAAGTTAGTGTTGTGCAGATAAATAGAGGAGAGAGGGGTATTTATCTCCTTTTTTTCCCCGTAAATCTGTAGCATGTTTGGTAACTCAGACAGTGGTTAGCAATCACAACATTTTGCCCCTTTTGCAAACTTGTTTGGTCTTATGTTTGATAATTATCAAACAGCATTATAACTCTAGAATTAATTTCACGAGAAATAATATTGAGTTGTTTTTTTTGTTAATTCACTAAAGTTTATTTATCAAAATCATTTTTCAAATGAGTAAAAAATTGACTATAAAAAAAATTAAGCAATGAAATTTCTTTTGTGTGCATAGAACTATACCCCAATAATTTTCATTACACACTAATATTGGCAATAATAGAAGTGTACAAAGGATAGATTGAGCTGGGTGGACCAAATTGAACATAGTTCAATTTCTTTATTGACCCATTTTTTTTTATCCCAAACCAAATTTGATAATAATCCAATTAGTGGAGGGCAGATCCTTTTTGTGTTATGTATTCCCCCCTTCCCCCTCCCTTAAATTTTTACTTTTTTATAATTTTTAAAAATTTTTAATTCTCCACCCCCCACCCCACCCCCCAAAAAATATCTTTGGATGATTCTTATTAATTTTTTTTATTTAACTGTATGTTAAAATATTATAATAGAAATAGGTGTGTATTTTTTTAGTTTTGAATGTCAAACATTTATTTCTTTTGATATTTTTATTTAAATTATTATATAAGAGTAAAAATAATAAGATATATATTTTTTAGAAATGATATGTGTACAATATCTTTGCACAACATACTTATAACATAGACAAAAATAAAAAAATTGAAATAGACCCACTACCTTGTTTTTTTTTTTTCCCTATGTTGTAAGTATATTGTATAAAAATATTATACACATATCATTGTTTATATTTTTTTATGTAAAATTAATTGTTAAGTATTTACCCCTTCTAGCAAAATGGTCTACCTCTGCCCCTAGACAATGTTCAATTGAGTTTATCTAATTTTCAGATAACATATAAAAATTTGGATACTATATGTAGTTAAGTTATTAAATTTAAAAGTAAGGAACAAATTTTAAGAGATATTTTATGATATTATTTTAAAACAAATCATATTCATATAAAAATAATATCAATTTATATACAATACATTAATTAAATTATAAAATCTCATAATTTATTATTAACTAATAAAAGTTTATTTGACTCCGAGCTGATCAATCAACCAAATATATGATGCAAACCTAGCCTAAAAAATTGTATCGGATTAAATTTCAGAATTTGATCTTTAACACAATAAAGTTCACAACAGGATGGCATATTAATTGGGTCCCAATCATTAACCACCCTTGGGCCTTAAAGAGCAACTACTCCATGAACACGATTCTAATAATTGTTTTGTTGGGTTGTGAAAAGATATTCCGATTCAGATTTAATGGCTTTCTTGATGGAGAGAGACTTTGTTGATTGACTGTCTGGTTATTTTATATATGGTGATGTGGGTCTCTCTCTCTCTCTCTCTCTCTCTCTCTCTTTTTTTTTTTTTTTGTTTTTATTTTTGACGAGGATGTGGCTCTCTACTCTCCACGCCAGAAGTGAAATGGAAAGAAAGAAGTCAAATGCACGTAAGGTGAAACTACAGATCTAAGCTTCACGATCTAAGCCTCACGGTGCACAGGCCCAATATGAATGACTCTAATTGGCGGCCAAGGCTGTAAAACATAAGATGAAATATAGTGTACCATAACTGGGATTTTAGTCAAGAAAAATGTTATTTATATGCATAGAATGCGCATATCATGTCGACTCATAGCTCATCTATTATTGGATGAAATGTGACTCTATTCAAATATAATCTACATCTATTCAATGGTGAATAAGTGTAAGTTGACGTGTTACACTCTATAATATAAATAATACAACTCTTTACTCACACTTTTAAACATTTAGTCACACTTTATAAATGTGGGTAACAAAATGTGGCTAACGAATGATGTGTAGCACACCATGCTTCACTTGGTGTGCCATATAAAGAACCCTAATTGGGATGGGAGGAGAGAACAAAGTGACATGACATGACATACATATAGGACACAAATCTATATAGTCTATGAGCAATGCTTGATAAGCAATTATACAGTGCGTATACTTACCAAAAAAAATACAGCGCGTATTACTTCACATCACGTCAAGGTATAGAGCTTCTTATACATTCTAACATTAACATATGAATCTACTCAAAACATGATGTGATATAAAAAAGAAAATTGGATTAATTTCATCATGTTAACCAAAAAAAGGTACTTAACTTCATCTAATTATTTACCTTAAGAATGGGGAAAAAGTAAGATAAAAAATCATGTGCATTGAAATCTAAAGGTGTAAACAGATTATTACAACTGGATTTTGGAAGAAAAAAAAATCTAAATTGATCAATGTTTGATTGGTTTCGGATTCATAATTTTTTTTCTTTGCATAATTTGAACCAAATTGATACGATCAAATTTGGGTTGTTCAGATTGAGTCATTGGAATTAGCTATTTTATTTTTCCTTATAATTTCTGTCCAAAAAATTCAATAAAAAATACCTTAAAAGAGATACATCCTTAGACAATTCCACTTCTAATATCATAACATAACACTATAACTTAAACAATTTCAATATCAAAACAATTTTAATACCAACTCATGAGATATCAAAATACATAATAATGGGGAGTGGAATTGTGGAAACACGAACATAAGAGAGGTTTCTAACTTGTGTTAGCCGTTAGTTTAAGTTGACAATTAGTATAATAGAAATAAGAAAAAATAATAATAGAGGGGTCATGTGATTCTTTCGGGTTCAATTTTGGAAACAAAAATTTGATATTTGAACCAATATGCAACTGATTCTAATTGGGTCCGAATCAATTAACTTGATTACTTCAACCAAACTTGATCAATCGTATTGGTTTGGTTCCTTTGAATTCATTGGGTTTATCAGATTGGTTTGATTTGCTGACACACCTGTTGAAATCTCATTCATTTGTTGTACATAAACCATGTGTGATTGCTCATTTATTTATATAGATAAAGTTTACCTTGCAATTAATGTAACCATTACAATCGTACAAGCTATTGGAATTTGTCCGAAGACAAGCTTCACTCTGCAGTTTAATTTTATCAGTGCAAGCAGTCTGGTTGAATAATCTTAAGAATCAATTCTTCCGAACGCAAATATTTGTTCCTTCTCACAAACCTTACATTAGGAAGCCACAAAACCTGCCTTGGGAAGCCACAAAGGGCTTAACCCAACAGGCTGTAAATAAATTTTGGAAATGGCTATTATGTATTATCACACACCTATATCTATTGTTACATTTTTTTAGTGGCTTTGTAGTGAGTATTCCTAAAATATGCCTGTTCTATAATTATTTTAATTTTTTATTTATTGTCACACCCCTTTAATTCCATGTCATATTGTCTCCCTTGTTACTCAAATTCTTTATATTATCAGCAAACTTTACAGGAATAGTTATATGACCCAAACTCTTTATGTCAATTTTTAAATATACCAAAAAGTTATATTCTATGACTATGTTTATAAGAGTAATTTTAAAAGTATTCAAATTCACGTACTCACTTTATTATTCAGGAAAATTATTTATCACCTTAATTCACCATTAATTATAGGTTTTATATTTGAGAATGTAATTGGTTGCTTTGTTTTTCTCTTGCTTACCTCAACGAAAAAATTGTAGGTTTTGTATATCAATATTTTATGATAATATTAACATTATACGAAAAGTTATCTAATATAGAGATTAGCAAATCAATTCTTGGCAAACAGAGCTAGCTAACGCTTGTGTGTTGAATTTCTTTAATTTTTGAAAAAACGGCATTGTAATAGTGTCACAATATTTTCAAGATTGAAGGGGTGTGGCCGTGTGATAATAGGAAGAAAAAATAATTATAGATGAAGGACATTATATTTTAGGAATGTTCAATAAAAAATCACTGTGACAATAGACATAGAGGGTGTGGCAAAAGCCACTCCCATAAATTTTATGTAAATAGTTAAAATCCTACATAGTTACGGCCATAGTTAAACATTTTTTATATATTAGTTATTTTTAAAAAATAACGTGATGGTGATGCAGTTGACACTTGCTAATAATTTTATCATTTTATATATATAATATATATATATATATATATATACACGAAATAAAACTCTATTAGAGGGTCACTTGGTTCCCCATTGCCACCTTGTTAGTTTCCCCTACGTAGAAAATGATATTTTGCATATTTCCTTCAAAATGAAATTGAAATGTCCCAACCCAAATTTATTTTATTTTCGGACTTTTCCCTTGTATAATTTTGGGTTGTGTGCCGTGTATGAGCAAGCATCACCTGTTAATGTTATCCAATAATTTGTAAAACAGGCTAAGCATAGCAAATTTTCAATATGCGACTTCCGCATACAAAAATGGTTTAAATATTATTAAAACTGCATATTACGTAAACGTAAATCGGTATCAACCCCAACTAAATATCACCCCACACGTGATAGTTAATATCTCACTTTATTTTTGTAGTCCCTTTTATTTTAATTTACTGCATCATATTGCAATAATAGAAAATAAAATAAATCTAAAAATAAGAAAAATTAGTTAGAGAACTAAGATTAAAAAATTAATAGGGCTAAATTGAAAAAATACAATTAAGTTAGGGAACCAAAATGACTAGAAAATTAGTTAAAGAACCAAAATGAAAAACAAAAATAAGTTAGAAGACAATATATATATATATATATATATATTATGATCAAGTGCTGCTAGCAAAGTTACACCATTTATAAATTTCAAT
Organism: Dalbergia oliveri; assembly: GCA_030441495.1. NCBI lineage: Eukaryota > Viridiplantae > Streptophyta > Magnoliopsida > Fabales > Fabaceae > Dalbergia > Dalbergia oliveri. Next base: position 14,937,471 of record JAMLFY010000008.1, read on the forward strand.
AAAATTATATTATCTTTTAAGTACATCTTAGACCCTACCATCTATAATGTCTACCAAAATTTATTCATCACTCTTTTGTTCACGTATAATGATTTTAAATTAATATTCTTTTTATCCTCATCATTAAATTAAGAGTAAATATCTAAATTGGTCCTAATTTTTTTATGAACAAATTAATCTTTAATAATTGTAAACACATAAATCGATCCTTCACAATTGTAAAAATAGGACATTATAGGTCTTTAATTGGCATGTCAAGGCTCCTTGAGTTGAAGATGAAAAAAAAGCTTAGCTGGAAGAAGGCGAAGCTTGTTGAGAAAATATAGCTTGGCCATGAGGAGGGGAGCTTGGGGAGAAGTGATGACCTGCCAGCTCCTCACGGTATCTTCTCCACTTATCAGCGAGCTACCTAGCCTAAGCTCCATTTCTTTGATGGCTTCACCTTCTTCCAGCCTCTTTTTTCATCTTTATATCTTAGGATTGACAATACAAGACTTATAGTATCTATTTCAACAATTGTGAGAACAATTTGGGTTTTCCAATTATTAGTGATCAATTTATCTATAAAAGAAATTGTAGAAAGTAATTTGAGTGTTTACTCTTAAATTAATATGTTAAGCTCTATAATTTTGTTCAGTATATAACCCATTTTACATGAATAGTCTATAAGATGGTCAAATTGGCACATCTCTTATAAACACAATCATGTGACTGGGGGTGATGTATATTTTGCTCCAAAACGCAGTTACCCTGCAATAATTTGAAGTGAAAAATAGTTGATTTGACAAAATCTTATCCGCGCAAGTAACTGGATTGTTACATCATTTCGTTGTTTGCCACATGAACTTTAAAAATTCAAATTAATGAATGGCTTGCAATTGATTATAAACAGTACATATTGACAAAAGAAGAGACATATATGGAAAAAATAAAATAAAATCATGAAAAAACAGTAAGGTTTTTTTTCTTTGGAAAAATAGAAACAGAGAATAAATTCAAGAAACATAATAAGAAATTTTTTTGTCTTATTATAGCACACGAGATACATTCGGCCCAATAGGGAAAAATGTGGACCCCGAAATGATAAAGATGTCTTCCTTAGGGTTGGGCCTAGGGGTAGTATAAGTACATTACGTGGGACAGATAATGTTACATGGTGGGTCCCTTCCCACGAGGACAAGCAATGTGTAGTGTACGTCTCTCTCTACTGTAGCGAAGTTGCTGCCCCTCACCATCATATGGGCCTCACCATCCCCGAGTGTCTCCTAAGTTGTGTCATAATTCGTCAATCCTGTCAATTTGATCTGATTCAAAATTCAATAGGATAGATTTTGATCTTAAAATTTAACTAAATATATTTTGGGGTTAAATTAATCATATATTGATTTGTTAATTTCTTAAGTTAAATACTCTTTTAATATATATATATATTTATATAATAATTTATGAAAAATTATAAAATTTTAAAGTTTAATTAATATTTTTTACATAATATGATATATTTCTACATTAATATGATTTATTTTGAAACTATATCGTAAAATATCTCTAAAATTTTATTTATTATTTATAAAATTTTACAACTTTACTATGTATAATATCTAAATTTCTGTATATTATTTGAATATTACCTTTACCTTTACCCTTACATAATTGATTATTAGGTTTTTAAGCTTTAAAACATTGGCAATAAGATAATGACAAATTTTTAAAAATAAATAAAAGAAAATTGGAATTAGAAGCACATATATATGGACGAAACTCGACACGAATGAGTTAATGTCACTATTCTACCCAATCTTACAGCTATAGTTTGGACAAAAATATAGAGTACAAGAAAACAAAAAGTGTTGTATAATGTTGAAATATTTGGAACACTTAGCTTATTACATTGTTCATTATTTTCGTTTACAATCCATAATGTGGGTTATTTGAATAGAAAATATATGCGAACCAATTCTCATGTAGAATTGAAATGAGGCCAACATTTTATTAACTTGTTTTTTTTTAATGGTATATCGAAATTCAAATGTTTAGGTAACCTATAGGATATTAAATAAAGCAGGAAACATCTCAGTCGTGGTTGATTTTTTGATGCACACGGATGTATCAACGCAAAGTGAAATTTTATGAATCATGAGAGCTAGAGTTTACGGTGTAATTTTTGTTGCATGCATCGGTGCGATGATTAACTGGTAAAAATGAGTCAAAATTTTCTGTTGTAGTGAAGCACAAAATAATGTTGAGTTTACCAATAATTTCATTAAAATATAATTATGTGTCTCACTGGTGATACTAATTTAGGAAGGGAAAAAAAAACAATAACCACATTCTATTAAAACTAATTACCAAAACAGTTTAAGTTATATTGAGAGAGATTAGTCTCAAATTTTAAAAATTTCAAATTGCTCTTAATTAAAAAAGGACAAATTGGTTACATATATTGCTAATTAGGACCAATTGTCCCCTTTTAAAAAATGTGAAAGACTAATATGAGATTTTCAAAAGGTTAACTAATTTGTCCCTGATATAAACCTAGGACTGTTTAGATTTAGCCTTCTATTAATTGCACTGAGTGCCAGCAAACAAAAATTATTACAACTGCTCCATATTCTGGTTTTCTAATATCTAATTTTACAATTTGCCGCAACCTCAGACTTACAAGTTAAGAGACAGCGTTGCAAGATGACTGAGTCATGATTTGGGAACAAATTATTTGTCCAAGTCTTCAAGATGTAAAGAGAGAGAAAATATTGCGCGTATATCTTTTAAATAACTAGCTTAAGCCGCGTTGATGTATCATTCAATATTTCACCCTTATTTATTTACTAGTTTAAATGGAAAGGATAATTACTGCAAGCCTTTCTATTTATTCAAAATTTAAACTCACAAAAATACTCTTAAAATCAAGAAAATATAAAAAATAATAATCAATGTAAAAACACTTTTGATTTTAGTGAAATGAGGATATTCAAAAAAACAGGAACCAATCCCTTTGAGGTATAAAACTCAAATGAGGGTTCTATCTTTAACCACACTTTTCTATTGATTACATATTAAAATTAATCTGATATACAATTAGATTTAAAATTATCCATTTTAACCTTACTCGATGTGCATGTGAATTAGATTCTATGACCTGAAAAGATACAAATAATTTCATTTTCACTACTTTGTTAGTATCAACTGAAAATTTTCATGAGATATTTAAGGGATAATATCGTTTAGCAAAAGCTAGAGTCCAAGAAAATTATTTGTACATTTTAAAACTCTAAAATTCAATACTCGTTAGACCGAGATCGACGAGTGTAGGATACAGCTTGCCCCTTACAATTAACAAGGTGTCTCCACGGAAAAACAAGTTCTTAAAAACTCATGCTAGCTACAAGTTAAAACCTGTACGACATTATGACGGCGATGACAATGCTCCTGTACTGCATTGTAGGAATAGAAAGAAGAAAATAAGGCAGGTTGGTTGACCTAAGCTTTCAGTTAAAACGGCGTGCGGCGTTACGATTATAATTTTAATTTAACTTAATTTTAGACAATGATGAATTTTGCTTGAGAGACTTGTACGTAAAAATGCATGTTGTCATGTTCCTAACAACCGCATAGATCAATTAGTGGAGGCTATTCTAACTTAATCAAAGGTCTTCAAAAATCTGAGTATATAGTGGTGTTAAAACCTGAGAGTGAGAACATTAATGCCTAGTTATCCTACCTGATCCTAGTATAATTATCTCTAACAAAATGATACCTATGGTTTCAACAACAAAAAACAAAAGACATATTTACTTCTAAAAAAAGACGGTGAAACTTATCAATTGTGAGACTTGTAAGATAATATAATCAATAGTAAACTATAAACATAATAAAGTCACATGAGATTTTTACATGAGAGGATATCTATTTTTGATGTTAGCCTGCCATATCCAAGATATTAATCAAATTTCTATATGATATCTATATATTTTTTCATTAATTTATATTTTTTTTGGTAGTTTACATTATATTTATATAAAAATGCATATATAAGAGCAGCTTAAAAATAGCTATATAGGATTAAAAGCATAGATCTATGAATTAATTTTTGTTAATAAAAGCAGCGCTTGTTTCCCCCTTCCTTGTTTTAGGGGCATATTCTTTCTTCTTTTTCCGTAAAATTTCTTGGCCTTTTCAGGAGTAAAAAGGACAGAGAAATAGTAAAAAGAGAAATAAATAGTGCACATATTTATGGTGATGGATCTATGATTTTCTTTTTTTTTTTCTGTTTTAGGATACTGTACAATAGAGTGAAGACAAAATACATTCTATCAGTTTTTTTTGGTACATAAAACACATATCTGTCAGTGAAGAAATTAGGATAAAAACAAAAAACAAAACTTAATCTGTTTAATACACAGTTAAGAGAGAGAAAGAGATATCATTTAAAAGCAAATGGGGAAAGTGAGATTGAAAATGAAAGCAAAATTATAATAACGTTTGATTTTCATGCACACGACTCCTTTTGCAAGCTTCTCCTTCACTTATACAGCCATATAAATCCAAACACGCCTCTCTCTCTCTCAAGGTAAATATCCCCCCCCCCCCCTCTCTCTCTCTCTCTCTCTCTCTCTCTCCTGTTTTCTATCCTGAAAGCTGCACAATTTGCAGCATCAAAACTGGGAAAAAATGAAAAAAGAAAAACCGAAGTTGCACTAGCTAGGAAAAAGAAACAAAAACAAAAACCCAATAAACCAAGAAGTTTCAGTGTTTGTGGGAAGAGACGAGTTTTCTCGTGGGGGTATCAAAACCGTTTTTGATGGTACGTGATCTGTTCCTGAGCACATGTCAATGGCAGAGCTCCTCTTAGATCACATGTCTCTCGCGCTCTCTCTTGTTCAATAAGATTGACAACAGTCCAGGAGGCATTTCAGTTTTCCCCTGACAGTCTCAGATCATAGCTTCTCCATTAAGTCCTTTTGTGTGTGTGTGCTGTGTCACAAGAAAACAAGTACAAAAAACATTCCCAGCACACAAGGATTCTCTCATTCTCTCTGCTATAGAGAACAGCAAAAGGGCCTTGATGATCCTCCTGAATCTCAAGCTGAAAGGTCTTTCTTGAAAATAGCAACCTGCATCATCAACTATCATCACTCTTTAGCTATTTTGGGTGAGTTGATTCTTAATCAATCAACCATCATGTTCATATATATGTTTCTGCATAGTTGTGGTGCTTTCTTCGTTTTTGTGTAGTTTTGAATCTGATTATTATTATTATTATTGTTTTGGGGTTTGATCATAGCAGTGAGTGGGGGAGGCATCATAGACATAATTTTTCCTTATGCTGCTGAGGAACAGATCAAGGGCAGTGACCAAGCCAAGTTTGATGGCTGATCACAGCTCCCAGCAATCTCCAAATCAGAATTACGCTAGGACCATGATCCCTTCCCTTTTTGGGTCACCAAAGTTCAGAGATTTCACCAACAAGTACTGCTTCTCTCTCACAGGGACTACTGAGTCCCTGAGAAGCCCAACTTCAATCCTTGACACAGCAAGGGCAGTGTCCCCTTTTGGCTTTGGGAACCCATTCTCACATGACAACAACAACAACAACAACAACAACAATAGTACTCAGAAATTCTCATCAGAAAACACAAGCTCCTCATCATGGGACAAGCTAGATTATCCTTCCAAGGGCATTGGTCTTGCTCTTGTGGGTAATCTCAAAGATGAGGAGGCAATTCATGAGAAGAATTCTGATCAACAACCAAACAAGGGAAATGTCCTGTTTGGCACACAGCTTAGGGTGAAGATCCCTCCCCTGCCACCACCTTACTCATTTTCTCCGCAACAAAAAACATGTGCTTATGATGTTGTTGGAGGTGCCACAACCAACAAGGATTCTCAAAATCCAGGAATCTATGCAAAGGGTGATGATTCTCCAAGAGCTGTTGTCACAGGTGGTGTTCTGTCTTTGAGTGAGATGGAGCTTTCTGAGGACTACACACGTGTGATATCCCATGGACCTAACCCAAGAACCACTCACATATTCAATAATTGCATTGTCGAGAGCTATTTTTCTCTCCCAAAAGATCTCACTCTTGTTCTGGGAATTTCCTCAGCTTCTGTTACACTTGCAAGAAACACCTTGACCAAACAAAGGACATCTTTATTTACAGGTAAATAAATCTCATCAGTTTTCAATGCTAATAACATCCTTTTGCACTTTGCATTATGTTTTGCGTACTTTTAGGCCTTCTTGTGACTATTTAGAAAACTTCAAGGTAATCAAATTTATTAGCTAGCTTGCGTTGTTTTTGCAGAGGAGAGAAAGCTTTTTGCAGCCCCGAATGCCGCCAGAGAGAGATGGTGTTAGATGGTGTAGAAAATTTAGAGTTTTGATAGTAATGGAGACATTCTTGACTTCAACGTCCAATGCCCTCCCCTTGCGTGCTTCACATGCACCGTGGCCGCAAAGTTCTGCATTTTGAAGAGGATAAGAATAAGATAAACCAGCAACGCAGAAAGTCAAGTCAAAATTTTCCCATATTCTTCATCATGGTTTCATGACTTGTACTTATTTTTCATTGTAATCTGTATGGCCTTTTTTGAAGTTTTTTTTTTCCATTTTCTTTTTTTCCCTCTCCCCTGCAAATAGAGAGATAAGGGAGGATGTAGAGTTCAATTCAAGTGATGACTAATTTGATTGCTTCTGGTTTTAGTCTCAACCCCCCCCCCCCAATTGTTTTCGGCTGAACCACATGATGATGATGATGATGTGTGATTGAAAACAGTGCCTTCTTTTTCTTCTTCATCTTCTCTCTGAGTTGATGATAATGATGATGATGCTGCCTATTATCTTAGATGGGGACCGGTTAATTATTTCTCACAAAGATTCCCTCTCTGCATGTACTCACTCTATTATTATTATCCTTCCTGTCAGTTGAGAAAGAATTCAGCAAAACCATTTTAATACTCTAAAAACACTGACATTGACATAAAAATATACATTTTGTTACATGTCATTTTCCTTACCCATTACTTCATTATCCCATCATTTGAATATTAGGTTACCCTTAGAAACTTTGATACGTATCACATAGGGGATCCCCAAATTTTCAAACTTTGGGTTAAAAGCCTTTCCCCCTGATTAATTAAATAACCAAAATTCTTATGCCGCATATTCTAACACCTAAGTCCTAGCTAATCCCATTATAATAATGATGCCAACTACGATCTGTTCTGATCAGGCACAGGCAACAAAAAGGTATAAAATAACTGGAGTCATCATTAAAGGACGTAGCATTCCCCAGCAGAAGAAAATGGACTTGAAAAAAGCCAAAAGAGTTATGTATACCGAAAAGAATAAAGCCAAGAGAGTTATGGTAAAGGTGTCTATAGACTCTATACTATGATAAGCCTTAATGCGCTCCCTTTTTTTCTCTTGCACATATTTGGTTCCAATAACATGACCAAATCATTGGCTTTACACAATTCTGGTAAATATAGTTTTGGGGCAGATGGGATAAGAGATCCCAGCTTACCACCATTTTGAAGACCAATGACTTAATGGTTTTTCATTTCTATCATCATGAATTAATATGCAACGTAAGTAAGTACTTTTGGAATTTGGATTTGAGATAGGTCATTGCTTAATCTCAGGCTGCAGAGTGGTTAAATAACAAAAAAAAAAAAAGTTCTATAATTGATTAATGGAATGGTACCAAACCATACATTACCACGTGTATAAAAAAATTGAAAGAAAATGGCAATGACTTACGAAAACAACCATCAACCCTTGAATTGGCCTGGTGAGCCAGCCATTAATAAGAGAAATTGACGTATAGGGAATGAAATGGGATTGGCCAGCAAGCGGGTGAAAACTGAAGAACATACACAACGGCATTGGGACCCAAAAATAACTAAAAAGGGCGCATGCTAATATGCTAAGATGCTCAGTGAATGATAAAAAGGAACCTAAGAGATGGCGACTCCTTTGGCATCTTTCAGTGTTCTGACGGATGAGATGAAAGTGAGAAATGTTAAATATATAGGTGTGACATTTTCAAGATATATATACACATCATATGTGTATAAGGAGATAACCTCAAGCGCTAGCCATTTTATGAAACTGGAAAGAAAAGATAATTGCACCGAGACTTTGGCAAAGCCAGACAAGAAATGAAATCAGTGGCCCAGAGTTTATAAAGTTGTGTGAAATGATGGATGAAATAAAATTCACGCCATGACCAAAATAAAATAAAAGTCATTGATTAGAATTTTATGAAATTACACTGAAAACAAAAAATTTGCAACAAATTGTTCACGGTATTAGTGGGAAGTGTTCTCCTGGAATTATTGCGTGTATTTTCTTGAAAGGGTGGAAATCTGTTAAATACTTTTTAAAATTACCAAATTTCATTAATTTAACCATTAAATTATTTTTTTATGGAATAACAAGTTAATGAAATTTAATATAATTTTAAAGTAGTTTAATATCAGTTGCCTCACTTATATATAAACATTAAACGTTACAACTTTAATTTTAAATTATTAAAATATATTATGCAACTTAAATGATTAAATTAGTTAAATTGATATTTTCTTTATAAATACTTATTCTATAGAATTAAAATATAAAATTTACTATAAAAGTAAGTATATCCTTGGAAAAGTGCAAACACTTATTTGGATAGAGTACTCCTATTTATACTCGTTTTATTTTAGTTTTAATAAACAAAATTTAGATTGAGGAGAAGATCTATCTTACTCCATGATCAAAGCATATCTCTAAGCTTATTGAACACTTATAAAGGTAATTATTTACAAAGATATTTATAGATAATCCACCAATAAGAGAACTCAAAAATGAAACTCAAGTCATGATGATGTCCAAGCAGAAGACCAATTAAGTGAGCAACCATTATTGACATTTGCACTCATTTTATGAACTAAAATTATTATTCTAACACATAAAAGTGAGTGTTCAATTGGATATCCATTTCATCACCAATAAATATGATGAATGAATGGAGATTTTGGAGGTCACCAACTCACCATTACATTTAATAATAATGGAACGGTTACACACTTATTTTTAAATATTAAAATAATATTGCTTGTCCACCACTTTTCTTCTTCAATGCCCACCACCGTGTGGATTTCTCTCTTGTATATTTACGATGAGTCCATAAAATATTATAAATAATATTTTTCATTTGGTTAATTTACATTCTCCTAGTCAGTTCTGCTATAATTCTACCAAAATGAAGTTGTTTCAACTTTCAAGTGGTTCGCTCCTCGTTTCTCTTAAGTTAGGTCTGGAATTTCAATCTTGTGAATGAAAAAATAGGTACTGAAAGAACTTTACTCGATAATGGAAAAACTCGGTTTGAATAAAATTAGCTGAAGTTCTCTATATGTATAAAGTATAAAATACGTGTACTAGCAGTGGTTTAATTTAGACCAAAAGTTACTATGTAATATATACGGATGGAGTTGAAATAATCTAGTTACTATCAAATAGCTTATAAATAAAACGAGTAACAACTGTGCCACACAAGAGCGTCATTACAAATTTGCTTCCGAAAACCTACAGTACTAAAGTAGATTGTATGAAGCCCAAAAATAAAAAACATAAAAATTAAAAATGTGTGACCAAAGAGGTTGAAGGGAACCAGCAGCTATGATTATTCGCGGAAAATTTTTGGGACGGGATAACAATAACTATTATTGAGTCCCACTTCGGTATGGAATAGGGCTATGATAGGGATCCTTCCTCTTATGATAGTATGATTCTTCTCCTAATACTTAAAAATTGATTTTAATACAAGACTAATATAAAAGAGTTCTATACTCAGATCCAATTATGCTATTATAATACTAGTAAAAAATCCGTGCTATGCACGGCTCATTTTTTCAAAGGTTTAATAAAATGTGTTCAATTCAACAACATAAAAAGCACAAAGAAACATGTTATATGTATTCGTTTCACTTGAAACACAACATCGATATATCCATCACTATTTTGAAATAATAAGTTTATTATTTTAAGGGAAATTTACATTCACTTTTTTCTTAGGTTTGGCAAAATAAAACATGTATTCCCTTTATTTTTAAAATTTTCACATCTAATTGTTGAGTTTTCGAAAATTTTACTTTGATCTCTCTTGTTAAAGGTCGTATGTTAATAACTTTGACATAACAACACACATGTGTAAAGCACATGATTTTTAATGGTATTATTGCAAATATTAATTATTTTTATAACTATTGAGTGATAATATTATTTTTTTATTAAGTTATAAAAGCACACCCTCTTCCTATTAGTTTCTTGTTGTGCTCTCTTCTTTCCAACCCCAAAGTGAGTCATCCTTTTTTTAAAAAAAAAAACTAAACCCTATAGCTTAAATACTTATAATAGTTTTTAATATTTACAATAATACCATTAAAAATAATTTGTTGTGCACATGTTGATTGTTATGTCAAAGTCACTAATAGATTAACATTAGTAAGGGAGGATAGTGTAGAATTTTCTAAATCTCAAGGACCTATTATGCAATTTTGAAAATAGAGGTGCAGGTTGCACTTTGCCAAATCTCAATAGAGATAAGTATAACTTTCTCTTATTTAAAACATTTTGTGATAATTTCCAATGACAAATGATAAATAATAGATAATAAATGAGAATTTAGAAATTGAAAAAAAGAAGCATTTAACCTTCCTCTTTCCCTTATTTCACTTCCTTCTTCTAGTTGTTTAAAACAAAATGTAAAAAAAATCAATGTAAAGAAATTTATGAATTCATATAAGTATAATCAATTTGTGCATGGTGTTCTTAAGCACCATCTCACACATTTTCCCTTTCCCTGTTCTTGAGTGAGATAAATGATTGAAAATTCATATTAGATGACATACAAATTTATAATAAAAAATATATAGACTCATAAGTATAATATCAATTTTAGGGAGTTCTAAATGAAATATTTTATTGTAAATTTATCAAAAAAAAATTTGACCACCGCCCTTCTTCTTTATCTTATGTGGAAATAGTAGACTTAATTCTAAAAATACGTAGATATATCAAGTTTTTCCTTTTTAGGAACTCAAACCCCCTAAATAGAAGAAAAATATTAGTTTCCTCCTTATATGTATTTTTATAGTATAATTATATTTCAACCAGAACTATTTGTTCTCAATTAATTTTGTTCTAACTAACTTATTATTGCTCAAGTTTTGATCACTAACGCTGTGCGAATTCAAAAATAAAATCTGTAATATAAATTGCATTATCATAAATTATGCATACCATAATTTACAAATAAATTATAAATTATAGATATGATGTCACTAATTTCATGTAAAAAGTATATGATAAGATAGATTTGCTAATTTATATGACCTAAAACATACATCTGCGATCTGTATGTATTGTTAATATTTTGTGGAGTATGATAATCTGTTAGGATTATTAATGTTAATTAAGAGCCAGGAAATTTCAATTTTTCAATAGTTGATTCTTTATTAGATTTATACTCCCTTCATTTTAAAATAAATGTCTCTTTCACTTTTTTTAGTATACTCATGATGCAATGGCCATATAATGCAATTGCATCTTTCTGCCTTTTTATTTATCAACTTCATTTACCATTTGAAGAAAAAGATGAGAACAAAATAAAAGAGAGCTAATGATGCTAACATGGTGCTGTGATATTAAGCAAATTACAACATTATAGAAGCGGGTGAGGATGGTGGATTTGCGACGGAGGGACCAGAACACTGGGGCTGCGAGGGATTCAAAAGAAATTAGATTTTTAAGTAAAAGTTGAAAAAATACCAGTTTTTCTTTTTCCGAATAAAAATACCAACTTTAGATGGTGAAAGAAAAAGAGAATGGGTGAAATGGATAAGAGAAGTGTGAAGGATATATATATTTTGAGGAAGCAGAGAACGCTGAAAGAAATGTGCAAAGAATTTTTTGTTTTTAAATGATTTATTCTCCTAACAATTTTTAAAAAATCCTTCTAACAATTCAATGAAGAAGAATTGATTACATTTTAAATTTCAAGATATTGATTATATTCACCTTTTTATCTTATTTAGTAATGAAAAATGATTTATCCTCCTGATAAATCCTCCTAATTATTAAAGGAAGAAAAAATTGATTGCTTTTTAAGATTTTAAGACATTAATTATCTCCACTTTTTACTTTATTTAATATGTAGGAGGATACTAATAAAAAATTTTAAGAGATTATATTATTACTTTTATTAATTAAGAGGATATTTAGGAAGATTTGTAAGAGAATATATTATTTTCATTTTTTGGTCACAGCATTTGTTCTACTCGGACAACACAAAATAAAAATAAGAAAAACTGTGGGAGCAGAGAATGGTGAGGAGTGAGAACGTTTTTCTTTCCTTAGCTTCCACGTGGCCTGAACAGTTCTCTTGGTTTTTTTTTTTTTTTATAAACACACTTCTCTTGGTTTTTCCCAAATGTATAGCGCCCAACCAATAAATCTCAAGTAGTCGCTGAGAATTTTAATGTTGATCAAATTGTTTTTTGATAATTGAAAATATTAACTTAATCCTTGATAATGTCAATTTTCAAACAACAAGTGGTTCCTACATAGAATCGTCACTATGTTAGTGACATGACAAGCTAACCCATCCTAAATCACTTCCCTGTCCCCACCCACCCATCACACTCTTTCATCCTTCCCATACAAACCCCACTATGAAAATCCTACCATCACCAACTTTGAATCTTCAATCTCCTCCTTTATTTTACCAAATCACCGTCTTCTTCTATGAGCTGTCATGAAACAGGGACCCACCACCACAATCCATTTCTTGAACTACACCCTTAATGCCAACGGTCAGCGACGTGGTCGTGGAGATTCATGCATAGAGGAGAAAGATGTCGAGTTTGTGGTGGTGCGATGGCGAGGGTGGTTGATAGATCTGGGATGAGGCTAGCAGTGTCGTGGTGGAGGTCGCGATGAGGATACAGAGAAGCACGATGGTTTGTTGTAGTCACGGCGAGGTCATGGCGGTGAACAATGTGGTGGAGGTGGAAAGTATTGCAGTCTTTCCCATTTTTTGTTTTTTATTCTATTTATTCATTTTTTCTTTCCTCTTTTTTTTTTCATTTTATTCTACTCTTGAGCTAAAGGCTTGTTGTAATGTTGTAGGGGGTCTAGGTTAATTTGGTTTGTGGTTTATGTTATGGTTTGATTTTTCTTTTCATAGGTGTTGATGTGGTTTTTTTATTTGGGGGTTTTGTTTGTGATTTGGTGGTGTTGTTGATTACTATCATTTCTAATTTGGGTGGTTTCATTTACGGTGGTGGTGGTTGCAATGGTGTTGTAGTGGTGGCAATGGGGTGTGGGTTGAGGAGGGGTTGGTGGAGGAGCCATGGGGAAGATTGTTGTTGTTGTTGGTGGTGGTGGTGGTGGTGAGGATGAAGGAAAGAAGAGGATGAGGGTGAAGTTTGCTTAAGTCATTGACACTGTTAATGTTTTCCATTTAAGGATCACTTGTTGTTCGAAAATTAATATTGTCAGGGATCAATTGACATTTTCTAATTGTTAGAATAACTTGTTTGCTAACATTGTCAGAAACTAACTTGGCTTTCTTAAAATAATCAAACGGAAAGCTTAGAAAATTTGTGGGTGTGTCTGATGTATTATCCGTGAATAAGACTTTTGATGTGAAGAGTATGAAGAGCAAACATTCCTACTTTAATTTTTTTTTTGGTGAAATTCCTATTTTAATGTTAATATAACAAAATACATAATTAAAAATTATGTATGTGTAAAATAATTTTATATTAATAATAGATTAAATTAAATTCTAATATGCTCTTTTCTCATTTTCATCGTCTAAAACAATCTTAATCTTTAATTCTTTTCTTAAGGCGTGTTTGGTTGTAAAGTAAAAATAATGCGCAAATTTTCAAGAATTAACTTTATAAAATTACATATGGATCTTATTTATGAAAAATTTACCCCATCATCAAAACACATTTTCTTGTATTTTTGCCCTCTCCTCTCTGTTATAAGCAAAAGTTAGGAACATGTTTGGTTTAAATTTTCAATTTTAGATTTTATAAAGGATATATTGCAAAATTCTGAAAATTATAAATTTTAATTTTCAGAATTTTTTTTGTAAAATCCAAAAAACTAAAAAATTAAAAATAAAAAATAAAAGCTCAAACTAAACAGGTAAGGGACTCTCACTTTCTTTCTCTCGGAGTGTGTTTATCTTTCTACTCACTTGGGATCAGAGAAGTGAAATGTGGACAACGTGAATGGTTTTAAAAAGCAGATTCTAGGGTGCGTTTTATGAGTTATGGACCACTAGAGAACTTTAATTAGGTCCAATTTTTATCCACATTGATATTATGTGTGACTATTCTCGAGGTCTATAAAATTTCATTTAATTTTTAATTAAATTTTTATAGTTTAAAAATTTATAATTAAATCTTTATATAATAAAAAAAATTCAATTAAATCTTATAGTTTAAAAACTTACAATCAAATTCCTATATTATACAAAAACTTTCATTCAAGCCCTTGTATTGTGTAAAAATTATCAAATACCTATGTTGTATAAAATTATAAGAACTTGATCACACAATTTTTAAAATATAGAAAATTAATTGAAAACTTTTGTTTAGTATAAAAACTTGATTGAAATAATAGAAATTTGATTGAAATAAAATAATAGAAATTTGATTGAAAAATTTTATATAATATAGGAACTTGATTAAAAAAAATTTAAATTATACAGGCTTAATTAAAGATTGAGTAAACTGATACGGAGATCCAGAATGCCTAATCCTTGATATTATTTAATAATTTGAACGAATAGTGGAGATTGATTTATGGTGAAACTTTTTGTAATATCAAAACTGATCCTATAAAATTTAACTTATTATTTTAATAAGATTACATTACAATAACCACCCAACATATAACTAACTAAAATTGCAATTGCCAATTTTCCCGAAATTGTCTTATGGTCAATCAGAGAACTTAGCCTCAACCTTTACCACCTCCAACTCAACCTAAGCTCATTCATTTTTCTTTGGTCACACATGAACCTGGGGAACAGGGGGATGAAAGCAATTGATTTCAGACCACATGTGATCGGTTTGAATCCGTGCCCACCTTACTATGAGATTAGTCATTCAAGGCAAATGATCTTGTCCCTGTGCTACAAGCTCATTCTATCAGCCGGCTCTTTATTCACCTTGTATCCACAACCTTCACCACCTATACTCAACTGGTGGTTCATTTGGGTTTTCGACAAATTTGACATAACATGGGGATGGGACGTAAATGGCCGAGTAAACGGGATGGTGGAGGTAGAATCCAGTAACAGAGAATGCAACCTAGTACTTGAAAAACATTGATAATCTTCGATGGATAAACACATACCATCTTAAGTGAATATGATGACAATGGCACTTCAGTGGTGCCCGAAACATGGGGGCAAAACCAGTGATGATGGTAGACATGAGAACAAAGGCTGAGGCCTGAGGGCCATATGCATGTCTTCAGGCATGCTTTGGATTCACCAAATAAATTTAATATTTTGAAAATTTTAACAAATTAGAGCAAACGTTACACCTATTTGCTGAAAATATTTGTCCAAGATCCAATCAATATTACGATTGAGTAGCAATTATATCAACACGACAACATCGGATATGAAAAACGAAGTTCCTTTATCAAAATGCAGCCCATGGTGTCATAGCTTTCCAAGAAATGCTTATATAAATTAGTCAAGTAGACTCAAGTACATATTTCCGATATAACTTGGTACCATATAGATGATTATAGTGTCACTAAAACCCTAAACTTCAGCAGATCATACAAGCACAGAAGGAAAAAAAACACAAAAATAAAATCAACCACACTGGGAAAAACAAAAACAAAGACTAACATGCAATAAGACTAACTTGCAACGACTAACGATTTGGAAGACCATGGCCGCATCTTCCGAAGAACAACACAACCTCAGCACTGTTTCGCCTCCCTGATTCACACATTGAAACAATTCTTATCAACAGCAATGGAAAAACATATCAGAAGCATGTAAAGAACCATCAAACAAGATCTCACCTTAATTTTGGCATGGCATGGCCAACACTCTCCATGGAAGATAAGCCGAGTGAAGACTAAGCAAAGAAGCATTAACCAACAGCAGAAAGGAAAACATCAAGGGCTTACTAAAAGGGAATGTGACATGGATTGACCCTAAAAACCTAGAGTACTCAGCTATAAAAGATTATAACTAAACCCCTTCCAACTTTTCTTTGCAAAAAATCAGAAAAGATAGTGAAGGGACAAAATATGCCCTGGCAGAGGGCAAGTAAGAAGTAAGAAATTGACAAAGAGAAAGATAACTAGGATAGAAGAAGGATAAGTTGGCAAGGTAGTAAAACTACTAACCAGTAAGATAACTAGGAGAGTGAAATGAGAACTGAGAAATTGACAAGGGATAGAAAGATAACTAGGAGAGAAGAAGGATCAGTAGGCAAGGTGGAGAAACCAATAACTAGTAAACATTAGATCATCTAGGGGACTGAAATAATAGTGAAGCCTGTCAGATAATTAGAAAGAAATGGAAACAGATTAAACTAGCATGATAAAAGCTGATAGAAAGAAAGCAGAACAAGGGGGAAAAGAAAAGGGACTATAGGGTTGAGCTCTAAAGGGTTTTTGTAAGTGCAAGATTCTACAACCTAAAGTATGTACTGTATTAGCAAGAGGCTTTAAATCCTACATCTGATTAAAAGAAGTTAACCATTCTATGAGGAGATGATGCTTTGAACCACATATCATGAATTCAGGATTCAGCTGGAATATAACTTTCTTCAGGCCCAATGAGTTTAAAACCCAGTCGACCATGTCTACTCCACGCCACTCCTACTTGTTACCATCATTCAGCTTCCCAGTCATTTTCATGGTAGCTTCCATCCACATCACATGAGCCATAGCAAACCCTGCTCTCCCATAAGAGCCATTAGTATACACCAATTTACCCTGTCCACTTCTGAGCTTGATCTAATTTCCAAAGACCTGGAGATTGTCGACCCACCACAGCCATCAACCATCATTGTCATCAAAGGCCACCACACCACTATTGAAAGCTATACAAACTCAAACCTACAAATTTTATTTGGTCACTCTATATACACCTAACACTATCCCAACTTCTTGAAGGAAAAAAAGGGGCCTATATTTACAGGAACCGGTTGCTCCTTGAGTCTCATTCGTCATCCATGTTAAGATTGAGAATGCGGCGCAGAGTCTTGGTGGCGGAATCAGCATTAGCAAAGAGGTCTCTTGCAGAAAGGGAATGGTCCCTGCGAGGGAAGAAGGTGCAGACTTGGCAACCGGGTGCATTTCAATCTCAGGGGAGGAGGAACCAGGCAGATCAAGAGACACAGTTCTCTTTGGCCTCACAGAGAATTTCGGGATAGGCAATGAACTAGGTGGTGGTGAATTTGAGTATGTAGGCCCAGCCCAAAGCTCCGAGAGCAACATGCTGCTACCACGAGGAACATCATCACTGAAAGTTCTGTCCTTTCTGAAACCCTTGCCATTGATAGCAATTGGGGCGCTCTTTGGGGTGGCAATTTTGCTGCTGCGGGGCTTGTTATCTGAGTTAGAGTTTGGAGGAGAAGGTGATGACGAAGAAGAAGATGATGGCCTTTTTGTCACAGGTGAAGTATAAGGTTTCAAAGGGGTTGGTAGAATACCTGTCCCCGTTTGAAAAGTCCTGCAATTGATGCCCCTAAAGTCTCTTGAAGGTGAAGAAGGACCATGGCTTTGTGTCTTAGACCTACTGTGGAATTGGTTCCTATGTTGTGCCACAACAAGAAGTGTCTCCATGGTAAACACAAAAAACAGAATCAAAGGTTCGGTTCAAGGTTTGTGTTAATGCTAGATCTCACTGCTACAACAACAATAACAACACAGTATGAGGTATCAGAACATGTTCCAGAAAACCAAACGATGTCGCCACGGTTACCAACACGAATTTGCTTCCAAATGGATCCAAACTGTAGCATGCAGTTTTCTCCAAAACCCGACGATTAAAACCAACCCCCGGTTTTTGTTACCAATCTCACTGATTCGGATCAACCAGATCTTCCCAGGAAATGAATCGGAACCAGCGACAACAACCCAAAAAAAAAAACCGTTTCCGACACTGAAAAAAAAGAAATGAACCAAAAAAAAAAAGACATGAATTAAAAAAGCGTCGAAGAGAACCGAAAATAAAAAACACCCGAAAACGGAGTAATTCGAAGGAAAAATCAGAACTTGCAGTATTGGGTATAAACATTTTTTTGTTGTTGTTGTTGTGGACAAGGTGAGAGAGAGAGAGAGAGAGAGAGAAATTACCGATTAGAACGAAAGTGTCGAAGGATGAAAGAGTGTGAGGGTGGTGTAGCTGCTTGTTGTTTTGTTGGAGCTGTCTGTTGGTGTGTTCGGAAGGGGTAAAACTGCCACGTAAAATGGGAAAAGGGTAGTTGGTGGCGGAGAAGAAGAGGAAGGGGAAGGATAGAGGGTTTGAAAGGGATCAGAGAGAGAGAGAGAGAGAAAGAGAAGTGTGAGAGTGGGGATATATTGGAATTGTAGTGTGTTGGGGCAAAGTGTGTCTGGTTTTTTGGACAATTTACAAATCTGACATTTGCCTTTTTCCATTGCCCAGTAACGGACGGCTTGACTATTCGAAGATCACGACCGATCGGGTGTCACCATTTTGCCCCTCTACGCTGTACCCTGCTTTCGCTTTTTTCTCTTTTTTTTCCCCAAGACTTCATTCATTAATAAATAAAGAGAAATGTTATTTTAACTTATCTGGTAACACTATATCAATACATTAATATTCACCATTAAATTGGATATAGATTCCACTTAATTTGAGTCACATCCCAATAAATGATAAATATAAATGTGTCGATATCCTCACAAAATATAAATCAAAATAACATCACTAATAAACAAATGCACAAGTCTAGTACAACAAATGAGGTAGAATACTTTGGTACAATGCAACAAATTCTACATATACTAAAGCTTCAAACCTAAAAACTAATAATGACCACTACACGACTTTAACAACATGCCCAGAACATGGACATTGTCACAATACACTACTTGTGAACAATAAAGGTGAGCACATTCGATTTCAAACTATCGAAAGCATCATAAACCATTATGTTGTCGCTGTGTAAAAACAAACATATTAGTCTGTGCAAACTCTTTCATTCAGAATCCAATTAGAGAGAAAGCTTCCATAGGTTAATCTACGGTAACTCTAGTTCTTTATATGATTAGACTTCTTCTCTCTTATTTGAATTAAAACAACTACTCCTTCAAGCTTGTTTTTCCACAAACCAACTCCAAAGACGTGCTTAATATGCAAATAAGCATGACAAACACATAAATAAAACAAAAGTCTCAAAACTACCATCACTAACATAATTTTTTGATCTTATCTATCATAATCCAGGACTTCACGCCACCAAGAGTGTGAGCAATTGCAAGAAAACCAAGACATATGTTTTACTAAATTGCTCATGATTCAAACATTGTTACTATCAAGAGAACTCATCAGAAGGAGATCAAAATAAAACTAATGTAATGAAGATATGAGGCAAGAAAAATATCAAAGAAAAAAAAAAAAAAAAAAAGGAAGAGAGGGTTACCAGGCCACCACCATGGAGGGGTGGGGTTGGCTCCTCCCTCTTCAAGCAAGGAGAATGCTAGGAAATTGAAAAGGGAATGAGTTTCACCCTTCATAAACCAAGCCCTAACACAAATAAGAAAGGCTAGGGTCTACAATCTAGAGCCATTGAAATGGACTGCCCATCTAACAATTTGACTAGCCAAGTTCACTTTGAGCCAAACCAGCTTGATAGTTTGAACACTACTTTTTAATAAAATAATCAACTGTACATATAAGCTATTACTACTTAAGTTTGAATTGTTTTACCTTTTTTTCTACTTAAAAAAAGTTTAAAATAGACAAATATTGGCAAAAAAAATATTTTTTAAATTCACTTCACTTTTACATCAAATTAAGTTTCATTTCCTCTTATCGCATAATGCAAGAATAATAACACTACTAACTATATTTGTATTCATTGAATTTTACATTAACTATAAAGTTAAAATTGAATGAGAAAAAATGGCTCAAGGGTCAGCTGTGGCTCGAATAGGTTGAACCTGGACAAAAAATTTTTAGCATGAGACTAATTTAGCCTAAAGTGGCCCAATCAGCTGACTCGTTTTGACAACTCTACTCTACGTCTCTATCCAATAGCCATGCTTCCTTCTTTGACAAAGTTGGGAGAGTCTTAATATAGGGATTTTATGTTTCGGTCCACCATGAACCATTACCACCTTTGTATGAATTACTAGTATAGTACTTGTGCACTATACATATCAATTAAATAAGCCAAATATAAAAAATAATAAATATATTGAATCAATTTAATATTATTTTATAATTATAAAAATATTTTAAAACATTTTTAAAAAATATTCACCATTTGTTGGTTTTTTTTATAAGTCATCATGATTTGTTGATATGAGTAATCAAATTAGTATTTTTTTTATAACAAGTAAATTGATTACATTTTAAAACTAGTACTATACTGTGTATCTTTTGAGTGATGTATGATTAAAAAATAACTAAGAACAATTTAAATTGTTTAGATTCTATTATCAATATGTTTATTGTAACACTCGTTCATTCTAAAGCTAATATTATGAATTTACCCAGGTAGTACAATAGTTAATATAAATTAAAATGAGTACAAGTAGAGGGTTGTGGCATGAGTACTTGATGTCATTAATTACACATCGGATATTTTGAAAATTAATGGTAGAAAATCACACGTTAATTAACATAGATCCATAAATTCCTAGTAACTACCTTCCATTAGGCGTTACTTGGCTAATCTAAAACTACAATAAAAATAAAGAAAAATGATAATTGAAAACTTCTTAGTAGAAAATAAATGATTTTAAAAATTTTAAACTATGGTTGGTTTAAGCGTTTATACGAAAAATCTAGAGGGCTATAATAAGATTATATAAACATAAACAAATATCACATCATAAATAAAATATGTCATGTAGAGCATATCATTGAATCTTACTAAAATTATAATTTCTTTAATTTAATTTAATTTTTATTTTCATTTATCTACTTGTCTCACACATAATCAAATGCCTTTTTTAGGGAAATATCATTCTTTGTGTTACTCTTTAACATCATGACAATAAAGTCAGACTTTTACGACACTAACCAAGATAGGTAACATAAAAAGATCTTATATCTATCCATCTACCTTTTCGATGGTTAGTGGCAAATTTTGAACATCTTCCTTTTAAATTAATTAATTATCATTATGCATAAATGTCACGAACCGACCTGGGCACAAGGCCGGCTCTTGAGAATCCGGTTCCACGTAAGCCTCGTGACCTATTGCTCTATATGCAAGTAACTTATAAATTATTCAAAACGAAGTTTTTTTTTTACATACAAATCACTTGTTCTTTAGAGTTCAAAATAATCTAAATCATTCAAATAATCAAGTCTCCAGTTTCATAATCTTTCTCTAAGGTTTGAAGTTATAATACGTCATGTAAGTATATGTTGCTCGTTTCAAAATGTCATGAAATCCGTACAATTAATCCATTCAATATAAAACCTGAATATACTATCATAGTATGCAAAATGAAAAACATGATATAAGATCCAGGATCCTGCGCACTATGGAGTACTCTAAATGAACAAGGATGCATGCTTCATTTCAAGTGAAACTTACCAGTTACACTCTTCTTGCTCTTAGTAGAATCTAAGCCATTGTTCTTATCTGGAGAAATAAGAGAAAGGAGAGGGGTGAGTTTTTATTCAAAAACTCCATAAGTGAGTCCTCACTTGGAATCCCCTTCATGGGACATCAAAGAACAATGCATAGAAATCATAATGATAACAGGTAAAGCTCGAAGGTCATGTATAATTACACACACACACACATATTCAAATCATCATTTCATAACTCATTAAAAGGAATTTCTTCAATTTACTTTCCCATCTGAAGTCACATAAACTCATAGTGTAGTAGCTCTTAGAGAAATAGAAATCTCTGCTCGGTTACGCACAACATTCGTGACATAACAAAACTCTAGATGTAAATCTCTGATCACATCTAGACGTTATATTGTCATCCCCAATATGACAATAATGGGTACCTAACTATGTCCCTTTTCTAAATACTCTAGCCCTGGGCTTATTTAGTACCAAGATTAACGATTTACCTCTAACATGCAATCCGTTTCTATAGCTATTGTAAATGAATATGAAAACTCTTAAAAATCTTTTTAGTTCATTGAGCTCTAAATCTATCTGATTCTAACAGTTTGGCTTTAGTATAACTATGGCTATGAAATCATGCCCAATGGATCACCCTTTGTAGACATTGTGATTTCATACCTCCACAAAATATGTAGCCAATTTGAATCTTATGAAGAATCAGGCTTTAAAACCATTTGGTTCAATATCTAAAACATATTTCAATCTGTCAAACTTGTCATAAACTCAAACCCAATATCATGCTTCAAATAGCAAAGTTTGCATTCAAAATTCTATTCTTTCTAAACTTCATATCTAGTTATAGATCTATAACATATACCTAAAGCGTTCAGAATCCATTGAAATGATCATAAAAATCTCTAACAATTACCTACATCATCAGTTCTACATAAAATCAATATAACAACTATAGTCCCATGAATTTTATCAAAAACATGTTTCATGCTCTAAAACCAAGAGTTCTAATCTTACAAACCATAGTAAACTTCAAATCCTTATAGGAATTCTCTAAATCAAGCAGGAAATCATATTTTTATGAAAATAACTCTAATAGAACATAGAGATCACAATGCAAACCCACTCATTGGAGGAATAGACTAGTTAGAATCAACATCAATAGCACGCTAGGAAGTAGGAATGACATTGATATCTACTATAACAACTATAATATGCTAGATTAACTTCTAGAACCTTTAACTAACTCAATCTTAACTCTAATAATGGTGGAAGAGCATCATGGCATGAAAATCATGAGAACACAAGGCCGAAACCCAAGAGCATGAGAGATTGAAGGAATAAAAGAAGAAAAACCACTAGAATAGTATACTTTTAAGCTTAGAAGATAAAAAATCCAAGTAATACTTGAAGAAATTAGAAGAAAATGGAGTTTGATTGAGAAAATGGTGAAGAAATGAAGTTGGGAGGTGAGGAACTCGTGTTTCTTTGGGAGAGGGGTGGATTGTGTGTGAATCATCTGGACCCAAAATGGGGGTTTTCTCAGAGAGCACAAAAAATCATCCCTGCACCGCCTTATTGTTTCCTGACGATAGAATATTTACATTTCTATTTATTTACTTCCTCTTAACTTTAAAACATAAATGTAAATAAGAAAATACCCCTCATTTAGATTCAAATAAAATATTAGAAAAATCAAAATATTAACAAATCAAAATCTAAGTTTTGGGTTTTAGTTCAAATTCGGAATCCTTACGATTTTACAAATTTTTGGGTTAAAAACAACTTGTTTAAGAATTTCATAAAATCCATTAAAAATCACTCTTTAATTTATTTTTTCTTAGGGAACAATTACCGGACTTTTGATTCTAAAATGATTCTATCATATAGCGCTCTAAGGGCGTGTAGGTCAAACTAGTAAAATTTTACCCAGAATGACAGAAAGGGTAACTGGCATCCTTCTTGGTTTGAAAATTTTTTTGTAACCTCTTTATTTAAAACCAGGGTATTACAATAAATTCACAACAAGAGATGTATAAACTTAATCCATAAATAAAGCTTAAATAAGAGTTCATACAATAATCAATAATAATAACAAATTAAATAGTAAAACATAAAATTAAATAATAACCGAAGAAGAGATATGTATCGTGTCGCAACTTTTAATTATAATTAAAGAAAAATTATGCATACTAAAATCTATTTAGTTATTTTTTATAGCTAAATGAAATATCTTTCTCGTGGGAACTTTTTAACTATAGTTAAAGAAAAATTATTATCGCTAAAATCTATTTATTATCTATAAGTAAATGGACTTATCTAAATGCCATGTGAAAACTCCTCGATTAAATAAACAAAAAATTATTTATACTAAAATCTATTAATCTATTATCTACAACGAACCACCTCTACATGTCATTATAATTAAAGAAAAGTTATTTCCGTTAAAATAGTATAAAAATTTTAACTTCCTTACATGCGTTCAATCTCTCACACATGATTACATTTTGATGTTCTGTTCTGCTCTGCTCTTATAATATGATCATTCTGAATTGACGTCTAGCTTAGATAGTCCACTCTGCCTCTTCAATATTCATATAATTCTAAAATTACTAATTGCTATTAGGAGGTTGTGATCCGTTTTAGTGCAAGATGCTTATTTTTAGTTATGAAAAAACGAATGACATATGCTTTCTGTTGAAAAAATATGGATAATGAATTTTGATACTCATTGTTTTCACTGTTATCTAAACACATTAATGAAAAAAACAAATAAAATATAAAAATTTAATTTTAATAGACTGATAATATAAAATAGTTTTATATAGTCATCTAATTATATAATATCACATCAATAAATATGGTCAATTTTTAATCCCATTATCTAAAAATTATTCAAATAGAAATATTTGATAGAACAACAATATAAAACTTTTTATATTATCAGTAAATTAAAGTTAAATTGAAAAAATTAAAATAAACCGTGAAATTATGGTAACAACTACTAGTAAAAAAAATAAAGAAAAGAAAATACCCATCCAATACAACCATTTCCATAAATCATATCATATCATATATCATATATTACAATGTTAAAAACCAGTCATCCAGCATTGCTTCATAGTGCCAAAATCCTAGTTGTCATCACTTGGTGAATTCAGCTTCCCCCAAATTGTTGGAATTGATTATACAATCATGTTGTACCTTGTGTTTGATCTGAATTTGTAATATCTTAGGCTTGACAATTGAGGCACATGTGATGAGTTTGTCATTCCATCACTTATCCCAACAAGTTTTAAAAGCATCCAGTAACACATGCATTATGATGGACTTCCAAATGTAGCTACGATGGTGAGCGTTATTAAATTAGCATGGTTCCAGCATAAGTTCTGGTTATTTAATGAAGTTCTGACTCATTTTCTTCTTCCCTCCAACTTTTCAAACACTTCAATATTGTATGATGATGGACCTTAATAGTATGTTTGGCAATACGATGCTGAGGGTCATTAGACCAATGAGAGATAATTTATCTTCAGCATAATAAATGCTCTACTTACTCATTTGTTGGAATAGATGTGTGTCCATCTCCCTCATCCTGAGTTTTGCACTCCCATACCGATGGTCTAGCACTCCGCAAACCCTCTTACAGAGCTTCCACATGTGTATTATGGCTCACCTCATTATTGTTCAATGACTCACAAAAATTTCAAATTTCAAATTTGAAAATAAGCGTATAAGACAATCTTCTCACATCTCACGGTAAGTATATTTTCAACACCTATCATTCCCATTTCTTTTTGCAACCCTTCTTCCTTATCCATGGTTTTTTCTTTCCTTCTATTCCACTGTTGAAACCCACCTCGCCAAATGCCTGCTTTTCTTCTCGGTTCTCCACCCAGATTCCATCTCTCCGCGACGCATAAAGAGGAGAATGGTGGAACCCTACAGCGGCAGTGCGAGGACCACTGCTCATGGTGCAGGGTGGCTTCTTCCTCCCCACGGTTGTTGATGCAGCGATGGGTGATCCAACAATAGCGCCCCTACTCGTGTGGCCATATTCAATGGCGGATCACGGTGCATAAATGAATAATATAATGGTGGGTTCGAGGTTTCAATTTCAAACTGTGATGACAAAGTTTATGCCTTTTGGTACAATTTTTGCTTGCGATGCTTGGGATTTTTTTTTAGTTTTGGGTTTTTCTATTTATTAGGAAAGTAGAATTTAGCACCAAAACAATAATCTTCACTTCTAACAACCTCTTTTGTTTTTTAAAGCAGGAAAGCCATGCATGAAAATGAGATAAAAAA
Source organism: Dalbergia oliveri (assembly GCA_030441495.1). Taxonomy (NCBI): domain Eukaryota; kingdom Viridiplantae; phylum Streptophyta; class Magnoliopsida; order Fabales; family Fabaceae; genus Dalbergia; species Dalbergia oliveri. The sequence goes on from JAMLFY010000008.1 coordinate 14,963,624, forward strand.
GCTTAGATTCTATGAAAGGAAGATGTGTATGTGTGTGTGATTTTTCGTAATGACCTTCTAACAATCTCAAATGCTTGAATCTCTTGATAAGGAGTGTCTTAATTGCTAATGCACTCTTTTTTGGTTATTTTTGTTTTTGGATTGATTCTTAGGATATTGTATGTTGATTATTGATGTTATTATATTTTGTTTATGTTGCTGATTCTTCTTTGATATAATGATTTTTGGTTCTTGAAAACCAATTCCTTTTATGGTACTTGATTGACTTCTCTTATAGTTGTGCCCATGATTTTGTGTAGTTTCTCTTTTTTGCATAGTGCTGATATTTCTTTTGATTTATTTAGTAGAAAATGCAGTCCAAATGGTCAGCAAATCCAAATGAAAGTAACATGAAGAGGAGTATGAAGGCCATTACCAATGTGATTTCCAACTTCCACTAAGATCCGTATGGCTCAATGACAAGGTATAATTTACTATATGTTAGTAATTTATATAATAATTCGATGCCTTTTTATGTTTAAATTTGACTAATACATGTTTTAATGGTATGAATGTCCCTTTAAAATTTGATGGCTATGGCTTGCTTATTTCCTTTGCTATATTGTGCTCATTCCTAAAGAGAATTTCCTTGCCTTTTCTTTTGTTTTTATTTGTTTTTCCCTTATGGCTTAATTGGATTCTGAGATTCTTATTATTACTAAGATTTGATTTCAAGATGACATCCATATGTGAAATGGTTTTTGGTATATTAATCTGGTTTTTGAGTTTCTTTCAATCTCTCTTTTTTGGTTTGATCTTTGCTATTGTTTTGAACACAATCATTCCATCATAGAAGTAGACAAGGCGTGAAAAGATTCCGTTAGATCATAGTGATTCTAAGTTCTTATTTTGTACTTTCCTATACAAAACTTTGCTCCACACTTGATTTAGTGTGTTGAGCCCATGCTAATTAATTTTATCTTGCTGCTTTCTCTCCCAATCTAATTACACAAGCATAAAATTTATGCATATCAATACTACTTCATCAGTTAACGGCTTATGGCTATATTTTACCATTTTATGTGGCTTGACCAATTACTGAAAACTTGGCTTTAGGTCCCCTTTCTTCTAGGTTCAACCATTTTTTCCAAGTTTTCATTAAGTCAATTGGTCGCGCCTTTTCTCTCATTGGCTTGATGGAGAAAAATTAAAGGCATATCCACAGGCAGAGAGAAATACGTGTCATTTGTTATACATTTTGTTCTTGTCTCCTAATGCACCTCGAAAAATAGGATAAAGGTAGGAAAAAAATACATAATAGAGGTTATACACAGACTTCTAAATTAACCTGTCGATACACGGAGAACAAGTCTAATATATTGCACAATTGATCTAGTACATGGAAAAATATTCGAAAATATTATTCAAAACAAATTGTTCAATTAAATTTCTTTAGCCTACTTATATTTATTTCCTTAACGTTTCATTCCTACAATGTCTAACTCATACATAATTTATTATTTTAAATAAATAAGTATAATTCATATCATATAGAAGCTAATTTTACTGATTCAAGCTCAATATAACAACCATATAGAGTAACAAAATATCTACTTTACATCCACATTTCTAAGACATTTAATATTTTTGGATTTGTATTGTTAAAATTCCCTAGCGTAACACGGGCTAGTACATAGTAATTAATTAACTAATAACAGGATTGTGGCCGATTGAGAACTCCCCAAGTGATCACCAGCTGTCGCAATTGCTGCAAGCGGTTCAAAATGTGGGTTCAATAGTGTCATTCGCTGCTTGCACCGACTATGCACTGTACACCGATCATCTAACTTTCTGTGTTTTTTGGTTTCTATGCCGAGATACATACAACATATACATGTGATGATGTTTATCCGTCATAATTCATGCTAAATATTTTTTTTTCCAAATCAGGTTATCCACCATAGATAGCAGTAATTAATCCTCTCACTGTATAAGCTCTCAAAGAGGCAAATAGCTCCACTAAATATACTTCATTCCCATGAATAGGATGAACCCTGGCCATATGATTAAGAGACAATATGGTCTCCACGCCACAATTGATTTAATTCATGCTAAATATAATTTCACTCATTTAAATATTCGTTATACAAAACTCACAAAAAGAAAAATTGTATGAAAATATAATTATCAAGATAATATGATATACTTTCTATTTGTAAATTGATAAGTATAACTATATCATATTATCTTATTTTATTAAATGACTCTATTGAGATTTTTGTCATAAATTTTGATAATATATATTTATTTTATTTTGACAGACACACAATTTGATAGTCACTGCTCTCAATATCCATACCATGTCTATAAAGTATAGACTTAAAAAGAAATTTCCTTCTTATATAGAACCAACCACTTAATATCATAAAGTATACACATTGCTATCACTGACAAAAAGTAGGGAAAAAACTGAATTAACTAGAGAAAGCTTCTCTTATTTTGATGTGGTAGCTACTACTAGCTAGCTTGAATCGATCATGAGCCAGCAGGAGCAGCCACGGAGAGCAGAGCAAGAAGCGATTAAGTATGGGGAGGTGTTCGACGTGTCTGGGGAGTTAGCATCGAAGCCCATCACCCCAAGAGACGCAGCGACGGTGCAGTCGGTGGAAAGCCAAATGTTGGGTGAAACTCGAAAGGGTGGCCCTGCCGCAGTGATGGAATCAGCTGCCGCTAGAAATGAGAGAGCTGGTGTTGTTAGCCACGACCAAGTCACAAACCTTGCCAGGAACCAAGGTGTTACCATATCGGAGGACACAAATGAAGGAGGCAACCGTGTCATCACCGAGACTCTTGCTGGGCAGGTAAATAATAAATTAGATAATTGCTAACTTAAACGCTGCCTTGTCATGAACACTAACAGGAATCAATTAGCCTCAGCTAGTGATTCTAACACTAAAATTAGAAAATAATTTGATTTGATTTGAAATTATTAAACTTATAAGTTAAATTTTATGTTTAGGATGATTAAATAGAATAGAAATTGAATGGATTAAAATACACTAAATTGTGCTCGAAATGGTTAAAAAATGAAACTGAATTAATTTGATTAGTCTTGAAGTTTTAGAATTTAATCGATTTCACTCGAGTGAGATTTGATAGGATTTTTAAATTAAATCATTTGTTAAATTTTTTAAAGATGTAAACACAAAATTTGATTTCTAAACACACTCTTAGTTTTTTAATTTCATCTATTTTTCTTTTTGGGAAACAGGTTGTGGGGCAGTTTGTGGAAGATGATGTGGCGAAGGCCAACAAGGGGCCTATGGTTGGCGATGAAGTGGGGCCAACAGTGGATGAAGGTGCTCCTGCCTCCTCAGTGCAAGCTCCTCAAGTTAGAGCAACCGAAGAAGAACATGATTTCATAAGTAACCAAGGCGTTGCAGCAGCTGCAGATGCTACTACTCTTAATCCTCGGCTTTCTGCCAACCAAGATGAGGAGAATACACTATCCAATGTTTCAACGGTACGTAACGCTTGATGATTGCTATTTTTTTTTTTGTGTGTGGATAATTGCTTGTTGATGATTGCTATTCTGCGGCACACACACACATATATATATATATATATATATATATATATATATATATATATATATATATATATATATATATATATATATATATATATATATATATCGTGTATTCATGCTTCTCAATTTATTTATTTATTTTTTGTTACGTTGGGAATGAAATTCAGATTGTGAAATATTTGTGAAGTTGGAAGTTTGTGATGAATATTGATTAATTAATTGGCAACGGTTATGCATGCTTGCACGCAGGACAATCGGGTGACACGAGAAAATCCGAATAATGTTATAAGTAGCGTGCCTGGTGGCATGGGAGCATCCATGGCGACCGCTGATCAGAGGCTGACAAAGAATAAATGAATGAACTCATTCCTAAGTTTTAGCCGGAAATGTTAATGTAAATTAGGCTTTTTTTTATTTTTATTTTTTTAACTGCGATTTCGCCATATCGGTGGTACTTTTTCTTTTAATTTTACTTTTTCGTTTTGTGCGGAAGTGTATAAAGTACGAGGTTTCGTCTCTTGGCAGCTTACCACTCTTGTTCATGCCTCATAGCTGTGTATATATATATATAGTTGACATCAATTTAGTTCAATAATTTTACAATTTGATGTCAGTTTAGTTCACGATAAAATTTTTATTCATATGTATAAATATATATATATATATATATAAATTTTTATGGATGGATTCTATATATAAAATTATACATGAATCTTATTTATGAAATATTTACCCTCATTTTACTCCCCAATCAAATATATTTTTAATGGTGTTAAACATATATCATCCTGGAGGAGGGGCTGTTGATGAGGGACCGGGAACTAAGTTTTGTGCCCTCAACCTCACCAACCATCTCTCTACAATCTCCCAATTTTATTTTATTTTTTTCTCTATCTGCACCCTTGAATCAGTCCTGTCCCAAACCATCTGTTCTTTCGGTGGTTAGTCTTTCGTCTAAAAGCTTCAGGGAATATCGCTTACCAGGCACAAAACCAAAGCTGTCCCTATCAGAATTCAAGCAGCTGAAACAATTCTAATTTCCCTGGGCAATTTGCTTCAATGGCAGGCATAGACAATAAATATGCAGCCCTTATCTCACACCTATTGCACAAAAGCATGACTTCCCCATACAAACTAGGACGATCTTTGATGATGTTAAGTAAAATTTAATAGTGAAAAATCCTAGGGCCTAAATGGTTTGACTAAGAGATTCTAGTGTTTTCATCACTATGTTAACGTTACCATGTGCACACTAAATCAGTGATATATTATAATTAGATATACTATCAATGTACTAAGTATAGTTGGAAGTTAGCTAGACTTTTTGCTAATCTAATCATTACTTTCAACGGTGAATATCTTTGTTCATCCAAAATGGCTCAAATTAATGATTATAAATGAATAATATATATATTTTGGAAGGAATGATTTCAAATATTTAAGACATGTTTCATAACAACGTTTTTTTCTTACAAAAAATTATTTTAGAAAATATTTTATTAGCTGTTTTTAAGCTATGCTATTTTGTTCTATTATTAACTGTTTTGAAGCCTAAACTTTTTTTTTGTTCCTGTAGCCTAAACTTTTAATTTTTTTTATATTATTATTAACTCCAAACTAATCCAGCTACATGTGGTGGGTTTGGAGAAGGCGCAATCAATTAGTGTTGTATGGGATAGACTGGTCGAACAATTACGTTTTGTCCAATGTTGTTTCTTTAATCCAAAGTATTATTAATTTATCTAGTAGCTAGCCGAGCGCCAAACAATCTATCCGTGATGTTTGGTGGCACAAACCCAACAATGGAGTGATGAAGATGAATACGGATGAAAGCCCTCACCAATGTGATGCTGGCTTTGGAGGTGTTTTTAGGGATGATTATGGGGGCTGGCGTGGTAGATTTTTTGATTTTATTGGAAATGTATCTATATTGTTTGTTGAACTTTGGGCAATTAGATACGATTGCTATTTCTGGGACATTGGCTTCTGTAACATTTGGTGCAAGAGTGATTCTCTTCATGCAGTTATTCTTATTGTGGATGGGAGTTGGGATAACCACCATACATGTGTTATCCTCCTTACGGACATCAGTCCTTGATGATTCGTCAATGGGTTGTGACCATCACCATGTTCTGTGTGAAGCAAATCATTGTAGATTTAATGGCTAAGAAGGTCCTGAGTCATTGGATTTAGTGTTTTGGGCTGACCTTTCTTATGAGTTGTTGCAGACTGGTAGGCTCTGTGCATGTAGATTCATGTGAGTTTAGTTATTTGCTTTTGTTTGTTTGTTTTTTTTGTTTCCTTTCTCTTTCTCTTGTAACAAAAAATCCAGCTACATGGCCACTCCTAAAGGGCTCACAGACTAATTAAGGAAAAGAGCGAATATGCGACATTTGAATACTTGAGATCCGTAGGTTTATTTTGGTCAGAAGGCCGGTAAATGTTTTGTGGCTTCAGCTATTTAATGGGCTCATTAAGAAATACGTCTTGACCAAAAAAAAAAAATGCAAAAAGCTAACAATTTAGGAGCTAGTAGATATACATAAGTTCACCTTTGAATAAGAACTTGTGTTAACGTAATTGATTTTTTTTAATAAACGTAATTGAAAAATCTAAATAAACGTGACGACTCCCAAATCCATGCGAAGACACCCTGTATCTACATAGTTTCATTCAGCGAAAAGTAGGATGTATCATCTCGTTCCTTGATAAATCCAAGTTTTAACGGACAATTTTGTTCTTAAAGCCATAAACACAGATGTATGAGTTGAAAAAAAAAATACTAGATAACCAAGAATTTTATATTTATAATAATATATCATAATTGTTAGACTTTAGATATATGAATCATATCATTTTATTTTATTTAATTAACAATCATCAGTAACATTACTCGTATAAATTAATTATAGTTCACAGTAGGCAAGTACGGGCTTGCGTGATGTTGAGACTGCAAAATCGGGGTAGTAGCACCTAAAAATTCTCAAATAGTAGTTAAACACTCTGCTTTGCTTCAAATTTCAATATAATATATGCAATTGATTGGTGTGTGCATGACTGGGTTGGCTAGTGGCCCAGTTCCCATATATAATCTAATGGATGCATATGACTACAACTCATTCACACGTATGTTTCCTGATAGTAGATGAGACACTATGCCCCAGCCCAGCCCAGCCCCCCCTCTCTCTGTTTTTGTCTGAACTGGGATTTGGCATGTCACTCAGCACTAGCTATATACGCCGCACCTGCAGTTTCCTCGTGCTTACTGAGTGTGACTGTTGAAGATCAATGTCACTCCAATTATTTTAGTGGTCAATGTACAGATATGGAGTTTAAAAATTAATATGTATCAGCTACAGTGAATATATATTTTGTGCTTCGTCAACTGTTTTCAGAACAGCACCCACGAGGTCCAGAGTTAGAAACCAAACAAAAGAGAAAAACAGTTGTGTGTTGGGGGGGGACAATGGTACTGTGGCTAAGAATAATGTTATGTATATGATAAAATTGATAACAATGGATTGGATATGATGAGTGATCTGTGGCATTTGTTGAAGTATACATAACATTGTGCTTAATTAATGCCCACATCTCTTGGTTAGAGAAGAGTTACAATTAATCAGGACAAAGATGAACAAGAAATATTTGATGCATAGCTACTATATATCATTAGAAGTCAAACAATGACGGTGAACTCGTGATCAAATGGAAGTTTATAATAATTAAAATTTAAACCCATCGTAGCTTAGTTAAGAGAGAGCTAGATTGTAGTACGTACCATATATATCATATGTGATAATTAGCATTGTAATAATTATAAGATGAGTTGGTAATCATGCTGATAATTATTGGTTGATTGAAACTTCTCTGCTCAATGTGATTCGCTTGCTTATAAAAGAACAAGCTAGAGGCCTAGAGTACATCTACGTTGAAGTTATTCAGAAAGACACTTCCATCTTTATATCTTATCTTCTGTAATTGGCGTGACAGAGAAAACCATATTTCTTTCCTAACCGCAGCAAAACTCATGCTCTATAGTATTTTGTTTTGGTAGTTAATTAGTGCAATTGAGCGCACGCATGAAAAATCTTTTTCCCAAGAAGTTAATTGGATAAAACATATATACGAAAATAATTGTTAATGTGATGTATATTTTCGAGGAAAAGCTTTTGCTCAGTATATATTTTTTGTTTTTAACGCAGTTAAGTGGAAAACTCAATACTCAAAGATATGCCGTTTGATGAAGTAATAGCCATACTCTCAGAGTGTATTTGCCAAAGGAAAAAATAACTTTCCGATATACTCATCAAGTTTTTGTGCAAATGTTTCAAAAATCTTTAATTTTACCTAAACCCTAAACACAATTAAGCTAGGAAAAGAAAATTCGAATGCCACAAATTCGTTATGCCCTCTTTAAGTCTAAGCCTCTCGAGAACCTCTACCAGCTGTTCTGGAAACAGTAGTGTTATATGTCTTTCTCCATACCATAAAACAAGTGTATTGAATATGGTATGCCACCAAATTGTTAGTATATATATCAAAAACTAATAAGTCCGCGATGGAACATGTATAAAACTAGTTTCCTACACGAAATGAAATGCTATATTATTATATTAATTGAGAATACTAATTAACTTAGAACTAACCATAGAATTAGCATCCAAAATAACAAGTGTTATTTTAACATCCAAAAACATGTGACATTTGAGACACTCATTTTTTTTTATATTAAAATAACATTTTTTTTCTTAGGAAAAACTGTTTTCATTGGATTGCATGAACTATGAATTGATGGCTATGGTTACCGGTCTGAAGGAAAGGAATAAAGGATGAGATCTTGGACGCAAATTGAAGCAATAAATGCTTCATCCGTTAACTCAATACCAAGCAAAACACCCCCACCACCACGTGCTTGCTGCGAAGCTTGGGGTATAGTTATAAGGTTAGTTGGAACATCCTTATATCTTCTGCCAGACCGTATTCTCCTTCCGTAATAAATCCCCCATGTACGTACTGAATACTGATCCACTCCATCCCTGAAGGTTTTAAGGCCTCCATTTGGATGATTTTGAAATTTTCCCATGTGTATTTTCTTTTGGATGTAGCCATATACATAAAAGATGTTCGAGTGTAAGAGACTCTCCCCTCTGAAAGATGAGAAGGGACATATTAGAAGATAAATGTAGTATTCTTATTTTCAACTTGTGACTTTTAAATTTCAACACAACAACTTTACAACAATGTTATTTGAATATTTTAGAGTGCGTGCCTATACCTATTTTATTATTACCGGACGATACATAAATCGGGCGGATGAGAATCACCATATCATCTATTAGTGATAAAATTAGTGATAAAGTGAATGTCCAAATTAAATGGAACACTCACACTCAAAGCATATTTGGTTGAAAGGTAAAATTACGGATAAAATTTACCTAGATGTTTATATGTAAAATAATACATATAACTCATCTAGGCAATTTTATCCTTATATTTATTCTCCAACCAAACACATCCACATGTGTTAAAATAACATTATTTAACAACTTTATACCCAAAACCTACCTTGGCGTGCTGTGTGTGTGATATCTTGTCAAAGTTGAAATACTTGTAAGAGAATTTTCATATAGGAAAAGAAATTAAGATCTCTTTCCTGAAAAGTCAAATCTCTTGGGCAAGCTGACGAGACAAGGGCTCTATAGTCAACAAATTTACTGTCCAGCATGCTATTAGCTAGAAGCCACATGGCCAAACCGGAGAGCATTTCGTTTGCCACTCTTTCATATAGGATATATAGCTTCCCTGAATTCTACGGTTTTAATTGATTATAACCACATTCCTCCAAGAGAACAAAACAGTAGTAGTGTTAGAAGTTAGCGCTTTGGCATTTTCTTTCGCTCGCGATTAAGCATGGTGTCCTTCAATGGGTTATGTTTGTTTTCAATTCAGGAAGCACAGTCATACGTACATTAATAATGGAATATTGAAGTAGGGGTCAGTTTGCGGAGATTGCAGGAAAACGAAGTGCTGGCCAATACAAGCCAAGCCATATGATGATCGTGTAGGAACATCGACAAGACATAAAATAATAAAGGATTTGCTCTATCACCCTCAATAATAATATTTTTTTTCTATTTTTTTTTCAAAACACTAAATTGTATACAATAGAATATCCAAGATAATGATGATTATGATGTGGTGTAAGTATGTGCTTAAACTTATATGCATGCGCATGCCTTCTCTGTTCTATCCCTTTGTACAGGAAAATGAAAATTTAGGAGAAGTCCTCATTGTGATATCTTACATGAATAGTGAAATAAGAGCCGTCTGATACCTCACTTTCCTGTGTGATGATTTCAAAATGAAGTGGACCGGCTATGAGTATGCCAGTTCACCAACAAATTGTCTTGTACTATTTGGCATCCTTCTTTTTCTTTTAACCTTTTTTTTCTTTTAATTATTTTCATGTGGGTATTTCATTTTGTGTTGTGGTCTCAATATGATTGATTCAGATTCACAATGACCCTTGAAAGCATGTTGCAATGCTTGTGCTTCGGTTTTGTTTGATACCTCTGAACCGTACCCCATGTGCAACTATTGCCTTCATCCCAAACAAAATATATGCTCAAACCCGAACGGCATGACTATAGTAACTTTAACGCGCTCTTCCCGTCATAGATGAGTTACGAATTTCTTCAAGTTCTAGTACTATATATCATTTCTAATTGGATAAAAAGAAAAGTAGTGTTATTTGTATTCACAATGTATGGAACAGTCCTGATACACTCCCATATATCCTTGGATGAAATGTGAGACCAAACTAAAGGGATTACATCCATCAGGATAAATGGAAGTATGTGGACGTGGTGTCCTCCAAGTTATGAGTCCAAATAATATTTAAAAATAAACTAAGAAGAAAAAAAAAAGAGGCATGACAAGGACAAAAACTACCAAGTCTAATATGAAATGAGCTTCATATAGTTTGATCAGATTCTAACAATGTTAAACAATCACTTACATCTACTACTAGAAACTCGCAAAACACATATAGAAAAAATACATATGGATTTTGTTCTGTTCCTGTTACATATGGCTTTATAGACGGAAAAACAGAAATAGGAAAGAAATTGTTTTTTTTGTCGAAGTTACGTAATCTGTCTGTAATTGTTGATGCAACTGTTCCAGAAGGAAATTAGGCGGATCCTGAAGGAATTTTTTTTTACAAACCTTACACATGGAAAAATTTGTCTGTAATTTATTCATTTTATTGATTTATAATAAATTTAATATATTATAGACGAAAAAATATTATTTCAATTGTAATTGATTTCGTGTCATTTATTATGTAAGTGAACCCTGGTTTTATTATATAAATTAATGCAAGAGATATATTGAAAAGTTTAATTTTAATACATTGAAAGTGTAAAACTTAACTTTTTATATTATTATTTAATTAAATAATCTTATTTACATATATGACCTTTTCAGTCGTTGGTACTCAATCATCTTCATCGATGTGATGATATTTTAATTGAGTTTTTTTAAAGCATGAGTAGATAGTAATTAAAATCTGTAACTAAAGTTGTGGATATCAAAGAGTTCTGTTCACACAGTTAATTACAAACGAATTATAACAAATTATTAATTTAATTGTGAAATAGAGTAAAAGGCATTTTAAAACACTTAAATCATAATTCATTAACTAGAGTGTCACAATAGATATAAGGTAGCAACAATAGTTATAACTCACTTAATATGACCTTGTGAATTATATCAAAATATTTGTTTGAAGTGTTTTTCTCCAATTCTTTCTGGAATCCGACAGAGAATAGGGCAAAATCTGCATGGAGCGTGACGTAACGCGCCAACGACGAAGGGAAGAATTGATTAAAGAAAGTAAGAAACAGGGTGCAGTTAAAAACTGTAGTGTTTTACGGCTGTCCCGTCAACATTGAACGCAACAATATCCATATCGTACGACCCCAAAAACCACCGAATCCTTTTTTTTTTTTTTTTGAAATATTATTTATTTTAAGGGGAAAAAAAAAAGAAAAAATAGGTCTATCCTTGCTACCTTTACGATCTTCTTATATTATTCTTCACTCTCGAGTGTTGGCAAATCATCATAACAAGTACCATATAAAAAAAAACAAAGTAAAGCGCCTCTTCCATCCTCTTATTCCTTTCACGTATATACCCTCTTTCCTATATTGAACAAACTGACACAAATTAAACCATGCCAAGCACGCTAAGAACCGGAAGAAGAAGGAGAACTAGAAACAACCTCATGCACCTCGACCTATGCTTCACAAATTTCATACAACCCTTCTTCATTCACGAATCTCCTCCTCCGAGCCCGGCTTCCACTTCCTCATCACCCCTCCATCATCATCACCGCCACATCGATCACAACCGTCCATCACCCTCCACCACCACAACCACAACAACAATAATCAAGAACTTCAACACTCTCTGCGACCACACCTCAACCGCCGAACCCGAACCCGAACCCGAACCTGCAGACTTCGCAACCGCCTTCGCCTCCCAACGCTTCTTCTTCTCCTCCCCAGGCCAATCCAACTCCATCGTCGAATCCACCGCACCTTCCTCCTCCTCATCGTCATCATCGCTATCCTCCTCGTCGCTAACCGCCACCGTGCCGCAGCCACCGGATGCTTCCGCCGCCGCCACCAACAACAACAGTAGCAGAAACAAGCTCGTATTGTTTGACGGGAGCGTGGCGGTGCCGACGTACTCGCCGGACCCTTACCTTGACTTCCGGCGGTCGATGCAGGAGATGGTGGAGGCGCGTCCCGAGGTGATGATGGACGTGAAGTCCAACTTGGACGTGCTGCAAGAGCTTCTACTATGCTACCTTGCGCTCAACCCGAAGAGCACCCACAGGTTCATTCTCGGTGCCTTTGCCGATCTTCTCGTTACTCTCATGGCGCTTTCTTCTTCTTCTTCTTCTTGTTCTTGTTCTTTACCGTCGCCACCGCGTCCACCGCAGGAGAATCCCGATTTGGATGACGTGGCCGGCGGTGGTGGTGGTGGTTGTTAGAATGTAAGATGAGAGAGGGGTGCGGTGCAAGTGCAAGGTGCATATGTAAGTTACGAACTTAACACGTGGGTGACAGATAATGAGTGTCTGATTAATTAATGCGCTGGTTCACAATTCATATTATTTAATTATATTTATTTTGTTGCAGTACGCGGTACGAAGTGACGTCTTTGGTTTTATTTTTATTTTTCAGTTTATTTATTATTTTTGTGGGTGGGGACTGTGGAACCTGAACCCGATGTTTGTTGGTCCCCGTAGCCATGCATTCGTTGTCATCTCATCTGCTCCTCCTGCATCGCTAGCTATCTTCCTCATCCAAATTTCTGTTTTTGGTTTTCAATACTTAAAAATAAGTGTTTAATTATAATATTTATTTTTTTATTATTAAATATGTGATAAATAAATGGGAATAATAATATCACTATCATTTTTAATATATTAGTACATTTAATAATAATAGAATAAATATTTCAATATGTTAAAATGAGATTGTTCTTCTCTCATTTGGACTTCTTTTTTATTTGGGAATTTTGATAGAAGATACTAGTGTTTTAAATTATGGATCGCATCACGTGATATGGTTATCGCGTTGGGTTTGCAGTGTAACCTCATCAGACTGTAAATATAGTGTGATTTATTTTCACATAAATTGGTCGTAACGGAACTGGAATAGATCGCAATAGTTACTTTTCAAGTCAGCATGCAAAAATTTTATGGGTAGCTGCAATGTGCATCGCGACAACCGCATTATCCGCAACTGCGATCATATCTGCGACTGCAACCGTAATTTAAAACACCGGAGGGCAGTCTGGGTAGTAGATTCAACTTGAAGGGCTTCGACCAGACAATTATTTTATCCTAGTTCTCAATCGTTTATATGGCTCGTGTCCACTTTACTACAATGGATTTTGGTTAGGATGTGTTAAGGAAAATATTCTTTAAGATACCAACATAGTGAAATACGTACGGAATACTTCATTAATTCGTCCACAATAGTATATTGGAATTTCCTTATTTCGCTTCTTAAGCTAGGAAGTTAATGCCGCGACTGCCAGTATTTGGGATATGAGCATCAGATTTTGATCTAAGAAAGTAAGAAGTAATCGAACAATGTCTAATCAGCTAAAAGAAAGAGTAAAAATGGCGTGTGTTAGGTAGCAGAAGAGCACACAAGACTAGTTTTAGTTCTATCCTGTGACACAAACAATGATAATGAATCGAGCTAAACCCTCACTGAATCATTGATGCCGTTGCTACTAAAATATTCGTACTATATATATACCGAATCCCAGTCAGGTTACGCCAGGATTCTATGCAGGCGCTTAATTTCAATTTGCAAGTAGCAATTCTGTCACTATGCCTTTGGTTTCCTGCTAGATCTTGACTCATTGATACTATTTAACTCTCCAAAAGCCTTCATTATAGTATGCAACTTGTTATATTCTGCAATTTAGGTGTACAAGAACGGTTGATTATACTATTGAGTTAACTTGATGCAATTAATTACTGTTGTTACTTTGGACAGTGAAAAACTGCGACAAGTCCATATCAATAAACATTAAGTATTAGTTCATCGATTAACCTTCTTTCGATTTGTGCACAAATCGATGCATATCCAGACAGTGAATAGCTCAGAAAAGGCCAAATGAAGACAAGTAAATAAGAATATGGTTAACAAAGAGAATCAAGGAATCAAAATTTTGGACCCCCATCTTCTCTGGAGTTTTAAATTTTCAATGAAATGATATAAGCCATGCATCCGTGAATTTTTCGGCCATTTATATTTTTGCCCCTAAAGATTTACTCCTGGATTTGAGCTGGTTGCAACTATATAGGTGCTGCATTTCCAGTGTAGCCAGTGGCACAGCGCAAGAAATTTGATAACGACAAAGTTTTGTAGTATTTTTTCTAATAGAAACATATGATAAGGACTCCAGTGAACATCATCCACATACATAATAATCCTATCGGTGGAGGAAGAACGGTCTAGTTTCTCTGGCTAGCACATATGCCAACTAATTCTCGTCGAAATAAAAACAATAACAAAAAAGAATGGCGAAACTTTGATTTCTGACACGTAGTTTGTACATACTCATAGTTAGTGGATTTTGGTGATTCGATTTTAAAGGTCTTGCCTAACAATCATGATTTATATTTCGTTTTGATTAACTTCCCCTGCTGCGTATTTCATCCTAATTTAATCAACAATAAACACCAAAATTAGTCATTGACGATTTCATTGATGAATAAATTGGTTCTTACAAAATATGTTAGTGTTGGGTCTCTCATAATTGTAAAATTAGGAATAGAATCTGATAATTTCGTTGATGGATAAATTAGTTAACAAAAAAATATATATTAATATTGAGATCTCTTATAATTACAAAAATATAACACTGAAGGTCCTTCACTAAGCCGCAATCTACTAAATGTGAGTGGGCTTTAATCATTAATCTATACGACCACTAATCCTAATTATCATCAATTTACTAAAATACACTCTTTCAATTTTGCAAACCCCCCCCCAAATTAAATATTCCAAAATTTAATAGAGCACCACATCCCCTACAACTTTCTTTTTCCCTTCCTTCCTTTGTACTATGCACAACATCCGTCCCCAAATCGTACAAATGCATGATTTTTCATTTATACTTGAGAGTGGTCTTTCAATTCCCACAAAGTAAGATGAACCTTTGTTATTTTCTCCTAATTCACCAAAAACAAATTCTTTTAGTGTATTTGTGTTCACTTAATGAATTGGTGGGGATTGACTTTGATCTACCGGTGGAAACTTGCTATCATTGTACTTTAGCATACAATTCTTTTGGGGAAATGATTGCGAATTTATGATATTAGTACCATAACACTACAAAAAATTATGGGAATTATGGCATTGAAATTAGGGCGATTTTTAAAACTGTCACAATTGCAGTAAATTACGACAATTTTATTGACCGCCATAATTTTCGTAAAAGAAATGGCTGTGAAATTAGGGCGGTTTTTAAAACCGCCACAATGTGCAGTAAATTATGGGTTAGAACCGCCTTTATTTACCATTACTATTTTTATGTCCTTTTTTATACTATTTTTAATAAAATAAGGGAAAAAAGGAGCATTCCCACTTTTTAAAGTTTTAGCTAGTTACAAATAGATACCTTAACTTCTGAATCTTCTAATTAGATTCTTAAACTACACTAATCCTCAAAATTAGTCATTTTATTCAATTTTGGGTTTAGCTAGATAGGTGACGTAGTAAATTAAATATTTAATGATACATATCATAATTTCTTTTAATTTTATAAATATTTTCTTTATTTATATTATGTAATATTTGTAAAAATACATATCAATAAAAAATTTAAAAAATATTAACTAAAATTTTTTCATTTACTGCTAGAAAATGAGGATGTATCAACTCTTCTAAGAGGATGCATTATCTCTTAATTTTTTTAATCTTATAATAAAAACAATAAACTATAGTAAATAGAGCACATTTTGTGCTTTTTTTTTATTTAAATTGAATTTGGAACTTGTTTTATTACTACAATTGTAGTTGTATTCCCTTGAAATTGGAAACAAAAGTGGAATAATGGATAAAACTTGAGCAAATTTTTCATCGAGCATATACACACACATATGTTTTATAAATCATTTGTTCATTTTGGAACTTTTAGATTCTAACTCAAATTTTATTGTATTTAGATATAGGAACTTTCAAAATTTAAAAAAGAACTAATTTTGAAGAATGGGTTAGTTAAAAGATTTAATTAAAAATTTAAATAAAGTAGAAAGAAGAAAAGGAAAAAAAAAGAAATTTTTTTTTAAAAGAACCTTATCAACCCAAGAAAAGAGAATTCTTTTAGAATCAAGTCTGAGATAAAAATGAGATTTCAAAAGCCCAAGTCTATGTTGGAGACGAGAAGCAAAAAAAATAAAAACCCAACAACCCATCATTTAATAGCATTAGAGTGTTGTTGTGAAAAAACAAAAAAAGAAAGCAAGCTGAGAAAATCCCTCTTTTTTTTTCACTTTCGCGCCACTCCTCACTCCTTCTTTTATATTATTGGCACTACTCCATTCTTCCCTACACTACTTCTCTGCTAGCAATTATAATGTCATGTGATTTTATGTTTTGATCATCCAATGATCTATATTTACTCCTTTCACTCTCATAACTAACCACTTATTTAACTTGAGTATATATATGTATATATATACACACACACACACACACACACTAGGGTGAATTGAATTAAATATTATACAAATATCGTACATGTCACGACCCGACTCAGGCACATGACCACGTGAGAAATCTCATTCTTACGTAAGCCTTCTAACCTTATCATTTCTATATGCACAAAAATCCATAATATAGTTTTATTCTTTTCTAAATATCATTCACCTGTTTTCAACATCTTAATTATAAAAATAAGCTTTTATAATCCGTTTCAAAGTATAACGCTATATTAACAATAAATATACAGAAAGTCCTTGTTATACAAAGTGTCTACGAAAAGTCAAAGACTTATACTGCCCAAAATAACATTCTAATATACATGATTATGCAAAAGACAACATGCTCTAAGATCCCTCCTGCCATCACACTGGAGCATGTCTAGAGCAAAAATCCCAAACTCCTCACCTAATAGGCACGACCACTGTAATCTAATGCCTGGGAGGAAGATGGCATGGAAGAATCTGGGCTGCTATATCTATAAATAGAGAAAGGAAAGGAGGGGTGAGTTTTGTTACCAAAACCAGAGTGAGTCCTCACCTGGAACCCTCTCCCATAGAGCATTAAAGGGCATGCATAAAATCACAATGATATAAATACTCTTCAACCAATCAGGATAGTTATAGGAATGAAAGTATATGCACGAGTACTAAAACATTTTATCTTGTAAAACACTTCAACAGTATCTCAATAGAGAAACAGGAATCTCTCTCTGGTTATGCATAGCATAACAATATCTCTAGTCACATGTAGGCGTTACGTATCGCCGTCCCTAGTGTGACAATAATGGGTACCTAACTAAGTCCCTTCTCTGAATACTCTGTCTTGGGCTACTTGGTACCAAGGTTAGCGGATTACCTCCGTAACACATAGCCTGTTTTCTATAGCTACTATTCATTCAATTAGAGAATACAGTATCATCTCCAAACTTTGAAAACAATGGCATCTACCCTAGGGTTCAAACTCAATCAAGTAAAATCCATAATTCCATAAATTAGATTATCATTACAATAGTTCAACAACTCATGTTCTCACATTCCAGCTTCATCAAAAAGTACATTTCATCCACAAAGGTCCCATGGATTTATTAAAACGTGTTTTCATGTTAAAACCTGTAGTTCAAAATATAAAACACAAGGGAGTTTTCATAACTTCTAAGAAAACCTCTAAAGTTCATTGTTTAGGCTATATTTCGATGAAAATAACTTTAATGCATGGAATAGAGATTGCAGATGTGAACCCACTCACCTGGAATGACAAAAGTTGAAGGCTTAGGATGACAGGGTTCCTTGGAGTGGAGATGGCACCAGTATCTATCATAGGAGTGATAGAACCTTTAATTAGTCTCTAGAATCACTAAAAAACCTTAAGTTTATCTTTAACATGGAGGAAAAGCTCCCTCTACCCTCATAGGCACAGAAACCACTCTAAGACCAAAGAACTGAAGAAAATAGAGCAAAATTGAGAGAACTACATACCTTAAAGCCTTAGGAATGAAAGATTGAAGCTAAAATTAAAGGATAATAGAGGAAAATGGGGTTAGGAATGGAGTTTGGGGGTGAAAGAAGATGAAAAAGTGAAAGTTCTGGAGGTTGGGGAGAGAAAATGTGTTTTGGGGTGTTCTGGACCCAAATGACGTTTTATGTTCGCGTTTACGTCCGGGCGGTCATATGACCACCTGGGCGGTCTCCCGCCACTCTGAGGCACGACTTACTCTCTCTTGACCGCCTGGTGGTCTCCAGGAGCCCAAACACCGACTTTACTCTCGTTAAATGCCTGGGCGGTCTCTAGAAGCTCCAAATGCTCCAATCCTGGTATGTATTGGATTACTATCCCACTACTCACTTGTTTAAGTTAATCATTTATTTTATTTTCCATTAACTTTAAAACATAAATGTAAATAAGGAAACACCCCCCATTTGGATTCAAATAAAATATATAAAAAATCAAAATCTCAATAAATCAAAATCTAATTTTTGGGTTTTAGTTCAAATTCAGAATTTCCAACAATTTATAAACTTTTGGGCTAAAGACGAAATGTCTAGAGGTTCCATTCATTAAAAATCATTCTTCAATTTGTCTATCTCCAAAGAACAATTACCAGAACTTTTGATCCCAAGAAAATGGTTCTACTACATAGCCCTCCAAGGGCGTGTAGGTTTAAGATTTAGTGAAATTAAGGACCCGTATTGACCGCTTAGGGTAACTAGCACCCTTCTTTAATTCAAAAAATTTCTAACCCTTTTTATTTAACCTAAGGTATTACAGTACAAGCCTTACACGACTTATGCATAACAAAATATGACCGTTTGATGCTTACAATACATAAGTCGCACCACCCTTGCACACTTTTCCAAAGCATAAGTTGTGCTAGCCTGAAAGGATTTGCAACATAACATAAGCGCACCACCCTGGCACAACTTATATTTTGTTGTAGTTCATTCCAATCTTGAAAGAGTCAAATAATCATATTTTGTACTATAATAAACGCAAGACACATGTAGTTTTTAATTTGATTCACCCTTATACTACTTATGTGTAATTTTTAATTTGATTCACCTTGACACAACTTATATACAATAAACCCAGGACATATTTTGAGTTTTTTTAATTACCCGAGAAAAGAGAATTCTTTTAGAATCAAATATGAGATAAAAATGAGATTTCAAAAGCCCAAGTCTATGTTGGAGAAGAAAGCAAGAAAAAAAAATAAAAATCCAACAGCCCATAATTTAATAGCATTAGAGTGTTGTTGCAAAAAACAAAAAAGAAAGCAAGCTGAGAAAATCCTTTTTTTTTTCACTTTCGTGCCGCTCCTCACTCCCTCTTTCATATTATTGGTGCTACTCCATTCTTCCTACACTACTTCTCTGCTAACAATTATAATGTCATGTGATTTTATGTTTTGATCATCCAATGATGATCTATATTTACTCTTTTCACTATCACAATAAACCACTTGTTTAACTTAAGTATACACACACACACTAGGGTGAATTGAATTAAATATTACACAAATATCGTACAAGCCTTACACGACTTATGCATAACAAAATATGACCGTTTGATGCTTACAATGCATAAGTCGCACCACCCTTGTACACTTTTCCAAAGCATAAGTTGTGCTAGCCTGAAAGGATTTGCAACATTAATAAGCTTACCACCCTGGCACCACTTATATTCTGTTGTAGTTTGTTCCAATCTTGAAAGAGTCAAATAATCATATTTCGTATTATAATAAACGCAGGACACATGTATTTTTTAATTTGATTCACCCTTATACTACTTATGTGTAATTTTTAATTTGATTCACCTTGACACAACTTATATATAATAAACCCGGGACATATTTTGAGTTTTTTTTTAGTTGGGCATATTTTAAGTTTGCTAGTTTTCTATTTTATTTCTACAAAAAATACTTAAAATTTACACATAATTTTAATATGCTACAATCAGAAATATTAGTCTAATATTAAGGTAGTGATCGACTATCATTCTGACACAATAACACATGTTATTTGAGGGATCTATATCTTTCAAGATTTTTATAAAAAATATTTCATTAAATTAGTCTTAAAATACGTGTTTAGAAAATAATAATCTTACTTATGTCAATAATACATTATTTGTAAAATATAAAAATTATTGTTTATGAAAGAGATAAATATAAAATACTATTTAGACATGAGAAATGATGAGCAGAAAACTATAGGGGTCGATATGAGATGTTAAAGACTCTCTCCTTCCTTAACTAAGTGTTGAGGGTTCAATTCTCCCGTTGGGAATTAACCAGTTTTAAAACTCATGGGAGTGTCTACCCTCTTAAATGAGCCTAGTATGCAAAAGAGATTAGTCACAATGCGTCGGTGGTAGATACCTGAAAAAAATCGGACGATGAGCAAAGAATATAATTAAATGAGAGAAAAATTTAATAGCAATTAATGTGAATATCCAAAAATCACATTACAAAACCACTCATAATTATAAGTTATTTTATAAAGAATATTGTGAGTGTTTTAGTCCAAAGTAAAATGTGGAGCTTACGAACCTCTATGTGAAAATGTAGAGATTAACAATTCCCAAATTTAAAAGGCATCTATTGGGTTTTGTTTTGTTTTTTATTTGAAAAAAGTAATTAAGAGCATTTAAGAAGTAATATTAAATGCTCACTAACTACGTCTTAACAACAATAATATTTTAGTACCCCTCCCTTTTACTCGTTTTGTCAAAAAATAAAAAACACATATACTCAAAAAATAACAAATGAATCTTGATAATAGTATAAAGTTGTATAAGTAGATAAGAGTGTCATATTAGAAATAAGAAGTAAGTAAATACTACTAATTAAAGTAAGCGAATACTATTAATTACACTCAGGATATTCTTGGTAAAAAAAAAATAATACTTCATTGATATGACAAATAGATAAATATTCTAAAACAAAAAAAGGTTAACAAATTGAGTGAAATAGAGGAAGTATTAATTTTACGATAATATTTCAGCATTTTTAAAGTAAAATACAAACCCCTCCATTGAGTGAAGGTTTTATTATACTCTTGTTCCTTCTACTTGTCAAACAAACAACCCCCCTCCCCCCTAAAAAAAATTGAGAAAGGATACACTTTAATTGGTTCAAATTTTTTTGGGTTAATTCTTCATTTTTTTCCATATTTATTATTTCATTTTTGACAAAATACCCTTTATTAATATTTTTTTAGGTAAATTTTGTATCCATCACCAGAAGTAGTGACTAATCCCTCGAGACGTAGAGTTTACAGATATGGATTTTGTTATGTGTTAGCCACTAGAATTGGTCTAGTGGTGAGGGTTGGAGTAGTATACATGAGGTTCTAGATTCAAACCTCATTGCGATTAATATAGTTTGCAAATCTTGTCTTATTATTTCAACCTTGTTGTTTGCAACAAATTGTCTGTAGAGGACAATCTCACTCCCTTTATTAATAATGTTATATATATTAATTCTTTTATAAATTAAAATATATGTGGATGATGATGATAATTGATAGTACTTGAGCACTTGAGAAGAGGGTTGAATCAAGTGTTCATTTTTAAAGTTCATGTACACTTAGCAAATAAATCAAAACTTTCATATAAAGTCTCTTGTTATCACAGGAGATTTTTGAGCTAATGTTTGTTGACACTTTCATAAACGTGTTCATTCTGAGATTTCAAAATGTAACCTATTTAATGTTTTTATACAAGTTTGAGGGAATATATAAGTGTGTGAAGAAAACAACTTGGACAAATATAAAGCATGATAACAAAAAATGTAAACAAGTAAAAGAAAAAGGAAAAGCAGCTTACACAAGGTATTTATCCTGGTTCATTCCCAACATTGAACCTACATCCAGTACCACCGAAGGTGAAAGTTGCACTAAAATTAGAAGTTTTACAAAACAACTACAAATAAGCAGTGCTTCACACAAAATCTAAGTGTAAGCGTCAACAATGAGTTGTCTTTACAAGAGCATTTCCAAGCTTATACAAAAAATAGTCTTTTACAAGAGTCTTTCAAGCTCCCACAAAATTTACTCAAGAACAAAGGAACCAAGTTCCTTAACAAAGGCTCTCACAAAATATGGTTTTTATTACTCACAATAGCCTCACAATTAGAACAACCTTTTCACAATATTTTCTGCCTCTCTCAAAAGAGTATGATCACTCACATATAGTAGAAAATAAGATTCACACTTAAGGCTTTTCTCAAATGATTCTTCACAAAATAACTCAGTTTTTCTAAATATGATATTGATTCACATAACTCTCAAAAACAAAAAATGATAGCACAAGAAGTGCTCAATGAATATGAGAGAACTTGAGAGGAGAGAAATTAAAGAGTGTCAATGGTATTATTCAATGAAAGCTATCTTTTTCTCTAATTTTCTGGCTGCCTTCAATGCCTCCTTATATATGGAGAAGTATGCAAACCATTGCAAGGATGTTTCTAGGCTGGTACAAGTTGCCCATTTTCAATTTTTGGTGAGCTGTCACTAGGTTGGACATATTTGAATTTTATCTTTTGCTCTTTTGTCATTTTCTTCACATGAGTTTCTCTTTCTTCTAATAGCTAATGTAGCTTTTTCTTAGAGGGTATAGGTTCTTTTACCTTGATAAGATCATGCTTCCCTCCATGACCTTGATGCCATATCAGATTTATACATTTTAGAAAATATTTTAATCCTGTCTGCGAATGTCTCCCATTTGAATAGGAGATTTTCAGCATTAAGTGTGTTGTTTCTCATGTGTTCTATTTGAGACCTGAAACACTAACATACATATCAAAACATCCAATAACAAATGTTTGTCATCATTCAAGGTTACATAAGCTAACAATAATAATACACAATATTGATATATTTATATATACATGTATTTAATTTAATTTTAAAATTCTACTATATTGAAAAATATATTATTGATTGTAAAACAATTTGTAATATTTATTTTTTTTAAAAATGAAAAATTACATATTTTTTAAGTTTTTTATTTTAGATTATTAACATATACAAAATATAAAAGGATATTCATTAATTTTGTATATAAAGACAAATCATGAAGAACATAACAAAAGAATTATGTGATATTACAATAAAATATACATTAATATTGTAAAATTAATAGGCTAAAAATACATAATTTTTATGTTTAAAAATAATTATTACAATTTATTATTACCGTTAATTATTTTTAATTATAACAACTGTCTTCTTAGTATAATAATTTAAAATTATATTTATAACTCAATATTTTGTATTATTATAAGCCACATATAATTTTATAATAAAAATTTAATATGCACAATTGATAAAGGATATTTTAACCAAAAACAAAATAATGTGGATAAAAAAATGATGAATTAATGAAAATTTTGAAAATGGATTAAAGTGTAGCTTACCTGAACTTTATAAGGGATAAGAGTGTTGTTTTAGAAATAGAAGGAATGAGAGTATAATAATATTATCATTCAAAGGAGTATAAACTCTTTTTACTATTATTATTGTTGTTATTATTATTATTATTATTATCATTTTATATGCAGCAAGGATCATTATTTTTATTATTATTTTGTTAATAAGTATTATTAGAACAAATTGCGGTCACTTAAGTATGACAATTATTAATGAATCACAAAAAGAAAACGTCATTTAAATAGTAGAAAATTTTAAATTTTTTAACATATTAAAAATCTAAAAAACATAAGTTTCATGTAATTTCTTTCTATTCACTAACAAATACATGTACTAAAAACACTAATAATTATTTATAGCTATAAATTGTATAATACGAAATGATTTTTTCTCACGCTTAATAAGCGTGAAGCTAAATTTTAAAATCTCATTAAACTTTAAATAGTGTTATTAACTAAGTTTATGTCAAAATTCATGTTGCTAATTATTTTAATTTTGAATTGTTAGAATATATTTAGTCCAGCATTGAAGTGTTAATGAAAGATTTTGAAAAATACGCTGAACCTAAAGGTAGATTACAGCATATGTTTAAAATAAGAAAGATGTTTACGAGTTACCAAATTCTCTAAATAAAAATCTTATTCAATTTTATGTCAAAGATCGAATATATATCGGCTTACCAAAAAAGATTGAATATATATCCAAGAAGAAAGTTTTATTAAAGTGGAAGGAGATTTCTTTTATTAATTAAAATAAATGGTAATTTATTAACAAACTTTATTATTTTAGAATACTAAGATTTTTAAATTAAAAAAAATTAAAATATTTAAGAGGAGTTATTAATATGCCCACATTTATTAAATTGAAAAAGGAAAAAAAAAAAAAAATATCGAGAGATAAGTGATGGAGATGAATGGAAAAATGAATGTGAAAAAAAAGAGGCTAAAGACATTATAAAGTCACTCTCTTCCCAACCCACTCTCATACCACAACACACTGCACAAATTAAAACTCCTTTAGATTTGTCTCTCTAGTTCGTCCTAAGCTCCCTCTGTCTAATTCCTCTTAACGTCGGTAAGTATGAAAAACCCTTGACCATCTTATCTCATGATGTTGATGCTCTTGTTGATCATATATTATTTATGTTTATATGTAGTTTTTTAAAAATTAATTAAACCATTTTATTTCTTTGATTTTCACTTGGTTATATGCAGAGATCTATCTCTAGAATTGAACAAGATTCACATTTTTTGTACTTAATCTTTCTTGAGTGTGCAAGATTTGTGTGTGAATGATCAAAGTCTCGAGAATGGTCAACATGAGTGCTATGGGATTGAGTGAGAATGAGGCTAGTGTTAACATGATTAGGAATGGAGAAGGTACCAGTGGTAACATCTCCATTGGAGCTCGAATATTGCGTGCAGCTTCAAGGATGAGAGGTAACAATGCTATGGCAATTGAAGATGTTAGTAGGCCAGGGGGGTTAGACAATGAAAAATATAAGAATGAGGGAAAGGAAAAAGAAGGTGATGGTCAATTTGATTTTGAAAGTGCTGATGATAGCTTTAAAATGGATGAAGGAATGTTGAGTACGAAGGGAAAAAGAAAAAGCAAATATTATCAACCAGCAAATGTTGGAAATTTGTCTGTTGATGAAAGCAGTTCAAAAGTACGAGTTAAAATAATGGAGTTGCTACTAGCTGCTGGTTGGGAAATTGGTCTGAAAAAACGGAAAGGAAAAGTCGAGGAGGAAGTGGCATACTATAATCTAAAAGGACAAATTTACTGGTCAATTACCTCGGCCTATGAGAGCCTTAGAAAACATTTTGAAGCTGGTGATGGTATTAATAAATTTTTTTTGCGAGATTTTCGATTTGTAGCTATACCAAAGTTGGATATTAATATGTTGTCTAAGGCGTCAAATAGGAAAAGGAAAGACA
This sequence comes from Dalbergia oliveri, assembly GCA_030441495.1. Classification (NCBI taxonomy): domain Eukaryota; kingdom Viridiplantae; phylum Streptophyta; class Magnoliopsida; order Fabales; family Fabaceae; genus Dalbergia; species Dalbergia oliveri. Next base: position 14,989,359 of record JAMLFY010000008.1, read on the forward strand.
AAGAGAGTTATCATTTTATTAGTGTATTTGAAGATCCAAATGATGACTCATGTCTTCTGTGTGGAGATGGTGGAGACCTTATTTGTTGTGATAGTTGCCCTTCATCTTTCCATCTAAGCTGCTTAAAAATGAATGTAAGTATACACTTGATTGTGGTTTGGTCTTTTTACTAATTGATTTTGATACAATTAGTTTTATTGGAGTTCTTTCATTGTCAATTTTTTATTAGGACATATAACTCAGAAAATTGTATATTTTCTTAAATGTCTAAATATTAACTCTATAGGTTATTTCTACCTGTACTCTAGCTATATTTTTAATGTAAAAGCATTTGCTTTTTCCTTGCAGAAGCTTCCATGTGGTGACTGGCGTTGTACTTCCTGTCAACGCAATGGGACGACCAGCAAAAATTCACAGGGGGCAAAAACCTTTGGTGATTCTTTTGTTGGGAAGCATGGTGATTCGGTTTCTGCAGAAGGTATATAACCATATACTCATTTTGGCAAACACTAGATGACGTCCTTTCTACCATTTTTCTCAATTTCTTTGAACATTAATTATCTGAACCTGTTTTTCTGATATTTGTAACTTGTTGCAGTTCCAAATTTTGGGATGAATGAGCTGGGCGAGGGAGTGTTGGAGGAACCAAATAGTTCTAATGAGGGGTGTGTCTTTGGTGGGAACATTTCAGAGGAGACGACCCTTCCCCCAAATGTGAATCTAGAAGTCCTTCTTCCTGGATCTTCAACTACTCTTGTTGCTGATGGAGCATCGAATAATGTAGATGAGGCTACTATTCAAACTAAATCCGAGGGCCATCGTGTGAATCTGAACATTTCCAATCATCATGAGGCCATTCCCTCAAATGCCAATGATGAAGCTGGTTCAAAGCTTCTCATTGGCTCAATAATGAATATGGACGAACATGATGATGTTATCAACGGGACAGATGCTCAGGAATTAGTTCAGGATGATTCGAAACCAAACGAGGAAATTGATGACGAAGACCTAGAACGTGTTGCCGATGAAGCTGTAAACTTTGCACTTAACTATTTCAAATCTAAATAGTGGCATATAAGTATTATTTTCAAGAAAAAAATTAAAGGCAAAGGTCTCACCATGCCTTTCCTTCAATTTTGTTGGGTTTTAGCATGTCAAACCAAGCTATGGTGCTTGTTGAGCTTAGTGGACTTGTTTAAGTCTTCATTGAGACACTCAAGTGTTTGTATGGTTGCTGCATCGGATTAACTTAAAAACATTTGGATCATCAGTTCCATTTTCTATTTCTTTTGTTTGTATATTGCCTGTTTTCTTGGTTGGTTATTAACAAATGCACAATTTCAGTTACGTACTTGCTATCTCTACCATTTTAAAGGTCTGTGATAGATATTGCCTCCCCGAATCCAATATATATTGGAATAACTTGAGTTTGTTTAATTGAGTTCTTTCATTAATAGGCTATAATAAGCACATAATAAACTTACAGCATAACTTAATCATAAATTGCGGTGGATCTTTCCCTAAAAAAAAAATTATTTATGTACGAAAAAATGTATAAAATGTTCCATATGCTACATATATATCGACATTATATTGTTTGCATTGACTTATTAACCAAGCCGCCAATCTAAAGTATATGTCTAACAAGTCACTAGGAGTGGATTAATAGCAAGGTTCAAAAGCAGGAGATTGAACGGTCGGGCAAGGGTTCAGAGGTTAAGGTTCGATTGGGCAACGGGATATAACGGTATATAATAAAATATGTATTTATATAAATATATAAAAATATAAAATAAAATATATGTCATAAAATAACTAAAAATTAAATTAGGTATCAATAAAACCCAGAGAACATAATATAATTCATCTTTTAATTAAAATAAACATTATCCATATAAATCAAATCTCTTAAGTTACTACTTCCCATATTAGAAAAGAAAAAAAAAAGGAAATATGAGATTTTAGGTATTTTTAAAAATAAAATAAAAAATAATGAAATTTTGCATTTAAAAAAAAAACCGGTTCAAACCGGTTTTTTGGCCGGTCCCCGGTTTCCCCCTCCGGCCGACCTCTGGCCGATTTTTTCAGGCCTTTCAGGGCCAACCCGGATAAGCGCCTTCTTCACCTAGGCCGGGTTTTTCCAAACAATGATTAATAGAGAGGAACTTTGATAATATATACAACGTCACAAGTTAAAAAAAATGAAAGAGCAATACGACTCAATATACAGAATAGGAATATATTTAACACTGAATGTAGAAAAATATGACTCAGTCTATATTTTATACAATAATTAGGGGAAAACAATATGCATAATGACAACTACTACTTCCATTAGGAAGGGTTGTCCTATAGAGTAGAATCGACTACACAAAATAGATAATGTCATAATGTTCTATCAAAAGTTATGTTCACGCTTAACCAATTAACTCATTTGGTCTCTTTTAATAGTTTCACTTATTATTTTTTAAATCGTCTTCTTCCTCTATCCATTCAAAAGACTACATATGGTGTCCAAAGTTTATTTTTTGGAACAATTACACTAATTTTAAACTTTTTACCTGTTTAAAAAGTTTTAGTCGATAATTTAATAATTTTAAAAAAATAACAAAATTATTGGCAGTATGTGGCAATATATTATGGACGGAAATCACTTGTATCCAAATCACGTCTCTATCCCTATGCATCAATAATTAATTAATTGCCACGTAAAGATAAGTATTTAAAAATTTAAAATAATTACTAAATATGTATTATTTATCTTTTATGTGGTAATTAATAATTGGTAGGATAGAATAGGGGACATGATCTAAGGACATATAATTTCCATCCTTGTATTATTTATTTATCTAGAATATTAATTAACCTATTCATTAGAGTTCTTATTGATTTTCAAAATCTTTCATAGATCTCCGTCTAGTTAGACTAGGTGGTTGCTTTCGTACTACTTAAAATATCAGTGATGAATTTTAAGTTTTAACATACCATATTATATAATATTCTTCAGAGTAAAGTGGAATTTTAAAATCAAGTTCAAATTTAGAGTGTGTTTTTTCAATTTTCTTAAAAGAAAACTTTTAATTAAAAATTACTTTTTTACGAAAGTAATTCCTGTCAATCTATCTTCAAAAATTAAAAATTTACGTTTAGAAAAACTTTAAATCGAAGCTGAGATAAATAAATAACTTCTGTTAAAAAATAATTTCTTACTTAAAAAATCATATGTATTAAAAAATTGAAACAAATGCATTTTACTAAATGCAAAAAAAAAAAAAAGATTATACAACTCATACCTGTAAATGCGTATTATTAGGGTTTTCTCAACTTTTCTGTAGTTTTAAATTTTTATTTTAATAAAAAAAATTTGCAAAATTGATTTTGACAAAAAGTTTGCGTGAAAAGTAAATATACAATCAAATAGTTGTTTTGAGATGAAAGTCCGATACCGTTGAGACCAATCAAAAAATATACCATGAAATTATGTTTTTTTTTTATATTCCTTATTATTACTATTATCATTATTTTTATATATTTAAATGATTATTTAGGAAAGAGAAAAGTAAAAACATATGTTATTATGTGAGAGAAACAACGGAGAGAAAATTAATTAAGTGAGAGAAAAAGTCAAAGTAGCAATTAATGTAAATAAAAGAGAATTATAAAACAACCCATAATTATAAGTTAATTAATAAATGAGGAGTGTGTACATTTTTTTTCTAAAACAAAATGCTGAGCTCGTTAACCTCCACATTTGAAGGTGTGGAAATTAATTATCCCCTTCAAATTTTCCTTAAGTTATTGGACAGATTACAAGTTTATCGATATTACATTTGGATCCTTCAATTTTTCAATCTTACATTTGCTTCCCATGTATACTAGTAGTGTTAAACTCCATCAACATTTTTCTAGGAAAATTCCAGTTTATCCTTACTAACAAAAAAAATGACCTAACACCTCTATTCCCAATTTTCCATTCATCCTCCTTCATATCCACCATACCATCACTATAATACTCATTCACCATCATTGACAACCACAACTAACCAACTAACCACAACCAAACCATCGTGCAAAACCACCACATCCTCCATCTCATCAACAGAAGTTGTATCCTCTACCGAAGCCATTTCCGTGGTCATCGTTGCTAGAGTTCTAAAGTCCAAACCTCAATTTTGCATTCAAACACCAAGTTCCTAACTAGATAGGGTTCTCTTTTGTTGATGCATCTATTTTAATCTTTTGAAATTTTGTTTCATGTTGGTATATTTGTTTTTCAGCTAATCCTTTTTCTAGTTTGGGTAAGTGGTCTAGCTGATAGTTAATTTATGGTTATATTAATTTGGGTTGTGGTCTAGGATAGAGATCCACTAAATGTTTGAGTTCATGGGGGTAGGGCTACTATGAAAGGGTGGGAAAGGAGTGAGATGACATGGTGGTGGTGGTGCTGCAATGGTGGAGAGAAGGATGGAACGAGAGATGGCATGACAATCAATAGAAGGGGCTTTCTCACATGCAAATGAAAAAATAGCTGCATAATGAATATATGAGTTGTTTCAAATTAGTAAATAACATATGGAGTGGAATATTGTTTTACCCTATGAATGCTGTCATGACCCGATTTGAACGTGATCAGCACGTAAAGATTCCTGTCCACATAAGCCTTATTGATCGCTGCACTTACTATATGCATATTTTATTCCAAAAATCTATTTTAAATTATAAACCAAATCTCATAGTAAACCTGAATAGCATATTTTCTCATAAATAAAATCTGAAACTGTAGCTATAATATAAATCATACTAAGTTACTCATTTATAAAAATAAACCATGAATACTAAATCATCTTAATACAAAAGAATCACGATGTACAAAAAAAAAAAACATGAACATATATCTATGCATGAGGTCTGGAACCCTGCTCGTCATATCACTAGAGCACTCTAAAAAAGAATCTAAGTACTGTGGCTCCACACCAATGTGAAACTCACTCGCTAAGAAGATATCTCCTGTTGAGGGGAGGAGGAGGAAGATCTTGAGCTATACCTATATCTGAAAAAAGGAAGAGAAGAGGGGGTGAGTTTTGCTACAAAAGTGAGTGGATCCTCACTTATAACCATGCATAGGACAAAAATAAAGTTAATAAAAATAATAATGCAATCTCATAAATCCTTATAATTTACATAGTAGCTAACAATTCATCTTTTCCTTTTCAATAATTACTTAAAAGAAATAACTAAATAGTGGGTGCTTAGTTCATCGCGAACGTGAGCCCTAACTGAGATCTAAACGGTTCCTCGCGAATCGTGTTCTTCGTGGACTGATCTAATTATGTGGATAAATGCCCTCGCGAGCCTTGGTATACCAAGGCTAGGATAACTGCCGTTAACTCAGTTTTGTTCCTCTTAGTAACTCCCTAATCTAAATCAAACTGAAATCATAAAATAGGGTCCTATCAATCCTAAATTCAACTTGTCTCAGTTCCCAATATAAACATCAAGCTTGGAGGCTCGTTTCCTCAATCATAGCAAATCAAATTTTCATAATAAATTCAAGTTATAAATTAAATCATATAAAACTTTCATAAAGCAAATATGGTTCCATGCATATTTTAAAATAAACATTTCCATGTATGAGTTTAAATGGAATATTTCTAACTAAAGCACTTTTTTTTTAATAAAGTCATATAATGAAAGAATCCATTTTTCAAATCTCTACATACTCCGTAGTATTAGGAAATATTAGTATAATGACCAAAATAAGGCCATGAGATCAAATTCACTTACCTGGAGAGGTAGAAAGTGAAGAACCAACTCTGGTAGAGCTCTGGAGGAGAAATGACATCAATGTCTGCCATTACAACCATAAAACTCTTCAATGATCTATGGATACTCTTAGATTACTCTAAAACAACTCTAATAACATTGGGGAGCACTTCTACTTAACAATAATGAGAAAAAAATATCTCATACTAAGAACATGGAAGAATGGGAAAAATTGAGATAAAATCTATCAACATAAACATACCTTGATGATTTGGGGAGCTAGATTCAAATGAGGTTGAGAGTAAAGGGAGTGCAAGAGAGAAAATGGAGGGTTGGGGGTTTCTAGTTTGAGCAAATGAGGAAGAAAGAGTGAGGGAAATGGTTTTATAAAAAAGGAAGGGTTGAAAGTGGAACGATGTCATTTCTGGGTCCAGTCACGCTTCAGGGAACCGCTATAGCGGTCAAGGCGTATAACTATGCACTTATGACTGCCATAGCGGTCCTCAGACCACCGAAACTCGTGAAAAACCAACCCTATGACCGCTATAGGCTTGGACCACTATACGTGACAGGCAACCCCCAACTTCAGGATTTTTCCGTCATGTGACACCTGGTTATCTCAATTATTTTACTTTCCACATTAACTTTAAAACATAAATATAAATACGGAAAAACCCCCGTTTGGATTCAAATCAAATATCTAAAAAATCAAAATCCCAACAAATCAAAATTCAAATTTTAAGTTTTAGTTCAAATCCAGGAATTTTCAAGATTTTCTAAACTTGTGGATAAAAACGAAACGTTTATAGGTTTAATAAAATTCATTAAAAATCACTTTTTAACTTATTTTTTCCTCTAGGAACAATTACCGGGACTTTTGATCCCAAGAATGTGGTTCTATCATATAGCCCTCCAAGGAGGTATAGAATTCAGACTTAGTGAACTTCAAGTCCCAAGGATCTGAGGTAACGAAACCTGACTACTGACACGTGTATACCAGATATTACAAATGTCCAACACTAAATATTTACCCCCTCCCTCCTTAGATGCCCTATCTCCTTCTACCTTTACCACCTTAACGATAACCTTGGCCTCCCACACTGGTAAAAATCTTCCTCAATCATTGCTTTATCCATAAGCACAAACAATTTTTTAGAGTAGCTTTATTCAAACTAAATTTCCATACCGATACCCTAATGTCCATATTGCCATTTCATCATCTCAATCAATTGCCATCCACCACATCGCTTGCGAGCTCCCTGTTGTCACTCCTCGCCCTCAGCGACAATGAGCCTTCCCCTTTCTCTGCAACATGTGTAACGCCGGGTACGAGACAAGAAGTGACAGGTGCAAGAAGGCACAGACAAGAAGCAACTCCTACCTCCAAACGGATGGGTACATGAATGAACCGATTACACACTCGAATGAGAGGGATCTTGAGTTCTATAGGTATGAGACTATAAGTTAAGGAGGGCTTATATGAATTGATTGGTACTACCTATGACACAAAGATGCATCTTTCTTTTTGGTAGCCCATCATGAAAGAACTCCACAGTTAAGTGTGCTTGACTTGGGGTAATTTTGGGATGGGTGACTCCTGAGAAGTTTTCCCAAGAAGCGTGTGAGTGAGGACAAAGCGTGTTGAAAAGACCCGTGTTGCTTTGTGGGGACAGTTGTCAATCCATAAAGCAGCAGGGAATGTTACAAATAGTATCAGAGCCTGCACCTCTCCCAGTATGGTGTGGTTCGGGATGAACCAAGCGGAAGCTGGTGGGCATGTAACTCCCAGGACGAAGCAAGGAGTGATCGTCGATGCAAGAAGGCATGGACAAGGAGCGGCTCCTGCCTCCAAGCGGAGGGGTACATGAATGAACCGATTATACACCCGAATGAAAGGGATCCTAAGTCTGTATAGGTTTGGGACTATATAGTTAAGGAAGGCTTATATGAATTGATTGGTACTACCTATGACACGAAGATGCATCTTTCTTTTCGATAGCCCATCACGAAAGAACTCCCAGTAAACGTGCTTGACTTGGGGTAATTTTGGGATATGTGACCTCCTGGGAAGTTTTCCCAAGAAGCGTGTGAGTGAGGAGAAGCGCGAAAAGACCCGTATTGGTTTGTGGGGACAGTCGTCAATTCATAAAGCAACGGGGGATGTTACAATATGTCGCAAAGCAACATCGTGTCATTCTCTCAGTCATGAATTGCCATCGCATTAACATCTTCATCCTCGCACCACAGCTTCATCCCATTCTCACCACGCTGTTTGGAATCCACATAGCTATTGTGAGCTTTATTAGAAGATTGTTGTTCATGATGCTACATCACCATCGTTTGCCCTCGTCACGAGTCTGAACATTGTCTTGTGGCAAGAGTGGGTAATAAGGGAGGACAATTGTGGAACAAACTTGTGCAGTGATGGTAGGGAAGATAGTATTAATGGCCTCCGTTTGGTAGCTTAGTGTGGTCCTGGGATTTTAGATCTGGATTGAGGATATGAGGAGAGAAAAAAGCTTACGGTGTTTCATATGGAATTGGCTTGTGGTACTCCACATAATAACTCTATTATTTGTCATCTATTCAAATCACACAACTCACATCTTCATTATGTAGATTTTTTTTTTTCATTTGCATGTGAGAAAGCACCTTGCTAGAAATAGGACAAATAACTAATGATAAAATATTTATTTTATATTTTTAAATCTTTTAAAATTTATAATATGTACAATTCATCACGTGCCCTTATCTTTAAGTGAAGCTATTGTAATGTTCTTACATAAATAAAGAGGTTTGACTGTCAATTCAAAAACTTAAAATACATAAGCGTAATAGTTATAGATCTCAAATGAGATAAATGCTATTTGCCCTAAATTCTTTAATTTTTTTGCATTTAACATTTATTATTTATAATTCTTTATTATTTTCATCTTTATTATCACTATTGTTATTGTTATTGTTATTGTTATTATTATTATTAGTAGTAGTAGTTATTGTTGTTGTTTGGTTATCATATTTTTTTCTATAAAAAAAAAAACCAAAATAAATTAAATGATATTTCTAGAAAAATTATACTTGTACAGTAAAATGTTATAATATGTTTGAATAAACAAGAAATCGTCTTTATTTCTTGACCGAAATTGTAGAACAAATTAGTCCTAAAAACTTGAAAACCTTCATGTGGTCCCTCACCATTAAACTAAAGAGGATGTATGAGTTAGTTCTTTTGCAAATTTGTTGCAATTCTTCACAAAAAATACGCATAGGTTATTGAACTGCTAAATTTATGTCATGACCAGATTTGGAAACGTAACCCATAAGAATCTCATCCCCAATAAGCCTCATGTTTGCTGAGTTGTATTATATGCATAATTTAAATATGAAATTCATCTCTAAATATAAATCAACTTGAATTTTCAAATCATGGAATCAAATCATGGAAATAATAATCCATTTCATAATTCAAGTTTGAAAGTGTATTTATATCTCAAAATATATTGAGTTGCTCTTAATAAAAGAACCATGACAACTATAAAATTTGGAATACACAATACATTTGAATCATGGTAAACAAAACGCATAACCATCTATAGTTCGGACCGTGCCGCACTACACGGAGTATTCTATACAAAAAGTAACAGATACTTCAATTCAAAGTAAAGCTCATCAAACTGGAATTTCTACTACTGTTGGGGAGGAGGCTAGAAGGACCCTTGACAGCTTCCATCTATAAGGGAAAAAAGAGAGAGGTGAGTTTCATAAAAAATCTAGTGAATAGGTTCTCACCCGTAACCCCCATATGTAACAACCAATAAAGATACATATAATCATAATAATCAATGCAACAGCTCTAAAACCATTTTCATATTTACATATATATTAACTCAAAATTTGATAATCCCTAAAAATCATTATCAACGATGATCTAATAAAGAAACAGGAATCTTTGGTTATGCATAACATATATGGCATAACAACATAAATCTCTAGATTTACTTTGAACTCTACGGGTACCTTACAAGGTCCCGAATTTTAACACCTAATTAGGTTCCATCTCTGAATACTCTGGTGAGATTGTCCTCTGGAGGACAACTAGGTACCAAGTTAACAATCTCTCAGGTAATTAACTTATTGACTATTTCTTCATAACTACTGTCTAGTCTTTAAATCATGAGAAACAAGTATTTTCCCTAAAACTTCAAAACTGAGCTCTACTCTAAGTTTGAAAGGTACATCATATAAATATACTACTCTTGAAATCATTAAGATAGTCATGCCATCTCTAAATATTCACATTCATAATCAAGCTATTTATAAAAATCATTTTAGCAACAAATGGTCCTATGAGTTTTCATAATACATACTTCATGCTCACTTGGAATTCATAAGTTCATAAACTTTGACAAAATCACAATAATCTCTTTTCATTTTAAGAATAATCTCTAGAATCACCCATCTATACCATCAAGCTAAGAAAATATTTATAATGACCAAAATATAGGTCACAGGATTGAACTCATTCACTTAGGGAGGAACAAATGGTGTCAATACCAATGAAGCTCCATGGAGTGGGATGGTACTAACATTTACCATAACAATCACAAACCCATGATCAATCTATGATAACTCTAAAACAACTATATGAACATTGGTAGAGTACTCCCACTTGCAACAATGAGAGTTAACAAGACCCAAACTCAAGAATATGAAATGGAGGAGAGAAAGATAACATAAACTATCAAAATCTCTCACCTTGAAACTTGGAGGAGGTAAGATAGAGTGGGGAAGAGATTGAAAGGGAGGAAAAGGTGTTTGGGATGCTAGGTTTTTGGTTTTGGAGTGAAGAACATGGCTGGGGAAAGGGATTGGGGTCACTTAAATCGAAATTGTGTCATTTTGGTACTATTTTGACATCAAGGAACCTCTCGCTTGGCTAGCTCACAAGCTCTAGAACCATTCCAGAAGAAAATGACTTCGCTTAGCAAACTCATAAGCCTCGCCTGGAGAGCTTAACAAGCTCTAGAACCCTTCTAGAAGAAAAAGACTTCGCCTGGTGAGCTCATAAGCCGCGCTTGGTGAAGTTACTATTAGAAACACTTGACCTATAAATGAGGGGTCTCTTTCATGCATCTAGGGTCTTCCAAGCAACACGGGTGAGTTCTGGGATCCTAAGGCTATACTAGATTGTCTAGAGACACGTGGACTTGAAATATTACAATTTAGTTCCATTAAGCTCTGCTCACATTGTCGTAAATCATATCTACCAAAAGCTTAAGGTGTTAAGTGGAGACAATTGAATGATTTTATACTTTAACGTGCCCCTCAATCCCTCATGCAATTTCTCTGGGTTTGAAGCATGGGCAATGCATAAGCTCACTCCACCTTGTACTTAAATTTAACATATATTTTAAAGAGGTAACAAGGATTGAATTCTAGACCTATTAATTATAGAGACTTTAATATTATGTCATAAATCATCCCTCAAAAAACTTAAACTATTTAGTAGAGGCATATTTTATATTCTAACACTCATAAAAAAAAGTCATCTTTTGGTCTTCTTTTTCGTTAATCATATTTATGTATCCTGTAACCCTATCATCTCTCATTCTCTAATTCTTTATTAATTTCACACTAAAATGATGTCGTCTGTTGTCATGGGCGAAGCTTCATCATCAATTTAACGGGTCATGTGTCATTCTCTCTTAAGTGTTGAAAATAACAAAGAGACTAACACATCTGTGATGATGGACCATAATGAATAATGCCCTGAGGATTTAATTTGTCTCCCGTAATTTTTGTAAGGTCCTAAAAAGTTTTTTTTTCATGTGAATTTAATTATAGTTGGAGAATAAGATATATTTGAATGAATTTATTTCTCGTTAATTTATAATCTTTAATTAAATTATTATATATGTGTATTCAGTATCCTATATGTAGGTGAAAAATAATATTTGAAGTGATAAACGACGCAAAAAACGATAATGATAGATTAAACCGAATAAATTTATTACACATCCTCATAAATGAACAAGTCAAATATATATATATATAGCAGCAATTATGATAGAGACCAAGGCTTGCTATATGTTTGTCTTTTTTTTCATGCACAATGAATTATAAATATAAGGGTTAAATATATTTTATCCTCTAAACTTTAGATTATGTGTAATTTATATATTGAATTTTTAAAATATATATATCATGATACCCTAAACTTTTAAAACTATGCAAAAAATCCAACTTTTCAAACAATGAAAAACTTTAACTCATAGCAGGAGTTAGGTTGCACATAATAAAAAATTAAAGGAGTTAATTGCATATATAATTTATAGACAAGGTGTTGAGTTCACAAATTAAAAATATCAGGGTACATAAATTTTATCTTCATTGGTTACTAAAATTACAATGAAATGTATTTTGCATAGTTTAAAAAGTTTGAAATGTTAATGTATATTTTAAAAAATTAAAGTATAAATTTTACGTGACCTAAAATTTTTATAATAAGATGCATTTAACCCTAAACATAAAAGGGCTTTTTTTTTATTTGGTTCGAAAAAGATGAAGAAGATTGAATAATTTGGTTGACCAACGGACATCATGAGCGCAAGAAAGATAACCAACCCATCAATTAAAAAGGTATTTTAATTTGGTCTCAAAGCGGCCTAATAAAATATAGGCCCAAAGCAAACTAGGCTAGACTTGTAGCATTTGCATGCATATCAATATATCATATTAGATTAAACTCAATTTACGATCTTATGACCATCTAAAGTGTTACGCGGACGGGGCTGTGTCACAGTGGTGTATCCGTACCTTTAAAGGCTAACGGGATGTGTTGGTATGTGGATCGGTCTATCCGTTTAACTTGGTCTGTAATTGATTATAATTAAATGGGTCAAATTAGGTCGGTTAGTTTCATAGATGGACTAGACTTTAGGGTGGTTCACGTTCGCCTCGTATAAGCCCACAGGCTAGCGATCAATCCGCATAACCCTTTTTTGTCACATTTTTGCCCATATATAGCCCACAGGCTAGATGCGAACCACGCTAATCAGCCCATATAACCCTCTTTTTTTTCATATTTTTTTTTTAACTTTTTTTATACCTTATATTATATATTTATATTTATACATATATTTTACCTCATAAAATATATATACACACTTTTCTTTACTGGATCCAATTTCCAAGTTAAATTTTAAACAAATAACAGGACTAATTACTAAATACTGTAAATATTAAAATTAAACATTCAATTTCAAAAATTCAAAATGTTAGAACTTGTTTGGTTTAAGTTTCTAGTTTCCAGTTTTCCAGTTTTCAGAATTTGTGAAAGAAATCTAAAATTCTAAAACTAAACTTGTAGTTCTAGAATTTTAAGTTTTTCCTTCATAAATTCTAGAAAATTGAAAATAAAAATTGGAAACTAGAAACTCATACCAAACAGGCCCTTAATTTTTTAAAATAACAACATACAAAGTTACAAACCAATCAAATATGCATAACTCCTTCAATCATAAAAAAATAGCAAAACTACTAAAAAATATAAATTAACAACTATCAACTATCAAATACCAAGTATAAGCAAATCAAATACCAAAAATAGTAGAATAAACCAACTCATTAAGGTCCATTCATCAAGAACATAAATATCACAATTAGAAGCATTCCCTCACTTATACAATTTAGCAGGTTGGTCGCAAACCCGGGGAGGCCCAGCTCGCGTGAAGCGGTGCGGATCAAAAAAGTTTGCGGGTTGGCGGACTAAAAATTTTCTTGTCCATTTTAGTGCGGATTACGAGTTAAACGAGTTGGTTCGCGAATTCGTAGCACGTATACCCAGCTTAATCCTGGCATAGGGCTCAATGAAGCCCTCCCCCTAGATCCAAAAGAAGAGGTGTTAACAATTTAACATACCTAGGTTTTCTCTTGACAATAGCGGTACTTGAATTGTGAACAGGATAATAAAGCACATATCTAGATTTTCTCGTAGTTGCTCGCACTTTTGGCAGTTTAGGAGTTCTACATTATGACAAGTGATAAACTAAATCAACAACTTGTGTTTGTATTGGTTTATTGAGCAACAAGCTTGGGACTAGATTTGTTTTAATCCAACATAAGATACAAAAATAACTTAAAAAATTCCTACAAAGAAACTTATCCGTGTACAATTTTTCTCTTTAGATTAGGTTCTTTAAACAAAATTTGTTGTGGTCTCCTAAGCAATCTAATGCACAGTTATTAGAATTGGATTGAACCGGCCAGTCAAATTAAAAACCAATGAACTGACCATGGGTTTGATTCAGTCTTAATAGATTAGTTCTACACATAAAACGGTCAAATTTGGTCAAAACCAAAGTGAACTGGTCAGTTTTGTTGAATTGGCCAGTGAACCACCCCCAAACCAACCATGAACAACATTAAGGGAATTTTCAAAAATTCCAATGGCAAGGTTCAAACCCCCTCCATTAGGGAGTAGGTACGCTCCCATGCCACTATAGCAATCACATTATTAGTCTTTACATGTCATTAATCATATATTTAGCTCATTAAATTGTTTTTTATATGTTATTTTAAGTATATTCAGTCAACCAATGACCTAGTGCCTTAGTCAAATCAATCACTGGGTCAAGTCTAACTATAATCTAACAAGGTTGCCCACCATGCAGTTAAGATGGCACTTGATGTAGATTTTCGGAGAGATTGAGTTGTTAGAAGACTATATCTTTTAAATTCCTTTTGTTAAGGACGTATTTATACGCTAAGTGCCTTAATTCTCTAATTGTTTTAGCTAATCCAACTTGTAGGTTGCATAAGCTCATGGATGTACATATACTCGCTTGATTTTTAGTCAAAGTGTTTTTTTAATTAATTGGATGTTTATTGTTATTCCTAATACTTTATTGAATTCCAGACCCATTAATTGAACCTTGGTTTTGTAGGTAAATTGAGAAATCACTATATAAAGTTAGCCACAAAAATCATATAATGAGTCTTGAATTGAATTGGATAGAATTCTAGTAATTGAAATATTAAATTTGTGTAAATTGTAAATTCATGAGAATATGATTGTGCACATTACCTATAGTTCATGGGTAAAGTGTAATTTTTCCTAATATAATTGTCATAAATTGGATAGAATTAAGTAGAAATGGAAATACTAATTTTATGTGATCAGCTAAATTCTTGTGTTTATCAATGTGAGGTTGGTCGAAGTGAAAAACTTTGACTCATTAACTATGTATCTTAAGTTCGATTCAAGAGAATCCAAAATTAAAAATCCTCATCGAAAGACACTAAAACCCACCTTTGGTACCTTTATGAGTCGAATTCAACTAATTGAGCTTCTAGATGAAGTTTTGGATTAGAGTCTGATTGGCCAAATGTAATGCTTGGCTAATCAATCCTCTAACTTAGAATGGATCAGAATAAGCCTTCTTAATATCGTGGTATTGAAACTAATAAACTTCAAACATGTCCTTCCTAACCAATCTTCGCTGTATTATAAGGACTGATTGAAGGTTACATAAGTGAATGGTCGGATAAGCCATAAAATCTTCTAAATGCGTCGTTCGAACAATTAAAGCAATATTCCACAATGACAGTGTAAACCGAATAATTAGAGGGCGCTGGCCCCTATTCAATGGGTGATTATGCGTGGAAAAGACTTATGGACTTTCTGCCATCGCCCTAAGTAATATGTATGGTTCAATTGATATATATATATATATATATATATATGTCAGTGAAGATATTTGATTTAATTTTCTAGGCGATGGTATGATGATACTGCGATTTAAGTTACTATTTTTTCTTTATTTATTATATGTTGACTTTTTTATATTTATGTTTGTAGACTTTATTACATTTGTATTTATTTTACATTTTGAATTTAAACTCTTTGCGTTTATTATTTATTAAGTATATTTTTTATAATTTTTAATTATTAAATATATTTATATATTTATAATTAGCGTTAAATAAAAAATAAGCTCTTAAATAATTAGGTAACATACAAATTGCTTGTATATTTATTAAAAAAAAATTACCGATGAAAATTCGTTGGTAAAACTAAAAAATGAAAAATTTAAAAATGAAAAATCCATCGGTAACATAAAGAATAAAAAATTAAAAAATTTAAAATTACCGACAATATTTCGTCCTGTAAAATTTAAAAATTTAAAAAAAGTTTAATTTAAATGTAACATTTACCGATGGAAAATCCGTTAGTAATTAAACAAAAATCCTTCTAGGAAAGTGATCTTGACTAATTTTTCTAGCTCATTACCAACGGATTTTTTTAAAAAAATTATGTCAAAAATTCTGTTGGTAACGTTTTCGATGATTTTTTCCGTCGGTCAAACTTTTCAACGATGTTATTTTCGGTTGCCAAAATTCGTCAATAATAAATTTTTTCTTCGATAAACTAAAAAATCCATCGGTAACAATATTTTTTCTGGTAGTGAATTAATATATATGCCTTGAAGATATTTGATTCAATTTTCTAGTATTTTAAACAAATATGTTCATATATAAATATATTTTTTTCATAACAAGAAATTTACATTAAGAGGTAAGCCCATCTTAGTCCACGATTTAAGACATGTCTTCGATGCCTTCGAATTCATTGAACACTTATGGAGGTGCAAATAACTTATACTAACAGAGAAAATATGATAATCAAATATAAACCATAATGACAAAATGAGCAGAAAGTTGTTCAAATGAGTTAACTCATATTGACCGTAAAAGAGTTTAAATTATATATAGCATAGGATATTAATTGTCACTGAGTGAGTATGAATACATGTAGCATAAGCAAGCAAAGCCGTTACATTAAACTGCATGTAATAGTTGCATTTATACCATTAAAACTTCAAGTAGATTAGAACCACGTACTATTACAACGAACAATATAGAGCCGCTTTAGCCGCCCAAACCATTTTCATTAAAAGATCTTCTGTATATGTCTGTATATTCATATATACACGAAGGAGGAAACTATGTATTAATATTCTCTCTCTTTACTTTGTTGGAAGGTAAATGGGAGAGAATTAATCATTTTGACGGCAAAGAAGGAGGGGCCGCCCCAGACTCAACCAATATCGACCACAGGACATGCACATCTTCACAAGGGCAGGACTTCACATCCTTGTATAGGATGTATATCCCTCTACCTATATTAATATTTCACAAGAAACAAAAGTTAATATACATATAAAGCTAAGTGGAGATTGATATATGGTATGAATATATGAAACTTAATGTTAAGTTGATTGAAAAAGAATGTGGATTGTAAATATAAACCAATGACCTATGGAATAAAAAGAAGACAATTAATGCAAACAATATGGTAAATTTATCTTCAGGAAGAACGATAGAGCTTGTGAAGAGGAATAAAATTAATTAAGAAGGCACAATGTCAATGGCATAATTAAAGATGGAATCATATTGTATGTATAGAATGTGTCAATAATAATTGAAGTTAGAAAGCAAGCTTACGCTTTTTGTGGCTTGAGTGAAGACGATCCCAGAGCTTCTTCAAAGGGCTGAAGAGGGACTGAAGCCATCCCATTTGGTGATGTATTAGTTAGTTTTGGTTCATAGTTGGTGAAAGGTGGGAAGAAATGGAGACCGGTTTAAACAAGGAAGGGGTTGCTTGGAGCATAGTGACTTCACCAGTACTGCTACTCATCATGCAATTTACCAGATTCCTTTTCAGAGCAATCATGCAAGAAAAACATGCCCACTAATTGGTGCCATGTCTTTGTCACACAATTTCTCTATCTCTTTTGGGAGGAGCAAAACCCATGTGTGTAGAAAGCACAGAGTAACCCTTCCCCAGGGCATTCATCACACGCTTTCAAACTATCCCTACTTAGGTACAAACTTTTATGTGAAGCCAAAGGTTGTTTACTATTTTATATTCACTTGGTTTCCACGCATTTGGTGAGGTTTTAATTTTCAACTGATAACTATCCTGGTCAATTTGGAATTGTATATCTTCTGGATAATAATAATGTTGTATACAAGAAACAACATAACTTTGATTTGCCCACGAAAATTAGCCCTCCACATCAATGTGTTCAAAGCCACAAATACAGTCTTCATCCTTATCCTCTGCATACGAATAATCAATGAGACGAGTTAAATAGTTTTGACTGAATAACCATTAACCAACCAAGAAAACTAGCAATAAACAAAGAACTACAGAAAAATGAAACAGATAGATGAGTATTATTTAAGTCAATCAGATGCAGCAAAGATACAAATACTTAGGCGTCTCAGAGAAGATTTATATAAATCTACTAAGGTCTACATGCATCATAGCTTAATCTTCACCTTAATATATAATATTTGAGTGTAGCTATTGGTTTACAGAGTTCTAGATGAAAACGTGTAGATCAGATGTCAAATTTACTCTGCAATTTGAAGGAAGGATTCTAAACGTGACTTTCTACTTTC
The DNA here is from genome assembly GCA_030441495.1 of Dalbergia oliveri. Taxonomy (NCBI): domain Eukaryota; kingdom Viridiplantae; phylum Streptophyta; class Magnoliopsida; order Fabales; family Fabaceae; genus Dalbergia; species Dalbergia oliveri. The sequence goes on from JAMLFY010000008.1 coordinate 15,007,590, forward strand.
TTCTCTATTCTAACTCCTCCCTCCTCTCTCTCTCTCTCTCTCTCAAATAATGAAATAGGTGAAGCAGTTGTCTTGTGATCTTTACCCAAAAAAAAGCTTATTTTTGTCAACTACAAAAGCTTTTCAAGTGAACCATTTTCTTTCTTGGAAACAACACTACCGCAATGGTGTGGATTCAATATATTAGATATTATGTATAGTGTGGGTGTGATGTTATAATAGCAAGTGTGGTTGTGATGTTATATTGTCATTAGGTGCCTGACTTGGGTTCAGTATGACCATCAATTTGATTGGAAGTACCATCTATAATAATTAACATATTTTATTTTTCCATCTTGCGTGTTAGTTCTTTTTTTCTTTCCTAAACCCATTGGTTCATTTTATCACACTCGTCACTCTATGTTACAAAATGTCCCCTGTAATATCCTGCCTAATCAGTGCTTAATTTCCTCTCAATTCTTATTAAATACATATAATTCAATATTGTAAGGGAGTGCTCAAAGCATAACAGCTAACAAAATTAGTTATTGTGGTTAGAGTTGTTAGCATTCTATTAGTATAGACAAGCTAGAGATAGCTTGTGAAGTACACAAAAAGCACCTTGTATATAGACACATCTGTATGAGAAATGAATAATCATTGATAGCATTTTACATAATTTTGCTTACAGTGCACACTTTCTCTTTTTTTCTCCTTTCCCTCTAATTCTCCCTTACATCACTACTTGGGTCTGATACCATTATGGTATGAGTGCTTCAGGAAGAAAACTCCATGGCATACGTATTAGAACAACAATAGAGCTCAAGTGCACAAGATAAGAAATTTGTGCCCCAAAACTTCTCAAATCCAGTCTCACTGAAATTGGATGATGACAATTTCCTAGCCTGGAAATAGCAAGCTGAAGTTGTGATCATTGGCTATGATTTGGAAGATTATCTTAATGAAAGGAAGGCTCCCAAGAAACTCAACTCTGCAAGTGATGAAGATCAAGGAAAGATTGTAGAACAATATCACAACTAGCTTAAACAAGATAAGCTCCTCACATCTTGGTTATTGGCTTTGATGTCCTCTACTTTCACCACAAGAATGGTGGGATGCACTGCTTCTTAGCAGATATGGAGTCGAATAGAGGAGTATTTTGCCTCCCAAACAAGGGCTCGAGTCAGGCAACTCAAAATACAATTGAAGGCTCAAAGAAACCAGGGCATATTGTTGAGTATCTTATTGAGATAAGATTGTTGATATTCTTGCTACTGGAGGCTCACCAATGAACAAAGATGAACATATAGAGGTAATCATTGACAACTTCAATTGTGACTATGGCTCCTTCATTACAACAATAGTATTAGGATCTGAGCCATATCCTGTAAGTGAAGTTGAAGCTTTGCTCATGGCACAAGAGCAAAGGCTTAAAAGATTTGACAAAGAAGAATTTGACAATAGTATTAGTATCTTATCTAGCTTAGACAAGTGGTGGAGAAGGTTCTCTATAGACCAAGGTGGCAGAAGGTTCTCTACAAACCAAGGTGATAGACAATTCAACAATAGAAAAGGTAGAGGTCGATTCAAAAGAGGCAAAGATCTGGCTGGATAGGAGGACAAAGGCCATAATGTCAAGTTTGTGGAAAGGTTGGTCATCTAGCTTGGAACTTATCATAGGTTTGATCAACAATGGCCTAACCCTCATCAACAGCAAGGGACATAGTCACAACCACCCCTAGCCCTTTTCATAAGCCACAAGCCTATTTGGCTTCTTCAGCTGCATTTGTTACTTCTCCAATGTCAATTTGTAACTCCAACTAGTATCCATACTCAAGAGCCAATCACCATTTAATAGCATACCTCAACAATCTTGTAGCTAGTGGATCCAATTATGGAGTTCTTGACAAGGTTCACATAGGTAATGCGAAAGGTATGACTATTAATCAAGTTGGACACTCTCTTTTACATTTCTAATTATCAAATACTTCTTTCAACTTAAATAAACTCCTACATATTCCTAGTCTAGCAAAGAACTTAATCAATTTTCAAAAAATTGCAAAAGACAATAATGTCTTCTTTGAATTCTATTCTAATATTGCTCTTGTTAAATCATAGGTTACCAAGGAAGTGTTACTCAAAGCAACCCTTAGAAATGGTCTATATGCTTTTGAAAATGTCTCAATAAAACCTATTGTTGCTGATATACAAAAGACAACTTTTCTTGTAAATAATTCTTGTATTAATACTTTCATGTTATGGCATAATAGACTAGGCCATTGTACAACTGTCAAAAAGGTACTCAATTCCTATAAAATTTCCTGACCATTAATAAAATTCCTATTATTTGTGCTTCTTGTTGTATGGGTAAAAGCCACAAGTTACCATTCTCCCCTAGCATTCACATTTATAATGAACCTCTCTACTAGTATATACCAATGTATAGGGGCCTACACTAGTCATTTCATTTTCTGGTTATAGATTCTATGTAATCTTTATTGATGCATATTCTAAGTTCTCTGGATCTATTTGCTCTATGCCAAGTCTGAAGTTTTCTCATGTTTCAGCAATTCAAAACCATGGCTAAATTGCTAATAAGAAAGAAAGCTAAGGCATTACAAGTCAATCATGGGAAGTATCTTTCCCATGCCTTTGAATCTTATCTCAAGAGAAATGGCATTGTACGTAGGTAGGCTAACACGTCCTATACACATGAACAAAATGGAACACCAGAAGAAAACATAGGCACCTAACAAAAATAGGTCTAGCCCTCCTAGCAAAAGCCTCACTACCCTTAAAACATTAGGATGATGCCTTCCTCATAGCTACCTATCTAGCCAATATCTTGCCTACACCTAACCTAAACTACTCCACCCCACTCAAAACCCTTTTCAATCAACAACCTGAATTACATCAACCTTAAAACCTTTGTCTGCCTATGTTACCCCTATCTAGACCCTACAACACCTATAAACTGGATTTCAAGTCCAAACCCTACATCTTTTTAGGTTATGCCTCACAACACAAAGGTTACAAATGCCTTTCTCCTAAGGGAAAGATTTACATTTGTAGACATGTGGTATTTGATGAAGTAAACTTTCCATCCAATATTTCTATCACAAACACCATTCCTTCATCCGTTTCATCAAATTTAGTTCCTATACCCTCAATTCCTATTGTTCATTGTCCACTTGATAATGGTCATTCTCTAACCATACCTATTATTCCTATCTCTGCTTCCACTAATCTTAGTTCAAGTGCAAATCTAAATTCCTGTAGGTATTGAAGTCATTTTTCCTATACCAAAACCTCTAACAACTTGGAGGATCCGCCTCATTATAGTCTCTTTTGCATCTAATCCATTGAGGACCTCAACTGCTATTGATTCAACCACCGTATCAATTCCTATGTCAAGTCCCTTACAAGAACCATCTATGCCTTCACTATGAAACCATTAATCCAATTACAAAAATCTAAATTAGCAGAAAACATTTATTCAATGCAGACAAGAACCAAGTTAGGTATAACAAAACCAAAATCCTATCTTGAAACCCTTCAAAACCCTCCACTTGACTTAGAAAACACAAAATTAACCTCTGTCAACAAGCACTTTAGTCCCCTCATTGGCTATAGGCCATGAAAGCTTAATATGAAGACCTTCTTAGAACAAAAACCTGGTCCCTAGTTCATCTTCCCATTGGCAGGCAACCTATAGGATCTAAGTAGGTTTTTAGAGTCAAAAGAAACCTAGATGGCTCAATCTAAAAGTACAAGGCTAGATTAGTAGCCAAGGGCTATAATCAAAAAGACGATTTTGATTATTCTGAACTTTTAGCCTTGATGTCAAACCTTCCACTATGAGACTTATTTTCTCATGAACCTCCAAAAGGATGGCAAATTAGGTAGTGACAATGCTTTTCTTAACGGAGATTTAAGTGAGGAAGTGTTCATGGCACAAACCAAGGGATTCTCTGCTAGTGACTCTACTATGGTATGCAAGCTCAATAAAGCACTCTATGGACTCAAACAAGCACCTAGGGCTTGGTTTTATAAGTTAAGTGCTACACTTCTGGACTTTGGATTCAACAACACTAAGTGTGGCTCCTCATTGTTTTGTAAAGCCTATTGGGTAAGGTCATCCATATTCTTGTTTATGTAGATGACATCCTCATAACCGGTGATGACTCTGCTACTATATTGAAGCTAATCAATGATTTACGCCATGCTTTCTCACTCAAAGACATGGAAAAATTGCATTATTTTTTGGGAATTGAGGCAACATATGCTACTTCTGGGGCTATTCATATGAATCAAACTAAATACATCAAGGATCTTCTAGTCAAGGCTAGTATGGAGGGAGCCAAACCAATGCCTACTCCCGTGATAAGCAACCTAAACTCACAGTGCATGCTTAAAGTGCTTACAGCAAGGATCTTCTAATAATTGATAGCATTTTACAGAATTTTGCTTATAGTGCACACTTTCTCTTTTCTCTCCTTTCCTCTCATTCTCCTTTACATCAAACTTGGGCTTGATACCATTAAATATTAGCTACATTTTTTATGTCATTTTTGTTATTAATTTCTTCTAAAATTCGGTGTCTAAATTAATATTTAGTGTTATTGAACTTACAATCATAATATTATAAAGATAAATTTGTCTAGACAACTTTTTTTATGTTTTATGTAATAAGAAAAATAAATAGAGCTAAACAAGTACTCAAATTATATGTAACATACATTGGGTCAAGCTGTCAGGTTATGTCCATGAAGTTGCCAACTTGTCCTTGCTAGGAAAAAAACCTTTTCTTGCCTTGCATGATTCATTAAGCAAAAATGTTATTCCACCATTTGAAAGTGGGTGTCCACTTGGATTTGCAGATTTAATCCAAAGTCCTATATCGAGTAGAATTAGAAGTCTTGCAAGAGTGTTGGCTTAAAAATAGAGCCTTTGGGTGTTAGATTTAGATATCCTCCAAGAAGTGAGAGTGATCCGTTGTATAGCTGGCTTTTAGGACCTATTCATTTAATTAAAGATTTGTAAGGATAGTTTGCACTTTAGCCATTTAAAAGTTGCAAATAGCAAAAGATTTGTATTTCTTTTGCCTCTCGCCCAACAATATCATCATTAGATATGATGGATAAGTGGGGATAATAAAGACTACCATCACCTCCAATGGTATTAGAGTAGGCATCCAAATTAGATATTCACTTTTGGGTTTTGGAATAATATTTTCGTTCATCAAGCATCATAGGAAGGGATTTTATTTTTGGTCAACCATAGAAAGGGAATGTAAAGCCCATCCAACTGACAACCCACTCAATTATAATCTATAAAGCATGGACACACCATTTGGGTGTATTGTCTATGTGTTGGACACTTGTCTTGTTGGATCTTACATGACACACTAATGACACGTTTCTATATATTTAATTTAAAATTTACTTTTTTATTACTCTAACATAGAAAAACACATTATGAACGAGGTTATAAAAAGGAAAGAATACATAACTTTTTGAGTTTATAAGAAATAAAGGACAAATAAAGCTTATATAAATGATATTTTAAATAATATATCATTTTCTTTAAATTTGTAATTGCATATATGTATTGTTCGTATTCTATAATTTTTTAACTTTGATATATCCTTCATATCCATATCGTATTATGTCATGTGTCAGTGTCTGTCTTTATTCTTCAAAGATTCTAATAGTTCGTTCTTAGTTCTTATACAAGTGAAAAAAATGTGGTTGCAATGTTGGGGGCAGGCTCCCCTTGTAACGAGAATGAGGCACTGAGGCGGCGTTGTGGATGTGGAGCATGGGCTCATCTTAAGCGGACCAGAAAAGAAAAGACTTCTCCAACTCATTGGTTGATGATTTACTGTAGATGAAAAGACCAAAAACTGGTTTCAGATGCGCGTGGCAAAAGGCCCAAATTTTGACCAGAAAAGGAGAGACCCAACTGAACAACATTGTGAGAGAAAACAAAGGAAGGGGGTAGGTGCTGATGGCCTAGTAGTATGGGCTTTATTGTGAAGGCCTAGGCCTTGGTTTGTGGGGTTCTCTTCCTCTTATGTTAATCGATGTTATGTTTTCTTTGTGTAGAAGTCTTTCAATTTCTAAGACCCAAAAACATTATCATTTGTTCAGTTAAAAAAAAAATCCTAAATAAACGTTAGCGTCGCTGCTTCTTGTTCTCTTTCTCCTTTAGACAGCGCCATAGAGTTGATTCATCCCTTAAATGATGGTTCGTGACCCTTTCCCCTTTCCCCTTTATTATTATTATTATTATTATTATTATTATTTTCTGCTTTATTCTCCTTTTGTTTGTTCCACCGCCTCATTCTAAGATATTTATTTGATCTCTCATGAGGGGTATCTCGATTGCACGATGTCTGAATCATAAGAAATATAGTGAGGTTACCTTACACTTTTGAACTTCTCGCGATAGCTCGCACTTTAAGCTCCAAAGGAATATTGCACTCATGGTAGGTAATGAATCAACAACCTTGAATGATCGTGAACAAATGGAACTTCTGGTTTTGTGTCAGTCGTCGTCGCTGCGTGTTCTCCACACTTTTTTGTGAAGGAGCTGAAGCTCAAGTGTTCTTTTTGGACAACCTAGCTAGGATAGTTAGATCATATCTTAATATAGAGGCAAACAATCTGTAGGCATTTGAAGCCTTCAGCGAAGTAATGAAAATATGAGGGATAAACCGAAAACTTTGGTTTATAATGGGCAAAGAGATCACAAAACAGGGTTTTCGATCATATTCTTAATACAAAGAGATATTTTTATGCCAAACTGAATACTCAGTAACTATCTCAAAGATGGTAGAAGCTGACAAGGTTAACAACAGTTACCAGCTATGAAACTTGTTAGTGTAGATGCCTAAAGCAAAGCAATAACTTTGTGTATTGTTTATTATTTATTATTTGAGGTATATTGTGATACATGATCAAGTGATTCATGAGAGTGCTAATCCCTTCATCCCGAGACTCTCAGTTATCATTTTATTTTAACGACGTTTAGGTAGACATTCTCTTTAGATCATTGAGACACTGACCCCGAATGTGTCTGAATAGTACCCAGCAATGATAGTGACTTAAGAGCAAAGAATATATATGATAATGTTAGCTCAGTATTATAACCTAGTGCTTGACCCCAAAAATAGAAGTATAATAACTAGTGAAAGTTTTTAACCCCCGTTTTTGCAAGGCCTTCTTCCGTTTTCCTCTTCCTCCAAAAGCAAGTCCTTTCTTTTTCATATTTACTCTTTCAGGCAATGATCTTCTATGTGCTCCTCAAAATTGGATGTCTCTCTGTCTGAAAGCAATTTTGGCCTAATATATATTACGATTTATTATTTGGGAGTTGGGACCAAAAGGTATTAAGAACATATTTAATGAAAGTTGGATGCCGAAAACTAAACCCACATGATATGTTTAGGTTAATGTGACCTTTTAATTGTTGACAAGATGCCTTGGATGAGTGGCAACGTTCATCATATGGGGTTGTTAGGCTGCAACACATGTTGATCAATAACATCAATGTCAATCTTCTTAATTATTTTTTCTAAATCAATGAAATCCTAGAAAAAACATAAAATCTATTATTGCTGTGGTTAAGAGCAATTAATTGAAAGGTATTTAGATGCTTTTATTGCGACTGTGGGGGCAGCAAAACATAATATCACAAAAACCCTTTTTTTTCCCTGCTATAATACTCTAGTTACAATATAATACTGACACCACAGAAGGGACAAAAATTAACTTGAATTTCCAAGCAATGTTGTGTCTCGTAGACTCTTCCATTTCCTTTAATCATTCTACTATCTTATATTTGTTAGCTTGTTTTGTACGAATAGTTCTTTATATATTTGGTAAAACTTTGCTAAAAATTTTGACACGCATTAAAGCAGATAATGAATGAAGTTAGGTATGAATCACTAATCTAAAGGTCAACATGCATACTATATTATTTCGTCAAAAAAAAAAATTCGGCCAAAAATCTTAACTGTGTTACATTTTTCAAACTGTTCAAAGATTTCTAGATCCCGTATAGCAGTGGATAGTAGTATATAACATTCATGAGTGGTGTTGTAATCTTCAATTTTTTAAGCTAGAAGCCTAGACCCACATATTTTCAGGCCAATTAGTGTAAATAGAACATAATTTGTAGAGGCTTAGTGGTGAAGACCAAATTAATTAGGGCCACCGGATGATAGGGGTTGAGGTTCTTTTACTGAGACCCCATTCTGAATTTCTGGTGGTTCCTTCCTTAGCTTTCTCTACAATAGCAAAAGTCTGTTTCCTATTGAATGATTCTTCTTGTTTCTTCCCCATTTTCACTTTGTGACCATTCCTTCCTAAATAAAAAAGTCAGTCATGACTGATATATCTCATGGCCTTGTCAATCTGTCATGTAACTTGTGTTTCACACCATAGTCCGTGTGCAATATTGCCGTAGAGGAATCAAGTTCATGAGTGCGTGGAACACTATTTTTCTCATTAAATTCAGCATGACCACTTGAATTGAATCATGATTAGAATTTTGGTTCCTCTATTGACTTCTTCTTATTTTGTAAATCACTGACTCACTCCAATTTCGTGGTCGTCCATTAATGAAAATGGGTAAACAGTGAAAGGCATAAAGGAGGAAAAACGTATCAGTTATACAAATGCAAAGTGTTTTGGCTAGCTGTTTACAATTTGAAAAAAGATGAGACAATAGAACTTATAATTTACAGTTAACTGTAATATATTTTCAGCTATCGAATAAAAATAAAATAAATGTAATGGTAATTGTGTTACATTCGTAAAGGAGATAATTGAGATTTAAATTATAGAAAAAGAAAACAATTATCAGAAAGGCTTTTTTCTCGTAATAGTGCTCGAGCAGTAAGTCTCAAACAATGATGTGAGCTGCTTTAATCAAAGATTGAAAAAATAATCTTGAAATTTGTTTAAATTTTAGGGGCAAAAACTTAGTTATATTGTCGGTAAAATCAACTTTGGTAGTTTGAACCCAGTTGTTCCTGCTAATTATGGCGAGGGTCACACAACTATCATGCCTTATGAACCATGGACTCTGAAAATGTATTTTTGAATCTCAATTAATGTTTCGATTGAGAAGGAGCCACTCAATTAATACCTTCCCAGTTCCCTCTCTGACTTATGAGGATCTTGACTCAAATAAATAATTCTAAGTTTTCTTAATAATGTTACTAATTATTAAATAAAATGTAATTTTTTTTTTATACGTTAATTTAGAGGTGTCAAAAGTTGTCCTATTTTGACCTGTTCCATCAAAAGTCCGACTAAATGGAGTGGGACAAGCTAGCCCATTAAAAAATTAAAAAAATAATATAAATTTTTATTTTAATGGATTAATGAATTTTTTTAAAGAAAGTTTTTACACCATTATAATAGTAAAAAAATTTCTTAACATAAATAATTATAACAATAAAACAACAATTCAACCTTAGAAGTCAATATCAGGATACTGTGTTCAATAACAATAAATTGATACTTAGCTTTCAAGTAATTTTAATATTCCATTTTTTCTTCCAAAAAAAAAAAAAAACACACCAACTTACAAGTTAAGCCTACCCCAACCCGCCAAAAGCTATGGATTAGGCAGCGGGTTAAGTGGGATAATATTATGCTTTTGACAAAAAAAAAAAAATAACTATGCTAACATCTACAGGCCTTTTCTTTACATATCCCGTTTGTAACATGTATATACCAAAATATGTCTTCTAAAACAAAAAAATGCTATGATATGGGATTCACCGAAAAAAATGGTATTGGCGAGTTAAGTGAAATCAACGAAAAAAAACATTTGCAACGGTAATAAAATTGTGATTGGCAATTTTATCTAAAAATAATATAGCAAATAAATCACTAATGTCGATTTTAACCAGCAATAATATCAAACAATTCAAAAAATAAAATTGTCAACATGGATTTCATCAATCCTCTATATGAGGTATCCTCTTGTAACATTTTTGTTTTGTTTTGCTTGTGTAATCTTTTCTCCCTCAAAATTTGTCATGTGTTATCTCGTCTTGTAGGAGAGAATTTTATGGTTAGAAGTAAAACATATGTCTATGAGCTTTATGCCTTGAGAATATTAATTATCATTTCGATGATGAATACCATAGGTTCACTTAAAAATAGTATTGTCCCCTTGATGAAATTTCCAATGACAATTTGAACTTAAATCTCATATCAACATAAATTCTCTCCTAATCCCACCTCTCAATATAAAACAAAATCCCAGCATCTGCTTGAACCTTTAAAAAACGAACATCTTCATTATCAAAATTCAAAGTAGAAAAACTTCTTTGTGATCTGTGATGCGTCATAAATTTAAGAAAGAAGTAAACAACACTATGCTACATTTGCCGTATCATATGGCTTTTGGTACGTAGCCACAACACCCTTTAAGACATTCACCGCATTTTCCTATTTAATATGTTAGAAAATTTTGGGAAAATTTTTCTAAAATATACTCTGTTATCTCATAGTCTTTCTTTTCTTAGAAATTAAATTAAATTAAATTTTGTATAAAAAATTCCTTGATCATAATAATTGTTGATGATTACGTAGTACATTCATTTCTCATCATTTTACCGCTTTCAACAGTTTTGCCAATGTTGTCTGCTCCTCAAGGTTATTTTACCCAAAAAAAGAAAGAAAAATGGTTATTTAGCTATATCCACGGGTATTAACATTAATTAACAATATACATTTTTTTTAAATAAAAGCTTTAGGTTTAACAATGTCACATGTTTTGTGTTAAGGTAAACAATGTAATACATTTGACAGTGCAACATATTATATGCATTTTTATTTCCAAGGAAAACTGACGCTTCATCTGAGCACTAACAATCTGATACGTGACACAACCTCACGTATTAAGTGACTCAATACGTGAAACAGTCAGACGTATTATGTGTAGCATTGTAGTGCATAATACATCCTATAGTGTCACGTATTGCACTTTCTAGGCCCTATAAAATCTTTACGAGATCAGGACCACACAAATGTATTTTGCTTTTTTGTAGAGAGAGAAGTTAGAGAGAAGTAGAGAAAAGTATAAAGAGGTAAAGGGAACACTAGCAGTAAAAGTGTAACATGACTAAAAACAACAATTTTGCCTATAGAGATCAGTATGGTCATATCTCAACAAATCTTGAAATACAAGTAATTTAATATTTTAATTTTGTATCTTAATAATGTTCTAGTTAAATAATTTAATTTTGTGTATTATAGTAACTAGTAGGAAATTTCTTTTAGTTTATGAAAAACTTTAATTTGATTTGGTTTCTCTAGAATAGATAGAATTTTTATTTATTGATAAAAATGTATATTTAGATTTAATTTAATTAATTTGTCCTAGTCTATAGAAATTTTAATTTAATGCAATAGAAATACATTTTAAATTTACTTTACTTGACATTAATAAATTATTAGTTTCTAAGAAAAAAATCAGCGTGCTTTATAATAATATTTATACTTTATAAATATTTTTTTATAAATATTAATGTTAATAAAAAAAATTTACTATTTCATGCTTTAATAATATTAATAAAAATGTAACATTCATATTTATTATAACACAAATATACAAATTAAAATTGAATATATAGGACGTTAATAATTAAGTTCAGTTTAGTATCTCCATACTTATATTTGGATTATTATTTTAGTCTAGTTTACGTTAGAAACTCCAACTTTCTACATTTTAAGTTTAGGTTATAATGTTCATGTTTATTTGTTAGTTTATAAATTATTTGTTAGTTTTAAAAGTATTATAAAAAATTTACTATTTTGAGCTTTAATAATATTAATAAAAATTTAACATTAATATTTATTTTAATATAAATATAAATATTAAAATTGAATAAATAGGCTTGTAAGGAGGTTAATAATTAAGTTCAGCTTAGTGTCTCCACATTTATTTTTATATTATTATTTTAGTCTAGTTTATGTTAGAGACTCCAACTTTCTACATTTTAAGTTTAGGTTATAATTTTTAATTTTTATTAAATTTAGAAATTGTAATATAATTTTGTAAGTTAGTTTAACTTATACTAATGTAAAATAATTTTGTTTATTTTATATTCTCTATGAAGCTTATCGAGTTCTGCAAGGTAAGTCTTATTTAAATTGTGCTGACCCAATATTTAGCCATATTTGTTACAAGCTGGGTTTTGGCATACTTCACAGTTTCGTACTATGAGCATTATAATGCATTGCTATTAGCTTTTATAGAGCGTTGGCGGCTTAGACGCACATTTTCCACCTACCTGGGGTTAGTGCACTATTGCTCTACAGGATGTCAATTCCAGTTAGGCCTATGGGTGGAAAGGGACCATAACTGGCTTGCATGGATGCACAGGGCAGCATCATCATGGTATGGACATATGGGAGTGTTGCGATTAGTTGCTTGGGAAGATTCTATCTATGAGTTATCAGAAGGTTTATAAAAATACACTTTCCATGCACTTGCTTAGGACAAAGGTTCTCCCATTAGGCCCGTAAGACTGAGGCATGAATCATGCAATCAGCTCATGCATATATATTGTTGCTCATTGGTAGTGTATAACTTCCTAACAAGTCATCTGCCAGGGTGCATGTGAGGTATCTCCCTGACTACGTGATTTTGGAGAGTGTGGGAGCCTCAGTTAGGTTCAATTGTGCTGCCATACTCTACCATGGACTCATTCGGGCATGTGGCATTTATACAATAAACCTTAGTGGATGTCTCAATCTAATGTAGTCATGGATTTGGTATAGAGTGCCACTGTTGAGGCCTAAAGTTGATGCTGGTATATTGTTTTTATTGACGATGAGGTTTGTCTAATTTACCTTACCATTACAAGAATTCATTTAATCATGCTTAATCATTGGTTTGATTATTCAACTAATAAGGTGAAAATATATTCGAATTTATTTTTAAAGACTTTCTTTTTTAGGTAAAAATATTATTATAATTTGGAGGAAAGCATAATCAAGCTTCCAAGTGTCATTATATTATTAAACTTTGTTGTTAATAGTTCTTAAATATTAATAGTGTAGATGATAGAGATATGGCATGACTTTTCAGGTGGCACAGATGTAAATGTCCATTGGATGTTACATTTCAGAAGCTCATTGTAAGACTCTTCCCAATCTCCATAAATCCCAGCAATGGCTTTTTGTTTTGCAAGCCATGCCCTCCTATATGAAACTGAAAATCAATATCTTTCATGCACGAGCCTTACAACACTCTAGCTAATAGGAAACATCTGGTTAGCTTCCACCAAAGAAAATATGTAAGAAGTGATGATGTCAACATCCAAGTAGGAGTTGCATCGTGAAACTCCTCTCGCCTAGCAAGTATACTCTTCATTGTACTTTCAAACCTCCCATGGTCCCTTCTTCCGCCTATATGTGACATGAATGCTCCAATTACACTCATTCCCAAAGTGCTTACATTTGCCTTGATATTTTGTTTGATTTGACTCATGGACCTTGTACTCAACACCCCTTCGAATGCTATAGTTTTTAACTGTAAGTAGTACAAACTCTTATCGAGGAATTGATGTCCTTCTTGCAAAGGGTACTCTCTAGATAATTGCACAGTGTCCCACTACTCACAGGAACCCTGAACTCGGCCTCCATGGTCACTTGAGTTGCTTCCATATTTAAACTTGAATAGTGATCCACCCTTTGACTTTCGAATCGCGAGAGTTTTGTCAATGGCTTGGGTCTAGGTAGAAGGCACTATCTCATCATCATCATCTTGCGACACTAAAGAATTTCAAGTAAAATGAAAATATCATAATATTCAATGTAAATAATCAATTGTACTGAATAATAAAGGATTAATTATTCTGCATGTCTCTATAGTTTCACTCAATTTTCAATTAGGTCCATATAATTTAAAAGTTTTTAACTAGTCCTTATAGTCATGAGATTTTCAATCAGGTCCTTGCGTTATAAAAAACACAATATTTGTGAAGTATTTCATTTCCATGAGAAGGTGATGAGGGAGATGGAAATAGAATACTAATGGAATATTTCATTTTTTATAACAATAAAGACTTGATTGAAAAATCTTATGCAATATAGGAACCTAGTTAAAAACTTTTAAATTATAGGATCAGATTGAAAATTGAGTAAAATTATAAGGACTTGGAGAATAATTAAATTAATAATAAATTAACCACATACTTCAACATGAAAATTAATAACATAATTCATGAATAGGACTTTAAACAATATTAAAAAAGTAAGTTAACTGCATTCTTCATAAAAAAAATATAATAAAATAATGCATGGATAAGAATTTGTAAAGTAAAAAAATTAACAAATTGCCCTATTTCATAAATAAGAATTTGAATCATATTAAATAATAAGTTAACCACAAAACCATAAAAGATAAAACAAATTAAAACACTAGAAAATTTTTTTACGTTGTTTTACTCCTCTTCAAAAATCACTTCATTATAAAGCCCATAGCTAGCAATTGGGTCATCTAGTTGAAGCTCTTTACCAACCTCAATTGTAGGTTCTCTCAAGGTCAGGCCACTAGTCCTTTCTTCCTCATTTACTTCTCGAAGGTTTTCATTGTGTGTTGGACTTAACATTGAAATTATTCTAGAAGGTTGAGCTAGTGATAACCCATCAAATGCTTGAAAGGGAGTTCATCCATCAAAACTCAACTGCAACTCTCCAAGAGCTACAAATACCTCCACAACATGAAGGTCAGGAAACTAGCTATCACAATCAAATATCATCCTCAAATCATTATCAGGATCAATGCTAACTTTCATATGGACCACCTTGACTGATCAACATAGTAACTGATATACCATTTGAATTATTTGCTTTTTTCCTTCACGTAATTTGTGAAGAATTTTACCATGAAGCTTAGAAGACTCATAAATGAATAAACACTAATAAGTGTTAGATTTTGACAATAAAATTGGACTCTATCTTGTGAATTTTGAATAATTTCACAATTATAATGAACAAGCACGTAATATCTAGACATTGTTTTCAAAGACACAAAAAAAAAAAAAAAAAACTAGCAACTCAATAATGTGCATTTTGATTTGTGCTTCAGCTTGGGGAAGATTGGTTATATGGGCATTTGGCTTGTACAACATGTCACATTGTTTGACGTTTCATATGTCATAGAATACATCTATCAGCCATATTCTTTTAGATATAAAACGTGAAAATATGGCATATTATGTATTACATGTAACTGTTTCACGTATTATGTTTTTGAGTCTTACTTATGTTACGTAACACATTTAAACGTAATGTTTTTATTTAAAATGAGTATATATTGAAAAATAATATTAACATTGGTGCATATATGTAAATAACTTTTTTATTTTTTTTTTTTTTTGGTAAAAATACCTGCCCCTCAGCAGGGACAAAAATTATAATTTCCGAAAATTGCCTTGCCTATAAAAAAAAAAAGAATAAAGGAAAAAAAAATAGAAAGAAGGGAGCAATGCATGTAACTCCGTATAAAACAAATACAAATGCCCTCTCTGAAGCAGATACATGCCAACTTTCATTCATGTCATGCTTAGACCGACTCTTACTACTCTTTTCTCAACGCTTTATCCATTCTTTCCCTTTGCTTGGTACCCCCATGTGCTTAAAGCAATCTCTCTTTTACTTACATTTGCCCTTTCCCTGCAAAATTCAAATCAGACATTTTGGTTATTACTCCCGTTAGCCACACCACAGAATTGACAGGTAAAGCAAATCTCTCTCACTCACTCACTTTTTTCTTTCTTTCTCTCTATTTTCTGGTATCCCATTTTGAAGAAATAAAGAGACCCCAGATGAAAAGTGAAGTATTTTTTAGCTGATCTTGTAAGAATTTTATCCATGTTTTTATTTGTTGTGTTCCACTGGAATCAGCTAAGATTCAAACAAGTCCCTTTCTGTGTACATGATTCCAAAGTCACCTTTTTGCAGCAGATAAACCGATAAAGTTCAGATTTTTAGAAACTGAGTTCGGATAATTTGCTGCTGGAGTTTGTGTTGGTGGTGGTGGTGCCATGAAAGAGTTTCCTTCTTGTTTTGGAGAAAATGGTGTTCAGGTTGCAGATTCATCTTTTTCAAGCACAACAAGAGCATCTCAAAATGTTGTTGCTTGTGTCTACCAGTGCAAGTTAGGAGGTCGTTCATACCTGATCACGGTGTCATGGACCAAGAATCTGATGGGTCAAGGCTTGAGTGTGGGAATAGATGAGTTGGGCAATCACAGCCTCTGCAAGGTTGATATAAAGCCATGGTTGTTCTCAAAAAGAAAAGGGTGCAAGAATTTGGAGGTTGAATCTAGCCAAATAAACATACTTTGGGACTTGAGCTGTGCTAAATTTGGTTCTGGGCCGGAACCTTTGGAGGGTTTTTATGTAGCTGTTGTGTTCAACCGAGAGATGGTCTTGCTCCTAGGGGATCTCAAAAGGGAGGCATGCAAGAAGATTGACAGCGACTATTCTCATGCACACCCTGATGCTATTTTTGTTGCAAAGAGGGAACACATTTTTGGTAAGAAATTCTATGGTGCAAAGGCTCAGTTTTGTGACAGGGGTCAAGTGCATGATCTGAGGATTGAGTGTGACACACTTGGGCTTAATGATCCTTGTCTTGTAATCCGGATTGATGGCAAGATAGTGATTCAGGTGAAGCAATTGAAGTGGAAGTTCAGGGGTAATCACACCATTTTGGTGGATGGATTCCAGTGGAAGTGTTTTGGGATGTGCACAATTGGCTTTTCGGGAATGCCATGGGAAATGCAGTTTTTATGTTCCAGACATGCATGTCAACCGAGAAGCTTTGGGCAGGCCAATCAGTTTCAGATCCTTCTGTGCTGTCATGGGCTTATTCTCAGCAGTTTAGGGATTCCTGGTTGCAAGGCCTTGGATTCTCTCTCATTTTGCATGCTTGGAGAAATGAGTAGAGTCAATAGAGGAGTTAATTAAATCTTATTCTTAAAAATGTTAAATTGATATTGCTAGGCAGAGTCTTGAACATGTGATCAGATTACATTACATGAGATGAAACTGCGAAAACTCTTCCCTTCTTTCCCCTTTTGGTATATATATATATATTTAGTCTTCTCTCCTTTTTCCTGTCCTTTCAATTAACTTGTTTTTTTTTGCATTTCCACTTTCAAATAATCACCTAAAGTAACAGCATGCCTGAAAGAAATTCCAAAGTTTTCATGAACTTTTTTATATCTCAATGTTATCGAGAACTGTTCATTCATACTTGTGAGGTGAATGCAAGGAACAGATTTCGTTCACTCCAAAGTCCGAACTTTGATGGGTAGATGTTGACTCGGTGATACAAATTTTTGTTTCTCGGTACTGTGTTACTGAATGAAAGTGTAGTGCTACGAAATTATATTTTGCCTTACACTCTATTGGTGGTGTGAGACTGAGCAGTCATGATGGTGTGCTCTGCAATAAATCGTTTGAATGTTTTTTTAATGTTTCCATCAAAGTTCGTTCCAATGTTTTTTTAATGTTTCCATCAAAGTTCGTTCCTCATTTGATTTCACTTTCTAAACTTTATTCTGGCACAAATCACTAGGAGTAATCTAGTAGTAGCATATGTGATAGTATATCACTGTTTACTTATTACACATTTTCATATTTTTTTTTCCATAGATCCAATGAACAATTCTCAAAGTTAATCTACCCAAAGAACAGGTTAATAATGCACATGCGCGCGCCCAAGTATGTGAAGACAAGGTCATTTATTCATTCACACATATTGAGAGAGACAGAGAGGAACTCGTCAAGATTACTCTCTTCACCCTTACTATCTCTAAATCCAATTTACAGTAACGTGAATGAAATGTGCCAACAGCTTCAATTCTGTAGCTGAATATGAGAATACAACCAGAGGGAGTGAGATAAGAAGAGGGGAAAAAGATGAGCACAACTAAGGAATAGGAATAAATGAATAATGGATATCACTGCTGCTTCCTACGACCAAATGTGTCTTCAACACCATTTGTAACTCTTTCTCTGCGCTCAGCAATCATGTCTGAATATGCCTGACAATGAACAAGAAATAATGTGTGTTTAAGACGAATTGTTTTGCTTAATTGTCTATTTTCTGCTGTATTTTGAAATTTTGATTGTGTTGTAAGTACAGTATAACCAACTCCTGGATCCCAAATAACTTTTACTAGTACACTATAAAACATGGGATTTATGGTAATATCTCTATTTTCTCGTATCAATATCCTTAATTTTGAGAAACACATGAATGACTAAAATCTGGCATGTATAAATCCAATGTAATTTATAAGCATTAAGAGAAGTGCTTGGCGCATGTTAGTTGGGATATAAAAGAACAGGAAACCACATTATGCTTTAGAAAGAACAAGGAAATTGAGCAACATGGAACATAGATATTAGATGATAGCTGACCTTGGGATAAGAATACAGGAAGATGTACCACCATGTGCATGTTAGTGACGATATGACGGAAGTGACCAACACTGAGTGCAAAATTAACCAGCTAATAGCAATAACTGATACCCCTGTCAGCATTATTGTCCAGGGCTGACACCTAAACAAAAGAGCATAATTAAATAACAAAATAAAGCAAATATAATAAATAACAACCAGCAAGACTATAAGCAAAACTATTAGGGCACGAATAGATACTCCAGATGACACTTATATGCGGTCTTTCTTCATTATACAGTTTTTTTTTTTTTCTGGTGTACGCACTATATGCAGTCTTTAAACCAGCATACTAAAAAAAGACCAACTGAAATTTGATTTTCAAATCTCTAATATTCAAGTACAACAATTTTCCTACTATTTGAAAAATTCACACAAATTGATGGTATTATTATTATTATTATTATTTTTCTTTTGGTAGGCACACAAATTGATGGTATAGGCAATGGGTCTTCATTTTAATTATTTGCTTAAGAAAGTGGAAATTTTGCACCATGGAGGCAATAAAGAATGCAAAAGAAAGCAGTGATAAGTAATTGGCAAGTAAGAAATGGGTGGAAGAGAGAGCTGACCAAGATGGTTTGGTATCCCAGACAGAGTCGTACTGAGGGAGAGGTGATTGAGGTAACCCTCCATATCATCCACCACACCATTTTCGTCCAAGAACAGAGGCTCTTTTGAGGAGTCACGGGGATTCACACCAAACACTATGCCTTTGTTTCTGGAATTATTGAGGGAACAAGACAAAGGCTGATGCAAAAATTGGTTGGAGCTGGAGACATGGGTTTGAGTTGGAGGAGTACGAGGTTGATGGGGGAACACGGAGGAGATGGGAAGCGGCAACACCAACAGTGGGAGTGTGAGTGTCCTCATTTTAAGGGGTCAATACAGTTATTACTAGAATGTGCTAACTGCTATACCCTAAGCTTATAGGATATTGGAAAATCCAACTACAATCCATTCACCCTCCTTATTCCGCTAGTAGTGTCATTTTCGTTTTTACTTTTCCTTTCTAGCAACGGAAGTTGTGACTTTAACCTTATATGTATTCTGCGGCTACGGTTTCTTCCCTTTTTTGTCCCATTTTGTCCGAGCGAGTTCATCGTATGTGGGCAAAGCCCTATATATTTCTTTTTTCAAGAAACTTTTTGGCTTTTGGTTTACTGGTTTTGTGTCTTAATCTTTCTTTCATTGTGTATCTTTCAACATCTGTTTTCGCAATTTTGATGCTAAATGTCACTGCTGGCTCAAAAAAAAAAAAAATGTATCGTGTTTTTTTGGTAGTAAATGACTCAATGGTCTTGTGAAATAGTAGAATTAAGAGTAAATGGCATATTACATGACTTTCGCTAGCATACTGAGTACCCCTACAAGAAGCACAAATGTAAAGATAACAAATTGAGAAGTATTGTGTGGAATATAATTTACTGATTAATGTCATAAGAGGTCAATACAAGTTACCTACGTTGCCTGATAATAAATAAACTTCCAACAAGATGGACAAGCTTCAAGCCCATTGCGAGTAAAGCAAAAGTCCACATCTTCCTCCTCGTTATCATCATCAACGGAGATAAAATGTTGAATAAGATGTTCACGTCTCCGAACTTCAGTGAAATTACGTTGCCTTTAAATGGTTATATAATATACACATAACACAATCAAAAGCACGAAACAGCTTCATAGATAGCATCGTTTTAGCAGCTAATAGTGGGTTGGATTTGGAAATTCAAACGAGAATTAAGGGCTAGGATTTATCAAAACGGCGTTTTTGCCCAGACACTTGCAGGCGGCGACATGCCTAGTGTGTCCTCTTCATCTTTACTTGCTTCCTCATGGTCATGTCATTGGAATTGAAATGACATAAGAAAACAGTTCTAATCTGTAATCACAGCAATCTTGTGGGTCCCTATCTGCATCTCAACAGCTTCAAGTAATTTTGGCAATTTTAAAACGGAGCAAGGAAGACAATTACATTAATTTGACAGTTGTTTATTAAATTTTATAAGCGTGAGGAAATACACAGTTGAAGATCCCTTCCAAGGAAATAAAATCTCCAGAGTTATATATATGGACTGATGCAGAGTGAAAACATCCTTCTAAAGGAAAGCCAACGGAGGAGAAGAGGGGGCAGGGGTTGCTGGACACGAAAGCAAACAAAATTGCAATGGACTTCCAAATCGTCCTCCAGATTGATAATTCTGTAACGATGAAGTTCAACATAGACGAGGACAAAAATGGAAGTTGATAGTCCAGGGTCCACAGTTGATATCCATTGTGCCGTATCCTTCTTCCTCTATTGCTCCCCTGGTACATATATTTAAAATATAAAGCAACAATGTTAGGAAAGGCACAGGTGAACAAAAGCATATCCACAAACAGTGCAGGAAAAGGCAATTCAACTAACTTCTAAACATCGAATTGTAGCATCCATTTGTTTGAGTTGGAACAAAGCATTACCTCTAATTTCCAACATAGGATATGAAAATGAGACTAGATGCAACTTGTCACATGTCAGTCATGGCATTCACCAAAGCTAAGCAATCCTTGTAAAATGTTTTATTAATAGAAATCTACTTGTAGGATTCATTACTTTTCCCCCACACGCACACATCCACACAGAAAGAGAGAGTACCAAGTTCACTATATTGTTGTTCTTCTCAATCAATGCCATAAAACGAGGATCCCCTACAAGGCCAGAAAGTCAATGTCATCTGAACTTTCCTCAAAAATCACAAAGCTGCCATCTTGACCATCCTCATTGCCACTACCCTGGTCACTATTATAGCTGCTTTCAGATGAACCAAATATCGATCCATCTGATGTATGGCTGTGGCTGCTCAAATGTGATGGAAGACTTATCTCACTATTCATATCAGGATCAAATGTCTCAATGTAACTGCAACACAATCAAGAAATATATAACTCGGCAACTTTTAGAAAGAAAATAAACAAGTCCCTCCACCTGAACAACCCACTCAAACTGGAAAATTATCTAACCTTCCTTCTGATGGATATTCAGCCATCAAACACATATCAGGCCTTGCTTCCAAAACCTGCTTTATAGCCATATTACTGCAACATACAGCCCCAACTTTGTGATGAATAAATAATCAAAACATCAGTTATTAAGAAAAATGAAGCAACACATCCACAAATGATAATCATTACCTAGGGTTGTAGCACCTATGATACCAGTCAGCCTCAGATGCTAAGCCTTCCCTGTTGGATATGTCCTATTTAAAGAAAAGAATTATAACTAGAATCAAAATTGAGAGTCTAAAAGAAAATTCACTCTTATTTTCAGCAATGTAAGATTTTTCTATGTACCCACAAGATGAAAAAGCAATTTGAAATCGCCTACAATAATTGCTGTCAACAATCTAGCAACTTCCATCTGCACATGGAGTATTAGCATTTCAGTGAGAGTGGTCTGGAAAGAAGGGAACAACAAGAAATGTATCCTGACCCTCACCTCTTTGAGATGCATGCAATCCCTCAAAATTAAGACCTCGAGCAAATTCCCACCAATGTTATTTCCAAGGTTTCTGCAAAATGGAAGTTTTTCAGTTTTTCAAAGCAATATCTCAAGAGACAGTCACAATCTTAAGTGTTCTTGCAAAGTCATGTTAAAAGACAATGACCTTAAGAAGCTTCCCGTGATTGAATAGGATGTTGAAAAGTCAGCGTATTCAGTTTCCGAAATCCCTGCACACACAGTTTGAAGTTAATAACCCTCAAAATATAGAGGTTTACTTTTACTTTGACAAAAATACGCATTTGTATCACGCATTAGGCCAAACATTGAAAAGAAATGGTGACTTCAAATCTCTCATCAACAGAATATCAGGAAGACAAATCTGCCTTCATTTCCCCAATGGCATTTCAATGCACACTGGTATGGACCATTGCAAAATTTTTAAAACTCAGACAAATTAAATTTGCAAACGAGCAATTGACATATGAAATAAATAAAAATATACAATAGAACTAAACCTGTACGCGATTGTATTTATTATGCAGACTATCACACTGCCTTTAACCTGAGGTCAAGCTAGTTTTTGGGTGGACAAAGTGCATACACAGTGTTAATAAAAAAAAAAAAAACAGTGCACCTATGGGCTTGTTTGAATTTGAGTATTTATTCCGTTCACAACTCGCCCAAGCCCCCACCACCTCCCAGCACCAAAAGAAAAAAGCTCTTTTTCCGTAGCAGAAGCCTCAACAAACTGACTAAGAAAAAAAGAGCACAAATTGAACATGATAAATTGAAAGACACATTGTTACATAGAAGAAAAAGTCCCAGCAATCGAGTTTAATAAGAAACTACCATAGTTATGACCAAAAGCTCAATAGATGGCCAATGCAAAAATGTAGCAAGTGATAAATAAAATATAGTACATTGAAAACAAAGAATTTCCGGAAAACATACCTTAACCAGTAAGCGGACTTTATAATCATGTAGCTTAAAGCCTCTAAGAGATAAAGAAGTTAGATGAGGGCAATTGATTACTAGGTCACAACAGGTTTGTGTTTTCAGACTGTCATCTCTACCTGATAATTAAAAAGAGATAAGCAGAGAGATAAAATGTCCAACAAGACAAAATACAGCTGAGAAAGTGACTCGCCTGTTTTAGAAGATTCAAAAAACAGTCGCTCGATCAAGTGGCAATTTGCACTTACCGACATTAATGTTTGCCTCAGTTCAACATGTCTAGTAGATACATATAAAAAGATAAATCAATAAATACAATTTAAAAACAACCTTCTCTTTCAAAAGAAAGATATTAGTGAAAATATGTAAAGGTACATATACTGGGATAAATTAAGTGCTTACAAGTTACAATAATTATCAAAGGTTGCATATGCCATGAATGACACTTAGAATGAAAAAATTGCAGATTTTTTAATTTAAAAAGATGTTCAGCATATCTACATCAAAGTTTAACAGAACAAAGAAATAAATATTATAATAAAACTAACCAAAATTCCTGATCTAACAATGGCAGATGGAATTTGGATATTGTGTACTCAAGATCAGAAGAACGTAAACTCATCATAGAGAGAGTTCCATTTCTTCATTTTTAAGATGTCTAACCAATGATATTCTCATATCCACTAGCTGTGAGAAAATTGCTTATAATGAAAAGAAGTGAAAGAACATGAGGTGAAGGAAACTAACTTACAGCCCAACAATTTCCAGATCAAGGAGAGAAGGGCATGCTGACAATACCCCGCCAAGTGAAGCATTATCCATTCTTTCAATATTATACAAGTGTAACTTTCTCAAAAGTGCCCTACAACGTGAAAACTTGATCACGATCCCATATAAACAAGTCACTCAAAGACATCGAATGATAAATTCTGTGAACAACATACCCTAGAGCACCACCATCTGCACTTAAAGGGCTTAAACAGCATCTTGTAAGAATGGATGACTCTCTCCCTTGCCGGGATCTCTTATCATTCCATGAAAAGTTAGATACCTCTACAATAGCATTTCTGATAGTATAAACCAATGGTTGACATGATCCAGGAGAAGTAGCACCAGGGACAACACCAAGCTTGAGCGACCTTATGAAAGAAAATAAAATAAATAGATCAATGAGAGAAGACATTAGGAAAAATTACATGACACTGTAATGCATGCCCAAGAAGTCAGCACAAGTTATACTGAATGATAATTTTTCTCCTCAACAAAAGAGCTAATGAAGTCTAATCAAGTACACCTAAAATTATGAAACATTAAAACTAGTTAAAAAAGAATTTCTAAATATAACCAAAATTCAGATAAAGGATTATGAAATACAAATGCAGAGAAAAATATGGACACCAATGCAGGATGAAGTAGACCCTCCAAACAATAAAACTAATAACAGATATGCGCTCCTCTAAACTGAGCTTGTTTGTAGAGTGAATGAGAAAGTTTGTACCCTCCTTTGGATCATTTTAAGAATTAAGAAAATGATCACCTAAGTAGGTAAGTACTATTTAACTATTTATACTGTCATAAAGTATACACCATAATCATGAGCTGCGCAGTTAATCAAAGTTTCCTTGGGAGCAAAATAATATATCGTGGAAAGTATCAGTAAGATGGAATGTTTCTTACCTAAGTGCCTTTCCAGCTCGCTGAATCATCGTGGCAACGACTGCATTGTTAACCTTTGGAACAAGTGTCGTCAAATCGAGATTTCCATAGCAGAGGGGATCTTTAGCACATTTGCTAAACAACGAACAAGTAGCTGATGCATAGCACAGGCTCTGGGTATCAAGCATTGAGAAGACCTATACATTGTGACATAGAATCAGCACCCCTGAAACAATACTTCGTCCTTGCAGAAGCATGTTCAAAACCTTAAGTAGTTTCCATTAAATAACAGAAAATTTTAGGATGCAAAATCGGTTTCACAAAACAGTTTTCATTTTCCATTTTCAATTAATTTCTTGTTTTTCAGGATTTTATGAAAGAAGCAGTGAAAACTATAAAATTCAGCTTTTACTTTTTCCTTCACAGAATAATGAAAACATGAAAGCAGGAAAACAGAAAACAGAAAACAGAAAATAAAAACTGAAAACTGTTTTCTGAAACCAAATACACTCTTATTTTTCTGCAAGAGATTGTCAAGCACCATCAAACATGACTAATCATCACTTGTATACATTCCAACCAGAGTTACTTTCCTCCATGGCTATTTTTCCGGCCCTTATGGCTCAGATACCAGGACAACTCAGATCCGATATGTACACAGAAAATTATATAATCCATAACTAACTACTCAGACAAAATTAAAGAAAAAGCTTCAGTAAGCAGGAAAAAAAAAAAATCCGTCACATAATCCGACTCCTTGAAACAACACATCCACCGACTTATCCACACAAAACACACCTGCACAACGAATAATACACCAAATCCTAAATCCTAATCAAGCACCAGCATTAACGAACAGTGACAGCATAGTTGCATCGACAATAATCGGATCACGGAATCCTCCCCAAAATAAATAAACAAATCGAATCACGTTCCGTAACACATTAACACCAATCAGAATAAAAGTAATAATAAATAATTAATATCAAGCAGTTTAAAAAACATTTCCAGGGGAAAAAGAAAAAGAAAAAGAAGCGGGCGTGAGGGAGGTGGGAAAGGGAAACCTTGATGGTGAGGTCAGGGGGAGAGGCCAGGCGAGGGAGTTGTGAGAGGAAGCGCGTTTTGGAGGAGTGATTGGCTGCGTGGAGGAGCATGGATCCCATCCTGAGGGCGCGATCGATGAGGTCAGAATCGGAGTGGAGGAGGCGCTCGAAGGAGAGTTCGAGGTCAGGGAGCTCCGAGAGGGAGAGGAAGGCCTCGAGGACGTGGTCCACGTGGCTGAGGCTGTGTGGCCTGGGGGGGTTCTGCGAGGGGCAGGGTCGCTTCGCCATGCAACTGGAGGAGGAGGGAGTGTGGAGGAGGAGGAGGAGGGTATCCATTGGCGGTTGGTTTCAGAGCGCAGTGGATATCACGCTCACTGCTCTGTCACTCTCTCCACAGACTCACAGAATGAAGTGGGGAAACTCTGAAATACAAGCTTTGTGTTTTATATGTATCGCACGCAGCCACGCACATCATCCCCTTCCCCTTTTTCTCCATACATAATTACATTTGTTGCGAGTGTATCTATACTACATGCAAAGGAATAACTTCCTTTAACTATTTTTGGTGTCTAAATTTTAGATTTTTCAATATACTCATAACATAGAAGTTAAGAAAAGTTAAAATAATTGAAGGAAGTTATAAAATATTTTAACAAAAATAATAAATTTTAAAAAAGATATAATATATACTATATATAATAGGAATAGTCCCTTTTAATAATTTTTTGGTGTCTAAAATTTCTATTTTCCTATATACCCTTGATATATAGGGAGTTAAAAGAAGTTAAAAAATTTAAAAGAAATTACAAAATTAAAAAAATATAGATTGATAGGCATATAAGTACCTTCAATTCACTAGTGTATAATAATAGGAGTTATGTAATCTGTGTGATTGTTACGTGTATTATTAGTATAAATAACAATTTTTTATAATAATAATAATAATAATATCCCCACAAATTTAGTTTACAAAAGGATATATTAACATTAGATTTAGTTATCTAACTAAAAGAATAAAATTTCTTAGTTAAATTTTTTTTCCGTTATAATTTGTAGTAAGTTTTCATACAATATTAAAAAAATACAATTATCAATCGATAAAAAATACAATTGTAATATAAAAGAAAAAAGAAAAGTAAGCGTATACACCACATTCATATATTCTGTTTGATTATGTTAAATAAAAAAGAATCCGTTACACTATTCTTTGTTACATCATACGAAGGAAAGGGACATAAAAATAAACAAGACAAAGTAATACGACAAAATACATAATTATCATAATTTTTTTTCTTGATAAAGGATATGAATTTATGAAGAAGCAATATCTTGAGGTATAAAGTCCCAATGCCAATCGGCACTTCCCCAGTCACAATTTAGACCTTTCAAAATTTGGCTACGAGTGAGACATCATGAACTTTGTTACAACATCTAGGTATAAAATAGGCTTTTAAGTACCCAAAACTAAGACCACATATACAAATTTTATGAATTATGGTCTCATTATAGAATAGATCCTCTACATAGAGCTGTCAACTAGGCCGACGCATATTGAGCTTGCTAATTTCAAATCGAGCCACTTCAGCCATGTTAGTTTTGGGTCAAAAACGTGTTGGTCTAGCCCATTTATCGGGCTAGACTAGTCCATGAGCCAATTTTTTTCCTTATTTACTTTTTGATTGTATAGTTCATTAAAATGTCAATGAAAAATAATTTTTATTTTATTGTAATGGATTAAATAATAAACTATTAATAAGCAGTGTTATTATTCTTACTTTGTTTGTGAGAATAATAAATGAAACTTAATTTGATGCAATAGTGAAGCGAATAAAAAATATAATTTTTTTGTCAATATTTATTATTAGCTTAGACTTTTTAAGTGAAAAAAGAATCAAAAGGTCCAAATTCAAATATTTATAGATCATATGTGTAATTTATTATTTAATAAAAATTAGTGTTCGGCCATAAAGGACCCAAGTAACCCAAGTTTTATTTTTCCTCTTTTTTTTAGCCTATCCTACACAATATTTTTGGGCTTTTGGTTTGCCATGAGTTTAACCCATTGCGACGCTCTACTTCTACATAATAAGACTCAAACTCCTTAAATAGTACTAATCTAGCAAAATAACCTTCTAAAGTGACCTATTTAGCCCCTATAGTAGAGGCAAGCTCAACACCACACAACGTTGCCCTAGTCCCTACTTCTTGTGGGCTTCGAGGGCCATCCTTCCACTTGGTCATGGCTGCCACCACTTGACCTTGATCATTGTGAATCACGACGCCTTCTAATAGCTCCCTCAACCTCAAACCCCGTGGGTAGATGTTTACCTTGAGGATCGAGGTGGAGGCCGTGCCCATGATAGGGGAGGGACATTGAGGTTTCTTCTATTATTGGATGATCTACGATTCTCCGAGTACATTTATAAACACTTGATGAGCTGAAGCCATGCCCTAATTTTTATTTTATTTTATTATTATTTTTGTCATTAAAGCCATGCCTGAATCCTCAAGTGAGAGGAACTTTCCTATTGTTGAAGTCTTTTTTCACCAAGGCGGATTCTATAATATTCCTTAAAAAGTATGGAATACCACACACCATGTTATCTTATGATAAGGATTTGATAATATATTGATAAGTCAATTCTATATGATACGCCATTGCAAACCAATACATAAAAACTGTAAATTAATCATAAAAATTTGTAAATCAATACACAAAAACTTATAAACTAATGTATAAAAACTTGTAAACTAATGTATAAAATCTTGTAAATTAGTGCATAAAAACTTATAAACCAATGCATAAAAACTTATAAACTAATACATAAAAAGTTATATTATGAAAGAAAAGTGAATCTTCTTTAATGTATTGATATGATATTAGTATAAAAATAATCACGAAGATTCTTATTATTGGATAAATTAATATATAGTACATCATACTTTATGATGTGCACCTCAACCTTCGCTTTTCACCAAAAAGAAACACTAACTTCTGAGCACAACTGAAATGTTGCGGTATCGAAGGAAAGCTCTCACGTCATTTTATGCGTTTCAGTGCCAGTGCTTCTCTGGATAGCGCCACGTGTAACATCGCACGGATGACGTGCCTCCATTTGTACTCTCACTACTGTTCTTACAAAAGCTGAATTTTTTTATTCATTTTTTAAATCTCTCATTTGCTCGTTGTTGTTTAGACAAGTCTCTATTTTATTCTTCTTTTTTTTTTTCTCGTTGATTTGTTTAATATTTACCGTCATTCGGCACGACATATACTCATATAGCATGATGCTTTGAGTTCAGCTTGTTTGGTGAATAGTGATGCCCAATCAAAATAAATTCTTAGTTGCGCAGCTCTTCATCAAATGTTGACATGTGGGGATGTGTTGAAAGTAAGAACTTTCTTTTTTTAATTATGTATTATGTATATTTGGCATATAATCTTCAGTGCCTTATGACAGCTATATAAAGAAAGGCCAAATCTACGCGTTTCTTCTTTCTTTTTCGATGATCCCTGTTTTTCACAATAATGGAAGTGTGTGTTCGATCGAGATTTTTTGTTGTACGTTGAATATAGTTAAACCATTATTCTTTGTCGTAAAACTGTGTGCTTGGAGAATCTAAAACAAACACACAAACAAACCAAAATCAATAAACATAACCCATTGTTTCACAATCAGAATCAAATTCATTTTTTTTTTCTTTATTATGGGATAACTTGATACCATTAAAAAAATTCAGTTGATTAGTTTACATATTTTGATATTAATTTTTTGGTAAATAACTGTTTTTGGGGTAAATGCATATTTTGATATTATAGGGAC
Organism: Dalbergia oliveri; assembly: GCA_030441495.1. Lineage (NCBI taxonomy): Eukaryota > Viridiplantae > Streptophyta > Magnoliopsida > Fabales > Fabaceae > Dalbergia > Dalbergia oliveri. The sequence goes on from JAMLFY010000008.1 coordinate 15,037,032, forward strand.
AAATGATAAATATACAGCTAACAGAAAAGCATAAAAATATAACTTTTCAGATGAAGCAGAAAAATGTAAACAAAATGCAGGCCCTAGACTCCTACAATGAATCCAAGAGGAGGAAGCCCAACTGGGAATGTCACGTAACAACAAAAAGCAAAGTATCTTTGACCAAAAACAATATCAAACTGGTAAATTATAGCCAAAAAAAAAAAAAACCGATGAGATTAGACCACAAACAATTGATAAATTTGTACTTGTTAAAATAATATGATATTATTAAACCAAAAAAATATATATATGATATTATGAACAAAAAATTATATGATACTATACACATTAGACGATATTGTACATAATATTTTTTTTATTGGAGCTTCAAATCAATGAACTTTTTCCAAATTGTAAAATATCGCATATATCCGACTCATAAAAAGATATCGTATGTATCACCACTACTTAAGAAAAACTGGATGCACCCATCGTTCTTCAAATCATAGAGGAAGGGGAAATTTTTCTAATCTATTTTAAGACAACGTGATGCTGTGTTAAATAATAACTAACCAAAAAACTTTACCAAACCAGGAGATGAATCAAGGATAAGGTTGCTGCTGTAATATTAAAAACAATAGATATTGCCATTATACTATCTAACTTTTCAGCATGGCCAGAGGATGAGAACATCAGTGAAAAACAAGGTCGGTATTATACACGTTTTCCCCATTTTTACAGATGCAATCCTTTTTACACAATCACCGATTGGGAATCAGAAACAGACTGTATCTTGCCATTAAACATAAGTCACATACATCGTATCCTCTTATGTAACTTGAAAATACGATGTCATTTCAAGAAAGCATAATCAAAGACTAGCTATCTCTTGGAGCAGGCATTATCCTAAGCCTGTCCTCGGATGCCTGATTGGTCCCACTAAATCTCTCCTCCGCTAGAAGTGACTGCAAATCACTACCATTTGCCAAACTGTTAAACTCAACAGCTTTAGATGGCAACGTAGGGTACAGACGCTGGCAAAATGTCATTAATCTCTTAACCGATTGCAAGTACTTGCGAGTTGTCTCATCGTTCATAATGTGAGCGACACTATTGGTGTAGATCTTTTCACGGGCAGATCTTTCGTGAATACCAACCATAGTAACACCAATAGGCCACGGTGCATCCCGATGGCCAGCTTGATATATTGGTCCATTGCGGCCAGATAATCTCGCTTCATACAGCATTCAACCACAACCAACAGCGCCTGTCGAATGTCATCAGGAAGAACCTGACAGTTGCACGTACCACACACATCCCATTAACAAAACGCTTCAGTAAACTTGCAACACTGAGCACATACCATACAAAACAAGAAAATTTCATGCCTACAACTCAAATGAAATCGATTGTTGAAACAGTATGCACTACACATTCAACGATGTTCAGTAAATTCTGACTCTCATGTTGTGTCCCTTCCCCACAACTAATCATTCTTGGACTGTATTTGAGCCTCATCCCATAGAACGACTCAACGACTAAAGACCAAGCATGATATCTTATTGGGTTTTTCTAACCAATGCCTTATAAAAGCAAGTTTGTAAATTTTTGAATGGACCCCACACCTTAAAAAGTTAAACATCACACTTTCCCATGAAAAACTTAAAAGTGTTTTGTTTAGTTTCCAGTTTCCAGTTTTCAGATTTTGAAAATGAAATACTGAAAATTCTAAAACTACAAATTTCAGTTTTCAGTTTTATTTCCAGTTTCAGTATTTCCTTCACAAAATCCTGAAAATTAGAAATTCAAACCAAACAAGCCCTTACCTCTTCGGAATTCTTAGAACAATTCTTATATAGGCACAAGTGTAAGAATAATTTCTTAGGCGCGCACACAGAGAGTGTGGGACCCATATGAGTTTATCAATCTTGCCTTATTGTGAGTGTGCCTAAATATGATGTGTTAAACTTGTATCTATGCAAGAATCTCTTGAATTCTTAACCAGTTCCCATCGAAAAACCCTATCTTATTTTATAGGTAGAAACTATCCACAATATTATCAAAGCATAATGAAGCTAAAACTTACAACTAAACTATGACCAGTACAGTTCTCAGCACAAGATCAGTAACTAAAAGCTAGGAGAAAGGATCTATCAACGAATGAAACTAAATTATCATTTCTGGCCAGTGGTCACCAGATTTTGTGCATCCAGGTCAAGCCACTACACATTGCACAAAAAATTTATGAAGCTTCATGCCATCCAAAAATACACGTCCCAATTCAACAACTAAATCTCTCTACTCAGTGATATTAAAAATGAAACTTTAACAACTTATTCTATTCCTTCAAGAATAATTTCTGTTACCAAAGAGTGAAAGAGAGTAGTATGTAAAAGAATTCACCTTCTTCCTGCAGAATTTAAACAGCGGGTTGAGGTAACGCGCGCACTGCTTGAACGTGGCGACCATGGACTTCCCCTTCGCCGTACGCTTCTCCGCCTCAGGCTTCTCGTGAAGCTCCTGCTTCCACTCGTTCAGAAGCCTCTTGAAGAACACGAGGATCTTGTCCTCCTCGCACAGATCCTCAAAGTTCGCCTTCATCCGCTTCAAGTCATTATCAGCATCCACGCCGCTGGACCCTCCCTCACTAAGGTCGTCATCTCCGCCACCTCCTTCGCCGTCCTCGGCGGCGCCGTCGTCAGCCTTCTGCCGCTTCCTCTCGCTCAGCATCCCCGTCTTCTGCCGCTTCCGTAGCTCCGCGATGTCGCGCAAGAAATCGTTGGTCTGCCCTTCCGTCATGTCACTGTCGACTTCGAACAAACCGGCCTTCAGAACGTACTTCAGGCGGTCCAGCCTGGCGTCGTCGTCTTCGCCGAAGAGCGTCACCGGCTGTTTGAGGATGCGGAGGCGGCGGATCACCTCCGGTTTCGGGAGCACGAGGTTGTCGATGTTCTGCTCGTTGGTGAGGGAGGCGCCGGAGGATCCGCCAGCGGCGGAGGAGGCGCCGGTTACGGAGGAGGATGCGGCGGTTAAGGAGGACGAGGTGGCGGTTGCGGAGGAGGAAGTGCCGGTGTTGTGTTTGGTGTCGTTGGTGGTGTTGGCGTTGTTGATGATGTTGTTGTTGTGGCGTTGAGATTTGGCTTCTAACTCGCGCTTCTCCTGCTCGCGGAGCTTCTGGATTTCCTTCTGCTGGATCTCGGAGCGCTTGAAGACTCTCTTGCCGCCGGTGTCTTCGGCGAGGGACTGGCGCTTCTTGAGAAGCTCCTGCTTCAGGAGGTCCATGGGGGGTTGTAGGGTTTTTTTTTTTTGGGATTGGAGGACGAGGAAGAAGACGGTGTGGGGGAGTGATCGAATCAAAATTGAGGGATTAGGGCGCCATTTTACCAATTGGGAATTGGGGATAAGACTTGCCTTCAAGTATGGAACGACGCTGTTTTGGTAAGATGATGTAATGCCTTTTGGGCTTTGTTCGGAATTGGACCGGATTGGATAGAATAAAACGGGTACATACTCGGCCTTTGGCCCCGTCATTGTACCAAAATGTAAAAAGGGTCCAGACTGTTTTCAATTTTTCGTTTCCTCCTTCAGATCACATCACTTTTCTGTTTGCAGAAATTTATATAAAGAACATTGTAAATGAAAAGTAAAAGGCTTTCGAATATGTACAAAAAAAAAAAAAACTTTCTAATATCTTTTTGGTCCTGAAAATTATCGAGTTTAGAATTTAGTCCTTGAACTTTTTCTTGTTTTGGTTTAAATATTTTAAAAAACTATTTGGTTTTATCTTGTAAATTTAGTTCATCTCTATTAAATGATAAGCTGGATTACAAAAAAACTATATTATCCAGTTATATATAGTAGCCATTAGAGGCATGTGGCATATCATAATTATATATGTCAAAATTCTCACTCAATAACCTATTAGGCCAAAAGACGTTTAATCATGTTTTTTTCGTTAAATATCTTTTTGGCTCCTAGAAAAGAAATTTTTTTGGTTTAGTCCCTAAAATTAGTCTATTTCTCTATAATACTTAGCAAGGTAGCAGATAGCCACATTATCTAATCATATATGATAGCTAGTAGTCATATGTGATACCATCATGATCCTATGCCTCAAAATCCTCGCTCAATAACCCATTACTTATTAACATATCTAATAATTCATTTTACTCTAGGGTTTTTGACACATGTTTATGATATACCACATACAAGCGACCATCATATATGACTAGATAAAGTGGTTTTTCGTTACCCAACTCAATATTTAATGGAAACAAACTAATTTAAAGGACTAAAACGAAATAGTTTTTGAAATATTTGAACCAAGACAAAAAAAATCAAAGATTAAAATCAAAATTTATTAATTTTTAAGGGACTAAAAAGGTACTTAAGCATTTATTTTTTATTTTTTAACAAAGATATAAACTATCTAGAAATTGTCCCAAAGAAAATATATATGAAACGGAGAGTATTTTCAATGAAAGTGTGCATTTAGATTACCTTTTTTTTCCCTAAGAAACACTTCTTTTTTGTGTGAAAAAAGTACTTTTATATATTTTTTAAGGTGTTTGGATTGACTTTTTTAAAAAAAATTCAAATTAAAAAAATAATTTTCTCACTTTTTTAAAGCTGATAATAATAATACCCAACTTCTAAAAAAGATAGAAGTAGAAGTAGTTTGTTAATAAAATTACTTTCCAAATCTATTCCTCACTATTATTTATTATTGCAACCATATCCTTTGTGAAACCCTTAAAAAGACTAGGGGTTGACCTATCAACCTCACTTTTTGACGGGCGGGTTGGGTTTTTCAACCCCCTAAAATTTTCAACCTACTCTGTCTCACCCCATTTTATGGCTAACACGTGGCGGATTAGCAAAAATCTAACCAAAATCAGGTTGGCTCGCGGTCAAGCTGTCAACCCGCCATTTTTGACGATAGACTAATACTTTTAACCCAAATAATTAAAACGAGTTGACCGCCCTACTTCGTTTGCCAACCCTAAAAAGGACTTTTTTCTTCTCACTCCTCCTAGTTACCCACACACCTATATGCTCACAGCATGCATGCACACACCTCTTGTAAGTCTACATTACAACTCCTCCTAAGCTTCATTTAGAAATACAGGATAAAGATTTTGATATTCCTGGAGAGACAATTTTATCAAGTGTTAAAGTTGTCAAAAAACTAGGAAATGATATCATAAGGTCTCTTGATAATGTATTTAGATATGTCCCTAATCATATTACGAGGACAAATGATATTAGCTATCTATATACAAGTTGATAAACAGCACTTTTCACCTTTAGGAAAAGATACACAAACATTAATGCATTGACTTGTCACGACCTTATTTGAGAATATGACGGGCACATGAGGAACCTCATCCTACATAAGTCTCGTGATCGCTCAGTCATATTATATACTTAATTTACACATGAAAACGCTTTTAAATACAAATCCATCTCTAAATATAATTTAACTTGCTCTTTTGCACTCAAGATAATCGTAAACAAATCATTTCACAATCCAAGTCTAAATCCATGATCATAATACAAAATACATGTTTCATTACTCTATATAAAATAATCATGAAAACTATATTCATTTAAATACAATATAAATTTGAATCATGGTAAACAAAATACAAAAATCATCTATGGTCCGGGACATGGCCCGCACTATCATTAGAGTGCTCTATACCAAAAAGTAAAAGAAGGTCAACGAAGCTATTATGACCTGACTTAGATCGTGATTGGCACGTGAGAAATTTCATCCCTATGTAAGTCTTGTGACCTTTGAGTCTCTTATATGCATAAAATAACATACTTTTTATTGATAAAAAAAAACATAATATCATCTAAATCTTAATCCAAATCTTTATACAAAACTTGATATCTGAAATCATAGGACTAAAATACTTTAATATACAATCTCTGAAAACCTCTTAATCATACTTTGAAAATCAATTTAACACTTGAACTAGATCATAACTTTCATCTTTAGCTTATTATATAAATTCTAATCCAAATCTATAATTTCGAATTCATCCTTGAAATTTGTGAACATATACATAAATATTTTACAACTTTGAAATTAAATGCATAACTTTAAAATAAATGCATGACTCGGATCTTATCTACATCCACTAGAGCACTCTACTCTAACAAGACTCTAAACTAAGCCTTACTCCAAAATAAGACTTACCACTAGGAAAAGCTCATCTACCAAACTAAGCTGAACTGAACCTCTACCCAACTATGAGAGGAAGGGAGAGGGTGAGTCAATGGACTCAATGAGTAAGCACTCACCCATCACCCATATGGGACAACCAAAGAATATATGCATAATATAATATACATACAACAATCATAAACCCTTTGATAATTATATGTATTACTATATCGAAAGATATCTCTATATTTATAAACTCATAGAAAGGCATCTTTAAATTCTTACTCTAACGAGAAATCATTTTCCACACATATACATAATAGCTCTTAAATCAAATATTCTCTGAAAACATAAATAAGTACTCTAATAGAAAAACATGGATATTTATTTACTAATTGTATGATAATATATCCTCCAGTTATACTTTGTGATCCCTTTAGGATCTAAATTAGATACCTAACTAGGTTTCATCTATACTATGTGAAATTGCCTCTAAGAACAACTTGGTACCAAGGTTAACGATAGTTTTTCTTAACCATTAACTCACTGTTTCTCTATAGCTACCGTCTAGTCTCTAAATCATAAAAACTAATTATTTCTCTAAAATTCTATGTTAGGCTCTGCTCTGGAGTTAAAACTCTATCATATATAAATACGCTACTCTTGAAATCACAAAATCTCTAATATATATAAAATCATTTAAATCTAAAAATTCTTGAAACTTTGAAAGCTCTGGACTCATACAATTATAACAGTCTAACTTTAGCATAACTTAACTGTAAAATCATGCCCAAGGGATCACCTGCTTTAGGCATTCTAATTTCAGCCACAGATTATGTATCTAGTTGCTACGAATCATACTGAAATTTCATACTTTTGAGTATCATAAAACTAAAGTTCTAAAATCTCATTTCTCAAGCTAACACCTTTTCATAACTTAAATAACTCTAATATCATACTTTAAAATAGAAAGGTTCATAATCATAAAATCTCTAATATTATAATAACATCTCTGTTCAATATTCTTGTCAAAATATCTTAACTCATACTCTATAATCATATTTTGAATCTCAATTCTTGAAGCATAAAGATATCATAAGCTCTTGAAATATCTTTAATAAAATAGTAACTTTTTAAATCATATATTCTTACAATAAATCTCCTAAACTTGAGCACAAAAAACATTTCCATAACATACGATATATCAATCATGGTCTCATGGTTTTCCAAACACATCTTCATGCTATGTTCAAAATCATACTCTTTGCTATAACTTACAAAATCATATATATGTTCATACTTCATCTCTAATATCATATTTAACAATCATTATGCATAAAACATATTTGTAATGACTAAAGATAAAGCCATGAGTATGAACCCACTTACCGTTTGGAGCTAGGATTATGTGAGCACCGCCAACTTGACCTTGAGACTTTGAAATGGCATTAACAACTGCTATAGAGCAACATTGACTCATTATCAAACTCTAATCATCTCTAGATAACACTAAAACAACTCTAACAATTTGGAGGAGCACCTCACTTGACAATAATGAAGAAAAAAACCATGCCCAAACTAAGAACATGAAAGAATGGAAAGAAAATAGACAAAATATATTAACATGAACATACCTTGATGATTTGGTGGAGCTATATTTGAGTGACATAGAGAGAAGAAGAAAGAAATATGTTTAGGAGGGGGTTTGGGGTTCCAGATTGGGAAAATGAGGGAGGAAGAAGAGTGGGGAAGGGTTTATATAAAAGTAGAGGATCTGTGAGTGAAACAACGCGTTTGGCACTGTTCATGCTCCAGGGGAACTGCTATAGCGATTAGGGAGTATGCGCTCGAGAACCCTCACTTACAATCGCTTGGCGTCCTCAGACCACCAAAACCCGTGCAAATCAATCATGTAATCGCTATAACCGAGAGACCGGTGAGGAATCCCAACTTCTGAGTTTCTGCCATTTGGCATCCAAGTTGCCTCAATACTCAAGTTAATGTTTTCATTTATTTTACTCTCCATTAACTTTAAAACATAAATGTAAATAAGAAAATACCTCCCATTTGGATTCAAATAAAATATCATAAAAATCAAAATCCCAACAAATCAAAATCCAAATTTTGGGTTTTAGTTTAATCCGGAATTTGTGAGATTTTTTAAACTTATGGGCTAAAACGAAATATTTAAAAGTTTCATAAAATTCATTAAAAATTACTTTTTAACTTATTTTCCCTCTAGGAACAATTACTAGGATTTTGGATCCCAAGAAAGTGGTTCTATCATATAGCCCTTCAAGGATGCGTAGGATCCAAACTTAGTGAAATTTGGACCCGACAACAAGGGTGGGTAATGGGGGACCCTAGGAACATATGAAACTTGTCTACTAACACGTGTACCTTAAGATTAGAAGCTCACCAGATGAAGTAACTAAGACTTAGGGGAGAAAGAGTCTAGAAGAACTCGTAGTAGTTGTTGTATGTGTAAAGGAAAAAGGAATGGGTGAATTTCATCTAAAACTCAGGAAATAGATTCTCTAATCCCTCATGGGACAACAACAAAGATATATATATAATCATAATAATAATTGCAACAATTCTTAAAAATATTTTCACCTTTACACACATCTTATGTCAAAATCAGAAATCTCTGGAAATTGTAAATAATAGTACTCTAATAGAAAAACAAGAATATCTGGTTATGCATAATATATATGGCATAACAATATATATATCTTTGGATTTACCCTAGACTCTATGGGTTCCTCAAAAGACTCAAATTGAACAAATAACTAGGTTCTATCTCTGATTTCTTTGGGGTGAGACTCCTTTAGAAGAACTTGGTACTAAGGTTAACGATCTCTCAGCCATTAACTCACTGTTTTTTCTATAGCTATTGTCTAGTCCAAAATCATGTAGAGCTAAATATTTCTCTAAAACTTTACAACTGTGCTCTACTATGAGTTTGAAAGCTACTTAATATAAATATACTACTCTTTGAAGTCATTGGGATAGCCATGCCATCGCTAGATATTCACATTCATAATCAAGCTATTCATAAAAATCATTTTACCAATAAATGGTCACATGAATTTTGATAATACATATTTCATGCTTATTTGAAAGTTATAAGTTCATAAATTTGCCAAAATCAACAATAATCTCTTGTCATTTTGAAATATTTCTAGTAAGTATTTCTAATGACATTTTGAAATTAAGCCATAGAACTAAGAAAATATTTCTAATGACCAAACTAAAGGACACAAAATTGAACCCACTTAACTAGATGGGGAGAACTAGTGGTGTGAATACTAAGAAAGCCCTATGAGCGGGGGTGGCACCAATATTTACCATAAATAACAACAAAACTCATAAATTATCTATGATAACCTCTAAACCAACTCTAAGAACGTTGGGGAGTACCCATTTGACAACAATGAAGAACATAACAACACCCAACTTAAGAATATGAAATGGAGGAGAGGAAGATAACATAAACTAACAAAATCTCTTACCTTGGAGCTTAGAGGAGGTAAGATTGAGCACGTTGAGAAGAAAGGGTTGGAGAAGGTTTGATTGCAAGGGTTTTCTATTTTGGAGTGTGGAAAAATGAGTGAGAGAAGGTAGATAAGGGTTATCAGAAACTAAAATTGTGTCGTTTTGGTATTGTTTACGCGTCGAAAGCCTCATCTGGCAAGCTCAACTAGTTCTAGAATCAAAATAGGAGAAAACATATTCGCCTGGCATGCTCCTTAGCCTCACCTGGTGAACTTGGCAGATTCCAGAGAGCAACTCTAGTGTGCGGGCCTCACTTGGTGAAGAGGTAGCTCCAGGCTTGATAAACAGAAAATTCTGATTTTCATATTTTAGTGGTTCCAAGGTCTTTCTGACAATACGAGTGGTAGAGACCCTAAAACCATAATAAACATTTTTAGAGACATGTCACCTGAGGTATTATAGAATATGTGTGATTATTGTTTTTACTATTGTGGAATTTTTATTTTTGCCCTTTTATATAATTTGGTCTAAAAAAGTGCTTTTATTTTTATTTTTAAAAATTTATTTATAAATACTTTTAATAATTAAAAGCATTTATTAGATTATCTATCCAAATAAAAAAAATTTCTAAAAAAAATTAACTAAAAAAAGTAATTTTTTTAAAAAAGTGAATCTAAACGCGCTATAGGTTTTAAAGTGGTTGATTTTCTGCTTTTTTTTTGGGTCTTTTTTCTGTTTTGTTATTTTGAAAAATCGCTTACGCTAATCCGAATCTGATAGGCCCCCGTTACCTCGACCAGACATTCCGACTGCCCACACCCGCCGCCCCGCGCCTCACCTCGTCGACGACGTAGTCTCGCCCTTCCTCAGGTACTCTCCGCCCTCCTAACAATGTCCTTCTCACTCAATCAGTTTTGCCCCTTTGTTTTTCTTAATTGTGATTGGATATATATTCATGTCTCTTTGCTCGTGAATGAATCATTCCACGGAAATCTCAATTTTCAAGCTGTTCTTCATCCCCCCCCCCTCCATGGAAATGCTGTATAGATATTTTTAAGTTGTTACTTGTTCATCCCTGGTTTTGCAGCTCCCTTTTTTTTTAAGGAAAAAAAATTTGTGATTGGATAATCATGGCCGCATTTAGGTTGTACTGCTATTTCAACATGTGGTGGAACTGATTTTCAGATCCAAATTTCGACATGGTAAATTTTTGGAATAATTAAGTTTTAAGGATGGTGATTGATGTCTTCGTGTTAGTGTGTATAATAGCACAAGGCTTCCACCGATAGGATCTGCGGAAGGTAAATGTACGCAGGTCATAGGATAGCAACATGACCATTAGTGTGTATAATAGCATACCATGCACTTTTCTTATTCAACTTTTTGTACCACTATTACTTCTAGAGGGGTTGATGACAAAGAAGACAGAACCCAATTAGTTAAATCTATTAAAAATCCGAAAGTGTTTGTGGTGCCTTCAATTTCTTTTACAAAATGGTCTGCGTGAGCCCTTTGCCATGTGTGAAGGACTTTAATTCATTGTGTGGCTCAGTTTGTGGAGTCTGAAAAGTGCTTCTGCAGTGTTGAGGAATGAATGATTGACTCGTGACCAAGATCCTCTTTAGGCACCTTTCGCTTTCTGTTAGTAGCTTTTGGATTCTTTTTCCAGGAATATATTTGATGTTGAAGCTGTGAGTGGTTATTAATACTCATGCTGTCTTCACGAGTTACTGTATGAAGAGAAGGAGAATGGTGGAGAGTGAAGAGCTATGTGGGGGTGCCATGAAGTGTTGAAGTCCTTTGTTGTTTTTAAATGTTTATGCTTGACTTTGCTTTGTTTGAATGTTATGTTTTTGGCAAAATATGGGGTGGTGGTCACTGACTGTGTTGCTCCAGCAGATACAACTGGCCTATGTTATTTGCTAAGTTAATTCTTTTAGTTCGCTGTTTTATTGTTTTTCTTTTCCTATATGTACTGAACAAATATTATGTGTTTTTTAGTTGTTATGACTAGAGATTATGGTATTGGTTTAATTTCTAACTTTGTCATGTTAAAAGGTTATTCTTGTTTAATTTTTATAACTGTTGCGTTTAAAAATTATGGTATTTGTTTAAATGATTTGTTAATGTTATGTTTACATATTATGGTGTTAAATTTGTTTTTTATTTTCTAGAAATGTCCTTTAAATAAATCTTTCAATTTGTTAGATATTTTTTTAAAGATATAAAGTGATTGTGTAAATTGAATTTAAAATGACTCTAAAGGTATTTTTAAAAAAGTAATGAGCAGTGATAGGTTTAGATTTTATCTGCGACTACAAGTAGGGTGTGGGTTTTTGTTTTTAAAACCCACAGGTCGGGTAGGGGCGTGGGATTTTGATCGTAGGGTGTGGGCAGGGCTGGTTGAGCCAAAACCCAACCCTACCTATCCCATTGCCTTCCCCACTGGGGTCACCTAAGTATTGCATTTCCTCCTAATCCGAGAGTGTTTGTTTCAAGGTAGCGAGTGAGGGTTTTATGTAAGAACCAAGATGACAACCATACGCAGGTTTTGCTGCAATGATCTCCTTCGCTTTGCCTCTGTCAACCTTGACCATCTCACTGAGACGGTAAGTTCCACCTCCCTCTCCTTTCTTCCATTAAATCCAACACAGTACAGTGCAATTTGGATTATTTTGCCTCACTTCACGCTGTCATGATTGGTTTTCAGTTCAACATGTCCTTCTACATGACCTATCTTGCTAGATGGCCCGATTATTTCCATGTTGCTGAAGGCCCTGGTAACCGAATCATGGGTTACAGTAAGTTATTGAAATTATTATTTTTTTTCCAATGATTGCCTGTGTACTTGACTGCTAGTCTTAGCTGGAAAATCAGTAATGGATGCCATGTAGATTGATTGGAGATCATGGTAAAAGATTGGGATCTTTCTGTTTCTAGCTATGAAATTAGGCTTATTGTTAATTAGTAAATTAATTAATCTGTTAACATTAGGAAATATGAGTGGTTGAACAAATGAATGTAGGTTCAGCATATGCTAGTGCAGCATGGTGTAGCTTATGTTTCTCTTAGAAATTCAGATAATGTGCCAAACCATGGATTAAGTCATACGACTCATACCAAGTATAAATCTAATAGTTACTTATTTTTTCCCATTTTCTTCTTCTTTCTGTAATGCAATTGGATATCAACACAAGTGTTATGAATGTAGTTATGGGTAAAGTAGAGGGACAAGGAGAATCTTGGCATGGTCATGTGACTGCAGTAACTGTTGCTCCAGAGTATCGACGGCAGCAATTAGCCAAGAAACTGATGAATTTGCTAGAAGACATCAGCGATAATATGTAAGACATGCATGTGTCATTTTTCAATCTCAAGCTTCTGAAACATGCCCTTTGACCTCGTACTTTTCTTGAGTGGTTAGTTTATTAAATATGCTTTTTTCTTTTTGCTGATCATTATTTTTATTATTACAATTTTTTTTTATGTTTTTTTTTTTTTTTGGGGGGGGGGGGGGGTTGCTTTGTGATGAACATCCTAATGAATCTGTATTTGTTTGGATGACTTGTTTTACTAAGAATATTATTTTTGCAGTGACAAGGCTTACTTTGTTGATCTTTTTGTGAGAGCATCAAATGCACCAGCCATCAAGATGTACGAAAAGGTAATGATTCTGTACCTTTTTATTTTATCTCTTCTTAAACTTTTCCTTGCTGGTTTGTGCACATGGTTGTATTAAAGGGGTTTCTTTGTTAGACATACAGAAGGATTGGGAGCTCTCTCAAGCTGTTATTTTTGCCTCTTTGTTTCCTTGTTTTATGTGCTGGTAGAAGGATTCCTGATCCTCCTGTTTTATATTCCTTTATTTGTGTGTGTGTGAAAAAACACAAGCAATGTAGAAAAAGGGTATAGAGAAAATTGATATCTTGTATAAATCAACCGACCGTAAACTGGTAATTTCAAATCATCTGATGTAGGACAGATTCAGTAACCTTCATAAACTCTAAATTTCAACAATTGACAGCACTTGTGGTCTTCTGTGGAACTGCTCCATGTCTTCAAGTATTGTTTCTCTGTTATGTTCCCTCATGTCATGGTGCTGGAACCGCTCTTAGGTTTTGTACTCAATGGCAACATGCTAACGAATCATAAGGTGTTCTTCAAGATTTTTGACAAAATCTAAACTTTTCTGAGACTATTGGTGGAGAATTAAGACTGTTGGCTATTTTAGCCACTCAAGTGTTGTTGTTGTATGTATTTGATAAGTTAATTAAGCTTAGAAACATCCAATCTTGTAATTAGGGTCTACATTGCTACCTACAGGTAGTCTAAAAGTCAGTAAAAAATCTTTTAATTAACCCACTTAAGGATCCAGTCAGTTATGGGTACATATTGGGTCTATAAATAGTGATTCTCTATTTAAATAAATCTGGAATTCAGAACAGTATTCAGTGACGTACTTTCAGAAAATATATTCTGTTATTTTCTTCCTTTCAACGTAGGATTTATACTTCTATCCAAGGAGCTAGACTCCCACAAAAATCCTTCATACCATGTAACTACCCAACCTGTCTCCATATTTTCCTTTTCCATCCAACCCATAATTTAAATAAATTCCTGGTTTGCATGTATTATGACCATCAAATGAGAACTGCCACTGCCAACTTGGTCTATTGGTTCATTGAAGCTGGATTATAATGTAGAAGTAGATCCAACTCAACATCAATCTTGTCGAGGTCTCAGTTTTAAAAAATTCAGAAGGGATATGGATATATGTTTGCCAATTTATTTACTGTCAATCATTGGCTAATTTTGTGTAGAGGATTATCGATACACCATATCTCACAACTTGAGGACTTTTGTGTAATTATCAATGATACATACTTTTTAGATTTGGGTTGTTTTGTTTCTTGATTATTTTATTCTACATCAGTCCTGTAATTATGTAGCCCAAAGGGATGATAAATATGATTATAATTATTTTATTGAGGTATAATGTCACTGTAAACTGGGTATTAGAGTTAGTTGTTGGAGATTTACATATTAATTATCAATCGTATAGGAATTTAGTGTTTAGGTTTTGGGATATCCATATGTTGGACTAGAGTTATATTCTATTTGGATCAGGATTTCCCTAGTCTAAAGTTCAAATTGCCAACTAATTATTATCTTTCGTAATTGACATCTAGCTTGGCTATGTGATATATCGGCGAGTGCTACGCTACTATTCTGGGGAAGAAGATGGATTAGGTTTGCTTCCTTGTTCTTGTGCTTAGTAGTCTTTTCTGTTAACAAAGCTCATGCTGTTAGTATCTATAATCATTTTATGCTTTGTTTACAGATATGAGGAAGGCATTGTCTCGTGATGTTGAAAAGAAGTCCATCATCCCTCTGAAACGGCCAATCACTCCAGATGAATTGGAGTATGACTAAATCTGCTTTGTAAAACAACTATGTTGCATGAGCTTGTTTTGTGATTTAAAGCAAATATGTTAGTTAGGTACGATATGTTACCCTAAACCCTATCACATATTGGTAAATTTGATAGTGGGATGACCTCTTTTGGAAATTAATACTGTACTACCTGAATCCTGACATGTGCGTTTTGCTTTAGTTTAGAACTTGTAAACCTGCTGGTACT
Organism: Dalbergia oliveri; assembly: GCA_030441495.1. NCBI lineage: Eukaryota > Viridiplantae > Streptophyta > Magnoliopsida > Fabales > Fabaceae > Dalbergia > Dalbergia oliveri. The sequence continues at coordinate 15,052,328 of JAMLFY010000008.1, forward strand.
TGGTAATTGGTATGTTGCCAACTTGAAAGGAATTGACCATGATGCATTGGAAGGGCTGGAAATTGAAAACAATGTCCCTGTAAGATCATCTTGCTCAAAACATGAATTAGATTCCAACTCTAAGGTCTAGACATCATCTTTTAATAGTCATGGTTGGTCCTGCATTTCTTCCATTTATTATTATTAATAAATCTTGGAAAATGACATCTGATGTCCACTTATATTTCATAACCCACTTTCGCCTTGTTTCCTATCCAATGTGTTATCACTAATCATTGCTTGCGTCTATCATTTCATTAGATTAACTAAATGGTAGTACTAACTAATGAGCCGTGAGAGAAATGGAGGAGAAATTGATCGAACTTTTATCTCTGGATACTGGATAGTCTCGTTTATCCCTGGTTTGGAATAGAAAACTTTATGTCCACCTTGTCCTGGTTTTTGGTGCTGTATCTCTCCATCCCTGTGCCTGTCCTTATCACTTGGTTTATGCTTTTGTGCATACGCTTTTGCATATAGTGGAGATAGAATATTAGAAAGAGTATTTATGGCACTAAAAAGAGCAAGGAACTAATTCAAAAATCAATATTCATAGCTGTGGTCCTAATTTTCCAGTGCGATCCCCTTGCATCCCACCGAAAAGGAATATATGCCGTACATTTTCTTGGAAGTCAAACTCCTCAACCTAGCTAAGCTGTTCATCTTGTTATGTCATGCACGAATTGCAGTACTTGTGGTAATGGGTTCACTGTATTAGTGCTGTTTGTCTCAACTAGATAAAAGAAAGGGGCTACATGTTTGCGAATCCATTGAAATTTGGGGTTTTAACATCAGTGGCACACCTTAATAAGCATATCAAAGATGATGCTATTGGAAAGAATTTAATGCAATGATAACCCCCCGAACCCCGTTTTCTCCTCAATCCTTCTCATCTTTGTAATGAGTGGTCGTGCATGTTCAAAGACCATTGATTTAATGTGCTCCATAAGCATCTGAAAATTTTTTCCTTCATCCAGCCCAGTCTCTATGTGAGCTGGTCTTTTAGTACAAGCAAACTTGTTTTTACACTATCTCGGTTCACTTATAACTGATTCCGAAGGAGACAAATATAAGTGGACGGAGAGAGTATCTTATTACCTGTTCCATTTCCACAGTAATCACTAATCAGCAGTACCTTGCCATATTACATCTTAATCACATAAAGCAAATCTTAGGCTTCTTACAGGTGCATGCTACTTTAATTGTGTTTGGCCCGTAAATAATATCCCTGGCATAATATTGTATGCAACGGGAGATATGTACCTGGATATAGGGAAGAAAAAGATATATGAAAGCTCATAACCTTGCACAAGGGATTTTCGTTATAGTAGAAATTGCATATTGCCATTTACCACAAAAGGATAAAAAGAAAAAATTGCATACTGCCAAATAGCACAGTCTTCATTGACTAAGCACCATTGTGATTATGAGACAAAGGGCAAAATTGCGCACTTGAGAATTCCACAGTGGTCACTATGGTAACATCATTAAAATTATTACAAAAGATGTTCCCAAAAGATATAATACGAAAGCAGGGAGAAGTATCATTTTGAATAGTGAAAGATTATATTGTTCACAAAATAATATTAAAAAGAACTATATTTGCCTATAACTTTTAAAAGATTCATCTTGTGTGATAAATTTAACCAAAAATCAACTGACCTCTATTTTTGTTAGTAAAAGTGATTATATTTTGTGTTTTATGCTAAGTTCGACTGTAGAACTACTATTTTATCATAAAAGATTATATCTTTGAAAAAATAGTTCATTTTTTTGTTAAGTTGACATTATAAAATAATCACTTTAGCCTTTAAAAGATCATATCTTTAACAAATAGTTTAAAAGAATTACTTTTGTCAATGAAAATAGATATCAGTTAATATTTGGGTGAATTTGTCAAATGTGATGGATCATTAGAGGGTTATAAGTGAATATAAATTCTTTTAAGGGTTATTTTATCAGTGATATAATTTTTAGGAGTTAAAATAGTGGTTCTCCTGACAAAAGTAACTATATGAAGTTGTTTTTATCTTTGAAAAGTGCTTATTATGAATTATGAATTATAAATTTTAACCTTTGCCTAATGAAAGCAACTGCAAAATTTGTAAAACTAAGTTTCGAGGCTGTTTCTGTACGTTCAAACGAGCTGAATAAAATATTCTAGGGGGAATTTGCCAGAAATTGAAAAAAAAAAATCAGATATGTAGGTATAATAGGGTCAAGTTTAAAATAGATGTTATTTGGCAACTAATCAAATTTTTTTAAACTGATTTTTATCTCACTGGCATTTTATTATTTGAGGCTTATAATATTGCTTTTAATCTTTCATATTTTAAATCACATTCCTTGATAGTGTTTGTTTACTATCTCAAAAACAGAAATACAAAAATACTGGAGACATAAACATATTTAGTGGTTGAGATAGGACTTCTTGGACAGAAAAAAATAAAATTTTTGGACTTCCAAAATATTGGGACAGTTGGAGTAAGATAAAGACAGAAATTTAATATTTTTATCTTCTAATAATATTCCTATACATATGTCTCCATTTCCATTGCCTTCATTATACCTATATTGCCCGTCCCAGAAAATAAACGCTACCTATGTGTACTGCATTAATAAAAAAAAAAAAAACACATTATGTCCGTAAATGTTGGAATGCTATACAGCTGACAAATGAGCAGGTCTAGCTAAAAATCCAGGTGATAAGGTGTGGACCAATGCGACTCTAGATTGGGTTTGGGATTTGTTAGCATTTAAGGTTGGTGGTTAATGAATTAGCATTTCATATTTAAAAAAAAATTGTTTTTTTATCTAAACCAATTTTGGTTTTTAACCAACCAAATAGATGTTAATGGTTTCATGGCCTTATCTTTCTATATTTTGGTTTTTAAACTAATCTTGATTTTCGTGGATTTTAACTGTTTTGTAGATTTTCGTACATTTTATAAATAAAAATTTACCTAAGTTATACTAAAATAAAATTTGGGGCATATGAGAAATAAAAAATATTTTTAAAAAAAAATTAATGAAGCAAATAGATTGAAAATATTGGTTGTCAAACACATGCGTAAAAGTTTTCAAAAATAAATATGCTAAAAGTTCGTGGATTGCATAAAATGTTATTAACAAGGTTAGGGATTCCCTCAAGATAAGAGCATACTTAGGAAAGCTTCAAGATTATACTTATTTTAATAATTACTTTTTTATATAATTGCTTATTTGAGAATCAATTTATGTTTGAATATTTTAGTTGAGAAATGATTTTAAGTTAATCTGCATTGTTTGAATTGTTAAAAATAATTGCCTTCTAGTGTTAAATGTTAACAAAAAAAATCAGCTTTTCGTTAATAGAACAGCTTCTTTTTTAAAAATAATGCCCCAGAAAAAAACAACTTAAGATTATTTAAGTTAAAACGGCTATTTTTTTCAACAGAAAAATCACCTTAAATTATATGCACAAATCATCCAAACAAGATGATATTTTCCAAACATGCACAAAGTTGTTTGAGATAACTATTGAAATACATCCAAATATTCAACAAGTATAAGCACTAATATACTATTATTGAGTCTTAATTTTATTTCAAGTCTAATTTACTTAGTAAATTGCATGGATTATTTATTCAATTACTCAATGAATAAATATTCAATTAATGCTTTGTTAATTAGCCAGTGCATTAGTGAATTTACTTTATGATTTTATGGCTTACAGATAAAGTAGTTTAATTTATTTAATTTTTTAAAAAATTAATACTTTTCATATCCCTTATATTTTACTCATTTAATTTCATTAAAAAAAATAATTTTTTTAAATATCATAGGGATAATCATTTAAACATTTAATACAATAACTTAATTTCCTTTTAAGGTATATTTATGAATTAGGATTTTGGAAGGAAGGAAGGGAAATGAGGGGTTTGCAATGTAAAGTTATATTCAAACTCTTCCTTTTCCTCTCCAAAATCTTAACTCACAAACATACCCTTATGTGTATAAATATAAATGGCTTTTTAAATAAAATATGATTTTTTTTTCATTTAGCCCCTAAATATCACAATTTTCTTGTTTAGTCTACCTTTTTTTATCCTTTAATTTATGCCAGCATTCACATAAGATGTCATGTTAATTCTATTATTTGGATGGGAGATAAAAATGAAGAATAACTTTTAATGAACGAATTCCATGTGCTAATTTAGATATTAAATTCATTCATAAAATTTTCTTGCAATTTTTATTTCTCAACAAAAACACGTCAAACCGGAAATAAAGAAACAATAATAGAAAAACCAATCGGGACGATAAAAAAAAAAAATCTTCTTTTATGGACTAAGCTAAAACTTATTAAAAAATGAGGAAAAATAATTGTCACAATACTCAAATCAGTGTCCCTAGCTAAAGATCAAACCACAAAAGAGGGTGTGATGCCTGACCTCCTTCAAGTCCTACTACCCCAAGAACCTGAAACAATTTATCCCCCTGTGGTCTTTGCATTGTTACATCAATCAATCTAACAGGATTGCAATTTCCTGAGTTATTCAGTGAAAATTAGAATATAGGCATGTCCATGAATCAGAGTTCAATTCACAGAATGTCCAAATGAAGGACATCAATTCCGTCAACACTATCTATTAATACATCGTCAAGAATAGAAAATGAAGAATATTATACTACCTTACAATGAGCCTATTTGATAATTACTACAGTCATGGTGAAGACCAGAATATTGAGAAACATTTTTGACCAAGGAATAACAATAGAAAATGAAGAATATTATCCTATCTTACAATGAGCCTAATTGATAATAACTACATTCATCATTAAGACCAGAATAGAGCCCAACATTTTAGACCAAGGAATAATAACACGAAATTCACCATGTTCCAGCAAGGGCTGTCCATAAGGAATTATCCACTTCTCGTGTACCTGAATATTGATAGCCATTGCAGTTTGTGTATTTTTTACATCAACTTCATTCTTTTTGCAGGTCCTTGATCGACGATGGGATCAACCGGAGGAGCTTGCACCTCCGCTGATTCATTGACTTCAGAGCCTTTGTCAGCTTCTCCTGTTGGAGGTGGAACATATCCTTCTGGAAATGGTGGCGGAGGTGGAGCTGGTGGTAGCTGCAGCATCAATACACACTTCATACAATGATCAGGGATATGACAAAAAGAAAGTTGCAGAGAATGTGGTAAAATTCTAGTGTACTTGGGACAACCACTACAGGTAAAACCTCTAATGCATAAGTGCAAGACTTGTCAATAAAATAGAATGTCAATGAAAGGATAAGAGAGACTCATCTTTTTACACACTTTGTCTAGGCATGAAGAAAAAGATTTTCTTGATAATATGGATGCAACTAGGATATAAACAATTGTTTCACAACTAATATGATGGATATTCAGGACAAAATTTTAATTCAATCTTTCTTTATCCTACCTTTCTTTTTGAAAAATAAATTGTTGGAAACTCCTAATGGTGTGCTACATAATTATACGATTAGAAACATGGGAAAGTTATATTATTTCAACTTACCTTGCGTTGCAGGGATGCAAGAATATGATCCACACGCCTGACTTCCTTTAAGTCAATAGTCTCCTTACCAGCCTTTGGTTCCGTCACTTCAGTCTCATTTTCAGAATCAACTGATCAAGCAAGAAGAATCAAAATTTAGTTAATGTGAATAAAAGTCAGCAATGGACCAATTCTATGGTTATAAACTTCAACAAGATCATGACTTACAGGCAGGTAGAACACAAGAGGCAAAGGGAACAACAAATGTAAGGAAAATTAGTTGGCAAAGTATCAGTGGAAGCATTTCCCCGTATGCTTGCAAAAATGACATTCCAGTAATCACAATAACAAAATTTCAATAGTACATCCTCTTCGAAAGGCTAACACTTAAAGAAAAGAGGGAGAGAGATTGCAAAGACCATATAATGGCTACCCACAAACAAACATCAATAATAGCGCTCTAATCTTGTTTGTCACTTTAATGTGATTAACAGTGTCTCTCATCTTTACAAGTTTTGTTGTATTTGGTTGGAGCACAATTTCACATGTTCAATGGCAAATTATCAAACAAGCATGTTTTGTGGCACAAGATTAGACTTCGGCCTCTATTTGGTGTAAAACACATGATTTTTTAGAGGATTTTTCCTCTCAGATATGTTGAGAAATTGGAAAGCTCTGCTTTATTAATAGTTTATTCGCTTGTTTGTTCTTGTTCTTATAAAAAGGATCTCTTGTGCCGCTCTTACCTTTTTGTATACTTCTTCTCTTATGGAAAAAAGCAACTAAGCCTTATCCCACTAGTTAGGGTCCGCAATTAAATTCTCCTCTTCATAAAAAGAAAGGTCTCATCTTCGCAAAACAAAAAACCAACCATCTCTGCTTACCATATCCTATCTTCTCCAACTTTGAGGCAGCTGTAGTAAAGGCCTTTTGTATGTAATATAGTGCCCTTCCCTGCAAGACCAATCACATAGCAAGTATTGGATAAAACCTCTCGCAGAGTTAAAGAAAAGATACTAAACTACAGAAAGTGTAAATGATAAAGCCTTTAAGTGCATGCACTAATAAATTTTCTTGCTATAGTGCCACCTGGAATTCAAAATGGTATGGGTCAAGACTTTGAACAAGTAAAACCTAATCCAGATTTTGTATAGGGGAAAACAGGAAGTTAAAATTTCACAATGGAAAAGGCTTGTTTTCTTATTTTCACAACCTAAAATCCATCTCTCAAGTCTTATGTAAGTCAGTTAGTGCAAATCAAAATTGTCTCCAACCTAAAAATTATTTTTAAAAAAATGTAAATTCAGCATGAACTTACAATTCTAGCAGCAAAAACATTGCATAGTTGTGGTGCCTGGTATATCAACCATCCAAGATGTAATACGCTAGCATTGGCGTAACTTTCTCAGGGTTGTCTCTCTTTTGCTTGCGAATAACAAAAAGATGGGGCTCCAAAACTTCGCTGAGCATATACTCTACACCTGTCATTTTGCTGCATAATGACTGTCATCCTTAACAATCCATCGTCCCAACAAGTTTAAGTCAACAACATGAATCATACAAACAACTACTACAAAGAAACAAAATTTAGTTTAAATCTTATTGATGGAACAAACTAAATAGTCAAATCAGTGGGCAAAATGAACTACTAACACAACATTATATCCCACCATTATATAATGCCAACTAATAAAAGGGCGGCTTAGTGTACCACGCTCCCATCTAATGAGGTCTGCGGAGGGCATTTGTACGTAGCCTTGCCCCGCTTTCAAAAGGCTTTTAAAATTTAACCCATTACCTCCAGTCAAAGACAACAACCTTACTTTCAGAGGCTTACCCTCATATAATGAAAATGGAATGGTACCAATACCATAGCTGTTACTCTTATTGCCTACCTAGCAAAAGCCACCAATTCACTCCCAAAATTCAGCTGTGCCTCTCCACTACACTCACTCACCCCTCCCCTTATCAGTTGCACAGCTCAAATCAAAATCAAATCATGCAATTCACCCTTATGCAGTTGTACCCCTTAGCCTAACAACAATTAAACAGGTTCACAATTTTACTACAACCTAATTTTCTCCAAGTATTTTGACAGCTCCCTAAAACACAAGCAAACCCAAAACCAAACACGAACACACACTTATTTCACACACGCTAAAACGAACCCTTACGAGAGTTGGGAGATGTCGAGAGGGTGGACAGAGCGGAGGCGAAGCTGCTCGTTGTTGCAGGTCCAGTCATAGAAGGGGGACAGGGCAAAGTAATCGAAGACGAGGTTGCGATCCAGGGGATACGTGTTCAGCCAGAGCTGGTCTCTGAAGCATATTCCGGTCATGTCCACCCCGGGGTTGGCGGAGCTGGTGGCGGGCCTCCCTCAAACATCGCATTTCCCGGTGGCCCCATCGGCGGCGGTGTCGCCATCTTATTAGCCCTACAGTATATACTTCAACTGTTTAAAACTCAATTCATGCAGAAAATCTTAGCGAATAAATAGGAGAGGCACGCGGTGACGAAGGAGAGGACGCCGGCAGAAGAAGAGGGGGTAGCGGCCGCCAGCTGTGTGAAGAAGAGAGACACGTGATGGGATATGGGGGCGGCGGCGGCGGTTCCAAGAAGCTTGTGCGGTTTTTGGGCTTGGGCCTGAGAAAGAGGAGTGAATATTTTTTAAATATCAATGATCCAGGCCAACCCGGTTTCAACTTAGCCCAAGACCATTTAAGCCACTGATTATATGGGCCATGTCAAGTTGACTCGCTCGCATTTTTTTTACAACATGTTTATGTTTTAGTGGGTTGAGTCAGCTTGACATGCAGATGCAACACATTTGGCGGCTCTGAGCAAAATGTTTCTCATATTGTGGGAGGTTTAGAATTTCTTCCTTCTTTTATTTTTGGTTGAAGAAACTATTTATTGATAAAGTTGGTCAATACCATGGGAATTTTGGATGAAACAGGAACTTTCCTTCTTTGGATTTGGCTCTTTTAAAGTGAGAAACTTGCTAAAATACAAGAGTAAGATATTAATTACCTTTAGATCATTTAATGAACCCATACACAATTAAAGTTATTTATCCAATAATGGTTAACCCCTCACTTATGTAAGTTACCAACCTCTTCACTTGAGAGAAAATCCCTTTCGATTAGGCAGTCTTTTTAACCAAAAGAGAAGATTGGGCAGTCTTGGGCTCATAGTCTATGTGGTGGGCCAATTGTGTTTTTTTTTATCATGAGGTTATTATTTAAATTGTGTTTAAACACAAATCACAGCTCTGACGAAAAAAAACACTCGAGTCTCATATGGTCCACATACTCGAGTCTCATATCTGGATTGCACTGCTTCTAGAAAACAGTTTGTGGGCTATATGGTCCACATAAGATTTCTTTTTTCGGGTTTTTGGATGAACCATATCTTTCTTTATTTTATTTTGGTATTGCTCATCACACATTAACCCAACAACCCAAAAAGGAATCCTAATCCTCCTTTTGTATTCACTGATATTGGTGGACAAAACCAAGAGGACCCAACAATGGGCCTAGGTGGGCAATCGACCAACTTGTATGTTCGCCGCTTGCACAACAAATAAACAAGCTGAAATCAAAAGGAGTGGGGGATGATGTGAGAATTGAAAAAAAGAAATTGAAGTAGATAAAATAGCATTATAAAAGTAATTTTTTATATATATCTATCTGTGATAGAAATATAAGATAATAATTGATAATTTTTTTATTGATTATAAAAGTAATATTTTCAAATATATAATTATGTATCATTTGATTAAAAAAACCTATACATAATATAGAATCAAGTTTTTAAATCCTCTTTCATAAACGTAAATGGAAAAAAAATGTTTTTTTAACCCTCTTTGGTATAAAATAATAAAAAAGATACATAAATTTATTAATCAATTTTCGACTTATTAAAACAAATCCGAAACCCAAACGTAAGTTTAGAATAAAATGGGTTATCGTCCAAATCTTATGGATAGACACGTTATCGAATCTCAGGATGCATCATCTCTCTCTGATATATTATCTGTCTTCTCTACCATCTTGTCTGTGTCATGGGCCTCATGGCCATTGGGGTTATGATCTCACATCCAATCCTTTTTACTGGGCAACTGATTTTGCAGTTTCTTTTTAATCCCTTTCGCTTTTTCCATCATTTCAATGCAAGCTTAATGATGCCACCCATATGTTGTGTGTGTGTGTGTGTGAGCTGTGTCGTGTGTGATTGGGCTCCGAATAGGCTTTCATTGCATTATTGGGATTGGGACATCATATGAAAAATGATATCGATGTGTGCATAGCATTTATGCTTTGAGGGATCTCATTCTCATCTCATGAATCATAAGAATGAATGGTCGATGTGTGGAAGGGCTGCCCCGTGCCCAGCAATCCCAATTTCTTCGTATCCTTGACTTTGACTCGAGTTCAAATTCCATTGGTTATCAGTCTTTGACCACTCAGTTGATGTTTCAATATGTTTGGGAACGTCAGTTTGATGTCTTCTAGATTTGGATAAGTTTCTATAACTTTACAAGTTTAGTCTATAGTCCATATTGCATATAAAATTATTAATGTAACGTAATCTAATAGCTTAAATTTTTAGAGGTGATTTCATAACATGATATTAAAGTTTCTATGATCAAAGATTTATAATTTGATTTTTGTTGTCTCATTTTTCTACATAAAATAATTAAATTTCATTATAACATAAAAAGGACATATGCATTGTCCATATTTCAAACTTAAAAAAAACATTTATGTGAGAAGATATATTAGATATAAAATTATTAATGTATCATAACCCAACAATCTAAATTTTTGGAATAGACTAAGTTTTTACTATTAACTTTTCCCTTGGTGTCTGCAAGAGAGCTCACATAAAGCTTTGTTGGGGTGAACTCATTTGAAGTATATTTTTCCTTCCTTCTGGTTTTTCTTCTCTTGTTATCTACAAGATTTTAAGTATTGAGTAATGACACTTCTACAATAAAAAAATTACAAATTTGTAATATTCTTACATTTTTTATTTTGTTTTCATTAGACGTAATGAGTAAGTAGAATAAATGGGGATTATCATCATATATAATAATAATAAAATAGAAAGTATAAAAATATTATAATTTTTTATTATACAAATATCATTATTTTTTAAATATGAGTAATAATACTTTTGCAACAAAAAAAAATTACAACATTCTTACACGGTAGAATTCCGTATCTCTCGGATCAGATTGACTCAATGAGCTCAAAATTAAAATCGAACAAATAAAACCAATCTGGGTCAATATAAGTAATCGATTTCAACAATTACTTTTTCCAAAATGTGAACCTTTATCTTTAGGTAACTTAGAAATACCTTTTTTTTTTTTTACTAAGAAGTCATTTCAACAATTACTTTTTTCCAAAATGTGAACTTTTATTCTCTCCATCAAAGTGGTCCTTATTTTGTCACTCACCAATACACTCAAGACCTTTTATAATCCACTTAAATTTGATTAGTTTATATATATATTTTTGAGTTATATATTATATTATATTATATATATATTATATTTTTAATATTCATTTTAAGTTTCAATTTTTAGTCCTAATTTTAAAATGAGTCAATTAGTTCCCAACATTACAAAATGCAAGTCAAGTTAGTTCTTTATTCCAACTTTTATTTAATATTTTATCAATTAAATGATGATCTATAATGTTAAGTGATATCTTATCATATCATGTGTCATTTAAAGTAGAATAGAGTTTAAAATAACTTATTTTGATATCAAAATTGTACAAAATAAGTCATTTTATGATTTAGAATGAATATTTAAATGAATCATTTTGTATAATTTTAAACACAAAAATGAATTATTTTAAACTTGATTCTACTTAGATGACATATGGTATGTTGAGGTATCACTTAAGGTTACCTATTATTATTTAATTGATAGCATATTAAGTAAAAGTGGATTAAGGGACTAATATGACTCACATTTAATGTCCGAACTAAAATGACTAATGAGTGAAAAGTGAGCGACTAAAATAAACATTAACTCTATATTTTTCCTATTTGAACCAAAGTAAGCTATTTATTATTTTGTTTATTAAAAAAGTACTCAGCCAAAATACCAAATTAATAGTATCTGTATTGAGCCAAATCTATAATATTACTATTCAAGACTTCTTTGGAGGAAAGTTTTACATGTGTTGTTTCTAGAGTAATTTAGGGCCTAATATTTATAACCTTAATTATTAATTTAGGAGATTATATTTTGAGCACATAATAATGATTATTAATCTAAATTAATTTAGATGATTATTATATGTTAATTTAATGCAATGAAGATTTTAAATAGGAACTTGATTTATAATTAATTTAGACAAATTAAAAAATTATGATTATAAATTTGTCAAAATCCTAACTTATAACCAACAATTTACATGTTGATTCTAATTTTGTAATTTGGTATAATTTGACATAATAAGGCATAGTTATAAATTGATGCTAATATTAATATTAATTTTTATAATTTGATACAATAAGTCCTAATTTGATATGATATGATCATAATATTAGCAATTAGTAATTATTAATAATATCATCATTATATTTATCATTATAAAAAAATAATCTTCTGTATTATAATCATTCAAATATAATCATATGTAAATCTTATACTGAATCATTTCTCTTACTCTCATTCTATCTTTACTATGCTAGAAATTTACTCCAAATTTGTCTTAATTAAATATATTTTTCATCTATTTCCTTATATTTTGTATATTGGTGGAGGTGAGAAAAAGAGACTTCTTGGTATTTAGCAACAACTAAGGATTTAGGTAGAAGATTTGTGGAAATTTGTTATTGGAGAGAAGTAGTGGTCAATTACAACAAACAGACAAAGGCGAAGGATAATCTTTTATTCTTTTATCAATGTATCCATTATCCTGAAACTACCAGTTTATTTTATCCTTTTTATTTTTTAGTTTCTTTATTTCCCTTCCTTTTCCTTCCTTATCTTTTTTAACTTCCATTATTGATTTTGATTTTCTTTTACTAATTTGTATAGTTTACAGAGAATATGAAGCTCATTGTAGAGGAAGGACTTATGGAAGGTGCTACCAATCGTGTCCCCTTTAATTTTGTTTGTAGTTCTTACCAATAATGAGATAGATGAAAGAGTAATAAAGCAAGGTAAGTGGGTGGGTACTTGATACTAGACAAGTGGATCTACCACTTAAGAGCAGTTGCATCCTTAATCGTGAAAATTGATGTACAACGGTGGTTAATTAAAGTTAGTCAATGAGAGTTAGCTATATTTTTAAAACAAATTTTTCAATGAGCAATTTTATTTCTCCTATTTGGCATTGCTGAAAATAAGTTTACTTGAAATATAAAGAATATTTTATTTGATGCTTAATTTGATAAGAATGCCTCAAATAAGCCAATAGAGATAAAATAGTACATTACATCAATAATGAAACTTAGTTATTTTTTAAATGTTGTTGAACTTTTTTATGTGATCTTTTATTTTGAATAAATTATTTGTGGGTGCTCATTTATCTATGTACTGTTGTTGTGAAATTTCAAAATTTATATTACCTAGAATTGATTATTCTTTTCTTTTTCAAGGGAATATATATTTTGATTTAATAGAAAAATGGAAATATAAGAGTTTCAACTATAACTTTGCATAATTTTTTATTCATTGTTTCAAAGAGGATCATTTTTATGAGTAATATACAACTTTGTGTGTGGCTTAAAATTGAAAGAAAGGAATAAAAGAGTGTCATCCATGATTGTGGGTTCTCAACATTGTACATATTTAAGGTTCCTATATTTATACAACATGTGGGAACCTCAAATATTAATTAAATTTTATACCATGTGTTATTTTATGATAATTTTTATTTTCAATTTTAATTTTTCTAATAATCAATTATAGAGTTTTTATTTCAAAATATTCTTTTAAATCAATCAACATTCATATGACATCCATGATAATAAATGGAGATGATGATATAAATGTATGAAATTAATTTCTTAATTCATAATAAATGAGTATCAATCAGATTTAAAATGATTTGAATGTTTTTGTTTATTTTCATCTATCTAAAATTTAAAATTCAAATATATTATAAATATATTATGTCTCTTCATTTTTTATATTTTGTTCTTCATCCATTGTTGGACAATAGAAAGAATAAATTGCTTCAAAAGAAAGTGCTGAATAGGTTGGCCAACTAAGAAGGTTTTAAGATAAATAAAATCTCACTATAACACTCATAGTTATAGAGGTAACATAATATTATTTGTTTCAAAATGTTGTTCACTTTGTTTGGTTATATCTATTTTATTTTACTATGTATTTTGGATTCATGCAATAAAACATACAAAAGAAATGTTGAATATTTAAATCCTTAAATAGTTTATTTGAAAATATTTATTTAATTTTTTATTTGATTTAATTTACATGTCAATTGGAATTAAATTAAAATATTTTCCACGTCTATGTTTAACATTAAATAAATTAATAAATATTAAATAATTAAACTATAAATTGGAATAAAAATGTAAATAACAATTTATTTTACTTTATTTTATTTCCAAAATTATTCTAATGAGAAAATAATCTATTTTGCAAAGTTGTAAAAAATTTCTTATAAAATGAATCACAACTTAATAAAAATAAGTTTATAAAGTCAAATTATATAAATTTTATTTCTTTCTAATGATATTGTAAAGTATATTTTACTATGTATTATTTAGAATAATTTTTGTTATTATACATGAACTTTATATATATATAAAGAAGAGGAATTCTTATATGTAGGAGTTTATAAATAAATATTATGGATAAACTCCACGTGTATTATTTATGAAAATTCCACCCCAATCTTTTCCCAACCAAAAATATCCTAGGATATTAAAGAACATGGAATAGATGAGAAATATAAGAATTTTTTATTTTAATTATTTAATTGCACTTAAACAAGTGTATATTAGATCTTATAATTTATGCATTTTATTTTTGATTTAATTTAGTCAATCATTATTAAGAGGCTAAATAATATAATATGGTCAAAGAGAAAGGGATATGAAGAATATCTAGCATGAATTTTCATTTTTAATAAATTAGAGGGACAAAAAGAATGAATCCACTTTTTCAATAACATTTATTATAAAGAGAATTACATTTCCAATAATGAAGTGATAAATAAAATTGATTTATACAAATTTTGTTAAATGTCATTTCTTATTTCAATAATAGTCTTATAATTACACTTTTTTAAATATTATTTCACATCAACCTGAGTGTTTTTTATATAGATGTATCATGTAATAACATAAATCATTTTTGTTATAATATAAGTCTTATATATGGAATAAACATTAAAATCGTATACAACTAAAATACAACATAAATTACTTTTATCTTATACTTCTAAAATTTTATATGCATATAAGTCTTAATTTCTAAAACCCCGTGCATTGACAGAGCAAAACGCTAGTATATATATACACACACACACCACTTACTCTAAGAGTAAGTTAAACTGCACTTACTCTAATAACTCTTTATGTATATGAGATCTATTCTAACTATTGAATTCAAAGTTCCTACTGAATAGATCAAGTATATCAAATTTCAAACAATTAGAAATTGATTTGATGATTCATCATGGCATTTTATTTTAATGGATAATATGTTTTTGAAAATATAAATAAATATTAATTATTAGAACATATACCTCTTATTATCCAATTTTTTTGAAATTTGATACGTTCGTCATTAGATTAATGTCACTTAATTCAATGATCAAATTAATCAAATTCAAGTTCTATAAAGAATTATTGAATGAAATAAGTGTGCAAAACTTACTCTTTGAGTAAATAGATCCCTACTATAGGATGTCTTGTCTTTAGCTCCTTCATTAAGTTTTTTGCTAGAATATTCCTTCTCTTTATTGATGAGATTAATTTCTCAAAATATAATGAGATGTTTAAGCAGGTTCTATACATCTATAATTTATAATATTAATATTTCAGAATTCCTATAAGGAAAAGTTTTTCAAGTGTCACATTGAGAATGATTTAGGCCTACTTTTAAGAAGTTAATCATTAATTATTTTTTAAAAAATAAAAACTGTAATTATAACAAATTATTATAATATCATTGACAATCATCAATATTTAATAGTAAGATTACACTATAAAAATTAAATATATTTAAAACAATACTTATCAACATTTAATTAAATATATAATACTAATATTTAACATTCCTTTGGATTTTTTAGGTGTAACTTTTAGAGTAATTTAAAGCCCACAAATTTCATAACTTTAATGATTAATATTTTTAAAAAAATTATAATTATAATTATTATATATCATTAGTTTACTATCGTTAATTTATACAATTTCAATATTCATAATAATCATTACATATTAATTTATATAGTTTACTATAATAAATGTACTAATGTATCCCTATATATTAATTAATATAGCATACAAATATCAAATGGAATGTTTTGAAAATGTGAAATTAATTAGGAGTAGTATTTGAAGAAAAATTAATGCTTTATTGAAAGATGAAGTTGTTGAAAATAGGCAGAATATTCTAAAAGAGAATGAGTATTATGCATATTTATGTTTTAAATATCAAAATACTTTTCAATTCTTTTGGAATTATTTTAATAAATCGATAAATACCCGTGGATTCAAATCCTTATGAGAAATAGGGAATAAGGACCCATGACGGGTAGGAAGGAATGGGGGACAAAATTAAATGGGAAGGAGATTAGGCATATCTCCTCTACATGGATACCCATTGTCATATATATTAATGGTATATGATATTGTAAATATATCCACTTATTTTATTTCATTATTCATGAATTTCAACTATTGAAACATGCAAAATTTTCATAAAATAGATTTTTTATTGTTAGTTAAAAGTCATCTATCGATATTGTGTCAACCTTATAAACATGATATTCAAAATGGAATAACTCATCTATAATCTATATTTGTAATATATAATAATACTAATATTTCAAACTCTTATGAGGAAAAATTTTCAAATGTTGTAACGAGAATGATTTAGGCCCACAGTTTTAAGAAGTTAATCAATAATTATTTTTTTCAAAAAATAAAACTTGCAACTTAGTCAACATTCCTTTGGGTTTTTTAGGTATAGCTTCTAGAGTAATTTGGAGTCCACAAATTTTATAACTTTAATAATTAATATTTTTTAAAACAAATTATATCATATTTATTATATATCATTAGTTTACTATAGTTAATTTATATAATTTAAATATTCATAATAATATTTTTTAATATCTAGGTAATTTATGCTGAAATCTACATAATGAAAAATGTTGTACATTATTTTGATAACTTTATATATTGGAGTTATTTAAAATAATTAGTGATAAATAAAATAAATAAATAATCAAAAGTAATTTTAAATCATATAGTTTATTTTTTAAAATACAAATGTTTGAAAAAAGTTTAAATCAGATAAGTTAGATTGTTTTACTTATATACTCCTAATTATCAATAAATTAATTAATATAATATTGATTAATTACTGTAAAATATTTGAACCTATTGATAAAATGATAACACACATACACACATATACGTATACTGAATATATTATTTTAAATCAATATATTTGTTAATTTGTAGTATTTGTTATAAACTATAAATTCAGCCTTGATATACTAAAATGAGATAAGTGACTTATTATATAATAAAAGTATTAACTATGATTGTTTATTAGTTTTATCTTATAGCTCTTTTATTACCTTATTTGTTTTTTTCATTTTAGCTTTTTTTTTTAATTTTAGCCTTTTTTAGTATTATATTTATCGTTTCATGGTTACTTATCACTTGTACATAATGACATTTATAAAAAAAAAATTTTGAAAATATTTATAAAGATAAAAACTAAATTTTTTAATATTCATTAAAGTAAAATACATATTTTAATATATTTATATAGGGCTTAATTTCAAAATAACAGAGATCAAGCAGTTTATGAAATTATAATTTCCTTATTTAATATAAAATTGAGCCTTATTTATCAAGCTAATACAATTTTTTTTAAATTATGCTTAAAAAATGATAAATTCATGTGCTAAGGTTATTGAAAACTATTGTTTTTTCATTTTGGAAGCTTAATATATGAATAGAATTTATCAAAAATTTCTCATGCATTTTGAAACAATGGATTTATTGAAAGTATAAAGGAAATTGTTAAGTTAGCGCTTGGAAATTAGTTAAGGAAACTCTTTGTTACATTATTAGTAACAAACACAATGAGCATGCCACAATTTGTGTGGAAACATGTTTGGAACTTTAAGAAGATGAAATCTTATATGACCAAAGAAGTATATTAAGGAAATAATATAGGTTTTAAATTGTAATTTAAATTTTTTATCAATGATTTTAATATTATATTTCTAAATTTTAGAGATAAATACTATATTTTTTAGAATAAATTGAGAGTTTCATACTATCATAAAAAAACTTTTATTTTCTATATATCTTTCTATCTCAAGTTCATAGCTAAAGAATTTATCTTCAATTGAAATTGAAAAGTTATTTAATTCAAATGGAAGATCTTTGAAAGAGTTTAAGTCCATGTCATACCCAAATGATTCTTTATTCAATTAATTTCAAAGTCATCTCTTGCTAAAGAGTTAGAATATGATAGAGAGCAATTGTCTAATGATCTTATAGAGTACTTATCTTTAATGAATGAAATTCAGAGGATAATTTAAGATAATATAATAGATTCAATAACCATTGAGAAATGAGGTTATTTTGTATATGGTTATGGAGGAACTTGAAAACTATTTATTTGGAAAATATTTACTAAAATGATGTAGAAGGAAATATGGTGTAATTGAAATCATATAAATTAAATTTATTCATTATTTTTTATTAATTAGAAATTATATTCTTATGTTTTTATAAATTAAATATTTTAATTTACTAAAAATATGTAAATGGCTATGATGATTAAAAAAATATCAAAGTGAGTACCATAGGGATTACCTGAAAAAAGGACAAGAATGGAACAATTTAATAAGGTCTTTGTAAACATAAGGTCTTTGTCTCATGGAGATCTGACATTTATATATATATATATATATATATATATAAGAAGATGTTAGCACATATTCATTTTTTTAATTATCTTTATTGAATTTGCATTATGTATGTATTTTCATTTTTAATTTGGATTATATTGGATTAGTAGTATTTATTATTCCATTCCTTTCAAAATATCTTTAATTTTAGACAAACATAGATATTAAGAAAGATAATAAATGACATTGATAATTGAGTATTAATTAATATAATGAATATTCTAATGTGGCCCTAAATATTAATTAATATACCACACTAATATTAAATGGAATGCTTTGAAAGCATGAAATTAATTACGAGTAGTATTCAAAGAAAAAAATAAATACTTCATTGGAACGCGAAATTAACAAATATTTTAAAATATGAAGTTATTTGAAAGTGGACAATATTCTAAAAAGAATAAGCATTATGCATATTTACGTTTTGGATATCAAAATACTTTTCAATTTTTTTGGAATTATTTTAATAAATCCACAAATACTGTGTATTGATTCAAATCCTTGTGAGAAATAGGAAATATGGACCTATGATGAGGATAAGAATGGAAATGGGGGATAAAATTTTAAACGGGACAAGGTGTAGAACATATCCCTTCTCTCATAGATACTAATTGTCATCCATATTAATGGTATATGATATTATAAATATATCAACTTATTTTATTTCATTATTCATCAATTTCAACTAACGAAACGTGCAAAATTTTCATAAAATAGGTTTTTATTATTAGTTACATGTCATCTATCGAGATTTCTCAATTTATAAATATAATATTCAAAATAAGATAAAAACAGAATGAATCATTTAAGATCCATACTCATTTATATTTTGTTTATTTATTTAATTATTTAACTGTTAACTTATTTTCGAAATAAGTTTATGTACTTAATTTTCTATAAGATGTATTTAAATGAACTATTATTTATTTTCAATAATGGACAATAAATGATTTTTCATTATCATCCTATAGTCACATAAGCAAAGACTAGTATATATATAAATTGATCCAGGGTTATATACTTAACTATTGTAGAACCATTTAATCATATGCTCATATTTAAGATTAAATATATGAAATAGGTTTTAGTTAAAGATTAATAAAGTAAATAAATTATTAAAATATATTGGTATAAAATGATGAAAATATATTATATATTTTATGGTAACAAATCATAATAAATCATGACAATTTATAATATAATCTCTTTTGCTGTTTTCTTCATGGATGACAAAAAGATTGAAATTTTATATTAAAAGATAAAAAAATGATATAAATTGATAATAATTATATAGCAAGTAAATCATTACTTACACATTTGCATATTTGTTATCTTTTATATCACAATTCAAATTCCCTAGAAATAATATAAAATAATACAATAATGTATCCAATAAATAACAAATAGAGTATACATAGAAGAAAGCCTTGAAAAACTTGGATATAATGACAACAAAAAAGATTCAACCCTAATATTCATCTCTAGATATTCAAAATTCTTGATAAAATACATCTTCATTAGCTTTAATCTCAATGTTGAAATTCTTAGTTTTAACCTCAATTGCTCCTATCCCAAAGAAAGCACAAAAGTAAACTTAATTGTTCAATGTTATGGATTCCAAAAAGCGAGTAACCAAATTATGAAAAAATCTTATTAATAATCCATCCACATATGTAGTGTTTTGCTACGGATTAATCAATGCATTGTTTACATCAAACAAGATCATCTACCCCAACAGATTCAACTTGTAAATAAACCATAAATCATGTGAAGCAATTATAAATGGTCTGGTCAATATAAATTATCTACTATATATTATACAATAATCAATCAATATGAAAAACATTTAAAATGATCATGTGAATACAAATCATAAGCATATTTAATATGAAAACTTTCCAACCTTTGGGGATTAGGTATCTTGCACCATCCAAATGCAATTAGTTCATTCTTCATTATTGTTCACTGATCCTATAAGTAGATTATTCTGACACCAAAAGAATACTTAAATTGGAAAACCTTGGCCCAACCATTCAGGTTGATATCTTTCTTTGCATCTTAGAAGGTCATAAGTGACAAAGTAATATAACACATTGTTTCATCAATAGCCTTTGCAACACATAAAATAAAAAAACATATTAATAAGATACAATTAGTTTATATAAACCTTTAAAACCTAAAAGTCATGGATATCTACCTTAAACAAAAACTCCATTTGCCTAATTTCCTTAAGGATCAATCCATTCTGTGTTGATGGCCTAATTTGCTCTTGCGTTTAAAGGTAGTAGGTAGAAAAAGTTAGACGTACTTGAAATTGAAATCTAAATTAACCTTTGCTGTTAATTTGCAAACAAATACACATAAAACAATAATAATAATTTTTAGTATTCTTAAAAATTGTGTAAGAAAAATTGTGTTATAGTTAGGTATAGTTAAAAATGTTGGATTTTTATAAGAACATAAATTAAAAAAATACAAATTCATACTAAATCAAAAGAGCAATAAAAAAAATGATGTATAAGATTGTAAATGGAAATGAAAAGAGAGACTTACACTACAAAAGGAGCTTCTTACTGGCAAAATTGTCCTTGTTGAGCAAGCATTGACACGTTCTGTAGTTGACATCTTGGATGGCCGTGACACAAGAAGTGGTTGTGTGTGGAGACACACTATAGAGTAGTAGAAAGGGTTTTGAAGAGGAGAAAGAACATTCATCAAGTTTGCAATGATTGAGAGAGGAAAAGAAATATTTGAAAGGAATTGTGAAAAACTAGATAGGAAAGATGGAAAAA
The DNA here is from genome assembly GCA_030441495.1 of Dalbergia oliveri. Lineage (NCBI taxonomy): Eukaryota > Viridiplantae > Streptophyta > Magnoliopsida > Fabales > Fabaceae > Dalbergia > Dalbergia oliveri. The sequence continues at coordinate 15,073,839 of JAMLFY010000008.1, forward strand.
GAAGACGGAAAAGGCAAAAAAGGAAGAAAAATGAAAGAAGGAAGAAGAAAGAGAAGAGGAGAACATGGAGTGGGAAGAAAAAACTTGGAAAAAAAAAAGAGAGAGAGAGATTTGAAATAGAAGTGTAACACAACCTGACATGGGCACGTGAGGGCATGTGAGAAATCACATTCTCACGTAAGCCTCATGACTTGTATCATTTCTACATGCACAAAAGATCCATAATATAGTCTTGTTCTTTCTATATATCAATCACCTGTTCTCAATATCATGTACATAAAGATAAGTTCTCATAGTCCGTTTCAAAGTATAATGCTATATTATCACAAAATATATGGAAAGTCCTTGATATACAGCATGTCTATGAAGAGTAAAAAGGCTTATACAGTCCAAAATAACATTTTAATATATAAGACTGCAAAAGACAATATGCTCTAAAATCCCGAAATCCTGCCTACCATCACGTGAGCACGTCTATGGCAAAATACCAAACACCTCACCTAATGGGCTTGACAACTGAAATCTAACGCCTGGGAGGAAGATGGTGTGAAAGTATCGCGGCTATCGTATTCTTAAAAGAAGAAGGAAAGGAGGGGTGAGTTTTGCTATCAAAACCCAGTGAGTGAGTTTTCACTTAGAACCCCTTCCATGGGACATCAAAGGGTATGCAGAAATTACAATAATATAAATAATGCTCAACCAGTTCATATAGTCATAGGAATATAAGTATATACAAGAGTACCAAAAACGCTTTATCTTATAAAATAATCCAATAGTACCTCAATAGAGAAACAATAATCTCTACTCTGGTTATGCACAATATACGTATAGCAAATCTGGTTATATCTGGCGTCGTATCGTCCCAGTGTGATAATAATGGGTACCTAACTAGGTCCCTTTTCTGAATACTCTGGCCTAGGTATACTTGGTACCAAGGTTAGCGGATTGACTATTGTTAACACAACCTGTTTCTATAGCTATTGTTCAGTTTCGTCAGAAAAACAGTATCATCTCTAAACTTGAAAACCAAGGCATCTATCCTAGGGTTTAAATCTAGTCAAGTAAAATTCACAATTCTAGAGGTCATACAATCACAAACAATGCATGTTCTCACAATTCAGCTTATCAGAAACACCTTTGATCAACAATGGTCCCATGGGTTTATCAAAACATATGTATGCTCTTAGATCAACAATCCAAACCATAGAAATAAGTAGTAATCTCAGATTTTGTATGCAAAAGTCTCTAAAATCATGGTATGAGTTATAATTTTCATGAAAATAGTTATAATGCTCATAGAAGTCAAGATGAACCCACTCACCTGAAATGGCAGAAACACAAGAATAGCACCACGGAGTTCTGGGAAGCGAGATTGGCACCCATATCTATCATTAAAGCAATAAACTTCTAGATTAACCTCTAAATACTCAAATCTAACTTCAATCATACTAAAAGAACACTATAACACCTCTATAATAAACATCCTCTTAAATCCCCAAGAACAAGAAGAAAATGAAGGGAAAAAGGGTAAAATTAGAAGAACAACACACCTTAAAGCTTTAGGAGTGAAAGATTGAAGTTAGAATTGGAAGAAATGGAAGAAAATGGAGTTTTGATGATGAAAATGGGTTAAGAACGAAGTTTTTTCGCGTCTGGGGTAGAGGGTCGTGCTTTTGATGAATGAATGTTCCAAACCCCGAAATGGGGTATTTATGTTTCTGTTGAGCACTACAACGCTCACAGAGAGCAAATAAAACATCCCCTACACTACCTTCCTCCCTAACCGTCAGCGCTCTCCAAAATATTTACATTTCTTAATTTTAAGTTAAATCAACATAAATGTAAATAAGAAAATACTCTTCATTTGGATTTAAATAAAATATCAAAAAAGCCAAAATCCCAATAAATCAAAATCTAATTTTTGGGTTTTAGTTCAAATTCAAAAATTTCAACGATTTTGTAAACTTTGGGCTAAAAATAATGGGTTTAAGGATTTCATAAAATTTATTAAAAATTACTCTTTAACTTATTTTTCTCTAGGAACAATTACCAGGACTTTTGATCCCAAGAAAAAGGTTTTATTATATAGCCCTCCAATGACGTGTAAAGTCTAAACTTAGTGAAATTCAGAACAAATGACAGATGAGGGTAATTGGCACCTTTCTTAATTCAGAAGAATTTTCTAGCCCCATTTATTTAAACTAAGGCATTATAGTAACAAAATATAAATTTGAGCTATTTATATTTATATTTTAAATTAAAAATATTAGCAATTTATAGTAAGAAATCTATTCAAATACCCAACCAATTATATCTATCTATGACAGAAATATAAGAAAATAATTGATAAATTTTTTTATTGATTATAAAAGTAATATTTTCAAATATATAATTATATCTCATTTGATTAAAAAAACCTATACCTAATATAGAATCAAGTTTTTAAACCCTCTTTAATAAACGTAAATGGAAAAAAAATGTTTTCTTAACCCTCTTTGATATAAAATAATAAAAAAGATACATAAATTTATTAATCAATTTTTGACTTATTAAAGCAAATCCGAAACCCAAACATAAGTTTAGAATAAAATGATACATAATATGTGAAGAAAATTGTTTATCTTATTATAAAATTAATTTACCCAATCTTAAATTCATTATAATTAAAATGAGATATCTTAATATTAAATCATTTAAATTGGGTTTATTAGTAATAATTGTTAACATCATTTGAAATTTGGAATTTGAAATTAGTTGTGGAATAGATAATTATAGAAGAAATATGAATCATTCTCATAAATAGGAAAACAATTAATGCAGTTGGTTGTATGATTATTTAATATTTGTTATATTTTTTTTGATTTTGATTGGTTATTTTCTAAAATAGTAAGTGTTTTCAAAGTTTCCTTGAGAAGCTATTTACTAAGAACATGACACATCATCAAAACTTTCCTCAATATGAGCCCCCATTTGTATCTAAATAAGATAAAATGTTAAGATTCATGGTAGAGTAGATAAATGTATCAGTATAATGAGATAAGTTTATTTATAAGACAAAAATAAGATTAAAACATAATGACTAAATCAATATAATATATAATAAGATAATATTGATTCTTAACACCTTCCCTCAAGTTAAAGCCTATTAAGCTTGTTCTAACAGAAATTGGCAGGGATGCAAGAGTTGCAATGGAGCCTAAGTGGAGACAAGTCTATATGGAACCAGGTAACGAAGATGGGCCTATGCAGGATTAGGAAGTGGAATGGGGGCAAAATTGCTTACATGACATATTATTATTTCCTCTACTTTGATACCATATTAAGATCTATGGTAGAGTAGAGAAAATAAGGGAAAATGTATTTATTGAATATAACAAAATGAGGTAAATTTATTTATTAGGCAAAATTAAGATCAAAACATAATGTCTAAATCAATCCAATATATAATGAGATGAAATTGATTCTTAACACTTAATAAACCAAGTCGCTGATTTCTTACTAAGCATGGTGTCTCTTCTCCTCTCGTGAATCGTCACTGGATAGGCCTCCAAATGGTCTAAGCTCATTCTTTAGCTGATACATCTAGGGTTCTTCATATGAGATAATTTTCTTTGTTATTTTTTTTCTTTATTTAGCTCCTTTACCCAAAAAAAAAAAAACCAACATCCTTTTCACAAGTAGCAACACCGTGCGGTCCTTAAGCTCTATTTATTTATTTTTTTTGTAAACATTTAGCTTTATTTTACTACCACAATGTTAGTTGAGAGAAAGTTGCAGTACTTTAGCACTCAATATTGCTTCTCTTTTCAACTTTGATGCTGCAACTCATCTTTTATGTATTGTCGATTCTGTTTGTCATAAGCTATCTATATAGGGCAATATCTCAAGCACCAACCTTTAGGTCACGTCCTGCCTTATTCCTGTCACAAGGCAATAATGAATCGGTGATTTGAACAAATTCCTTGACCCAATTTTTTATTTTTATTTTTTTTGGATTGATTCTTTGACCCAAATCTATTGGTACTTGAATAGGATCACTTAATAATTGTTGACATTATACAAAGGATTATAGTGGGTGTTGGGGTTCAGATGCTTCTTGCTGTTAGATATTTTCATTAATGGAGAGCGAAATCTACAAATGTAGGATTAGGTGAAGCCCCACTTCATGCTATGAAGACCAATCCACTTACCTTCTCATGTGGCCATACCGGGGCCTTGTCTGCCATTGTATTGCTATGCCTACATTTATTAGGAAACCATTAGACAAACATGTCAAAGGAGAGCTATTCGCTTCTAAGAAGAACTCAACGTGCTTTACTGCTGCTTTACCTTATAATAGTCCACTTGCTAAACTTGTACAAACCACATTCTAATCCCCAGAATTCAAGATTATATTGATCTTGTTGACGTACGTATAGTACTCTTTTGCGTTGTAGATTATGTACATTGTTCCTATATAATAACAACAATAATTATGGCTCTGCTTGGTAAAGTTAATAGGAGATTTGGCATTTACAAGGAATGTAGCATAATTAGATGCTCAAAATTGATTAAACACTACGCCAGTAACCTATTTATTTTTTTCTCTCATTATATTTGCAAGATTAGGAAAAAGTTTGACCTCTTTGACGGTTGTTACATTTGATGATGGAGTAACAATAAACTAAAATTAATTCCGACTTTCTATTTTGTGTTTGTCGGGCAACCATTGCCTTTCCATGCTCTACCTCCTAATTTGAAATTTGACTTTAGTTTGCGCAAACAATATTGGTTAGAGAAATTTTATATTTATTATTAGTTTAATTTTAATATATTGCAATGATATTATCAATTAATTACATAATATTATATATAGAACTTCTAGACTCAAATATTTGTGATCTAGAAGAAGGGTATTCATCGAATCGCAACACTTTGTTTTTTTATACAACATGGAGGATAATCATTTACAGAGATGGGTGAAACCTAATATCTACTCATTAAAGACACTGAATTTGATCATACAACTTTCTCAAAAAGGACTTTAGCAATGTGAAAGTTGATGGTCCTTGAATCACAGAATGCTACATAGAAAAAACTCTTGGCCACTGTCAGGAAAGTTTTCTTTATATTGACATCAACGCCAGCCTGAGAATTTTGTAACACCAACTGCACAAGTTCTCGCATCTCTGACTCTGCTTCTGGGTTGGTAATGTGCTTACCGTAGCTACAAATCTCACGTTCCTGAGAATTTAACACAAATGCAAATGTTACTAAGAATTAAGAGAAATGTTTTTTAACCGCACAAACTTTGGATATTATATCAACACTCAATTTGTCATCTTTAAATTTTGTGTGGTCTCTATTTAAAAATATAAACTTTGATTTCCTTCTTTAAATTTGATTCAATATCCATTGAAACTCATTTTTGGATGTTGAAATAGTACCACTCTATTACCAAAAATAAAAATCTTATGAAAGTACAAATTTAAATCTTTGTTAGCCCGCCCCCCTCTCTCTCTCTCTCCCCTTATAAGAGATATTATGAAGTTCACCACCAAACTTGCTTCATGATTGTGCGCAGTTCAGTGCTATACTAAACGACAAAGTTTATGCGTAGGATGATGTCGTGTTCTGAAATTCAATTATGCAACATAAATGCTAAAACACCTAAACCATTTATATAGGTGACAATAGCTTAGTTTTCAGCTCACAAGGGTTCAATTATGAGTAATCTTTTAAGAAAACTCAATATCGTGCTCAATCCCTATTGCTATAATCTCCTTTCTCTTAAAGCTGCTGAGTTCACTTTACTAATAATCCAAAGAGCATATCTATCAACCTTTTTAGACACTACAAATGTGAATCAACAGCTTGTGCTTTTTTTTCTTCTTATTTATGGGAAAGTGGGGAGGTTAAACAGAATGCATTAAAGTTGTCCTTTTATCCTAGGAAAAGTAGCTAGCATTTTATCCTAGGATATATATATGTAATGGTTGCCCTGTCACTAACCTTGTCCTTTTGGTAACAATGGAGTCTGTGACACACTGTGTTTGTTAGTTGAAGTAGTCGCTGGTACTGTGGATTGAACCTTATTTCGTCTGAAATCCAATGCCCACCGCTTTGGTTTATTATCTGCACTAAGAGCTCTGCTTTTCCTCGACACTTGTCTCCTTCAATTTGCCAACTTGAAAGCCATTTTGTCCACTATGATAAAAGTAGAATAGCAAGAGGGGAAAAAAAGTCATAGCATTGAAGGGTAGACATGAAAAAGGTGAAAAGAGTAGACATGTTTGACTTTAATTTCTTTTTTTAAAAAAAAACTATTTATGTTTTTTAAAAACTCTGAAAAGATTTGACTATACATTAACAGACCTAGCTATAACGAGAATACATTGAATTTAAAAGGAATTATCTCAATTAATTTACGAATGCATTCTTATTCTTGGAACATAAACAAGAGCAAATGTTGCAAAGTAACCTGAGCTTTACTTTTAGTTAAATAGTTAACCAATAACTCATTTGATTTCATGTCAATGTCAATGTCATTTGCGTACGAAAACATGGAAAGTAACCTGCTAAAGCTTACAAAACACTCACACTGTGATGCATATCACATCCAATTTCATGGCCATGAGACACAAGTAGATCCCACGAGATTTGATCTATGGTTGCAACCAAAGTCTCAGCGAGTGCGTTTTCTGTTCTTCTGTTCCTGCTCAACCTCCTGCGCATAACAGACAAAATAGTGTTCAGTTTCTAGGAAGGTTAAAGTACAGGACCACAGCGTGCTACTGCTGGTTTAACCTTTCATGGGAAACAACGGAAACAAGCTAAAACTAAAGATAGCAGAAAAAGACAAGGAAAAAAAAAGGTGACAAGCTAAGATCAGAAAAACAGACCAAGCACACTCCCATAAGAATTAATTAATGAAAAAAATATTATTTATATTTAAGGACATAGATTAATCGATTTACATTTTATTTATTATTGGATAAATATAAACTCTACTTAAATCAGATTTACAGGTTATCAAATGATAGATAAAAGGTAGTCAACACGTCATGTATATATTGTAATACAAATAATATAACTCTAAAAATTTGATTTTCTTTCTGTGCCGTGATATTTAGTATCTACTCTCCCGTTCTATAATATTTATTATTTTGGACAAGATAGATTGAAAAGTCAATTTATCTAAGTAATTGGCTATTACGCATTGAGGGAGTATAATATATATGAATTGGTTTATCAGTACTGCTCATGCCACCAATGTTGGAAATCGATAATGATAACTTGAAATTGATGATTTAATTAATGGATCTAGACTAATTCCTTAGAAGAATAATTGCTAATACGCATGCAAACTCCAATCCGCGTGGACTAGGCAATTTTGATGCCTCTTCCACACAATGATTGGGAAACAGAAAGAAAAAAGGAAACTGTTTGTCACACCGCATAAAACTTTGGTTAAAGGTTGCCCACTTGAAATATGCATATCATTAGGTATTGAAAGAATATGCTATGGACATTACAAAATGTACACAACATACAACTATACAAGATGCCAAGAATCATGATTTGTAAACAAAAAAAAAAAAAAACAGGTTCATATATGTGTTTTGAGACATAATTTTTCATGTTTCACTAATTGTACAAATTTGCAAAGGAGGTCTCATTTATTACCAGCCAATGGAGTAGTCACGCTTGTTGACGCAGTCACTGAATTTTTTCACGAAATCTTTCCTCATTTCAACATCATCAGCAACATAGGATGCCATTGTCTCAAGCAATGCCGTGGTTTTGACCCAAGCAAGCCTCTCATGGGACCTTTCAGGCTCAAATATGCTAGCTGCTGCCAAAAAATAGGCCAATAGAAGAGATTTCCTGCTCAATCCAAATTCCGCCAATCTGGATTCTGAGTACCATCTGATCATGCAAAAAATGAAAGTTCAATGAACAGTTGCTTTGTAGTTATACAAAAAGATGAAATCCACTGAAGCATGATGATGAATTTTTGTATTGCTCTTACTTTTGAATTCTCCTCCATTCTGTTAGATGCACCGCTTGGCACTTGTTGTAATCTAATTTACCAAGCTCGAGATAATTATTGTTATTAACATATGGCATCCTGTAAAAATTAAGAAAATGATCTAATCCAGACATAAAATAATCACACGAAAAAGTATATTAACAGTGAACAGACAATAAACCAACTTAAAATAGTGCTAAGCATGTGACATCCTCTTTAGCAATTTTTTTTTCCTAATGTTTCGATATATTCATTAACACTACTTATTGAGAGAACGAAAGAGTTGGAGATCCAAACAAATAAAAACTATTCTTTTTTTTTTTTTGGTTATAATGAAAACTATTCCTAAATGCTCTAGTTAATAACACACTTTTTGATTAGATTTTTTTTTCGTTATAAAGTTATATTATATATCTTTGACTTGACTAAGAGTAGTCCCAACCATTCTAATTCTTTTATTCATTAAAGTTTTATCATGTGTTAGGAGAGTTTGTGCCTCCTCATGTCAGATTTAAATCTACAAGATTGATGTGATGTCGTAATAAAAATTGTAATTGCTTGTCATTAATTTACATTTTAAAATTAGTTCTTTAATAAGTCAGTTGAAATTCATAATGCTTCTAGAAAAAAAAAACGATATTCCTTAATGCATTTGAGTTTTTTTATTTTTCGTGTCATATTTATTATAGATAGGAGCACATGTATAGGACTTAGGAGTGGATGACTCAACGACTAACGACATTATGTACAGAAGTCTCTCTCTAGCGACATTAAAATATGAGTTTATCACTATCACACTCTATTATTTTAAAATGACTAGTAACGACAAATTATCAAGTCAGTTTGATAATTTTTTAATATATTGTTAATTTGTTCCATAAAACAATATTATTTTGCACGAAAGTTGTTTTCATTAAATACTATAAATAATATAATATCATTTCTGACAATTTTAATTTCTTTTATGCATGAGACTAAGAAAATTTATTTTCAACATCTCTTACAACATATAAGATTAATTTCTTTTCTACTTAGTTAATTAGTTGTACCCTCAATAACATAATATTTTTTGAAAATTTTTTTTACTACATGTAACATTATTGTATGTTATATTAATTATGAACTATTTTTTGGTAAAGTAATAAAATAATAAAATAAAGTCTTACAATTTCATAATTTGTAATATATGATGGTTTGTATTCTTTTAACTTATCAAATCATCACTCTTCTAAAATATTGATAACTTTTGAATTGTGACAAATATTTGCAATCATGTAGTATATAGTTCTATTTTACTTTTATAATTATTTGGTCATGAAAATTTTAATATCATTTCATGAATTATTTATTTAAAAATTAAAAAAATTGAATAAAATTACGTGAATAATGTTATACTTAATCCTAAATTTCGCTAAAAATATTAAGGGAAGTCACTTTATAGAACCATATTCACAAAATAAAAGGCGAGTTCTTATATGGCCATGGCTAAGTTTGTGACCACACGATCGCCGGTAATACAACAGAAGTGTAGGCGCATTTATAATTTTAAAAGTTAGTAGAACCCAAATTTTAACCATTCATTGACATTGCCCGTTGGCTTGTTTACTCTCAAATATTGATATGTCTCCATTCTCCACATGGGATTCTTCCTTCAAATGTAGTTAGATTGGCAGCAAGGTTTTTCAAACACAATCTTGTCCCTAGTGCCTACAATGGAAGTTTAGAGTCACAACCAAAATAGCAGGAATTATGGTTATTAGGAATGAATGGACTCTATTCTAGTTGCAGATTGCATTACGGAAGCTTTGTATTTTGATGTTTCTTAGTCTAAAGTTGCCATCTTTGATCGTTAACATTGAATAACTAGCTTTTGTTTTTGTTTGAAAGCTTTCTTTTTCTTTTGTTTTGAAAAGCTACAAAAACAATGGCGTGCAGAGATGTCAAAACGAAGCTAGCAGGGGTTGGCCTGCCAAAATCGTTATTTTTAGTGGACTTGGTTGAAATTTTGAACTCAAAAAAAATTCTAATCCACCTACCCTGCCCGCTTAACCTACAAGTTTTGATAGGTTGGGCGGATTTGCTCGCGACCAAGTCTTTTTAAAAGAAAAATTTACAATTTATTAGTAAAAAAGTAAGAAAAGTGTGACACAAAAAGTACAAAAGCAAGAAATATGTATACTCACAACATAGTAATCCTACAATTGATACTATTTTACTCAAAGTTAAAACTTAAAAATAAAACGTGTCATTACTCACAAACAATATTATTAACAATAACATTTTTTAGTCAAAGTTAATGTGTAGTTGTTATGGAAATTGAAAATTTGGGTATACATAAATAAAAAATATTTTTTAAAACTTTTTTATAAAAAAAATTCATCAAAACATAAAAAAAATATTTTTTAATTTTTTATTTTTTAGCCCACCAACCCTCAACCCGCCTAAAATGGATTAAGCTGACTATTCAGCCCATTTTATTTGGTGGAGTGACCCGCCTATCCCATTTTAAGCTTTTGACCGTTAATACCCATTGACACCTTTAGGCGTGAGGACACTAGAATGTTGTTAAGAAGCAAGAAAGAGAAATAACAAAAAATTTTATTTGTTGAAGAAGACCACTCCCAATTATCGAGTTTCCTATTCTATATTTGTTAAATCCCTTCCCAATTTTCCGAACCCCTTTTTCATGGATGTTCAATATCATTTACGGCGTCACAACCAAAGCTCCTTCATACCAGCCAGGCAGACACACGATCGAGGATGACCACCATGGGAGGCGTGCAGTAAGCCCTTGGTCCACCATGAGCGATGCCTAGCTCCACTTGGCTCCGATTGTCAACGTGATGGAACGAAGGATCTTTGCGTAGAGCTTTGCTAATCTGAAGTTATACCTGGTTAAGCCATCGCAAACCTTGTACGACTTTGCGTTGATGGATTCATTGATGTTCATGCACGAAGGGTCATTTGTTGGCCAGCTTGATGAATGTTGGGGGAAGAAGTGAAATCAGTCATCACCAATACGTTGCATTTGTTTTTAATCTCATTTATCTCTTGTTAATAATTCAATAACCAAAGTTTAAAATCAACTTGGGTCAATATACATTTTGCCACTTTTTATTTTTAACTTCTCTTGGGTAACTTCTATAATATTAAAGACTTTGTCAACCAATTCATGTTAACCATTTTCAATGAATGAGATTCACTGACCATATAATCACAAACTCATTATCCCAATTAATAATTCACAAAATAAAATACACCAATATCAAAAGCATTCCTAACCCAGCAGTTTGATAGTGTTAGGGGAGCAAAGTACCTATAAAGGGTTTTGCCGATCCACACATCATTCTCACCACCATATTGATCAATGTAGAATCTTGTCTCCACCCGAGGCAAGCTTGCATACCATGGCACGTCCAAGGCATATGACACCTGCACAGCACAAGCACAAGCACATTCATCATCATCATCATCATCATCAAATGTGGTCCAACATAATAATAAAAATGAAATGCTATACAATTAAAAAATTGAATAAAGATTCACTCTGATCCCTAAAATTATATACGTGCTTTACTTTAGTCCCTAAAATTTTGAAATTAACTCTTTAGTCTGAAATTTCATTCTATAGCCACTTTAGTCTCTAGTCAAACAAGTATTAGTCAACTATTACTATTCCTGACATGGCATGTGGTATGCCACATATTGATGACGTGTCATGTTAAGTACATGTGACATGCTAACATGACACCAAATTAAAATAGTATCAGGCTAATCCCTGAACTTTAAACATGACAAAATAATCCTATGAAATTTCTAAAATGTGTCAAAAAAGTGAATTCCAAATTTCTCCTCTTTGCTTCATAAAATTTAAATTCTCAATATTTCTTAAACTTACTTATTTCTCTCTCATTTTCACATTCTATTTAAATGGTCAAAATTTTTAAATATCTTAAACATAATTAAGAGTTTGATTATACTAAATTTGAGACCTTCTATGTTTAGCTAACATAACTAATTTATTAGCTATTGTATTACATTTCTTGAAATAAATTTAGGTTTAAAATATAAAAAAATGATGCATAGGAAACACTATATTATCAAGTATAGATGGAGTTCACCATTGGGCTATTTGAAACCTTTTAGTTGGTATCAAAGGAATCTAGTATGGCAAGAAAATAAACTATACTGTCATGTCAAATGTACCTGAAATGCTCTCAAATATGAGAACTTTAATCAAGTTCAAGTAGAGAATCGAGTGCTCAAATATAACACATTCTCTTATCATGGTTATACTAGTGAGATTTTATGAAATAAAATAGGAGAAATTTGGGATTCGAGACATTTTTTACATATTTTAGAAAATTTCAAGGATTATTTTAACACATTTGGAAATTTCGGGGACTAAAGTTAAAATTTGATGCCACGTTGGCATGCCATGTGTCACTTAACCTCGTATTTAGAACGGTAACAAGTTGATTAGCATTTAATTTGTTTAACAGAAACTAAAGTAACCTACATAATGAAATTTCAACGATAAAGTAAAATACACTTACAATTTACAATTTCAGGGACCAAAGTGCAACATATACTCTTAAAAAATTTGTCACAATTTTATATCTAGAATGATATATTATAATTATTAAATTTTAGATTAATTAATACATCATATTATTTTATTTTATTTAACAATCACTATCATTTTTGTTACAAATTCTATATGTATTTTTTTGAATGTGTAATATTGCTCTATGAAAAATATTCATCTTTTTCATATAGTTTAGTCCATTTCCTTGTGGCATCAATTATAATACCCCTACCTCTTCCGGCAAATTCTTCATTATGATCCATTTATCTATTAGCTCATATGCTGCTCTCTTCTGCCTCAAAAACTTGCCCGAGAAGTGATTGGCATGTTCAAGGATCTCTTCCCCTGGGAACATGACTTGTGTGGCCCTATACAGATTGAACATTCCCGTTACCGCTTGTGTGGATTGCCCGGCAAAGCAAAAGAATTCACCGTTTCTCTCGAAGTTCTTAAACACATCTATCAAACATGAAACCAAAATTCATTACCAAATTCAACAAGGAACAAATTACATGGTAAATTAATCGAGTATATATGGTGCATACTGGCTGAAACTTGGTAGCCATGTAACCTTAGTAGTCTGAAGCCCATTGCTGTGTCATCAATATCTTGAACACTTGAATTTCTTGCCCAACAAATGCCCTTTTCAGTCCAGTATCTGAAATTATTTTAAAACATTTTTAACTACCATTTCCATAATTAGCTTTGGGCTTTCGCACACTCTAACTGGCAAGCTCATAAAGAGTCATTAGTAATGTTATTTAAATTCACAATGTATGGGACAATGAAACACACTTTTATTTATTTTGAATGAGATATGAAATTCGACTAAGGTATTTACACCCCATCAAAGGGTAGAGATAGTGTATTGACATGGTATTCCATAAATTGCAATTACAGGTAACATTTTTCTAAAAATATATTGATTAAATAAAGGGGCATTCTTCAATTACCTGACAACATAGCTCACACAGTCTTTGATCTCTTGCTGAAAATATCGCGATAATCCGAGGCAGTCCAACCGATCTACCACCCAAATATGTTCGAACAAGTCCACAGGATACACATTTGGAACTAACACATAAAAAAAAAAAAAAACCAAATTGATAAAGATATAAAATAAAATTAATATAGTAAAAAGGGAACCAAGATTGAAAGGTGAAATGAAAGTTAAAAAAATAGCAAACTCTCTGTAGCCAGTTATCTCTGTGCACGGGCAAGTGGAACTTTAATTTACCTCCCCCATTGAACTTCTTGACGGCTTTATTCAAGTATTTGAGACAATTTTCATCTCTAGTTTGCATGAGAGCAAAGGCAGTGGAGGATGGAGAAAACAAGAATGACCCATCTTGAGACTGAAGTTTTAGAAGCTCTTTCCAGTTCAGGCCTGACATCCCCTCCAAGCTATGTAGCAGAGTTGTGGGCACTTTATGCATCACCTCTCTTGGTATTCTAATTAATCCCCCACAAAACCAAAGAAAAAACCAAGGCCCACAATGAGGACACGCAGCACAATAATGACACAAACACGTTAAAGAGAGAGCTTTGCATAGCTTGGAAAAACGTGACTCATGTAAAAAACTTTCCTAGAAAAAGAGTTTGCAAAGATAAGGTTGCTTTGATTCTATTATGGAATTAGACAGGGCACGGCACAGGCCTCAACCGCTGGCAAGCATAATCATGACAGAAACTATAAGGTAATGAATGAATGGTAAAGCACCTTGTGAGTTTTACATCCCTCTTTGCATAGATGTCGTTCAAGATTTGGGAATCATGTGGCACTTTAATGTTCAAACCACGAGCTATATCGAGAAGTGAAGGGAAAGCAACTTCAAACCCAATTGGCATGTGCTCAGCATTCTCATTCTGAAGCTTGCTGAGGTTTTCTTTAAAAAACTTCATTCCTATATACACACATACAAATACATGACATTAATTAATAACCATGTTAACTTAATTTGCATCTGTTAATTAGGTATTAATCTAAATATGTGAGACTAATAATAATTATAATTCAATATATATTATTATACCTTTTTCACACTTTTCAGGGTGCATCTTCCATGTCTTCAATGCAGTGACACAAGCCAACGTGTTAATGATCCGATCATGGGCTGAGAATAATTCACTATCACCCATGAACCATCAGGAAGCTGATTCTTTGCTATCCATTCTAGACTCGATGGAAATTGGGGGCCACCACTTCCATGAACATCAACAAGAGCAACCCATGCCGTGTCATAAGCAGATATGGTTATCTCTCCATCCTCAATCGAACCCAATATCGATTTGATAGCTTCCACTCTTTGCTTGATCTCATTCGCCATCGAAACCTTCTTTAACCAAATGAAAAAATAAAATAAAAATGGCATGTATCAAGCACAAGTAAAGGGTGATTGATTGAGAAATCCACCAAAACAGAGAACCTGATGTGAAAGTTTAATTTTGACATTAAAAAAAAATCTCAAAAGCACCTCAGTATCTTGCTCCTCGTCTATGTCATCCTCCACAATAATCTCACTCAAGTTTAACGTTGCTATGCCACCCCGCAATACTTCTGGATATTCTGCATAACCATAAAAAATTGGATTTAATTATTTGTATGCTTTGCAAAGCAATGGGAAATTATTTCAATTAACTTGAAATTTTGAATAGAGAAATAAAACAACTCTACCATATATGCATATGTATACCTCGAGTTCGTGACTTGGATATAGCTCTGCATCTTATCCCTTGTTTTTCTTTGGCCTCGGACGACACAGCACCTACATACAAAATAAAATGATACAAATCTTTCACTTATAACTTCTTTAGTCGGTTGAAGTTAAGTATTAAATAACTTTCAGCTTTCAGTGAAAAACTAGTGCACTCTTTTTTTCGTTTCCCTTTCTTTTTTACCGCCCATCTTTTCCTTTGTGGGGTGGGGAGAAAACAAAGGACAACACATCTTACAAGTTTGGCCAGCTTGATAGTGAAATCTTAGAACTAAAAGTTAGGTAACCAGAACTGGTAACTAAAGTATAATCTATTTAAGTTCCTAAATTGTTTTCAGCTATGTAACAGAAATTAGAATAATATTGCCATAATAATTCTATGAGGAATAAAATATATATGCTCCATTTGGATATACTAGCCATATATGATTTCCTGAAAGTTGCAATATTAAGTATACGAAAAATAAAAGACACATAAATTTAGCATTGTTATTCGTCGCAACAAGGTGGTGATGACATATTCATCGCGCATAAGAAAGTATGAAATGGCCGAAATTATTGCATAAGAGACCTCGTACTTACCGAGAGAGGATTTGGAGAAGTGGTGAAGAGAGAGAAGAGAGGGATAGAGAGGGAAGGTGGTAGTGGGTGGAGAAGTGAGAAGACATGATGCGTGTTTCCCCGTTGTGTTTTGAAAAAAAAAGGGTCTTTTTTTCGTTTGGCTGAGGAGAGGAAGGAAGAAAGGAAGAGTTTAAAAGGCAACCAGACAGAAATGACTTCCCAAGAGATTCCCGCTAATGGATGCATGGAATCATCAACAACAACAGCAGTTTAATAGAGGTGCTGAGGGCATTCCTGCCCTTTTGCAATTGTTTGTCTTTCTCTCACATTCATGCTCTAAGAAATTATTCTTTCAATCCAATTATATTGAAATTTAATTTTGATATGGAGACCCAATCATATATATTGTTAAATAAGCAGAAATATATGTATCACAACTATATCCGTAGCAAAAAGCTTTGTCATCTTAGTAGTTTTATCTTGTTCAAATGGAATTACCTTAGCATGTGGTTTGCGGAATGATTTTTCATGTCTTAAAATACTATTCTTGGCAAAGTTATTTCTAAGAATAATTTTCCATGAATGCAATATAAAGGCGTTTGATATGCAATCTGAATACTAAATATCATTTTGGGGAATACGATATATTTTTACAAAGATACACATAACAAAATAGTGTTGACTGGTATGGTGGCCGTTCGGCCTGGATCGCGATGGTTTGGTCCTAATTGGCAGTGGTCCAATTGAAGACTACCCTCGGTCGATGGTGGTTCAACCACAATCGATGGTCCGTAAGGATCCAACCACAATCAGTGGTGGTTAGGCATTGAGCGGAGTGGTTCAACCATGATCAATGATGGTGGTGCTAATCAGAGGTGATCCAGCCTCTCTCGATGGAGCTTCAGTTGTATTTGAGGTTTAGGGTTTGAGGGCAATTTAGTCTTTTCATTTTTAAAACGTTCCTTTCCCATGGGAATCTCCCATAGTGGGTGGGAAAAATGAGCTTCTTTTCATTCCAATAACCTGAAATATTTTTCTATCCATGAACTAAATATGAGAATCTTCCATTCCCATCCTCATATTCCAGGAATGTTAAAAAGTTCTGCGAACCACATGACATATAGAATAATACTTATGGTTTCTATTGAAAAAATGTTTACCTATTATGTATTTCAAAAGTCTCATATATAGTGGTATGTAATTAGATGATTATGTAAAATCTTTATACAATGACAATGTATCAAAATTAATTTTATTAAAATAATATATCTTTTTACACAATTATATTAATATTTTAAATTAAATTTTGATACATTTTCGTATAAACAAAATTTAAACTAATAATATTAACATTAAATTTCAATTTTGTTTTCTTAAAGCCACAGTTATAGTTAGCAAGTTTTCTTAAAAGTTTATACTTGCCAACCTAGTAACTTTTTTTTTTGGTATTACTAATCACAAGTTTTTCTTAATTAAAAATTACGTAATCTTCTTACAGGTGTATATATATATACATATATATATATGACCCAAAACAGTTTGGTCGGTTAAACCCAAAACACTTGTAACCAGGCATCTGTGTCAATTTGATTGGTGTTCTGTATCAAAATCTGTATTGATTAGACTAAATTGGAAGATCCTCACCTTGTGTTGGTGAGTTTGTACCTCTTTAATTTCCTAACAATTCAAATAATAATAATAATAATAATAATAATAATTGAAACGATTATCTCACCTCAATTTGACCCGGTTCTTTTTTAAAAATATTATCAAAATATTTTTGGATATTTTTAGATAAACTTATCGTTAACAATATATATCTTTTCTAGTTTTAGTAACATATTTTTCTTTTTCCATTTATATTAGTTTACAAATAATTTTTACTCAAATATTTAATAAAACCTTTTAGAAACTCATTTTTATATTTATGTTATTGTGTTGTATTAAATTATAATTTAAAATTAGAACTTTTAAATATATAAATAAGTTATATTCTTTTTGGTACATTGACAGCAATAAGGTTTAAACATATGACTTCATGCAAACTACATCAATCTCTCATCATTAGCTCATTCCAAGTGGCTTAAATAAGTTATACTCTATGTTTATAAGAGTGATATAAAAAAAATCAAATTCACTTACTTTATAGCCCACTAGTAGATGTGTGGCTACCAATCCACATTTTCTAAAATTTGTTAATTTTTTAAAGAAAATTAATGATTAATCAAGAAACTAATTTAAATATTAGAAGTTGTTGCATAATTTTATATGTATGGAATTTGATTGTGATGTTGAAGTTACTCAAATATGTGTGAATTTGAAGAAGAAATCTAAAACAATTTAAAGACACTAAATGATAGTTACCAACACAATTCTCTTTATATATTGTACTGAAGGAAATTATTTATCATCTTAATTCACCATTGTAAGTTTTATATATCAATATTTTATGATAACTTTGACATTATATGAAAAGTTACTTCCATGAAAGTTATCTAATGGAGAGATTAGCATATGAGCTGGGGTTGATTAGGTGGTAGTCTTATTCCCTTAATTAGGAGTCTCAGGATTTCTCATGTTTGAATCCTGAAAATAGTAAAACAAGGAAAAAGTCTAGAAACTCTCATTCAATTTTAACTCATGTCCATTTTAGTCCTGTAACTTTAAAAATATGTAAAATAATTTTTAAACTTTTTGATATGTATACATTAGTACAATATACTAATAGATATTTATTTTTTGACATAAAAAATCTAAAAAACTCTTTAATTTTTAATCTATATACACTTTTATCCTATTATTTTTTAATATGTGAGGCTTTCTAATAAGATTATAGAGTCCACATATGTAATTTTCTATTAAGAAATGAAAATTCATTATCAAATTGTGTAATATGCACATATAAAAAAAAATTTAAGAACCATTTTATAGATTTTTAAAGTAACAAGATCAAAATAGACATGAAATAAAGTTGAAGAGGGTTTCTAGATTTTTCCTTAAAATAAAATTTCTCGTTGGTAAACTCTGTCTCATTTAAGAGCATCCGTCAAGTCGGATTGAATTAGCCAGGTTTGTAATAATTGGGTATGATACCAATTGTTCCATCTACATCTAATAGATAGATTTCATATAAGCTAAAACTGAATCATCACTAACGTCAGGAGAGAAATAAAAAATTAAAAAGGTGTGATCAATTTAAAGTTGTGATTTGAGGATATATTTAGGTGCAAATAACAAGATTATTCATATTATATAATTTTGAGAGAAGTCTAGAAAACCCATTTAACTTTGAATCATGTGCACTTTGATCTTATTATTTTAAAAGGTGCAAATTGATCTTTAAACTTTATAATTTGTGCACATTACTATAGTATGCTAATATGTGTTTATCTTTTGATATGAAAAGTCTAAAAAAGTTCTTTAATTTTTTATTTATATACACTTTTGTCCCTTTTTTTTATTTGATATGTGAGGTTTTCTAATGAGGTTATAGAGTTTATATATACAATTTTCTATCAAAAAATGAACATTTCTTGTTAAATTTTAGTAATATGCATATATCAAAATGTTTAAGAATTTTTTTACATATTTTTAAAATAACATGACTATAATGTACATGAGCCAAAATTTAAAGGTTCTTCTAGACTTTTCCCTGTAATTTTATTTGTCTAATTCACACAATTCACTTACACCCCATTTTGTCATTGCTTAGTTCAAACTAACTAATATTTTAAAATTGAACTAGCTAAATTATCAACTCGTAATTTGATTAGTTTAAGGTTAAATATGGTACCCGTACTCAGCACAAAGAATTTCTAAATTATAAAGATATAACATATATGTACTTTAAAGTTTACAATTTTGAATATGAGATTAAACAAGTAATGGATTTTTTTTCTAAAATCAGTCACTTTTTAAAATAATGATATTTGAAGTAACATCATTTAGAATTTTCAATTAATATTGCCATATTAAATTCCATTATAAAAAATTTTAATAAAATTATGTGCATCAAATTAAACATCAATAACACATTTAGAAATTAGAAATATGAAGTAAAATACAACCAATCAATTAGGATATTAATTTAATTTAAATATGCTAATTTTGGGAAAAAGACAATAATTATTTTAAGTATGTTATTTTAAATCAGGTAATTGTTTTAAGGATTAATATTTGATGTAGAATCAATTAAAATTTTGAATTATTACCATATCTAAATCAGTCAGAAAAAATACTTGCTAAAATTAAGTACAGCAAATCAAACAAACGTAAATGTTGCACTTAGGGTTTAGAAATATGATATTAAATTAAATGAAAATGTTATTTGATTATTTTTTTGAATTAAATAGGATATTAATTTAATTTCAATATTTTAATTTCAAGAAAATGATAATAATTTTTTAATAGGGTTCAAAATACTAATATTAAATTTAAAGATTAAAATTTGAGATTTGAGATAAGATAACCAATCAATGATTTATATTAGATTTCCTCTAAAACAGATATTGTCTCAAAGATTAATATGTTAAGTATAATTAATTAGAATTTTAAAGTATTTTTATATTAGAATTAATTAGAAAGAATATTTGTTAAAATTAAGCCTATTAAAATAGACGTGATTAATGCATTTAGAAACTGTAAAGCATCAACTTAATAATGGAAGTGATAAATGTAATAACAGTCTCAATTTAAATTAAACTAGCGTTTGACTCGTGCAATGTATGAGATGTTAATAAAAAAATAATTTGTTGGCCATTAACAAAAATAAAGAATAATTTACTTAAATATATCTTACAAAAAATTAAGTATATAAATTTGTTTTGAAAATAAGTTAATAGTTAAATAATTAAATAAATAAATAAAATATAAATGTATCATTCTATTTTATATCTTATTTTGAATATAATATTTATATAAGGTTGAAAAACTCTCGACAAATGATTTTTAATTAACAATAAAAAGCCTATTTTAATTTATGAAAATTTTTCACATTTTAAAAGTTGAAATTGTTGAATAATGAAAGAGAATAAGTGGATAATTTTACTATATCATGATCCATTTAAAAGGATGATAATGGGTATTCATGATAGAGGAGATATGTCCACCACCCCTGTCATATTTAGAATTTTGTCTCCATCTCATCCTATCCCCGTGAGTCCCCATTATATTCTACATTCCCCATGGGTATTTGAATCTCTATAGATATTTATGGGTTTATTGAAAAAATTCTAAAAGGAGAAAATTTTTAAAAATATTTTAAAATTCAAAACGTAAATATCCATAATAATAAATAATACTAACACAACATAATCCAAATTACAAATGAAAATATGTACATAATACGAATCATATATATATATATATATATATATGGGAATTGGTAGGTCTCCATGGAGTGGGACCTCATTCCTTATCCCTAAATAGTTTAACAACAGGAGCTCCAACCCTGCTGTCCCATGAAGACTAAACATATCCCCATTGTCATCCCCATTGTTAGTTATCTCCATCGGTACCAGCTTTAGCATTCTTTTTTATCATCCCCAATGACAATTTACTTAAATATATACTAAATGATTTTTTAACTATTTTAAAATTGAAAAATTGAAGTCTTTTTTCAAAAAAATTAATATAAAAAATTATGAAATTGATAAGTTAAGATGTTTTAGTTACAAAAAAATTAAATATAGAATAGTGAGAAAGTAGATAGATATTTTTTATAATTTTTAAAAGCTCTAGATTTGAAATTAGAAACTTTTAAGAAAGAGGAAGAATTGAAAAATATATTGTTGATATAAATTTTTAAAAAGACAAATTTAGGAGAAAAGATGTACTGATTTAAGAAATAATATGATGTAGAAATTAACTATGCAAAATGAATCCCAATATATAATAGAAGGAATCTTTTCAAACATTTTAGTTGAGGAATGCATTTTAAATTTTTAATTTAATTTATTATTTTTTATGGTTCTCTCAAAAATTATATTTGTGCAACTTTTTTCTTTAAATATATGAATGTGTTTATTTTTTTATACTTTTCAATTTATTTTTATTTTTATTAATAATATTATAAAATTTTAATGTTATAGTACAATTCATTGTATCGAATATAAGTTATAAAAAAATTCAATTATAATATTTTAACTTTCTAAAGATTTTAAGGCTTGTAATATTTTAAATGTTTAAAAATTGTGAAACTAATAAGTGGCATAATATTTAATGTAGAATATGTGTTAATAGAAAAGAGATATGAAAATATAATTACAAAAAATAATTAATAATTACAATATAAATAAAAATTTAAAAACTTAAAGGTTGAAAAACTGTTAGGGCATAAATTTCTCTATGAATGACACATAGCAAAACTTTCCTTGAAATCAATCTAAATTATTAGTAGCATAGATAAATAATATTAAAAATGATTCAAAACAAACAAACTAAATAGGATAATATTAAAAAGTTAACAAACATAAAAGAATAAAAAACCTTATGTGGTGAAGAATAATAATCCTTATAATTTTATTGCCATTGTAATCTCTTTTTTTTGTGCAAGTTGTAGTCTTTAATTTTATTTCATATGAAAATTGATTAATAATTAAAATAAAAATTAAATTAAAAATATTACTTTAAATATAAAGATTGAGAAATGACATGGCCTAAATAGCTTTATAAATAAGACGTGTAATTTTCTTGAAATAGTCTGAATTATTAGTATCGTAGTTTGTATTAATTTTTAATTTTATAAGTTTATTTTCATTGTAATCTTTATTTTTTTTAGTGTGGATTGTAATCATAATTTTATTTCATATGAAAATTAATTAATAATTAAAATTTAGTTAAATTCAAAATATTATTTTAAATATAACGATTGAGAAAGCAATGATGCCTAAATAGCTTTTGGAATGACACATTTAAAAGTTTCATTAAAATGAGTCTGAACCATAGTATTAGTATAGTAGATTGTAATCTTTTTTTTATTATTTTGCATGGATTGTAATCTTTAATATTATTTCATATAAAAAATAATTAATAATTAAAAATATAAATTAAATTTAAAATATTACTTTAAATATAAATTAAAGATCGAGAAAGCAATGAGACCTTTATAGCTCTATGAATGATATTTGTAAAAGTTTTTTTAAAATGAGTCTAAACTATTAGTATAGGATTGCATATAATTTAATTAATAAATAAAACTTTTCAAAATGCTAATATTGAATGTAACGATTAAAGTTGAAAAATGAGATAAGATTACCACTATCTAATTTATTTTATATTTTTTAACAATCAAATATTTTTTAAAGATTAATATTTGATGCAAAATTGATTAGAATTTTAAATTATTACAACATTAAAATAGGGCGTGACAATTGTCACTCCCATTAACATTAATCTTTATTAAATTTGACCAAATTGTCCTTATTCTATTTTAACAAAAAGAATAGCTAGTTAACAATTATTTATTAATCATCATAATAATATATTATCAAAGGTTATTATTCTTAATTTAATTAATTAAATATATTTAATATTAACCTAGGCACTAAATATTATAAGTATTTGACATTAATATTTTTAGTTTAAACATTTATGTTGAATTATTGTCTTTTAAATATTTCTTAAGACAATAATTATCTAAACAATATAACACTAAATATTTTAGAAAGATGGTAAATGATTAAGAATGAATAATTATTAACATTATAAAAATAAATTACTAAGTTGAAGTATATGACACACACATTAATGTTTTATCATTCAATATTCATATCATTTTACACGCATCAAACAAACATATGATATTAAGATTTTTTTGACAATCACTTACTTTTTACTATATATATATTTTTATATATATTCCATATGGGATCTAGCTTCCTCCAATAACCGAACAACGTTATCGGTTAACTAGACTAAATATATATAAAGGTGAATGACATATAGACTCATCACCAAGAAAAAGAAGAAGAAGACATACAAATTGACGTAGTGCATGTTTAGAGGAAAATGAGATATAAAATGATTAATGACTCCGCATGTCAACACTGCACATTAGCTTCACAACTTCATCAGCTTTTTTTTAATTAATTCAATACAGAGATTTATTTTATTTTTTAACAATGGAGATGTCGAACAATTTTTAAAATGTATATAATAAAAAGCAAGTAATTGCTAGAAAATTCTAATATCATATATTTATTTAATACTGTTAAAATGATATCAACTTTCAATGATAAAATATCAATTTGTGCATCATATGTTTCAATTTAGTAATTATTTTTATAATTATTCATTCTTACTTATTTATATTTTTCTAAAATATTCACCATTATATTATTTCGATAACTATTGTCTTAACAAAACTTTAAAAGGAAATATTCAACATATGGATATAAATTATTATATTAGAGATGTTAATATTAAATACTTGTAATATTTAGTACCTAGGTAAATATTAAATATATTTAATTAATTAAATTATTTTTAATTAAATTAAAAATAATAAATTTTGATATATTTCAATATGATGATTAATAAATTATTGTTAACTTGCTCTTCTTTTAGTTAAAATAGAATAAAGATAATTTGATAAAATTTAATAAAGATTAGTGGGAGTGGGAGTGGCAATCGCCAAAATGAAGTTTCAATAGCCACACCCTAAAATAAATAAGAAATAAAATTTACTAAAATTAAGTTGGGATGTCAGCCACTTACTAGTGGTTGTGGCGGTGTTCCTCGAGATTCTGATGCATTTACTTGCACCCAATCCTACTCCCCTGCCTCCTTTGTGGTTCGTTTGCTGGGAGATATTCAGCATTTACTTGCTCGTGTGTCTAGATCTGCGAATGAGCAAGCTGATTTCTTGGCTAGATAGGGAGCCCACCGTTTGCATGGGTTGGTTGTTTGCGATAACTCCCCTAAGGACATGGATATGTCCATCCTCGATGGGGTGAGGCTTTCTTTTTCTTGTTATCTCTCCTTGCCAAAAAAAAATCAGAGTAAACAAATTGGCCCCAAAATTTCATTGATGGATAAATTAATCCCCAATAAAAAATATTAGTGTTTAGATCCTCACAATTGAAAAAATAAACTATATATCTCTAATAATTTTATTAATGGACAAATTGGTCCCTGATAAAAAATATTAATATTGAAATCCCTTACAATTGTAAAAATAAGACACTTTAGTCATTGACAATTTTATTAATTGACAAATTGATTCCTGATTAAAAAATTAATATTGAGGTTTCTTACAATTGTAAAAATTTGACACTATAGATCCTTCACTCAGTTATAACCTACTAAATGCTTGGTGAACTTTAATTATTAATCCATGTGGCACCTATTAATCCTAATCATCATTAATTTACTAGAATGCACCCTTTTATTTTTGTAAATCCGTCCTAAATATTATAAAATTTAATAGAGCATCTCATACCAAGTATAGTGATACTGTGTTGTTGTGTAATATCCAATCACTGTACTCTAGCATATAGCTCTTTTAGGGAAATGATTATGAATTTATGATATTGGTACCATAACTCAAAATAAGGTGGTGATAAAGTATAAGAAATACGATTCCAAATCTGATTCCTTTCTTATAACAAGAAGCTTGGGGTTAGGGATGTTTTTTTTTCCTTGATAATGGCTATGGTAAAATATTAGAATGTTTGGGGAGGAATTTGCCAAAAAAACAAAAATAAATAAAAGGGTGTGCTTTAGTTAGTGTTGATTGGAATTAGTGGGTGTCATATAGATCAATAATTAAAAAATCTATGTCAGCATTTAACATGTTGCAAGTGAGTTAGGACCTATATGTCTTATTTTTATAATTGTAAGTGACTTCAACACTAATTTTTTTATTATCAGAACTAATTTATCCATCAATAAAATTATTAGGATCAATTTGAATGTTTATAAAAAAATTTACTAAAATTAAGTATATCAAATTAAATAAAATTTAAACAGTAAGAATTCAAAATATGATACTAAATTAATGTAAACATATTTACTAAACTAGCACCTTAATGATAGTGACTAACGAAGCTCTAACAATAACATATATATATATAACTTTTTGCTTAGATTACTATCACTCTTTACATTTTTTTTTCCTTTCATAAATCACTCTTTACACGACAGTGATAGATTATAGGCGACTTTTTATTTGTTTTTCTCATAAACTTATTCAGTGAGTAATTCTTACTCATCACTTAGATTTCAGTTTTAATTCTTTATAAGTGGTTTGGATATCATTATTCTGCCTTCTCCCCTGCCTTTGTTTGTGCGTCTAATCATCGTATCGATACAGTGAATAAACATGGAAAAAGTTTTTATAAAATGTTCCCTTTCTTCGATTGATTGTAGAGATTTGATAAATATTGACCATCATTTTTCTTTTCTCGTAATTGTCCCTTGCTCTCGTTGATAGTGTAGCGAAAATTCCAATGCTTCCGATGTTGTTAATTAATTTAGGGTTTTGCTGACCAATGTTCTAAGGGCAATAATTAATAATGCAGCAAATAGTAAGTTTTAAAGATTTAAAAACATTTAATACCGTGAAAATATGTAAAATTCATCTTTTTAATATAAACTTTCCTTTTTTAAAACTTTGGGAGTGCCTATTGCTACTCTCTTTTGACTAATATTACTCTCTAATAAATAATGTTTTATCTAATTGTTCAAAAATATCCCTCTTTTCTCTTTTATAAACTACTTGATCAATTATATTATTTATAATCTACACATATTTTCATATTAATATTTTCTTCAAATATTTTAGTTATGTAATATTTTACTTTATTAAAATATTTTTTATTTAATTTTCTTCTGAAACATATTATATAAATACAAAAAATATAATTATGTAACAAATTTATTCTCTTAATCTTAATAATAGTTTTTAAATTAAATTAATTTTTTTCTTTTACTTCAAATAACCTTTTTCTACCATAATAATTTTTTTGTACTTTTTACTTTAATATTCTATAAATATGATCCAAAATAAAAATAAGTTAAGAAAATAAAGTATTATAAATTTTAATGAAATGAAAAACTTATCACTAATAATTTTAAATTATATTTAATATTCACCATCAACATAAACAAAGTACAATCATTTAATGTTATTTTGTCATTTTATTTAATTAATTTAACATCTTAAATATGGTTAAAATGCCTTAAATTTTGTGAAAATATATCATTAAATATTTGTATATAATTTTAAAGTGTATATAATTATGATGTAAATGGCTAACTTAAACACATCGCGTTACCTTGATTTATATGAAAAATAACAAAAGTAAATTATATTAAAAATTCAAAGATTAACACACCAAATAATGTTAATATAATATCTTTATTTAATAGTAGATCTAATTATATAAAAAAAATATGAAAATTATTTTGAATATAATAATTTTTTTATGAAAATACCTCCCTTAATTACTTTTTCTTAATGTTTAAGATTCTTTTTTAAATTAGTATTGGTATTTTATAGAAAATATAATCAATATTGAAAATTTTAAAAACTAAATTAGTTATGATTAACAAAATCTAATAAATTTATTATGAATTTTTTTTTGCAAAACAAAAGATATAAAAACACAAGGTGCAATATATATTAATAATAATGAGTTTAAATAGTATATTGAAGTAATAATAGATTGTTAGTTTATGTATGAATGAGAATGAAAGGTATTTTTGAACCATCAAATAAATTGTCATTAAATAAGGAGTGACATTAATCAAAAGGGAGTGACTCCCTAAAACTTTAATCATTGTCCTAAGGACACTAATTAGATAAACTAATTAATTAATTTATTAATAATTTATTTAATTTATACTCCTAAAAATTTGTCTTATAACAACTCTGTTTTTTGATAGAGTCTTATAACAACTCTAATTATTGTTAGGTTATTATAATTAGTGTCCGAGACCATTCAGATTAAAAAATAAAAAATAGTAAGTTTTGTATTAAATAATAAATTGTTTAAATTTTCAAGTTAGTAAACGTATGAAAAATTAAAATAAAAAACTAATTATGATTCAGGACACTTATTAAAATAATCATTATTAATATACTCTCATTAAAGTCTATTTGGTGTATTTAAATCTATTTCATTTAATTAGTTTGATAAAACTGTGATATAACTCAATTATTTTAAACGATAATACATCAAATGAAACATTATTTAGTGTATTTAAACTTTATCACATAAAAACAACGATTTAATTGCCATGAATAGATAGGGTAAAATATTTTTAGATAGTCATCCAATCATGTATTGTCACATAAGTTATGATAGTAAACTTCTACACCCATAACTTGAAAAGCTATCCAAACAAAATATTTTGATTGGATGATAGTGTAAAATAATTTTATATTATTAGTACATTAAAATTAAACTCTCAAAATAATTATCTATAAAATAGCTCAACTATTTTAAATGCTTTTATTTTATTTAGCAAAATACGTTGAATCTGGTTTAATAAGTTTATTTAAAAATAACGATGAGTTTATTGAGAAACTAATGTTAAATACAAAAATAAATTACCAAATACCGAGGAGAGAGTCATTCATTACGGAAATAGTTATTGAGCGAAAGTTTTAAAACAATTTCTCCCAAAAAAGTTTAAATTGATAAGTAAAGGTGCAAAGATATATAAAAAGTTTTATACTTTAACATGTTTCTCGTATAAATGCCTCTTTAGAGTTTTAAGATATATTTGTGAGTTTAGATTTTAGAGGAGAAGGGAGGAGAGGAAGGCTTATAGTGTAAAATTATATTGTAAGTCCTTCCTTCCTTTCTTTTCTTCTGAAATCCATATTCACAAACATACCAAGTATGAATAATTGGAGGATAATAAAGATTGAACGCCTTAATCTTTTAGTTATGATGACTATCATATAATGAAATCTTTTAGCTCAAAAGCTTAAGAATAAAGGTGCATAAATAATTTTATATTCTAATACAATTTAAATAAAAAGTAGACAAAGAAAAGAAATAAATAAACGAAGTAAAACACACTAGCGTGGAGGATGAAATAAGACGACAGTTATATTGGTTAGTGTTTATTTTGTTTTGATTGGTTAATCTTTTTATGGCCCCAAGCCTTTCATTGATCATTGGCAAGCATACTTAGAAAATAATTTTTTTAAAGACGTCTTATCTTAATTTAATACAAGAGGATTATTTATGATCAAGGAGACAGGGACCATCCAAAAGCTTCAATTTTTTCCACTAACAAAATCACGCGAAGAAGAGAATATCATGTTAAAAATTTAGCTTTTTATAATCCCAAGATTATCCACATTAAATCATCAATAAAATTAAAAAACTAGATACAGAAGCATATCTGAATATTCATAAGAATTAATCGATATTTGGACACGTGGTTATTGATCTTTCAAGTTGAAACGCATCCTTTAGAAATAGCGACTCTTCCTTTTCTAATGATCGGATATCAAAAAAGGCATATATATAATTTGGTCATAACCTTTATAACTTCATAAACCTTGGTTTCTCATTCAGTCCATTATAAAATTCAGTTGAATAATATGGTATCTACATATAATAAGTTTATACTTAACAAAATGATTTAGACTCATTGATTTGTTTTTATCAGATCACTTTAATTTGGGTCAAACTTTATGATAGCACACAATATATAATTAAATATGAGTCCACAAATTCTTACATACCAATGATCAATAAAGGCACTATCTACATGACCATCTATTCTTTTAAAGTGAAAATAATTCATGTTAAGGAGATAAAATCAAAGGGTCCTTTTTTCTTTTACATGTGAAAACTGGAGATTGTAACTTTAATTTTTTTGTCGATATTAATTTATTATTTGTTGATCAGTTCTTATCTATAATATAATGTGATTACTTTTAAAAAAAATGTAAATTACACTAACCTTCTAGAGATTTGGTGAAATTTACCTTTGTTCTCCTTTATTTGTTCAAGTGACATTAACCTCCCCTATATAAATTTTTCATTGTGCGATGAAAAATAATAATATAGTCTCAAATTTATGATGAATTATACACGTAGCATGATCTTAATGAATGTTTTTATAATATATATATATATATATATATATATATATATATATATATACTTATAATATATATACTTTGAATGGTTGATATGTTGTCATATGTAGGGTTTACTATGAACCCTAAACATAGAACTATACTATCATTACTCTTGTGCGATAAAGGGGAGGTCAACGTAATGGTTTCATAAACTTAGGGAGGCTGATATAATAATTTCATAAACTCAAGAACCTTCTAGCAAATTTTACAAATAGAGGCGGGACTGAATTTCATAAAACATTAGAGGAGGTAAGTGTAATTTATCCTTTTTTAAAATAAGTATATGATCATTAATTGTCATTAATTATCTTTAAATCTTGACTATCCATGTATGGTTATGCGACCCAAATTTACTCCTTACTCTCATAATAAGTCATTTTTCTCATGTGATATGCCCCTATATATATATATATATATATATATATATATATATATATATATCAGGCTAATTATCGAACAGAGTAAAGCTCAAGCTAAGCACTTTAATAATAAAGAGTAGTGTTATTAATATCATAATATATATGACACTATAGGATACTATGTTAAACCCTTATATCTTGGATAAGATGTGGGACCTAAATTAAGTGGATATATAATTCAAGAATAAATAAAAATGTGTCGGCGAATATCAAGTTATGAATATAAATAACGTTTCTCAATAATAAATGAGCTCAAATTATTAGCTCAAACTTGGCTCATGAACTCATGAGCTTAGCTTATTGGGTTATTAACGTACCAGCAGAAAATAGTTTACAAGCTTACTCGACTTACTTTCTTGCCTTCAGCCCTAATCAAGAAATTTCTCCCTCAAAATTAAAAGTGAGTTGTCTTACACGAATGACATCACTCATTATTTATAGGCAAGACTTTGAGGGATAAATGGATATTCACCTTTTCAATGTTTTTCTTGCAATTTGGACTGATGTGGCGCATTGGTTAGTGGGCTTCTCCAATTTAGGTCCAAATCCATTTGGTTGAGAACAATATCAGAACTTCGGTTCTTGCTGCTCTTCTTGGACACTTCCAATTGTTTTACGCGTTCATCACTGAGACTGTTTGACTCCAAAACACGAAGACTAGTATTACTAATTCTCAGTTTTGGTGTACTGTTTCCCTAAAACAACGGTCGTACGCGTATAATATTTTCTATGGATCAAAATCAAGCTTTACTTATATTGTAAATAATGTAAATAAAGCTGCCATATGAATGTTTGAAGATAATTATGCTGGCGTTAGACTTTAGTTATTTTACAGATTTAAAATCAGTAAATAACCACCAAAACTGGAAAAACATGATAAATTAATAATAGAAATGTTTGTGAAGCATTATTAGTACAGGAAGATACGATTATCAACAATTGCAGCAGAACTGCATCCTCCTTCACATCAACCACAACGAATCTGGCTGAAACTGAAGTTTACGGTTGTGTCATAGTTTTTACGATATAATACTACTAAGGAAAATTGAAGAGGATGAACATATCTTAACCTTAAAATTTCGAGTGAAACAAACTGATTTATTTTTCTTTAAAATACTTTATTTCCATTTTCAAAATTATACATTTATCATACTTACGTTGAATTTTTAAACATTTTTAAGACACTGAAAATGCATGTGATAACTTAATATTCATAATAGGAAAATGCTGGAACACCAGAATTTTTTTCAAAGTTTTATATCCAAAATGATGTGTTATGATTGTTAATATTTAGACTAATTAGTGAATTATACAACTTTATTTCATACAACAATTATCATAATGTCCGTCAAAGATTATATATATATATATATATATATATATTTTGGGTATGTAATATTACTCTTTATAATAATGGTGTTAGTTAAATAAAGAAAATTAGACTAGCCATTTAGAAAGTTCAAATAAGAATTAATACAAAATAAATAACGACCACAGCGGATTATACCAAATAAAAGAATTCGTGAAAAAAAGTTTCTTTTCTCCTATTTTAATTTAAAGGATAGTTGATTCAAGAATAAAAACAAGAGCATTGTCGTTTGAAAGCCAGCGAATGATAACAATTAGTAACATTTACAGGACAGAGAGCTCTGACACTAGAAATTCTTAGGTGCTCTGATATTAGAATAAAATAAAGTATTTATTCTGTTTTATTTATTGATTGACAAATTAAATATTATATTAAAAATATAGAGGAAATAAGTGATAATAATGATCCATAAAACTTATGTGACATTTAATAAATAGTTTAGAACAAATGCTTTCTCTTACTCTTAATATACCTAGATATTTCTCCTTTGGCACAATTAGATTCTCACGGTTTATTCTGTGGCCTTTATTGTTTCAAGATATAGAAAAACATGCAAAATGTTTTTCTTTTATTATATAGAATCATCTCATGCCATAAATAGTAAAGGTATACTTGTGAGTTTGGGGATTTTGAGAACAGAAGGAAGGAGAAGGTCTTCAAAATCTAAATTTACAAACATAGTTACTATTTAGACCATTCTTTTATGGCGTTAACTGATGATGGAAAGAGAGGGTGCAAATCAAGGCCAATTTAAAGAATAAATAAGCATCTATTTATCATAGTAATACTAACAAAAAAATGAGTACGTATATATAAAATTTTTGGATGATTTCAGTGATGCAGTATTTATAAATAGAAAAAAATTAGTATTGCAAGAGATTTATATGATAATCTCTACAACAAACTGATACCAACTTGATTTAATTAAGTTAGTGTTAGTCATTAAACAAAAGTTTAGATATATCATCTCCTTTATAGTTTTTTACTATGTGTTATAAGGGTGCATTTGGATGAGGTTTTCTGATTCATAATCACTTTTTCATAAAAAAAAATATTTTCATATATTTAAATAATTTTTAGGAAATAATCTAAATTCTAAAAAATCAATTTTCAATTTTTTTGTATAAACTAAAAAGAGTAGCTTATTAAAAAAATTGATTTTTAATTTTTAAATTATATATAAAATTTAAATTTTATAATATATTTTTTAATTCGAAACAAGCGCAACCTATACACTTCATGTGAGTAAAATAGATAAAATTAAATATATCGCAATACTATAAATAAATAAACAAATAATAGCCTTTAATTTCTCAGTCGTATGTAACTCTAGTTAATTGAACAAGTGAGGACATCATATAAGCCAACAAGATTGTCAAGCTGTGTGTTAGTGATGATCAAAGGCGACAATCTATCAGTGTTCCGGCTTCTAGCGTTGGTTTATAACATGGAATCTCTACCCTAGCCACAAATTTGATGCTTCTCCGTATCCATAACTACCTTCTTCATTTTCTTCTTGCTTCTTTTAATTTGGCCAATTTCAATAAACTTATATTCTTTGTCTTAGTCTTTGTTGTACTTTTTATGGCATAATGCAGGTGCCAGGTACATGGGCCACCACTCCATCTCAGCATTAGACAATTATGACGTGTTCTTTAAGACAAAATTATATACTTATTGTAGATCTACAGAAAAAGAGAGTAATTTAATTAATTTAAAGATGTTAGCCTATGTAAAGTAAATATGGGATGTGTGCTTTTGCTGCGGAGTATTTGGCTGCTTTTTCCTTTCACCTTTGACATCCCTGCTAAAAGCTCAAGCCTTGCATAAAAGCCAAATTTCTTGAAAGTGAAATAAAAAAGAAAAAAAAAGAGATAAAAATATATATAACTAATAGATTCACATGGAAAGAACATTTCTAATCATCAGCCAACCATTATAAATTGTTAAGAAGCAAAATAGAGAAATTATTAGATGCTCATCGAAGGAGCACTAATTAAATTGTGTTATATCCAATAAAAAAATTAGAGATATTTTACATAAAATTATAAGTTAATGGTGAGTTTTATCCTCAAATGTGTCATGCTATAAATAGATATATTAGGACAATTATATTCAATTGATATTATGTGAACATCTAGTAATTTCTCACCACAAAAGGGTTAGTATTTACAAGCTTGATATGTTAAGGCATGGTTCTCTTTTTTTTCCTCTTTTTTTCTTATTAATTATTCTTTGAATTTTTGTTGACCATGACCCTCTGCCATCGAAAGTTGAGAATATGCTTTCATGGTAGGTAGTTGAAAAGCGACGGCAGACTAAACAAAATGTTAGTGTATATGATTTACTGCAAATTAAACTACAATATACTTTCTCTCTTATAAAATATCTGTTAAATTTAAACAAATATAAATATTAAAAAAATAATAAATAATATGATAATAAAATATTTTTAAATAAAATAATTATGTATAAATTAATATATCCTAATAATTATTAATTGTAGAATATATTAAATGATTTAAAATAAAAATTTATGCTAATATTTATTAATTATTTAGGGATACTATTAGAGCAAAAAAAATCTATTTTATTTGAACAAATATTCTAAAAAGAGAGAAGTATCATTTCCTTACAATGGCGCCAATGCTTACTCATTTAATTTACACTTTTGAATGGTTGGCTTGCTCGATCAACGAGGTCACCGACGGGTATATTTGATTACAATAATGCTTCCGACGTTGAGTTGTACTTTAAGATTAGAGTATTTGAGATCGTACTCCTCACATTACTGGCATGTAGAAAGTGTGAACAAAGAGCTGCTAGTTTTTGACTGTCACATGCCAATTATATGGACCTTAAATTTAATGGTCTATTATAAATTTTATATTATTAGTTATTAAATAATTATTATTTTTATTAAATGATTTTATTTTAATAATTAATCATAAAGGATACATAATAAATTCATAAATAAGAGGCCTACTATAAGACCACCCTAACAATGCTACATGCATTTTAATGTAATTTTTTGTTCAATAGTACTGTTTATGAGATTCGGTTATTTGAACCTGTGCAAATTTATGGTGGGTATGTTTATTTCATTAACACTTACAATTGGTTGACTTGTTTTATTAACAAGACAGAGAGCTGCTGATCATTTTTCACATGTGAATTTCGTGCACTTAATTACCATAAACAAAAGAGTTGATTTAGATTCAACAAGGATAACTTACATACTTTTTTTGTCTTTCATAAAGTATCTTAAGGTTTTTTTTTTTTGGGGGGTGGGCTAATTCTTCATCAAATTTTAATTGCATAACCCTAACCACAACTGTTTAAGGAGAAATTTATAAATAAATTGTTTTTTTTTAAATGACACATTGTGAAAGTAAAGAATAAGTGAATAACAGTCCTTCTTTAGTCTTCATTTTATTTTGTTTTTCGGGATATAGATACAATTTCTGAGCTAGTCCAATGTTTTTTTTGGGTCAGTGAGCTTCGTCTAATTAAATTAATTCAGATATCATCTTAGCCCAAAATCTGCCAAATTTTGTTGGTTGGGCCAACCTCATTGTATAGTTCCTTCTCATCCCAAAACAAACATTAAACCTAGTAAAAGATGCACGACCAAAAAACAAATTATAGTAAAAGAGGTTAAAAAGCGCGTGTTCTTGTTTGTTTAGATGAAGTGATGAACTGCATATTTCACCTTGTCCTGAATTTCCCAAGATGTTGACCAAAAGGGGCGAATAAAAAAAAAAATTTCCCAAGATTTTCACACGTCTTCTTGTTAATAGAAAGGGTATTTAAGATGATTTGACATTTGAATGTTTGAGATAATGACATTCATAAATTTGACAAAATAAGTATTTCATGAAGACATTTTTTTGGATGAGATGCTCCAAATCAACGCAGCAAGACACCAGGAAGAAGCAAAACGACAAAAAACACTGTCAAGTATGCAAAAAGGAGGATAGGATGATAGGAGGAAGTGGCCAACAATGGAGATGGGCCGGCGGTAGGTGTGAAATCCAATCGGTGGGAGTGGGGTGGGTCCAGATGTTGGCTCACTTCACTGGGTTGAAAATTAGGGCAACATTAATGCTGAGTCCAATTGAAGCCTAATTGAGATACCTAGGTGTTTTTAGGTTGTGATTTGTGAATGCCCTGAATCATTGCCTAGATTTGCCACATCGTTCTAGGCCTATAAATAGACTTTAATCAATCGCAATATGGAAAATTGGACGGGGACAATTATATATATATATATATATATATATATGCTTAATCATTGAATAAAACAAAGCATGCTTACCATAATCATATAAATTGCTAAATAGTGGTGGAACTTGGTATAATTTTTGGAAATGTAAATTTTAGAAAATAGGGTGCATTTATTTATTTGGTTGTTTTTATAAAACTACTTATGTTAATAGAAGATCTCTTTTTCAACGAAAAGAAAATAAAAAACAATCCACCCTTAACAGTTTAGAGGATTATACCTTGGTCTGGTATCATGCATTAAAATTCATTTCGTATTCCTTAAACACCAATAACATATTCAAATTACTTTCTTGTCCGTGAATAATTATTTATTTTAAAAAATTATTTAAAAATAATTATCAATTTTAAAAGTTTAAGTAGCATTAATTATTTCATTTCAATAATACCCTTATTAAATATTATTAGAGAAAGAGAGATATATAGTGAAAAAGAAAAAAGAAAAATATATTATTAAAAAGAAATAAGGGTAATTCAATAAATTATTTTTAATTTTTTCTAACTTTAATATTTTTTCAATCATTTCTTTAATTCTAATAAATATTTAAAAATAAATAATTATTCAAGGATGAAGAGTATTATACAATGTTCATAAAATAAAATCTATTATACATTGTTATGCACAGAGGGAAAAAAGATGACAGTTAAAAAAAAAGATCATACATTATAATTATAATCCATTACATTTCAAAACATTGGGAGGAAATATTTCTTCAATTTCACTGCTAAAAAACAGCTACTGAAAAATAAATAATTGAAAAAAGTGATATATGAAAAAATACGTTCTCATAATTATCCATGTGATGTATAATAAATTTGTTTTGTATATGTCAGAGAAATTCTCGGGCGTCTCGTTCAAAATTTTTTTATGATAGGTACTTTTTTTTTTAACATTTTTTTATGATAGAGAGTAAACAATGTTAGTTAAAGCCTTAAAGGGAAATGAAGTGTCCTCCGTTCAAATGTATACTTTGTGGCCCAAAATGGGATTACCTTGGTAGCCTACGTCTCACCATTTTTGGTCATGTTAGACATCATGTAAGAATTTTGTTTTTTTGTCTGAAGTTTGAAATTGTCTTAGGAATTCGATTTTTGTCTAACTCACGGGCTCACGGCTCATGAATTGCCCAATCCTCTGATGGGCCTTTAGTAAGCCTAACACAACCATTTTCTTCTGTAGTATTTCTTATCAACTGAAAAAAGTAGTATTAGACCCAAAAAAATAAAAATAAAAAAATAGTGTTTTTTTTTTGTGGTAATTTACGCCTTAGAAAATACTTAGATTTGTTAAGATCTAGAGAAAGATAGTTGAATAAGTTAAAGGATTTAATTTGAATAATCTTATAATATAAATTTTTGTTACTCTTTCATCTAATTCAATCCTTTTTTATATATAATATATATAGCTTTTGAAGAAGTGAAGAGTCAAATTTATATTGGTGATGTGACAATATTAAGTGCATTCTCACATGCAGATGGGTCATTGGTATGCAAGTTGCAGATTTGTGTTGGCTCAATAGACACACTATATGTGGACTCAAATGCAAGTGGGGAAAGTCTTGGTCAAATATGATTATGACTATAATTTTATCTTTAAGAAGATATTATTTCATTAGTTTTTTTTAATCTAAACCTAAATTATCTTTCAATTTCCTCTCTTCCTTCCCAACTTCTTCCTCCTGCCACCTTCTTCATCCATTGCCACTGCCACCCTATTCCTCCATTTGCCACGGTTGCTCACTGTTGCCACCATCCCCATTTACCTTTGCCCCGCCTCTTCCACCACCACCCCTCATATTGGCAATGTGGTAGGACCATCACCCCCATTTCCCAAACCAACAACTCTATAACCCATTCACCACCACCGTCCACCATCAAATTAGTCTTCAGCCATTGAACCAAACACAAGCCACAAATCCCAACAATCAAGAGTTTCATAAACCAAAGAAAAACTGTTATCCCACACATTCAATCATCACAATAAGATATTATTTGGGATTCCACCACCATCGTGGCTGAACCCTTAAAGTTTCTCCATCGTCAGTGCTTCCTTGGTGAGATCTAAAGTCTCCGCACCAATAATGGAGACCATCAAACTGCGATCTCATCACTCAGTCCTCGGTAATAGCTTGGCAGAATTCTGCGTTAAGAACCAACTCTGACACCACTTCTAAGGCTCCATGGTAAGAGCATGCTAAAAGTTGCTCGTTAGAGAAGGAAAACGACGATGACTCTTCCTTATCATCCTTTTTCTCATTGTCCCTCATTTCACTCTCAGATTTGTCATTTTCTTCACTAATATATAGCTCTCACCACCACCTACCATCCTCCCTTCTCCCCTAGTTGTAGTCCCTAGCCATACATCTCCTAATATAACAAGCCCTACCACCACTAGCACCACCTCGTCCACCATCATACCCGCCACCACCACTGTATCCACCTTCGTAGTCATTGGAATTTGCAAAAGTATTAGAAGCTGTCAAGGAAAGTTTTTAGACGTGATAAGTTCACGGAGAGGCTAGTCTTATAGATGAGGTTGAAGCCCCATCGCGACAATGAGTGGAGGGAGAAGTTATTACAGTGTTGGCACGTCCAAGCTCGAGATCTTGAGATTAGGGTTGGAGGACTAGCTTGTTGAACGAAGGTTGTCGCCTATCTCCTCAAATTAGAAATTTATTTTAATACTAAGTTACACTAAAAATGTAGTAAATAGCACAATCTAAGTCGTCTCTCAAGGAGACTTCAATACTTAGTTGGGAATTTAGGGGTTTTGAAGAATAAAATTATAGCAATTAAAATTAAAAGATAATAGCAACGGGGCAATAGCAACAATGAAGAAGGCACTAGTGCAAGATATTCCTAGGATTGGAAATTAATTCTCATTGACCAAATATTGAATCCATTAGTGACTATTAGTAATTAATTACTAGCAATTTTATTAGTGATCGATCGATCCTTAGAATTTGACCAATGTAAATAACCAATAAAAGAAATCTCAATTTATTTAGAAATTATAGTGATTTAAAGTACCAATTGCTATAGCCTAACCACCAATCGGAAGGTTAATTCTAATGTTCTCCTTCAAATATAAACCAATAGATCTGTCAATTTATGTTCAAAAGGTTTCCCTAAATGACAATCGCTAATTTAGTTATCCCAAATAAAGATTATAGAAATCACCACAATAATTATAGGAATAAAAACTACAGAACATTAAGAAAACTAATGCATTAAATATAAATAAAGAGTCTCAAATGTCATCCTAATCCATCGGGAAATCCCTATACTAATGAGGTAAATCTACCCCTCCATCTTTGGAGGATTACAATAAATGAATCTAAAAGAGTACCTGGAAATAATAGCAACAATCCTTGCTACCATCCATAAGAACAAATCAATTCAACTATAGAATCACTAAGAGAGAGAGTAGAGGAGAAGAAAATAGGGAAAGATATAGAGAGAGAATAATAGAAACCTAATTTAAAATCTAAAGTTGAGTTAAAAGCTAGGGTAAACATTTGTGTTAATCATTTATATACTACTCTCCAAAATAGGTCAAAGTGGGACCCAAAACAGATTAAATGAGCTGTTCTACGTCATCGCAGCTTGATAGAATTGACATCTTCAAGTATTTAGTCACTTTGGCCCCTAAACATTCGAATCTGTCTTCGACACTAGAAATAGAGATTATAGCCCTTTGAGTAAGCTTTTCAAAGCCATTAAAATCACCTTAATCGGACATTTGTAGCTCTAGATATTGTAAAAATATTAATTGGAGGTCAAGTTGGACAATATTAGGACATCAGCAACCTTTTAATCGTGCAACTCTATTTTCACTAAGATGTTCTTAGAACTGGGTTTTGAGCTGAACAAGAAAGTGTTATAGGACTTCTTGAGCTTTCCAAAACATCTTTATAGGACTTCTTGAGCTTTCCAAAACATCTCTATTTATCTCAATCCGATCTCTGAGAGGGATACATATTTTTATATTACAATGATTTCTACAAATATACTCAAATGAACTCAATAACTCTTCTATTTAGCTCCTAAATTCTCCCAAATTGATCGTTGCTACAAGCTTCATGTAGAGAGTTCCAAACCGTGTTCTTGACACTTTGCATTGGATCCAAAACTCCTATGCACAAAACCATACTCAAAGAGACAACTTAAACGCAATATGGTGTAATTATAAATTATTCCAAAATAAGTGCAAAAGTCAATAGTTCTATTAAAATCACATAATAAGGAATAAATCAAAATCCTAATTAATCACATCAATAACTCAATAAAACTCATGCAAAAAGCTAAGAATTAGAAGCAAGATAAGTAGCATAACCACTTATCACTTGTGTCAACGGAGAAAGAAGAGAGAAGAAGGGGAAGGTTTGATGCGAATTTTGTGTAGGTCAAGTTGGGGCGGTGGCGGTGAAGCTGGTAGGGATGACAACAATGGAGAAGGTAAAAGAAGATAAACTGCGTATCTGAATTTCTAATTACTATTTTTTTATTAGCCCCAATTAATTGATAAGTAATAATATTTTAAACTTACTTACATGGGTCCTACATTATACATTTGTCATTCTATCATTTGATACATGTAAGCTATGTAGCGTGCACATAATTTTTTTATCTGCATGTGAGAACTCCTAAATAAGTAGATAACAATATAAAAAAGAATACATTGTTCTTGTATCAAAAT
Organism: Dalbergia oliveri; assembly: GCA_030441495.1. Taxonomy (NCBI): domain Eukaryota; kingdom Viridiplantae; phylum Streptophyta; class Magnoliopsida; order Fabales; family Fabaceae; genus Dalbergia; species Dalbergia oliveri. Next base: position 15,114,591 of record JAMLFY010000008.1, read on the forward strand.
AGTTAAAATAATAAAATTACCCATTCATTTAAAGATTACAAATAATGACGTACTATTTTTGTAATATCTCAAGTCCACATATCCCTAGTCATATTTAGTATGGCCTTAGGTCCCAGGACCCACTCGTATTGTTAAAAAAGCAGGAAGTATCAAAGTCATGAAAAGTGCAAAAAATATCTCCTCCTCAATTATGCTTGCATGGCGAAGGTGAAAGCTCGCTTGGAGAAGCCTTTTTCTTTTGGATAGTCCTAGAGCTCAATGAGCTCGCAGGCCAGGCTAGAAGCTCGCAGGTGAGGCTCCTCGATGCAGAATAGTACCAAAATGACATAGTTTTGATTTAAGAAACCCCTACTCTATTTAAACCCTCCCCCTCGGATTTCACCATCAAATATGAAAGCTAGCCCCTCAATCTATTTTTTTTCCCTTTTCATTCTCTTCTTAGATTATTCTCCCTCCTTCCTTCTCTATGTTATGGGTGTTGTAGTTTCTCATTATTGTTTAGTTTGGGTACTCCCCAATGTTCTTAGAGTTTATTTAGAGTTGTTCTAGAGTTGTTATAGATTATTCATGTATCTATGTTGCTTTATCAGTTGTCGTTTCATTCCAAGATTTCAAGGTCAAGTTGGTAGTACCCATATAGTTTCGGCCTAAACGGTGAGTGAATTTAAACTCATGACCTTATTTTTCACTATTATGTTTATGTTTGTAGTAATATGATTGCTAAGCATGAAATTAGAAGTAGGAATATAGGCAGAACATGATTTGTCAAATTATGTCAAGCCTAGAAAAATTATGATTTTGATTATAGCGTGAAAAATATGTTTTAAGAAAACTATGAGACCATAATTGTTTGTTGTGTGCCATGAAAATTATTTATATACCCATGAAGGGATTTGTTGAAAAATACACGATTTATTGAGTTTACCAAAGTTGACAATTGCATTTTTTTTATGTATTAATGATATTACCATCTTTTCAAGACTTGGAATTTCATATTTTGCTTTTAGAGTATTAGCTGAGATATGTTGGAAAAATGTGGAACCGTGTATGATTTAGCTTCATGAATAAATGTTATTATGATTTCAAAGTTTTCATGATTATGAATCCCATTGTTTTGAAATATGTTATTAGGGTTATCAAGTTTATGAAAGTATATTAGCTTAATATATGAGTGTCATGATGTTAAAAAGTATGGAATTCAGTATGATTCATAGTAATTGTCAGATATATTCTTGGGTTTTTGAAATTGCGATGCATATAAGCTGGTGATTCCTTGGGCATGATCTCATAGTTACAATTATGCTAAAGTCAGATTATTAGAGTTATACGAATCTAGAGCCTTCGAGTTTAGAGTTTTGAGAGTTCTAAAATTTTTAGATTCATTCAGTTTGATTAAAAGTTAGTTTTGAAACATGAATGAGAGAAACAAAACTGAGAGTTAACGGCAATATTCTCATTAACCTTGATATACCATGTTGCCCACGAGGGATAATCACTCTTTCCCAAAGTACAGAGGCAGGACCTAGTTAGGTGACCATAACTTGTCCATGAGGGACGCGATTTGTGAATGACCTTCTATCAATTAGATGCTCGTGTGCGCGAAGGACAAAGTATCACATTTTTAGAACTTGCTTAGAATTCCTTTCTTCCCTAATTCCCTTAGTAATTTATATCGCTTGTGAGGATTGCATGATTTGCTAATTATGAAATTGTAAATGTTTTTCTCAGTATAGCTACGTACATAATAATGAAAAATATTTTTTTTTCAGTTCCATGTTTATATTATATATGGTTGTTGTTGTCCATGTGGGTTATGCGTAGAATCCACTCATTGAGTTTGTTGACTCATCCCTTCCTTCTCACAGTTGTAGGTCTAATATTTGCTCAATTGCCATTCCAGTGGACACACATGTTTCCAGGTGAGCTTTATTTTGCAGTAAGACTTAGTTTTTAGGTATGTTAGATTAGAGTGCTCCAGGAATGTCAGGTAGAATCTGGGTCATGCATTTGTTTTAAAATTATGTATTTACTTTCAGAGTTATGAACATCTATATATGTTTATAGATTTCAAGTATTGGTTTAGAATTGCAAATTGTGATCAAAATTTATGTGCTGAGCAGACATGTACTTATGATTTAGTTTTCAAACATTAAATCAAATTTCAGAGTTATGTATGTTGAAAACACATCAGTTTACAAGTTCAGATATATGTTTTGAATAGAGAAATTGATAATGAGTTAGATTTATTTATATTTTAAGAAGGAAAATTCTCTTACTTCATGCATTTAGAGATATGAGGGAGCGCGTGTGGAAGGGACCGTTGATGGAGCTGAAGTTGCAAGACACCTAGACTAAGACGAAGAAGAAGTCAGCATCATAAGGGTCAAAGGTTCGCACCTCGTTGATCAACAACACCATGTAGATGGCAACCTTCCACGATGTTGCCCATAGCCTACCATTCATGCTGCTTTCCACGTCACTGTTGTCTGTGCCATCGTCGTCGTCGCTGAATTCTTCTCAACAACTGTTGCGGCTTAGGTGCCTACAGTGTTTCATCTTGCTCTGCCTCTTTTTGTTACTTTCTTCTTCATTTGTAGAAGTTGCAAAACTTGACTGAGTTGATTGAAAATGGTTGTGCACAAGAATAAGTCAACATTCAAGAGGGAGAGGTGCTAAGTAACTCTTAATTAGTTCAAGGTTTAATTGGTACATATCCATATCCATGAGAGAGTGGGGATCCCTCTGAGCATAGTTAGAACACATGCTCCTATAATAATCTATCACCATCTTTATACGAGATTGTTGGTTTGGGGATTGGGGATTTAGATATTTAGGGATTTATAGGTAAAGGTGGCTATGGAGATAAATGACATATGATAGAAATAGGATGAATAATTAAGGGCTTAAAAGTCATTTTGTGTTGTTTTTAATCTTTTAAAATTTAAAGTTAATGGAGATTATTGTAATGGAATAAAAAAAATAAAGGAAAGTAAGTGTTATTTTAAAATTTAAAAAGAGGTAAATTTAAAGTTAATGGAGGTTTTATATGTTTTGTTTTTTTCAAGACATTTTGATAGGATCGTTGTTTTCGTTCATCATTCCTCTTAATTTATTTACTTATTGTTATTAACTACGAGCTCACATGTAGTAGTAATTTTCCCTCAACGGTGACACCTTCACCGTTGTGACTCTGAATCATTGAAAGCAACGAAGCAAAGATGGTGTCGCTGCGATTCCCCTTCTCCTTTCCTCAGCCCCCCAAACCGCCTCATTCCCCGCGCCCTCTCTCCTCCTTCGCCCTCGCTGCCGCCGCCACAGTCGGAGCAACCGCCGCATTCGCCGCCCTCTCCTCCTCCAGTGACCACCGCCAAGTCCTCCAGAACGCGCTGAACTCCCTCTTCTCTTCGGACCGCTCGCTTCCTCTGTGGGGCTCGCTCAGTTTGGTCGCCAACTCGGCCCCCGTCGTTGAGTCCAAGACCGGAGCAACGTTCCCTTCCGTTCTCTCCGATTCTCAGAAGCTCTGCGGCATTGGTTTGCGGAAAAAGAGCGTTTTAGGATTGAAGAACATTGATGTCTATGCATTTGGTATATACTAATAACTTTTTATTTTTATTTTTTTTTTCAATTATAGAACAATTTTCTATTTTCTAGAAACCTCTAATTGGCGTTATTTATTGGAGGTGTATATGCTGACGGTGATGACATAAAGAGATGTCTTGTTGAGAAATATGGGAAAGTGTCTGCGGCGGAATTGAAGGGGAACAAGGAGTTTACTGATGATATACTGGAAAGTGATATATCGATGACCGTTAGGCTTCAAATTGTGTATAGCAGATTGAGCATTCGTTCCGTGCGCAGCGCATTTGAAGAATCTGTAGGGAGCAGGCTGCAAAAGTTCGGGGGATCAGACAACAAGGAATTGCTTCAAAGGTCTCGTTTTCATGTCTTGAGAATTAGTCATCTTGTTTGCTTGAGTAGTTGTGTGTAGAACTTGTCATGTAATTGCAGATTCACCCCGAATTATTGAACCCTCTCTTTCTCACACACTCGCCCAAGTGTTTGTTAGGCAGAAGCATCGTGTTATTTGAACTCAATTGTGCTGACTAGTCTGCCATCCACCATTGAAAATGATCACAAAATACTTAAAACAAAAACGTTATCATTTCAATGGTGGATGATGGACGAGTCGACATGGTGTCTCAGGTAAGATGGCATGTTTGTTTTGCTTTTGTAGAATTGATTATATTATAATTAATTTTTATCGAGTTGATTTTAAAGTAAAGTTATTTATGTTCGTTTGTTTATCTAAAAGTGATTTTGACATAAACTAATAAATTTTCACTTTTTCTAGAATCTTCTAGAGGCAAGAATCAATTCTGACCTGTCAAAACCAAACATCACTAAAAATTACTGGAATTGATTTTGGGGATCTGAAATCAATTCTAGACCCCCCTGAATGGTTTTCCAAACATGCTATACATCTAACATCTTTAGGCAATATGCTTACATGTGCATATAACTAGAATACTTCAAAGCTGTGTGTGGAGGTTTTCCTTTTCTCTTATTATGAGATGTGTGTAACTTTCTATATCCAAATTGGTTGGGAATTTTTTGTTGCATATTATAGTTACTAGCAAGCTGTGATGCAGGTTCACTTCACAGTTTAAAGATGAATACAAAATACCACGGGGATCTGTAATTCTGCTATCAAGAGAGAAGGGCCATGTTCTTTGCACATCAAGTAAGATATCATTCTCCATGACAGCATTTCCATTTCTCAACATTCAGAACTATAATGTAGTGCATACATAATTTCCTTTCTGCTTCATGAACTATCTGTGTGAGGATAATTCAGATCTTCTGATCGGAATATTCAGTTGAGAACTCATGCCATGCATCTGTTTACTTCTCTCTCAATTAGTACTGATTCTAACTTAAGGGGTGCCCTCTAGTACACCATATTTGAAGCTAGCTACATGAAAGCTTAAGGATGGAACAGAAAGACAAATCCATGGCCACAGTTTCTTTTTGTCTTCAGTTGCAAAAGGAAATGGTTCAAAGTAGTACCAGTATTATATATTCTGAACCTGACAATGTAATAATCGGAATAAGTACCTTCTTAGATGAATTCAGGTAATAGTGAAACTTGGAATTTTGCGCGTTTTCTTTAATTAGCTGTGAGCCTATTGACAAAATGAGCTCTGGAGCCACTTTTACTCTCACCAAAATTGGCAAGTATAGAACGGATAGTGGTTTCAGTTTAAGATTGAACTAGTACCTTATGCTTTTGTACCTTGGCGAGGTTGTCTTTGTTTAGAGGGCTTCTATATGCATTCAACTCGTGAAGAGCTTTCAAAGCGTAACTGGTCCTACATTATGCTGCATGCATGTTCTTTAAACAATGCGAAGCTGTAGGCACTAGTTTGGGTGTTTTAGTTGGTTTATGTGACTAATGTGTATATTCAATACATGATGTGCATTATATGGTTTATGTTTTTTGTTATGTTACATTGCAACTACAAACTGACATTAATTTTATCTTATTTCTTGTAGTCGACGGACAGGAAGTTGGAAGCATCCAGAGCAAACTCCTTTGCAGGTCAATCCTAGATTTATATCTTGGTGAGGAACCATTTGATAAACAGGCAAAAGAAGACATTGATCTCAACATTGCTTCTTACCTCCAGTAGTAGGCTGTTAAGAATATTCTGTAATACAAGCATTCTAGCCTTGTCACTTCCCTGCTTGTGGTAATGTTTGTGTCATGACTCGTTTTTGAGTTAACCTCGATGTATTATTCCTTAGGCTCCGAGATTGTAATAAGTTATTTGATCATATCACATCTGAGTTATCAAATTCAGACAACTAGTGTGCAAGGGTCAAGTTAAAACTTGCAATCCTTGTGTCTATAATAAAAGACTTTTGTTAGTCGAAGGGAAAAATTCCTTCCCTCAAATGTTTTTTTCCTTTCTGTAAATAACACACAACATCTTTTTACGTTTGGAGAAAATACCCTAAACCCCATTCTTATCTGAAAATGACACCCCGCCCCATATACTGGTATTGCTAACGGCTCATTTAACTTGTGTTTACCCATACCATTTGTCTAAAGAAAAAAATCAGACAGGGTTTCAATCCTTCTACCACCAATACCGTCATTCCGTTCTCATGCCAGCGAAGTGCAAGCCCATTCTCTTCCCACTGCTAAAGTGCTAAGTCCTTTTTCCAGCAATCAACTCCAATATACTCACAAATTTCCATCCATGGTATTGTAGTGTCATCTCTCACTCTCAACATTCTTCCTCTGTCCCCTCAAGTCTCACGCCACCACACCACACCACACTCCCAGCATTTGCAATTGCAATCTCCTTGGTCAACAATCCACCTCCATTTCCTTTTACTGTCCTCAAAAACCACTCAAATTACCACGAGCCCTTCAAGTTCGTCACTGAGTCACCGAATCAATTGGCCCTCGAGGGGCTTTTAAACATAAACTCATTGAATTGGAAGTTGTTCAACCTTGAGTTTGTCAAGTCATACGGTTGCTTAATCTAGTAACATATTCTTTCATTATTGTACGCTTAATCTAGGATTCTGTTGCAGGAATCTGGTTGGGAAGGAGGGTGCAATTGTCGTGGGAGAGCCTAAAGAGTAGAAGACGGTGGTAGGAGTGCAAAAAAATCCTGATAAAATGCGGGACGGTACAATATAGGGAGAAGATTGGGGTTACCTGTCGTTTTAACAAACCTCAAAATACCATTTTAACATTTTACCATTTTTCACTTCTTTTCCTTGTACAAGGGATAGCTCGGAGGCCAAATGTCGTCCTAATCTTATAATAAACCAAATGGAGTTTGTTTAAGAGTTTAATTGGCATGCACTGCAGTGTAAACCAATAAACAATTGATAAATCATCACTCATATGTAGTTTTTAACTTTTGAATTAGAGTTAGTTACAGAAGGAATTATGTGGTAACTTTTTATTGACTGATAATGTAAAAAAGTTTACATTGTCAATGTATGCCAATTAAACTCTTTACTTAATATCTGTTGTATTAGACGGTGTTTGGAATGGGAGAAAACATGAATTTGTTCAATTTACAAATCAAATTAAGTGTTTGGATGCTTTAAAAATAAGACAATTTTATTTGTCAAAATCCATATAAATAGATTTGATTTTGAAATAAAAATACAAATTAATGATATTAATTTATATTTTTGTTATACAAAACACTGCAAAATATATTCTAAACATAAGACCTTAATCATTCTAAATTTTAAACATTAACTTGACGTTTCTTAGTCAAGAGAGCTTGGAGAAAATTTAAAGCGGTCAAGCACACTAATTTGAAAAACAAATCCGAATGAAGCAATACAATGTAACCATGAAATTTCAGATATAATAAAATTTGTCACGCCTAACATCCCCCTTTCAACCTTTTATTTATTGCATTCTCAGTATCATAAACAAGAAGATTTCAATGAATCCATCAAAGTTCGAGGTATATATTCCAATGGGTATGGAAGCGGGAGAAACACTGAATTTATCCTGATTATCAGTGATTCACATCACTTTTTGAAACAGAACTTTGTCAATATGAGAAGTAATTGTCTCTGGGTCACAGTAGGCTGCATAGTAGAAACTCTTGGCCACTATGAGGAATGAATTCTTAATATTGGACTGTATTTGTATGCCATCCGAGGAATTTCGGAGCCCCATTTGCACAAGCTCTTGCATTTCTGATTCTATTTGAGGGCTAGTGATGCCGGTTGTACTCAGGTTGCTGCTGCCATCCTCAGGTGCCTGACAACAACAGAAATGCAAAATTTCAGCATCTGGGACATAATCTACGAATAGTATATATTTGTCTTTCTCTTTTGGTATATAATGGCACTTATTACTTACCTTGTTGCTTTGGTAATTTCGGAGCCTATGGCAGACTTTGTTAGTGACTTCAAGCATTCTCTGGTACTGAGGACGGAGCTGTAGCTCTTCTGACCAACATCCAGTCATTAAATTTATGGTTTGCACAAGCAGCTCCGCTTCTCCTTTGGGAACTACTTCCTTCATTTTGCCAACTTGACAGCCAGCTTTGCCACTGATCAGTTAAAACACATGAAGAATTTTCATGAGGAGTTTGGGTTTGAATCAGTGAGGAATTTCACCCTTTAGAGAGTAAAGTAAGGAATTTCACCCTTAGATCAACAGAGTGAAAAGGACCTCACTTCTATCTTTATTGATCAAATGATAAAATCCCTCACTTTACTTTCTAAAGTGAGATTTCACTTCAGAGGATTCAAATCCCTAAAGTTCATACTATATGCCATTCTATGCATATTTCAATAGAAAGTCCCAAATATCAAAAAGAGAATACTCACAACTTGATTCAAATAGTGGGAAATTTCTTGACCATGATGCTGAAACAACTCTAACCCAATGTAATCAAGGGTTATCATCAAAATCCCAAGGAGTTGATCTTCTTTCTTAGTATTCTTCTCCAACCTCCTGCAGCCACAGATTATGTTTTATGAATCAAGCAAAAAAAAAAGTTGTGCAACTAAGGTACACAATTTTGAGGAAGGGATTTAAAAGGAAAAACAATGAAGTTGCATGTTTACTTGTTTAAGAAGTCTTGTCTGCTAATGTTGTTATTGAATTGATCTACAAATGCGCTCCTTGTTTCGTCATCCTTAATGTAGGATGTCAGTGTCTCAAGCAATGCTGCTGTTTTACCCCATGCAAGTCGCTCTAGAGACCTCTCAGGCTCAAATATGCTGGCTGCTGCCACAAAATAAGCAACCAGAAGCCTCTCTTTGCTCAATCCAAACTCCTCCAATCCTGTTTCCGAGTACCACCTTTGTATATGCCATTGCAAAAAATAAAATAAAATTAGAAGATCCTTAGATGTTGTCTTTGCAGAAGAAGTGTCCGGGGACTGAAATATTATAATGGGGTACTTTCTGGTTTCAGTCACCTTTGGATTTTGTCCCATTCTGCACAGTGCACTGCTTGACATCTGTTGTAATCCAATTTTGCAAGCTCAAGATAAACATCATTGTTCACGTAGGGCATCCTGTGTCAGAAGAGAGTAATTTGATTTTGAACATAGATTTTTTTTTTTTTAATTTCAATAGAGGATGTGTAAACACCTTGGTAATGTCAAAATTGATGAAGTTAATTGATTGGATTGAATTAAAGGAACTGTACCTATAAAGTGACTTGCCAATCCAAACATCATCTTTACCACCATATTGTTCAATGTAAAATCTAGTCTCCAATCTGGGTAAGCTAGCATACCATGGCACGTCTAGCGCGTAACCAACCTGTAAAAATAATAAGTGTTATCAGTTAAAAATGAATAAATCTCATTTTTATTGTTTATCTTTGTACATTCCTACATGTACGTAAATAATTTTTTTTCCTTTAACCTTGAGGTCTATTGTACTGATATTGATACGCACCTCACCGGGTAAATCTTTGGTTATGATCCATTTATCTAATAGTTCATTAGTAGCACGTTTCTCAGTTAAAAATTTGGATGAGAAGTACTTGGCATCCTCGAGAATCTTCTCCCGGGAAATAGCACTTGAGAAGCTCTATAAAGATTGAACATTCCCGTCACAGCTTGGGTTGATTGCCCAGCAAAGCAGAAGAATTCGCCACTTTTCTCAAAATGATTGAACACATCTACCAAGTTCAACATGATAACAAATCAAATCACTTAAATCATTTGAGGACAATATATATATATATATATATATATATGTATATATCTCCAAGCATTTAAGGAATATTTATTTGTATTGTATTCTGTAATATAAAATGCAACATAAATCAAACTTACCAGGAGAAACTTGGTGACCATGTAACCTTAGCAATCTAAATCCCATTGCTGTATCATCAATGTCTTGAACCTCCGAATTTCTTGCCCAACAAATACCATTCTCGGCCCAATATCTGAAAATTTTGAAGTTACATGTATCAGGTGATTAATTAATTAATTAGTTAGAAGACACAACATGTCTCTTTTCTAACATTTATATTCTTCTTTTATATAATTAGAGAAACCGAAAATCAAATCGTCCCATGCATGTACCCTGAAACATAATTGATAGAGTTCTTGATCTCTGGCTGAAAATATCTCGAAATTCCTAGACGTTCCAGCCGATCAACAGCCCAGATGTGTTCAAACAAATCCACTGGATGCACATTTGGAACTGTCAAAAAAAAAATTATTAACCATCAACTGTATATTTATAAACTAATGTTACATGAATAATAGTAAAAATATTGACATATTTTTATGTTGTTGTAACAAATTATAAACAGTTCATCTGCCTCAAATGATACCCTAAATCAAGTTAGTGTCGGATCAAACCACTAAAAAGTCAATTAGAATGGTTGTTGAAGTTTAAAAGAGAAAGATTGTAAGACAAAAAAATAAAGGTTGTTTCAGTTTAAACAATTCTTTTATTGACCATAATTGAAAACATAAAACGTGGTATAGTATTTAATAAAATACACGTTAATTAATGAATAAAAATCATCTATCAATATTTTTTTTTTTTCTGTATCATCAATATCGGGAACAAATGATTTTCCTCCATTATTGCTCGAGTAGTCGAGTTAGTTTAATTTTACCTCCCCGTTGAACTTCTTTACAGTTTTGTCAAGGTATTTGAGAGCATTTTCATCTTTGGTCTGCATGAGTGCATAGGCAGTGGATGATGGAGAGAACAAGAATGATCCGTCTTGAGACTGCAGCTTTAGAAGTCGTTCCCAGTCCAAATTTGGCATTCCCTCCAAACTATGGAGCAATGTTGAGGGCACCTTGTGCATCACTTCTCTTGGTATTCTACACAAGTAAGCAAAAGATTATTATATTACATTACATTCATATCCAATTGGATGAACAGTATTGAATATATCCAACGGTAAGGGTTAGGAGAGTGTATATATATATACTTTTTGAGCTTTAGGTCTCTCATGGCATAAATGTCTTTCAAGATAGGAGAATCATTTGGCACTTCAATATCCATACTTCGAGCTAAATCGAGAAGAGAAGGGAAAGCAACTTCAAACCCAATTGGCATATGCTCCTCATTCTCATCCTGAAGCTTGTGTATATTTTCTTTGAAGAATGTCAATCCTGTGATATAAATCAACAGATATGTTTAATTTTTAACTTAAAACTCATTCATAGATATTAAATTTCTTAAAGAATTAAATAAATCAGAAGGCAATGCTATTAGTTGCAGAATAAAAAGTTACCCTTTACACACTTTTCAGGGTGCATGTTCCACGCTCTCAATGCAATAACACAAGCTAAGGTATTAAGAATCCGATCATGGGCAGTGAATAATTCATCTCCCCATGAACCATCAGGGAGCTGATTATTGGCTATCCAATCAAGACAAGACGGGAATTGAGGGCCATTTCCATCATGAACGTTTCTCACAAGAGCAACCCATGCGGTGTCATAAGCTGAGATGCTTATCTCTCCATCTTCCATGGAACCCAGCATCAGTTTGACCAAATTTATCTGCTTTCTAATCTCATTTGTCACCAAAACCTTATAACAAAATTATCATCACAAACCAAATATCAGATATTAAATTTAAATTAAAATCATTTCATTCTTATATATATATATATATATATGCGGATGTGGTAGTTACAATATTCTAAAGCGACATGGCATGCACCTGTTGAAGAGATTCCTCGTCTCTGTCTGCGTCATCCTTCACTGTCCCTAGCCATTTGCAGTATGGCACACTTTCCTGAGACACATAATCAAAATATTCAGCTTGGTGACCTTTAATTACTTGAATGATTATATGTATAATCTTCTGTTAAATTAACCAAAGAAATGGTTCACCTTCAGTTCAAGAGCCGGATATGGCTTTGCACGTAATGGACGAAATCCACCGGAACTCATCACATGTTTGCCTCCTGTTTTATTTATAACGTAAATGAATTCCCCACATATGTAATGTATTACAATGATAAGAATAAGAAAATTAATTTAAAATGCAAATTTATATAAGTAATTAAAGCACAAGAAAAATGTATAAGCGAACATACCACCTAAAACATTCCGAGAGGATTGAAGTAACAACTTGAAATTTATGCAGAATCTAGCTGTAGGGCTCGAGTGAATGGGATGGAAGGATAATTGAAAAGTCATGATGTACTTCTGAATTGTATCTGAATCGTATTATGGCAAAGGGAATTAGAAAGGATCTCAAAGCATACTTAAAGATAATGCAGTGAGTGGTGACTCTCTAAACTCTAATGAGATTTTCTATGTATTTTTTTTTTAATTATATTTTTCAAAGAAAGTCAACAAAATTATTAAGCCATGAAAGGCAACGTCTTATTACCACTAATTACTGCATATTTATTTCCTAATTTACACTGTTGACTAGTGTGAATTTCCCAAATTCTCTTATTAGTATTGATTTTTTTTTATTTTCTATGAAACCGTTGAATTTCCCAATTAACCACCTCATTTTTCACGCACTGCCACCCCGTTTTTTTTTTCTTTTCTTTTAAGAGACCATAATAATAATAATAATAATAATAATAATAAGAGATGACGACAATCTATCGGCATAGTAAAAGAGAAAGCCAGAAACCAAAGCACAAACACAATGCTACTTTGCATACAATTAATCATGGCAGATTTGAGATGTTGAAGGAGGAATGAAAAAACGAAAAAAGTTATATGACAAAACATTGTTGCCACTCTACTATGTTTATTGCCACTCACTGCAATATCAATTTTTGTTTAATCAAAATACCCCTCTTCTCTTTTAATTATATGAAAAGTTAATATATATTATTTATTAATTATCATAGTATTATCAATAAAGTTATTTTTGTTAATTTAATTAAAAAATCTAATTATTTAAAATATTTAATATTTATCTCATTTTTTGTTTTTACATAATTACTAGTTATTACAAGTCTTGATAATAAATTTACCTGATATACTTATTTTAAATCTAAATATTAATTTTTTAACTTTTTATACCAAAATGATCTAATTAATTTACTATTAAGTATTTTATGAAAAATAATAAATAACAATACAAATATACAAATAAATCGCGATGGAGACGGGGTTTAGAGATGTATGAATCAGTTTCGGACGAGGAGAGCAGAGGTCAAAATTTGAATTTTATTTCAAGTATTACCACCACCTCTTGCTGAACAAATATGTCACGTCTTCCAATTAGTAAACTTGCACTGAATCACGCAATTTTGAAGATATGAATGTTATGAGTGTCACAAATTACTTACAATCAAGTGATTGTTGATAAATCCTATTATCATGCGTTTATTTATTACTAGTAATTTAAAAAATAAGTTTTGCTAACCAGTAATTTTAGGACAATCATTAAAGTTTCTAAGTTAAAAACGTTTTATTTAAAAAAAAAAATTTTAAGTTATCGATACATTCAATATATTGAGAGCATAAAAAATTTTCACTATTAGAAATCTTAACCGTGCTCTTAAGGCATTGGTTAGCTCTTAAGAAACTTATTAGCAAACCTTAAAGAATTATATAAACACTTGATGATAAAATATTAGTATGCATATTGTATATTTTAATTTAATAATTTATCTTTGTTGTTATTCATTTTCATTTATTATTCTTTTTAAATATTCACTACTATAGTATTTAGAAAAATATTGTTTCAAAAAACAATTTAAACTAATAAATATTAAGTGATTATATTAAATATATTAGCTTTAATATACCTGTAATATATGGTTACCGTGTAAAAATTAAAAGTGAGAAATATATTAAATATTTTTAAATAATCAAGTTTTTTAATTAAATTAATAATAATAATTTTTTATAATATTATGATGACTAATAAATAATTTATATTAACCATTCATAGAATTTAAACGGAAGATGGGTATTTTAGCGAAACTAAACTAAAATTTAATGTAGTATTCCCAAAACGCAAACTATTTTCTTTAGTCTTCTCAATTGGTGTGTACTGTAGTTGCTCGAAACACTGTTGTTACACTATATCATTTTCCTTTAACGTTAAACATTGAGTAAAGGTTCACACCGAGTAAACATTTGTCTTGTTCATTAACAATATAAGGAGCTGAGTGGTGAGTAAATAAAAGTGAATTTTCAGGATTCAATTATCAGCAAAATATGCCTCTGTTTCAAAATCATATCATCCCTTTGCATCTAAATTTTCTGGCAATAAATTATTTGACCCTAAATTTAACAAGATTACTGTTTACGTACCATTTTACAAAGATTGATAAATTAAAATTCTTTATGTACATAAGAAAAAAGAATGTTATTTAAACATCAAAAGACACTCACAGAGTCAAGTTGCTTCTTTCTCTGAAGCAAAAACATATATATGAAAGAACAATTTTCTCTGGTTACTTTTTTTCATTTATCCCACTTCTAAGTGTTGCCTTAGTGTCCCAACGTATATGTCCTCCATAAGAAACACCCTAGGAATTAAAGTATACGTATTTGTTGTCAAAAAAATAACATCACTCAGTGCATGATAAACTGATACCTCACTAGCCTTTGTCCTTTTTAAAAAAAATAAATAACAGAAATCATTATTGAGATTTGGCTAAATTGCAGTCCATTCCACTCTTATTAAAAAATTACATTTCACCCCACTTATTAATAATAATTGTTAGAAGACATAATGAAAAGTAAGAATACTAACTTCGCATTGAGACTTGAAGCTTTAGCCTGGACGAAGACAAGATTAGGAACCCCAACCCACCACTGTGACTTCCATTCTTGTTTTTCCTAAGAGAGGGAAAGCCGCTATCCTTTATTGGCGCAGAGTAGCCAAATGACAGATGCCCAGGAGCAGCCCTTTAAAACATGAATGATAGATTCAGGCTCCATTCCACAATGGTCACACAAAGCAGGATTGTATATTTCACTATTATTGTATGAATTCCAAAGAGATAACGCTTATTTATAGGACTCAAGTAATAAAGGAAATAAATCAAAATATACTAATAAAATCAACTGATTATTAATCTAAATCAATATAAATCGAACTAAAATATATCTAAATAAATTCAAAATATGTCAAGATATTATTTTATTTCTAACAATAATAATAAATAAATATTATGATGATAAAGTAAAAATAACAAAATAAAGTTATTATAATTTTGATATGATAATTATTAACAATATTAATTAATTATTAGTTATTATTATTAAGATGATGATAATAATAATAAGAGTAATTTACACTCACCTCCTCTGAAGTTTAATGTAATTACATTTGGCACTCATTTATTTTACAAAACTATTATTGACCTCCTCTAAGGTTTACTAAAATTACACTAACCTTCTCTATAGATACTAGTTCGTTAATTTAAATGATAAAGAAAGATAACATGGAATATATACATAATTATTAATAAAAAATTATGATATTTTGATAATATTTGGCATATATATTAACTAGAATACCTTTTTTATCATAAGTTATAATTATAAGTTTTTTCATGTGATAAAAAAGTATTTTATTCAATTACTGTGTTAAATATTGCTAAAATATTATAATTTTATCATTATTACTTATGTATATATCACATATTATTTTTTTATCACTTAAATTAATAAATATGTATATAAAGGGGAGGTTAACGTAATTTTAGTGAACTTCAAAGGAGGTCAATAATAGTTTTGTAAAATAGAAGGGTATTGAGTGTAATTATACTAAACCTCGAAGGAGATTAGTATAATTTTCTTTAATAATAATACTTTTACCAAGATGCTTAATTAGTGTTTGAGAGAGGTAGAGTGTGTACCTGCAGTGAAAAGTGTATTAAATCACTAGTAATCCACATAGACATCCCTACTAAGGAGGCAATACATACTGTCACAGTAATCTGAATTTTCCGTAATGAGGTATAGCCAAAAAAACAATTTTGTAGGTTTAAGTAATTTAAAGTTGCATTCCCAGTAATCTATGTTAGTTTTCCCCGTACCAAAAGCTCTCTAAGGGTATATATTTTCTGTATGCCTGATCGGAAAAAGTATAGTATGATAAGACATGATATACTACATAGTGTTTAACATGACATTAAATAAGATGTTATATTATATGGTATACAATTATATTCTTCACTATTACAAATAGTTCTAATCATACGTAAATATTTAGTGAAAAATTAAAACTATAATAAAACTAAAACATTTATTAATTATTCATTTATAAATTAAAAAAATATTATTATTTAAAAATTTATTATTTGTAGTTATGGCTATTATAAAAAATTAATAACTTTTATTATTTAGAATTACAATTTTATATTGATATAATTTATTATTTACTTTAATTTTAATAATAATTATTAATTTAGCCAGATATAAAAAATAAAAAGTAAATAGTACTCTGTTTCTAAAAAAATATTTGTTTACTTTGACTTGTATTTTGTATCATGTACTATATAAAGAAAGAAAATTATCATCATATTAATTTTTATAAGTTATTTAAGTGCGTAATTTTTTAGCAAATATGAAGTGAAGAACAATTTAACCACGTGTCAATTATAGTTTGTGCTCTTCACCCTTTTTTTTTTTTGTATAGATCAAAAGATGGCTCTGGAAGAATTCTCACGATAAGAGGAACCAACAAAGAAATACATAAGTATGGCCAACAAGGTTTCCATGACAATACAAATACAAAGGTTATGAGAAAACAAGCAAAACCAACATATGATGACGAAAAAACTAATTATTTATCCAAATTCCATCCGCAGCCATGTTACCCTTGCAGCATGAAACCCAGATTACTGCTTTATTTTTAGGAGCAAAGATTGTTCTCGTCACTAATAAGCTGCTGAACAAATGTTAAGCAGCTTTATCCCCCATAAAGATGAGTAAGTGCACTTATTGAGGGGGGAGTAATTTTAAATGCTCTATCCCATAATTGCTAGAGCAATGTGTATATATATATATATATTGATAAAAGTCACCCATCCTTTCTTGCTCTTGCCAGTGCTGCTTAAAGGCTGCACCATCTGTATCACTCTCAATGGTTATACTTCATACAATTGAAGTGGGAAAAAACATATCCTTTGATTATTATGATTTATGAAGCCTATTCTTTGAGCCTCTTTAACCCAGATTACCACTTTAAAAACTGTTTTCAGCCAATTTTTGGGCACTAATTCAATGCATGGTGTCTCGTATTTCCACCCATTCCATTTCATACGACAATAGAAATGTTGTAATCAGTCAATTTTGATCCAACTCCAACCTCATTGTCCATAGCAACTTGGTAAGAAGACAAGCATTAATTAAAGCTTGCAATAAAAGACTAGACCAATGTGAGACTCGCCTCAATGACGATGACAAGAAAACGATAAGGATAATCGTCGTCATCTTCTCAAATACGTTAACACATTCATTTCATTTGACCAGGCTAGAAATCATAGCAGGTTTTGGTCCACATCTCAAATGAGAGCAGCTGAGCTTTCAGGGAATCGAATCAATGAACAAAAGGAAACGCCAAAAAGCAAAGGGGCTACCCGATTCCGGATTTTGGGCATACTCATCATCTTACTTATGTCACTTTCAATCAGTACCCCATCAATCTACCAAATAAAATGACCGAAGTGAATGAAGTATCGCGGATTTTTTCAATTAAAAATATTTTTTTAAGTACATTTCTTGCTGTGGGAAGAAGAAATATAATATATATATATATATATATATATATATATACACACACACTAGAATTGCATTAGACGTGTCAAATAATTAGGCCACGTCGTGAACATCAACATGCAATAGCCTTTCGAGAAGCCAACCAAGAAGTACGACAAGATGGTAGTCCCTACTCTTGTTAGGCGTAATGAATCGATCATAACCTCCTTCATCATCACCCACCAGCACAAGCGGCGGCACATGTCCTGTCACGTGAATGAACATCATATGAGTGTATCCACATCAGATTTCTCTTCACTTCCCGTATATTATTGCCACCTCATTTTGCAAACGAAGATTCCATCACTGTGGAAAATCAGAATTCCCCAACAACAACCAACCTTTTTTCCAATCTATGTGGATCAAGCATTGTGTCCTATCTAAAACCACCATACATCATCCGAACCTCCCCAACAAGGGACATAGCCATATCAGCTCAAAAAACGATTGCCCTCAATCTTTGGCTCTTATGAAATAGCTCAAGGTGTAAGCTTTAAGCTGCAAGCTAATGCAGTTTTGAAAGGCAGCAGTAGCAGCAAGGGCCTCCAGGGAATGTGCTGATTGGGAGGGTGGAGTGGGATGGCAGAAAAATCCCTTTGACTTGGTGCAGCATAAGATTTGAATTCTAATACTTCAGCTCAGATAGGTGGCTGGGGCATGAGCTTAAGATTGATGGGACATTTCTCCCACAAACTGGGGAAGATTTTTGGCCAGTCCCAGCAGGGGAATTCTCAGTTTGTTGCATCTGTGAAGCGCTTACTGATGAAACAAGTTTGCTTCCCTGGGAATCTGTCTTCAAGTTGCCCCCATTAGGTGGAGTTCCGGCAACTGTTGTCACAAAAGGCTGGTTGCTAATGTGTAGCTGTTGCCCGTCGGGTAGCAGGGATGGTATATAATTTCCACCAAAAGATATTTGGGTATGACCCTGTAAAACTCTTCCTTGCACCTGAGAGAAACTTTTGAGGGATGGGGTAGCAGGTGTTATAAGAGATGGGTTATGAACCTGAGAGTCGAGGGTTCTTCCCGAATTTTTTGACTGAGAAGCTTGGTTAGAACTTTTGCATTGATTAAGAGTTTGTGAGAAAACAGTCGGACCGAACTTTGTAGCAGTAGTAGCATTAATTGATGATGCTTTATATCGAGTAGCCATGGCAGGTTGCTGTGGCAACATAGCATGGTGCTGCTGGAGATGCAGCAGCTGTGGCGGCTGTTGAGAATTTGAAACATTACTAGCAAGTGGTAAACTCATGGCTGTAGAAGTTGAAGTACTGGTACGACTAGGCCAGTTTCCATTAATAGGAGATGACACAAAGTTAAGATTCTTTGATGAATTATCAAAGACAAGGGTCGTTGGCCCATTGGTTGATGGCTTACCAGAAGTGGCTTTCTTCTCATCATCTTGGTGGGAAGAATTATCTCCGCCCTTGCCTTCAGTAGTTGAACAGATCTTTTGCTGAGTAGCATGAGATGCACTTGCAGCTTGATATCCTTGCCATGCAATGTCAGGTCGGCTCTGAAATATCACTGGGTTCTGTGCCATGGAAGAGAAGTTAAGATTTGAAGGAATACTGGTCCCATTGAATGCGGCGAATGATATTGCAAATGGTTGAGATGGTATTTGATCAACTCCCCCTTTTAAAGCCTGTCGCTGTTGCTGCTTGTCACCAAAATTTCCACTGTTGCCACCAACACTATCTGATGTTCCAGATGGCCTGAAAGAAAGGTTCAGTGGCTGAACTGGAATGGCGAAGTTCTGCCCAAACACATTCTTTTGGGAGTAAGCTGTTCCACTAACAACAGATTGGGCATTCTCTGCAGCAATCCCATTCTCGTGCTTGTGAGGATTAGACTGTGAGGTGTGCTGCTTTTGCGACTGGTGTAGTTGCATAGATGCAGAGGTTAACTGCTTATGAGATGATGATGAACCACTTGAAGTGCTTGCATTAAGATAACTGGGTTGAACCAGTGCTTGGGAATTAAGGTGCTGTTGTGGATGCTGAAGAGGATGGAACATCTGAGAAGAGTACAAAGGCCCATTGAGTACTGGTGTTGCTTGTGCAGGATTTGCACCCCTGATAGCTGCAGAAGCTCCAAGAGGAGTTGAAAGGGGGAATGGATACCCTCTATTCTGAACTATTGTCATATATGGAGTATTATTTGCAGCAGCAACTTCTGGCAACATTGAGGAGGTACCAAGAGATCCGGCAGCTGAACTAGGGTATTTATTAGATAAGGAAACACAGCTGGTGGAGTTCACTCCCCCAGCTACTGATGCTTGATGCTGACTGGGAGGAAATAGGAAAGCAGGACCATGCTACATCCAAAATTAAAACACATGAATTTCCAAATTGATACCAACCAATGCAATCAATAAAATAGATGACATCCTATTATTGAAAAATAACAGTAGGTATTAGAAGACAAGATCATACCACTAGATTACCAGCTGATCCTGGATGTGGACCTCGTTGAAGCACAAGCTGCTTCATTTGTGCTGAATCTATTGGGTTGGCAGGTGCAGAACTTGTCACGGCAGCAAGACTATAATCACTTGTGGCAGCCCATCCCTTCTCTGGTGCAGCATTTTGGTTCACAACCGGTGAGTGTTTTTGGGACTGCTTCCCAACAACCACACTCTCTGCAGATGGCATACGATTGATATTGTTGTGCTTTATGTCACACACACAACCAGAGCTAACAGCTGATGGCAAAAAGGGGTTCATCTTTGCACACTGCTGGTGCAAGAAGATGTTGCGAGCAATGTAATGATGGGTTGCACATTTCTTTGCTCGAGGGTGAGAGAGTACAAAATCTGCATGCTGAATGAATCAAGCAGGAATTGTTCATGAGAACAAAGAAAGGAATTAAAACAAGTACAGTAAGACAAATTGAACGAGAAATTATAATACCTGAGGGGTTGTCGATAATCCAGTGGTCTTTTCTGTATTCCCAGCAGTGTGCAGGGGCGGCATGTATCTGCCAATCAAAGTTAATGATCTTAGCAAAGCCACTAAATTGAGAGTATCAATCACAGTGAAATTAGATAGGCAGCAGAATGAGAGTAGATTCCAAGCGAAGTAAACAGTCTAATACCCAGAGAACAGAGAGTGCTTGGCCGTTCCTGTACAACTGTTGACAAGGGCACCGAACTAGATTGACCTGAAGAATGAAATTAGCAGCGCAAGAGACTTATAAATTATATCCTAAACAGGTGGGCCAGAATCAAAGTTGGCATATAGTGTATTATATCAACCAAAGTTTGAGAAGTTACCGGTTTTCTCCTCTTTGGGATTTGTTGATCTGGTAGGTTGTTCCTTATTCCTAACCTGCTCTTCTAAAGTATTGTTGGTCCCTGCATCATTTTGTTTTTCTGGCCTCTCCAAACGGAGCTGTAGCACATCCATCTTCACCTCATCAATGTCTTGCTTTGTTTTCTCTTTATTAGCGAGTCTCTCAGCCTTGTCTTCAACCTTGACACCATCTTCACCCCGTGACAAATTATCCCTTTCTGGGGATAGAATCATAGGAGGAAGAGCCTGTTGGAAACGGCATCACTCTTCTTAAGATACTTGACAGCAAAAACCGAAGGGAAAAAATGTAATCGGAAATGTGAAAAGAGAAGGGATCCTCACCATCAGATCAATCTCAAACTTGTCCACACTTTGGCCCTTGTCCTCAGGAACAACAGACACACTAGTAAAATCGACAACAACAAAATGGGGTCACAAGTCAGGCATCCCAACAACAAGTATATCAAAATGCAACAGAAAAGAAAGCAAGATATTTTTCTTTCAAAAAAAAAAAATCTTACTCTCTAGTAGAAGCATAATCCTCTTGTTTATCAACATCCAACTTGGACTTGGAGCACGATGGCGATTCCCCATTGAAGAATTCTGATCTTCCATCTGGTGTAACGCTAAATCCACCACCTGAATTCAACTTATGCTCCTCATTGTCCTCTTTTGCAGCCACCAATGACCCGATTTCATGACCGGGAGCATTGTCAACATCGTGACAAGCCGAAACCTTGGCCTTTGATTCAGGTGAAAGCTTCTCCAATTTCGCAGATTGGTTCGAATCGTTCGGAGCTAGAGCTGAAGCACTGCTGTCCTCCAGTTTCTTCGTCTCTGGTGACAAAAATTGCAAACAGAAAACATTATAAAGAAAGGTCAAATAATAATAATAATAATAATAAAGAGAGAAAGAAACTCCATGATCTGATATGAGAATTGAACCGACCAGCATCGGTAGAAGGAAGAGATGAAGGAGTAGTAGAAGACTCATGGTCCTTCAAACCGGAGAGAAGCTCAGCTATCTGAATCTCTATGTCTTCTTCCTGAGTCGAAGAAGACGAGTTGGAAGTCTTTGGTAGCCGAGTCTTGGGCCCAATCGGTTGCTGCAACAACAACAACAATAACGACACAACCCAGAGCTGAAAAACTCAGTTCCCAAAAAGAGAAAAAAAAATTTGAGAGTAATAAGTGAAAAAAACCCAGGGAAGAACAACGTTAGAGACCAATACCATCTTCTTCCGAAGAGAAACAACAGAAGACGAAGGTGATGCCGCTTCACTACTCTGCAAACTCTGCTCCTCCAAAGTTGCTGACACCCAACTCTCATGCGTCCTTTTCACAGAAACTGCACAGAAAACAAAAAAATCAGTTAGGGAAGAGACCCAAAAAAAGAAAAAATAAATAGTGGATTCTGATTTCTGATGACGTGAGTGTGCGTGACCTGAGCGAGCCTTGCGGGGCACCGTGACGCCGATGATTTCGCGGGTGATGTTGTCGGAGGGAGGAGGAGGCGGTGGCCTGAAGGTCCGGCGGTGGTTTTGATCGGAGGAAATCACCAACCGTGAAACCCCGGCGTCGAAAACGTCGCCGTCTTGTTCGTTCCCGAGACTCTCTTCTTCAGTGCTGATAGAGTGAGAGCCTCTCCTCCTCCTCTTGGATGTTTCCCTATCTCGATCCCTCTCCCTCTTACCTCTTAACCTCGCCGTCTCCTGCAGCTCCACCTCTCCCTCCTCTGCAAACAAAAAACAAGCACAAATCAGATAAAAGCCGGGAACAGAGAAATCAAAAAGAGAGAAGAAAGGGGCAAACAACGTACGAGAAGAGCGTCGGAGCGAAATAGTTGGCTGACGGCGTCGGGGGAAGGCATTAACGGTAGATGATCTTCTAGGATCTCTGTTTCTGTTGTTGTTGTTGTCCATGGGCTTGGGTCCTTGTTGTTGTTGTTATGGTGGTTGTTGTTCTTCTTGTGTTGTTGTTGTTGTTGTCGTCGTCTTGTTGATGATGTTGTGTCATGTAAACAAAGTGGGCGAGAAATCAGTGTGTGTGCGTGGTGCGCAGCGCAAAAGCTGTGCGGGAGAATTGGACGCGTCACTCACCGGAATCCCAGCACTTGCGGCGGCGAGAGCCTCGGAATCGTTGACGCCGAAACGAGTGCTCTGCGAGTGAGTCCGAACAAGAAACAACTGCAATTGCTATTGCTTCCCCCCACTTGCCAATCCTCAAATCAAATAAAAGAGCAACTCTCTCTCTCTCTCTCTGTGTCTGTTTGTGCCTTCCTTTTCGGTTGCGGCTCACTTTTGCTCATCTGACTCATCTCATCTCCCTTGTCCCATTCTCAAACCACAACTTCACTTCCCCTATCTTTTCTCCTTTTTCCTATTTCTTTGCCCTTTTTTATCACCAAATTTGAAATATATTTTTCAATTATTAAATTAGTACTAGTACTATGAGTTCATCACTTCATCTCATCTCATCTCATCTTTCCCTTTTGGTACATTATTAAAAAAACAAATATTAATGTTGTTTCTTTCGCTTTCACACTCCACGCGATAGCCAAAGCTACTCCCTAGAGCCCCAGACCCCGTCCGGAGCAGTCGCGGGCGGCTGCGATTTCGCCACGACGATGTTCGACCCATCCTCGCCTTGGATCACTCCCACATCGGACGGTCCCTGAGCCTCCTGGCTTCCCGGTGCCTTCGTGGCACAGACACGTCCTTGTCTGGTAGAATATGAGCTTTGCGCACTTGGGGCCACTTGCCCATCCCTCACTTTATTTATTTATATATCTTTCTCTAAATTTAGTAAAAATGATTAACTATTAAACTTGGCGTGTTTTTCTCCGTCGCTCCCACGCGTTCGAGTGGCGCGTGCTTTGCACCAACGTCAGAGCAGCAGTCGCTGTCGTAAGCTCGCAGCGGGGTACGGTGAAATGGAAGAAGTGCAAGGCACGTGTCGATGAAGTTGGAAGGCATCAAGAAAAATATCTTGCGCCACCGCCACGGAAGACAATTGAAAATATATTTGAAATTATTAAATTGAGAAAAATAATCATATATAATCAATAAAAGGTCAAGAGGGGAAGAAGAATAACGATGCTGTGATGGTACTGGGCCGGCGCTGCCCGGGCTCACACTTTAGCTAGCGCCCTTTCCCTTCACAAAATGTGGACCATTGCTTTCACTCAAAATAGAACTGTAGTGTTGCCGTATTTGATTATTTCGTCATTCTTATAAGCTTCACATATTATTATTTAAGGTAATTATTTAGAATGAGATTATCACTGTATGATTCATTTATTATTAATATTAATTATTTTATATTATTATTTAAGATAATTATTTAGAATGAGATGATCACTGTACGATTCATTTATTATTAATATTAATTATTTTAAATTATTTTTAGTAATATAACATTTTTAATAATAAAATACCTAATGCTTTAGAAATATAAGAAAGGTTACAATATTTAATAATAATGAGTTATATATATATATAGTCAAATATATGAATTTTAACTATCTATTTTATGAATTTTTGGGCCACTTTGGTCTCAGGCAGAGAATTTGGAATGGTCTCCAGGTGAGGACCCACCATTTCTATTTTCTGGTAGAATGAGGACCCACAAATTGAAAACCCAATGTAACAACGCGGCACCGCCAACCAACTACCTCGTGTTTCCAAGCCAACTCATATTTATTTTTAGGCGAATGATATCACTTAAAATTGAGTGTTCTATTTGACATTCACTATATTTTTATAGGATAATGTGATTATAATTTTTTTTTTATTAATTTATCATATTTAATGATGATAAAATGAGTGCCTTAATTAACACCTATTTTTAATATTGAAATAATAATACTCTTAATTTTTAAAACTATTAAATTAAACTCACATTCAGACCATCCGTGTTTTTCGTCATAGCCCAAAAAAAATGTCTCACCAAAATTAAATTAAGGTATGGACAATATTAACTTATATAAAAATTTATGCAATATTATCTTCAAGAATACAGCAAAGTGTTATGGGTGACAAAATGTAGAGCCACTAGGTCAGTACGTTGATAGATTTTTCATGTACACTCTATTACTAACTTATCATATCATATACGCAATAAATTCAAATTGTTAAACGAATACGAATTAAATTAAGGCAATAATACGACATGTTAGGTTAATGTCACTGTGTGAGGGACACATGAAAGAGGGTGGTAGTGGTAGTGGCAGGGGCAACTGTAACCGCTACCCTGCCTTAGATCATGCGGTTCCATGTCCGTGCCTATCTGTCTGTGGTAGATTTTAGGGGCCCTACAGGGTGGGGGTGGGGGTGTGGGGTGGGGTTTGCTCTAACGTGTACAATATCTTTTTTCAAACACTACTACTCCGCATTTTTAATATCTTTATTTTATTTTTTGAACCAATTTTTTCGTACATTTGAAAATATTCTTCCTTAATCAAATTTGGTCCTTTTTTTTATCGCTTTCTTTATCCAAATGATGAGACCATCATGGGGTTGCTTCGAGAACTGAACTTGAATAATTAAGTGATTTCATTTTTACCATGTATATGCAAAGCTTTCGTTTTCATTCATGGCATGGTTGCTATGAATTCAATTGGAGTGGATAACGTAGAAAAATTAATTATACAAATATTGATTATCTTACTCTTTCAATCAATGAATCGAATGAAACAAAGATACCCTCATTCCCACACCGCGTTTAGGTGTTGAATTACTAACACTCGCTCCATCACTTCACTGTTTCCTTTGAATTCGAGATAACGAAAGTATGATGGTTCAGCACGTAGCCTGTATTTGGAGCTAACCTATAATATTATAACACATCAAGGATTCGTTGTATTAAAACTCGCAAAAGTATTCTGAGTTGATTGGCTACTTGGTGGGTTCTGAGTGGCAACAACTGTGGTTAGGAGGGGGTAGCGTGAAGTGAAATTCAAACTCAATGACCCTTTTTTTTCTCTTTTGTCAATTACCACGGAATATTTGTTTGATTGTTTCAACCAAGGAAAGGGCAAAACAATCACGTTATTGTATTCTTGAAAGGGAATCTGAAGAATGTTAACCAGTTAAGTCAATTTGAATCCAATGCTCTCTCCATCCATGCATACTTTTCCAAGATCTAACATGAATTAATTCTTCATGTGCTCTTTTTTGCTTTCCTATTTTTCATCTTTTATATGAATAGTGAACATAAAAGAGAAAAACCCCAATGGGAATGAATTTGCTATATACTGCGGGGTCGAAAGCTGTTCTTATCCAATTTAATGATGATCATCACTTAAACTAGCAAGATGGATGACGGGAAGGGAATATTTAATAATTAATTAGTCATATACTAATTTTTCAAAATTTTATGTTTCATAAAATTCAATTATAAATAATTTTTAATACAGAATATAAACTATTCTAAACCCCACTTGTATCTTATTAAACGATTTGCTCTAGCACAAGCTACTGGGAAGAGGTAGCTTGATCAGCCTAATACTGAATATATTAGAATTGGAAGGGAGAATTATTATATTATAAATATTGGCTTTTGAGTGACAGCCATTTTGCTAACAAAATAATTGTTAACTAAATAATTCGAATTATGAATTACGTATTCCAGATCAAGCTTTCCATTAGGTCCGCATGATACACTCCAACACCCCCCCCCTTTTTTTCTTTTCTCTTTCCTCCGCTTCTCTCTCTCTCTCTCTTGCCAACCAAATTAATACAAAACACAATTAATGATATTGGCAAAGCCTGCCTCACTGTCCACCTTTTAATGCTTCTGAAAAGAGAAATGGAGAGGAAGTTTATTTGGTTGGTATGTGAAGAAAAATAAATTATTTACCAATCAATGGCCGTATATGAGGCCACTGGTCACCTCCTTTCACTTGAATAAAAAGGTTGAATCTAAAGGAACTTGCAGTACCAATCAAAAACAGGGAGAATAAATACACACATATTCCACCATGCAAAGATGCCTTTATTCATGTTGGATGGCTTTGGGGTGTATATATATAACCGCTGTAACTTTAAATAAAATTATACTGCTCATAATTTCTAATAAAATATTTTTTTTTGTTAATCTAATCATTAGATTATAAGTACCTATAATAAAGATTATTTATTTCAAATTCCATAAAAATTAAAAATCAATAAAAATGTAATCATATAGCTCTTATTTTTATTCATTTTAAGTGTATATATATATATATATATATATATATGATTTTGATATATATAAAAACTATGTCAAATAATTTTAGATTAATTTAGAATTTTACAAACTTGATCTATATGATGTGAGCTTTTAATCTAAAGGTAGATTTTGTAAAAATTTACACCAATAAAAAATTATTCAACGATATAATATTTTCTAAAACTTACACACTTGATCCTAACTCATATATATATATATATATATATATACATCCTTGAACAAGAGAAAGGATATTATTTTAATGCAAGAATGATGCAAATCAAAACGAAGATTATCTTTTGCCATTAAAAAAACAAACAAACGTTATCTTTCCCCAAAAAGAATAAATATAAGTACAACTTATTACATATAAACTAATATACAATAAACATTATACAATAATAATATTGTAGACATTACATAAATACAATGCTTGTACAAAGTTATAGTATTATGTTATGGCATAAACAATTATTCAAACTTATAAAATTGGAAAAGGTTATGTAACAAAGCTAGAATCCGTCATCAGCTTTCCGACACTCTTTAATTTGAATATGAAACTTATAAATGATATGAAACCCTGGGAGAGGGATCCACCCCTCCCTCCCACTTGCCTAGTAGTACTAGAAATTTAATTTATTATTTGTAATATTCTTATAATTAAGACATGGAATGAAGTTTGCAGGCACTTTCAATTAGATTTTGTCATTGATTAATGGATTCAACCCCCCTGCCTCTCCCTCTTGCACACAACCAATAGCATTGGCAATATTAATATAGCATTTCTTTATTAAACTAGCTAATTGTATTTTGACCTAAGCCTCTTTCTTTATGTTTAATATATACTTTTAACAAAAATGCACAACTAAAGGTAGGAACAATAAACTATACTAGTGGGTTAAGACAAACCCGTTCATTCAACTTAAAGAGATAATACAACCAAATAAAGAAATCTAATCTTTTTTTTTTCGTAACACGAAATATAATCTTTTGGTGAATTATATCGGTTGGTTTCAAGTTTTCTGGATAGACGCAACCATAAGTAGTAATTTTATTTGGACGTACTTGTTGACCTGGCCACCGCTGGCTGTTCCGCCTCGGAGTGGCATTCTGAATAGTGATGGCTTTGGGAATGTGAAATTGTCTCGTTGCTAATGGTCGAAGTTACTGTGATTAAGAAACACATTATTTAATTATATTATGAACCAGAAACTAATACGTTCATTAATTGAAGTACCATAGACCTAATGCTTCTTAACTCATTCTGATAATGGTTTTTATATCAAGTTGGGCTAGGCAAAGAAGCAAGAAGAAATTAAATTTTCTAATGTGTCTATTGCAAGCTGTAATGAAGAACTGATCTTAGACCAATTTTCAAAACTTATGCGTTCGTTGTCTGACTTTATTGTTTTTGAATTGCATATAAAATCTGTCAGGCGATATTTTGTAAAATTAGTTATTGTTAAATATTTAATAGCGGATCAGATGGCAACAAAATGTTGCCTATAAAGTTTGATTTCTTTTATTTTTTTCGGATGAATGAAGGTATCTATTATCCAGAGTAGCTAATCTTTAAGGATAAGGCTACAAACGTGGGTAGCCACCAGACTTTTTATACACACTATCAAAAATTAAACCTCTGATTATGCTTAAGGAGTCCAATTAACTATAAACTGAGCTACATCTTGTGGTTAAAATTTAAATACTTTAACTGCAAGTTTAAAATTTACTCGTATGGAAGTCAGGTTGCTAATTAAGCTAGCCTCTAGGAATGAACATAATATGTGTGAGTTTAGTATCTTTATTTTATCTGATCGACTTAATATTTTAATTGAATTAACTTTTTGGATGTAAATGACCAAGGAGACAATGAGTTAAGCCTGGATAATCAAATCTATATTATTGTATAGAAATTTAGGCAATACATATAAATAAGTCAACATTTTAAAAAATATAAATTCAAACTATTTTTACATTATTTTTAAATGAATTATATTGATATAAAAATATTATTGTTGTCTAAATAAATAAGTTGAAAATTTTATTTCAAAATACTTTGTCTCCAAAATTTAAAATTTACACGTCTCAATGCATCGAAATTAACCAGACAGTGTTAATGAATATAATTCTAAAATTTTGATATATTTCAAGTTAATTAACTTCAAGTCTAATAGAATACTAAATAAAGGTGCATTTATTTTAGATTTTGAAAAAAATTATTATGAAATTTAAATTCTATATTTAATTTAAAAAGCTAAAAATTAAATTTTTTTAGGTTCTAATTATTTTTTAAAAATTATTCAAGTATATAAAAAGCAATTTTATTTATAAAAAAAAAGTTATTTTCGAGCTCTGAAATTCTAAACAAATGCACCCTAATTGAATTGAAAAGTCGCAGATTGAAGAAAAGAATTTTCCTATTGCATACTACAAATCACGAGGAAGAGCATAAAGTATAGCGCTCAACTACACCACCTCATTTTTTTTTCTTTTCTTCAATATGGAATTTGGTTAAATAATTTATAATAATACGAGTTTTGTTGAG
Organism: Dalbergia oliveri; assembly: GCA_030441495.1. Taxonomy (NCBI): domain Eukaryota; kingdom Viridiplantae; phylum Streptophyta; class Magnoliopsida; order Fabales; family Fabaceae; genus Dalbergia; species Dalbergia oliveri. Next base: position 15,144,374 of record JAMLFY010000008.1, read on the forward strand.
AAATTATGAGAATATGATATATATATATATATATATATATATATATATATATATATATATAAATGCGATTTTAATTGGACTAATCCGATAAGAATTCGCAAATGACGAGTTTAGTTGACAAAAAAAATGTTTTTTATTAATTAAAACTTGTCATTGGCAAGTTTAGTGACATGAAAATTTAAAGCCCATGTCGTCTAGGTGTCAAGATGCAAGATAAGCAAATTATTTAACCTATAATTAGCTATATATATATATATATATATATATATTCTTCACTAGAGGGAGCATTTATTACATTAACCTTTAAATCACAAAATATATATATATATATATATATATATATATATATCATCTATTCTATGTGAAAAATAAATAAATGGTTAATATAATAAAAAAATTAAATGTTTAATACAATTAAAACTAAATAGTATACGTTCATTGCTCAAAGCATTTATTGCATTAACCTTTGAAAATTAAATGGTATCAAATTGGCTAATTTATTCTTTAACTCTACATGTTAATAAAATTGGCTAATAAAATATAAATTAAATAATATTCAAATTTAGGAATGACCACTACATGGTACTAATGCAATGTGTAATAAAAGTAAAAAATTTAAAATTCATTTATATTTATATTGCATAATTTTAAATAATATATATTATACATAGAAAATTCAATGATAAATCAACTTTATTTAGTTTTATTTTACTACTAATTAAAAATAAATACAAACTCTGACCAAAAAAAAAAACAAAAGGAGGCTACACAAACTTAATATTTAGTTCTATTTCACTAATATTTAAAAATAAATTTTATTTACTATATTAAGCTATACTTTATATTCACAAAATTATGAATTTTGTTAATATTGTTACATTAGTACTGTATTATTTGTACATGTAAACTTCACTACATTTACCATTTAATGCAGTGCGTAGTCAAAATAAAAATAATATTAATATTAATATAATATTACATAATTCATATATATATATATATATATATATATATATATCACTTATTATGCATAAAAAACTCAATGGCTATTGATCTTTGAAACATATGAGATATTGATATTTGAAATATGAACCATTAGTTCACGGTTCTATACTCATTCTAACAACACATATCTATATTATTATTATACGTGTATAATAATAATTTAATTCAAACCGAAATCCAATAAGCAATTACCCAATTCAATGCAATTTAGTACTAATAATCACGCCATTACGAAGGTTACATTTGTATTGGTAACGCAACTTGAGTCTATCTTGAGAATAAGGACCACACTTTTGAGTAATCCTTTTGTTATTCAGGTGTATATATATATATGCTTCTTCAGATCTGCTACAACGCTAATTGTGAGAAAAGCCAACTTATGAACAGTGAGTTCGTGACTAATGATGTATCAACATAGAATACCTCCTTCAATAGCATAGGACATTAGTCATTACAAATTTCATTATTGCATATCCCTTCTGTTCATTACATATGTACCTAATTTGACTAATTTCATCAAGTTATCATGTTTTCAAAAATGAATTGATTTTGCACTTTCATGATAATTGTATTTCAGGTACTAATAGCTTGGGAGTGGGAGGTTCGATTTTTCGCATATCCAAAGGGATCTATTCTTCTCTCTTTCAACCATATGAAGAAGGCAGTTCTTCCTTTTTCACCATTTGTTTTTGTATTTTTATGATTTTCTTTCCATATTTTATTGTGTATTTTTACATTTTGGCTAAATATAGAGCGGTGTAATTCTTGGTAACTGTTTTGTTTTGTTCTTACATCACTCAAAAAAAACAAAAAAGGCATTTCTCATGACTAGCCATGCAATTAACTTATTTTTGGTAAATAGAGCTATGTAAATAGAAAGCAAGGATCTATTCTTCTCTCTTGCACCATAAAAATAAGGTACTTTATTTCCCTTTTAATTTTTTTTTTGCCCTTTTTTTGTATTTTTATGATTTTCTTTCCATATTTTATTATGTATTTTTGGATTTTATTTTAGTCAAATAAATTATATATGATAATTAAGAATTTTCAAGAGATGATACAATAAAATAAAACATTAATTTTATGTATTTTATGGATGTAGATCACACATTTGTTATTTGTAAATTAAACTCTATTCGTTTTGAGATTACTTAAAAATTTTATGTTACATGCACCATGTTATTTCGTTTATTGGTTAGAATTTTATTTTACTATTTTCTATATAGCATGATCATATACATTTAAAAATTATTTCGAATATTTTCCACTTAAATTTTTTTTTTTTTATTGTAGTTAGACTTTTCGATAAAACGTTACAATCTCTTAGTTTAATTAGTAAAAAAAAAAATTCATATTCTGACATATTAATGTTAGTAATGAATATCAAAATATTTATAAGCACTTGATGCATTGAATAAAAGGGGTATAAACTCTTTTTAGGATCAATGCAATAAATTCTGATTTATAGATTTAAAAGAAATTAAAGAACGACACAATTACAATTGATTTTTGAATAAAAACTCTCTTAAAATAGTATAATGAATCTGATAATATTTGGTATGCATTGAAAAATAGAAAAATAATGCGATGTATAAGTCCAAAATAATAATAAAATGGGTAAAAAATAATACATGTAATATTTACTATGCCATATTTGTGTTCAGTAATAACAATATTTTTTAAAATCATTGTATATTAGACATATCTAAAATATATACGTTAGTTTAAAATTCCTTTTTATTTTTGGAGAATATACTAATTATCATAAAAACTTTATTTTGTTTTAGTTATATTTCTGTTCATTAATAACAATATTTTTTAAAATCATTATAGTAGACACACTACTACGAGATAGACTTTTAGCAACATTTATTTGTTAACATTAATCATAGTGTTACTAACACTGGTAAAATGATATTTTCAGCAACACTTATGAAAATAAATGTTACCGTTAGTGATCTCTCATCGTCTTCTTTCTTTAAAACATTACTATTGCCGCCAAACTAAGCTTCAATCATTTTAGTTGTCTTCTCTTTTCAAAAAACACTTACGTTTTTCCCTCAAATACCTGAACACGATTCCTCTTTCTCCCTTTGTGTTGAACCCTAACTAGAAAATTTCTCTTCTCTGATTTCCATTATCGATTGAGCTATTCATCTTCGTTGTTCATCTTTGTTGCATTCTTCCGTTGATCGATCATTATTTTTGCCTTCATCATCCTCCGCAAGTGGATGAACTCGTCATCTTCAAGACTGTTTCTTCGATTTTGGTTTCCATTTGATTTCTAGTCTTGGTGGAGATATTTGGTGCTAGAGGAGTATTTGGTTTCGATTTCAATCATTCGATTCCAGTTCGCTGAATTTTGGAGCTTAACGAGGAAAACGAAATCGATGAAGTTCACTGATCGTTTCAGGAGGTTCTGAAACCAAGACATTGTTATATGTTTTGAGCTCGCGCGAGCCTAAGAAGCAAGATAGCTTCGCCATGATGCATTAGCAAGGTGAATTTTGCACGTTCCCTTTTGCTTTACATTAAGGTTTTGATTCAATGTCGAGTTTGAAATCGTTGTGTGCACACATTTGTTGATGTTTTTACTTTGATCTTGATCTAGAATGAAAAAATACTTGTTGATTTTTACTGTGTTATGATAATGCCTCATGGACTCAATGCTTAGTAGCTGTTTGATAAAATGCATCCAGTGAATCTTTAAGCATTTGACACTGATCATAAAAGAAGTTAAGCAAAACTATTTTCCAGTAAAGTTGAAGAGGCTATACATTTGTTACAATCTTGAAGTCCTTCTCTTTCACTAGGAGATTTATATGTACATGTATTTTGCATAGTCTATTTCAATTAAACTCTCTAGTGTCAGCAAGCTTTTTACATGCTTAGTATCTGTTGATAAAATGCATCCAGTGATTGTATTTAGATTGATCATTATCCTGTCTCCTAATTATGTACCAATCCACAACCTCTTGCTTTTCGATTTTTGCGTATAGAATGTTGAATGAGTTAAGATTGCTTCACTTTCCTATTTGAACAGGAACATATTGATTATGATGTGGTGAGAAGCATGAATCCTGAGTTCAAGAAAGCTACTGTGAGGATTAACATTAACAAGCATCATAGACAGACAATTCAGGTAAGTTCACTGATAATGCAGATGCTTTTGCATTAATAAATGTCTTGACGTCGAGGAACTTATTGTTAGGAAGATTACATGTAAATGTGATTTTGGACTTCTTTTTCATCTTAATATTTCTCAGTATATACTCCCGCACTAGCATCAAAAGTTTTCGCAAGTTGAATTATTGGTTATTGATGAAGGCTGCCATTCACTGCCACTTGAGGTCTTTGCTTGGGCCATACTTGGTCTTCTTGTCATTGACAGTTAATCGGTATGACTGGTTTTTGAAGAATTATCAAGCCTTTTGAGTTATTGGCTGTTTCCTTTCTCCCTTTAATAAAGTTTGGGTCTCTCATGTAAAGAGTTAACTTCTTAAGTTACTTGATTAACTTATTTTTCTTGTAAATCATGGAAACTTATTTTTTTAACTTATTTATCACTAAAACTTCTAGCAATTAGAAGAGCAAAGCTAGATTTTGAGTTCTATCTTTCAGGCCGTCTATTTAAGAAAACTAGAAGAGTGATGATTAATGCTCTGGTTTCAAGCCCTTCATCAAGGTAATCTATTCTTTCTGTTCATATATTTTATTTTAAAATTGTGTTAAATTGTTTATCGTATCATGTGACTTATCATGTACATACCTTGTGTAATTATATATGTTTGATAAAGATTCGTTTTATTTTTTTCATAGATTGCTGGACTTCTTTTGGTGGTGGTACTATGCCTTACTAACATGTATTGTTAGAGAACAGAAAAAGGTCTATACAAGCACTTGTAGCTATTCCACTTGCATTGTGGATTATTCCACCCAGGGAAAGGCTTGAAACATGTAGTTTTTGTTTTTGCTATTGTAGGAGGAGTGAGTTGAGCCACAATGAATGTTCTATCTCAAGCAATTTCAAAGCAGTTGTGATTTTATTTTATTTTTTTATTTTGCAATAATGTAATGTGGATGGGCTTCTAAAAAGAACTAGTTCAAAAATTTTGTTAACTATATTATTTTATCATGTTTATTGAATATCTTTTCTCTACAAACTAGAATTTCTTAATTTCTTAGTAATTTACTCAAGTTAAAAGAAATCAATGAAAACTTTAAATGTAAGTTGGCCCAAAATACAAGTTTAGGCTAGACTAACATAAGTTTGGGTATACAAATTGGCAAAATTTTTTAAATGTTGCAAAAAATAGTAAATTGTAACATTTTTAAAATGTTGTAAAAGTTGTGTGTCGTAACACTTTTAAAATGTTGTTAAAAAGATAGTCTATTGCAATATTTTTTAAATGTTACAAAAAGACACCTATCGTAACATTTTTAAAATGTTGGCAAAAATATAGGAAAATGTTGCTAAAACTCTTTAGCGACATAGGGTAAATACAACATTTGCAAAAGTGTTACTAATGAAAATAGCTAACATTTTTCTATGATTTGGCAACATTTATCAAATGTTAGTAAATGTGATTTATGTTGTAGTGACATATCTAAATTATTTCGTTTTTATTTTTTGAGAATATAATAATTATCATAAAACTTTGCTTAGTTTTAGTTTATATTTTTAATTATAGTTTAATCAATTATATTAATTTCTACTACTATATAAGTTAACCTGATTAGAACTATTATCATAAATTTATTTTACTTTATTTCATCAATTATATTGATTTTTACTACTATGTGGGTTTTATTAAAATATTCCTTCGATATTATCTTTTAGTCTCTACAGTCTAACTTTCATATACACGCGGACAATTTGAGATGTTATGTGTTGTTCTTTCTTAAAAAAAACCTAATGCTTTAAAATAAAGATTTCATCACATCCATCCTATTTTTTTATGTATTCCATTTTTATCTATAGTTCTGACCAAAACTCTATTCCATTTTTATGAATTCTATTTCACATGCTAAATAACATGTGTTCTAGAAAAAGCTCCTTATTCCATACCTTTTTTCCCAACCTAAGTGTCTCCCTAAGATGTATGTATCTTTTCACTGTCTTGACTGCATCATTTTCAATATCAATCCATAATAAAATTAAACCAAATTTATTTATGGATGTTTTATAATTATCCAAATGAGAATTATTATGGAAATAAATTCCAAGAGAATGACCATGTGTGGTTGCTTCACCCAATATTGAAAGAAACTTTGTGTTATGGACTTAATAAATGAATTTCATGTAACTTTTGAGATATTTATATATAGTGCACCACCACTCTTGAATTACATGATCATGTGGCATACTAATTGTCCACAAATGAGATAAAGAAACTTTTAAGAAGGTTTGAGGAGGCACAGGTGTTTATCATTTCATTTTACAAAAGTTATATTTTATAATTTTTATTAATTAATTATTTATAAAATACATTTATAAGCCACTAATAGGATAGTGAAATACTCCAAAAGATTACCACCGACATTAAATAAACATAATTGAAGTTTTATGATGATGAGACAATATTGTAGTACAGTTTTCATTTTATCAAATTTATTAAAAATGTTAACATAAATGTGTTGTAATAGAGATTATTAATTTATATTAACTTTGTTGGAATCATTGTGTGTGTTTGAATTAGAATTCTCATGGAGAACGAATTAATTAATTTATATTGCATATATTATACAATAGTACCTTTTAATATGTCAGTATTATTTCCACTATGTATATTGAGATTAAATCATGAATTTACAGACTATAGATAAGTCAAATTACTATAAAGTCAATGAATACCTATAGTTTTAAACGTAAAATGACTTATTAGTTTTGAAACTGAAATGTAGTATAATTGATGTAAATCAATAATATTATTTAGTATTTCACTTTAACCTGCTAATGATACTTGAGTTACCAAGTAAATGGGTTTCAAAATAGCAGTGTTATAAATTTAGCAATAACTTGAATATACTTATTTATATATAATCATAATTATATTGCTCGGGAACATAAATCTCATATTAGGAGTATGCAATAAAACAAGACTTCTTAATAACATGTTTCTTTAAAAAAATATTTAAAATGTTAATAAACCCGTGCAATGCATGGGCATAATTTCTAGTTTCTTTGTAAAATTTACTAAAATTAATGAAAATATGTGTGGTACAGAACATTTAGTTAGTAGTGGTCTTACAAGTTTTAGGGTGAAGGGTTTGAACCTAGCTCAGCCCCTTTTTAAATGTTTATACCACCACCATAACCAAATATGCTGCTCTGCACTTATGCCTATTAGCTTTACTAAATTTTTATATAAGAAATCACCAATGACAATTTTTTTTACTAGTTAAATCATTTGTTTGTCTTATTACATTGTGACATCTAACAGACATGAGTTTTGAAATTTCATGTCACAGAACTCGCTATTACGACTTCTGATAAGCAAAGGAACAATATTTTAGAGGTGTTCGGTACAATATATTAGGTATGATAGTATAAGCTAATTCTATACGTCATGTCATTATCTATTATTTGATCAAATAACGTATTATATAACCTTATACATCATAACCCCTTTATACATTAAAATATTGTATAACTCAATACATCATGAAGATGTTATATTAGGTCTATTAGCTTCTAACGTAAAACTTTATTGTTTAAATATTTTATCAAAACAAAATAATTTTTAAATAAATAATAATAAAATAAATACAAATAATATATAATATCAGTTTAGTTATATATAATAAAAATAAATATAATTAATAACAAATAAATAATCAATAATATATAATATAACATTATAAATTATTAACTAATAAAATATATAAATAAATAATAAATAATATGTAATATATAAAAGTAAGGATCACTAACTTAAATTTAAATAATTATGATTTAAAATATAAAATATGTAAAATAGTATTTTTTTTGTTTATATATATTATTGAAATAATAAATAATTATAAAATATTGAAATAAATGCTAACATTTAATATAAATTAAATTTTAATTAGTAAATATTTATATAAATATAATATTTGAAAATTATTGTAATAAAAATTTCTATTTTATTATTATTTGATTTTATTTAATATTTAATTAAGATATTATAATTATCTGTAAATAAATAGTATGATATTATTGAATATAAAATCGAATATCTTATACAATGTTACATCAAATATGATATATTATTAAAAGTTTATCAGATATTATATTATCAACATTTATCCTATCAAGCATGCCTAACATGTCCTTAGTAACCAAACTCGTTAATGATGAGTTCAAAGAAACTCACTTTTTAGTCCAACTAAAATAAATTAATAGTAGCAAAATATTAAAAAAAACATATTCCTATAATTTCTCATAAATTGTTCAACCAAATCCCATATAAAAAGTCTACCCTAGAATTTTCCTCCAAAAAAAGCATAGTTAAATCCTCTTATTACACAATTATTTGTGCGAATATAACCCGCCATGGGTAGGATAAAATCCTCCCATAGAAAACAAAACAAACTAGAACAAATATTTTAGTACAACAGAGGGGAAAAAAAACCCAACTACTAGAACAAGACTATAATAAGAGTATGAATGCATAACCTCACAAAGACTATCAACTTAATAAGAGTATAATTTTTTATACAATGACTGATATTTAAATTAAATTATGTTACTTGTATAGTATGAAAGTTAATTATTATAGTTGATATAGCAATACATAATTAGATAACTAATAAAAAAAAATAGATTACATGAGCACGTTTCTTTAACCTTAAAAAATAATGTTTTGTGATATAATTTTTTTTATAATTAACTCAGAAATTATTACATCTAACTGATAAAAAAAATAAATTTATTATTTATTTTCTTTCTAAAAAAATTTAAGAGTAAATAACAAATACTACCTTTGAGATTTGCTCATATGACACTCCACCCACTCTTTTCAAAATTTGACATTTCCCGTCATTCTTAAAAAAATAAAAATAAATAAAACGTAATTTCAACTTGATATATCTCTTAGATTAAACGAATCATTAAAATTCAAATCCTAAATTCAATATTCTCAAATCTATACTGAACCAAAATAAAATAAAATTAGCTGAGTTGCTGCATAAGGGTAATATGTTGTAATATGTACACGTGTCCGTAGTCAAATTTCATAGCCTAGGATTTCCTGGACCCACCTATGTACCGGGAAGGCCCTGGATTTTAAAATCATGTTGCAGCTTCAATTCCACATAATTATGTAGAATAGGTTCGCTGAGTGAATAGATGAGTCTTTCTTTGCCTGTTCATTGCAGAGGCCGCTGAATGAACACCCATGTTAGAACAGGACCTAAAACGAACAGTTTGGATTAATGAGCCCTACCGTTATAAACATTTCCCCTCCATTCTCTTCACTTAACCCGACTCCTCACCCTCTAAACCTCATTTCTTCTTCTTCCTCCTTTTCTCACTCAAACCTACATCAATCCATCATCCCCAAGCTTCAAGGTATGCATTTATGGGTGATTTATGTCTTCTTCCTCTCCATTCTTTCATGATTTAGGGTTGAGTTTTGTTATTTCTCACATTATTGTCAGTGGGGTGCTCCCCAATGTTGATAGAATTGTCTTAGAGTAATCTAGAGCTACCCACAAATTTCTTATGAGTTATATGGTTGAAATGACAAACATTGATGTAATCCCTCCTACCCAAAGCTCTCTTAGTGCAGTGCATCATATTTCATCCCTTTCAAGTGAGTGGGTTTGATCTCATAGTCTTATTTTAGTCATTATATTATTATTTTCTAGCATCACGAAGTATTTAGATATTTAAAAAATGGATTCTTACATTATATGATTTTATATAAAAATATACACTAATTATAAATGCTTTCACTAAATGATACATGAAAATCTATGATTTGGAAAATGCATGGGATCATAATTGCTCTATAAATATTTCATATATGATTTAACTCCTGATTTGATTTGTTTATGAAAGTTGGAATTTGTTATGATTAATGAAATGAAAATTTAAGCTTTTGTGTTTATTCTTAGGAACTATGGCATGTGAACTTAGAATTAATAGAACTTCAGTTTTTTCATGACTTAGTATGGATTTAGAATAGGGAATTATTGAGAAGAACATAACTGAAGTTAATGGCAGTTATCCCATTAACCTTGGTATACCAAGGCCTGAAGGGCAATTATCCACATGTTAGATCAGTCCGAGAGACGCGGTTCGTGAAGGACCGTTAGAGATCTCAGTTAGGGGCTTTTGTTCATGAGGAATTGAACACCCACCTTTTAGTTTATGGATATTTCATTTAGTAATTCTTGAGAAAATAAAGATGATTTTTATGCTGAACTTAAATTTATGATTTCACAAGCTATTGTACAATTTAAATAGAAATTATCTACGAGTATTGTATTAGTATTTATGTATTTTCCTTCTTGTCTCATGTATGGTTGTGGGTGAGGATCCACTCATTGAGTTTTATGATAAAACTCACCCATCTTTTCCCTTTTCCTCAGAGATTTAGTAGCAACTTCAGATCCTCCACCTCCTCCTTCTAAGCAGGAATAGTTTCTTCCCAGCTTGGGTGAACTTCACGTTGTTGTGAAATGTTATGTCTTTTGATAGAGAGGGCTCCATGTCACGACCCAATTTGAGAGCATGACCGGCATGTGAGAAACCTCATTCCCACATAAGCCTCATGACATGTTGACTGCTTCTACATGCATGCTCCGTTCATGAAATCCATTTAAAATAGAAATTTTATTTTCTACATACAACTCACCTGTTCACATATAGTTTTTAATAATTAAAACTGGAATTTCGTAGTCTATTTCTAAAGTTTGTGAGAATAATATCATCAAGTACACGTGAAAGTTCACCTTATACAAATAACCGTGAACAATAAGGTTGTATAAGTCCTGTCCAAAATGCTACTTTAATAAACAAAACTATGCAAAACATGAACCATATTCTACTCTGGACCCTATCCGCATCTACACTAGAGCACTCTAAATTCAAAATGACAACAAGGCTCACCAATTGAAGTCTAATGCTACTGAAAGGAAGAGAGTTGGAAGAATCCACAATAGTACTTTATAAAAAAATAGGAGAAGAGAGAGGAGTGAGTTTTGTTACCAAAATTTAGTGAGTAAATCCTCACCTATAACCTTGTATGGAACAAGAAAGGAAGATACACAAATATTAATAATGCGCATGCACAAATCCGTTATGTTCATTTTTAATAATAATGATAAAACCATATATTTACTGGAATCATAAAATCATCTTTAGTTTTATCCAAAATTACTAAAAGAATATAATCTCTATAACTGAAGAATGGGTGTCCAATTCATCCCCTAACTGAGATCCTAATGGTTCCTCTGAACCACGTCCCTCGTGGATTGATTATTATGTGGATAGATTGCCCCTTGTGGGTCTTGGTACTAAGGTTAACGATTTAGCTCGTTAACTTATAACTCTGTTCCTCTTAGTAATTCCTTATCTAAAACATACTGATTTTTTTTTAACCTTCTAAGAGCTTTTAATCTCTATAACTCTGATAGTTTGATCTTAGCATAAATGTGGCTATAAAATCCTATCCAAGGGATCACCCATTGTAGACATTGTGGTTTCAATTCACAGAGTATGTAGCCCAACTATCCTGAGTCATGTGAGGATTTATGCTCTAAAATTCTTCTATGTCTGGGTTCTAAATCAACTCTCAATAATATACTTATTGAAGTTCAAAAACTCTAAAATCATGCTAACTTTTCTAATAATCATCAAGTTTTCTAGCAACTATAGATAAAATTCTTCTAACATAGAAACCACTTAAACAATCAAATATTTCCAGGAATTACAGTTATAACCAGCTTCACATAAAATCATGTCAAATAATAGTCCCACGCATTTTTCTCAAAACACAGTTATGCCAATTTAGAAACCACAGCTTCATAAAACAATAGAAATCTCAACTAATTCCAAAATAAACTCTGAAATCATGCTCTATCTCATATTTTGATAAAAATAACTATAATGACCAACATATAGGTCACATGTTTGAACCCACTTGCCTGGAGGGGTGGAATATGCAGGATTACACTACTGGGTTGAAGTAGGAATGACACTTATATCTACTATAACAATCATAATACACTAGTTTAACCTCTATCTAATTCAATTCTACCTCTAACAATGGTAGGAGAACATCATGGCATGAAAACCATGAGAACACAAGACCATATCCTCAAGAACATGAGAGATTGAAGGGAAAAAGGAAGCAAAATCCATAAATTAAACATACCTTGAGCTTAGAGGATGGATGATTCCAACTTAAACTTGAAAAGATTGGAAGAAATGAGTTTTAGGAGTGAAGAGGGTTGGAGGCGATGTTTTCGTGTTTGGGAAGAGTATGGGGTGTGTTTTGATGGTTTGAACCCTAAATTGGGTTTTTATCTGATTTTTTTACTATAGATTGAGCGCTACATAGCTCACTAGAAAGCATAAATCTCCACCTACCGCCTTATTATTCCTTGATTCGCGCAAAGCTCTCCAGAATGGTTTTCTCTCAACTTTGAACTATAATTCAAGTGTTGGTATATATTGGGCTGGTTGTTCCAATACTCACTTATTTACATTTCTTAATTTTAAGTTAATCCATTAACTTTAAAACATAAATATAAATGAGGAAATAACCTCATTTGGATTCAAATAAAATATCAAAAAAATCAAAATTCGAACCATTCAAAATCCAAGTTTTAGCTTTTAGTTCAAATTTGAAAATTTTTAATATTTTATAAACCTAGGCTAAAAAAGAAATGCTTAATAGTTTCATAAAATTTATTAAAAATCATTCTTTAACTTTTTTTACTCTTGGGAACACTTATTGGAACTTTTAATACAAAAAATGTGGTTATATCATATAGCCCTCCAAGGGCATGTAGGATCCAGACATAGTAAAATTCAAAACTCAAACGACAGATAAAAGTAACTGGTACCCTTCCAAGTAAAAAAAAGTTATAAACTTTTTATTTAAAATTAGGGTATTACACTTTAGTCGTATTGCGAGGGTCTAGACTACATACATGCATGATTTTGCTTTTTGATATATCATGATATTGATTTGTGTGTAAAAATTTATAACTCCATGATTCTTTTGTAAAATAGCAACTCATATTTTGGATTTTAGTTATAATTTCATGATGATATGTGGAAAGAGTTATTCAGAAATTATTAGTATTATCCTGGATTGGGAATTTGCAAGGTAGTATGGGTTAATTGAAATAGATTTTACGAATGAAAATATGCATATAATACGGCGTGATCACGAAGCTTGCGTGGGACGAGATTTTCACGTGTCCTTACGACCAAGTCGAGTCATGACATATGTTTGCCTTGCGATTAACAAGTAGTGAGAAATGTAGGATAAGTTAGTCTATCTTCAATATTTTTGAAGGATTTATAGGACAAATCGATCCTTAATTGTGTATAAAATTATTCAAATTGGTCTCTAATAAAAAATGTCAATAGAATAAATAAATCCACTTAAATACTATAGAATAATTAATTTATCATATATTTTTAATTGTAAAGGATCATCAATATTTTTTCGTTAAGGGACTAATTTATTTGTGCTATTTTTATCAAGGGTTAACTTAGTAGTTTGCTTTTTTTTTTAATATATCTACGTTGTTCTTATGCAACAATTCAAATAAACAAATGATTTAATTTTATTTTAAGCTGGATATAGATTTGATGATAGAGAATTTAGGATTTGAATTTCAAGAATTATTTTAATATAGGAGACATGTTGGGTTAAAGTTATATTTTTAAAATTTATTCTCTCTCACTAGTTTTTTATTTTATTTATTTGTTCTTTATTTTTTTTTTAAGAATGGGGTGAAATGTCAGTTTTGAGAAGACTAAGATAGAGTGTCATTTAATTATCTCTATTTTTTATATTTTTGTGCAAAAATATACCTTTTTAATTTAAAAATTATTTTTAATTATAAATGCTAAAATAATTAAAAAAAATAAAGTAAAACTAATATGCTTAAAGGCTTAGTGAAAAAAATTAACTAATTAATAATATTGAAATTTTAGCTTTTTAAAATAATAAATACTTATAATTGTATTCAATAATTTATATTTTCAATTAGCTATAAAAATACAATGATGGATTGATAGTTTGATATTTTAATAATTAAGACCAAAGTTATAAAACTCATGAGTTTTCCCAAACTCATGAGTGGAGCCGAGATAAACTCAAATTATAAACTCGTACAGTTTACTTATTTTAAAAATAATATTAAAAATATTTATTATGTGTAATTATAATAAAATAAATTTAAGATAAAACTAAAATGTATAAAAAAATTCATTTGTAACATTAGAATGAAGCAAATAAAAATAAAAAATACAAATTAAAATCTTATGAAATATATTCGATCAAAACTTTAGGGTATGAAAAATAAAAAATAACTTAAGTCAATAAATCATAACTTTAATGTTGGAATGTCCAATTACAAGTGCTTATTGTGAAATTCCATGTTTTATTGTTTGAGAGACCAGAGTATAACTAAAAGTGTAAGCTCAAGAGTTTACTTGAGTTTATGGGCGAATTCTTATGTGAGGATTGATGTGTTTGTGACCATATGGTCACGGACAATATTATCACCAAAATAAATATCAAAATTAATTTTGAACCCTCTCTCTCCGTGAAAGTTGAAACTCCATCATTAAGCACATAAACACTTGGTCACATATCCACAACAATTCTAAATCATGATGCTACAATTTTGAACCAATATACATATCCACAGCAACAAATAAAACACTAAATTCCTTTTTCTTTGCGTACTTAGTTAAGGGAACCCGATTGGAAATTGAGTCTTCTGTCTCTAGTCTGATGCAATAACTTTTTTCAGAAAATAAGAGAAGGAATAATTTTCATCTCCATTCTCCATGGGTGATGATGCATGTAAAACATTTACGGATAACAAACTTACACCATAACTGTAGATGGAAAAAAAGATAAAATAAGAAAATGGGTCCAATAATATTAATATATTAAAATGGGAAAGGAAAATAATGGTGGTATAAATTTGTTATGAAATTTTATTATATAACAAACATTTTTCACTCTCCAGGTTGTGTCAATAGTCATATTCTTACTCATATTCCTCTCTCTGAAAATACACATACATGTATAGATAGAGTATATCATTTTTTGATGAAGTGCTGGTGCTGCTGTGCTGCCAATTTCTTAAGTGTTCTTTTTTTCTTTTCAATGTCAAAATAGGGAAGGGCGCAAACGAACATGAGTGTTTGCGTTTGGGGTGGGGGAAGGAAAGGGGTGGGGTAGGGTGCTGACTTGTCTCGAGGAAAGAGAGAGACCCTGAGATTTAGAGATGTAAAGGGTTATAGTAGGTAATGTGATTCTTAATCAATATTAAAATATGTATATGAATTATTATAGTATTATTTTATTTTGATAGAAAATTTTAATCTTAGTCTTTAGATGAAATTTTAGTGGTTGAGATTTAATAACATGATGGTCACAACCTTATCAATTTCCATTTAAGAACTCGTCAAGTTTATGAAAGTTTACTCAAATTTAGTCAAGTTTATTTGTGCTTAATTAGGTCCAAGTTTTCAACTTAGTTAAACTTGTAAATTTATAAGAGATTAAAAGTTAATCTGAGAGTTTAATATATAATCTTGATTTAAGGCCAACACTCAAATGGATAAAAGTCTAGAGATTAAATTCAAATAAGCAAAAATATAAATATTAAAATCTTCTGTAAAATTGTGATATAAAGACGAGCTTAAACAATGTTAATTGATAACGCATTTGCTTAAAGCGATCAAAATGACATAGATGAAAATCGACAAGAGACAGTGGGCACTGTGCATGCCCGAGCCTGACAGCCTGACATCCCACACTGTCTTTCACTTTTGTTTCTTCAACTTTTGAAAAAACTTTATTTTGCTGTCCGTTCTTCATCAATATCGGAATTTGCTGGGCGCAAGCAAAAAGTTTGATTATCTTCCAATTGATTTAATATGTTGAACAAAAAGGAACTCACTTTTGTGTATTTCATTAAAAAAAAAAAAGGCATATCAACTCTGTACCAAGGACCAAATTGAAATGACAATGCAAAGACAAATGATCCGCCTCAGACGAATTCGTGCATGTTCGGTTTGCACAAGTGAAGTTACAAAAGTAATGAGATTTTATAGTAATTAATATCTTTGGTAAAATTTTCCAGTAATTTTTAAGCAATTAAGAGTACTTTCGTGGGAAGGATTATCAAAAATATCTTTTATTTGAAATAAAATCGTATTATTACTCTTATTAATTTTATTATATTCAAATAAAAATTATTCTCTTAAATTTATTTTTGATATACTCAAATTAAAAATAATCGCCCATGATGATTATTATCTTCATAAAATTTTATTGATTAATAATATAAAATATAAAATATTAAACAAATAGAAAAGCAACATTTTGTAGACCTAGTTGAAGCCCAGCTCTCCGAAGAACCCATTGTTCACTCGTTTTTGGTCAAAACCAATTCTCCATTTGAACCCATCTCTGATGCATGATATATTGATATTGATGGGTCAAGCCTGATTAAAATCCGACCAAAAACGCAAGCCTGGAATAAGAGAACCCGAACCGGTTGGTATCTTTTCATTTGGGGAAACTCGAACAGGTTGGTTGTATTTATCGGACTATCCTATGGAGAAATTCTTATATAATGGTAGAATAAGATAAAATATTTATTTTACTATATTTGTTATTTAATATATTATCTATTATATTAAAAATATAAGAGTAGTGAAAGATAATAATGACCCATAAAATTTATGTGGTAATTAATAAATAGATAAAGTAAGTGTTTTGTTTTACCTCTGTCCATTTAAGCACTTCTCCTACAGTATGGCTTCTGACATTTTGTTTTATGACCCTATGTAATAACCTAGTCAACGCATCACATCCCTCCACATAACTACAATTTTTTTTTCCCATGGGACACAACTCGGATTTAGGTCTTGTTAAGTAATGACTTATTTAAGCATTTATATAAAAGTAAATTTTGAAAATAGCTTATAAATAAGTTATTTTATATTTAAATAGTAACAAAAAAATTTTTTTTAGTGTTTTAAAAGGTGTTTCTTAAGAAACTAGATATTTTAACCATAGTTTTCAAAATCGAACTGTGATTAACTGAAGGCATTGGGTCACTAGGTAATTGGTTTAACCTTAGTATTGGTTAAACAATATATAATTAAATTAATAAATAAAAATATAATTTAATGTAATAAAATATATTATATATTAAAAAAAATCAAACATAAAACTAAAAGTTGGTTAGCCTAGTGATAGAAAGTGGTGCCCTCTTTGCCATCCAGAGGTAAACAATGTCCCAATTTTTAATACTATGATTTTATCTTCTCAACTTCTCAAAAAATAAGATGTCAAAAAGCTGACCCCCAATTTAGACCCACCCAATTGCCTACAAAAAGACGGGCAAACCAACCACAAAAAAAAATTGCAATTTTTTTTTTAATAGTTTGATGATTTTGTTTAAAAAAAAACATTTTAAAAACTTTGTTATTGATTGATGCATACCTAAATTTTCAAGGTTCATAAAAACTATGCATCAACTCATTAAATTGAATCATTTACACATAGTAGATTATAATTTATTACATACAATGTATGCGTTTCGTCCTTTTTTGAGTTTATTAAATTTGGCTTGGGCTAGTTTTGATCCCATGTCTCTTTGGTTTGGACATTTTGGGCTATTATAAAATAAAGACCAACGAATTATAAATTTTTTATTCTTAAAAATAAGAGACTTGGCCCCAGGAATCTCAATCCACCAAAACCTGGCTAAATTGAATGGATTAGGTGGGCTGAAATTTTTTGATAGGTTAAAGTTTAAGCAACTCACTAAAAATGATGATTTTGAAGATCTTAACGAGCTAAGCCCATTTTGACATTGTTTTTAAAAAGCACTAAAAATAACTATTTTTAAAAATAATAAGGTGTTTATCCAAATTGAGGAAAAATTAAAAATATAATTTTTAACTTCCAAAAAATTTAAAAAGGTCCGAAACTATCCTATCCAAACGGACTCTTAATTACTCTAAAATGAAAAAATTGGCCTGACCAAAAAAAGTTGAGAAAATTGAAACGTGATAAAAACAAGGGAATAATCATCCTTGGAATTGTAACTTTTATTTTGTGTTGGTCCATTAAATAATTCAAGAATAATTAATCAATCATTTTTTCATTTTACTCATTTTCTCTCTGTTTTTTTTTTTTTTTTGTGTGTCGAACCCATCTCCGCACTTCAGATGAGTCCTTCCGTTTTTGGTCATGACACTTAGAGGACTCGAAACCACAAAACTAAACAGGTCTGCCATTTCCATTTGGGCCTTTGAACTTCTATGATGAAGACAGAGCACTTCTCAATTTGAGCCTTACAGATGGATTTTGTTCGACCGAAAACATATCAATATGACCAAAAAAAAGAGAATAATTCAGACCCCTCCCAAAAAAAAAAAGACAATGACTCTTAGGTAGTATTTGGTTTATGTCCCATGACAGTGGAGATGGAGATAGTAAAAATAATGAAGATGGAGAAAGTAGAGACAATAGAGATTGAGACATACAAAATACTATTTGTGTATTATATTTTATTGTGGAGTCCAAGCATTATAACTATCTCCATATATTGTTTGGAAACATAAGGAGAAGACACACATACATGATAAAAAATATTATATACCCGCTGGACTGCCTGGACCACCCATGGTAGTGAGGATAAAAAAAGAAATATTAAATATGTATAGAAATGTTATTAAAAGAAAAAAATTATTAATTTCTCTCTTCAATCTTATCCGCTCCTCTATTTTGAACATCCAGAAATTTTCTGGATTTTATGTCTAGGGATAGAAAACTCCTGTTTCTATCTCTACAACAAAACAATTTTGAGTGTGTCTAATTTTCTGTTTCAGGACAAAAATCAAACACTAAATATTTATACATTGCTTTACCCGCAAAACCCTCCCATTTTTGGTTTGTCATTTCTTTTCTTATCACCAAAGCAGAAGGGAAATCCTTACCTAAAAAAGCCGAAGGGAAAAAATTAGCAGTTTGGTTCAATTAATAGAGAACATTTATTTTATACAAATTATAGCTGAATCAATTTCCTTACAAAAAAAAAAATTGCTGAATAAATTTTGGTTAGGATTCCTTGTCTTTGTGCAAAATGCACCAACCATTTGATATATTTTTTTTCATTTTCCATGCTGCAAAGAAAAAAAAGAACAGTAGCATCTTTTATGAATTCTTGGACACATATTAAATCAACATAAAATCTAAATAAAGCATTTATTTAATGTCATTCAGATGTAAATCAAAGGAAATATACTGGAAACACAAGAAGTGACCTTGCTTCAAAGGTGAAACACTCTTAGGACATGTTTCGTTGGAAAAAAAAGGAAAGATAAATTTTCATAATTGAGATTCATTTGAAAAATTACATATAAAACTCAAATTTTTCTTCATTTTTATTACCAATCAAATGTAGCCTACAGCTATGAGCCTTACACTACTATTGTTAGCAAGGTAGCTAGGATCGATAGTTATCTTGAAGGATCACTCGATCCCACAATTTTGACACCTTTGGGTGATCCCAATGTCACCCTTCAACTCACCACCATTGGATCGTCGTGGTATCGCCGAGGAAGATCGCAAAATCGCTAGGAACGTGCGATTTTAACTGGTTGGCCTGTTCCATTTTCCTTTTCGACTCAACTCCATTTTATCGTGCAACAAGAAGAGGGAAGTAATAAGGAAGCAGAAGAAAGAAGACAAAAGCAGCCGAACAACGGCCATCGATGGTGAGCAAATCCAAAACCACAGGTAGTCGGCAATGAACAAGCCCAGAACCACAGGGAGCTGGCGATGAAATGACAGAGACAGATCGATAGAGGTAGAGATCGAGGGAGGAGCGCATTGTCGGTGGTGAACAAGCCCAAAACCATCGGCCGCCAACGGTGAAATAGCAGAGCGATTGTTGATGGATCAAGAAGGGAAAGGGGAAAGAGAGGGTCACACTGGGTTTTCTTTTTTCAATTTTTTTTCAATCCGGTCCTTTTTTTCATGTTTTAGATAGACATTTTTGTGCAAAACTATTACTTTTGGGCTGAGATAGGCTGGGTTTGTTTTTATTATTGGGCTTCTGTCTTTCTTATGAAGGGTTGGGTTTGTTTTTATTTTACGGGCTTCATTTGTTTTTATTATTGGACTTGAAACAAAAACCTCTAAGAGAAAAAGAACTTGGCCTAGATTTGTGTCTTTTTCCCTTTATTTTGCTTAATTGTGCCATGTTACATATACTTATAAATTATATGAATATAACATATATTATTTTGTAAGATGTTATGATCCGTGTTATGACTCTGAATCTCTCTTCTAATCCCAAGTAAAATCTCAATCCAAATTACCTTGATTGTTGGCATATCTATAAATATTTTTCACACTTAGGATACACCTTTTCTCTAAAATTCAAACTCATAAATGTACCTTTAATATGGTTTTAGTGAGATACTAAAAATTGGGTAAGATAATAGATGGGATACTTGAGTTAAAATGATGAGCTCGGTCATATAGACGAATGAACGACAACGGGTAGATACTGTTTCAGATGTGGGATCACTATCCTAAGTAACCAAGACCTTCAACTTCGAAACCCCCAAGTTGAAGTGATAGAACGAAGGTTGGATCATAAATTGTAAGCCTAAGTTTTGGTAATCTGACTTTATTCTGGGCCAGAACCATGTTATAGAAAAGATCTGAAAGACTGTAACGAATATATAACATATTTTAGAGAAACCGGAGTTTTGGTTAAAAAATATTCTTCCTGACTTTTTTTAACTAATGTCCTTAAGCATTAAACCTTTTAATATTTGTTGTTATATAAAACTACTAGTAATCTATCTGATACGATATCCTTCCACGTTAATTCCTTGGCTTCCCATCCCAGAAACGTGACCGGAGATTTCTAGTTATCTTCCTCAATTAGATCACTGAGCAGTAACCAGTCCAAAATAAGCTGGCAAAAAAATTAAATTAAAGAAGGAATCACACAGCACACAAAATCAATAAAATAATAATAAAAAACAAAAAACAAAAGAACAACAATAGCATAACAATTAACACACCCTGCTGCTAGAGCGAGAGCGAGAGCGAGAGTGAGAGTGGCAGTGGTAGTGGTAGTACCAGTGGTACAGCAAGAGGCAGCGAGCAAGCGAAAGCCGAGCCAGCCGACTGACAAGCCGAGGCTGGCGCTTCCCGCAAGCCCAGAACACCGTCACGCACTCTTCCACGTGCACACACTCACACTCTCCCCCTCTCACGGGAAACCAGGGAAAGTAATTTCCTTTATTAATTACTAATTAATAATTAATCAAAGAAAAGAGAAAGGTTTGCAGGGCACTGTAAAATAAGTATTAGTAATTGAAAATAAAAAAAGAAGCAAAATAAAACAAAACCAAACCCAAGGACAGAAGGATCGTGTTATATAACTACCCCTAATTTCCAAACGCACCTTTCAGTTCCTCTGGTTTTTAAACTCCTCTTATTGCAGAGAGAATCAGAGAACGTGCACTCCCCACCCACTACAAACCCTGAATAATAACACTCATTCCTCTTCTTCGCTTTCTCAACTTCCGAATCTCTTCTTCTTGTTCCTTCTTCACTCTCACACTCACACAGAGAATTTTCACTCACTCAGTGACAATGGAGCTAAGCCAAGTGACCCTAGAGATCTTCTCCAAACTGGAGCAGCAGTGGCTCTCCCACTACGAAGCCACTGCCAAAACCCGCATTCTCAGCGTAGACGGCGGAGGCACCACCGCCACCGTCGCTGGCGCCGCCCTCGTCCACCTCGAGGACCAGATCCGCGCCCAAACCTCCGATCCCCACGCTCAAATCGCCGATTTCTTCGACATCGTAGCCGGTACCGGCATTGGCGCCATCCTCGCAGCCATGATCACCGCCGACGACGGCTTCGGCAGGCCTCTCTACACCGCCAGAGAAGCCGTCCGCATCATCACCGACAGAAATCCCGAGCTCTACAGGCTCAAACACGCCGGAATCTTCCGCCGGCGCCGGAGATTCTCCTCGAAGAGCATGGACAGCGTGTTGAAGCAAGTGTTCACGAGAAAAGAGGAAGGAAGGTTGTTGACCTTGAAGGACACGTGCAAGCCATTGCTGATCCCTTCCTTTGACCTCAAGAGCTCCGCGCCGTTCGTGTTCTCCCGAGCCGACGCGTCCGAGTCGCCGAGCTTCGACTTCGAGCTCTGGAAGGTGTGCCGCGCCACGTCAGCAACGCCGAGCCTCTTCAGTCCCTTCCGCTTCCCCTCCGTCGACGGAAAGACCTCATGCTCCGCCGTCGACGGCGGCCTCGTCATGAACAATCCGGCGGCCGCCGCCGTCACGCACGTCCTCCACAACAAGCGTGACTTCCCGTTGGTGAACGGCGTGGAGGACCTCCTCGTCCTGTCCATCGGGAACGGAGCGCCGGCGAAGAAGGTCCGCGACGTCAGCGAATGCTCCACGTCGTCGGTGGTCGACATTGCCATCGACGGCGTTTCCGAGACCGTTGACCAGATGCTCGGGAACGCCTTCTGTTGGAACCGTACGGACTATGTCAGAATCCAGGTGCGCCATTTTTGCTCATTCCAGAGACTGTTTAGTTTCCTAGAAAATTGAGGAATGAGAAGAAAAAATATGATAAAATTCTGTTGCCTCGTTTTGAGTGAACTCTCTGGCTTCTTACGCAGTATCACTAACAAAATTTGATTTCAGTTATAACTGAATTTTTCGACGGAATGAATTAACGGCGTGTGTTGTTGTTGTTGCGCAGGCGTTCGGTTTGGAAGAGGAGGTGCTGAAGGAGAGGGTGCTGGAGTCGTTCCCGTTTGGCGGGAAGCGGTTACTGCAGGAAACTAACGGTAACAGAATCGAGAGCTTTGTGCAGCGTCTCGTTGCCACCGGAAAAGCTAGCCTACCACCTAGTCCTTGCAAGGCTCCGCCGTGAGCACGCTCACCAACGGCGTCTCTTTTTATTTGTTTTAATTTTGACGCTGTAAGTTGTAAGTTGTATCAATGTATCCAAGGTCAGGTTATTTTTAATTGAAGGAGAAAACAAAAAAAAGTAAAACTCGTGAAGCTTTTACTTTACCTGGCTGTGCATGTTGTCGGAGTGGATAGCAGTTAATAATTTAGTGGCAGAGTTTCTTGTTTCTCCGATTCCTTCCCTTGATTCTGATTTTGACTTCTCCCAGTGAAGAAAGCAGAAGTGACATATATATTTTCCAAACAGGGAATCGAAGATTGGACTTTGGATAATTACCGTTTCTTTTCTGGGGACATGCTAAAGCAGTAAAGCTAAATAGCAACTACACTTCCATGCGCCTGTTAATTCCCCAAAATGGCTGCGTGATTTGTGGAGCCTTTACCACCACGACTAGACTCGTGACTAATTTTATTTTTATTTTGGAAGGAGAAAAAAAATACAATTACCGCGCAATCAAGGGGAGAAAGGGAGAACCATGGAGAGTATGAAAATATTTATTTTGATCTATTTATTAATTAATATATAATTTTATAAATTATTATTTTATTTTATTTTTTAAAATTTTTTAATATAATAATTTATTTGTTAATTCATAAATAAATTAAAATAAATATTTTATTTTGTTCTAAAAACATCTAAAATTTTATCGTGAGAAACATATCACTTTCATTAAGGTTCAACTTTAAACTAGCGTATTCAGAGCTTGGGCACAACCTTGTTCCAAATTTATGACAAAACTTACTAGCAGAAATTAACGGGGCATAGATTTAAGATCAGTTCAAACTATCACATAAATATTTATAGATTTAGATTCTCTAAAGTAATGATTTTATTTTAAAAAATAAAATAAAAAATTTTACCTATAAATTAATAAAATAAAAATGAGTCTACTTTTAATTTTATTAATTTAAAAACAAAATTTTCTCATTTTATTCTCACTTGAAAAACCAAATCCAATAGTTATAACAAAGCGTGTATGTGTTTAGGAACTTACACTGCTAAGCCTTTAATTTTTTTGGTACAATGCTAAGCCTTTAATTTTACAGGAAACTTAATCGCACACGCACCATGTGGACACCCAAGTCCGACATAAAAAATAACTTACCATTGATTAGATGTGTGTAGTGCGAATGAGTCCTTTGTACCTTCATATAACATCTTTGTTTATTTTGTATCTCAATTCGAGAAAAGAAATTACTTCCTCTCCTTCCTTTGACAAAGATAGGTAATTTCATATCACAGTAAATAAAATGAGTGGTAAAGGACAATAGCAAACCTCAAGTGTGTTATCATATTTCTTGTTCCAAAAATTTAAGTTATTACATTATAATATATTAATTTTATATCTAATATTATTCCCTTACATAAATGACTTTTTTAGGCTTGAAGTGTGAATGATGCACATATCCACCTTAGTTTGTATTGAAATTTAGTTATTTTATCACTAGATACCATGTCATGAAACTACTTGGTCCAAAAGTTTAAGTTTTGTGGTTGTGATACATTAATAATTTTATATTTAATAAAATGGAGGTCCCAAATCAATGTAATATAACACTAAAATCTTAAGGAAGGGAAGAAATAATACTGGTTATCTTATTAACTTTCATCATCTAGAGTTTTACTAATATCTAAGATTATCATTTCTAACTAACCAAACTCTCCAAATGATAAACGGAGAAAGATCTGTAGCGGTTTCGGGGGTGTCCTCAAAAGAGATTCCATCCTCTCCAACCACCATCTCCAGAAGGATAGCTATGTGTCTCGTCTTCGTTGTGGCCTAAGATTCACTTTCTCCCATACCCAAATTGAGTGAAGGCACGAGGTGAAGCAGTGAACCATTGTTCCAGGTTTTGAGGAGCATTGAGGGCAAGAATCATCAATGTTCTGGAATCTTCGTTTCAAGTTGCTCTTTACCGAGACTCCATCATGTGCTCGCTTCCAGATCATCACTTTGATTTTCGGAGGAGTTTTTAGTGACCAGCTCGACTTCCATAATCTTCTATATTTGCAGAGTGTGTTGGCAAGGCTTCCACTGGGGGTGCAAGAACGAGAATGCTGTTCTATAGCTAGATTTGACATTTATCTTTCCACGTTAATTTGTCCACTTCATGTGTTGGAACGATTTTGAGTATGACTTAAATTATGCAATTGGGGCTGCAAAATTCCCTCTGATTGTGGCTTTGTTCCAATCTCCTTCATCAGTCATCTATTGCTTTACTAATTGCATTGAATCATTCATGCAGGACTATGGAGGAAGCTGGAAATGGTAGGAGTAAAACACCCAAGGATCTTTTCTGACATCAATTTTCTCCCGTGCCAAGTGCCAACCCTCCAAGTTACCCTTTTTTTCTTTTGTCTTGGATACATTTATGGTATAATTTTGATTTTTTTTTTAATTTTATCTATTGTAATCGGTCTTTTAAATTGCGGTTGTAGCGCGGATGCGGTCGCGATTGTGGTTGTTGTGGATAATGCAACTGTCACGACACGCATTGCGGTTGATGTGGCATGACATTTTTGGGCGTTTGCAAGTTGAAAAGTAATCTGTTGCAGCCTGTTATAACCCGATGCAACCCTGATGTGGCCCTTGCGTTACATTTGATTAATTTATGTGAAAATACATCACACTACAATTGAGGTTTGATATGATTACACTCGAACTGCAACCCCAATATTGCGGCCACTTCGCAATTTAAAACACTTATTGTAATAGATTAACTCATATATTAAAGGGTTTAACTTGATAACCAACTATAGACCACCATCATTTATTTTTTAAGCGTGTACTTTGTATCAAACATAAGAATTGTGAATTATAAGTAAATAAAATTAAACTTTAGATAGTCACCTCAAATATATTTTTTTTATACACATGTACTTATACACGAGTGATCCTATTAAATATGTATTCTTTGGTAATAACTTAGAAATAACCATTATTAATAATATATATATGACATATATATCAAGATAATATTTCGTACTTTTTAGAAGGGGTTTTAAAAATGTTGAAGATTAATTAATAGTTAGGCCTCTCAAAATTGCAAATTTTAATTTGAACCTTACATATATGAATTTTATATGTTTCGGTATCCAGTCCATGTCTTATAAGCAAGGAAGAGAAACTGAACCGGTACCGAACCAGTCAGGAACTAGTTTAAAGGTTTAAAGGTTCAACTAATTCAAATTAAATATAATAAAATATATATAAATATATACATATGACAAATTATATCTTTACAAATCTCTAGTTTTTTCTCAAAAAAATTATTAATTTATCTTTATTATTTATTATTTATTAGATATACTTAAATGAAAAGAAATAACCTTTAAAATAAATACACGAGGGCCAAAAATAACAACCTTCATACAAAATGTAAAACAAGAGCTAGACACTATATTCATTCATGCCAATTTTATATGGACCCAAAAACAAAAGTAAAACTCAACCAAACACCCATTCTTCAAAAGTTGAAAACCTAAGCATACGTCCCTTATTCATTCCTTTTACTCCTAAATAAAGCGCTTACCATCTACCCCCATTGTTAACATTAAGCCCACCATAACCAAAAAAAAAAAAGCATGAAGCTGCCACCCTTTCTTTGCACTAGAACAACAACCTAACTAGCCATGGAGGAGCAGAACGCAAACTAATGGTGACTTCCAAGAGCGCGATGGCGCCATGGCCTCTTTTGTGGCAAGGCGCGGCGCGAGGAACAAAGGCTTCGTGGAGAAGGAAGTGCGAAGCGAGGCACAAAGGCGTGAGGTAGAGGTAGCTCGCCGGCCTTTGGAAGAGAAAAAGATCTGGAGGAAAGGTGATTGTGAGTGTGAACTGTGAGGCCTGAGAGTTGCCCCTATCCAAAAATTCAGAACCTAAAAAGGCAAAAATGAAAACATTTTGTGCCTTTTTTTTTAAGGTCAGAGCCCAAACCAGCCAACCTTAAGAACTGAAGTCCACTGATTTTCTCGACTTTACCCGATTTTTAACTCCCTAGTTTTAGGCACTTAACCAATCGAACAGGTGAGCGGTTCAGTTATCTCAAGCTGCTTGGTCCAATTTTCTCTTCATTGCTTATAAGTGTATGTATCCATACTTCATGTTTGTATATTTAGAAAAAAAATGGATTAGCCCAAATTTACCACTTCGTTCTTATACATATTGACAAAAAAGTTGATAAAACTAGTAAAGATGTGAATATATGTGAAACAAAATTTGTGTCACCCATTTTTATTATAAGTATATATAAAAATAAAGTGATAAATTTGTGCTCATGTGAGAATCACTCAAATATTTAGAGAAATTATATTTTATCCCCTAAAATATAAGTCATGTACTTTAGCCTTTAAAGTTTAAAAATATGTAAATTGATTGTTTGAACTTTAAAAAATGTGCATTTTAGTCAAAATAAGTATTCTATAATTAACCTCCTTGAATTTTGGAATATAAGCAAATTGACCCTTTGAACTTTTTTAAATGTGCAATCATATCCAAATTTTCTTAAATTTCTAATATTTTTGTAAACAATTGATGAAAAAAATTTAACAGAATAGTTAAATTATACATTCAAGAAAGTTCAAGGGATTGAATAACACATTTTTAAATTAAATATTAGGATCTAAAGTACACATAATATATAGCTCAATGATAAAGTACAATTTTTTCAAATATTTATAAGTTTTTTTTACCTATATAAATTAAAGAAAAACTTTATGTACCAATTTCTCATTTTTTGAAGATTAATTTTGCATACTCATTCTTTTTTTATATTGATAAAATTGGTTAAGTAGTAGTAGATTTTCAATGACCGAAAAATATAGAAATCGGTCAAGAAAAACTAGCTTTCCCTTTTCTTTTTTCTTAGTGAAATAAGTCACAAATTTGTAGATTTTTAACATTTTACAGCAGTTTTACCTATTTGCTTTTCAACCTCTGCAAATGTTTTTTTTATTTTTGTCCCAAAGTTTTTTTGGAATGGCACTATGGGAAAAATGCCACTATGAACTAAAATCAAACATAATTAGCCAAACCTAACACCATAGTCACACACACAAAATGAGAATGAAAAAATGAAAAAAAATGCCATATTCAATACAAAGGAAGCGGCAAAACAATTATCTATCTAAATTCTCAAATTAATTCTTTATTTTGTGAAGGTTTTTAACATTCACAATCTTTTTTTCAAAAAAATATTGTGTTTTTTAATAGCCTTCATGGGAAAAATGTCAATATGAACCACAATGAAAAATGCAAAATTTTTCTTATGAACCACACACTAACACAATAAGTAGTGGCATTTTTCTTGTGGTGGTTTTCCACAAATGCAATATATATATATATATATATATATATATATATATATATATATATAAATATACAAATAAGATTGTGGACATTAAAAATGACCTCAAAATAGATAATTATTTTGAGAACTTAGATGATAAATAATTATTCTATCTCTATCTTTGTATTTTTCTCTTTGATTATGGTTCTTTTTTTTCATTTTTTGATTCTTATTTTTGTGTGTGGCTATGGTGTTTAATATGACTAATTATGTTTGCTTTTAGTAGTGCCATTTTCCCTATAGTGGCTTTTAAAAAATACTGTTAAAAAGAAAAATCAAACAAAATTGCTGAGGATGAAAACCGCCGCAAATAGGTCAAACTGCCACAAAGTGTCAAAAATCTATTGATATCTGACTGGCTCCAGGTAGAACAAAATGATTACAAATCTAACTATAGTCAACTGATTTCCCTAAGAAAAAGAAGGGAAAATCTAGTTTGTCTTGACCAATTTCTGTGTATTTTAGTCATTGAAAATCTATTACTATTTAATCAATTTGACCCATATAAAAAAAATGAATATGCGAAATTAATGTTAACAAAACCAGAGTTTGATACATAAATTTTTGTTTTTATTTATATACGTAAAAAAACCAATATTACATGCAACAATGCATTTACAAATTGCAGCTTTGCAAGCCTATATATTGTAGAAATCTGAAAAAGTACAATGTAATGGAAGATACGCGTATTGAGGCAGGTAAACCCACCGAACACTTGTGAAGAATAGTAGCAGCAATTTCATGCAGTAGCATACTATAGGAAAAGAAAATCCAATCCCAATTTTTTTTTTTTTCAATGTCAAACTGACATCATTGGATACACCAGACAATCACCTTTTTTTTCCCCATGATTCCCTTCCTCTCTTACAAAGCTCACAAGAAGGAAACAACCTTTTCTTTCCCATTAATTTAACTTTTCAGCCTTTCATTTATAGTATGCTCCTCTGAATTAATTATCTTCGTCCTCGTTTCGGTAGGTGAGTTTGGTGATTGCAGTGCAGTACTTCTCTTCTCTCCCCCTAACTGGGCTCACCTCTGAATTACCCACCGGTTGCTTATGCCACGGCATTAAATAGCCTGCACTCTCTGCTGCTTTATGTCACTGTCTTCGTTGGTTTTTCTGTTTTTCCTTTGTGCTCTTTCTGATATTTTCCCCATAGCCTTTTCTAAGTGCAGGACACTTCACAACAAGTTAGGTAGCACTGTTGTTAGAGCACATACATGCTCCCTGCACCTAGTTATCACTCGGCCAATAATATCCTGAAGTAATGGAAGACAAGATTCACGGCTTTGCCAATATTGATGGCTAGTTACATTGAGTGTAAGATGAGATAACCTTCTTATACCCAAGAGGAAGAATGCTCATTAAATAAAATATAAAGTAATAACATTTACTCAATTAAGAATCAAGTAGAGGTCACATTATTCTATGAAATAAATTATGACAAAAATTCTGCCTTTCTAATATTTTTTCTCTCATTATATCATATCAAATTTTATTGTTTAAGGGAAAAATTATTAATGGGTGAAAAAGTTATCTTAATTGCAACCGTATATGATGCAATCAATTAAGAGTCGTCTCTTCACATTTAATTAACAGATGACACTAGAGTGTGAATATGGAGATAGAAATAGTACCATCAATTATTTATCATCACACAAAGGATGATTATTTGATAATATTTAAATTTTTAAATAGTCACTAATTATATATTAATCGTCTTTCACGTCACAGCAAATGAGTGGTAGAATTGGAAATGAAACATCATTTAAGGAGATAATTTCTGTCCCTTTATATCGATATATTGATGGAATTCCACGGTAATAAATTCTGGGTGTCATGGTAAGAGTAATGGAGGATTCTTGTGGGAGGGACTGTTAAAGGGGGACCACAACCATTTTCAGCTTGCATTGTGCGTGCTTCGTTTCTAGTCCAAATAGAAAGGGTTCTCCATGGAATTCTTTAGCGTGACAGAGTGGTTAACCCTTCACTGAAGTTCCCATCAATTAATTTCCCAATTAAGAGCTCTCTTTTGACGAGGATTTGCATTTTCTTCTCACACTGATAGGATGCACTTTCTGTTACTCAGTGAGTACTGGCTGGAACCTTTTTCAGTTTTTTGGGGCTTGATTAAATTACCTCTTTATGCATATCTTAAAGGTGGCGTGATCATATGTGAAATATTGATAGTCCATATATATATTATATACGAGTTAATCAACGTTCCCTTTTACATATCATCTGATCACGTTTTGTTTTTGCCTTCGGGGGATATAGGGTGGGGACAATGGTCCTCACAAACATACAAAAGAAGAATTTAAGAAGTGTGTGTTGTTGTTATTAGTATCTTTTATTTATCCTCGTGTTAATTTTTAAATGGTCTTGTGATACATTTAATACAAACAAAAACAAAAATATATCATTAAATATATGATTTTAATTTTAAAATACTATTGTTGTAAAAATTATTTACATTATCGTTAAATAATATATTATTACATGCTTGATTTTTAATATAAATATTATAAAATTAAATATACTTAATAAAATCAATATGTAATTAAATTACAGTATAAAAATTAACTTAAAAATCATTAAAATAAAACTTATTATTTTGTATAATAGTAATTGATATTGTCTCAACTAGAAATAGAGAAAGGGGATGCAGGGTAAAGGTTTGAATTGATAGTCTTCTACAAACAAGTGAAACTCTTTATTATATCCAACACATTAAAACTTTCAACGCAACAAATTTCAAGTAATAAAGTTGATGGGAAATATAAAAATATTATATTTAATTTTAACTATATATATATATATATATTATTGCATTATCGCTCAATCATCATCATTATTAAGTAATCAAAGTTTTCCAATTGGCCATTGCAAGAAGCCCTGTACACCACATAACAAGATTTTGGTCGTCATAAAAGACAAACCTAGTGAGAGATTTGTCGTGTTCTTACCTCGTTTATCATTGTATCTTGTGCCTTCTATTAAACTCACAAGCTGATTTCGAGAGTACACTTATGTTGGAGAAAATAATGGCAACGGGATTTTGTTAGAGTAGTCCAAACCACAAAATCGCAATTTAGTGAATCTAACTCGTACTTCATACACCTTTAACCACCAAACATTAACAAAATTTGTTCCTTCGAAAAGCGAGAAAAATCGTCACCCTTTATAGGGGTCAATCCAGTTTTCGGTGATATCCTATTGTCATTCACATAATTTACCCCTTCATAAAAGGATTGTGTGCTATCTTTTTAATCATCTCGTGATGCATGTCAAAATAAACATTTTTTTTCTGTTCAAAGCAGCATATAATTTTAAGTTATTTGATACAGCGTTTTAGTGTTTTACAAAACATGACTATCAAATTTAGGGAGGTTCTCTGTTGTCGTTGACACTCCATGTCTATGGTGCTGTTGTCGAATCCTGCAATTGGGAGCTGACACACGGCGAAGTGGTGGGGACCATGTCTTGGGGATGACGTTTGCCTGTAAGGTTAATGAAGGGGTTGGGATACTAATTATTTGGTGTAATATACTGTACAAAATAATTTTAAAAATGCTATTTAAATAGAAAAATGAATGTATTCTATTTTTTAGTAAATGAATATTTTGACAGACAAAACTCATGAAAAAAAAGAAGCAATGCTGGAGATTTGTAACAGCAATCAAAGAAAGGCAAGATTTGCATTTGTGCTCTATATTTGTTTCCCCATTCCCAGTGTCAACGGTGTTCAAGTTTTCACCGATTACATGTCCTGAGTTATGCTATGTCTAATCGACTTTGTTGATAATCTTGGGCAGCAGTTTGTTCGGGTGGATCTCAAACCGAACCAAGCTGAGATAATATCATTCGGGAAGGTAAAATCACAACTGTGATTTGAAAAATAAAAAAATAAGTGAAACAAATTATGTTTCGTGTTCAGACTTTCGTGACGGCCATGATGCTCCGCTGTATAGCCAACCGGAGTTCATCAGCGGAGAAGAGAGATCTTGGTGGGTTAACGAGACGTGTTCTGTTCAGGAAGACCATCTTTGCTGATGAATTTTTTAAAAAATTTTATAAATAAAAGTGGGATATGATATTAAAAACTGACAGAATGTTATTTGTATTTTCTACAGGCTTTTTTTTCTGAATTTCTAAAATGTATTAAGACACCTTAGTAATACCTCTGATTAAGCTTAACCCCAACTTATAATACCTTCAGCATCGCAAGTCGTGCAAGGGGAGAGACGCGTGTCATTTGCATAACTTTCCACTAGGACCATCAAAATGGGCAAAGCCCGTTAGGTCAACCTGTTTATCCATAAAAAAATAGATGGATTGGGTTTAAAAATTTTGATCTATTAAGTAAAAATTCATTTACAACCCGCTCATCTAACCTGTGGATTAAACGAGCCTGCTCACGTGGATAAATGGGCAGCTCATTTACCTCCTTTTTTTATTTTTTTTACAGCTTTCAATTTAGTTAAGTCGCAAGGTTATATTTATTAGTTTATTTAGAGGCCTAAATTAATAAAAGCACAAACCAACCTAAAATTTTTTAATTTGAATTCCAACTTTATATTTTTAACTTATTCTTAACTTGGATATACATTTAAATTGTAAAATTTGTTATTGTGTGAACTTGGTTATTCATATTAAATTTGTTTGTCCATATGAATTTGATTGTGAAATTTATTGTGTGAAATTTATTTGGATTTATCTATATGGAAATTAAAAAATACAATATCTATGCCATTATAATATAATTGCCTAAATTGAGTGTTTTGTCTAATTAGAAAACCAGCAAATTCTTTTGATTTATTTTATTGGATTATTTATAGGTGCATAAGGAATAAGTAAAATATGCTTAAATTGTAAAAAAAAAGGCGGAGACCCACCATTTAATCAAGGACATGCAATTATATGGATCGGGCTTGAAATTTTTGCTCCGAGGATAAACGAGCGAGCCTTGCCCGTTTGACGCCTATACTTTCCACATGTCCATCAATAACATAGGCATTGTTGATCATCAACACTAGAACAATCACCTTAAATTTATAGCTTGGTTTGCACTCCGTTTGAGATGTTCCAAAAAATAATTAAGTTTATATATGAGTTGGTCAAATATTCCTGGAAAGTAAAACAAACAAGCTACTAATCGATTATTATCTCTGTTTTCTAATAAGTGTTTATCTATAAAATTTTCTTTCTTTTACTATTATCTATCATTTTAAGAATTTTAGACAATTTTCATTATTTTTTCCCTTAAAATCCATATGAGAGAGATAATGGATAGATTAAATATGAGAGAGTATTGAGATAAGTGATAGGGATAATATTGTAAGATATACTTAAATTTACTCTAATTTTAAGTTTATCCAATTATTTTCTTAATATGTGTGCATAAGTAAAAATAGACACTTATTAGAGAATAAAAATAGTATAACCATAACTCTACACAGTGAATCGTCAATTTTCACGTAAATGATGTATAAGTTTAAACATCCCCCATTTTTCATCTTTTCCCTTTAATAGAAAGATGAGGAAAAATAATTTGTATATGATATTTTGATAGGTGATTTATATTTATATGAGATAACAGGAAAATTTATCTGTATATGGTGTTTATAGAATTCAGTGTAAATTCTCTATTATTTTTGTTTTATATTGAATCTATCTTTGGCAAATTTTAAATCTACCTTTATCCGATTCAGTGTTAATTTTTATTTCACTTAAATCCTTTTGACAGATTTTATACTAAAACATATTATATTATGTGATTTTTTTCTAAAATATTATATTGATATAAATAACCATCCAAATCCCATATGAAAAAATAAACCTGAAAGTTTATATTTTAGCTCATATTGTATAAAAATAAAATAGATAAATATTCACATACCAATAACATGTCCTTTCGTTATTCAGTTACATGATGAGATGAGATATTTACTAAAAAGGGCATGGGCTTTAACAACAAAGAAGGGAGAGAGAGAGAGAGAGAGAGAGAGAGAGCAGGGGGTTGGATGAGCCGAGAGCATTGAGCGGCTTAAGATTGGCTGCTTAGTGTTGTATAGTGTCAGTGGTAGTGGAATGATGCGGTGCGATTGGTGGCTGGTAATGTGTTCCAGATACAAACCACCTGAACGGGACAAAACAAAATAGTCAAGTGGGGCAAAATGTCTCAATCTCGGTGTGTTACCAATCTCACCCGCTGGATATCACAAGGCCAGCAAGAGTCAAAATGGAGTTAGGTTTTCTTCTCAATTTAATTTTTCTTCCGTATTGGATTCGACCTCTTCTCCCCTCCTCAAAATTAAAAAAGAAAAAGAAAAAAAATTCTAGGGCAATTTTTTATTATCTAATTACATATTATTACATGAGTAAAATAAGTTTCATTATCACTTCATTATTCCAAAAATTATGTACATGAAAAAAATGATTCGATAACAGTATAGAATTAGTATATTTAAATTAAATACATAAAGTAAACTCTAGCTTTAATTATAAGAGACATAAATTATATCAAACTTTGTAATTAAAATTGAAGCGATAATTAAACTAGAACTACAGCTTAGTTATGATGATGTTTTTGTCTTGAAAAATAAATGAATTTTATTTATTTTCGCCCCAGAAAAAATTAGTTCTAATACAAATATTTCTAAAACTATTTGGTTTTAATGATTGTCATGTATGGGTTTTAGTTGTCATGTATAATTGGATAATGCAATTTTCCACTAGACAGTTCATCATTTAATATAAACAACAATCTAAAGATAAAGACTAATGCTAAACAATTTTAGAAAAAATTGAAAGAGACCAAAACAATAATTAGTTTTTTTTTAAGGACAAAAACATAATTAAGCCTTAAGTTATAGATCAAAAAAGTGATGTAAAATTTTTTAATTTTCTTAGAATCTTAATGGTAAAAATAACATTAATTTATATGGAAATATATTATTGACAACAATTTCTCGTTTGTTTCATCTTTTTTTCTATAAAGGCATGGTTTATCAATATCTCATTATTTTAAATATCATGGCTATTTTCAAGTATGCAAATGTCTTCTGACATTTTCAATTTCGTTAGAAGTTTGAACTATAATAGGTGTCCTTGTCATATCTTTGTCCTCTTTAACAAAATAGTATCTTTTTTATAACCATTTGCTTCCATAACATTATTTTATTTGTCCCTCTCTTTTTTTCAAGAATTTTTATAATTAAAACTAGCTAGTCTACCATGCTTTAAAAACTGATGTTATATTTTCAACTACTATATAAGATTTAGTCGTGCTTTTTGTATGAAAAATGCATCTGACATATTTCATTTGTTATTCTTTGCCCATGTTCTTTTGGACTTCCAGTTTATTTTGCTAAATTTAAGGATCTAAATATAACAATAGTAATGCATTTCAATTTATTATAGAGCGCAACTTTGAAAGCATCTAAAAAGATCAAGGTTGTCATGGTTAGGGCAAGTATGACATTTAAACACATTCAATGAATTTGACTAAATAAATGCCTCAAAATGTACCTAAATAGCAGTTAATTTGGCTGTATTAACATTACAATGTGACCAAATTCATTACGTCTCGCTTGACATCTAAAATTGAACATGAAACTGGCTTTTGGAATTGGATGGCCCAATATGATTTATGTTTGGAGTAACATAAAGAATTGGAATTATAGTTTCAATCCACAATTCTATTCCATAGAATTCAAAAAACAATTAAAATAGTCTCTTCTTAATTTCTAATATGTGCCCTATGAATTATCAATTGCAAACTTATTAAATATCTCTTTCCTCATTAAAGTCAATATAACTTTTTGATAAAAAAATCTATTTTTGTCTCTCATCTTTTAATGATATTTCAATTTCATCCCTAATGTGTTGATAATATTTTTATGTTATCCTATTTGCTATCACAGTTAATTTTACTAACAAATACTACAAATTCAACTTTGAAATATTCATTATTATCATATATGAATACCTTATTACACAAGTTAAAGCTCTATATTTATCTAATCATCCTTATTGAAATGAATTTGATCTTATTTATAGACAATTTTTAATTACTTAAACTAATTAAAGTTTAAGGGCTGAGGATGAAAATAAAGCTTTTGTATAAAACGACATCTATATGAAATAAAAATGGGTATGTTTGAGCCAAATCAACTATCTTCATTAAAAAAAATTGATATTGTTAACATATAAGACAACATTGAGATATTGTCAAAACGTTAGAGATAAAATTAAAATATCACTAAAAGATGAAGGGTGAGAACATAGCTTTTGCTCTTTTTCATTTATTTCCTAACAATCATGTTACTATTATATATATAGTAAATTCAAACACAAAATTTAAAATTAAGTCAATTACATTTCTAAAATAATTAGTATTGAAATTAGAATCCCACATTAAAATTCCAATTCCACTGTCCAAACAAATTTGGATGTTGGAATTAAAATAAAAGGTTAATTGATATGCATTGAGGTATAAACCTATTTTACACTATTAGCAAATAAAACTTGACACATTAGTTAAATGGTGAGAAAAATTAGGAGGAAGCGATACAGTTACTAAAATTATAGTGATGTGTCAAGTTTTAATTGGTTGACAATAAAATGGGTTTACACCATCAATGCATATTAATTAATCTCTTAAAATTATAATGTAGAATGTTTTCAGAATTAAAATTAGAATCTTAAATTCTATGTTTGTTTTTACTAAAGAATTGTAACATTATTATTAAAAATAAATGAGCAAGAAAAAACTATATTGACTTTATAATTAATAGGGAGAGAAATATTCAATAAGTTTTACAATTGACAATTCATATGATATATATTAAGAATTAAGAAAAGTTCATTTCAATAGTTTTTAAATTCCATAAAATTGAATTATGAATTTATAATTCCAATTCTATATGTAACGCTAAACATGAAAATTAAAATTATGCTGTCCAATTTCGATTTCATGGTCAATTTCAGACACTAAATTAGTT
This sequence comes from Dalbergia oliveri, assembly GCA_030441495.1. Taxonomy (NCBI): domain Eukaryota; kingdom Viridiplantae; phylum Streptophyta; class Magnoliopsida; order Fabales; family Fabaceae; genus Dalbergia; species Dalbergia oliveri. The sequence goes on from JAMLFY010000008.1 coordinate 15,181,957, forward strand.
CATTTCTAAATACATTTGATCACATTCATTAAATATTGCTATAATGTCGGGGGTGTGGTTTCCCACTGCACCATAGAATCTACGTGAAAAATTATTCACCTTAGACATTGCAACAGCCACAACTATTTTGGCCAAACGATCAGGTTTTAAGTTCAATGACTCAATAGTTAGACTGACTACCTTCTTTAATCATGCCATTTAATTAAATTAATAAGCTTAAAAATCTTTTCACCATGACAAAATGAATAGTCGCTGGTACCGAATGGCTTTTTATCGATGCTTGTTTATTCTTTTGGTAAAGCAGATTCTAAAGCCTTGCTACATTATTCATTAAAGACAAACTTTAAGTGATGTGGATATATAAGCTCCCCCACAAGATTAAAATATTAAAGGGGAAGATTGATATGAAAAAACAGCCACAATTTGGGTATAGATGAGCCATTTAATTTAATATATTGAGGGCTCCATAATTTAAAGTGCCATTGAATGGGTGCCGTCTCTTTAAATGGTTGGTTTATCACGTCCATTCAATACGCTAGTTAATTTCTTCATCATTTATTTTATTGTTTGGACCAGACAATTGTAGAAGATTACTAAAAGGAGATCCAAAACCAGTGTGGGGCTAAGATTGAGCTTAAGTAGTTGGTGGGCATCCTGTTCAATTCACAATTTTTTTCTTTTGAAAATTAATTATGCAATATTGCAATTTTAGGTCAATATATATAATGGTAATTAAGTAAAATTCTTTAAAAATAATAACTATACAATTTAAAATTTTAATATTATAAATAAAATTTGTCTCATAATTCATTTTCACAGGGATCGACTGCTTGAAGTTCTATATTATCAAATTTTATGATGACTAAGTGTTTCACTAATGACAAGACACACAATGCAAGAGGAAAAGAGTTGTGAGATTGAAGACATAATATATGGTGGGGCAGCTTCGAACAACTCGATTAAGACCCAAAGTTATACAAATCTTTAAGAATATATATTAATCTCCATGCATTCACGCTGCTTTAATTTTTTATAACAACCAATCAATATAATGCCATTTCTCCCGACATTATACCTTAATATTTTTCAAGTACACTGTGATTCTGTGAACATTATTTTGGGTAAGATAATTGATAAAGGCATGCATCACCAAGGGATAGCACAAGATACAAAATGCCCAAAAAGTCCCGAATAACAACGATCTATGGACATGCGTGCAAACAACTTCAAATTAAATAGCCACACGCCTTATGTGGATGGATAATGAGCATATATATTAAGGCCTAAAAAGGCATCTATATATTTTTAGGCTCAAGAAGAATAAAATCTTAAGGGCTGCGTCACACACTATTGCTTGTGGAGAAAGAGATAAGATCTGGCCCTTTTATTATTATTATTATTATTATTATTGTTACAAAAGAAATGGACATGCATTATTTCACTTGGAGAGAAAGTTTATGAATACTATTTTTGTACTAATTTAGAATATCAAAACGGTTTGATTATAAAGTTCTTTTACTTTTTTTAAACTTTTTATGAAGGTTTTGTTTTACCAAGGGAGGATAATCAGTTTCGTTTGTTTGTTTGCCGTCAATGTGTGGAATATAAGCCGTGCAATTTATAGTGAATAAATCACTAGGTCTAGATCTGTTATCAAAATTACAATAAATAAATAAAAAGGAAAAGCAAATTTGGATGATCACTATTCGAAGAATGTTAGTCGCTGAGGGCATTGATCGATATTCTTGATTGAAGAGAGACTACCATCACTTCACAGTACTATAAGGTACTGTACTAACAACTCTATGTCTGGTTACTAATTTCATGTTAATGTCGGGGTATGCCTGAGTACCTTGGGCAAGGGGCTCCACCCATTGAATCTTTGAGTTCTTGGTTGGTAATTCCATTAAAATAGCCATATACATATGCCATCATCTTCTGAACATCATGCTGTTCCTTAGGTATATATGAGGCTGTGCCATCATTGAAGAAGGCCAAGGACACAGCTTTATTCGATGTGAATTGAATAACCTTAAGATAAATTTTTAGATGTTTATACCGTAAGAAACAGTTATTACTATTTTTTATCATTTACTATTAATATCTCAACCACAATATCAAAATATACTATAGATTAATTTTGATGCATTTGCTATGAGAAAAATTGACATTTTAAACGGTTATTGACAATTAAAGTATTAACAGAAATACTATAAAGAAAAATAATTTTAACATAAAATGATCGTTAAAAATACTAATAAACTTTTATTGACAATTAGTACATGTCAAAAATACATCTTTTGGATATTTTTGACATGTACTAATTGTCGATAAAAGTTTGTAAGTATTTTCAATGATCACTTTATATCAAAATTATTTTTCTTAACATTTTTATTGATGAGAACCATTAAAAATGTTGTTAAAAATTCTTATTTTTCTTTTAGTGATTATTGGTGATGAAACAATTTATCCTAAAAACTTAAGTTGTTGAGTAGAGGCATATAAGCGATTTTATACTCTAACACATCTTCTCATATGAGTGTATATTTTAGACTTGAAGTATGAATAATTTTTCATAATGAGAGATAATAGGAATTGAATCCCTAGTCTCTTAATCATGGTATGACTTTGATATTATGTTATAAAATTATCTATCCCAAAAACTTAAACTGTTGATGAGTATAGAGGCATATGAATGATTTTATACTTTAACATTATTTATGTGAAAAAATTTAAATAGTCATCTAATCACTTATTTATATTTGTTTGAGTCACACACTTGTTGATATGGTATAATACATATTTAAAATCTTGAAAAAATAATAATATGATACAGATGGCCGGTTGGATATTAAATAGTAGAATAATAACTACTTTTTTAAATATCTACAAAATTCTAACCTAAATTATCTTCCTTCTGACACTTTTCTTCTTCGCAATTAATTAGGTCGATCGTCGATGATGGTATGGCAAGGGCCCCGGGGAAAGTGGGGAACGAGAAGGACTGAATGAGTTGGATGTCTGCATTGAATGAGCTTTGTAAGATCATATAATGCTTTATATATTAATTGAATTAGGGTCTATTGCATTACGTTGTTAAATTCTCTCTGCATATATATGCATTTACAGTTAGAAAACAATCATGCAAAACACAGACATAAATATAAGAGATTTATCACAGATCGCATCTTTTAGTCCTTTGCAACTTCGTAGGGTGAATTGTGGTCCATTGGCATGAGGCATTTGTAAGTTCTTTGAGTATAACTATTTTTCCATCACAAGATTTGATCACGCAATTTCAAGGTTGGAGTGATGGATAGATATACTCTCTGCAAAGTGGGGACTCCAACATTTGAACCATTAACATTGCAGATAAAATTCGTCTAAGGTTGCTGTTTACTTCAATTAATTGCAACTAATGTGTTTTCAAATTATACTTTTTGAGTTGACTGGGTTTAATATGAAATTGCCAAATTGGGGACTGTATTTAAATTAAATTGGTAGAGTTGTAGTGGGGCCACGGCTTAAATATATTTTTGATTTTATAGCCCGTTTTGGTTTTAGCCATTTTAAAATATTTTTTTGGACTTTAATCCTTTATTTTTCTACTATTATTTTTTATTCTGATCCCTAATAACACTTTAGACTATAAGCAGTGGTGGAAGATGGATTGAAAATTAGGAAGTAGATCGATCAACATCTAATTGACCTTATCATTGGGTCACGCTTGAAGCTCGTTGGGCCTCCAATTTGAACCAAAAGCAAAGCATGTTGGGCCTCTTCAAACAAGCTTTTGAGGCCCAAAGAGCATCGGATCCCTTGGTAAATCTGCATTAATACAAAGCCCCTGATATTCTGGGGGAAATCTACCTTTGAATCCTGAAATGGCCAAAACATTTATGAAGAGCAATGATTTTCTAACTAGGGATATATGCATGGCCAAGGCAATGAGGAAGGGAGTTCATTCTAGAAGCCTATACAGAGACCTTCCTTTACCTAGAGCAAGGCAACAACATTTTGGTGCCGTCTATGGGGAAAAGTAAAACTTCTCCCACTCCTTGAAACTCCCTAGACTGCATGTCCCTCACCTTGAACGATGGTCAACACACGTAGTAAAGGTAACACCAACACCATCCTTAATCCCAACCGCCATGACCACACCCGTCCGAACAATGAGGAACTTGGCGCCAACACCAATGCTAATGACAACATTCCCCTACCATTCATGGAGCATATGTTGAAATCTCTTTATGACATGCAGCAGTAAATCAACCACATGAAAATTGCCGCCCAAACGACAGATCAAAAATGAACCCTAATCCTCCACGCTCATCCCCAATCTCAGCCAACATACTCAAACCAATCCGTGGACCCAGCTGACTAACCAATACACTTTCCAACCCCAAGGAGCCACCCAGCCGATCAACCAATACACCTTTAACTCTAAGCCGATTGCCTCAAACAGCCATCCGAACACCCATTCAATGAATTCATTATGATCAAACTTGTCTCATCCTCTTACCTTATGACGAATCGTCGGATCCATAGAGCCATGTTGATGCTTTCGAGAATGCTATGCTAGTGTGCAAAGATTCAAACGCTCTTCACTGCAAAGCCTTTCCGTCCACCTTGCAGGATGCTGCCTAGGAGTGGTTTGCGTCTCTCCACAATGGTTAGTCACTAGTTTCAATGACCTCATCGAGGTTCCTAAATCACTTCACAGGAAGCAGAACTCACAGGAAGATGATCAGAAGTCTTTACGGCTTAATACAAGGAGATATTGAACCTCTGAAGAACTTCATGGGCTGATTTAACAAGGAGATCACCTAGATAAAGGACCTGGATTAGAAAATTGTCATGTACACTTTTGTAGGAGCATTGAAGCGTGGGCCATTCATGGAGTCTCTCAATGTTAATCAGGTCCATAACTTGGAAGAATTACAGAGAGGGGCAATGTATTGGAGGAAGAAAGAGCAGAGAATCAGAAGAGAACTTGTCACGGCCCGACTTGGGAACATGACCACGTGAGGAATCTCATCTCACGTAAGCCTTCTGGGTGACGTGTCTTTCAAAATGCATAACTTATCACAATGTAATACTTAAAAATGATTTTCTTCTAAATTAACAACAATTTCTCTATTTAAAACATAATATTTAATTGCATAAAACTTAAATTATTTAATATTTAAGCTTTGAAAACCCCTTTCTAATCCATTCTGCAAATCATAAGATCATAAATTAATTCATCACATGATATTAATCTTAATTCTAAAAACCTGCTTAACCCTTGCAAACTAATTTATACAAATTAATTGATCAAATACATAATCTAATCGAAAATAGAAATTTGAAATCCAAACTTAAATCTTGAAACACATATAAGGAATTTCATAAACTTTGAAATTAACCACAATATCTCAAAATATATGCGTGGCTCGAATCCTGTCTCCAAAACTACTAGAGCCCTCTAAGACTAACATAACCTAATCTAAGCCTTCCAGCAATGTAAAGCTCACCAAGGGATCACTCGATGATTGAATAAAGAAAGAGGATCTGACCTGCAACTATGAAAGGAAGGGAGAAGAGTGAGCTCTCACCCATCACTCACATGGGACATCCAAGAAACATATATACATAATACAATATACATGCAACAACATAAATCATTTGATATTTACATACATAAATCATAAAAAACATTTATAAACTCATAATCAAACATGAAATCATTTTAACTGAGGTGCGGCAGATCGGAAACATATGCTAAGCTGAATAAATACATATATAATAACAAAAGCTGTAAAGTGATGATCCTATTGGACAAGAGCACCTGCTGAAATCATAATAATCCCTGGACAAGTTGTGGGCACCTAATTAGGTCCCGTTTTGTAACTGCTGGGCGAAATTGTCCTTGAACAGACAACTTGGTATCAAGGTTAATGATCTCTGAAAGCCATTAACTGACCTGTTTCCTTTCTCTACGGCTAAACTAGTTTGACAAAAACCATAGCTGAAAGTGGATCTTTGTCCTGGCGAAGTAGAGGCACTAAATTCTTAGTACATTAAAGTTCTGGATTCATATAATTCCAATAATCTAACTTTAGCATAATTGTGCTGTGGAAATCATGCTCAAGGGATCACCCGCTTGTAGGCATTCTGATTTCATGCCCACATAATATGTATCTCAGTTGCCTGAATCATACTAAATTTCGTATCTCTTGGTACCATAAAACTGAAGTTCTAAATTCAAATCTTAAGGTAACATGACTTTTCATATTCTTGATAAATCTAAAATCATAATTTTAAATGTTGTGGTTCATACTCTTGCTTCACATTTCTCTAACACATATAAATATCTTAATTGAATATTCAAAAACATAGCTTGAAATCTAAATCTTGAAAATATAATTGTGTCATAAATTCATAGGAACATATGTTTCAAATTGACATCTTGCTAAATCATACATTTTACAACAAATCTCTTCATGAGCATATAAAACATTTTCATAACACATAACATAGCAATCATGGTCCCATGGTTTTGTAAAACTCATTCTTTCATGCTATCATCATAAATGGTAATTTTTCTAGCTTGATATAATAATGTACAATCATATTCTATACTTTTTCGCATCTCGATTTTCATGCTTAACAAACACCATGCATTAAACATAATCATAATGGCAAAATAAGGCCATGAGCTTGAACCCACTACAGTTGAAGTCGGGAGTATGTGGGCACCACCAACTTGACCTTGAGAACTTGGAATGACACCAACAACTACCATAGAGCAACAAGGACTCATAAACAATTTATGGTATCTCTAGATAACTCTAACAAATCTTAACACATTGGGGGAACACCTCCACTTGACAACAACTGAGAAATAACAAAACTCATACATAGAGGAAGAAAGAAGGAAAAGAATCTAACATAAAACATTGATTGACAAATCCTTACCTTAGAGCTTGGAAGAAGAAATAATGATGATGGATTGAGAGAGGAAGGTTTGGAGAAGAGTTAGAGAGGGGAGGGTTTCGTTAGGATGAAAGGAGCTGAGTTAGGGTGTTTTTAAGGGGTTGGGGGCTTTTTAAATGAAATTGCGTCGTTTTGCACTGTGACATTAGACATGTTCACTATAGCGAGTAAATCTCGCAGGCAAACTGAGGAGCAACAACTCACTACAGCAACATATCACTCAGCAAACATAACTAGATGCTATGAGGATGTTCTGCAAAATTTTGCAGCAACAACACCCCAACTACACCCTCCAGGCGTCTGCATGGGCCCCAAATACTCACTTATTTAAATCATTTATTTTATTTCTCATTAACTTTAAAACATAAATATAAATAAAGAAATACCACATATTTGGATTCAAATAAAATATCATAAAAATCAAAATCCCAACTAATCAAAATCTAAATTTTGGGTTTTAGTTCAAATTTGGAAATCCTCACGATTTTCTAAAGTTGAGGTCCAAAAACGAAATGTTTAAAGGTTTCATAAAAATCATTAAAAATCATTCTTTAACTTGTTTTCCTCTTGGAAATAATTATGGGATTTTTAATCCCAAGAATATCACTTTAACATGTAGCCCTTTAAGGAGGTGTAGGATCCAGACTTAGTGAAGTTAGAACCTCAATGGGGGGACCTTGAGGCCATACAGAATTTGTCTACTGACACGTGTACATCGGGTATTATAGGAATAGAGATAAGCCTAAACAGGAATTCTTAGACATTGTTGGTGGCGAGAACAAGCCCAACGCTAGCCTCGAGAAGGCGTCAAAGAAACCTTGCCTCTTGGAGGGCAAACAAGGAGCGATATTTGAAAACTGGGCCCCACGATCAACTTATACCAACAATGCCCATTTCAATGCTCCCAAGGATGTAATATTGCGTGACTACCAAGCACCCAATATCAGCCATGCTATGTTTGTGATTGGTACGAGGGGCCATACAAAGGTTTCTATAGGCCTCAGAGTTCTAGAAATAGAAGCGTCCTGAATTTGGCTAAGTGAGGATCCTAGATCGTCATTGGAATCTATATGATAAACCATATTCTTGGAATTAAAAGTCAAAGAAATGGTTCCTAAGAGGGAAAATAAGTTGAAGAGTGATTTTTAATGAATTTTATCAAACCTCTAAGTGTTTCGTTTGAAACAGTTTAGAAATGTTGAAAATTATTGAATTTAAACTAAAACCCAAATTTAGAATTCTTGTTATTGGGATTTTAATTTTTTAGATATTTTATTTGAAATCCAAATGGGGGGTATTTTTCCTTATTACATTTATGTTTTAAAGTTTAATGGGAAATAAAATAAATGATTAACTTCTGGACAAATATTGATTTTTAACATATTCTCAATAGAGATAGCGTCGCTGGAAAAAGGAGGGCAGCGGTCATTCACCGCCCAGGCGTAAAAAGTTTATAAAAGCGTGTTTCAGGCTTAGAACGCGTTCTGCGTTCTTTTCTTCTTAATCATCAATTTTATTCTCTCTCAAATCCATCATTTCCAAGCTTCAAGGTGAGTATATGGTTAGATTATGTCTTTATTTCTTCATAATCTTCAATTTGGACCGATCATTCTTTCATTGTTATCTGAGGAAACCCCCCAATTTTGTTAGAATAAGGATAGAGCCCCCTAGAGATTATTAGAGTTTAATCTAGAGTTATAATTGTTCTATGGCAGTTGTTGGTGCCATTTAAGTCTCCAATTGGTGGGGCCCACAAACTCAGGCTTAAACGGTGAGTGGGTTAGATCCTATGATCCTTATGTTGATCATTATAGTTAATTTAAATAAATTATGATATGACCATATGATATTAGAAATGAAAGCATGAAATATATGTTTTAAAACTCATGGGACCATTATTGTTAAAGTAATTTTTATTAAAGAGCTTGAGTATGAATATGATTATATTTAGAGATTTATAAAATATTGTAATGATTGTATGAATTTAGAATTTATTGATTTTATATACTAGAGTTTGTGAACTCTAGGATAGAAGACTTCTTGAGAAGATTTAGATTTTCTTCATTGAGTTAGGTGGCTTATCAGAGAAAAGGTATGTTAGGGGTTGTTCGTTAACCTTGGTATACCAAGTGCCCAGGCAAGAGAAAATGAAAATGGACTTAGTTAGGTGCCCAAGTAAGAGTTTTTGTTATGTCACATGAATTGTGCATAACCAGAGATTTGTTTCTCTAATAAGATACTATTTATATTTACAAAGAACATTAGTTTTTTTTTGTTATATTGTTTACATAGATGAATATGATTTTAGAATATATATTCAAAGTAAATGATTATATATGATAATTTATTTTCTTGATTGTCCAATAAGCGGGTTATGGGTGAAAGCCTACTCATTGAGTTTTAGATGAAACTCACCCATCTCCCTTCTTAATTCCAGATACGTTAATTCCAAGTCCTTCTCCTCCCCAAACAGTAAGATTCTCATTGGTGAGCTTCACTTAGAGTGAAGTTGCATGTGGTATTTTGTAAGAGATAGAGTGCTCCAAGTGTATATTGCGAGGTCAGGACCATTAAAATAATGCATGTTTTGTATTTTCAAGATTATGATTTGTATTGTTTATTTGGTATTGAGAGCAACTTTAATGTTTGTTATATATATATATATATATATATATATATAGAGACTTGATTATGAAAGTATTTAAAACGATTTAATTTCCAAGGAGCTAGAGATTTATGACGAGAACGAAATTATATTTTGAACTTAAATTTTTAATTAGGCATATAAAGAGACTAAAGGTCACGAGGCTTACGTGAATGGGATTCCACGTGCGGTCATGTTCCCAATTAAATCGTGACAATGTTGATTGGAGAAAGAGTGTGCTTGGGCCTTTGGCCATACACCGAAAGTGTGATTTTCTAAAGGCCTCCTTGAGACCTTGGCTGAATTAGAAGGCTGACCAGATATTATTCGTGTTATCCAAGTAATGAGAGACGTCATTCTAAATCAAAGTTTGATAACAGGGTACTTTCCATGGAAAAAACACCAAAGCAACACCCAAAGACACCAACAAGGAGATGGAATAAAACAGAAAGAAGGAAGAATTAGGGTATTATCTTTTTGACTTTTGAGATGAGTGTAGATGTGAAAAAAAAGTGAGTGAAATGAGTTAAAAAATTATTGACCTATTATGCATTAGTCAACTTTTCCCTTCTTATATAAGATATAGAGTATATTTACTATGTTACTTAAAAAGTTTTTAATTTGTTTTAACACTTTAGTTCTTAAATATTAAATCCATACACTCTAATTTTCAAAATTTGTATGTCAAATACATTAATACTATAATAGACAATAATACACACATTAGTTTCTTAATAAATATTGATTTTTAACATATTTCTTGTTAATATGTTATAGCGTAAAATCTTTTGAGAATGAAAGTATATGCATTTAATTTTTAAAACCAATATATATATATGATTTTCTTATTAAGAGATTAATATGTTATTATAATGTGAAATCTTTAAAGGATTAAAGTATATATGTTTAATCTTTTTAAGGAACTAGAGTGTTCAAACAGAAGTCTTTGTAGATTTATGCTAAGATATATATATATATAAGAAAAAAAATTCTTTGTGGGGCAGCTAGCCCCATTCCCTGCGTAATCCTCCACCTTTGAGGACTATAAGTGCTGATATTTATAAAGATCTAAATTTTGAGCACAATGACTAAAAATATAATATTAAAAAAATGACTAAAAATCAAAAGTTCATACATAATATTGGACCCAAAAGAGAAAATAATTTTTATATGGTATTTTTATATGATTTTCTTAATATGAGAATGAAAAGTTATTTAAATGAAATCTTATAGAATTCTTCTTATAATTTATAATTTTTATTTAAAAATCTTTTGTGGATTTGTTTTTTACTTTTAAGGATTAATGTTAATTATTTTATCCTGGAATTCTGCTGGCGATTCAATATTGAATCTCCTATGGAGGATTCTATGAAATTTATAATATCTAATTTTGAGAACAGATATAAATATAATATTAAAAGGACTAAAATCAAAAGTTCATACATAATATTGGACCCAAAATGGTGCAAGATCTTGCTTGTATAGAGTACGTACCGTAAAAGTTAATTACAAGTATACATGCTTCAAACCCAATTACATTAAAACTGTACATAATTTCTTTTAGCAAAATTCGGAACAAAATTTTGTTTCTGAAAATTAAAGGGGAACTAATTAAGCATCCGTGATCTAAAAATGATTTTCCGATGAGTACGTGTTGTACAGTTGTGGAGAAGAGATTGCCCAGTGGCCAAAAGATAGCGATATATCCTATGTGATGAGAGAAGTGAGAACAATTTACCCTTTTATATGCTGGGAATCTCTGACTCTGAAACAAACAAAAATCCACAAACATATAGCTAGCTAGATCAGAAATAGTTGAGGTTTTGTCCCTTTCTATCAACGTTGCATGTACATGCTAGCTAGTTGGTATTTGTCGTCTCATTTGCCACTGTCACGAGAGATTCCCTAAACGAAGTTCCATCCCATCTATAGGTAACAACACAAGTAAAAACGAAATGCCATCCTTTATCTATATGGAGTAGTCAAAATATTTTACTTCTCAAAATTTACATTTTAAAATACTCAAAACAGACATTATTATTATTATTATTAATTTAAATATAAAAAACTTATTTATAAGTTATTTTTACATAAATACCTAAATAAGTTATTTATCCAAACGAACCCAAATAACTTTACTTAATTGACTAAAAAATAGCACATTTTAGAGTGGTTGATTTGTACAGTTTTTTTGTAATCCAATAATTAAACTATTTATGTGATTGAGAAATTATTTTTTTGAAACACTATAATGCATTAATTTTAATTTTATACAATATAATAAGCTAGCTGATCGTGTATAAAAAGTATGTGATTCTTTGAATGCGTTATATGTAAAGTTTGATCTGATAATCATATAAATGATACAAAATAAAGGCGAGGGAAATAATTAAATCAAACATCTTCAATATACATAGGTCATTGCTCCACTGTCATTGATCATACAACGTAATACGTATGATTGAACTTGTTAATTAATTACTTTATAAAGATTGGGCAACTGAAATTATGATTAATAACTTCTGATAATACTTTTGGAGATAATAATTAAAAAAAAAGAAAATTATATTTTACTCCTAAATTATAGGTCATATATGTGTGTTTAACTCCCTAAACTTTAAAAATATGTAAATCAATCCCCTTAATTTTTACAAATATGCATTTTAACTAAAATAGGTATACTATAATCCTTGATTCTAAAATATGTACAAATTGACCTTATAAACCTTTATTTATTTTTGATAAAAAATATTGTTGAACTTTTTAAAATGTGCAACACAATGCCCTATTTTTAAAAAAATTGTGATATTTTTTAAAAATTAATAAAAAAATAAAATTATCAATTTGTATATTTAAGAAAGTTTTGATATTATATTGCATATTTATAATCAATAATTAATGCATAATCAATAGTGGATAAAGTTATTAAAAAGAAAAGGAAAAAAAGGTGGAGATAACACCAGTAGGTTCTAAAAATTGACCAAACAAAACTTGGCGGATAAGGGTTCAGAGGTTTAATCAATTAAATCCAACATGAATATAACCAATGTATAATAAAACCTATTTATATAAATATAAAAAAATATAAAATAAAATATATGTCATAAACTAACTAAAAATTAAATTAAACATTAACAAAACTCATAGAACATAACATAATTCATCCCTTAATCAAAATAAACATTATCCATATGGACCAAATCTCTTAAGTCTCATATCAAAAAGGAAAAGAATTGCGTAAAATAAGATTTTAGGCTTTTTAAAAAAACCCAAAATGATGCCCTTTGCATATTTTTTATTAAAAAAATTCAACTAGTTTGGTAGGTTTGGCGGCTCTCAGTTCTTATCGATTTTCAGTCAATTCTTGAATTGGTGTATAACCTAGACCAAATAAACCAATTTCCAGCAATTGATCTTATTGACGGTCCATCCTTGCCAATTTTTAGAACTTTACACAAGAGAAAGTGATGGCCACGATCTCGAATTGAGGAACCAAAGTGATTATTATGTTATGTCCATGGTCGTGGGAGCCTCAACTTGAAAAGTTGCTGAAAAACAAGTACAGAAAAAATTGAGCTTCCCTACTCGACTTGCTACATTTACTGAATACCATGTGTCTAATTTGAAATATCTACATCATTCCTCAGCATGCATGCACAAACATCATTGAGAAAGAGGACACATGGCACACATGCGTGTACGGTAAAACTGAATTCGATGCAATTCGTGTGCCAAACTTGACGAGTAGTTGGTTTATTAAGGCACTTCTTAATATTTATCTACTTTTAAATAATTTTATATTTCATAATATCAGTTAATTTTATATTTTAATAAAATATTATTTTTTAATATTATTATTAATTAATTTTATATTTTTAAAATATTTTATTTAATATTAATATTGAATATTATACTATATTAAAATTAATATATAAGAATATATTAACCTAATTAATTATTATATTTTATTTTATCATCAATATTATTTATTATTTTTAATATCTATATTTATTTTAAATTAATAAATATTTTAAAATAAATAGAGTACCACGTGTACAAAACCAAATGAGATTCTATGCAATTAACTAGTTGTAATTAATGGACGGCCGGGGTTTGACTTGCAAGACCATGTTAGTCACTCATGCCTCCCCTAAGCCAAACCCTTGGCCAAAGGAGTATCTTTTTTATGTAATGTAGGTAGATGCAGCACATGGATATAGATATTGTAGGATTGATTTTTTTTCATATATAAATATATATGATAGGATTGAGTTAATATCTTACTATATGTTATTCAATAAATATAGTTTTTTTTTATAGATTCAATAAATATAGTTGATAAAAAATAATCGCCGCATCAACGTACAATGTGAGTGTGTACTCGAGATATTCATATCATATTAATTTGTCTCGTGAAGCAAGCTGTACCCATCTAATTGAATAGCGGATCCGGGTGCTATTTGCTGCCACGTCACTTCAACAACCCGATTCCAATATAATGAAGCACAAAGCTAGCTATAGATGAGGCATATCTAATTAATCATGTAATTGATGTTTATTGTTGTGTATATAATATATTAACTAAAGTATACTGACCTTTTCTCATAGTATCGATATTATACACGATATCTCTTCACACCGACACTTTTTATATATAGGATTACTAAGTGTAACAATACTCATCATCACATCATACAAAATATAAGAGTATTAAATATAATAACACATCAATCTCACAAGAAAATAATATATAAAAAAAGCGTGCATAAGGTTTCTACCTAATGGTAGTGATGGATCCAGAATATTTTTACAATGGGGACAAAAATCATATATTAGTATGAAAATAAGTGGATTGTACTATATCTTATTAATTTATCTTATTTAGAGTTAGTGTAGGTCAAAGTTAATAAAATTGTGGGGTCAAAATTCTATATTTCTATGTACTTATTAAAGAAATTTTAAAACCATTGTGGGGGCATAAGTCCCCACCTCTATATATTAATCTAGATCCGTCTTTACCTTATGGGATTTGGGGAGGATAAAGCAGGCAGCATTATTTTTACTTTGTGAATAGGTTGCATCTAAAGAAGAAAATAATAAATATTTCCATAAATCAATAAATATCTTATAATATCGCCTAATCATATGAAAATTAGTATAATTTATCCTATGAGCGGCAACTGAGATGTAAGTAAGTAAGTAACTAACTACCCGTGTTACTGCATTATTACGAACACTGTGAATGTGAATACTGAAGACTTAATGAATAGCGCATGCCAATATCACGTGATAACTTGACTACTTGCTAACTACTCATTCTATTTTATATTAATAGCCATTCTTAAAAATTATATAATTTTAATTTTAATATATTAAAATTACAGAATTTTCAAGAGGGGTTATTATTATCAAATGAAAGGAATAACTACCTAGCGGTATATTGTACAGTCCAGATATGACCTGGTGGGCTGGTGGTCATGGTCGTGGTCGTGGCTGAGTAGACCAGACCCTCCCCTGAGTTTAGGTCCTAAATTTGATTGGATTATATTAAAACAACGGTTGGTGTATAAAATATAGTGTGTATATATATTACAGTCCTCGCTACAGACAAACAGTATAATATATGATATGATTCCCATGAGCTGCCTGTGTAAACTTTGGTACTGGGAGTAGGTACACGAATAGAAAACGACAAATTAAGTTGTGTGGTGCAGTGAAAAAAGGGCTGCAAATGTGGTGCACAAGGGATTTGGAAGCCTCAGAGGAAGCTTCTTCACCATCGCCGACACAAGAGTGCCAGCCGGGTATCACTACTGTTTACAGAGCTATGCAGTGGCATATTTTGCTATGGTAAATTTTATTTTAATATCTAAAAATTAGTGTTCAAATTGAATACCCATTCTATCATTAATGGATGTGATGGTGATATTTATTTTTTTTATTAATTTATTATATTTAATAATAATAAATGAGTGTTTCAATTAGACACTTTTTTACATGTTGAACTACAGTACTCTTGTACTGTACTTATTTGGTGTGGGGGTGTATCACGTGTGTGTATGTCTTTTTCCCTTGTTTAATTTTGCAGCTGGGAAATATCTTATTCATTTGGCATATGGAAACCTCTACTTCATTTTTGATTTTGGTCGTTGACTATAGATCCCCGCAATTTTATCCAAGCATGTAAAATGTGCAATGACATATATATTGCTGTTTTTGTTTTTTCCTCCATTATATTATGGCTATTGTGCATGTTTGATTTTTGGTTTTATTTTAGGAAATTAAAATAATTGCTCTTATTTTAATATTCTCTAGAAAATTTTGATTATAAAATGTTTTGAACACAAATAAGTTAATTTAATCATACACTTAAGCACAATGCGTATGATGCAATTAAGTTCATAAGTACGTAATGTGTCATGAAAAAAAATTAAAGAAGTCGTTATGTGTACTTAAAAAAAGACTTTATAGGATACACTAACGCATCTTACCATTGTCAAGTTTTTTTTTGTTGAATCTCAAAATCAAACTGACATTACAATGCATAATTGTATGTCATCATATGTTAATCAACCAGTTTTTTCACTTGTATGTAAACCATGTAATGCAATGTATGTAGTAGACGTTTGATGCAAAAAAAAAAAGAAGTAAATCTCCAATATTTATACATGTTTGTTTAGGAATAAAAATGATAAGAGTAAAAATTTCATAAATAAGTACCTGTGTAGAACTTTTACCCTATTACTCCCCAACCATAGCAATTATGATTATCCATATCTTCTTTATTTCCTCGGATGGGTTTATCTGCATTTGCCATGGCTGATGGTGACTTGAGATCTCCAAACCACCATGGGAAGCATTCTTTGACATGGTGTTCAATGAAAGACCAACTGTTGTGACAATGGCAATAACATAAAGAGATGAATGCATTTTTACTTGAAATTTTCATGTAATAACTTTGACACCTAAACTTTTCAAATTGCAAAACACCCCTCAATATAATTTTGACAATAAATGAAGGTAAGATTTATGTGTATTCAATCCTTAATGTTTCTAATTTGTGAACCAACACCTTATCTATGAATATTATGTGGGATTAATCTGATTTTTTTATTGTGTGCAACCCAACACACCTATGACTTAAAGTTTTGGGAGGTTTTTTATCCAATTTGAAAAATTAAGTGTAATGTACTGTTTTAAAAGTAAGGGTTTTTTGCAGTTGAAAGCCCAATGTATCGTAATGTACGTTTTGAAAATGTTTAAATTGCACATACCCTCAAATTAAGAGGGAAAAAATATATTTAACCCTTACAGAGGGATTCCTTTTGTATTAATTAGTTCACAGAAATTCAATGGAACAATACACAACGGAGGAAGCTAAGGTTTTTCTTTAACAGTATATGAAGTAAATGATTGTAAAGCAAAGTATGAACAAGAAGCTGAGGAAGGTAGTGATGATGAGAGGTCTCACGCCAACCAATCCCCTTGAGTCTTGACCACTGCAGCACCTGAAACAAGTGACTGGTCTGAGTATGCAGAACAGGGAAGGGAAGAGGAAGAAGAAAAGTAGAGGAGGGAGAATATTCAGAACGAAGGCAAACACTTTTTGATGAATCCAAGTATCCATCATTGCAACAAGGATTGATCCCTAATGCTTAAGCAGCTTCCCTAACTACCAACTCTGTTTAGTCTCGTGGTTAATGTTACAGTGCTTGGGCCCACGAGCATGTTACAACATACCCTTACAGTATTTCAATATTGTTGGCGAGTCAGTTTTTATTTATTTTTTGGTCATCGGCTAGTCGTATGAATGGTTCAAAACAATGGGATCGACCCTAATCCATATGAATAATCCAATACAAATTCGGAGATCCAGAAGACAAGCCGAATAAGGCCCACAAACTTTATGGGCATCCTTCCAGACCGACCACCTTACATGAATTATCCTTGCTTCAATTTTTTGGTCGTGTCCTTGCTTCAATTTGTGGTACTTCGTTTTTCTTTGGGTCATGAGACTAGTAGATTGGGCCAGGAATGTGAATTCCTTCTTTTGCTAGGCCAATTATGCCTTGAAGGCTGCAAGCAGTTGATCCCCAAAAAAAGGCTTTATGTATTGTGGATATCAATCCACATTTAAAAAAAATTAATGTGATTTTTTTAAAATTAAATTATTTATTTAAATATATAAATAATATTAAAAAAACATTAGAAGTTGTTGCATATTATAAGTAGTGGTAGAAGTTATTAAATTTGATCAAATATATATGTGAATTTAAAAAACAAATCCAATACAATAAGAGATACTAAAAGATAGTTATCAACACAATCTTTTTTATATATTGTATTGATAAATAATAATTGATTTCAATTCGGCCACCAAGATGAATAATAATCGATTTCAACTCAGTCACTATTGAATGACACAGAACAAATCTATCACTATTTTAGAAGACCCAAAAAAGCCAAATTTGTGTTTACTTTTTTTTTTTAAAGAATCATTAAAGCGATTATGCAGGATCCACCCAAGCCTAATATAAAAAAAGTTACACTAAGAATTATCCAACCTTTGAAAAAAAAATCCAACCTTTCTGTATGTAGGAATGTTTAGACAGGTCTCTTAACTCATCTTGGCCAGAAACTTATTGGTTGGATTTGGATTTGGGTTATGCTTCGGGTTAACAACCTGGCTAAAAGTTAAAATTTCTTTTATAGTTATTTTTTTATAATAGTTAGTGATAAATTATAAGAGTTAATGTTTAAATTAATACATTTTGGATAACTTAATATTATTTTTATAGTAAAATGGTTTGTTTTGAAATATATATCTCAAACTATCTCTTGAATTTTATTTCTTACTTGTAAAATTTTATAACTTTACTATGTATAATGTTAAAATCTTTATAAGTTGTTTAAAAGCAGTTAACCTTCATTTTGGGTCATTATTGGTTCGGGTTTTAAAAAATAACAAAATCTAAAAATTTAAAGTTGAAATTTAGTCCAACCCATTCCAATTTGTCCCTTGAACACCCTACTGGTATGTGTGGGCAAACCATCTATGGCTAAAACTCACACCTTTCTATTTAAGGGTAGTGTTGGTATTTTAAAAAATATTTAGAAATAAGGGAAGTAGATGTAATTTTAAATCTAAGAGAGGATAAACATATTTTTGATGAAGCTTAGGGGAGGGCAATGTAATTACCCTAAACTAAAATACAAAAGAATGGATTTTGTCGAGGAAAAATTTTACCCAAACTTGTTGTGCCTAAACTCCCCTTGCTAGTGAGATCCCCTCATGTAATGATGTCCTTTCGGCCTTTTATTGTAAAAATTTATTCATAATAGTATCACTATGAAATTTTTATTTTAAATACAAGGGCAAGCTAGACCTTTTTTGGAGAAAGGGCCAAGAATATTAAAAGATAATGTATACACTAATTTATTCCTTTCACCCTTATAATAAATCATTACTTTCAAATTATAAAAGAAAATCACAACATATAAAAGAATGTAAATTTTAAGTTGGCCCTTTATACAAATAGCATCGAAAATTGGCATCTAAAGGTAAAAATATATTTTATAGACTCTTACAATTAAAAATATAGGACATGTTAGCCTCAATGTTTTGATAGACTTGTTTGTCACATTTTCATGTTTTTGTTAAGGGTTAATTTGAACTATTTCACAATTCAATTTGTCTTCTAAATCTTTCAAAAATATTAAGGGGAGACAAAATATGTCCTACTTTTTTAATTGTAAGGGAAAATAAAATATTTATTTTTGGGGGCTAATTAGTCTATTAGTGCTATTTTTATCAATGACCAAATTAAGTGTTAATTACTCAAAAATAAAATATGCATTCCATAATCAATACTGCAAAAACACATATATGCACAACACATTGTCTATTATAGTATTTAAACATCTCACTAAGCGAAAGGAAGCTAGCCTCATATATTCAAATTATATTTTTCATTTTGATAGAAACAAACAATTAAAAAATGAGATGGAAAAATAAAATAGTGAGTGATAAAATTGAGCCATTGAAATATTGAGCTTGTCTAATGTCTTCAATTTTTATAATGACATGAGTATAAAAATTTTAGAGGGGGCCATATATATATGTATATACCCGGTGTATGTGTTAGTAGACAAGTTCTGTATAGTCTAAGGGTTTCAGAATCCACCTAGGTTACGAGGTCCTAATTTCACCAAGTTTGAATCCTACATCTCCTTGGAGGGCTATATGTTAGAGTCACATTATTGGGATCAAAAGTCCTGGTGATTGTTCCAAAGAGAAAACAAGTTAAAGAATGATTTTTAATGAATTTTATGAAACCCTTAAACGTTTCGTTTTTGACCCCCAAGTTTAGAAAATCTTGAAGATTTTCAAATTTGAACTGAAACCCAAAATTTGGATTTTGATTGGTTGGGATTTTGATTTTTATAATATTTTATTTGAATCCAAATGGGGGGTATTTCCTTATTTACATTTATGTTTTAAAGTTAATGGAGAGTAAAATAAATGAAGACATTAACTTAAGTGAGTATTGAGGCAACATGGATGCCAGGATGAGGAAAATATAGAAGTTGGGGGCTTCTGTCACGTAATGGGTCAGGGTGGTTTTCACATGTTTTAATAGTGAAAACCGCTATAGTGGTCATAAGTACAGGGTGGATAGGTGCGATACGCCGAGCTATAGCGGTTCCCTTGGAGTGTGAACAATGAGAACGATGTCGTTCCACTTAAAGGACACCCCCATTATAAAACCCTTTCCTTCGAATTTCTTCCTCAAAATCCCATTTTCCCTTCACTATCAAACTCTCCTCCCACCTCTTTCTCAATCTCATTCAAATCTAGCTCCCAAGTCATCAAGGTATGTTTTTGTTGATAGATTTTGTCTTCGTTCTTCCTATTCTTCCATGTTCTTGGTTTAGGTTATGGTTTTCTCCATTATTGTCAAATGGGGTGCTTCCAATGTTGTTAGAGTTATTTCAGTTATCTAGAGGTGATTAGAGTTGATCATGAGTCTATGCGCTATATGGAGTTGTTGGTGCCATTTTAAGCTCTCAAGATCAAGTTGGTAGTGCGTACCTTTGGCTCCAACGGTGAGTGATTTGATCTCATAGCCTTAGATTTATCACTAAGAATATGTTTCTTGCATGATAATTGTCAAATATGAAAATTTGAGATGAAAATATGATTTAGATATGTATTTACAAGTGATGACAAAACTAGTAAGTTTATGATTTTGATTCTTGGCATGAAAAGTGTATTTTAAAACTAGGACCATGATTGTTATGTTGTATGTTAGGGAAATGTTTTACATGTTTAAATGATCTACAATATAATATATATATATTAAGTATTGCTATATAGCAAATGTGTTTTATAAGTTTATGATATCATTATGATTTAGATTTCAGATTACATCTTTTTATTTATCTTGTTGAGATATATTGAAAAATGTTGAACAAAGTATGAATTAGCTTTGTGAACAAAAGTGATATTATGATTTTAGAATTTGCATGATTTAGAACCCAATACCTTAACTCTAATATTAGAATTATCTAGTATATAAAAATATATTAGCTTAAGATATAAATTTAGAATTTCATTTTTAAGGTACCAAGAGGTATAATTAGGATATGATTATAGCAATTCCAAATACATGGTCTGCTGAAACGAAATGCTTATAAACGGGTAATCCCTTGGGCACAATTTTTCACAGTCGTATTATTTTAAAGTCGAATGTTAGAGTTATATGAATCCATAACTCTAATGTACTAAAAATTTAGGGCTCTGCTCACAGGACCATTTAGCTATGGTTTTACTCAAACTAGTTTAGACATAGAGATTAAGAAACGAGTCAGTTAACGCTATTATGAGATCATTAATTTTGGTACCAATTGTTAGCAGAGGACAATATCACCCTTAGCATACATCAAAATGGAGGTTAGGTGCCGGGGCTTGTCCTATAGGGACTATTTGATTTACGCTTTTGTTATTATATATGTATTTATTCAGCTCATCAAATACTATTTGCAAGCTCTGCTGCACCCTTAGTTAAAATGATTTCATGTTGCTTGTGAGTTTACAATTACTTGTTTATGAATTTATTGAACGAAAGAAAATTGTTTTCTTATATCACTGTGTATTTAAATATCAATGGTTTATGATTGTTGTATGTATATTCGTTTGTTGTCCATGTGGGTGATGGGTGAAAGCTCCTAAGCAGTCAATACCTGCCCTTCCTTCCTCTCATAGTTGAGTACAAAAATCATTTGGTCACCACTCCAGGTTCAGTTACTTTGGTGAGCTTTACATTGTTATAAGGCTTAGTTCAAGGTCATGTTAGTTTTAGAAGGCTCCAATAGATGTGCAAAAGGATCTTGACCATGCATTTATTTTCAAATTATAAATTAGATTTTAAAAGTTGAATCTTTTATGTTTATGCTTCAGAACTTAAGTATGTATTGAGATGTAACTTATGGTTAAAGATTTATGCAACCAACAGATATGTTGTGATTCAATTTTCAAGTGTTAAGTGGATTTTTATATTTTAAAAAAATTTAGATTGTATGATGAGACAGGTTACGATTTCATGATTTGTAGATTTGGTTAGAAAGGTTTTCAGAGCTTGAACATTAGATACTTCAAGATTTCACAAATTGGAATATTATGGTTTGAATAGATAAATTGATATTGATTTTGAAAAAATCATATTTCAAATATAATATTATGGTACTATAGGTATTTAGAGACACGTCACCCAATTGGCTTGCGTGTAGATGAGATTCCTCACGTGGGTTATGTTCCCAAGTCGAGGTGTGTCTATATATATTGTCACACACACTAAAGAAATTAGAAAATTCAAGGTTATAATGGCCATCGCACCTATTTAAATGATTCATTTTCAATGATTTATTTGAAGTTAAAAAATTTTAAGGATTAGTATGATGCGATATTCTAACTTTTAATGAGCTATTTTGTGATGTCTGAGTTCCCGTGTCCCTAGATAAATCTAGTATGTCTTAAAGTCCCTGAAACCCACACGTATCGCTAGGAAAACCTCGAATACATGAAAACCTCAAAAAATGTAGAACCTACATTTTTGTGATTGCTATAACGTTAGGGCTGCTATAGACCGCTATGGTAGTGGTTGGTTCAACTTGCAATTTTTGGGCCTACGAGTGATTGCTATAGTGGTGGTGGCCATGGGAGACCACTATAATGGTGCTAGGTAGTTCAAGTGCATGAATTTATTTTCTCTTGGCAATTGCTATAGTGGTACTCTTGATGCCAGAACATGTAAAATGATGTTGTTTCATTAAGCGACCTTCCCTGCACCATTCATTAATTTCATTTTCTTCTTCTTATCACATTGTGCAATCTGTCTATTTCCTCCTCATCCTAACCAAGTTATTTAGACTTTCAAAATCACTTCCAAATCCACTACAAATCCTCTCACTTCTTCCTCATCTTAACCTAAATCACAAGCCATTGTATTATTTAATCTTGTAAGAAAAGTAACAAACACATATAGTTTCAAACATCAATGAAGGAAAGCTCCTTCTCTTGCTTTTCTTTGGTTGAATTCAAGGAGCTTCTAAGGGGACATTTTCATCTCTCACATCCTTATCTACATCACATCCAAGAGGTAGACTTTTACCATTTTTAAAACACAAAGAATGGTCTCTTAGTTTTGACCTTAACTAAAGAATGGTCTCTTAGTTTTGACCTAACTAAAGAGACTAAATGATATTATAAGAGTTTTAAACATGTTTATGCCCAAAAACATTTTTATAAAGTGCTAAGGTGCCTAGTTTGAATCACAACGCTTCGTTTCCAAATCTTAACTATTTTTTTGCCTAGTTAGATGGTTAGTTCGATTTGTTTAATTTGTATTTTTTTTATCTTGATCGAATCACAAGTATTTGAATCCTATTACTAGGGACTTAACTAATCCGGTCAGTCCACAGATGTCCTTTCAAAGAGCAAGGGTATCCTAACAAATATATTTTTTTCCTTCTTTACCCTGACTTGAATCCATACCTCTAGTTAAGAGACCAAGATAACTATTACCTCGACAAATTCCAAGTTAGTTTTTAATCTTATATTACACATAGTCATAGTGATTAATGCATGATGTGTTTGGTTGAGGGGTAAAATTGAGAATAAATTTTTCATGAATAAGTTTCATATATAATTGTACATATAAAGTTTATTTATGAAAATTTTCTCTAGGTTTAACCCTTACCAAACATACCGCGTGGCCTAGCAAAAAGGTAAGGAAAAAAAAACTTTTTGATGAAATTTCCCCTAGATAAGTTTCCTACTTTACTTCCTCCAAATTTAAATTTTGGCGGTAATTTAATAAATTTCATGGTGCTCACTCTCACCGCACTCCCTCCTCCTTCTTGTCATCCCTCGTTTTCATCACATAAACATACACAGTCTAATAGTTTTTTTTTTGTAATTTTTCCTTCTCTCTGCTCCATGGCCACCACCACGAATCTTGAAGCGCAAGCTCAAATGAGATTTCAACGGCAACAAATGAGGAGATCAGATCAAGGTGCTGGTCATCGAAGACTCTCAACATCATCATTGCCAAGACATCTCTCTTAGATTCTTTGACATATAGAGCTTTTCAATTCCTCGCTACTCTTACATCCGTCTTCGACCGTGCCATTAATCTGTGATTGCTCCTATCCTCTACGGATTCACCAAGAAGGGTATAACTTTTAGTATCGATTCCATCTTGTCTTTTATTATTGTTGTTGTAGTTTTTGTGGTGATTTTTTTTTTCAGGAGGAATTGTGGATAGCATAGTGGAGTGTGGTGTTATACTTATTATTGTGAGGCTTTTGGAGTTGTCATTTGATGATGACGATGATGATGTTTATGACCCACACAAGATTATGTATGAGAAAGGATGCGCAAATATTATTCATCAATATGTAAACAATCCAAAACTAATATGAGTAGTTTCTTCATATTGAAAAAAAGGTTTAATTACTCTAAGTCCTTATAATTTCACTCAATTTTCAATCAGGTTCTTATAGTTTAAAAGTTTTTAATTAGGTCTCTATATTATATAAAATTTTTCAATTGAGTCCATGCGAGTAATAACCATTACAAAAAGTGAAATATTCCTAAAATAAACCCTTGTATATACTATGAATATTCCATTTTTGTAACGATTACTCAAGGGACTCAATTGAAAAATTTTATATAATATAGGGACCTAATTAAAAAATTTTAAACTAGGAACCTGATTGAAAATTGAGTGAAATTATAGAACCTACAAATAATTAAACCTAAAAAAATAAAACAAATATAAGTTTTTTTTTTTGGTAATTTGGTATGAGTAACTTTTATAAAAAATAATATTTTAGTTTTAAAATTACTTTTCTATTGGAAAAAGTTAAAAAGAAAGCATTCTAAAGGAAACATGTGATTATATATAACTTTGTGCTAAAGCCCAGTAATGTAAAAACAAATAAAATAAGTGAAAAAATAAACTAAAAAAAGAAAATGCGTGGATTAGAAGAGTCAAATTGGGAAAAGAGGACACTAAGAGAGTTTTAACATATGAAGGAACTATACTATACTCTAAGGTGGTACCCTTATAGATTTATATGTAAGCAACATACATAACTCATGATCAGTGAAGAGAAATCGAATTGGACATGCCAGTTGGGGGTTCACTGAAATTTTGCCTTGCTAGGTAAGCTTGAACGAAATTCAAAACCGGTCAAAGGGAAAATGGTGGACCAAGTTTTGAAGGTTGGCTGGTTGGCTCTTTGACTTGAAAAAAAAAAAGCAGCATGACGCGACACCTCCTCTCATGACGATGCTCTGCCAAGAGAGAGAGAAAAGGAAAGGACCTTGGGTGCTTAAAGGAGGAGGGAGGGAGGCCCTTGGAGTGGAGTTTGAGGGCTATTATCATCTCAACGTTCACAGATGTTCTCAAGGCGCTGGTGTTCGTAGTCGATGAGTTTTGGTGCACCATTGCAATTTGCAATAGATAGAGAAAGTTTATGTAGGGATTGAAATGAGTGCAGTTAAGCGAAAGTGGAGAGTGGAGTGGGGTTGGTGGGGATTTCTTTGGTTTCTTCTTTTGTTTTATTTTTTTCTTTTCTTTCTTTCATGGGCGAGGGACCCCATATTTCCGCATAAGACCCGACTTATGCCAATATATACTCTCTCTGTCCAAGCTTCCATGATTGGATTAAAAATTAAAATATACACCAAGGCAAAGTTTTGGAGTAATATCATATAAATAACAACTATGTTCTTTAACTATAACACTAAACTATTTATATATATTTTATTATATTCCGGTTAACAATTCCTTTAAATCTTTGAACCATGTCCTAACTGGTTTGATGCCAATCTTTTTCTCTTCCTTGCTCATGATAGAAGGAAATTATCCAAAAGCCATTTATTTGTTTGATCATGTTTGTTTTGTTGTGGGACTATTGCTCTTTATTTTTGTGAGTATAGACTACTGTTTGAATTATATTAAAAAAAAGATCGAAAACTCTTAGCATAGTTTGATTTTTTATTTTACTTTTAGATATTATTTAATAAACTCAATCAAATAGACAACTATTTTATAATGCTACATCATATAAGAACTTTTCAGATTTTAATTTAAAGTAATAAAGTGTTAGTTTAATTATATTTTTGTTCCCCTAAGATATCACTTTTTTTTAGTTCATTTGGTCCATATTTTAAAGTTAATGATATATCAAAAAGCTAATTGTGAAGAGAAGTAATAGGGTGTGTTTGTTTCAAATTTGAAAAAAAGGTGGTTATGAAACTTAAATTTTATATTTACTTGAAAAAGTTGAAAAATAATTTTTTCAGAAGCTATTCTTTTAACTTATACAAGAAAGTTAAAACTGATTTTTTTAAAGATTCTGATTAGTTTTTAAAATTTTTTAAATATATGAAAAAATTTTGGGTGAAAAAAGTAATTTGGGCTCCAAATCCCAAACAAATACATATTTAAATATAATGTATAAGCTTGTAAGTTAATTATCATCCCTATCGTTAGGTAGTGTTTGGTTGCTCCAGGGATAGAAATATGAAGATCCTAAAACGCAAATTTATTTGGTGGTTGAAAAAGGAACAATGGATAGAAAATTTCTGTCTTGGGAATAAAAATACAAAAATTTTTTGTATCTCTAGAAAGCGAGACAAGATATGGACACAGAATTTTATTTTATTTTTCTTCCAATAATATTCATATATATATTTAATATTTTCCTATATTTTCTCACAACTGGGTGATGCAATGGTGGTTAACGGCGATTGGGCTAGTAATATCTTTTATCATGTATTTGTACCTTATCTCGTATTTTTAAATAAGATATGGAGATAGTGATTATGTTTTTCACTTCACAACCAAACACAATATAAAAATAATATTTTGTATGTCTCTAACTCCAATATCTCTATTATCTTTGTCTCCATTGTTGCCCATAGATACATCCATATATCTTGTCTAGGATAGTTGTTCCCTGTGTTGTGCGTGATTGGCAGAATTCAGTTTCAAATTAAAAAATATAAAACAGAAAAGCCAAAAAGTCCCAAATAAAATAAAATAAAATAAGTGAAAAGTATATTTGGCGGAAAATAAATTTGGAAAGGAAGGGTAGAGGAATTTTTCCAAAATTTAAACTTAGAATAAATTTTTGGCACTCAGCTCTCCCTCCATTTCCACACTCTCTTCCTCTTTTCCGGCTTCACTGTCATCATTACAAAACACAAACACTCAAAATCCCCAGTAATTTTCCTTCTTTCTTTTTTTCCAAATTTCCGTTTTCTCTCTCCTCCATGGCCGCCACGCGCAGAAGCTTGAAGCGTAAGCTCGAACGAGATTTCAGCGGCAACGAAGAAGGAGATCGGAGCAAGGTGCTGGTCAGCGAAGACTCTCAACATCATCAGAAAGATATCTCCGTTCAGATTCTTCGACAAGTAGAGCTTCTCAATTCCCAGTACTCCCAACCTCCGTGTCCGACCGTGTCTCTGTTCTGAGAGCGCTCCACGTCATCTCCGGATTCGCTAAGAAGGGTACCCTTTTAGTATTGATTCCATCTTGCCTCTAAATTATCGTTGTTGTTTTTGTGGTGAATTTTTTTTTTTTTGGCTGTTGCAGAAGAAATTGTGGATAGCATAGTGGAGTGTGGTGCTATACCTGTTCTTGTGAGGCTTTTAGAGGTGTCATCTGCTGCTGATGACGATGATGATGTTTATGACCCACACAAGAATGAGTTGGAGAAAGGATGTGCAATGATTCTTGGGCTTCTTGCTGTCAAGGTAATTAAGCTTCATTTTGTTTTTTTGGGGGTTTTGTTTTAAAGTTTATTTTGAGAATCTTATCTATAAGATGATTTTGAACTTTTTTCTTTTTTAAATTTATGTGTCCTAGGGTTACTTATATGCAGATCTTATTGTGATTTTAGCCAATGGTAGAGTATATTATGTCTTGTTCATTTGTTTGGCGTTTCTTAAAACATGTCTAATCGATTAGTTTGCATGATTTTTACCTTGCTGTTAAGGGCACGGACAATTTTATAGAACATGAATGAATTTTTTTATTATTTGGCTTTGGCATCTCCATTGAAGTTGGGATTTTTGAATTTACCTAAGTTTGTATAGTGAACCAATTTAGATGATGAGATGCTTGTAAACGAGGATTTATAGCTCCATGGCAATTGGCATATAGCCATATACAATATTGTCATAATTATTGATCAGTTTATCTAAGAATCTGTAAAAGCAGGATGGATTGGAGAATCACAATTAGAAGGCAAAAACTTTATTTTTTTCTTTGATTAAAATTGTGTGGGACAAATTTGTTCTTCAACACTTAAAAGTTCCTTACGGTCCTCACTATTTAAAAAGAGGATACATTAATCTCTTTGTTAATCCCACGTGTGCTTCTCCCTTTAGTTTACAATAGATGACTCTTGAATAAAAGGGATGAATGATTTGCTTATTTATCTGGCCCCATTATTCATCTTCATGCTGAGTGTAGAACATATAAGCTTCCTTTGAATTGGTTACTAAGCACGTCAGAGAGCACAGCTGTCATCAATGTTGTAGGGAATGAATGAGGGTGTATTGTGTTGATTATAACAACTAAATAATGTAACGATACCATTCAATCTCTGTGCATTCCATTGATCTTTTTTGGCTGTGGCACTACATTTTGATACAGGTGATAGTGCTTTTTTTAAGTTTCTTTTCTTCTGATTTCAGATTTTTGTGAATTATGAAGCATCTTAATTGTGGTGTGGCTTATGTTATGCTGGTAATCTTGAAACAGCCAGAGTATCAACAACTTATTGTTGACGCTGGAGCCTTGCCGTATCTTGTACGTTTGTTAGGGAGGCACAAAACCGATGGCATTTCTCAAGTTCTTATCGGTCTTCTTAGGAGAGCAGCTGATGCAATAACCAACCTTGCACATGAAAATACAAGCATTAAAGCCCTTGTCAGGTTTTTCTATTTTTTCATGCCTTGAGATATGTATTCTACAAACATTCTATTCTCTACTCTTATGTAGATGGTATGTTCAGGACGGAAGGTGGTATCCCTCCTCTGGTTGAATTGCTTGAATTCAATGATACAAATGTACAGAAAGCAGCTGCAGGGGCTTTGCGAACTCTTGCATTTAAAAATGATGAAAATAAAAATCAGGTAATTGACATTGCACACTGCACACCTACCTGATCTAATAGTTTTCTTTTCTTTTTATTTTTTATATTGGGTGACGTGAATAACAAATTGCAGATTGTTGGCTGAATGCATTACCACTCTTGTACTAATGCTTCAAGGAGGATCCTGCGCTACATTATGAGGCAGTTAAGATCTGAAATGAATTGCATAATCTGTTATATATATTTGCTTTTGCTGTGCGCAGAGTTCTAGGATACTAGAACTAACTGAATTAGCATTTTTGTAGGTTGGTGTGATTGGAAATCTGGTCCACTCTTCGCCAAATATTAAGATAGAAGTTCTTCAAGCTGGGGCCTTACAACCTGTCATTGGATTACTTAGGTAACAATTTAGATATTCGTTTTTCTATAAGCAATGCTTAGGAAAATATGTTTATCAAACTGTTTATTAATCCCTGCAAGTTCATAATTCAATTACAGTTCTAGCTGTGCAGAGAGTCAAAGAGAAGCAGCCCTTTTACTGGGTCAATTTGCTTCAACGGATACAGATTGCAAGGTGGATAAAGTTGTATTGTTGCAAGTTTGCAATAACAATTCTGTCGTTTATGAACGTCTTTTCATTGACTTCCATCATTTTATTGTCCATGCAGGTTCACATTGCCCAAAGAGGGGCTATTCAGCCACTAGTTGACATGCTTAAGTCTCCAGATGCACAGCTTAGGGAAATGGCAACTTTTGCTCTTGGGAGGTTGGCACAGGTGATTATTACTAGCAAGGAATATTTAGCTGTATAAAGAATATAAAATTTGATGTCAGAGTAGAGTTTTGATTATCATAACAGTGGCTGGCCAGCCTTATCCAGGATTGCCCTTTAATTTCATATTTAAATTTATATTGGTGAGCCATAATAAAGCTACACTGCAAATTGGAACTGCTCTCATAAATATATAAGTGCTAAAATTGTGCTTCCTTATTTCTGTAATTAAGTAGCTATGTATATGCTGATTTTCGCTTTCACAAGTTTTCTTTTTTTTTCCTTTTTTTTTTTTTTGCTGACATACTTTATATATTAGAATTTACACAATCAAGCTGGAATTGCTTATCATGGGGGTATTGAACCTCTAATCAATCTTCTTGGCTCAAAGAATGGCTCCGTCCAACACAATGCAGCTTTTACTCTCTACGGTCTTGCTGATAATGAGGTGAAATTAGTTTCGTTGTTCTTTACTTTGTCAACATTGTATGTTGCCCTTTATTAATTTAACAACTTTGTGTGATAGGACAATGTTGCAGACATTATTAAGGCTGGTGGTTTTCAAAAACTGCATGATGGAAATTTCAAAGCTCAAGTATGGTCATTTACTCTTCATAGTAAAATCTATAAATTTGCATTTAACCTTTTTTTTGGGGTATTTGTTCTTGATTATAATGTAGTTGTTTACTTATTTATCAAGGTTCTTTAATAGAACTTCATTCTCTATATAATTTATAAGTGGCGCTTCGTTATGATTTTTGTTTCACTTGCAGCCTACTAGAGTGTGTAGCAAAGACCTTAACGAGATTACAGGAGAAGATGCATGGGCGAGTAAGTTTTCCTGCAAATTATTGATTTCTGAGGCGGGTGTTCTATTTATTTAGTCATAGATGAGGATTATAATCTATTTGGACAAAAGTTTTTTTTTCCCCAATTATTTGTTATGTTATTGGGTATGTTTCTTATATTGTTCTTCTCTCTTTGGCAGGTACTGAAACACTTGTTATATCTTATGCGCTTTGCAGAAAAGGGTCTTCAACGACGTGTAGCTCTTGCTCTTGCTCATTTATGTTCTATTGATGATTGCAAAACTATTTTCATTGACAATAATGGTAATAAAATTTTATGTCTACATTTTTAATAATTTTTTCCTAGTACTTCTTAAAAGCATTTTAATTCAACATGCTGCTAAATATTACAGGATTAGAATTGCTGCTGGAACTTCTTGAATCTACTAAACTTAAGCAGACAGGTGTTGCTTCACTGGCACTTCACAAGTTGGCTACCAGAGCCATTTCTGTCCCTCTTGTTGATGTCGCTCCTCCATCACCAACTCCCAGGTACTTTTGCTATTTCTGTCATCGGTTCTATTTCATTAATTTATTTTGAAGTTTTTTTGTACCACCCTTAATTGTGTCTGTTCTACATTTTCATAATTGCACTATTCAAATTAGTTTAGGCTTATTGTCTTTGAGAAGTGAATTGCTGATAATTTCCTGTTCACAACTTCACATTGACATTTCTTGTTGGTTATATTTGATGTAGGTGTACTTGGCCAAGCAATATGTAAACAATCCAAAACTTTCTGATGTCACATTCTTGGTTGAAGGTGGAGATTCTGCTGCTAATTTATTGTCATTATTTTGTGGGTTGTATGCACATAATTGTTATTGATTTATGTGTTGATTTACTCTATTTTCTTTACAGGCAAAAGGTTCTACGCCCATCGATCTTGTTTAATTGCTTCTGATATATTTCGCGCAATGATTGATGGTGGTTATAGGGTAGGCATTGATCATTCTTGAAGTTTTCTTTTTAATCATTCTGACATAATATCCCAATCAAACTTGTTCTTCCTTTCCTTAGCAATTATTCTACAATTGATCATCTATAAAGTTAGTAGATTAGCCGTATGTAGATAGCCTCCATCTCCTGAAAATATTCAAATACAAACTTGATGGTGATGGCTGGTCCATTCACTTAATATTTTCAAAGTGATGCATTGATGGGAGTCACTGTCTTGCTTCAGACATTTGATGGAAGTTTGCCATTCTTACATAAAAAAAATGAAATATGATTAATGGATCTGTGTAACATAAGTGTAAATATCCATGTTAATGTCTTCAGATGTGTAATGCAGGAAAGCGAAGCCAAAGATATAGAGATTCCAAATATTAAATGGGATGTATTTGAGTTGATGATGAGGTGCAATTTCAACTCCTTTTTTGCATTATATTCATTACCTTTCCGATGTGCTGTATCTAATAAATGTTAATAGGCTTAAAGTATGGTTTTTTTTTTTTGTTTTTTTTCGGTTGGCACTTCTAGATATATATACACTGGAACAGTAGATGTCAATTTGGATATTGCTCAGGATCTCCTCAAAGCTGCTGATCAGTATCTTCTAGAGGGTCTTAAGCGTCTTTGTGAACATACCATTTCCCAGGTAGACCAAAAGCTGAGCCTCACTGTTGCTTCTATTTCTTTTCTTTTTTTTTTTTCAATTGACTTGATCTAATCCCATGACTCATCAAATTTTGCTTAGGATATTTCTGCGGAAAATGTTACAATAATGTACCAGATGTCTGAGGCTTTCAATGCAACGTCATTAAGACGGGCATGCATAATGTTTGTGTTGGATCAATTTGATAAGCTGAGTACCAAACCATGGTGTGTCACATCCTTTCCACTGTTCACATTTTTTCTTTCCGGGAAAGCCAATTTTATATCATATTTTAAGTTCCCTATGTTGCTAAATCACAGGTATGGTTACCTGATTCGTTGCATGGTATCAGACATACGCAAATTATTCTCAACTTTACTTGCCAAGCCCAGTCATGCTGATTCGTGAGGATCCCAAGTTTTTAGCAAGACATGAACAATTTTGAAATGTACAGTGTTGTAGGTAATATATAAATAGTCAGGAATAGAACTGCAGATTATTTGTTAGCAAGCTTCAGCGGTGGGGAAAGAGTCATCTCGATGTAGTATTGTTTATAAGACTAGAACTGTACGCTATGTTATTTTGACATTGAGAATGTTATTTCTCACGAAGCAATTATATTGGGGCATATTGTGATATCATTATATTATTTTTTTTTGTTTATGAAATTATTATTTTGATCTTTCCTCCGTTGCACATTGCAGTGTCAAGAGTGGATTCAGGAGAATTGGATTGAATTTCATTTAACTACAAATATTTCAATGTGATTTGTTTTTATATTGTCCGTCACATGGCCACATTGCTTATTTATTAGGCTTAATAGCAATATTAATTGGACTTATTGCAAGAGTACGATGGCTTTAGTCTAAGTTGTTTTTTGGTTTTTCTCGGTACATAGGTTTTAGTCTAAGTTATTGTGCTTAGAAATTATTTCGGTTTTTCTTTTAAGCAATTTTATAGAGACAAAAAAGTTTGCGCCAGCTTTTAAGATTCTATTCTATAATAATAGTTGAATAGTTCCACTCTTTGGGCATGTTGTTTGTCACTTAATGGCTTAAATTTTTCCCTTCAACACTTGCACACAAAAATGGATGGATTATCACGCCCATCAAATGTCATTCAATTGTCAGTGTTGATATTTATCAATGGAAATAGTTAAGACATGTTAATTTTAAAAGGAATAATACATAATCATTATCAAATTTACACCATATATTTACACAAAGTTAAATGATAAAATTAGCATATGTATATGCTATGAAATATGGAGGGGCAATTTGGACAACTAAAGAAAAGAAAAATAATAAACAAAAAATAAAAAGCAACGTTTCTTCAACCTGTCACTCTTTCTTTCTTTCTTTTTCTCACCCATCACAACTTTCATTTTCTTTCTCTTTATCATATTTCTCTTATTAGTTCTTTATCGTTCATAGAGAAAAAGAAGAAGATCTTGGAGGCACAAAACTTTTCACGTATGAAAGCTTAGCTCATTCCATTTGATTTTTCATGTGCTTGTGATTTATGTCCTAAGATATGGATGATTGTTTATCTATTTTTCAGTTTTAGCAACAAAAACTAGAATGGCTCTAAGAAGCTGATTTGCTATTATAGTTGAAAGCTGAAGTTGAAAAATTATAAATACGTATACGAAAAGTTATAAACCATAATGCAAAAAATTATAAACCATTACACAAAAAGTTATAAACCAGGAGTAAATATTGTAAATCAATTGAAGACACATACTAAAGGGTTGTTGAAAATTGGAGTTAAAAACTTTTTAGTATGTGTCTTAATTGGTTTATAACATTTTGCTCATTACAACTTGTTGTGCAATGGCTTACAACAATTTGCATATTGATTTACAATTTTTTGTAACATACATTTATAATTTTTCAACTAAGTTTAGCAATAACAATAAATCTAGCTTCTCAAATTTTCCTCAATTCATTTTATGTGTTTCATTTCATCCCATGTTTTCAACTGGTGATAGCTTGGTTTTGTAGGAGTGGAATAGTTGCTAATGCAATGGCTTTTATGATACACTAATTCCTTAAAGCTGCCAAAGTCCTGCAATTGTTCACCTGGCAATGAGTGCATGATGCTAATTAAATTGTGAATTTGGTTTGTGGGAGTAGTTAATTAGTAATGAACTAGTATAATGGTTTTTTTCCTTTTCTTTTTTATGTGCTCTATTTGTACCCATATATACCATCTTCTTTTGTTGTTGAATTTTCACTTAGTGCGGATTGAGAGCATTTACTAAAAGAGGAGTAGAAGGGTTTTTTTTTTTTTCTTTCAATTTCATATATATATAATTAATTAAAACAACTGGTATATAATGACTTCATTTGTGAAAAATATTGGTTTATAACTTTTTAATACGCATCTTCAATTGATTTACAATTTTTTGTGCAATGGTTGACAACTTTTTGCATTATTGATTTACAACTTTTGTAACACACATTTACAATTTCTCAACTCCAGTTTTCAAACTGTTTAGTATGTGTTCTCAATTAGTTTATAATATTTTGTTCCTGGTTTACAACTTTTGTGCAATAATTTATAACCTTTTGCATCCTGGTTTATAACTTTTGTAACACACATTTACAATTTTTCAACTCGAGTTTTCAACAATAATAGCAAATCTTAGCTTCTAAGTCATTCTCAATTCGTTTTGTCGTAAAAACTGAAAAAAAAAATAATCATTTATATCTTAGGACATAAACCACAAACATATGAAAACTCAAATGGAATGAGATAAGCCTTAATGCGTGAGGATAAGTTTTGTGCGTTGCCAACAGAGATTCTCCTTCTTCTTCTTCTTCTTCTGTGAACGATGAAAAACTATAGAGAGAAACGTGATAAAGAGAGAGAAATGAAAGCTTTGGTGGGTGAGAGAAGAAAAAAAAAAAGTGACAGGTTCAAGAAACGTTGCTTTTTCTTTTTTGTTTATCCTTCCTTTTCTCTTGACAAATTTGCCCCTCCATATTCATGCCATATAAATACGCCACTTTTGTCCGGTAGCACGGTGTAAGTATTATGATCATTATGTATCATTAATCTAATTTTAATATAATTTTTGTATTCTTTTTATTATATTTTGATTTTCTTGATTTATTATTTTATCATATGATTTCATTTATTTATTATCATTGGACAGGTTGATAAGTTTACACTAATACATTTTAATAACCAATATCCTTCTAAAATTGATTATTGTGTCAAAAAAATTTTACTAAAACCTTTTATGATGTTCATTATTTACATAAAAAATATAACAAAAATAAATATCATTATTTAAATATTATTGTTAAATATTATTGGTACAAATTAAGTTATTATCTCTAATACTATACAAATTTATTTATGGTATTTAAACCTTTGCATGAAATGTAATTAAACTAAAAATTAATGTGTATGAGGCAAGAAGTAACATTTTTCTTCTATTAAAATGAAGGAGTTGAGTTATGAAATAATTTGTAACTATATATTTTTCTAGAGTTAACTATATGATCTTTACTATAGCCACACTATGTAGACCAATATAATAATTTTTTTTATATTTTTATTGAAATTATTGAAGTATCTCTAATTAAAATTGGTTATGCTTATACATTCATGTTTTTGTATGTTTTAATTTTATATTTTATTTATTTTTAATTTTCAACCACACTTTCTTATTTAAAAAAATATGGGAAGCTAAGAGCGTGGATAAGGATAAGAGATCTTTTTTGAAAAAATTTAATTCATGAAAACCATTTAAGAATATTTACTCAAATAAATCCTGCTTATAGATCTAATTTATTTAATATGAATTTATAGTCATTTTCTTTACATAAAAAAAAGAGACAATAGTAAGGGATGAGATAATATATATATTTTTAATTAATTTGTCACAAATATTTGTTAGTCATAAAATCTAACTTAATGATATATATTTTTTTCATTTGTTATGGACTCATTTTGATAATTTATTCTTTTCTGTTAATCTTTATTGAAAAATGTTAGATATATTAAAGAAAATGTTATCAACCTCCGGTTAAACTTTCAGTGCATTGCATGAGTTTCACACTAGTGAAAACATTGTGTTGATTTTGCAGAATTTTTTTTTAGCTATGGACAATTTTATGTTGCAATTTATAGAGTTACTTATCCGAGAAGATTAGAGGTTATGGTAATTTAAAGAACACTAATGAAATTAATAATGTTGTGTAAAAGGAAGTATTTAAAAATGTAGGTCGGATATTATCTTAAGTTGATTCATCAAAAAAAATATTATAAGTTAATTAATGATTCATGTACAATTTACGAATAATTTATTACACTATCTAAACTATTTCTTTATCACACACATATATATAATTTAAAATTGCATATCCATTTAATTCAATTTGTTGTGCAACTACATGGGTCAAATTCTAGTGAGCGTAATAAGTAATTAGATAGTTGTATAAGACCTTCTTATAAGACCAATTTATATCAATTAAATTCAAGGTGTGTTTATGAGTTTTGAGGGAAAGGAAAGGAAAATTATCAAAGGAAAATGGAGAGAAAGGGAATGAAAAGTTTTAAAGAATTTGAATCAACTTTGTTCACGAGTTTAAAATTGACAAGGGAAAGAAAATGAATGACTTATAATATATTTTTACAACTTTATTGTTTATTAAATTAATTTAATATAGTTAATATATTTTATATTAATATTGATATAAGTGGTATTTTAATATTTTAATAGGGATAATATAGTAAATTAAATAATAATCGGTTTAAAACCTTTTAAATTTGGGGAACTACAAAATAGGAATTTTGAAAAATTTTGAAGAGTTATAAAATATCCTCAGACACATTTGTTTCTAAAAATAAAATTGATGAACATATTCAAGCCTCCATAAATCTTTTCCTTCCTTTCTTTCTATTCTAAACCAAACTTGTGAACATTAAGCAATTTTCAATTAAACAAATTTTAAATTATAAGAGTTAATATAATCGACTGATATGAATATTAGAAATTTAAAGTTATTTTTAATTTTTAAAAGAGAATAAAATATCAAATCACTCTTACAAAATGTACTTACTCTAATTTAATAAATAAGAATCCATAAATAATGTCATAAAAAAATCAATAAACAATATGAAAGGTAAAAATGCCTTTCGGCAAATGGTGAAACCGTAAAAGTATATAATCGATTTATCTTTTAATTTCAATTAAATAAACAGGATTTAAATTTTTCACCAGGGTCTTTTTTTCAGATATGGGATTAGAAATAGAAATATACCAAAATCTGTGCTTTGGATATAATAATTAATGTATTTTAAATATCATTTTCATTTGACGAGGATTAAATTACGAATAATTAGTAGAAAAAGTGTAAAGAAATAGAAAAAAAAGAAAAAACAGATATTTTGAGTCGTTTTCCAACAGAATTATCCCAAAGAGAATAGGAGTGTGAAGAAGCAGTGCGTTGTGGCCGCCGTGCTTGCACCCGATTCAGCAGAAAAAGCCAGAGAGAGAGAGAGGGAGAGAGCAGCATGGTAATGAGTGTTCAGCTATCAGGTTTGTGGGTGCCCAATTCTCCAGCGACAACAATCCCTGGAGGACTCCATGTTCCCAGCGAAGGAGGCAGGTTATCCCCTTCAGCTCTCGCTGCCACACCAAACCTCTCTTCCCATTCTCCCACCATTCAGGCAAGTTACTGTCCTACCCTTTTCCCTAAAGTTTCAATCTTTGTCCACAAAAACATTCATTTTGATTCATACAACAAGCACTGCCGTATAGTTGTGGGTTTGTTAATTGTTTGTGTTATGGTGTTTCATAAACTCAAGCTTCCACTTTTCTTTTGTGGGGGAAGTTCTGGAATTAATATAGCTCATATGCCTGCATCTAGAATTTGCTCATTAAGGTTGGATAGTTTTTTGTTATGTGAATTTTGCAGATAGTTGGAGTGAATGGCTGTGGTTGGAGCGAAAATGGATTTGCCAATCTAAACAGCAACACGTTTGATGGCTGCCAAGGAGAGGCTGATTATTGGAGTGATCTTGACACTGATCTTTATCACTGGACTAAGGCATTACGCCCTGTGCAGGTATTTTTGTGTTGCCCATTTACCTGCCTATTGTAGTAGCATCATTGCAAAACTTAGGGTGCTGATTCTTCTTTCTTGGGGGGTAATTTGGGCAGTGGTTTCCTGGTCATATTGCAAAAGCAGAGAAAGAACTGAAGGAGCAGCTCAAGTTGATGGATGTTGTGATAGAGGTGCGAGATGGCAGAATTCCTATATCCACAAGTCATCCACAGGCAAGGTTTTCTTTCTCTTTATTTAATTTTGGCTTAGAGTTAACATGAATAATGTCTCGTGTTTTACTTCTGTCCTGTTCAGTTTGGTTGAAGAAGTATGTACTTGTTTCTTGCAATTCTCTATGTTCCATGACTTTTTGTTTTATGAATAATAATAATTATTTTTTGTGCCAATGTAGTGTGTGTGTATATATATATATATATATACACTTCACATAGGCACATAGCACTTCTTAATGGATCATATAGTATTAGTGAGACCGTATAACCAATACAATGTTTAGGCCTTAGGCACTGGGATAACACATCCAAACTCTTGACCTCACTGAACTGTTACTTCTGCTTTTGCAGATGGATCTATGGCTTGGTAATAGAAGGAGGATTTTGGTTTTGAATAGAGAAGACATGATATCGACTGCAGACCGCAATGCCTGGGCAGCTTATTTTGCTAAGCAAGGCACAAAGGCCGTCTTCTCCAATGGGCAACTTGGAATGGTATCCAAATAACATTTCTTTCTAGTTCTCCATGTTTTAAATTTTCACATACAGAATGTTTAATCCTATGTTGTGTGTACAGGGCACAATGAAGCTAGGCCGGTTAGCAAAGGAATTAGCAGCTGATGTAAATGTTAAACGCAGAGCCAAAGGATTGCTTCCTCGCCCGGTGGGTTACGCCTAGCAATTAAATGCCAATTTTAGTTCTCTGTTATTCTTTCCTTTGCTAATTATCTGGAAAAATGGTTATTGATAGCTCAAAAGTATAAGGAAACATATAACTTATTATAGAAAGAAAAAACTGTATGGGTAGTTCTTTTGCAACTCTCTGTCTCTTGTAACTTTCTTGCAGCTCCTATGCAGAATTTTTTTTTTCTGTAAATGATATAACTACAGTAAAACACATTTTGAGTGAAAGAAGGGCTCAGTAAATAACATAACAAAAAATCTGTCTTGATTGCTGTGTAAAATCCAGAGTTCATCTTGTGTTTCTTATTTCACAAAATTGAGTGCCTTATCTTTAGGCTGGAAACTCATTCCCACCCTTTAATAATTATTTTAAATGAATATAAATTGCGCTTCCATTGCTATTATCTGATTCTTAAGTGAATTATTCATGTCACTTTGTCTTCACAGGTTCGAGCCGGCATAGTTGGATACCCTAATGTTGGAAAATCATCTTTGATAAACCGTTTGTTAAAGCGAAGAATGTGTCCAGCAGCTCCTAGGCCAGGAGTCACGAGAGAATTGAGGTAAATCATTCATTTTATTTTTCTAAATCATTTTGTTATCAAGAGATTGAAAATATTGTAAAATTTGCAACAGTTTCTTTTGTCCATGAACTTATTTGTATTTTACGTTGTTACTTGACATAATGGCTTGTAATATTAGTTAAATATCTGGAAAAATTAGGCATCCTAAAGCTCAAAATGTATTTACTGTCATTGAAAGATATTGGAAAACTTTGCTTTAATCAGATGTTACTGAGATTTGATTGATTTTAAATGAGCCAGTAACATTAAAACAAAACCCTGCAGGCGACAAAAGTATGAACTCTGTACTGACTTTTGAATCTAAAGGGTCCCCTCAATTTTTTCAGAACTTAGATTCATATCCAGAATACTAAATGAATGGCTTCTGTGGTTTTCTTTGCTCTCACCAGAGGAAAAATACAAATGTTGGTGTATTCAAGCTCTAATAGTGTCAAAAGCAAAATTAATTGAAACAGTATATAACGATTAATTTGTTCTGGCTAAGAGCTTAAGTCTGAGTTCAAACAAGAAACAATAGTGGATCTCTTGTAACGCTCAGTCATACATAATTTATCATATCTCTCTTGATGCAAAAGGTGGGTTCGTTTTGGCAAAGATCTTGAACTGCTGGATTCTCCTGGGATACTCCCGATGAGAATCAGTGACCAGTCAGCTGCAATAAAACTGGCCATATGTGATGACATAGGAGAGAGGGCCTATGATGTAGCAGATGTTGCTGCAATTCTTGTGCAGATGCTTACAAAGCTTCCTGCAGTAGGTATGTATCATACTATCATGTCATGCAGCCACCGTTGAACC
The DNA here is from genome assembly GCA_030441495.1 of Dalbergia oliveri. Classification (NCBI taxonomy): domain Eukaryota; kingdom Viridiplantae; phylum Streptophyta; class Magnoliopsida; order Fabales; family Fabaceae; genus Dalbergia; species Dalbergia oliveri. The sequence goes on from JAMLFY010000008.1 coordinate 15,222,829, forward strand.
CTACTTTGGTTAAGAGAAAAATGAGTTTCTCAGTCTCTGCAAATGGGTGTCTCTTTGCCATAGTATCTTGTTTAGGAAATCAATGTTGATAGCTCACTAATATTTTGCATACTGCTGCTTTATGCATTCGCAATATGCATCCCTTGATTATTCACGTTGGACAAGATTACGTCTGCTTGATTTTCCCCTCCCCCTCTTCAAACTGATAATTCTTGTCCTTTGTTCAATGTAGGTGGAGATGCCCTTCGCAAACGATACAAGATTGATGTAGATAGTCAATGTGGTAAAACGTATGCCCCTGCATTTTAGAACTTTTATTGAAAGTAGTTTCTGCTTTTATTCAAATAGAAGACATGTGTCTCCATATTATATGTAGTTTCTGCTTGATTTGGCATCATGATATTTTTACCAAATTGCAGATTCGTAGAGAAGCTTGCACTCCAAGTATTTAATGGGAGTGTCCACCAAGCAGCGTTCCGAGTCCTGGCGGATTTTAGAAAAGGCAGGTTTGGTTGGACTGCACTTGAGAGGCCTCCTAGATGATGTCAGATGTTTGCTTTCAAAAGCAGCACTCTCTCAAAGCTTGAATTGAAAGTAGTAATGCTGGAAGTCCTCCAGGAGCCGAACTCAATCCCGCATGGTGGTGGTAAAAGTGAAAATGGGTGGATATTGTGATGATGAATGAATGACATAATGGAAGAAGACAAGGGTCGTGAATGTTGTGACAGGACAGGACAAGACCTTTGGAGATTTAAGGTACACCAAACAAAGGATTTGAAGCAATGGATGCTTCTTGCTGTTACCCATGTAATTAGGTGCTATGATGTAACGCTATATCTGTAAACAACTTGAGTGCCATGGGAGTGTTTGTTTCATGCATCACGGTATTGTATATCAATCCTACACTTGGATGAAAGAAGATGGTTGCAGCAGGTAATCGACTATTTATTTTATTAAATTTTCATGACATGGATTAAAAATTAGGATGCGTTTGATATTTATATTTTTTTTATATATCCTTACCATACTTTTTAACAAATGAAGTCCATCATCATTATAATACATAATTAAAAGTTATATACCATTGGGTGCTAATTATTTATACAGATTATTTATTACAATATATTAAAACTAATTAGTTATTTGTGATTTCTAAATTTAGTAAGAATTTTAAAATTTTAAATTAAATGATGGAATATAATGTTGAAATTTATTCTATTATTACTATTTCGGCTATCATTTTTAATAATTTTATTTTATACTACTAGATAATCATATACATACCAGCCAGCCTCCCGGTGGTGAGCTGGTGATTATGAATGAGTACCCATGACAGGAATATAAATGGGCCATTTCTAGCAAAATCCATAGAATTAATGCCTTCGTTTGCTCATATTTTTAAATGCTAGTGGAAGAAGAATTCTGACCATTAGATGCCCATCTAGATAGAGGAATCCTGCACCATACAAGAATATCTAGTCAGGAAACTCATTTGGCATCAATCAGACACAGGTTGGCATGTTGCTTTCGGGGAAAGACCATCACACCACCAGAGGCACTAGAGGAAACTCATGTAACAAATGTAAAGGCATAAAATTTCATCACAATCTCTATCCGGTACAGCAAGCTTTCAATTACAACCCAATACAATAGGGAGAAAAAAGGAATAAACACTAGACACAGAAAAGGATGCATAACCAACCACAACAGTGTCCATTAAAGAATTGGATGATGAATTACTAGTGGCGTGTATATAGCAATCATTTTTCGGTTTTGTGGAACTGCTACAATGATATATTCTGGTGATACCACAATTTTTCATCTTGCAATTGTGGAAGCACAGGTAGAATCATCTTTGTTTGACCAGCTTTCTTTAATTCTACAAGCTTGCATAGGCCTTTCAATTTGGAGTGCTTCTGAAGCTTCTTTCTCCAATTGCCAACAATATCTTCCAAACGTGTCTACACTAACCTGAAGTCTAAAATCTATGCTGAACAGAAAGCTCATCTCCAACCTGTTTAACTCAGATGTGCTTACTCCGCCAACTTTTGCATAGTAAGCATTGTTGAAGAATCTGGAAAAAATAGATAGCTGTGTTACAAGCTTGAAATAAATAAAACAAATATAGACTATGGAAGCTAATCAAACTGGTAAAAATTAAGAGGGACTAGCTTTTTCACTTAAATAATCCTTTTTTGTCAAATTGATCATTGATTCAACATAATGTAATACTGCTTAGGTTGTCATTGTCAATCCACTAGACCAGTCATATTAATTCAGTAATCACCTGTTATGGCCCACAAATGGATAAATTCTCAGACAAAGCCCCGAAGTTACTAATACAAAGTACAAACAATAACATATGATGTACATTTCTTTAGTTTCAAACTTTGCACTTACGCATCATCCATGAACTTCGCTGCTAGCATAACACTTGTTATCAGAAGCCGGTGCACATTTAGTGAAGTCAATTTGACCTCAGTGTGTTGAAGAAATCTATCAACATATATGTGCGCAACAACGAAGCATGATGGGCTGCAACCTGCATACTTGAAGAGCCGGTCGATGTACTTAGGAACACTCAAAGTGGGTGCCCTCAAACCATGAAATACGGTAACAACATCTTTTATATGCTTTGCCTCCAACAGTGATTCATTTCTCTGAACCGATCTCTCGAGAAGTGAAGAAAGAAGTGATAAAACCCGTGGAAATCCTACTCCTTTATCCACTTCTTTAAGCCCCAGGGAAAGGTATATATCCGACCTTACATCCTCAGTTTCACGCGCCAGAGTCTCCATATCCAAGCTGTAAAGAAATGGAAAAGTATTAAAGGGTAATCCTATTAACATGCAATTTCCTCAGCACTTTGAAATCATGTCAACAATCAACATAAAAACAAGTCATTAGAACAATCAAAACATCACAGTTACCTCTCGTTATGCCATGATTTAAAAGAAGGATAATCAAAGCTAGGTCTATTAAAAGCTGTCAATCAACATAATCAGATAAGGAATTTTGCCATTCATAATCACCCCACTCCCAACTCATTCTTCCCATACCCCATTCCAAGATCCCCGTGCCTTATCCACAAAGGCCTTTAATATTATTGCAAAAACTTCTGATCTGTAATACACATATAATCTCATTCATGCCACAGTGACCTCATGTTTGGTTAGATCTAAGTAAGCAACCCCATTAATTGGGTCTTAAGCATGAGCAACCTAAGAGCGTCTTATTCCCCTAGATCTTGAGTCTCTTCTTCAACCAATTTTCTTTCTTGCTTATCATTGCAATACAAGCTCTCCACAACGTTTAACAACAATTATTCTCTCCAACAAAAGGGTTTAATTTACCTCTCAAAATTAGCTTAGCAGTGTTGTTGTCACTGCCTAATCAGCCCCAGATCTCAAAGTTAACGACTTTACTTTTTCCACCCCTCCACCACCCCAGAAGCTAAACCGAAAAGATTAATGTAGATATCGTAATAAAGGTAGAATTTTTAAGCTATGTGCTCAATTCCCATTAAAAGTTAAAACATGTGACTTGAATTGTTAGCTGCAAAAAACTTGAGTCTCTCCTACCCCAGAAAAGAAAAAGAAAAAAAGAATGAGAAAGAAAAGAAACCGCTTACAAAAAATGAAATAAAATAACAAGGGTGGAAAAGATAAACAGAAATAAGATAGCCAGAGAGAGAGAGAGAGAGAGAGAGAGGAACTCACAAATTGTGAAGGGGTGACTCCAGCGTAGTGGTGGTGGCAGTTTCTGCTACATAAGGATGAAGCGCCAAGACAGTGGTAGTGTTGTGAAGACACAGATATCATATCTGTGTCCTCAAAGGGACTTCACCATTTTTCCTGTGCTGACAATGCTTTGTTGTGGATGTCTTAATGCCTTTATGTTCTTTCTATCATCTACACATTGAGGATTTGCCTTCCTTTGTTTTCTTTAGTTTTAGTTAATCCCACAAAGGGCCACAACACTGACACACCCCAACACAAACAACCTACCTTCCTTCTTTCTCTCCCTTTAAATTCTAAAAGGATTGTGTGTCGGTAATGTAGTAATGTGACGACCACCACTACCATACAATATTCATTGTTCAATTAGGTGCCAAATCAAAATTGCTGTGATTTTTTTTAATGATATAGCCTCCTATAAATTTCTCTAAGTATCTTCCTATATATATATATATATATATATTAAATAAGGTAAAAATAGATAGAATCAATATATTGGAATTTTAAAAAAGTAATTAGTTTTGCTTTATTTATTAATTAGGATGATGTTTAACAGAATTTATTAGAGAATAAGTCAATTTTCCCTTCTTTTTTTTAACTTGCCTTCTCCACCAGGTACACCGGTGGGTCCCCCACAAGTTTCCTGGTAAATCATACCCGTTTGTTATAAGAAAAATAAATCACACCCACACAGAAAAAGAAGAAAGCTGTGTTCATGGGGTTTGTGGCTACAGTGAGTGGAGGATTGAAGAAGCATATGCCAATCCTGTCACATAACAAAAGAAAAAGGATAATGGTATTTTTTTATTTTATTTTGAAGAATTTAATTTTTATGTATATTCTATATGTTAGAAGACGTAATAAAAAATAGGAATGAGGGTTTGAGTAGTATAATAAGATTTAAGTTCAAAATTTATTACAGATAATGTAATTTTAAAGTACCAAAAAAATAAAAAATAGGAATGAAGAGGATAAAAGACTAAATAATCTATATGTATATTATTAAGATGGGTATATGATTTACAAAGAAATAACAACTATTTATGAGGCTAAGGTAATAAAAACAATAAATTGATATGAAATAAAAATATAACAACCAAATCAAACTAATATTAAGCTAAGATAAATATAAAAATATACTTATATAAGAGATATAATATGCTTTTTGGACATTGAAGATACCTTTTTAATTAACAAAAAAGATAAAACTAATCGTATGTGTATTTTGACCCAAGTTGAATAATAGATTTAAAAATAAGAGGTTATTTGAGTACTTAATGAAAATTCGTTTCTAGGTGCATGAATTTAGGCTCTGTTTAATAGCGTATAGGATAAGACTTGATAATATTAAACATAATAGTATACAGTCTAAGAGTATAGTATAAGAAATTTATTGTATAAATTTTTATACTATTTATTATTTAGTTTACAATATGACCAACGGTGGACGAGTGGCGAGCAATGATTAGTTGACGTAGAAGAGTAAGTCAAGGTTAATTTGGGATTAATTAGCAAATAATCCTAAGTGTTATAAGACCTTAAGACTCGATAACATAATCTTATAGTCATAGGATGAAAATGGTTTAACGTATAATATTATCCTATCATATGTCACATCAAATATGTGATAAAAATTAGTTTTATTGTATTAGCTAATATTATCATACCTTATACTATGAATCAAATAGGATCGTATAGTTTTTATTTTATTTGATTTTATTTTATTGAGATGGATGCAATAATCCTTTGTTTTAAATTAAACATAAAGGTTAGCCAATAATTTGATTTTATTTTATTGAGATCGTCTGCAATAGTCCTTTGTGTTAAATTAAACATAAAGGTTACTCAATAATGTAATGTTTTGCGTAAAGTGGACAAGACTATTTGTGCCGTGAAAAGTTAAATGATTTCGTAACAAAAATTAAAAAAATAAAATTAGCAAAAAATAAAAGGATTTAATAATTGCAGTGATAGTATAAATTTTTTTTTATATAGTCATCTAATAAGATATTATCATAAGTTATGATAGTTAATTTTTATCCAAGTCTAAAAATTATTCAAACTAAATATTTTAATGAAATAATAATATAAAACTATTTTATACTATTAGTGTATCAAAATTAAACTGAAAATAAAATCCCCCCTCCCCGATTGCTCGCCTCAAATATTATCATCCTCAGCCAAATTTATATTACACATATTCTTAAAATAATAAAATGAATAGAAGGAGATAATTTAAATACTAAACAGTACCACAAATCTTTAATAAATTACGCCGCAAGATAGGCCATGGTCAGTGGGTCATTGCTAATTACCCATTGCTGATTCTGAATTGCAATAGGGATGATTGAGAAGCGGACTACGATAAAGGAAGTTTTAGATAATAGATAGCATAAGGTGTATGACACGTAAGTGCAAACCCAATTCACGAGTGCGAGCTGTTATGGAACCGTAGAAAAAGTTAAGGTTAAATTACACTAATTTTCTGTTTAAATGTTGGAATTGCAACTATTTTATTTTAAAATAATTGAAATTTACTTATAATCTTAAATATTAAATTTGGATTTATTAAACAATTGTAACATGACTATTGAAAAATAGATGAGAAAAATGGATGAAAAAGAGAGAATTATATAAACTTATAATAAGGAGGGATATTTGATAAGTTTTGAAATTTACAATTCATATAGGATATATTAGGAATTAAGAATGATCCATTTTAGTTGCTTTTGAATAGGGGTAGAAATAGATTGTGTTAAATTATGTTTTGACTTAAATAGATCAAATATGTATTCCTAGAAAGTAGTTTGGGTTTGGATTTGTTACTTGACATAGATATTTTTTATAGTCTTAACTTGACATTCTTAAAAGCTTAACCTGTCTCAAAAGCTTATTTAGAGACTTATTTAATTATACAAATTTTAAAAATCCAAAACGCCTACTCTTAAATAAACTAAAATACTTCTAAATATGTCAAAAAACTATATTTTTAAAGAGTTTAAAAGATTTTTTAAATAATTTAAAAATATATTTTTAAATATATTGAAATATTTATATTATCAATAGGTTTTATTAATACTAATAATAACAACAACAACAACATTACTAGGTTAGTTTATTGGGCCTAATAGGCTATTTTCGTTGCCTGAAACTTGATCTATTGAGCTAAAAAAACCTTTTTGAAAAATTTTAGTCTAATTTATTTATTAAATAGATTAGACTAAACTAGGCAATGTGCTTGGCTCCTCAAACTTGACGTACTTTCACCCCTAGTTTTGAATTACATAGAATTGGATTGTAAAATTATAATTATAATTTTATATCTTATTCTAAATATGAAAATTGAAATTGGAATGCCAAATTTCAATTCTAAGGTCAATTTCAGATGCCAAATACAACATGAGGTTTGATACAATTTTATCTTATATTCTTTTATTTTTTAAATTGTCCCTGGTGATTTTTTTAGATTCACTAAAATTATACTAGTCTCTTCTACGGTAATTAATTTGTTAATTCGAAAAAGATTTGTGTGTGTCACTAACTGAAAAATTTGATATTTTTTGCATAATTACGACAACTTTGTTTTTACTTTTTTAACCTTTAACCCGTACAAAGCCACCTAAAAAAAAAGGGTTCAAAATATACTTCTGATTATACAAGTTTAAACAATTTCTATGTCAATTTAGCTAAACATCTTATTATACTCTTGATTTAACACATCACCCTGTAGGTTTGGATGTTGTCATGAAAGAGGGGCGCTAGCTCCAAAACGCTTTTTCGACGATTACAAAAATATCGGAAAATAGATTGAATTTAAATCAGAAAAAACCGACAAAAATTTAAATTATTGTGTCAAAACTTATAACTAATTTTATATTATAATATGTCTCTTTCACAAATACATCTTTTAGATTTGAAGAAACTTGGACAATACACATATACACCTTATCTTGTACTAAAATTTAATTATTTCATTAACAATAATATTATTGCACATTTCACTTGTGCACACCTATGATTCTACCATAAATAAATGCTAGAAGGCTAGAAGAAGACAAAATAATAGTAGTGTGTACATGATACATGGAATGACAAAATTGAAATTTTTAAAAGTTTTAAAATACTTCAAAAATAAAACAAAACAAAAACATTTCCTCTCTCCCCTCTACTCTGTCTCCCTTCCGTCTGTTGTGCCTAAGACAGTCCCTACTCCCGTTGCCTCTTTTTCTTCCTCAATGACGACGTCATCTTCTCCTCTCCGTCATCAATTCCTTCTTCTTGCCCTCAGCCCTTTCCTCACTCCATTTTTATCAACCGTGGGATTCATGGTTCGAGATGTATATATACACCCACTTGATTGAAAGTTGTGAGTTTTTGTTTTTATATGTGCTTTATTTGTGAACTTGTTTGATGCATTGCCTGAACCGCCACATTTCTTTGAGTTGTATTTTTTCCATTTCACATACACCCTCTGTATTTGAAAAATAATAGATTAGATTATGGAGACTGATGTTAATGATGATAATGGGTATGTGCTACTTTCACGCCATGTTTCATCTTTTTTGTTTTTTGTATTCTTAAATTTATTTTTACTGCACTGATTCCAACATTGGGTTAGTTTGGGGTGTACCCCTTGTGATTTGGTTTTTATTTGAAAAATAGTTTGATTTGGGTTTTCTTGACTTCACCTAATAGTGAAGAAAAAAGGCTTTTGTTATTTATATTTGAAATTCTGATTTATGAAGGAAAACATTCAATCACTGCATACCAATGAAGGGAAAACATGTTTGTTTTATAAATTCCCAACACGAGTATACAAGATTTTTACACTTGGTTTACAAGTTTTCAGTATGGGTTCATAAGTTTTTTGCATTTGGTTTATAAGTTCTTAGCATGAGTTTTCTAGTTTTTTGTATTTAGTTTACAAGTATTAAATATGGGTTTAAGTTTTCTGCTCATAGTTTATAAGTTTTTTGCACTTAATTTACAAGTTTTGTACTTTGTTTATAAGTTTTTTTGTATTTGATTTATAAGTTTTAAGCACTGGTTTATGAGTTTTTGCACTTGGTTGAATGTTCTTGCTTTATTGTGAAAGTATTGATTGGTATATGGTTGTGAATCATTTATAGAGAAAGGTAGTTTTCAATTTTATTAGGGGATTTTATTGAAATTTTGGTGTTACATCCAAAATCTCAACTTTTAAGGCTAGATGGATGCATGGATTACCTAGCTAGCATCTCATATAAAATTTCTTCACTCATTTTAGAGCTTAAAGAGACAAAAAAAATATGGTTGACAATGGTTTTGTTTTGTTTGTTTCTCTTTTCAGGCTTGGTCACTTTTAAGAATAATGATAATGGGCTTCATGAGTATAAATGAATGCTTATCTGTATACACATTTTTGTTGTGAAAAAGAAGACAATTTATATAGTTTTTAATGACATAAAAGCATCCTGTAAATTCTTTTTATATTGTTCTACATAGTATAAATGTGGATTTCAAAATCCACACATGGTATATAAAGTGCACATAACACTTATATTGATATATATGGTTTGTAAATATTTATTGATCTACAGGAAAATTGATGTGGGTGAACAAAAAAATTGTTGTAAATCTACATTAAAAAGTTCTAAACCTTTAAATAAAAAAGTTGTAAACCAATGTAAAAAACTTATAAACGTAACCAAGTGCCAAAAACTTGTAATCTAGTGAAAAAACTTGTAAACCTAATTAAAACTTGTAAATCAAGTGGCAAAAGCTTGTAAACCTATACTTAACACATGTAAATATGTGCTTAAAACTTGGAAATCAAGTGCAAAAAACTTGTAAACACATGCTGAAAACTTGTAAATCAAGTATAAAAAACTTGTCAACTCATACTTAAGACTTGCAAACCAAGTGTAAAAAATGTGTTGACCATGTGTAAACCTCATGTAAAAAAATGGTGCTAACTTCCCTCTCATCTCATCTCTAATTCTCATCTTCAATTGAGACCTAATTGCAACATTCCCACTTTGGCATATTCCAAGTTTTCCTTTACCTTGTATTAATATATTCCATGGATTCTACTCTATTCTATATATTGTGAGAGGCATACACATTACACATAGACATGGATTTAAGACTAGAAAGTTGCTAACCGTGATTTTGAATGAGTTTTTCATTGAAAGATTTTTTCCCTATTATTGGAATTGAGGTCAACTTACAACTTGTTAGCAACAGTGTAGAGCTTTTTAGCAGATTTACAAGTTTTTTTAAAATGGTTTTTAAGTTTTCAATTTTGGTTTATAAGTTTTAAGCCCAGATTTTCAAGTTTTATAGTAATTAGTTTACAAGTTTTTGGAAGTGTTTATAAATTGTATTTTAATTATTTAGCACTAGTTTACAAGTGTTTAGATCGAGAACCAGAAACAAGATCAGGAATCTGAAAAAAAAATCGAAGTTGGATTTAGAAATCAAAGCCCCACATAATCATGTTCAAATGAAGAGAAGGGAAAAAAAAAATTCAACACCCCTCTCTCTCTCATTTTGAAATCAAAGTGCTGAGTTTTTCTTATCCTTTTATTCTTTTCTACGAAGAAAACGAAATAACAAAAAGTGAAAAAAATTGAAATCTAGTGAGCCTTCTCGACCTTCATCTATTGAGGCGGTGGAGGAGACATTAGATTTGGTGGTGGCAAGCGGTGGTGCATTATGGAGTTGTTGATCATCAATGAGGCAATGACGAGCACATAGAAGCCGAGAGACGATGGAGGTGGTGGCGCAAACGACGTCACGTTCATGTAGGTCGTTGATGGAGTTTTGAGAAGGTGCTGCTGACATTGTTCACAAGCGATTGACATTGTTCACAAGAGATTTGGGATAGGATATTTGTGTTTTCAAATGTTTTTGTTTTAGAGTGGGAGGAGAAGGAAACATGGGTTTTGAAATTTTGTTCTTTTTTCTTTCTTTCAAACATGTTAAACAAGTTTTGACAAATTTTCAATTTTGCCACCATTCATACCTATACTCTTACTTTGTCTCTATTTTATCTTTTTCTTCTCTTTATATGGTGGAAACCATAGGTGGGTGAGGAGAGGTGTGCACAGAAGGGCAAAAGGATCAAACTCCAACTCCATACACTTGGTCATAGAAACTTTAACACCGTACCCTATGCATAGTCCATGAACCATCTGATACCAGGTTGAAAAACAAGTTGTGCGTGAAAAGTCGCGTGTATCATAAGAATGAAATGAAATCATGGGCGTGACTCATTGTACCTACTTTTGAGAACCTTGACCTACCGTTTCCTTTATTTTGTCACCATATAATATGTTTTGAGGTGGACAACTATTGACCTCGACACCGCCGCACCTGCAGCATGCATCACTCTAAGGACGAAATTAAGTTTGTTAGAAGGTGAACCAAACATCTTATTTTGATTACAACAATTGTTTCGAATTGTTCAATCACTGAAATTCATGTCATCTTTATAAAAATTCAAATCTTTTATATTTTCTATCCTTATCGCATGGCTTCATATGAAGTTTAATAAACATGAAAATAGTTTAATAAAGAAAGGATCGAATATTTGTCATGATGAGTTCATCTGAGATGTGCTTTTCTTTCAGTGCTCTGAGATGTGCAAGGGAGACGTTTGACAAACAGTTCAAAATTCAACTGTAATGCGGAGCATATTAACTGCACTAAATTGAATTTATAATGTTCTTTTTCATTTTTAACATTGAATTCAAAATAACTTAGCTTGTTATATTCATTATAGAATTTAATTTCAATATACTAGCAATATAACAAAACATTACACAATCATTCAATCATGTATTATCATTTGAGTATATATATGCTTAACTTTCACTTCATTACTTGAAAAGTCATACAAATGAAAAGATTTGATTGGATGATAATATAAAATTTATTTACATGGTTAGTATATCAAAATTAAACTTGTTGTTATATATATATAGACTGTTTTAAATCTTCCCTTTTGTTAAATTTTATGGTGATCAGAAAAAGAGGGCAATAATTGAGATAATATTGAAACAAAAATTCTATTAATGATAGAAAAGATTGGTTAATACAAGTGATGAGATGCATCCTTGTATAGACTAAGGTGCATCACAAATTACTAACTAATATCTAACAAACTAAACTAACTCAAACTATCTAATATCACCAATATATGGTTTAATTTGTTAGATATTAGTTAGTAATTTATTATACATATTAGTCTATATAAAAATACATCTCACATATATTACCTAACATTTCTACCATTTAATAAAATTTCCTATTTTATTCTCTCAATTATTGCTCTATTTTCTCTTATCACCGTAAAATCCAACACCTTTCGTCTGAATAAAATTGGTGGCATGGGAACGTTTCTCATATCCTTGAGGAACCTGGGTCATGGGAATCTCGCGTCTACATTGTTGGTGCATCGGCAACATTAATCACAACCAGGCAGGTAGGTAGGTAATTGCCAAATTAAATGAGCATTACTGGTAGCCTTTTACTCTATGCTCGGAGCGAAGTGTTTAGAGAAAAGGAAAAAAAACTCAAATTTTATTATAAAAGTTTACTTTTATTTAAAAATAAATATTTTTAATTGTTTTATATTTTTAATATATTAATAATTTTTAATAAAAAGTGAACTTTCAATTGTTCTTAAAGAAAATCTAACGTTTGAAAGGAGAAAAAGCCACTATTAAGAGTTCACTAAAAGGTCTAGCAAATATAATTAATTTTCACATTTATTATTAAAGGATCATGTAAATATAATAATTTTTTTATGAGATGCAAATATAATAATTTATTAGATGATAGAGTAAAAGTTTTTAGGTTAAATAAATTTCTTTGTCCTTGAACATTCTTGATAGGTGAACCGTATACCTAGAGTTTGTTTAGTTGTTATCATTCTGTTGATGATTAGCTAGTATTGATAAGAGCAGTTAGGATTAGTTTAACCTGTTGTAACAAGAAGAGTTAGGCTGATCCTCCATGTATATAAGCTCACATTGTATATTCTCATTCAAGTCATTCAGTGCAATATACAATACATTTTCTCAGAAACTCTTTTACTTTTGTGTTCTTTCTCTCCATCACACCTTGAGTCTGATACATTACAATTCCGAGAATAATCAAATGGGGTCCTTTTACTTTCAAAGTTTGTGATTGGATCCATAGAGTTACAAAACATCTGTAATTAATTGGGTCTTTGGATGCTTTTAATGCGTTGTTATATTATCATTTGCTAATGTTTTATGATCCAATCGTAATATATTGGTATCACCTTGCAACTCATTAAGTTTATAAAATGCAGGATGACATCTTAGAATTTTTAGTCTTCTCATATTCAAGCACATAATTATAACATTTTACAAGTTTAAGCATCTAATTATAAATTTTTAAAATATGGGAGCCTATTTAATTTTTTCTTAATAAAAACCTAGGAAGTAACATTAATTTAACCAAGTTTTTAATACTGCAACGAATAAGAAGCCGCAATGGAATTCTAAAGGAAATTAAGCTATTGTTTAGAAAACTAAAAGGTGAATGAAGATGAAATTCTTTAAAACTAACTAAACGAATAGAAATATAAATTTACAAGCTTTTAAGAAAATATTTAATTTCTTTTGTAGTAATGACTTAAAAATCATATCTTGAAGCCAACTTTTTCCTCAACCTATATACTAGTGTTTTTTAATAAAAAGGAAGAAGCCCCTCTCTCTCTCTCTCTCTCTCTCTCTCTATATATATATATATATATATATATATAAGTTCTCAAAAAAAATAATCAATACAAAATTGTAAGATATCATCACCGTGATTAATTAATTGATTGGCATTTCATTGTGTGTATATGGGGTGGAGGCAGAGAAGCAAACAAGCAGGGGAGACAGGAGTGGCGTGCCATGCAGCTGGCAACGTGTCGGTGTTGGAACTCGAGGTTTCCTGGTGCCATCCAGCTGAATTTCTCGAAACAAGATTAACGCTTCCCGATTTTCTAGAACAAAAATAATTTTTCTAATCCAGAAAAGCAGACAAGTCAAGTACTACTTGATTTTGGATTCTCCTTTTTTTTTTTCAAAAATTCACAAAAGTACGATGATATGGTAATATATGTGTTATAAAAGATTTAGAAAATTAACAATTTTTGTGGGAAGAAAATTATGAAGTTATTGCATTTTAAGGTCATATAATGAAATAAATCTTAGCAAAAAAAAATGTAAAAATATCATAAGTACTAAAAAACTACTAATGAAATATTGTTGCTAATTTTTTTTTTGGATTAATTTGTTGCTAAATTTTTTTTCTTTAATAATGTTAAATTTATTGTGCTTGGATCATTATTCGGTGACGGTCACAGACAAAATTAGGCTTAAATAACAATAACAGATTGTCGGTTGCCGGTTGGTCTACGTGAGCTCTCAGAAATTTGATGGTGTATAGATTTTCGGTTTATTCAGTCAATTAAAATTTTGTCACCACGCGCGTGTTTATAAAATTAGACAATTAGTGATTTAGAGCATGTTTGGTTTAAATTTTTAGTTTTTTAATTTTTTAGATTTTGTGAGGAAAATATTAAAAATTTTAAAAATTATGGGTCAGTTTGGTTTGGGTTTTTAGTTTTCATTTTAGTTTTCAGATTTTATGAAGGAAATATTGAAAATTTTGAAAACTAAAGTCTATTTGGTTTGAGTTTAGATTTCAGTTTTATTTCACTTTTCAGTTTTCAGAATTTGTGAAGGAAAAACTGAAAATTGAAACTACAAATTCTAGTTTTCAAAACTTTTAGTTTTTCCTCACAAATTCTGAAAATCTAAAATCTAAAAATGAAACTGGAAACTAAACCGCAGCCTTAAAATTTCCAGTTTTCAGTTTTCATTTCCAATTTTCAGTATTTCCTTCATAAAATCTTGAAAACTAAAAACTGAAAATAAAACTAAACTGGAAATTCAAACCAAACACATCCTACAAATTCCAGTTTCAGTATTTCCTTCACAAAATCCTAAAAATGAAAACTGAAAATGAAAATTGAAAATGAAACTCAAACCAACAGACCTTAAACTCCAAAAGGACAAGGAGTGATTTATAAATGGCACCACCATTTTAATCCCCAAAAGATTATAAGCATATTTGCATTGAAGTAATTTTCATATTGTGGCCAAATAAAGTGGGTTAAGAGAGAGTGAAAGTGTTTAGTTTGAGTTTTTACTTCCAATAAAAGTGTTTCACTTTAGAAAAAAATTGATTTTAGTGAAATCTAAAATTTTTAGCTTTTACTTTTTCATCTCACATCAATACATTTAAACTCACTTTCTAACATATTTCGAAATATAAATCAATTCTTTCAAAACTAATTTTTTTAAAATCAATTCCTTCAATATCAATTATTTTAAAAGCTATTTTTTTAAAATCTAAATCAAACAGACTTTATATTACAAATAAAATAACCTCTAAAAGAAATTATATTCACTCATACCCCTCCAAAGATTCATCTCATTTGACAAATTCACCAAAACACCAATTGGTCTTTGTTTTTGTTAACCAAAGTAATTCTTTTAAAGGCTATTTTATCAAATATATGATCTTTTGAGGGATAAAGTGTCCTTCTATAATGTCAATTTCGCATAAAAATGAACTATTTTTTAAAAAATATGACCTTTTAGGACTAGAGTAATGGTTCTACAGTGTGAACTTGACATAAAACATTAAATATAATCACTTCTTTAACATAAATGGAGGTTAACCTTTAGGTGAATTTGTTAATGGGTGGATATTTTGAGGGCTACAATCAAATATAGTTTTTTTTGTAATTTTGTCAGCGATATAATCTTTAAGAAGCAAAATGACATTTCTCTCAATTTATAAATGATTAGTAATCTTGAATCATGAGTTTCGTAGCTAAAGAGAATATGGGTGCAACCATTGTTAGTAAATAGCTAGATAAGTTTCTTAAATATTTAATCAAGGATTCGATAATTGGTAGTGTGTATGGTTTCGTGATAAAGCAAAACACATATCTGTAAACTCTATACCTTAAGAAGATTAATCATTACTTTTGATAATCTATACCCTTGCTTCATTTAAAAAAAAAAAAAGAGTATGGGTGGCGCGTTTCATAAGTTTTATCTAGTTTAAACGTCAAATATTCCTTAGTTATATTTTTTAAATATTTTAAAAATAACACAAGCTTAAAAACTATTTTTATTAAAAAAATATCTTACAGAAACATTCACAAAAAAAAAAGCCGTATATTACGTTAGAAATTGGAGCTGAAAATAGATAAGAAAGGGTAATATCAGTATCCTATTTATTATCCAAACAAAAAGAAAAGGTGATACTCTGAATATCAACTAGTACTTCACTAAAAAAAATGTAAACAAACTAAAACGCCTTTCTGAGGTTTATTTTTTGTTTTTCTCTTCTCTTTTATCAAAAGCATGCATAACTTCAACGCATGAAACGAACAGTTGAAAATGGAATACACCATTATTAAGTTTTGACTAGTTATCAGTCCACATTTTTTAAATTCAGTATAAGTTTATAATTTTAAAAAATGAAAATAAAAATAAATTCAAATATATACTTAGTAAGATTTTAAATTAATTAATTTAATTAATTTTTATTGCATAGTTATTTTTATTTTTAAAAATTCAAATAGAATGTCAAAAATTACTGAATAATTTTGAGTTATAATGGCAAGATTATTGAGGAAAATGTTAAGTTTTTTTTCGTTTTGGTCAACACACTCACACACCCATGGGGAAGGGGAAGAAGGTTCACATCCTCAGAAGCCTATTGGTATGCTGGATAGGATAAGGCTAATAGTATAAGATCTAATAGGATAAGATATGATAGTATAAGGTTAATAAACTTTTAATATTATACTATGTTTGATGTAATATTATATAAGATACTATAATTTATATTTTATAATATTATTATTTATTTATTTATAATTTAAATATAGTTTTTAAATATCATATTTATGTAAATATTTATTAATTAAAATTTAATTTATTTTAAATATTATTATTTATTATTTCAATAAATTATACAAATATTAAATAACTCTTTTATATATTTTTAATTATAATCATTTAAATTTAAATTTTATAATAAATTTTAACTCAAAATATTTATATTATTGATCCTTATTTTTATATATTACATATTATTTATTAATTATAATTACTTTTTTATTTTTATTAAATATAGCTGGATTAATATCATATATTATTTGTTAACAATATTTATTTATTATGAAATAATTTTATTTATAAATTTTTACTTATTATTATTTATTTAAGAATTATTTTATTTTAATAAAATATTAAAAATAAAAATAATCTTATATGTTAAAGGCTAATTAGGCCTAATACCTCTTAAATCCTATTATTAAGTTATACAGCATTTTAATGTATAAGGAGGATATGATATATAAGCTTATATAATATGATATTTGCGTCAAACGACGTATAAAGTATAACATATAGTATAAACTTATGCTATCATATTTAATACGACATCCTAAACACACACCCTTGGATCTTTACCACTATGCCTCAGGCCTCAACCCGGAAAATGTGAAGTTTGTGGTTGGATACATGCATGAGTAAAAACAGTTTTTTGTACAGAAACATATGGGCGGAGCTCAAATTACTCTAGTTTAACCTTAGTATTACATGTTTGACAAGGCCCAAGAAAAAGACAGGGCGCCGAATAATGACAAAAGGAAAACCAAGGCCCTCAACAATAATAATCCTATTAATCAAACTGATCACAAGTCCAATTTCGATAAGTCTACGCCCACGGCTTGAATGCAATGCTATGCCAGACCAAAACAGAAAAAAGTGCGAAGCAATTAAGGGTTTGTTTGAATTTTTTTTTTGTGTTTTTAAAAATCATTTTGAAAATGGTATTTTAAAAATAATTTTAAGTAGCAATTAATGAAATCAAATAATTATAATTGTGTCATTTCTTCTTGTTTTAAAAACAGAATTCAAAGATTCTTTCAATTTTTAATTTTTGCTTTTAAAATACAAAACTCATTTTTTTTTTTTTTAAAATCAATCTAAAAAGAATAACCAACCAAATAAGTTTTTGGATTTTTTGTTTTTAAAAATTAAAAATTATTCTGCAAAACACTTTCCAAAATCCAAAGTTGGATTATTTGTATTCATTGTCTCATTTCCTTCCAATTTTTGCATTCATGGGTGGTTGATTAGAATTGTGTTATTTAAACATCCATAAAATAGATATTTATTGGGATATCACGTTATTATCATTGAATGTAATGGGTGGATGGGATAAATGAAGGAGGATCATCAAATGGTGAGACACCCACTTTGGAATAATTAAACAACACCCCTTTCTCTTGTGTAGGCTCTACTAAACTAGGACTTCTCTTTCTCCCCTCCCCCTTGTAATTGTGTTCTCACTTGTTCAAGTTATGTTCTCTTTCCCTGCCTTTTTCTTTTTTGGTGTATCTTGCCCTACTTTGCTAGTTTAGATTGTGTTGCTGGTTTTTTTCCTCTTAAATCTTTATTTGCCAATCCAGATAGATTTTGCTATCAATCTATGTTCTCGTCATGAATCCTCAAGTAGCACAAGCCCCTTTTGTGATTTTGTTTTACTTTACAGTTCACTGACACCATACCCTTGCATATTGAAAACTGGATCAATGTCTTTTGTGTTATATGTGCTTTAGTGTTCAATTGTCCAAGATTGCTTATTTTTTTTTGGTAGGGAAAATACAAAGACATAACCAAGAGTTGGTTAGATCAACAAAAATAATGTTATTGAGCTCCATTTCAGGGTTATGCCACCTGAAATAATCCAAGCTCGATGCAGCATCAGTCTTTGCCACAAGATCGCCCAATTAGCAATCATAAGGATCAAACCAAAATGAACACTTCAGTTGCGCAAAGTCAACGCACGGATACGAAGGAGCAAACCAAGGTGCAAGTGATAAGGAGAAATCGTAGATACACAAGCAAAAAGGCCTCCAAACAATCCATATCAATATACACGTATGGTAGCCAAACATCCAAAGGGAAAGATCATGCCAAATAACTTCAAGCTCCACCCGAAAATACACATCTCATATCCTGATCCGAGCAAGAAGCCAATCATCCACCATGAGAGCTTCTAATTATGCAACCAAAGCCCTAACCCTCGTTCCCATAACATCCTGTCATCAACATTTAATTTAACGGTACCATGGGGAGGAGGACGCCATATAGACATATCGACACAATTAAGGAAAGTAAGTAATGTCATTAGCCAGAAGCGGGCTAGCGGGCCACCATAGGGCAGGCCAAGGGTCAATACGGAAGATATCCTAGTTACGACTCGTCAAGTCCACCACAAAGTAGCCAAAAAAGAACACCATTAGCACTAAGAGCACCATCTTTCACCCAAACAATCAGATCATGAATCTCAAACCAAAAGAGATGCGTTCCAATACTATTCCAAATGTTCCAGCTCTTGAAACGGTCCTCAGACAATGAAGAAGAGTCTCCTCTTGGCTATAGCACGGGCATGCAGTTCAGCTGCCATGCTACGATAAAACGAAAGAATTGATAGGTAAGCTACCATGAGTGCATAGCCAAAGCAAAACCTTTACCTTCTCTGGACTCGTCACCTTCCAAATCCAGCTCCAATTAAGATTAGGATCCCAAGAAAAAGACTGAAACAATAACCATTTACAAGCACTGGGGCGAGTAAATGCCACTCCCAACTGGCCCAAAACCAACCCACTCAAGAATAAAACCGACTAATATTCAAAAATCTTAAATTAAGGTCTAAGTTAGGGCGATAAAGAAGTCCAAAGAGACGAGGTAGTCCAAATGCCTCTATCCCACAAATCACCCATAGTAAGGTAAGTATTCAAAATATGCACATAGTCAACAAGCTCACATAGTCTACCAAAAGGAAAGCAAAGATCATACCATAGGGACAGAGCAAGTCTACCCCTACGAGAATCCTTCCAGAGCTTATGGACAGCAAATACAATAGCACGCCAAATAGAAGAAGACTTAGGCGAGGGTTCCACCAAGAACAAGTTAGCACTAACCCTTTTAAGCTACTTATGGGAAAGAATACGAACCCAGAGGCTATTATCTTGAGTCAAGATTTTCTAAGCCAGCTACCAAGAAGCGAGATATTCACATATCTAGCTTCTCTAACACCTAATCCACCATACCGTTTCAGGACAATGACGGTTTCTTAATTCACTAAGTTGAAACTCCTATTCCTCCTACCATTCAGATAAAAGTCGATTTTCCTTTAACGGCATCACAAATCCCTCTAGGCAAGGCCATAACCTCATTTGGTGCACAATAGAAGCAACCACTGACTTAGCAAGGCAAATATACCCAGCCTTATTAAGTAATCTCCCTTTCCAACCTGCAAGGCTAGTGTTAATATTATCAAGAATATGTTGAAAATGAGCCTTTGTTACTCTACCACTAATAAGAGGAACTCCAAGGTATTTTCCCAAATCAGTAGTAAAATGAATAGAAGATATGCTGGTAAAATTATCCCAACAATGTCTAAAAACATACTTATAACAAAGAGATCTAGACTTATCAAAGTTAACCTTCATACCAAGGAGAAGCAGAAAGCATTAAGCACTTGCATAATTAAATGAACCTGGAACTCTCTCCTTGGAAAATAAGATAACATCATCAGCAAACATAAGGTGGGGATATCTTAGGCCCCCATGCAAAATAGAGTCTCTTCCAATGGCCCACCCCACCAAGTTATTGATCATTACTGTCAACCTCTCCATACAAAGAACAAATAAGAACGAGGACATAAGATCTCCTTGTCTAAGATCTCGATTTGGGGAAAACCCTTCCAACTAGGTACTATTCCAATGAATACTAAGCACAAAGGAGGAGACACACATCATAATAAGCCACACTGTTGTATAGGGAAAACCAAAATCACACATAGTTCTTTGATAGGCATAATATTCTTTGTTAGGAAAAATTAGATCATTTGTACTGTAGCTATAACATAAAGCTTTACAAATTAAGTAATCTTATAGCTTTTTTTATACTTCCTGTGTAAAAGAATTTCACATTATCAGTGTATATTTTAAAAAAAAAAAGATTGTTGATTATTACATTTTATCAATGATATATCTTATTAAAATGAAAAAAGTGTTCAATTGGTCATTAACAAGTTTTGGAATAATTGTAAAGTGTTGGAGTGAATGGAGTGAGTGGAGTAATTGTATCACTTAGACACCAATATTAGGTGTTGAAATAACATTACTCATATTCAAATTATTATTCTCATTCTTCATTTTTCCTTAACAACTTCTTATCCTGCCATTTTCTATTAAACCCCCCCCCCCACAAAAAAAGAGTTGATTTTTGTTTTAAATGTTGTTCCAGTTGTTTGAGTTGGTTATGCAGTCGCATAATGGTAATTATCCTTTTAGTGTTTTCCTTAAGAAAATGTTTTCCCTTTATTTTCTTCATTTGTGTATTTAAAAATAATAATCTCATAGTATTCCTTTATTCGTTAGGCAAGAAATTAATCTTTTTGTCCATGATCAGACGATTAACGAAGGACTTTTCAAACCATATTTTTTATTCCATATATATAAATTTTAAGATTGAACTTCAGACAACATACTTAAGAGACTTGAATCTCTTTTGCTTGGAGTAACACCTTATTGATTATACAAACCTTAAAATGATATATATTGTATAAAAAAAGGTAAAAGAACGTGTAAAACTTAAAAGATATTTATAAATGGACAAAAGAAATAATTTAAAATTCTTAGAAACTTATTCCAGTCTCTTAATAGTAGTCCTAATTTATTAATCATAAAATCATTTACTGCTTTTTAGGTTCTCAACGTATTAAATTTTTCTTTTCATTCAATGCTTTCTAGTTTCTTGCTTTTTTTCGCTGCTTTTCTAGTTTCTTTATTATGTATTAAAAGGATTAGTAGAAAAATATTTTAACATAACATAGATTATTATTAAATCGCAATTATATGTGAAAAAATTAAACAGTATTTTGGAATAATTATATTTAAAAATAAAAATATATAAATAACGGTATCATTTTTTAAGTTTCTTTGTAAATAATTAGTATATTATGATTCTATCATACTTTCCTTGAATAGTTATTAAGTGTACGCATTATTTTATTTTTTATTAATAATTTTTCTTTCATTCTTTCAATCAGTAATTAAATATGATAATTTGATAAAAGTAAAAACAGTACACTAAAATGAAGAATTGTCTCTATAATAATGATAATATTATTAGATAATAACTTTTATCATTATTACTATTAAATCAAAACTAAATTGAGAGCCATAGATCTAATTAATACCAATCAATAATTACAAATTACAGTAAGTAATTACCGTGGGGGAGCTGGGCCAGCCCAACACTATTAGGAGCGGCGCATTGAAAAGCGATCACACTTTACCCATCCCATTTCTCTTATTTTCCGAACGTTACCCAAATGCGCTTGTCCCATTAATCTATTTAAAATCCTCACCCACCATACCCACTTTTCAAAACTAGCCGTTACCTTTTCCTTTCCTTTCCTTACTCTTCTCTATCTCATTCTCTCTCTCTCTTTCTCTCAAACTCACTCACCTTGTTGTTGCAGCCATGGCCACCTCATTGGACACACCTTCTTCTCCTCTACACCTCAAACAGGTTTCTCTCTCTCTCTAAGCTCAGGGCCTTGCCATTTGTTATGTTTATTCAGAACTTAAATTAGTTGTACTTCTAGGTGTATATACAATTATTCGTGGTTTTGATTTGATTACAGGAAGGTACAAGTGTTATGGGTTCGTCTTCTCCTATGTTCAGCCCTTCATCTGATAAACGTTTCTGGAGCACTCTTCGGAGCAGGATTGACACCCTCCTTGATGATAGTCAGCGAAAAATCTCAAAGGGTGAGCAGGAAGAACAACAGCTCTCACATCTTCATCCTTCTACTCATACCCAGATGGTTCGTGTCTTCTTCTGGTTAATTTATTCATGAATACTTCAAAATAGTCGATATATTTTAATTTTACTTATTAATTAATGGGGTTACTGGACTTTTTGTTGATTATTTGTAACTTTTGTATATAGCATGAACGAGCCAACCGGTTGAAGGAAGATTCCATGTTACTGATCAGAGGGTTTGACTCAGTTGCCAACACGTTGTCTCAGTTGTCTAACAATTTGGACAATGCCCTCCAGGTATCTATCTATCTATCTATCTATGCATGTTCATCACATCTAGCACTTTCCTAAGAATTTAATTTTTAACGTTTGATGCGATACTATGATGCAAGGACCCTCTTCAATCAAAATCACACTTTCAGTCTATGTTACGAAATATAAGTCTTTAATTTTACTACAATTAAATGCTGAAGGATGGATCAGCTCATTAACGCTTCTAAGCTGTTTATTTTTCCACAGGGTGCTAGAGAATTGGCCCATCCACCCACCTTAACTGATATATTCCACAGCAAGTTTGACAAGGCAGGAGAACACAAAGAAGAGAGTTCAGGAGAGGAAGGGAAAGAGAAAGAAGAGTCAAAGCAAGGAACAAAAAGGAAATTTGACCACAATGATGTTTCTAAAGAAAATGCCGTAGATGGGCAAAAATTACAAGATAAGAACATTAAGAAAGCAAAAAATGTTGGTATTTTCTGTTACTAGTAACGGTATTTTGCAGTTTGGTTTACCGAACATGCCTAGCTAATTGTTAATTATTTATCCTTTGCAGCTTGCACTTTCAATGGCAACCAAAGCAGCTTCACTTGCAAGAGAGTTGAAGTCTATTAAATCAGATCTATGTTTTATGCAAGAAAGATGTGGCCTGCTTGAAGAAGAGAATAGGAGACTGCGAGATGGTTTTGCAAAAGGAGTTAGGCCAGAAGAAGATGATCTTGTAAGGAATCTATGATTTTGACAATATGTTAATTAGTAAAATATACATAAAAAGCAAACTTACATTGTTGGAGACTATGCCCCACAGGTGAGGCTTCAGCTGGAAGCACTTCTTGCGGAGAAGTCAAGGCTTGCCAATGAAAACGCAAACCTGGTCAGAGAAAACCAGTGCCTTCACCAGCTGGTGGAGTACCACCAACTAGCTTCTCAAGACCTTTCTGAGTCATATGAGCATGTTATCCAGGGAATGTGCTTGGACTTCTCATCTCCACCACCAACAATTGCTGAAGAATCAAGGAGTGGTGATGATGATGGTGGTGATGATGAGAAAAGTAGAGAACCACAAACACCCAAAAACGGTGATGATGATCCCTTCAAGTTCTCTACTTCACTTGAGGAGTACTACCATGAAGAAGAGTAGTAAACCGTAATTTTAAAGCACCATCGCAACATCCCTTGTAATGATGCTGCAAATATTTCTCGTATGTACACACAAAATAAATTTTTTTGAATACAATAACATTGCTTTATCCTCTTGATAGTATTTCTGTTATCCCCTTGACCCGTTGGAATGGTGATGCAAATATTTCCTCCACATAAATAAAAAATCATGAATTGCTAATAATACGTATTTCTTTCTCAAGCGTTGCCCACTTTTTCACACACAAAGCCTCTAGTTTATTTAACAACCCATTTAAATTTCTCGTGCGTGGTTTGGTGTAGTTGGATGGTTGTAAATTCTGATCTTGTCGTTGAATGGCCATTTATTTACACACAACTGGCATGTTAATACGTAGGTTCACAACAGGGGCATTTGATTTTTTATGTACCAGGCTGTTTTGGCATCAACCTGGGTTCAAGGAGTTGTGTTTAACTTTGGTTGGAAAAGGGAGGCTTCAAAGCTTGCAGCAGTGATAAACTGATAATAATTTATGGACCTCAAATTTAAATGCAGCTGTCAAATTTCTTCTTTTATCTACCGAAAAAAATAAAATCTTCCTTTTGGTCAACCGCTGTCAAATTTCAAGTGGGGATATTGACCATGAAATGTGATACAGATCAATACTACACGGTAATTTATTTTACCCGATGATGAGCATGTACAAGCAAAAAGGCAGACAAGATGCTCATCATCATGTATCATCGTATTAGGCATCCACGCAGTAGGAAAAAAAGACCACAAATAAGTTCAAACTTCAAACTATCATATTAGGCAACAGAAATTCATGCAATATAAGTACTTGACAACAAGATCCAAATCAAGACACAAAAGGCAGATTAAGTGCCGATAGTCTAGTCTATTTCTAAGGTTTTAGCATGTACAAGCAAAGCCCCTGCTCCTCAACCAGTTAGCAGCAATTGCAAAGCTCCCTTCAGCTTTCTTGAGCATTTCTCTTTCTTTTAGAAGCTGAACATGCAGTGCGGATTGCTTGAGCCGATGCATTAACAGCCGCTTCAGTAGCTTTCGCCAGATTTGAAACCAGAGAAGCATTAACAGCATCCTTCATTTTATCCAAAACTTCAACAAAGACACGATGCTCTTTCTCATACTACAAATATAGAGTTAACAATGATATATGGTCAGAGGCAAATCAACTTAACTAAAAGTTCAATTAAATAGATGACATGCAATTTTATTAATTTGAAGGTAGCTTGTAAGATGGTTGATACTTTTTGGTACAACATCACATACCACATCCATAACTGAAAAGGACCAACGACCACCATGAGGCCTATTGCCGCTAAGTGAGGTCAGTAAGAAGCAACCAGAACAGTTTAAAAGAAATGTTTAATGTTTATCCATCTCAGAAAGGTTTCATGATCCTAAACCAGAAGCTTAGAAAATGAAAGAAACATTGACATTTTAAAAATGCTTTTATGAGTCTGTGGAATACAAGAATTGTCAATAAATGCTCACAAAAGAGACCGTTCTTCAAAACACTATTCTTCATCAAAATGTTATAATCAATGATGATAACCAGTGAAAGGGTGGAGTCACGGAGACTAGGTACAAGAAATTTTCACAAGCAAAGAGATTATGATGGTGGATACTAGTATATTTCGCATTAATAACACTTCAGATGCAGCAGGACTAAAATAATAATGCTGCAGCAACAATCTGTTGCAAGTAATATTACAACATACCACTTCAATTTTGCCAAGAGCATTTTCCAGCTTTGCAGTCAAAACTTCAACCTGCATATACGTATGTGCAAGGCATAAAAAATAACATAACAATAATAGGAAAATCAGCCCAAAACCAAATGGCAGAAGCTTAAAAGTTGCTTTCCAAAAAGTAAATGAAACAAAACCTTCTTCTGTGACTCAATGTACAAGCCCTGGTAACTAATAGGTGCCATAGATGGGACTGCATATATTTCATCAACCTGTTGCATGTTTAGCATATAAGCTAAAGAGACTACACAAGGGTTGCAAGAAGATGTAATATGCAATCTTGAGTTTGGAATTATAGAATACCTTGGATTTCAACAATGCTGTGATATTTTCAAGAGCTTCTATTCTTTGTAAGACATGTTCAAATTTTTCATCCGATCTCTTCACCCAAATTTTCAGTAGGCTCAGGCTCAGGCTCTAGCTCTGGCTCTAGCTCAGACAATACTTGCTCCATTTGAGTCACTGGTTCATTTATCATTGGTTCATCTCTCTCACTTTCACTTTCATCGTCAATGTATTCAATGCCACGAGTGGTGTTAGCGGAGTGAACAACTGCACTTTTAATGCGCTCTGAACGCCTTACAGATGAACCAAAGGAACTGGACCTTTTCCTTATATATTTAGCAGACTTCTTTCGAAGCCCATTTTCCAGGTTTTGCTCTAGTGCCGGGCTTCTTTCAGTATGTGTCGCCGCTACATCCACGGAGGGTTTTGGGTACTTTAGTGGGGAGACCCTGGGGTTGGAATTTTCAAGCTTAGAGTCAACTACCCCTGGCAATGTTATGTTTGCATTGGAAGGTTGTGGTTCCACCCTCTCCAAAGAAGGGGTTTCAGCCTTCAAAAGACCAAGAAAAGAAGTCAATAGCGAGAGTAAAAACATTTTCAAACCATGACAATCCATTTGCTCAGTCCATTTGATCATAGAATTCCAGAGGTGACTTGTTTCACAAAAAGTATATTATGTATGTGCTTAGCTATGTTTGCACCAACAGAATAAAAGAAAAAGCTAAAAGAAACCTGCAAACTACATTCTTCCATGAAAACAGTTTTGTAGAAACCACATCAATGCCCCAAGAAAGAGAGAGAGAGAGAGAGAGAGAGAGCAAGCTTTCCTCAGAGAAAGTACAAAATGATGCATAAAATGGACAAAAAACTCACAAATGCAAGAAAAACACAAACTGCAAGCTCCCATCTTCACTCCTAATCCCAAAGATTCCTCCTTTGTTAACTCATTCATTCTAAATCACAAACCCTAACCAAGCTAGAGCCCTAAATAAGATGCATGCAAAGACATAAGGTGAAAAAAGAAGCAGTTTCCCTTAACTACAGAAACAACAAGTTGAACACAAGAAATAGCACAGGCACAGAAAAGCCATTGAACCACAAAACCAAAATAATGATCAAAACAAAATAGTGAAAAAAAAAAGAAGTAATAGGCATTATATATGGATAAAGAGAGAAAAGAGTGATGAATATAACAACAAAAGACAAAACAAAAACTGTGCATGATATTGTTGGCTACCATGGGAACCTTGTCGGTGTTCTTGGGAACACTGGGTTTCCGACCCATTTTTTCTACAGTGTCTGTGGCACAAAAATAACGACGAAGTGAATGAAGGGAACTCAAAAGACACCAAATTTATGAGGTAAGGCACAGCACAGCAAATTGGGATTTGGAGGGGGCAAACGCTAAAACAACAACGAAAAAAAAAAAAAACCTTTGGTTAAAGCGTATAACCAAACCGAACCAAACCAAACCAAGCGCAATTGGCATGCGAGAACAACGTGTAGCCAAACGACACGTGGGGTTGGTGTCATTGTCTAAGTAAAAATGCTGCAAATCAATCAGATAGGGATAGGGATAAATGGCTATGGATATTAGGAAAGAGTGTTGACTGTAAGTATAATTTTTTTTATATTATTATTTAATTATGTGTTACAGTTAAATTTTATATTTATATATAAATAAAATAATTTAATAAAATAATAGTATAAATTTTTTTATATTATTAATACATATAGATTAAAAGTATATTTATATTGAATTATTTATAACTTAAAATCATTTTTTATCCAAAAATTATTTTTTATATATTTAGATAATTTTTTTAAAATAACCAGAAATTAAAAAAATTTATTTTTAATATTTTCAGTTATATTTAATATTAAAATTTTATAATTATTTTTTCCAACCCACCCTAAACTGATTGGGAGACGGCTTCTCTTCTCTAAGATTTTTAAAAAATATACAAGACGGAATAAAGAAAAGCAAATATATAGATAAATATATCATACCATTTCATAAAGTCTAGGGTAAACTTATTTCTTTACCAGCCTATTTTTCTGTTTATATGATTCGATTATATAAAAAACACAAGTGAAAATTTTATGGAATTAATTGTTATATATTCACGGTGTAAAAATATTATATTGTCAACCAATAAAATATTTCTAACTCATCTGCTTTGTGTAATTTTTAAAATTTTAATTAGATTTGATTTGAAATTGGAATGTAGCAATTTTTTATTATCTAATAGTATAAAAATAATTATATTATCAGTACATAGTAATTAGACTTAAACTTTATTACGATAAACATTTATTCTTTTAACAGGGTAAAAATAAAATATTTATTGGTTGATATTTTATATTGTTTATAGTTATTTTTTATGGGAGACAATTTTATTTGAGACACAGCTGAGCACTAAATGTGACCATCTCTCTTGGATGTTTGTCATGTTGTGGGGATTAGCCCCTTTCGCTTTTTTCCCCACTATTGGTTATCAGTTGATTCCATTACTTCTTTCACATTATATTTAAGTTTGCTACAAAAATTAAGAAAATTAATTAAAAAATAACTTTATTAATTGTACTAATTTTATAAAAACTATTTAAATAATATTATTTATTTAAAAAAAAATATTAATCCACTAATGCGATCAACAAAAATGAATAAAATAAATTTGAATAAACCCAAAATTTGGTCCTGCATAAAAATAAAGAAAATGTTTATTGTATATGACATTTTGATGCATCATTCTCCACATACTCATGTATTGGAAAGAAGAAAATGAAAATGTCAAAATAAAAGTAACATGCTTTGGACGGTTGACATGAAAAGGAAGTTATGGTGTAGGGTTTAGGGTTTAAGTATTAAAGTCTTAAAAATAATATCAGATAAATTAGTCTTTAAAAAAATATTATTTTTGATCCCCACAATTTAAAATATAGGATAGATCAATCCCTTCTCAATATTTTGATGGACTTATTTATCCTATTTATATTTTTATTAGGAATCAATTTTATCTTAGATAAAACCCTATTTTAATCATAAGGGATAAAAAAGATTTTTTTTTTGAAAAATTGTTATTTTCATGAAGGACCAATTGGTCTACTCAATAAATTATCCACATAACTAATGAGAAAATGAATACTTATTTTGGACTCATCACTCATCTAACTGTAATGACCGATAAGCCCACAATTTAAGGCAAAATTAAATAACCAGCCTCTACTAAGCATAATTTAAAGCCTTAACTTTTTTGGGGTAAATAGTGAAAGCCCAAAATAACAGCAGTAATTCAAGGAAAACCATAAAAGCGATTCAATCAGACAAAAAGATAAATAAAAATAAAAAACGTTCAAAGATAGCGAAATACTTGACTTTAGGAACTCGAATTAATTTACTCCCCCGTGTAAAATATCAGTTAAATTTGAATAAATATAGATATTAAAAAGGATAATAAATAATATAGTAATAGAATATTTTTATGTAAAATTTTAATGTATGGACTAATATGTTCTAATAGTTATTAATTATAGAGCACATTAAATGGTTAAAAATAAAATGTTACACTGATAATCATTAACTACTTAGGGGTACTATTGGAACCAAAAATTATACTTTATTAAAATTTAAAATTGATAAATATTTTAAAAAATAATTTTATCTAAAAGTGCTAAATGTTCTAAAAGGAATGAAATATTAAATTATCCTGAAATTGATAATACAATCAATCAAGCAAATTAAAAGAGCCACAAATGCCAAATTGTACAGCAATAAGATTAGATGAGATGTTTCAGTCCGGCCCGATATCAAAGCCAAGTCCAATCGAGAAATTACAAGACTTTTGAGGCTGTCTTCCAGAATGTTTAGTTGGCCCATTATTGGTTTAAACATCATTTTGGCCCTATCGTTGCATCAATTATAGTTTTGGTTATTGTAATATTTATTTTTCCAGACCAAAAGCAAAATTTATTTTTCATCAATCCTCGTAATTTCCTACAATTTGAATTTTTATTCACCAGGGACTAAAAGTAAAACAAATAAATTTATAAAGACTAATCTTTTCTGAAAAATAGTAAGACTAAAACTTGAAAAAAAAATACAAGGACCAATATTTAACTGTAGGAATTAAAAATCAAAATTTAGACATTACTAGATTTGTTCCCGTACAAAAGCACGGACGTTATTTATTTTTATATTTATATAATTTATGTTAATTTATTTCCTATACAGATTTATGATTAATATATACCATATAAATTGTAAATAAAATATCTCCACAATCAATAAACACATTTTTTCAGTAGAGAAATATTAGATGTTATGAGAACAGAGAAAATATTTACTTTGTTTTATTTATTAATTGATATATTAATTTTGTTTTCACTTTCCATATATTTTCAATAAAACAAGCTATATGTCAATTAATAAATCCAATATATCATATGTTCTTTTCTTACTCTTAGTGTAGCTGAAAGTTTCTATTTGATAGAAGCAGAGTTTCTCTATGACACAAGCAGTAAGCAACCTTATTAGATATTCTGAGTTATGGAGCTGGCTTCTGTGCTTTGAGCTGCTGCACTATTACGGCAACAGCAACAGAAAAATCTCATATGATTCAATTTAAAAATCAACCAGCTCTTGCATCAGAATCTGCTTCTTGATCAGATCGATCTTGACTAATTAACTCTTCGGGTCTATATATATTTGACCGCCCCTTGTTGCTTTTTGCTCACTAATCACTTTCAGTTCAGACACAACAGACACACACACATTTTATAGCCTCTCAGAAACTATCTATTGAGCGGTTAATTAACAATTGTATGTAGAGGTTTTGCAACATCGCTTTCTACCTTCTCTTCTACACTGTCTTCTTGACGCACTTTGGAGCACGTACATGACTTGCAATCATTCAATTCAAGGATTCCAATTCCCATTTGATATTTAAAATTAACATTTCTGTAACAACTAACTGGATTAAGTATAATGTAGGCAAATTAAAACGGTACATCACGTAAGGGCAAGGGATGCATGCAATGCAATGCAATGTAGTAAGATCAAGTTTGTCTAATTATAGCATCAAAGGGATGCACATTGCATACAGTTATCAACTCATTTCACAAGTAAGGAAGTTAATGATATGTTTTGACTTTTGATTGTTTTCGATCGTATCTTAGAGTCTAATAAGAACTAGCAAGTTCAGCTTAATATTAAAGTCAAGCTTCAAAAAATTATATCCCCACCGCCCATGCATAAAGCAAAAAATGGAATC
This sequence comes from Dalbergia oliveri, assembly GCA_030441495.1. Taxonomy (NCBI): domain Eukaryota; kingdom Viridiplantae; phylum Streptophyta; class Magnoliopsida; order Fabales; family Fabaceae; genus Dalbergia; species Dalbergia oliveri. The sequence goes on from JAMLFY010000008.1 coordinate 15,254,233, forward strand.
AATACGTCTTCTGTTTTTCTTTTTTGTGTCTGTCCTTTGAAATTAACTATATATAGCTTAGCTAGCATTAATTTCAGTACAGGTTTGCATGGCCTATATATGTGCCAGTCCTGTTCTGGAATTCACATTTTATCTCAATTCAGTGCGTGGAGCACGCAAAACCAATGGAATCAAAAGTTTGTGGCACTAGCTAGCATGCATGGTGGAAAGACTCAAATTAAAACTCAACGAGGTAAGACATAGTGCGCCTTGCTAACATTATAGATTGATTCATAAAAGAGAATCCGTTGTCTTTCTTCCTTAATAAAATAATATAAAATTACAAAAATCTATGCTTAAGTAAACGATACATATATATAAAGTGAGATGTAGCTAGCTAGCTTTAGGGGTTCACATTCTATACTCCAAATAAACTTTATGCATTTGTTTGCAAAGGTTTCCCTTGATTGGCCAATTCAGAACAACCGCAAAGGAGTGCAAGAGGTGGATTATGAAAGCGCACTGGATGGTCAGGGCATTGACAAATCCTTTCAAAGAAAAGTGTGCAATATGGCGCATATATTCTTGTCCCCTCTTTTATTTCCCTTCTCATATTCGTTTTTTTTCTACCCTCTCCTCTCCCTTTAAGTTCCCCAAGTTAATTTTCATGGTTTAGTGCATAATACACACACACCCACACCCACACACACACACACATACACACATATGGGTAAATCAAGTTATACGGTATAACTTTAAGAAAATATTATACCACTTAATAACTTTTTATTGGTGTAAATTTTTACAAAATACACCGTTGAATTAGAAGCTTACATTGTATAGATCAACTCTGGAAATTTCAAATTAATCTAAAATTGTTCGATATAGTTTTTATATACATCAAAATTAACGTAATATATATGCTTAAAATAAATAAGAATAAGAGCCACAAGATTGCATTGTTATTGATATTTAATTTTTATGAAATTTGACACAAATGATCTTTATGATGAGTAATTGTAATTCAACGGTTGGATTGATAAAAAAATGTTATAAGTGGTGTAACTTGATGCTAACCCATATATATATATATATATATAGAGAGAGAGAGAGAGAGAGAGAGAGAGAGAGAGAGAGAGAGCAATTAGTTAGGAAGGACTATGAGTATGATGCACCAAAATCAGCAAGGAGTTGCTAGGTCCCTCTCCTATTGGCTTTATTGGTTTCATCATTTTTACACACAAGCTTCTTTTATTGGAATAAGATTCCTCCGTAGAATGCATTTTTGTGTGTCTCAAAACTAAGCTTGGTATTGTATAATTGGTGTTTTACGTCATCCTTGTCTGAAAACTTATATTATTAACTAGTAGCTTGCAACGTTAAGGGGGACCACACAATCACTCAGCTAATCCATGCTAATTAAGGTTGGACGCGGAAAATCTGATCATGCTTTACATCTTTTTATTTCATCAATCATTCGGTAAGCTGCTGCGTGTCGTTACCACTAATCAGGTATGTGATTTTGGCACTTGAGTTCCGCTTATTTCAATATGTAGCCGCATTAGGAAAATTAATCATAGTACTCCATATAAGAATGGAAGATATATACTAGTCATGCTTACTTAATTCCTCCGCATCGATTGCACTAATTACCAACTATCCATGCTTACTTCCTCCGCAGATATTGCACTAATTACCAATTATCACACCTACTTAATCAGTAACTTCTTTATTGGTTCAAGTAGTTTGACAATTATTCTATTTAAATAGGAATCTGGAATTTGAGTTTTGTTAATAAAAAACTAATGTTAGAAGAATTTTATCTCGGAAACTAGTGGACCTGACTTAGCCGTATTAGTTGAAGTAAAGTGAATTTTGGATATTGATTGTACACAAATACTCTATAATTAATCGATAACTTTCAAATATGCTTAATCCTATATACTTAATCATCTTACTTAACTACTAACCATAATAAATTAGCAGTTAATTAAGTAGACATAAATTTTTGGCTATACAGATACGTTAGTTAATTCAAAATATAATGTTTTTTTTCATATATTAAATAGAAATACCAATAAAGATGATTGTTAGATATAAAATTATTCGTGTATTTCTATCTATAGCGTCTTAGAGGGCAAATTGAATATTTTAACGGTTTGCTAAGAAATCCAATATGGTTTATTTTGACGCTATTGAGGATTTGAGATTTATGTTATGACTTGGAGAGTAAGCAATTATGTGAAATGCACAACATATCAAGAACATATCAGAATTAATTGGGTGATTCAATCTTGTGCTATGCTCTTGTTTTGATCAGCATTAAGTTTTTTCTTCCCAAGGTTATTGTTTTTCATTCAATCTTAAACCAAAGGGTAAATGTCTTTTTGAGAAATCCTTATGTGAGCATAAATTTTTAGCACTTTAAGTTTACATACTTATACTAAAACTGGTTCCAGTAACTCTAAGATACACTCATGAGACCCATAAATTTTATTGTGAGTGTGCATAATAATATGGTGTTAAACATGCAGACCTAGCTATGAACTTTTCTATCTTTATAAGCGTTCAAATAATACTCTCGCATTGGTTAATTGGACATCATATAAATGACCAAACGCGAATGGAAGAAGACTGGTTTCTATTTTTCCAATTTGATGCGGGAAGAAGAAAGTTTATTTACTAGGTAACGCGTTTTGTTTCACTGCTGGCACTGCCTCAGACATGTGACTAAGGCGCAGCACGCGTCTATGGAACTAAATGCCATAAGAGCCACTGCCACACACCTTGCTCCTTTTGTGTATGAACCAGCTATATATGACTAGGTGAGAGTGCAAGTGGACAACACTTTCTTTTTCTCCGTGCATGACACCCTACTGTAGCGTGTGTGGATGCAATTTTATTCACTAATATAAATATATATATATATATATATATATATATAGGTCAAGATACGAGGTTATTTTGTGACAGTTTTCTGAACCTACACGTTCACTCTCTGTAGCGGCTTATTACTATGAATAATATTATGTATTAAGTGAAGAGGAAAGAAAACGTGTAGAGAAAATTGAGTTCACTTCCGATATTTCAGAAACCAAAAGTTTTCATCACGTTGTGTGTGCATAATAAATTCCTGACACTGATCCATTGCAGATTGCCAAACAAATTAAGATCTTGCTATTTGTGCCAATCCTTTCATGTTCTTAAGAAAGCTACAATATGTAAACTATGATAGAGGAGAACCGAGAAAGTTGAAGGACATATGCTTTTAATTTGCAGGATATCTCCATTTCATTGGAAGAATCTCCAATGTTTTAAACATTTTCTCCGTACAGTTTTGGCAACTGTCGATAGATTTGGCCAATAGAATTTACGGAAAGGGCCTGGGACAAAGGGCGAAAAAGTGATATGAAATTATGCTGTCTTTTTCTCTGACCAGAAATATACAACAGCCATAGAATTCGAAGAGTGTGTTGTAAACTTCATGACTGAACCAAAAAGTCAAGAAAAGTTGAGAGACCTCTTAGCTTAGAAGACATAAAAAAGCCAGGATTATGCAAACATTTTTTTAGTATCCATTCCTTCGGTCCCTCTTTGTTTGGTCAATAAATACTACTATATATTAGCTTTTCTGGTATCCATTCCTAGAAATAGTTAATAATTCTTTTGAAACGTAAACCTCCTACACATGGAATTTTGTCTTCACTTATTAACCCTCTTCACATACACCGTCAATAATTGTATTAGGCCTTTGCTTATACTACTCCCTCTATTCTATATTAATAGTCGTTTTAAAGTCGCCAATTTCCTGGACATTGAAGTTAAATTATTTCCTACAAATATAATATATTAACTTTTATTAAATGAAGAGCTCTATTCCCATCCTTAAAATAACAGACAATGCAACACGCAGCTAGCACCTATAATCCCTTCACTAAACATGTCAAAGATTTTTTATCATTATGTCCAATTAAAATCTACATTGACTCAGTTTTTATATGTATTGTAAATGGAGACCAGGATCTATATCTAGACTTTTTTTTTGGGTGGTCTCTATATCTATATCTAGACTTTATCACTGACAGAGAATAAATTTTCCTTTAGAGTATTACTGGTATTAGTTTAATGTATTTATACCTTCAAATTAAACAAATGATAATAACCCCAAATTTTGGTTAGGAAGGAAATAATAATTATAATAATTGAAGAGTCAAAGATGGATTATAGGTGCTGCACGGCCGCACGGGTGGTGTCACTCCCAGTGTGATTTATATAATAATTGAGATTGGTTTCTCTTTTTTACTATTTTTAAGTTCTTATGGATGGTAATGCCAAGCCTTTGGCCACAATAAATGGGAGGTAAATAAGGGAAAGTTCAGTTGACAAACGGGGAAAAACTGTGTCAGTCTGTTTCCTGGTTCTTTTTTTGTGGCACAAATTAGTTCAAATTTCAAAACGAGGGGAGGATCCTCTCATGTGCAATATGCCCCATCAGTTGGCCATGTGCATATCCTTATTATTGGTGAGGTCATGTTAGAAGGTGAAAAATTATAAATGTGAAAAATCCATGATGAAGATATATGTGACCGGTCATTTCTCCCATTCAACCTTTTACTGAACAAGTTAAGTTGGCCATGTGCATTTCTCCTATTGTTCATGTCTTCATGACTTCATTCCACTGCATCAATATGCAGTCGCTACAGACTTGTTCCACCACTCATAATCCGGTGCTTTTTGTACACTTGGCCTATAGTCATTTTGCCTTTTCCTTCGCTTTATTCTTCTGCAATATGATTTTGAGCGAAGTCCTTGAAGTTCTAAATATTTTACTGAAGTGTCAAGTCAGTAACTCAAATAACCAAGACTGACAATGTTGAGGCAGCAATTGAATTTTGTAATTTTTTCCTTTTCGGTATATTGAATAATGAAAAGTACTATAGGACTTTAAGTTTTTCTTGTAAAACTCTTGCATCCTTGTAATTAGTCATTAGTCATAACCATAATGACAGACTCAGTGATGCTTACTGGTTAAACTATATAGTAAAGCAGTGACACAAAATCAAGGGACATGATTGAAATAATTTATAAAATGTTGATTGAACAATGACTTAAAATGCTAGTTTACTGCTGTGTAATCATGCAATCAAATGCCATTTCTTTATTGTTTTTTGTTTTCTTTCTTTATAAGGAGAAAGCAGAGTTAGTCATATATGTTATAGTCTAAAAATGTTACTCCTGCACTTGCTTTCTACATTTCCTTCGAGCCATGATGCTATGGTCTCGGCACTAAGCAAGAGTATGTGAAATCGAGAAGTGGCAGTAGAAAAAACACCTCAAAAGCAATATGTACTGGCATGGCAAGCCACCTTTAAAACAGTTTAACGTTACCGCATATTATATCAAAACATATCAATTCTGATGGACTAATAGTATAAAAATATTCAACCATATGCTTCTATTTATGAAATTTTTAAAATAGTGACTGAGTCAAATATTTTTACTAAGATAATAATACATGGTTAGACTTTTCTATGTAAATTTTTTTTTTACATTAATGGTGTATATATAAATTAAATTCATAAAAAATAAAAGACTTAAATAGTTTTTCCAATTCTTGAAAAATAGAGTAAATAACATTTTTATTCTAATATTTTTAATTTGATATCAGTTGATCCTAAAAAAATTTGACAATACTTTGATTATAATATAATTGTTGACATCGATTTAGTTATAAAGTTTTTAGTTTCGACCATGTCATTTCAATACTAATTTTTTATTTTGACATTAATTTAGTTTGATGTCAAAATAAAAAATATTATGACTAAATTGATGTAAATGTTTTTATTAAAACCAAATCTATGTTAAATTGAAAATATTAGGATCAAAATGTGGTCATTTTTACCCTTAAAAATAAGTGAAATTTAGTTTTAATTACCAATAAATATTGATTTCGGTCCAAATATTTAAAAAATTGTTCACATGATAGAATAACGATATGGCCTTCTATTAGACAAATCAGCATTTAAAAGAGACTAAAACTAACACTAAACAATTTTTAAATGCTTTGATTGAAACCAATATTTTTCGGTGATTAAGACTAAATTTCACTTATTTTTAAAGAACTATAAAAATATTTAAGTCTTTTACTTTTTATGGAATTTAATTTTTATACATAAGTGTAAATAAGTTTAACACCATTATCTAATCATATATTCTCACATTAACAAATATAATTATCTTTCATCTCGTTATTTGAAAAGTCAAGTAAATAGAGATATCTGATTGGATGCCAAAATTAAACTCTTAATTTATATTACATTATCAATGTCAAAAAATTATACATACATTTTACTATATATTATTATATCTATAATACTAATATTCAGACTCTTATGAGGAAAATGTTCTACGTGTCGCAATAAGAATAATTTTAGGCCCACAATTTTTAAGAAGTTAATTTCTATTTATATATTTGAAAAATAAAACTGCAATTATTGCATATTATTATAATATCATTGATTAATCATCACATTTAATAGTAATATTGTAATATAAAAATTAAATATCTTTAAAACTTATCGCTATTTAATTAAATATTTAAATATTTGTACTATGTAACGCCCGGGCGAGTGAGTGATCGTGGTGCAAGAAAGCATAGACAGGAGCGCTCCTGCCTTTAAGTGGAAGGTACATGAATGAACGATTATACACTCGCATGAGAGGATCTTAGCTATAGGTATGAGACTATACAGTTAAGGATAAATTATATGAATTGATTGGTACTACCTATGCCACAAAGATGCATCTTTCTTTTCAGGAGTCCATCACGAAAAACTCACAGTGAACGTGCTTGACTTTGGGTAATTTTGGATGGGTGACCTCTGGGAAGTTTTTCTAGGAAGCGTGTGAGTGGGACAAAGCACGTTGAAAGACTCATATTAGTTTGTAGGTTGGATCCATAAAGGAGAGGATATTACATACTATCATTTAAATAATAAACATAACAATTTATTTATTTCAAAATTTTAATTCATTGTAATTAAAATTTAAATATTTATCCAAATGATGCATCATATAATTTCATAAGCAAATCTTCATCTAAATTATGTTTTAAAAAAATGTTAAACCTCGCTATATATATATATATAAAATATTTAGGAATATTAAATAATAATTGTAATGTCAGGCATTATTTTTTGTAATTTTAAATTTTTTAGAAAAAAATTTCTCTCGCCAAAAGTAAAAATACATTTAACGACACATATTCTGATATAAAATTTAAATTTTTTTTAAATTAATGCATATAATTTTACAATATATCTATAATTGTAATAATAACAATATCATAATAATTTATATTTCCTACAATTACTTAGTCACCTATTAATACCTATCTTTCTATGGCTCATCAATAATACAAACTCAAATAATAATTCTTTTGTTTTTGTATTTACAACTAATAGAATGATCCTCTATTTATTATATACAATAATATAATTAGTGTTAATCTGTAGAGTAATATAATATTAATTAATCTATTAATATGGTTTCCCATATCAGTTTTAACAATGAGTCATGCTAACTTCATGTTAGAATTCTTCACTTATAGAATATCCTAAGTTATAAAAATTCAAAGTTCTATATCTATCGAGAGAAATGGAAAAAGATAATTTTCAATGTCATCAAAATTGATAAGGATAAGTAGTATACCTTATTTTAATTTACAATAATTTTTACCACCATCAGTTCTACATATTTTTTCTTTATTATCATGTTTATATTTTTCATCTTTTGTTATATATTTAATATTTTTCTTTAGTTTAGGTGTTTATTTTTTTTACAGTTCATTATCACATTTGAATTATCTTCACCTATTGTTTTAGAAGTTTTGAAAATAGTTCAAGATTAGAGGGATAAGTTATGTGATTAAGAAACATCCTTTAATAAACACATTGAATTGTATAAGTTATTCCAAGAAGAATATTATAGTTGAGAAGGACATTAATTTTGCTATAAGTGATATGACTAATTCCATATGGTAATGAAGTTTAGAAGCATATGATTATAATCTTTTTTGGATTCATGCTAAAACAATATGAATGTTGTAGCTACTAGATATGTTGATGGTTAGTATAGGTAGTTTTAATGGTATAGATTTCTAAAATATTGGAGATTATATATGTATATATATTGGTTATCAATACTAATGATTTTATTAGAATGTAATGGTCTTGGTATGAACTTATTGATATATTTCAATAAAAAAAAATTCAATGTACAAAATATTTATAATTATGTTTTCAATTATAGGTTGCTAATTCAAAATTTGAATCAAGATTGTAAAGCTCAATTCCATTTTTTGCCTTTATATACTATTATTGTATTAAATTTTTTTAATTTTGGATTTAATTAATTTGAATTTAGTTACACAATTTTATTGTCTCAATTTTTAATATGATTTTATAGATGAATTTTGTGCTCTAATTAAATACAATTGTCCAAATGATATTAAATTTTATGATACTCTTTTATACTTTGTTCATTATTTAATTATTTAACTAACTTATTTTTAAAATTAATTTATATATTCAATTTATGATAATGTATATTTAATTAAATTGTTATTTCTTTTTAATAATAACCAATAAATTATTTTTCAATATTACTCCGTGCATTATACGGGTTAAACGACTAGTTAGTAAAATATTTGACTCAACCATTTACCTTCTTAAAAGTCTCACAAATTAAAACATATGAGTATATATTTTTATATTATTAGCATATTAAAATTAAACTATTTTTATGTAATAATTACAAAGGAAATTTCATATGCGCTAACATTAGCAAGTTTCAGAGGTGCATTGCTATACCATAATGCTTTTTGAGGTGTATTTTTGTCCACTGCCACGTTCGAGATCACAAAATATTGCAGAGTCTTGATCGTATCTTTATCAATCAATAATCGTTAGTCAATCATATTTTTTGATTGACATGACACATTAAGTGATATATCATGTGATATGTTGATATAACATCAAATTAAAATAATTTTAGATTAGTCTTTAAAATTTTTAAATGTGTCAAAATAGCCCATAAAATTTTTTAAATTGTGTCAAAAAAATTCCTAAATATCAATTTTTTTTCTATTTTATTTTAATAAAATCTGCATCCTAAATATTTCTTAAACAAATTTATTTCTCTCTTATTTTCATAGCCTACTTAAATAAATATCTCTCATATATAGAATAACAATAAGAAGAGAATGTATCACCAATAATAAGGTTTTAAATACGCTCTCATGAATTTCATTCATGTTTGATGATATAATGTTTCCCTTGCATCCTATTTTTCATATTTTAAAACCCAATTTATTTCAAGAAATATAACGTAATAACTAATAAATTAATTATAGTGCCTAAGCATGAAGAGTCGCAAACTTGGACTAATTAAACTCTTAATTGTATTTAGGATATTTAAAAATGTGGGCTATTTAAATAGGGTGTGAAAATGAGATAGAACTAAATGGATTCAAGAATTATTAAGAATTTAGATTTTATGAACCAAAAGATAATAAATTTGGGATTCAGGACTTTTTATAAATTTTAGAAAATTTCAGGGATTGTTTTGACACATTTAGAAATTTCAAAGACCAATTTGAATCTATTTTAATTTGGTGTTATATCAGGATGTCATGATAAGTGTCACTTAACATACCACGTCAACAAAAGAAACGATTGACCAACATTTTTTTGATCAAAAACTAAAATGACCTACGAAATGGAATTTCAAAAACTAAATAATTAATATCAAAATTTTAATGACTAAAATGAAGCACACTACAATTTCATGACTAAAATAACACTTTACTCTTTCAAACTTGCTTGTCAACATCAAGTATAATATATCAGTCACATAAATATACCTCGATACTCACCCACATTCATATTTAGATGCTATGTCTATATAGCATGTCCTATTATCATGGATTAAAAGAGAAAAAAAAAATAAACTCATTACAATAAAAGAAAAGAAAGAAAACTCACTTTTTTTAAAAAAAATAATATTTCTACATTAAAAATTGGACATCATGTAAAAAAACACAAAGCTCTAAGTGATAGAATCACATGGCCTAGCACAATTAATAACTAGACGACTCATTAATTATCCAGTGAGGTTTAATTTCTGATGATATGTATCTAAATAGTTTTATTACTAGAAATTTACATCATTGTTATCGATAATGGAATACCTTAGGATAAAACAAAAAGCTCTAAGTGAGAGTGGGTGTTGAGAGAAACAAAACCAAAACTCTCTTTGACAATATCTGCATTAGAACTAGTTGATTGGATGTTCTTTATCGCTTTTTTTGTGTATTTGATATGGAATGGATCATCTCATGTATAAATTACTCATGAGAGAGTCATGTTTTAATATACACCTTTTATCTTTTTATTTTAAAATGAATGGAAAAGTATACTAAAGAAAATAACGGATGATAATTAGCATATGACTTTCTCATATGTAATTTACATATTAGAGATCCAATCTATTTGGATATATGTCAATTAAAGTTATGTCAAAATATCAAATTTTTTAATATGTTTTGCTGTCCCTTCTTTACATATAAGTTAGGTGTTAGAGGAAAGTATAAAAATTCAAGTATTGGAATAACATTGGTTGTTAACGTTTTACTATTAATTTCTTACCGTAAAAATATTATTTTAATACTCTAAAAATAGGTATTTTTTACTCATCCTGTATATTTATCACATTTAATAATAATAAAGATAAAATAAATATTTCTTTTTTAGTTATTAAAATAATACTACTCTCCTTATTGGGTGACCTCTCCCCACTACACAATAAAGTCACAATGGTGCTTTACGTCTTTACAGTTGCCCAACTATATATACAGACCCACCCTTTCACTTCTCGTCCATGTCCATTCCCTTCTCCTCTGCTTCCACCCTTCTCTCCTTTCCAAGGAGCCCAACCCATCCTCAATTTGTGCCAAACCATGCGTTTCATTTAATTCCCCTCTCTTTTCACCACAGCTACTAAGTTTACAGTAGTTAAATCCACTAAACACCCTCAACTCACCTTACTTCACTTCCAAGTATTTCTTGTTTTTTAATTGAACTCCCCTGTTTCTCCCCTGCTTTCACCCTTCCTCTGTTTTTGAAATTTTTCTTTCCATTGTGGACAACGCAAAAATGTCCTCCTCAAGTGTCTACCAGGGGCTGCAGTCTTGTCTTGGACCCCGTGTGATCGAGCCACGTGTTCTGAGGCTCACGTTGGTTCCACCAGGGTCAAGCCTTTCTCCACCCTCAGAACATGAGCCCAGTGATCACCATGAGAAACCCCTCATTAACCATGAATGTGACAAAAAGGACACAAAAACTAACACGGGTGGCTGGAGTTTCCTTCAAGCTATTTCAAACACTTCTTCTTCAAATTGTGAGAAAACCACTGAGGACAAAGTCTATGTCCACCCCACTGTTAAGCGCTCCTCTTCAGTGCTAAGTGAGAAGAGCTTGGAAATGTGCACTGAAAGCCTTGGCAGTGAAACCGGTAGCAATGCCAGTGAACGTTGTGATGACACTTGTTTGTTCTCGTGTGAGAGTAACAACAACAGTTTCATTAACACAAGTAGTGTTGTTGTGCCTAGAAGGGTGAATAGGGCTAGTAGCTTCCCACCACCACTCACTTCAATCACTGATTTTGGTGGGGTTCATGTTAGGCCTCATCACGAAGATGGTCGGCTTATATTGGAAGCGGTTGCTTCTCCTTCCCTCATCCTTATTTTCATGCTGAGCGTAGTGATGGGAGGCTCAGGATCTGCCTGTATGATAGTTCTTGTGACTCTGGGTGTGATGATGAAGATGATGAAGTTGACGAGGAATGGAGCCATGAAGAAGAAGAAGAAGAAGAAGATAATGATGATGATGAAATGCAGAAGCAAGAAGGCTGTGGTCAAGAAGAAGAAATTGGGGTGGAAGAGGCGGAGCTGGAAGAGTGTGTTGAGAATGCGGAGGCTGAGATGGGAGTGAACAAGTTTGGCAGACCAAGCAGGTGCAAGGAAAGCGGGAAAAGAGACATTTTTAGTGATGGCTACTTTGAGCTTCCCTCTTTTCTTTGTGTCTCTGAGTAGAATGTGTTTTACTACTATTATCTCTCTCTCTCGTTTCATTTTCCTTTTCTAGGATTTCTGTCCTTATGATTGGGAGATATTTGCTTGAAATTTCTGAATGTCCTAATGGTAGTTATTATAGTTTTTAGTTATGTTGGACATTGTCCTTCTATTCCCACATCTCTGTGGTGCTTGTTTCTGTTTTTTGTTTTTTAATTATTATTAATATTATACTTTTTTTATGTTCCTTGTATAATTCTTCGAGAGCGAAATTATGAAGTTTTATTTGCACAACAGACACTAGAAAGAAGGCAAAGAGAAGGCGAAAGGCTAGTTCGTGGGGCATATAACTTACTAACAACTAAAAGTAGTGGACCCCAAAATCTTAATTGCACAACACTAATAACTGATTACCATGTTTTTGCCATGGCACATGAGGATTTTGCTTTCTCCCCATCGAAATCAAAATCACAGGATAAATGAAGTAGTCAATATCTTTCTCATAATAAGTACTGTTGTTAGGCAAGGCCCATATGTCCCTTAATATGTACTCACATAATCTGACTTCAGTTGTTTTAATTGGAGTTTGAGGATGTAAATCTTAGTCCTCGGCCTTATGTTCACATTAACATCAAAGTCATTATCTAAAGTCACGCGTTTTATGCTGAAAACTATAGATCATTATTGAGCTAGCTAGCGAAACATGCTGAGATGATCCTGTTCTATTCCCTACAGCTATGTCAGTTAAAGGCAACATGGGTGGTGGGCTAGGAATCTTGATCATGGAATTGTGTGTTGTTGTGGGGGGCGGGGGGCGTTGTGTGTAAGTTTTGCAGTGAGGGATCAACAAAGTGCATGGCTACTTAATCTGGTAATAAATCAAAGAGGCAATTGAAAAGAATTCCTGCACGTACCCTTTCCTTCAAGGGCAAACCTAAAACAAGTTATGTGGGTGTACGGACGGACTCAGTACCAATGCCCCATAACTATCAAAAAGGAGGGAGGGACCCCAGCAAAACAGTAACATGGACTGACTTCATTACGTAGTCTCACCCATGTGCTTGCCTAGCCACCCCTCTGATTCCATCGTGTTATTGATACGAGAAATGTTAGGTGTATTTATTTTAATTTTATTTGTGACACCATATCGACTCATTCATTATTGAAATGATAAATTTTTGTTTTGTTTTAAATATTTTGTGATTGTTTTCAATGGAAATTATGATGAGTTGCATTGTGTCACAGACAAATGTGCTCAAATAACACAACGCAGTAGCACATTGCAAATTGAAAAATACTGGCCCTACTGTCTTCCTTTATTAAAGATTCTTATGTCACATTTGTATCACCAAAAGTACGCTACCCTCATGGCATTGATGTGTGAACTTTATTTTTATAAGGTTTGGGGTTAGAGATGAAGTTGGGTGTGAAATTCTTTAACAGAGGAAGGCAAATGCTATTCGTGGAGTCTGGGCGTCCATACGTTGACTTAATTTGGGTTGAGGGGTTTTGAATGACAGTGAAGCGAAACTTTCAACCATCACATGCACCATTTGGTCCCTAACATCATGTGCTTCAGGAACCTTAGTTGGAAGGTATATTGGTCCTTTAAGCACATATTCTTTCACCATATCATGTCACAGTAAGAAAAATCGGGGGCAATCAGTATGTCCCTTAATTTTAATGTCACATGGAGGAGGTATGGTAAGGTTAATATCTTCAAAAGATGATTTAAAGGGGAAAAGGGATTTTTTTCTCTTTCATTTTTATTTTATTTTTCTTTTGGATATTCGATCAAGGGGATAGAACTTGGTATCTATGAAGATGCTGCCTAGAAAGGCGTTATTCCTTTTTTTTTTCATGTTTTATTAGCATTTTATCAACCACTTCAAGTTTTGTTTTGTTTTTTTTTTACCGGGAAACGAGATGTGAAATTTATTCAGGGGATCTAACAAGTCCGAAATCGCAAGAATACAAATATGTTTTGCTGCTCCTTCCATTCACACAGAGTTTGAATTGGTAAGGGCTAATTGAGCTAAAATATGAGCAACACGGTTACCATTTCTTTTCACATGAGAAATACTAACGGATCTAAATTGGGCCAGGAGGGATAAACAATTTGAGACCATAAGTCCAAAGTAATTATCTTGAATCCTGGCCTTTGAAATGGCTTGGTGCACCTCATTATGTCTTCACTTATTAGATATGCATGATTTCACGGTTATGAATGGAGCATGGCAGCTGATGGTGGTGATGACATACCAATAGTTTAGTTTAGATAGAGAATAATTAGTCAAGGACTATTATCCCATTAATAGTGTGTAAATAGAAGAGCTGTTACTTGCAACAACAGGGGCAAACCTACAAATTTTAGAGGAGGGATTAAATTAATTAACATATATAGTGTAAAGTTAAATTAAAATTAATTTTCATATCGAAGTATATATATAATGTAGGAAATCATTAACAAATTATAAGTTATCCTCATATATTTAAGATTAACATAAGCAATATATCATATATAATAATATATATATAAGGTTAAGTACATATCTAACAACTTTTTTACACACTCAATATATATGTCTTTTTTCAAATGAGAATGGGGACCACTACTATGTATATATATAATATTATAGGAAAAGTAAAATTTTGGGGGATCATGGTAACCCCAAGACCCCTTGGTTCCGCCTCTGTGTAACAAATACTTGATAATTGTGGTTAAGTCCATAACCTATTGGTTATGGTTGTTTTTTATATTCTTTGAGTGGGAAGTTCTATGTTCGATCCTTACCTTCTCTCTCCCTTAACTCCTAGGAAAAATTGTAACTTTAATGTCTTTGTTTAAAAAATATATATTTGATAATATTGAAATAAAGACTTTGCGGAGTTTTCCCTAACTCTAATAGGGGTGCTATGAGGTGAGCATATCTGTCGTCTTCTTCTCCTTTCGAGTCATCAAAATTAATTTCTTCTTCCTCTTCTTCCAATTCTTTAACATTCAAATTATGATTCTTCTCTAATCACTACCCCTTTTCCTTTCTTGAAAACCTAGGATAAATTTAGAATAGTATTAAAGAATTAATTGATTTTGAGTAATTTGAGAGGAATACAATCTCAAAGAATATTTGTGTGATCATAAGAGTTCCTACTCTTCATCACAACTGTGATTACAGTTAGAAATTTTGAGTAATTTGACCAACAATTAAATTTATTTTGGAGGTAAGGTCAGGTAACATTAGAGTATGGATCTGATTAGAGTATGGCAACATTAACTCTTTTGTTGAACCATATTCATGAGTTATGCATCACGACATGAACATACGTGACACTATCTGTTTTGGTGTGTTATGTTGGTCTATGGTATATTTTTCTGGACATTATATTTGTGGTCATGCTTTCGGAGCTGCATGCCCAACAGGTTTCATATTTAACCTTGATGGTAATGCCAAAATGGGTTATCTATGACGACTGTTTTTAACTCTCTTTTTTTTTGTCTGTTTTGATCCTTTTGCTGCTGTTTGAGACTTTTCTTTTGGATTAGTTTTGGATCTTGTTGTCTGTAAGGAATTTTGCTCACAGGCATATATATTTGTTTATTTGAGCCTTCTTTTAATAAAAAATGAAATCAAGCCTTAACACGTCTTTTTATTAATTGTTTTATATCCTTTTTATTATTTTAATTTGTTTAGTATTATTTCTACTCGAAATCTTCACATTTTCGATTTCCCAATTAATAAACATCCTGAATGAATATGTCCGTATATGGTGTATCTTGTTTTATTCAATGCACCAAACACAAATCTCTTTTATCTCGGTTATCCATTTATTTTTTAAATAGCTATAAATAATTAAGATTTTGTGTTACTTTTATTTAGACGTTTATTGGCGGGAATGAAGGATGGTAAAGGAAGATGGAGGAATGAAAAAGAAGAAATGGAATGAAAATTATTTATTTTTTCTCATTAAAAATATTTTAAACAAAGGTACAACTTATATGTTTGGCTTTCCTTGGCCTTTCTTACTCTTATACGTAAATAAAGATAAAATATAGCTAGATTATTTATTTTTATAAATCAATGATACTAAGATATAAATATATAATCTCATATCAACTACTTAAAGTGATTCACAATTTGTCCAATTCTAGTGGTTTAAATAGATAACCTTTAATACAATGCAACTTTATATATATTTACCCGGGTTGTTTAATAATTCAATAATATGTACTTAATTGATTAGTCATATATAGTATAATAAAAAATTAGATATTAGATCAACTTAATTCCGTAGTTGAATCTTTACAAACTTTGAATTTTATTCTTTAAAGTGATTTATGCTGTTAAAGTTATAATTATTGATAGAGATAAAGGTTAAAATTTTTAAAAAATATAAATATTTGCATTAAAAACATGAACATGCATGTAATAATTTACCCCTTTTGATTTTCTCAATTTTAAAAAAATTGCATTCCACTTTTTAAAAGCTGGAGTCCGAAAAATTTATGTTCCAGATGAAAACATCATATATAAACCGGTAAGAATTTTAAGTTTTTAATTATTATGTCGAATAAAGAGTCTCAAGCTTCTAGATATCTAAAATACGGGACATTCAAATAGCTAATGTTCCTTATAAGATCGCAAAAGTACTCCCTAATGAATAGCACTGCCATTGCTATGCCGTTTGATTAGCATGCAAGATTCCCTATTATGTTTGATATTGCCAGGTGATTGACTTGCATCTCTAGGCTCTATAAAAGAAACACGTCAGCTTATTTATTACCAATTGACTTTGTGTTGGGACAGGCTATTCACCTCGAACGACATTGTTCACAACCTAATTGTAGAGGCACATAAATACATAAATACCATATTCGAATATATATTGTTGTTTTGTCTAGCGTTTGAGGATTTTGCACGTCCTGTTGGTCGGTAACATGATCTAAGGAGTCGTTTGTGTGATTGCGTATTATGCTGTTGAAGACCTTAGGCATGCTGATTCGTTCACACAAACAGAACATTAATCCAACTTGCATTGCGTAACGTAAACATTCAACCAATCATTGTACATAAGAAATTGTTTAGCTACTCGTTCTAGATTTCAGTATTTCTTTTTACGGTAATATATATATATATATATATATATATATATATATATATATATATGTAGAGAATGGTCACCTAAAGCGAAGGGGAGAGCTATTATTAATTTAAGGCTTGATTTAATAATACTGTAATTTTTTAGAACGCATGAGTTCTTTATATTATCTAAAAGCTGCTATTGAGAAGTGATAGTGTAGAATTTGATCTGAAAAAAAGCCACGAGAATAATATTTGATAATTCTATTATAAAGTAGCTGTTAAAATCTAAAATAACTATAACAAGTATGAATATTAAAGTGAATATTTTCTAGAGATTGAAACCCTTAACCAATCAAGGGTACGTTACATTAGTTTTTTCAACATTTTAGAGACCATAAATCAAATCAAAAAAGCACCTCTCTCAGCAGCATCTCTTGATATTCAAAAGCTATGAACCTCATCTTTTTAGTTTATCGAAGAGAAAAAAAAATTTATGCTTTTTACAATCAAGAGCACTACCAAATTCTGTTCATTTATTGGGATTAAGTCTTCTCTTCTCTAATTAGATGAATTTAATATTGTCATTTAAATCAAAGTTTCACATTGAAAAATGAATAAAAGTCTCATAAGAGGGTTGACCTATAAATAAAATCTTTGATTTTTTTGAGTAAATGGGAGTGATCAATTTGTATAGGAAATTTTTAAGAGTTATTCATGTAAAGTTGAAATAATTTGTATTTAAAATTGAGATGGTGAGAGTCCCTTTCAAGGAGCTATTAGCATCAAACTCGCCAGTTCCAAGGATCTCAGTCAGTTACTGTTGGTGAGGAGTTGATTCTCAAATTTGAACGCTGGTTGAGTGTTCCTAACTGTTGGTTATCATCTTGTCCCCAAGATAATCCTCGAGCTGACATATTATCAGTGCTTTTGATCAAACGAGTTGAGCTATCAATGGAAAATATATATTTGACTAAAATTTTGAGTTAATCTCTTAGATTTAGAAAATTTTATATTAGGACCTTAAATTTTATAAAAGGGAACAAGTTAGTCTCTTTAAATTATTGTCTTAATTGTTTACAAAAATGTCTATATATTCTATTAACTTATTTACGTATACTATTAATTTTCATAGCGAATAATAACTTGCCTCATTTCTCTCTATATCGGAACAAATGTCAACTTAAAATTGAAATCTTTCCTTTGAGTAGAGAGTTATGGTGAGATAGGATGAAGAAAAGGTCTAAACAACTTTATTTAGAAGAGTGAGGCAAGTTAGGTCTATTATAAAATTTAATAGTGCATATAAATAAGTTAACAGTATGCATAAGTAAGTTAACAGGACACAACTTAAATAAAAATTTTATAGAGGGACTAATTTGTCCTTATTTGTGAAATTTGAGGGACTAATATGAAATTTTTCAAATTAAAGACTAATTTGTCCCTCACTATCAATCTGAAGGACTAATTTGGGGTTTTAGCCTATATTTTTTAGTTTATAATATATCTAAGACCCTATCCTTTTTAGTGCTGGTCAAGCCACATTTTTTATTTTTTAAATATTAATAAAATTAAATATTTTATAATAATAAATTATTAAATTTTTTTATTTGTAAATAGTTTAAGGTGAGGTAGTTATTTTTTTTGCAAAAGAAGAAGTGAGTGGCAAAGGAGAAATCATAAAATATGGGAAATATTTTAACTCATAGATTTCAAAATAAAATTAAGTAGAGTTAGGAGACACCAAAAAGTAATTACAAAAATGAACCCTCTTTATTAACAGTACAAATGCATAGAGGTGTCAAAGGTTCGTCCCATTTAAGCCTGATTAGTTAAAAGCCCACTAAAAAGAAGGCGGGTGGGCTAGCTTACTAAAATAAAATTGGCTGAAACAATAAACCCAACCCATTTAGGCTAGCCCGCAAAAAAAAAAAATTTAAAAAATACTTTTTAATGTTTTGATAAATTTTAAAAAAAAAGCTTTAAAAAAATATTTTTATTTATGTATATGCAATTTTTTAATGTCTATAACAACTATATACCAAATTTTACTAAAAATATATTATTGTTAATAGTGTTATTTGTGAGTTATGATACTGTTTATTTTTAAGCTTTAACTTTAAGTGAATAATGTCAACTATAAAGTGTTCCTGTGTTGTTGAATATACATTTTTTAACTTTTTTTTTTATACATTTCTTACTCTAATTTTTGTACCAATAAATTGTGAATTTTTTTCTTTAAAAAAAAGACTTGGCCTGCGGCCAAGTACAACCCAACCTGGGGTTAAGCAAGGCGGGTTAAGGGCTGAAATTATTTTAGGCTTAAAACTTCAACCCATCCTAAGAAAAATGGCGGTTGATTGACCAATTGTAACATTTGACATATCTAATATTTATGCATCCATAAATGTTTTTTTTATTAGTATTACCTCAACAATATTCATTTTGATGTAGTTATTTTTTAGACAAGTTTCTAAATATAAATCATGTCAGGACTAACTTATTTATGATCAAAATAAAATTTGTAAAATTAAGTTGACACAAAATCAAACTTTATTCTAAGCATATAGTTAATTAGGATTTGGATCCTCTATAAAGTGGGGATCTCACTTTAGAGGGCAAAGTGAGCAATTTTATTTTTAGATTAGTAGAGTGAAGAAGACTCCACTTTTAACTTTATTGATCCAAAGATAAAATCTCATTACTTTACATTCTAAAGTGAGATTATCATTTTAAAAGATCTTTGTCCAGTAATCGTAGTTCCACCTTATATGAGGTCGTGTACATTTAGGTTGAGAGGAAATATGGTATTACTTTTTGGGCCACTTAGTGAAGTTGATACCATGTTTGCGGCGATGTTATAGCAATGGCTAAGGCATTGCTTTTGTTTAAAATCTATTTTTGATGAGCTGGTTTTCCTCTCTCAGTTTTCTTGGAAGAGTTTGCTGTTGTTTTGCTCTATTGTTTCTCAATGTTATTTAGATGTTTGAGTTGTTTTGCTCTTTTAATGTACTTAGAGCACTTGGTGTTTCTTTTGCTTCTCTCTTAGAGAGTCAAACTTGTTTTAATTATCGAGAAAAAATAGTAGTTCCACCCTTCATTTGTTTCTGTTGAGAAAAATTCTATTGTAAAAGTGTCACCCTCAAAAAATTAAATTTAAGTAAATCAATAATACGCAAACCATAAAAAAAACTAAGATGAAAAAAAATTCAAATTGAACATACACGTAAAAATTTAACATGTTTTAACAAGTGTTTGCATATCAGAAGGAAAATGCATTATTTACAATGAGAGAATTTGAAGCAATAGTAGATAGGCCGCACTTTTAAATTCTTTAATACTTAGAAAAACCTTTTAATTACAATAATGTTCAACGAATTAGTAAGTCATCTATTCAAAGTTAAAGGAAGTGTTATATGCATGAGGGGAGGCCGTAATTCAATTTAGGAGTAAGTAGGAACGAAGTACTACATGCTTGAGTATAGGAGTTTGGATTAAAAGAGAAGGGAGTGAGGATAAATTTTTCATTTGGGATAAACAACACTTTATTTCAGAGTTTTTTAAAAATAAAAAGTAAAATGAGAAATTATCTTATAATTTTGTCAATTACTCTTTATTTGTTTTATTAAACTTTATAATACACAATTATCTCAAATTTAAAATAAAATATCAACATTCCCTTTCACTTTCCTCCAAGCTGCTATAGTTAACATTTTCTTTGGCAGACAAGACAAAAGAGAAATCACTACAATAAATTTATATCTAAAAGAATACCTAATTTTAGATACACATAAAAAGTGTTTCTTTTGATATAGCAGATATTCCACTTTTTTAAGTTAAAATATTAATTTTTAAAGAGTCCTATATCATATGTGACTAATTGTCAAAGGTAATATTTTTTAATAAAAAGGTATATTTTGAAGCTAATGCATCATTTTTCATAGTGTTACTATAGTAAGTGTGGTCAATTATTTAAAATAATGCTTTTGAATAGAGAAGATAATATTTTTAGATATTAAAGATAATATATTTAAAAAATATATTTTAAAAATAAGTGTTATTTTAGGTTAAATTTATTGTAGTGAATGTTTTTCTGAAGACAGAAATATACGCTGCTAGAACTACATCCCGTTGTCCAAGATCCATGTCGGGTACTAATGGTTAGCAACTAAGCAAGGTGGGCAATACAGTATTCTTTGATGTCCATGTGTGGATGTAAATCAATATGTCCCAGACACAGAAAAAAACACAATAACGACGTGTTAACAGTGTTAAGGGGACCATTTGAACAAACTAATTAGCAAACAGGCATACACAAGGCATATGAGAGTCAGAAAATTTAGGATAATGATGTATCATATATGGATTCAATTCTTTTGTCTCAGTCTTTGTGCCCCATTCCCTCTGTGTCACTCTAATAAAATTTTATCATATTTCTAAATTATGGATAGTTAAAAAAAATTGATTGGACAAAAAGATTATGGGTGATGTCATTACTGTATATGTTTTAGTATTTTATTGAGGTGACGGAAAGTGAAACAGAGAAGGGCAGAAGATTTGCTTCCATTATATTTAAGTTCGATTTGCTTCCATCATATATAGGCTCAGTGTAATTCTTTTCACAATTCTTTAAGAGATTAGGGTTCTTCTTTACTCTCGGTGGGAGGAATACTTATCTCTACCTAAACTTTTATTTAGAAAGAAAAAACCAAACAAGTAAGTCATACTATTTGATCCTATTTAATAATTATTATAATTTTAATAAAAATTCTAATAATATTTTTTTTTGTCTATGTAACATTCCATTGTCAACTATTATTTCACATCTTGAGAAATTGGGTCATGTTTAATTTCTATTTTTATTTTTTCTTAATTTTTTGAAAAAAAGTAAAAATAATAAATTCAGTTTCTTATTTTCATATTTTATTTTAATTACTTCTTTCATAGAATCTTGACATATACAACAAAAAGAAGATTAAAAAATAAAATAAAAACAAGAAATAAAACCAGATCTTAAGTAAAATCCTAGGAGGCATTCTAGTCTCCTTAATTCCAAACTCCAAAAGTTGTATCCCCACCCACCACTAACATAACATATGTGAGGTCTTCCACTCCTAACACTCAAATTTTCATAACTTCTGCCCTGCTCAACTTTATTGTTTGCCACATGTTCTGAACTTCGAATACCATGGCTATTCCTTTCACTCTCCTTTATATCAATTCTAATTGTTGAGTCCTTGTCATAGGCCTAATCCACATTCCATTTGGCCGTGTATGTCTTAGTGTCTTCAATTGCCCTACAGGTTAGGATTGAATTCGGATGAGTTCCCAACTTATGTAGATCAAATCCATTACACCAAACATC
Source organism: Dalbergia oliveri (assembly GCA_030441495.1). Taxonomy (NCBI): domain Eukaryota; kingdom Viridiplantae; phylum Streptophyta; class Magnoliopsida; order Fabales; family Fabaceae; genus Dalbergia; species Dalbergia oliveri. The sequence goes on from JAMLFY010000008.1 coordinate 15,276,785, forward strand.
TTTGAGACATATCCCCAAGTAGCTGCTAGTTGGTACGGTTAAGCTAAATGCATGAACAATAGCATCAAAGTAGTTGATGGGATATATTGCATGTAAAACTTTGTAATTATATATGGAGTAGTCTTATAAAATAATATTATTTGTACTTATTTTATGGACTCATCTTAAACTCATCACATGAAGCTAGAGATTTAAATAAGGCACTGAGTCCACCACTTTTTCCTTTTTAACACCGATCATGTTTTTTTTTTTTTTCTCTTTTATCCATGCAAGTCTAAGATGAGTTTATAAGATGAACAAAAATAATTAACATATTTCTCACGAGACCATATTGCAACATAAGTCAATTATGATGATAAGGTAAAAGAAGACAAGAACCGTATATGTACAAAAACAAGGACAGGGCCCGTGACGCATGGTGGCTGCCAACCAAGGCCACCAGACTACTCCATGGTGCACGATCATACTTGACAAAAAGTAGTTGGTGGTTGAGCTTTCCGTTCCTCCGTGGACAAAACTTGAGTTTTCAAGGGCATTTTGATGACCATTTTGGGATACAAGTTGATGTTATTGATGACCATTATGCACTTCACGGTTCAATCTGATGCATGAAGATGGAGGAATTAGAATTAATATAATGATCCACGGACATAGTACCAAAAAACGACTATATGCTATTATATGTAAGCCAACTAATTAAGCAAATGAAAGCATGCACAATTGCACCTACCTAATCAAGCTACAGTTGGGACTTGGGAGTGTTTTACACTGATCTAAATCGTGGACGGTAGCAAAAAGGGGTTACATTCGCTTTATTTGTTTGCTTATATACGTAGGTTTATCTATCTTTTTCTTCATTTGAGTATCCTGATATTGGATAATTTGACAAAAATAGCCCAAATTCTTTAATTTTGTTTTCTGAAGGGATGCCAATGTCGATGCCATCCAGGAATCCAAAAGCGTATCCTTTGAGGTCCCACCTCCATCAAATACTTGGCAAGGATTGTCAGAAATATCGACTCCTTTGTTTCGATTGAAAAGACGTTTTCTTTGGTGTCCTATATTCCTATCAAAAGTGTTATTTATACGACCAAAATTGGATATTGAATTGGAATATCTATATTATTATTATTATTGAGGGTCCATTTAATATGTTAGATAGGGTAAATGTTGTTAATATAAAATTTAATAAGATAAAATATAATAGTATAAGATCTTATAAATTTTTAATATTATATATTATTTGATGTAACATTGTGTAAGATATTCAATTTTATGTTCAATAATATCATACTATTTATTTAAAAATAATTATAATATCTTAATTAAATATTAAATAAAATCAAATAATATTAAAATATAATTTTATTATAATAATTTTCAAATATTATAATTATGTAAATATTTACTAATTAGAATTTAATTTATATTAGATGTTATTATTTATTTTAATATTTTATATTTTTAATCATATTTATTTAAATTTAAGTTATTGATCATTACTTTTATATATTACATATTACATATTATTTATTATTTATTTATATATTTTATCAGTTAATAATTTATAATTTTATATTATTTATTTAAAATATTTATTTGTTATTGAATATTTATTATTTTATTTTATTTATTGTTTATCAATTATATTTATTTTTATTATATATAACTAAACTGGTATTATATATTATTTGTATTTATTTTATTATAAAATAATTTTATTAAAAGTAATTTTTATTTTTATAATTTTATTTTATATTATTTATTTAAGAATTATTTTATTTTAACAAAATATTTTAAAAAATAATCTTATACGTTAAAAGCTAATTAGGCCTAATACAACCTCCGTACTATATTGAGTTATACATCATTTTGATATATAAGAGGGTATGACGTATACGTTATCTGCAAACTATAAGGGCAAAATGTATAGTATTAGTTTATCCTATTATATCTAATCCATAATACCAAACACCCTCTGAATGTGATAGCAATTCTTCTTCATTTCACTTTCTTATTGCGTCCAATGATAATGACATGGGTGTTCTAAATGAATACCCATTTTTTATAGTACAAATAACATTGTTGTATTCATATACTAGTTTTGTTCAAAATATCCGGTACTTCTTGTGGATTGCAATCATTGGAGATATTTTAGTTTTGATATAGATGGGCTAATTTTGATATACATGATGGGCTAATATATGATTCATGCTGGGATGCAATTTTAAAACTCAATTATATATGTCCCTTTTATATTTTATATAATCCACCTATGTGACTTTTTCACTTAGATTTAACCAATAAAGCTAAACCAATGTAAATGATAAATAGATCTATCAAAAACTTAAAAGGAAAGGAAATTTCTTTAATCAAAGTAGTTGGGAAAAGATTGTCACCTGAAGAGATAACATGAGAATTAGAAGATGAGATTAAGAAATCTTACTCAGAACTATACCAAATAGGTTAATGAATTTTGAGAATAAAATTTCGAAAAGGAGGAAAGAATTGTAACATGCCTGTTGATAACCATGATGAGAAATATACAAATTGAGAAAATGCATCGTTAAAACAGAGACAAAAAACATCAAACAAGTTTTTTGTTTCAGCATTTCTTTCCTAAAATTCTGAAAATTAAAAATCAAATTGAAAATAAGAAATCAAAATAGGAAATCATCGAAACATAAACCAGCCAAGTAGATTTGCCAAATTGTTTAAGAACCATACAAGAAATCCTCGACTTGATTGTATCCATTGACTGAGACGTACGTATATCATTATCAAACTGAGAGAAATCATCCAGACAAAACAAAAAAAAAAAAACCTAAGAGAAATTAGTAAATACTCTCGTGAAAAAAAAGGAAGTGTATATCTTATTCATAACTTAACATAGCAATTATCATATTGAAACTTTAGTGAAAGTGGGAAGTATTATTCGAACTTGACACAACAACTATCGTATTGAAAGTGCGAGATCAAAGATAGAATAATAATGATTAGTTAAGTATGGTGAAAATGTATACTATTATATAAAATTATTTATGCGCCTCTATTAGAGACGGTTTGAGTGATTTCATGATATGATATCAAAGATGAATATATATATACTCAAGTTTATGGTAAATCTTATACATGACACAATCTCAACAGGTTAAGTTCTTTTATAATATTTATATATTTTTAAATTTAAATTATATTTTGAAAGGTTGATATGTTACTATGTGTAGGATTCACCGTGATCTCAATACTATACTATCATTACTCATTAGCGCACTATGACTAAAAGGTTAGGGGTTTGATTTTTGTTATCCCTTGTTATAAAAAAGAATGTTCATGCTCAGGTCTAAAGAGGTATTTGCTTGAGAGGGCAATATAAAATCTTTTATATATCTCTACCCAGTTTAAGCTCTTAAGGCTCTCAAGGAACAACTCATGCAAGAGTTCATTCGTAATCAATTACAAAATCAACGTACATTACATATATGACTAAATTCCTGTCACAACCAGCCTAGAGAACGTGATCGACATGTGAGGAATTGAGTCTTCAAAGCCTCTATTAAAGTGAGGCTGATATGCATAAATAAATCAAATACATTCAAAATATCTTAAGTTTAACTAAATTCCATAATTCTGAAAATATTCCTAAAACATAAATCTTGAATAAGAAACTTGTGTAATAACTATAATCTGGCAAACCAAATATAATTAAATAAATGACTATAACTAGAATGCATATTGGATCCTGCCTACATAATTATTGGAGCACTACTAAACTAACATAATCAATAGCAAGCTCCACTCCAAAGCGAAGCTCACCAAAGAACTGTAGCACTCCTGGAGAGGATCCTGTGGTGCAATTGAACCTGTAGCCTGTATTTGTAGGGGAGGAAAGAGAGGTGAGTTCATTAAAACTGAGTGAGCCTCCACTCACAACCCATATGGGACAACAACAAATATACATAACATATACATGCGAATGATGTAAAACATTTTATATATAATTACATATAGTTATCCTGAAAACTATAATTTAACTAAATCCATGGCAATAACTAGTAGAGAAACAAGAGATGTTATGTACATAAATATCTAAGCTGAATAGCTGAATCTAAGTCAATGGCTAATCTAATGGACACCTAACTAGATCCCATAAATGGATACACAGGGTTCCTTTACTGGGGTGAGTTAGTCCTCTAGCGAACTACTTGATATCAAGGTTAATGATAAATCCTGAACCATTAACTCGCTGATCTATTTCTCGCTATTTATTAGATAAAAACTAATAATAACAAAATTTACTATTCATATAAAACTAGATTCATAAAATTTTGTGGCTAATAAAATAAATCTAAATCATACATACAATGAGTATGGTCTCATAAGTTTTCTAAAATAATAATTTGTCATGATAACTAGAAACCAATAATTTTTCTAAAATTTATATAATTTATAAAGACATATTTCTTAGCATAAATTATTCTAAAATTTCATAAATAATTTATATGATCTGGGAAAAATAATAATAATGACCAAAATTATGGTCATAAGCTTAAACCCACTCATTATTGCTAGTTGAGAGTGTGCTTTCACTAATAACTTGATTCTGGAAAGCAAGAATGGCACCGGCAATGAAAGGGATTAATCAGAGAAAATTGAGATAAACCACATTTTTCTCTCTAGGGAAATATCCTTGGGTGACTAGGGTTCTTAGAAAATTATTTGGGAGTATTATGATGTGCCAAATATATACTAATGGACAACATAAAATCAAGAATGAAAAATTAGCGTCAGGAGCAAGCTGTGTCCTTCAACGGCTTTCATGTATATATATATATATATGATAAAAAAAATATTTAAAACGTATATCGTGTAGCATGTTCAATATTATTAAAATGATAATACGTTATAATATTATTAAAACGATAACTTCGTGTACCACACGATAATATTATAATGATAATACATTATAATATTATTAAAATAATAATATGTTATAATATTATTAAAATAATAACTAATTAATAATAATAATAGTAATAATAAATATTAATATTAATAATAGTAACAATGTATATATGATAATAATAATAATAGTAATAATAATTCAAATATTAATAAATTTTGTATTTGAAATATTACATTAATATAAAATTCTTATATGAGACTATGCATTTCCAAAGGCATGGCACATAAAATTCAATTAAAAATGGTTGCAAGTTGATGAGCACAAGCATGGAAACAACTGAACAATAAGTTCACTTGGTGTAGCCAATAGGGTAGCCTCCTCTTAAAATGGACGACAAAAGTTATGATTCGTGGCTTTTTTGGCGCTAGATTCACAGGAAGAGTACACTCATGAAGGCAAGTGAAAAACATTGAATATCCCCGCGGATCGTGGGGGCCATGCACTTAACGCAAAACTCGACATTAGTGCACGAAATCCTCTTTCAAATCGACCAGGGTCCTAGTACAGGCTAGTACTCCAATTATGTGCGACGTGTCGAAACCCTGTATGGTTTGTGGAGATCTAGTCATCTATTGGTGAATCATGTCCGACGTGTCGAAACCCTGCATGGCTTATTCATTTTTCTTAATTCGGCCTTCCAAAAAGTTTAGTTAATTAACTTTTATCAATTTTTTTATTTAATTAGATAACATGTTATGAAAATATGTATACTTTTTTTAGTTTTGATTGAATACTTTTATTTCTTTTAGATATCATAATTTTTATTTAATTTTTAAATAAAATTTAAGATTACTAAGGTATATATTTTTTATATAACATTAGTTATTTGGTATTCCACCCCTAATATCATAGTCCACCCCTGGCAGTCGCACTTGTCTTTCTCCAGCACTCTGACAAATTACAGGCAAAGGAGAGTCCTCACTGCCAAGCTTGGGCATCATGTCATGTCCGTTTTGGTTAAAAACATTCATGATTGAAACCACTACATGCCAATTTTTTGTTAAATAATTGATGGCACATTATATTCCCCTTTCTCTATCTTTCTGCCCATCTATCCGAGTGTGTTGTGATGAGGAACCGATTGCTATCTAGCAAGATTTGGAAATGAATGTAAGAACTGAAGAAACTTGTGAAGGAATAGAGAAAACTAGGACCTAATAGTGAGAAAATTCGTGCCAACTAGTACATACTGCACGGGAAACACTCACAGAGGGGCAGATGATGATAGGATATTAAGTGTTTATGGAGTAAGAAAAATAGTTTAATTTGAATGCACTGATAAGTAAAAAAATTTTACACAGCATATAAGAGTTGTATACTATTATTTAATTAAATTTCTCTATTTGTATAATTTTTTAAATAGTGGAGTTGGAAATTAATCATATATGTTAATGTGATAGTACATTATTGGATAGTTATATAAAACTTTTTTACAAAATAGTAGGGTGTGATTTTGTCCATAAATTCTAGCAAATAGAGAAGTATTTTGCCTCTCAAACATGATCCAAAGTGAAGCGCTCAAGACTTAATTGAAGAGCATCAAGAAGCAAGGAATGGTGGCCTCGGAATACCTTGAAGATCAAGAAAATCGTAGATGCTCTAGCTGCAATAGGAGCTCTTCTTTCCACTGAACACACAGAGGTAATTTTAGATGGATTAAATGAAGATTATGGGCCATTCATCACTCCTGTCATGAATAGAGTAGAGCCATATGAAATTGATGAGCTAGAAGCAGTGCTAATGGCATAAGAAGAAATGTTAGAAAGATTCAAGAAAGATGACACAAGACTAATCCAAGCACATCTGGCCCAAACCTCTATCAAAGATACAAAGGGTTCACCAACAATAGAGGAGGGGGTAAATCTTCCTTAAGAGGTAGAGGAAGAGGTAGGAGTGGTTGGCCAAATGGTAATCGTCCTCAATGCCAACTTTGTGGGAAAATCGGGCACCTAGCTTGGCATTGCTACCATAGGTTTGATCATACCTATACCAACCCAAATCAAAACCGCTCAAATGGTCCACCTCCCCTCTACTAGCTTTCACGGTCCTAAGGCCCATCTTGTTACAGGTACTTTAGTCTCATATCCCACTTGGTATCCAGACATGGAGCAACACATCATCTCACATATGATGCAGGAAACCTGTTAACTGGGTTAGAGTTTTATGGCACTGATAAGGTTAAGATTGGGGATGGTTCAGGTATGCACATTGCTAACATTGGAAGCTCTTCCTTACATGCAAATATGTCAAAAGCTTCATTTAAATTAGATAATCTTCTACATGTTCCAAGCCCTTACAAAAAATCTCATTAGTGTTGCTAGATTTTGTCAAGATAACCATGTGTATTTTGAGTTTCATCCTTACTTATGTCTTGTTAAATATCAGGAAACTCAAGAGATCTTACTCAAAGGCAGTCTTAAAAACCAATGTCTACCAATTTGACGACATCCAAGTCCCCTTCAAATCTCCATCTTCCAATTCACTGCATTCTTCTTGTCAAATGTCCTGTAATCTCAATGCTGTAAACCAAAATGTCTATAATCACAATTCTATTGCTTTAGAATGTAATCAGAATTTTGTTTCTTTAGTTCAGCCTACTAATAAAGAATATCATAGGTCAAGTATACACAAATACACTCTCTGGCATAGGCATTTAGGCCATCCCACCCTTAGAATTGTACCTCAAGTCTTATCTCAATGTAATATTCCTTTCCAATTCTATAAAAATAGTTCAAAAATGTCTTTGTGCAATGCTTGTTGTTCTGCAAAAATACACCAATTACCTTATCCCACATCAGCACCACTACACCACACCCCTGAAACTAGTGTTCACTAATGTTTGGGGGCCTACACTTGTATTGTTAATACAGGTGTCAGGTATTACATAGGCTTTGTGAATGCTTTCACCAACTATACTTGTATATCTATCTATTAGAAACAAAAGCACAAGTGTTTCAAGCTTTCCTTTAGTACAAAACCTTTGCTAGAAACCTAACTGGAAATAAAACTAAGAGCTTATAATCTGACAATGCCAAGGAATTTAAATGAAAACAATTTGAAACATTTCTCACCAACCATGGCATTAACCATAGGTTCAATTGTCCCTACAATCACCCTCAAAATGGAAAGGTTAAGAGAAAATATAGGCATGTTATTGAAACAGACCTAACACTCCTAGCCACAGCATCTATGCCTCTTGCCTTTTGGCCTGAAGTCTTTACCTCTCCTGCTTTTGTCATAAACTATGTCATCCCCTATTACCAAGAATATTTCACCATATGAACTGTTCACCAAACAAAAGCCAGATTATGCCTTCTTGAAAGTCTTTGGATGTGCATGTTTTCCCAACCTTAGACCTTATATTCCAAATAAACTCACCCTCAAGTCACACATGTGCACTTTCCTTGGCTATGATGCAAAATATAATGGTTATAAATGCCTCTCACCTCCAGGCAAAATCTATATAACTAGGAATGCTTTATTTGATGAATTCTTGTTCCCTTATCAGTCCTTAACCTCAACTCCATCTTACTCACAAACATCCTCTGTCCCTCTCAACACTGCACACACTTCTGTCCCCTTCAACACTGTACACACTTCTGTCCCCAAAATCCCACTAGTAAACCCCAAGTTCCCCAGCTACCGGTTTACAATGTAACCCCTCTATTTCAAATTCTTTACCTGTTAGTTCCTCACATTCTGATCTAAGTGTTTTAGGTCTAGCTCCTCAAGTTTCTCCAGGTCCAGCGAAAATCCTATTGCCCTTAGACACTCAACCAGACACAACATTAGCTCCTCTTGCTAACTAATTCTCAGAAACTACTACACCAGTCCTAACTCACAATAGTCACCAGATGATTACAAGGTCCAAAATGGGATTTTCAAACCCAAGTCTTATGTTGTTGCACTCCTCAACTATGACAGAGACCTGGTCAATAATGAGCCCCTTATAGTGAGTCAGGCACTTACCATTCCTCATTGGCACCAAGCAATAAAGGAAGAATATGAAGCCCTCTTGAAGAATAACACCTGGTCATTGGTTGATGCTCCCCCTAATTCAAAACCTATTGGCTACAAATGGGTTTTTAAAATCAAAAGGAATCCAAATGGATCAATTCAGAAATACAAAGCACGCCTAGTAGCAAAAGGGTTTCATAAAAAAGAAGGCCTTGATTATGATGAAGTGTTCAACCCAGTCATAAAACCTCCCATAGTTCGAGTAATGTTGTCCCTAGCTTTGTCCAAAGGCTGGTGCATTAGATTGTTTGATTTCAACAATGCTTTTCCAAATGGTGATTTAATCGAGGATGTGCTCATGATACAACCTGAAGGCTTCAGCTTCAACACTCGAGGTGTGCAAGCTCAACAAAGCCTTGTATGGGCTAAAACAGGCACTAAGGGCATGGTTTATGAAACTCAGTTTTTGCCTTACATTGGTTTGGCTTTCACAACACCAAATTTGATTCCTCCTTATTTCTAGATTCTCTCCAGCCCTATTTATCTACTTGTCTATGTAGATGATATCTTGGTTACTAGCCCTAATCCTGGTGATGTTTCTACTCTCATTGCTTCGCTAAATAGTGTTTTTGCACTCAAGGATCTTGGTGAAATGCACTATTTTCTAGGCATTGAGGCTACCAAACCAACTGAGGGGACAATTCATCTCAATCAGGCAAAGTATGTAAAAGATATACTCAAGAAGGCTGGTATGAATGACTCAAAGCCAATGCCAACCCCTATGATGAGCAACCTCAAACTCTAGCCCATGGGGATGGGGCCTTTGTTGATCCATCATTGTATCGTTCTATAGTTGGGGGATTGCAATATGCAACCATCACCAAACCAGACATTGCCTTTTGTAGACAAGGTTTCCCAATTCATGCATAAACCACTGAATGTTCACTGGAAAGTAGTAAACGCATTCTCAGATACTTAGCTGGCTCGATTCAACAAGGCTTGATGTTCCACAAGTGTTCTGATATGAGATTGCTTGCATTTTTTACTCAATTGGGCCTAATGTGGATGATAGAAATCAACCACTGGATCCTGTGCTTTTCTAGGCAACAACCTCATCTCATGGTCAAGTAAGAAACAACATGTGGTTTTCCAATCTAGTATGAAGCTGAGTTCAGGAATCTTGCCTTGTCATGGCTGAAATCATCTAGTTACAGTCCCTCTTCAGAACTATATTTGCATGCTCTACCCCTCCATCAATTTCCTGTGATAACTCAAGTGCAGTCCAGCTTGTAGCAAACCCAATTTTGCACAATTGGGCTAAGCACTTTGAGCTAGACCTCCATTTTGTGCGTGACAAAATAATCCAAAAAGGTGTGTTCATCACTCACATTCCCTCTGAAGACCAGGTAGCTGATGCTTTGACCAAGCCTCTCTCGCAGCATCCTTTAAGAAGCATAAGCTCAAACTCAGGGTTATGGATTCCTCACCCATGAGTTTGCCAGGGGATGATAATCAATACACCATGTGATAAATATGCAAAGTGTGCAAAGTGTAATTCAGTTAGTCTGTTAGTGATTGTTAGTGATTCTGTTATAGTAATTCAATCTCTCTAACCACCACAATAGAGCCTTTATATGCTTATATCCTGAACCATTGTACCCGATTTCATATTCTTGCATTCAATACATCCAAACGCCTTTGCTCTCTGAGTTCTCTTGCTTTTGCTTTCGTTCATCCTCTGTTACTCTGATACTTTACATGCAAATTACTTAAGTATTGAGTGACTGAATGATTTAGGTTACACAGAAAACTACACTAAAACGATAAACAAAAATTGTAAAAAAAAAAAATCAGAGTTACATTGTAAACATTTAAAAAATTTTCAGTAGGGAATTTTGAACTTAGCGGAGCCATCTTTCAAGTTTAGAGATGTGAATAATAAGATCCTCCTGTATAACTCTTCCTAACTACTTTAGATCTCCTCATGCTAACTTTTCACATTACCAGGCTTGTCCAGTTCTTCTCATCTTTCACAAATTCCTTCCCACTGATCATCAAGGAATTAATTTTCTTTTGGTAATATATTTGTGTTGGTTGAGTACTAGCTTGCAGCGATATCGATCTAATCAAGATGTATGGAAAATATGAAGCTTGCTAATAAACTTGATGAGAAGAAAAGGTTATCATTTGATTAATATACTTTTGGTTTAGTAGTAATTGCTTAATCTAATTAACATTAAATCCAGTAGCACCTTGCCAAGCAATGTCTATTGACCTGCTTGTTAAGCCATATTTTTAATTGTTTTTATGGATAGTAGTGTAATGTGGAGTGAATGACTAATTAACTACAAGATAACAATTATTTTATTTTAAAATTTTAAAAAAATATGCATGCTTATTTTTAAAGATATATTATTGGACTTGAAAATAGAATTCAATAGAATGAGGAGAAAAAAAAAGAGAAAAAATAGATATCAAGTGAATCCTCTCTATATATAGATATATAGATAGATGATCAAAGTTTGATTTTTGGGAAGATGATAAATATTAGCAGGTGTTGAAAATGATGAAAATCTTCTGGATGGTGTCTCATTTCCTATCCCCTAAATCATTTATTAACACTTGAAAAATGCGTATTGTATATTTAGTAACTTATTGATTTTTAAATTTATTTTAATTTTAATTTTAACATGTGACAATAAATAATTAAAAAAATAGAAAAAGAGACACAATGGACAAAAAATTTCCATCCCTTTGAAAAAGGGTTTGTAAGATTACATTTTTTTCCCTGAAAAACCTGAAAGAATTTGTAGGTTTAGTCTAAAAAAAGTACAATTGCTGGATGTAAGTATTGGAAGGAGATCTTTGGCGCAGGTCAACATCATAATTGAACAAGGCTAGAGTTAAATTAAACTATGACACTTGTATTGATTAGAGTTGGTCTCAATATAGGCAACATAAGTTTTTAATTTGAAAGTTTTGAATCACATAATTTATGTAATCAAATAAGTTGACTTGACGAATAATGACGAGTTCATTCTATTTTAAAAACGCTATTGTCAAAGGACTAGCATAATAATAATAATAATAATAATAAAAGCCACACCATAATTAATACTTGATTTAATAACAAGTAGCTAATCTAACATCTTTAATTGTATAGGCTCGTTCTCTTACCTAAATACACTTTCTTTTTATTCACTTTTGAGTAATAAAAAATGTACGATTTCGAGTTAGATCTTGTCTTTAATAATATGATCATCTTGCGAGGTAGGACTGGTACTATAACAGATGTTCATCTAAGCCGGCTTGGCTTTGACAAATTCTCTCAACAATGTTATACGTGTTATATATAAATCATTCACCAAACAGGTAAAATTTTTGGGAGAGTTTGTCAAAGTGCTCTACAGAATGATATAGAATTTGATCCTCATTGTTTCCCAATTTTCTTATTTAATATTGAATTTTAGCACAACATAAAGGAGGATCTATGAATTTGTCTATGTTTCAAGTTCAAAGAAGATATTCGTGTGAAATAACATATTAAACATGAAGCTATTTGTGTACTCCAAAGTAAAACTCACAAACGCATTATTTAACCGACATTTGTTTCAGATTTTATTTGTAGTTTGTTTGGTCAACCGTAAGTCTGTCTTCTAATTAAGAGCTGATTTTGAGCCCTTTGTTGTAATTATTTAAAATATAATGTATTGGATGGACACTCGTTTTTTCTTTTATTCTTTAAGGTGTTGTTATGGGAAAAATCTGTCCCAAAGAAATGTATCAAGCTTTTGCACCCATGCAAAACTTCAGAAAACCCCCTTTGCATCTTTAGGGGCCATTTGATATCCTGGATAGGATAAACTAATAGTATAAGACCTAATAAAATAAGGCATAATAGTATAAAGTCTAATAAAATTTTGATATTATAAGTGTTTAGTGTAATACTATAAGATATTATAATTTATATTTTATAATATTATAATTTATTTATTAATAATTTAAATATAATTTTTAAATATCATATTTATGTAAATATTTATTAATTAAAATTTAATTTATTTTAAATATTATTATTTATTTTAATATTTTATAATTATTTATTATTTCAATAAATTATATAAATATTAAATAACTTTTATATATTTTTAATTATAATTATTTAAATTTAAATTTTATAATAAATTTTAACTCAAAATATTTATATTATTGATCCTCACTTGTATATATTACATATTATTTATTAATTATAATTAAATTTTTTATTTTTATTGTATATAGCTGGATTGATATCATATATTATTTGTAAACAATATTTATTTATTATGAAATAATTTTATTTATAAATTTTTACCTATTATTATTTATTTAAAAATTATTTTTATTTTAATAAAATATTAAAAAATAAAAAGTAACCTTATACGTTAAAAGCTAATCGAGCCTAATACAGCTTCTCATGTTGTATTAAGTTATACAACATTTTAATGTATAAAGAGGGTATGATATATAAGCTTATACAATAAATGTCTACTAAACAATGTATAAGAGTATAACATATAGTCTCAGTTATACTATCATGTTTAATACAACATACCAAGTACACTCTAGAGGCATCAAAGACTAAAGGTTGACTTTGGTCTTTAAAATTGAATGTACACTTTATTTTGGTCCCTGAAATTCAGAAATATCAATTTAGTTCCTAAAATTGTAATATTCAAATTAGTGTCTATGATAGAGTTCACATAGATTAACTTGAATAATTAAAGTGACTAATTTAAATAATTTTTTACAATTTCAGGAACTAAATTGACACTTTATAAATTTAAGGGATTAAAGCAAAGCACACATGCAATTGTAGGGATCAAAATGAATTTTTACTCTATACAAACTTAAATGTTATCCATCTTTTTTGCAGACCCCATCCAGAAGGAACAATTCATGAGAAAGAATAAGTACTAGCATAGAGGCATTTGACTTTTTTAAGATGCAAACCCTAAACTATTTCCTGACCTGTACGACTAATTTGCTTTGAAAAGAAATATTCGTTCATGCTTTTTATAAAAAAAGAAAAAAAATTGGAAAACCATCTATAAGAACATAGTCCGTATACAACCATGTGTAATAAAGTGTTACGGGAAGACAAAATATACTATACAACCAGTAATAGTGTCTTGAAATGACATTATTAGAATGTGGATAATTTTTATGAATTTCCATCAAATTTGGACACGTACTTTCTAATTTTTGAAGTGGCAATAATCTACTTAAAAAGGAGCAACTTTTGCAAGAGATTGCATAACTTTTTTTGCTCTCGCATTCAAACGAAGAGATGCTTAGTCTTACAGACAATTCAAGAGAATCGAACATGGAACGATATCTCCACATAAAAGAAAAGTGACAATAATTTCTCATACTTTGAATTGATCACAAGACTCCCATGTATCTCTATTTTACAAAGACATACGCCCATTGCCTACACCCTTCCGTATTAGTTTTGTACAAGTGAAAATACACATAAAACGATAGTGTAATTTACAAAACTTGCTCAATTCTGAGATCAATCTAATTTATCCTTAAAAAACATCCACAATGAAAATTTAACTGATAAAAAAATATCGCAGTCATATTTAGGAAGCCATGTAACAATCCGTACTCGCAACAAGGTTAGTGTGATCAATGCACAATACTGAACAGAATGCAACATTTAATTTAAGTCAGCACCACTAGCATAACATATTGCTAGACGCCTAAGCAGAAGAATTCTTTTCACTGCATATGCACGCAATGCCGCCAAACCAACAACAGCCATAGCAGTACCAACTGAAAATTCAACACGGAAAGCCCTCTAAAAATCAACACTTGAACAACAGGAAAATGGATATTGTGCAAATTCGTAGTGTGAGCGTCAAGTTCTGGTGGGTGATATTTAGAAGAAACGCACCTGATGCAAAAATAATAGAGTTTTGAAGAAGTCGATGGTATTGCTTTCTTTTCCTCCCAATCTCTGTTTCTGGAATGCTCAAATGAGGGTGTTCTGCAGCACTGACAATCTTATTGTACACGTTACTTGATTCACCTAATTTCAAGCTTAAGTGAATAGGTGCCTCTATTCCCAATTCCTGAGTAACCTATACCAAAAGTAAAGAGATGATGATCATCCCGACTCAGGAATGAAATTATGCATGAATACCATTAACCTATATTCATCGATATGTAGCACTACACTGAAAATGCAATAATACCTTAACTGAATCTTGTACTGCCCTTGGATATGGAGTTAAATCATCCTTAGCAGCAATAAGGAGGCAAGGAACTCTATAACCAGTTAGTTCTCCTTGTCTGGCAACCTTCTCGAGCAAATCTCTGGATTTCTTCCATGAATGTTCATCTGAGCTGGAGACAGGAAGAAAGAGCAAAAACTATGACATAGGAACAAAATTCCAAAATACACTAAAAATATACAAGAATCATTTTGCACCATACCTGTCATACACAAAAACAGCCACATCACATGCTGCTAAATAATCCTGATTTGACAAAACTTTCGATACTTCTCCCTCTGGTATCTCCCGCAATACAATAGTTTTCCTAGTTCCCTATATGGTAGTAAACACCAGGAAAATGAGTACAGACTGAATATTGTTCCTACTTAACTTCATCCACAAAATCTGTGACTCCTATATTTACATTTAATATATTACATTGAAGCAAAGCATGAGAGGAAGAAAATATTGTTTTTCACAATCATTTAAATAACAATCCTGTTTTCCCATCATAATACTCACCCCTATTAATTCAATGCCATTTGCTGCAAACCGTTCAACTCTAGTTGGAGTATAATTATTTGAGAATGGCCTATGAAATTGAAGGAGTTAATTGTTGCTTTGAAGAAATATGAACATAAGCAGTTTGAGTGGATTGAATCTTGCTGATAGATCAAATATACTCAATAGATGTAATTGACTCTGGTGATGGGATCAGAAGCAGACCTTCCCAATAATGAATCCAAAAGAGCAGATTTCCCTGAATTTTTAGCACCAAAAACATAGCATTGGAACACATTCCTTTCTGTTGCTTGCTTCTTGCGATCTACTGATCTTCTACGAGTAACACGAAGTGCTGCAACAGGATTACCACTATATCCAATGTAAATTAAATTAGCCAGGCTACAGCGTGGATCAAGTAATGTCATAAGGGCCCACTGCACCACACAATTTAAGAGACATATCAAATATCAATAACTAGCTCATTTTGAAGAACAAAAGGCAGTATCAAGTTATACACACCTGGGATAGAAATCCATTAACTGTTATGTAACCTGTGTCAGTTCTCTCAGCAGCGTCTTTATATGGAGCATCATTCCAAGGACTGCAATTCAAAAGCAAGTACCAAACTTAAGATAGATTACATCATGAGGAACAACTACGAGAACACTAGAGATCATTTCAAGGAAACAGTTGAAAAGGAAGTGAACAAAATGAATAGTTTGCAAGGAAAAATATCAAATTTGAGCAATAGATTTTCAAAATAAATAAATAAATAAAATCAATACCACTATCAGATAGTCTTCATATGAAAATTTCAAAGGTAACATTCTGTATCAGGGGTTATGCAAAGAGATTGCTTTCTGAGCTCTCAAAATAGTAGAATTAGAATAACAATTAGATTCTTATCAATGATATGGTAGAAAACAGCACTATTTTAATGCTTCAGAAACAGAGACTTTTTCAAGAAAAAGTGAAACAATCCTCTAAACACAGTTCTTGACAAACACAAAATCTCCTGAGTTGTTGCTTCACACATTCCAAATTTTTAGTATATGTCCTATATATTTCTTCTAGCGTCAAAATTAGACTTCTAAGCTTCTCGATAAATAAAAATTTGACTTCTCTCATGATGTGTAAATCTGGTAGTTAAAAATAGTCAATCAAGTGCCATAATTTTATTTTTTTAAAAAGAAAAGGTAAAAATTCTCCCTTACCATTTTTCAAAAAGAGAGAAACAAAATTCAGCTCAGAAAGAAATGTAGCAATTTAGAGATAGAACATGATATGCGGCATGTATGATGCAGATATCAAGACAGTATCAATTACAAAACTTCACTGCAGAATTGCACAAAAACCACAAAACAACATGTATATGGGAGTAAGCCTTGGCAAGTTCAAGAGGCAAGTCATTTAGGACTTAACATGAAAGCTTTACAGGAAACAAGAGCCTACTAATTCTCAGTGACCATGAGCAGTATCTTATACAGTGTTCTCTTCTCTTTGCAATATATTATTCAGTTGTGAACTTAGAACTTAAAGATCTCCCCAAATGTTTGAAACAATGACTAAAGCTATTAAGGGCAGTCAACCAGTTCTAGATTACTTCATTTGCAGTGGGAAAAAGTATTTTATTTATGCAGATTAAATGAAATCTGTGAGATACTGGTTTAAAAAGGGCAATCAATGGGTAAGTTCACCTCTCTTTTTCCATACATAAAAATTAGGTAGAGGGGAGGTCACAGGTTCACCTTGCTGGAGCAGTACAAAATAGCTTATCAATTTCAGCAGGTCGTAGGGCTCAATCCTAGAGTATATAAAGGAAGAAGCAAATCACAAAAAAAAAAAAGAAGTATTAGATATGGAATATCACTTAAAACGGACCAAGGAGAGGCGACAGTGAAGCACATAACAGTAGCCATGGAAGTGATAATTAAAAACATTAGTACATACTTTATCCGTGTCCAACAATCGGAAGATACCATTTAGAAACTCTACAGCTTCACTTGTCAGCTCCACACTCTGAGATTATATCAATGGAAGTAAATACTTCGTATCTTTTGCAAGCTAAACAGAAATTGCAAAATAACTTTACAACTATTTTTAATGACTTGACCAGAAATTGCAAAATGACTTTACAACTATTTGGGAAAAGGCACATATTATGTGTTGTGCTTCTTAGAAAGTCATCATTTGACTCAACAAGCATGCTTCAGAAAACCATGACAACAATAATGAACAAGAAGGAAAGAAAGCAAAATATATCAACAATGACAACAAAATAATCGCAAACCAGAATGTCATATTTCTACAAAAGGAAAGCCAACAAATAAGGAAAGATCTGGATAATAACCACACAACACATAAGAGTCATTCTTTTGGACAAATATAAAATCTATACTCAATTTCTCCAAATTACCAATCCCAGAGAACCAAGTAGTTGACAGCTAATATTTGCAAAACATCAGATACTCTTGGTTTTAGGCAGTCATAATCTTGAGAAAACCTTACTAGTGAATAGCTAATATTACAATTTAAACGTATAACTCTTAGTTAATATTTTGATGTTCCTAATTTAGCAATCACTTATGTTTTCTGTTATTGTTAACACCAATAATGAAAATTGTACAGTTAAATGGTTGTACCACTCAACATCTTCCATTTAACACAAAAAAGAAGAAATACTAGAACTTCCACAATCATAGAATGAGGATACTAATTATGACCTGATCAGAAGCATTCTTAGATGGAACTGGAAGGAAATCATTCTGGAGTTTTAAATCATTATCATATCCAAAGTTCCGTAGAACAGCCCATAATGTCTCTGGACGCCCTTTCTTGAGGAACATGCTGTGGACATAAATAAACCCTGGAAAAGTAAGACCATGGGAATTGACTCCCTCAGGTATTTTCTGTTGTACAACAGTTTTGACCCTTCTATTTCAGATGACTGCAATGCAGCATCGAAACATCTAACCTGTATACAATTGTAACTTATGAATAAAGAGGCTATGAGCAAAGGAACTAGATATTCAAAGTATATGAAATAAAGAGGTAATGAGGAAAAAAAAGCCAAGTCTATCAAAAACCTGAAATTCATTTAGTTCTGTGTCACTGAGGGCATCATCCATGTCGCGATCACAAAGAACAAATATTCTTCTCAATGCCCTAACACATCGATCTGTTAAAGCTTGACCTTCTAGATCAAACAATGGATCTATCGGATGTAATACCGCTTTTTGAGCAAAATAAAAAACCTCAGGGACCTAAAAGTGTAAAATTCAGGTACTTATATTTTCAAATTCAAAGTCATACATATATAATATAAGTAAAACAAAACTATTGCTGACTTGCAGAGATGCATGATTTTCTTTCTTTACACTTGCCTTGATTGTAAGGGAGAAAAGGGAAATGCATTTAACAGTTTTTCAATCTTTTGTACTACTTGTTTTTGATGATTACGTATCATTTTTGCATTCAAATTCAATAAACCACAGTTTGTATTTTGGCACAGGGAAATGCATTTGAAACTTGATTTATTCTTAGATATTCCCATTATGAATGGAGTTGAAATAAGATCGATTGATTTTTTAAACAAGATAAAATGATACACTGCTATATTTTCATCTTGTTTTCAATAACATAATACACTACCTATACACTAAGGCCAAACAATGCATAAGCATCACCATCACCAGCTAAAAAAAAAGTGGCAAAACAATATACCTGGTATAGCGTGGCTGCGGAGCATTCAATGCAGGTAACAATTTCCCTGAACTGTTGTAGGAGCTGACACATGAGGCGCTCTAAGCTCACTTGCTGGCTTTCGTCTCGCAGATCTAGCTTGCAACCTACCACAATTACAGGTACCTTCACCTGAATCATAGAGAAAAAAAAATTACAAATCATTTGTCATCCATACTTCATTAAAAAAAAAAAAAAATGCCAGTCAAATACACAAAAACATCCAACCTCCAACTTCTCCAGCTCCCGGAACCAGTAAGAACTCAACCGCGAAAAGGTCGTTGGCTCATTGCAAGCATACGTTAAAACCACCACATCAGCACGCTTCAATTCTTCATTGCGCTTCCCTTGTTTCTCCACGCTACACAAAAAACAACAACAGCAGCACCGGTTCATTCATTCATTGATTCATTCAAGCACAATCGAGTAAAATTTTCAAGACACTACAACATGAATCATAATCAACAACCACCATCACGATCTACGACACAAAAACTACGCACACACAAATAAACAAAAGCTCAAGTCAAGAAAATGCGTACACGCGCATTTTAGGCAAGAAAAATTTATTGAACTAAAACTTATAAGGCTAATTATTTAATCAACGGTTCCGTTTCATAAGAGGAAACTATGATTCCTTCCGATTATCGAAATTCGAATGGCAATAAATTGTTTCGGAAGTTGTGGGACGAGAGAGAGGACCTCGAAGGTGTGTCGATGAGGGTTAGAGCGACGTTGTCAGGGTAGAGATCGTCGGGCAAGAGAGTGGGAGGGAGCACCGGCGGCACGGTCTCCGGGAACGATTCCGACGCTATGGCAGCGATGAGGCTCGATTTTCCGGTGCCTCGGTCGCCGGCGACGACGACTCGGACTCCAGTGCGGCCGCCGGAGGTTGAGTGGTTCACCATTGATGCGAGATGGAGGAGGAAGAATTGGGGGAAACAGTGAACATCAATAATAATCAAAGATTTGAACTGGGTTCATAAATACACGTCATTTTTGTAATTTTTTTTCTTTCTCTACTTTTTATTAATAGATGCGTGGAGAAGAAGGTACTGTGAAAATATGTGAAGTGAAAATTACGAAAGGGAAATATCTGTTTTGTTTTTGGGGTTACTATTTGGCTATTCTGAGTTCGAGACAAGGAAATGACATCCCTTTCTATTCATTTTTCGGAATTACCTTCTTGGCAAAGGATTGGCCGGTCCGCCCAGTGTTCGGGACTAACCTTACTCGAACCTTTAAATACCTTTCGATTTATTATCAATAAAATTTCAATGTTCCAGATCAAATGAAATAAAATAAATACACTTAATTTTAAAAGTTAAGCAAATTGGGAAGTTTCACTTTGTCCTTCCTTCATCCCTCTTCCCCATCCCCCGTCACCTCACTGTCAAAGCCATTATTATTCATATCTCTTATCTCCATTGTTCTGATAAAAAATAAAAAATGGCAACAGTGGGTGTGGCTTACACTTTACAGGACTTTCTGTTTTTAATTTGCAAAGAGAGTGTTTTTCTATCTTTTTTCTTGTAGTTACAGTCTCTCACCCATCACCACCACCGCGCAATGCCATCGCCAGTCTCTTTAATTTTTGTATCCAAAGAAAAGCCAAAATCAAGCAAAAGCTTAGCCACCCTTGTAAAGACAAGCAAGGCCATAAGCATCTTCAAACAAAAGTAGCAAAATGCCATTATCAATTTATCAGGGATGAGGAATGACATAAAGATGAACACCCACCGACTGGATTACTGTGGGCTAATAAAGCAAGAGCATTGCCCACAATTATCTTTTATTTTGATGCACAAAAAAAAAAACAAAAGAACACGTAATATAGATTTTCTCATCAGTCGGTTGTTTTTTTCTTTGATTTCAGGGTTGGCCTGTTCACTTAGTGTGACTTCAACATAGTCAAAGGCGACCGAAGAAAAGGTGTTGGCTTCGGTCTCTCAATCATTACCTACTCTGTTACCATTCCTATCACCACTCCGTTTAGCTTTGTTAATGAAATTATAGGAATAAAGAAAACACAGATCTGTAAACTAGTAATTCTTTTGGAACAATTAAGTAGTAATAAAGAAAATTTGCTTTTGTGGTGGGGTTTTTTTTGTAATGTAGAGATGAAATAAGAGAAGAAGTACAAGGACGAAGATGAAGGGAGGCTGTCAATAGTGATGGTCCGGTCGATCGAACTTGTTGAAGAAGGATGGGTGAAAGGAGATATGCTAGTGGCGAGGGTTGGGCTTGATGAAAAAACCTTAGGAGAGCAGGGCCATTTTGGTAAATCTGAGAGAGGAGTAAAGTTGGTCCCCAACAAGAGGCGGACTAACAAATCCTGAGCCTACTTTCTTACTCTTCTCTCCCTCCCTGTTGCCTTTAGTTCTCCTTTGGCTACAAACTCAATCCAAAAGAAACTTAGGTACTGTTTGGTTTACCCATTTTTATTTGCGAAAATGAAAATAATTGATGAAAATACGTATGGTTACCATTTTAAGAAAACATTTTCAATGAAAATATTTCTCAAAGATACAAAAAACTGAAAACGCCAAATCCATGTTTCCACTATTTTCTGTTATGGATTTGAAAATGTTTCCGAAAATGCGGTGCATTTTTGTTAATATGAGGAATTATCACTCATGTACTGTGTTGAACCCAGCTAAAAACAAAACAACACTATTTTTCTTCTTTTTTTGATGCCTCTCACTACAGTGGGCTCTGCCAAATCCTTTCCATTTTGTAGTATTTGTTGGCCTTGCTTTTAACTTTGCTCTCTCTTGATCTTGGTCGGACTCTCTCTTGAGCTTTTAGACTTGCTATACAAGACGAAAATCATTCAATAAAATGGTATGTTGGATTGGGAAAAGGGCACAAGTGCTAGTTGGTTATCACACATGCATTTACTAATGCAAAGCCTGACAAAGTCACAAAACAACTCTAGAGAAAAAGAAATCTGGAACTTCTAGAAAGTCATGGATGGAACCATTGTTACAAGTAGTGAGAAGAATGCGTATGTAGTTGTTGGGCGACTTAACTTTAACAATAACCCCTGCTATACCATTCTGCTGTTTGGAAACTGCACTTTCTAGTTGTGTTGAGAAAGATAGGCAAGGTAAGGAGTTGGAGGCACAGAAGCCTGCAACGTGGCTATTCCTCTCTCAACTTGATTGCTTGATTGTTTTGGTTTTTTCTTACTTTATTATTTTCTAATAAAAAATGCATAAAAAAATCATATTTCATGTTTTAAGGTTTGTTTCTAGTCCTTCTAACTTTGACATTATATGTGGGGTAACTGTAAGTTTGTTAAAAGTCATCTATTCTATTATAGTTGTTACAATTTATTTAGAAAATAAATATATTTTAAATAGATTTTACCATTAGAAATTTATAAAGGATTTGATTGGAATATACTAACAGGATAAATTTTTTTTACATATTTATCCAATTATGCAATGACATATCAGCAAATATTATTACTTTCCATTTTCACTACTTGAAAAGTCATACAAATGAAATATTTGATTGCAACATGGTACAGATAGATTATTTAAAAATTATTCTAGAGAATAATAACAAATATAATACTATTATCTCAAATTTGATTTTGAAAATATATTTTGAAATCACACAAGCCAAACATATTTTCATCATTTTCGCTTTCTAAAAATAGAATCTATTATTATAAACCAAACGCATTTTCTAATTTTAAAAATCTGAAAATGAAAATCTTTTTCAAAAATGAAAACAAGAAATGAAAATAGGAAATATTTTCACAAACCAAACACGCTCTTAAGATGCATTAAAATTAAATTCTGTGAATATTTTATTCCTTTATTGGCCAAAAGAACAAAATTATTTTCGTCATATTTTAAAATTGGAGTTACTCATAACTGTCACTCAATTTATTTTGAAGTTCCTATATCTTCATCTGAACTAAATATTATTATATAAAGTTGTATTTAGATATCCAGTTATTTTCTTAGGGAATGTTTGGATATTGAGAAAATTTAATCGTACATTTAGTCACAACACATCATTGAACTTCCGCATCATTTGACCGTAAAATGTTTTGTGAATATGTTTTTAAAGAAATTACAAATATATTTTAACGGTGGATAACATGCGTGTTGAGCAAATGAGTTCGACTCTTGCATGCATATAACATTAGCCTTGGATATGTAATAGACCCTACATCAAAATAAATAGGGGTGTCGGTCGAGTTAGGTCAACCCACAAGTCCATAGGTTTTGGGTCAACCTAACCCAAAAAATATTGGTTGGATTTGACTTATGGTTTGGGTTGGGTTAAAAAAATTCCAATCAGTGCAAAAAAAGAAAAAATGAAAAACACACACACACATATTTTCATAGTTTATTGCGGCGTGTCTTTTATAATTTTTTTACACGATGCAAATAAGCCAATGAGAAATAAGTGACCAATGTCCATTTTTTTTTTGTCACAACTTCATGAACTTTTGATTGCTCTTTTAAATTTATATATGTTGAGACTTATCGTATCGATATTTTATTTGTTAGAGGATAAATATTCGATTATATATATTGACAAGAAAATATTTTTGTATTATATCAAACCCACTAGTTCAACTCAACCCAACCTACTCATGAATGAATTTGGTGAATGGGTTAGGCTAGGTCACTGTTACAGCCTAAGTCTAATACACTAAGCCCATTAGCTAGTTTAGACCTATTAATTAGTTAATAGTAGCAATGGAAGTAGACTAGGCCGCTCGTCAAAGGATCTTTGGCCTAGTCTATATTTGTGTTTGGCCCATTTAATAAACAAGCTATATTTAGACTTTTTAAAAAGCCTTTTTAGCTAAACAAATCAGACTCCAAATAATAAAAATAACCTATTAGGCCTAACAAACTAGCCTACTTATATTATTATTATTTAAAAATATAATGATAATAAAAATATTTTAATCTATTTAAAATATACTTTTAAATTTAATTAATTAGCCTTTAATCAATTTAAAAATAATTTTTATATATATTTGGAAGTCTTTTGATTTATTTAAGAGTTAAATGTTTTGGCTTTTTTTAAAACAATGGGACAAATTACATTGACTTTCCCTCATATTGTAAAATAATTACATTGATCTCCTATCTATCATAATGAACAATGCATCTGAGAGGTCGTGTTATTCGGACAAGAGAAGGGAGCTGGGTGAATTACCAAATCTCAAGAGAGGTAAATATAAGTTGGTTAAAAATTTTATAATCAAAGAGGCCTTCAAATAGGTTTGCGAGTTAGGTAAAGCTTTTAAAAGCTAGCTAAGGAAATAGAAAAAGCCTGTGTTAGGTAAGGAGGACTTAGCTACCTTTTGGCAATACAAGCCAGACCTATTTAGTTAAAGCCTAGCATAGCTTAGTCTGCTTACACCCCTAGTTAGTAGTATAAATAACAATAATTACCCTCATTATAAAGGATACTGAGAATAATCAAACTTGTGGATTTTATGGGATTTGTGGAGTTTGGGAACTAAACTCTATCGCAGTTCTAATATTGATGCTTTTATTGAGAGATTTTTTCTTTTTCCGTGGCGGGAGGAACTCATATGGCTCCACAAATTTCCATTTACGAGAAATTGAAACAACAAGGATCTATGTCAGATTATCAACAACAATTTGAAGAGCTTTCAATCAAGATTCATGGCGTTCGTGAAAGTTGGTTGGTCCGTTTTTTCATTACTGAATTAGAAGACTATCTCAAGTGTCAATTACGATTAGCAATACCAAGACCAGTTTCCTACTCTGAGGCTGTTACATTAGCTCACCGGCATGAAAGAAATCAGTTAGATATGCTTGAAAGACGGATAGAACAACATGGGCTATAACCAAACCGATATATATATTTATATATGAGGACTAAAGCATATTTAGGAAGAATCAATATGGGATTTGTGTATAAAGAAAAAAAGGGATTCAATCCTTATGTTTTCACTATGAAGGGATAAACAATTTTTTTTAACATAAACAACTAGTATTTAGAATCTATTGAACTACAATTAATTTAATTTAAATTGTATTAATAATTTATTATGAAGATAGAAATCCCTCTACATTATTTATTTGTTATAAAAAATGCTAGACAATGAGAAATTTGTCCAAAATTTTATATCTTGAATGACATATCATAATTGTTAGTTGTTTAGTGGGTTATGTCATTATATTTTATCTAGCAACTATCATAATTTTTATCAAAGATTTGATAAATATTTTTCTGAATGTATAATATTACTCTTTTTTTCCATAAAATTTGAATCAAGAACTTTACTTAAACTAATTAAACCACATCAACAAACTGAATATCAGTAAAAGTACATAGAAATCAGATAAAAAATTTATTTATTATTATTATTAAGATAAGCAACTAAAAGTTAAAAATGATTACTTATCTCGATAAAAATATTCATACTTAGGTGTAATGATAAGTTGGTCGCACTCCTAAAATTGGATAAAAGTTAAAAATTATATATAAAAAAAGAGAGAAGAAATCTTTTTATATCCGAATATTTTTTATTTGGTATCAATTTTTGGTCCTAATTTTTTTTCCAAAAAAAAACATTTTAGTCTTAATATATTTAATTTGACATTAATTTGATGCTAACATATTTAATATTAAATTAATTCTAATATTTTTAATTTTGATATCAATTTAGTTTGTGATGGATCTCCACTAACTTAAATTTATTTGAAGATAATTAAAAATTTAATAATATAACTAAATTGATTTCAAAATTAAAATATTAGAACTAAAATTGTATTAAAAAATTTATTAAAATCCAATTGATGTTAAATAAAAAATTTCAAAATAAAAAATGAAAAAATAAATTTTTAGTCCAAATATTTTTAATTTTTTATTAATTTAATCTTAATATTTTTAGTTTTAATATTAATTTAATCATTATGATGAATCTCCACTCTAACGAAATAACCAAATTAATATCCAAATAAAAAAAAATTAGAATTGACTTGATGCTAAAAGTAAAAATGTTATGACTAAATTTATGTAAAAAAGTTATTATGATGAAATTAATGTAAAAAAAATATTTAGATCAAATTGATATAAATTTTTTTTGTTAGGTGCGAAATTAAAAACACTAGAAAAAAGTTATCTATTAAAAAAATAATGAGGGTTGATAATGGTGGTCAACTAAGTCAACGCCTCCAAGATTCCTGCGTGAAAGTGTTGGCAACATGAGCGTAATCGTACGCGCCCCGAAACGACACCGTCTATTGGCGTCACTTGCAGTAGCAATAGCATGCACAGAGCACGCAATCATTGAGGAGAGTAGCCATTGTTATCTGCTTATTACGAATTATTTTTTCTTTTAAAAAAGATTTATGTCTTTCTGTTTACTGTCTGCTAGATTAAGTACCAAATCTAAAACGCAACCAAAATAAGAAATCTAATTAAGTGACATATATGTATATTTTTTAAATTTCACAAAGTTAAGCTAAGATAAAAAATATATAATTAATTTGTACCCAAGATATAATAATAACATCTAATTCTTTGGGGAGGCTATTAATTGTATATATATTATTGGCGCTTTCCAGATCAAGCAGAAATTGACAATATAATAATTTAAATTAATTACTTGACACCTGTAAATTATTAGTACCTTTTCTTGTCACTGAATTATTGTTATTATTAATTATTAATTAGTACTTTTTCATAAAAAAAGACGTGATATAATACACATTTATATATTGCCCAAAATAGTTTTGGCCACCTAAGAATTTCTTTATAATTTTTATTCTCCCACTCAATCATACGTACGTAACTCCGTAGTCTAGCTAAGCAGCAGCTCAGAAGTTGGAGCTTATTATAAAGCCTTCCCTCTTCCATTCCGAAACGCAGAACTCAAACTCACCAGCTGTCGTCACAATCAACAACGACAAGTTTCTCTCTCTCTCTCTCTCCTTCCGCTCATGGCTCGTGTTCTTGATGATTATGATGGTGTTGTTGGTTTTGAAGAAGGAAAGCGCTTGCTACCCTCTCATGTGCTGCACGAGGTATTTGATAAGGTTACTTAAGACTCTCTTCTTTTATTTTATTTTCACTTTGCTAGCTTCTTCCCTTACGTATACTTTTTCTCTTGGTGTTCCAAATAATAAACAACTGGTCTTCATCAAAATCTTAGATTAACTGTTTCATTGAATTTGAATGGACTCCGTTTTTTTTTTTAAAAAAAAAAATTTATATAACTTTTCTTCAGTGATTTTATGAGCATCAAATTGTTTTCATATGTACAATTTTTCTATATAATAGTTAACTCTGAGGAACCGTACTTCCCAACAGAAGCATCAGCAGGAGCAATGGGTCCCTAAGTCGCGTGGAGAAAGACGGCCACATAAGAATAATAAGGTGAGTGCTGTTTTATATACACACAAATCCAATATTCAAATTCTTCAACGCTGCTGCAAAATGCGTTGTCTGTGTAAAGTAGGGGAAAGTGGGTATATAATTTGAACGATCTAAGTAGTTAGGTTTATGCATTAATTAGGCTGAAGACTAGCATTATAAGCTTTCTTAATTTAATTTACCCACTTTAGAATAAGGAGATGCATGGAGCTATGTTAATTAGGCGTTAGTGGGATCTGAGTATATGCCTTTTGCATTTCGAGTTCCTTCTCCACACAGTGTTCTCTTTTGAAACAAAAAGGGTCTTTAACATTCCGACGGACAGATATTATTAGGGTTAAGTGTGAGAGATAAAGTCTTATATTAATTGAAAATTAACTAAGTGAGGAGGATATAGTGTGTGAGGGTCATGACTCATTGCATTAAGGTTTTTTATCAAAATGTGGTGTTCAGCCTAGTGTTATGGTGTTCTCACTTAATCCATTGGTTATGAATCTCCCTCTCTTGGCTCCCGCCCAAAGCAGTGGTATGAGCCAAAGTTGGTCTTGACTTCTAGAAATGTACGAACAATGAGGTGCTGGAAGAGCAGGTTGGTTGATGGGAGCAATGTGATGGATCTCAAACTTGTGGGAAAAATTGTTGGGGTTAAGTGTGAGAGGTGAAATTTCATATTGGTTAAAAATGGACTAAGTGAGGAGCATATAATGTGGAAGGAGTTATAACTTATTATCTTAAGATTTTGGATCAAGAATGATATCCAGCTTTATGGTGTTGTTGCACTCACTTAACCTATTAGTTATATCTTTTCCTGTTGGGTTCCCCTGCCTTAAGAGATATTTCAGGCCTTTTCCCTTTTTTAAGGTTCTCTTCTTCCCTTCGGAAAGTGGTCATTCAATATATTATATATAATATATCCTCGTAATATACATATTTTTGGCAATGATTCTTGAGTTGAAAACAAAAGCCACAAATTGAGTGGATATATATAGGTAAATGGTCGATGGCGTGGCTCGGAATTCATCTCGCTCTGAACATGACTCAAACGATCGATAGAAAGGTGTATAAATATGAACGTATTTATTGAAATTTGTCCCAATTATATCGGGTCTGACATTATTATTTTAAGATTGAAGTATGCAAACAAACATTAAATATAAACCTCCACAACTAGATAACTCTAGTGACTTATCAGGAGATTTTAAAGCATTCAATATGTAATTAGATGTGTTATGATGCACGGGTCACTTGCATAATCAATCTACTATGACAAATGGAGGCTTGTGCAATGTGGATTGATTATTTAATGGGAAAAAAAGGGTACGTGGGGCGAGGATGTCATAAAAAGTTGATTTTTAAATATTTATGTTTGTAAAATCTTATTTTTCATTTATATGTTTTTGTTTTGATTCATGTCTATGTGGCAATTAATTAGCACTCTTAAATATTTCACTTCTTATTTATCATTTCATGTACCTAATAGATTCTTCTTTTATTACTGAAATGCATGTCCGCTTCAGTACTCAAAATCTGCTTCAAGATCATATTATCAACCCAAACATGTCAATGGTGGACCTGGAATGCAAGTTATTTTCTTAGAATCTGAGCAGAAGCCAACATCTGGTACTGGCGTGTTTCTACCCCAAGGAGGAGACACAAAAACAAGCAAGAAGCCAGGTATGTATTTCCTCGCAATATATACATGACGTCTGTATATGTTTTTGCATGCTAGGATCACTAAAAAAATAATGAAAAAACTAATTCATGTATGTGGAATTCATTATAATATACAATTAAATGATGATATATAAAAATTTTATATTATCAATGAATAGAAATTAACTTAGATAAAACTTATGCGTAAACTTTTGATTTTGCGGTGAACAGGAGCACACGAAGTACAAATTTACGAGTCACACATATACTATTAACGTAACTTGCCCCAAAATCTTAGAACTCAACAAGAAGGAGAGAGAAATTTTAATGCGATACATCTGAGAGACGTATCATACGAACCATAACAAAAGTAAATCTAACTAATTAAAATCGACTAAATTCAAAGCCTTATCCAAGGCCAGCCGTCGCTTTTATTAAAATGATGTTATCCAATATGTATGGTAGTAATTAATTAACTTGCTTAATTTACATATTGATCTTATGGTTGTTTTGCAGCTTACGCTCCTGTCTTCCTTCCTGCCCAAGTTGTTCAAACCCTGAATCTTGATGCGCACGGGTTGGGCCTGCCGGCTTCCCCTCAAGGTCTTGTACACTGTATATATTCTTTAAAGAAAATCGTGCGCCCCACACGTGTGTGTGTGTCTAATATCTTATATTTAAATATTTAATATACATAAAATTTAAGACTATTTGCTTATAAATTATTATCACTTTAAAAAAATTGAATTGTTGGATAAAGATATATAAATGGTTTTAATTTTATTTAGCTCGTTTCTCATGTAAGAGCCTTTTTTTGAAGTTTAAAGTATGGACAATTTAAAACAATGGGATGATAAAAATCAAACTTTAAACCCTTTTAATCATAGAAGTTCTTATATCATGACATATGAATCATCTTTTTCAAAAAATTTAGTTGTTGGGTAGAATTATATGAATAATTTTATTTTTATTTAACTCTATATTTATTAAAAGTTCAAATTTATTACACGTGATACAAAAGGAAGGAAACTTAATTTACTAATACCGTCCTTTCATCTTATTGCACAGTTCCCAAGTATAACACAAGTTGCGGAGAAGAATACAGCAATGGTTCGATGAAAAATAAGAATGATGAGAAATATGACGTGAAGCTATGCTGTGCTATTTCTCAGAGTGAAAGTTCTTGTCCAGAGATATTATCTCTTCCAGAGGAGTGGACTTACTAGCTCCTCATTTAGCCATTTGAATAAGACAGCGAGACATGAACCAAAAATGGAGTTGATCGTTTGCAAAACATAGAAGACAATTCCATGCATAATAATAAAAGCTAGCTGGGGCGAGTTAAATGATTTATTTTGTGTGATGCTGCTAGAGCCTCTGATCATGTATCGTTATTGACTCAAATAATAAGATTGGCTATTGCCAAGGACTCGCTTTTAAATATTGCAAGCTTCATTTTTATTAGGGGTTTTGTTAATATCCCTCTAGTATGTTCGTTGGTCATCCTATTTTATCAGTTTTTATTAAATTTTTTTAGGGTGAGTTTACTATGAGATCAAAATGTGTTGAAAATTTAGGACCTGTTTCAGTTTCTAATTTTTATTTTTAATTTTTTAGTTTTCAGAAATTTATTGTACATGAAGGAAAAATTGAAAATGAAAACTGAAAATTGAAATTTGTAGTTTTTAAAATTTTTAGGCTTTTCACTTTGGATTAGTTTAGATTTCCATATTTGTAAATGAAAAGTAAAAACTGAAAACTGAAATTTTGAGTTTTCAGTTTTTTATTTTCTTTCACAAATGAAAACTAAAAACTAGAAATTGCAAAGCAAATAGCCCCTTAGTATTTTCTCACAAAATCTAGAAAATTAAAAAATTGAAAATAAAAATTGAAAACTGAAACCAAACAGATCTTTAAAGATTAAGTTTTTATAACATTTTACTCATAAAGCTCATATATAAAATTTCTGCTATAGTTTTTCCTTCGTACCAAATTGATACTTAATGCACATTTCACTCTCACTTGATAAATTCACTCTTAATATAGCATCAGTAGATTAATGCAAGTTTCTCCAACTCTTAAAATTTTTCTGACTTTCTCGCCCTTTCCTTGTTTTTTCTATTCTTTTTATCTTGTTTCTCTGCCAAGGATGGCCTTTCAATCCCTAATTTCTCGAGCAATATGATAGTCTAATTATATTCAACCACTCATCGGTGACAAATACAAATCTTAGAGTTGTTCCATGCAAATGACGCTTTGGTGAATAACAAGCTTGTTAGATCCATTGACAGTTCTATGTCCAAACCTAACAGCATCAATCCTCAAATCTTGAGCTTAAAGACTGATAAATAAATAGATAGTTCAGAAGCAATAATTTCCAAAAAAAAATCATTAATAAAATTTAGAAGGTATTTCAAATTTAATTAGGAGATATAAATCACAATGATTTCACAAGAATTATGAAATCAAATATAACTAAACAGATATGAAAACAAATCACAACAATTTCAAATAGATATGAAATAAAATAAATTATCTAATTAATAATAAACAATAAATATTTTATTATTGACAATATATAGACTTCCAATCAAATAAAATAATAAAAAATCTAAATGAATATTGCAACTTATATCAATTTGTTATTTCTTTTAATTTTTTGAATCTTTAAGTCATATCAAATTAATTAATATCAATTCTAATTTTTTATCTAAGAGATTTAATATGATATTATTCTTATACTGCAATCATTTTTCTATTTGAAATTTAATCATTGGATATTGATTCAAAAGTTTCCTATTTTAAATTAAGTAGTTATTTTAAATTGATTTAATATTAAATGTACTTTAATTTTTATTACTATAATAAAATTATTAATATTGATTTATGTAGGTATTTAATTTAATTCATTCTATAAAAATATTTTTAATATATATATATATAGACACATATATTGCAAGAATAACATTTTAAAAACATATTTATACACTAAGAAGATACATGAGAAACCAAAAAAAAATAATTAAAAATAACTAATTAATTTGTATATCTTTTATAATTATATTCATTTGTAAAATGAACCAAAAAAAATTTCTTGGCATTTTAACATGTCAAATCAAAATCATTCCTATTGTAGATAATTGACTAATCATGGTCTTCTTGCGAGCCTACCTTTGCAAGCTAAGCTAGATGCGATTGTGAGCTAAGAGACGATCCTGCACAACCTCCACTCCACGACAAATTGCCGCCCAGCAGCGCAACACTAGCCCAAATCGCGCGTGCGAATTCCAACCAAAGGCATTGGCCTCCTGATCTACCCACCAGGCGCTAGCTCCTTCCCCCATGTCAACACCTCCATCTCATCACCGTCATTAGCACTCCACCAAGAGGTAGACCACCGGCCGCCTCAAGAAGTTGCAACTTGCAGGAGAAAGTCTATATCTCAGTCGCTCTTGCTTTTGAGATCTGGTTCGCCTTCTACTTCTCCCACTGCGTTTGGGATCCGTTTCTTTAGCTTGGGATCTGCCTGATTTGAACAATCAACTATCGCCATAAGCAGCACTAGCGCCATTCTTTGAAACAAGTAAATCAGATACACAAATTTTTCATAGCTGTTTTTATGCTTATGGATTGGTAAAATGGTATACTACGATTGTCAAATTATAGGAGTTCTTCAAATTACAACCGAACCAAATATGAGGGAGAAACATAGTGAGGTAGTGAGTGAAGATAAGAGTAGTAGGAGTGAGGGGAGAACAAGGAAGGCCTATACAGGGTCATAGAAAAGTCTCTTCTAAGATAAGGTGATAGGGATTACCGACTCAAAACCATTGCTTGTGGATAATGATATGGATAGGGATCGCCTAGCTTTGGTAGAGGGAAAATAAGGTGATGTGGCTCCACTAATGGTGAGGTTCTTTGAGGAGGGTAAGCGTCTCCTTACATCACCATATCATGATGTTCTAGTGATAAAAATGCTAGGGAAGAGGTTAAACTACTCAATTATGGTTTATCGTCTGAAGAATGTGTGACAGTTGCGAGGAGGCTACAATGTTATGGATGTTGGGTTTGGTTATTTTCTAGTCAAATTCGATCTCTCAGAGGATCAGGATAAGGTCATAGCAGGCGGTCCTTGGATGATCATGGGGAACTACTTGGCTAAGAAGAGTGGACACCAGAATTCAAGCCATGTGAGAACTCATTTGGTACAACTATGGTCTGGATCAGGTTCATAGGATTAAACATATGGTATTATTAGTGATCTATAGGATTGCATCAACAATCGGTAAACCTGTAAAGATAAATGTGGTGACACAAACAGCTAGAGAGGCAAGTTTGCGAGGGTCTGTGTGGAAATTGACCTCTGCCTCCCGTGGTGGGTCGCATTATTGTGAATGATCATTGTTACGATGTTGCTTATGAGAGTTTGCATCTTATTTGTGGCATATGTAACTCTATGGACAAGTGAGTGGGAAGTGCAAGAGGGATAAGGACAAACACAAGAATCCTTGTATGCCGATGAAAGAAACTCCGCCTAACCCATCATCGGTAATGGGTGCTCAAGGTTCGAATGAGAATAGCCATAACCAATAGGAAAATCTGGAGTTGATTGATAATCAAATTGTAACAGATTTGTCTTTAAATAAGGAAGATTTTGAATGGAAAGAGGTGATCCCTAAACATAGAAAGAAAATGGAGAAAAATGGAAAAGAATCAGTTGGGGTGAAACCAAAAATAGTGGGTGATGAGAAAGGTAAGGGAGTGTTATGTGAATCATAGACTGTAGATGCCACTAGACGTGGGCCCTCTCACTTAAAATAGGCACTTTCAAGTCACGGCAAAAGTAAAGGGCCTTTGGATTTTCATGAGATCTAGGCTCAACCCAGCCAACAGGTGATTTTTAGTGCAACCAAGTAACCTATAAAGTTAGCTTCCTCTGGAGCATCAATGAGCAAGTCTGGTGACATTGTGAGCCCACCAAAGGTTGTTTCAAAGCGTTAGAAGGTAGGGGATCACTTGTTGAGAAAATGATTCTTGACAATGTATCTCTTCAGATTAGGGAGAAAGATGTTCTACGCAAAGTTTCCATCCTTGAGGAAGGAGACATCCTTCGCAATCTAATCTACCAATGTGAGTTTTGGTGGCTAGACATTCAAATATTCTTTGCCTGTGCTTATAGTGTTTGTGGACTAGAATATTATTTCTTGGAATTTTGAGGGCGATAAATGTGAGGGGTAAGAGGCATGTTAAGGAGCTTGTGAGGAAGTATAAGCCAGAAGTTTTTATTGTATTGGAAACTCACACTCAATATAATAATGTAAAATATTTCTGGGAAAGGTTGGGTACTTAGGTTGTGGAGCACTCAAGCGGTGTTTGGGTGTTATTATCTCAAGTTAATACTCAGGTGAGGGTGCTGGACATTCATGAGCAATGTGTTTCGGTGGAGTTAGCTAGGTGGTAATACTTGGGTGTGTAGTGCTGTGTATGGAAGCCCTATCCCTACCCAGAGGGTTTGTCTTTATTCCCATTTGTGTAACATCCACACTAGTATTGATGGGGCTTAGTTTCTAATTGATGACTTTAATGAAGTTATGTTGCCTTCAAGAGGTGAAAGGTGGTGCTTTTATTAGTAACCGAGCGACCAAGTTCTTAGAAACTATTGATGCTTGTGGTTTCCTGGACTTAGGAGCTACAGGACAATGTTATACGTGGTTCCGTCGAGCAACTGGTGCTTGGTCTATGGCTAAAAGGTTGGATAGAGCTTTCTTAATCTAGAATGGAGACATAGGTTTTGTGATGCTATTATTTAAAACCTCCCTGCCTATTCTCTAATCATACTCCTGTGCTTGTTAGAATGAAATGGTTGTCGACTAAGTGTCGCAAGAAACCCTTTTGATTCTCCTGCATGGACCATGCATGCTGACTATGAAGGGGTGGTAATGACGTCTTGGTATGAAGGCCTTGAACAGGTTGGACGTAGCTTACTTTGTACTCAGATGGCTTCGAGAAAATTCAATCATGAAGTCT
Source organism: Dalbergia oliveri (assembly GCA_030441495.1). Taxonomy (NCBI): domain Eukaryota; kingdom Viridiplantae; phylum Streptophyta; class Magnoliopsida; order Fabales; family Fabaceae; genus Dalbergia; species Dalbergia oliveri. The sequence goes on from JAMLFY010000008.1 coordinate 15,312,284, forward strand.
TTGGGCATATTTTAAAATGCGAAAAGGAGTTAGAAGCCAAAATTGGTGGTGTTCATGTGAATTAGAAATTTGGAATACTTTCTCCTTAGGAGTTGGAAATTCAGCTTTGTAGTGATTATGATGCTACTATAGACCAAGAGGAGATGTTGTGATACCAAAAATTGAGAAAAGATAACATTCGATTTAGAAATAGAAATACTAGATTTTTTCATACACATACTGTCATTCATAGGAGGAGAAACAAGATTCATGTGTTACATGTAGGGGGAGCATGGTGTACTAATCCTGACATTCTCATGAATGAAGCTAGAAATTTCTATACTACCCTCTTTCGATGGAGGGGAGGCCTAATATTGATGTTTGTCACCAAGTATGCATGCAGACTCTTTCTCATTGACTATCACACTCTCAGGAGAGGGTGACAATGGCTGAGGTGATTAAGGTATGATGCAGATGCAACCACATAAGGCCCCCAGTCCTGATAGCTTTCATGCCTTCTTTTATAAGCAATATTGGCATATTGTGAGGAAGACGTCTTTAATTTCATTCACAATGCTTTCATCAAAGATCCTAGATTGCTTAAGTTGCAGGGTGATGTTAGAAGTGGAGTAACCTCTGAATTTATAATAGACCAAGAAGGAGTGCTTCGATTTCGTAACCGTTTATGTGTACCCGATGTTGGAAATCTTAGAAAGACCATTATGAAAGAGTCTCACAATTCTCGATACTCTATACATCTTGGCTCAGTTAAGATATACCAGGATCTGCAATAATTATATTGGTGGGAAGCATGAAAAGGGATATTGGTGACCTTGTGTCTCGTTGTTTGGTGTATCAGCAAGTTAAGGCTGAACATTAGAGACCTGAGAATTGCTTCAATAGATAGAAATAGCTGAATGGAAATGGGAACAGATCACTATGGACTTTGTGACAGGGCTACCATGCACCATTAAAGGGTTTGACTCTGGATAGGTCATAGTAGATCGTATGACTAAGTTGGCTCATTTTCTTCCTATAAAGACCACCTATCGAGTCCATCAATATGTCAAGTTTTATATTGATGAAATTGTCAGACTTCATAGGATTCCGATTTCTATTATATTCGATCGAGGAGCTTAGTTTACAGCTCGATTTTGGAGAGCTTTTCAAGAAGCCCTTGGAACTTGACTTGATCTCAGCACAACTTTCCATCCTCAAACTGATAGGCAATCTGAAAGAACTATTTAGATTTTGGAAGATATGCTCAGTCATGTGTTTTGGACTTTGGAGGAAATTGGAGTAGTTACCTGCTTCTTATAGAGTTTTCATACAACAATAGGTATCAAACCAGGATTAGATGGCACCTTTTGAGGCTTTGCATGGGAGGCGTTAGGATCTCCCATAGGTTGGTTTGAAGTTGGAGAACCTAAGATGTTAGGTCCTAACCTTGTACAGGAATCTCTTGATAAGGTTCGTTAATTGAGAGCGACTTTTGACTGCTCAAAGTAGACAAAAATCCTATCCAGATCATAGAAGACATAACTTGGAGTTCTCTGGAGGAGAAAATGCCTTTCTTCCAATTTCCCCCATAAAAGGAGTTATAAGGTTTGGTAAGCGAGGAAAGCTCAACCTTCGTTATATTGGCCCTTTTAAAGTTCTGGATAGGGTTGGTGCTGTGGCATATCATCTAGCATTACCCCTTGAACTATCTATGGTTCATCTAGTGTTTCATGTCTCTATGCTTCGAAAATATATTCCGATCCGCCTCACATACTCTCCTCAAGTGATCCAACTTGATGAGAAATTATCTTATGAGGAGGAATGGTGGCCATTGTTGATCGCTAGGTGAAAAAGCTTCGATCAAAGGAGGTGGTATCAGTGAAGGTGATTTGGAACAATTATTTCAGAGATGAAGCAACTTGGGAAGCGGAAGAGGCTATGCAAGCCAAATATCTACATCTATTTGATTCTTGAGGTATGTGTTTTATCTCCAGAGTTGTTGGAAATTCGGGACCGAATTTCTTAAGGGGGAGAATGTAGTAACTAAAAAGAAAAAGGTGAGGACCACCGTGTACCTTAGGTGGTATAAACCACCATAGACTTCCCTTTTTCTTTATTTTTTCTTTTTCTTCTCTTTTCTTCTCCCGTGACATTTTCTCACGCTCTTCTCTTTCTTCTTCTGTTTTCTTTCTCTCCTTCTCTTTCTCTTCTTTCTTCTTCTGCTTTTTCTTTTCTTCTTCTATTCTTCACAAAAAAAATATCAACACCACCTTCATCATCATCATCTCCTCTTCCTCTTTATCATCTTCTACCGTTCTCTTTTTTCTACCTTTATTTTCTCTCTAATCTCCATTAGAAAGTTTGAAGCTTTTAGAAGGAATTAGAGTGATTTTCTTCACTAATTATACTCTCCAAGTGGTAAATTAGCCTATACTCTACTTTATTTATCAAATTTTCTAGTTAATTTATGATTAATATTAGATTTTTTTTAACCCTATAAATTAGGGATTTTAGTAATTTGGGGTAATTCGTATAAATTAATAGTATTGTTAGCTTACTAATATTGTATTTATATTGTTCATAGAGTTATAGAACATTTGAGATCAACTGTTAGATTGGTGGCACTTGGGAGTTGATATTCGATTCTTTAAACCAGTTTATGAGTAGATATTATGTCTATACTTGTTTTTAATTATTCTAAATTAGTTAAAAAATATTTTAGCAAATTAGAGGCTGAGAAATAATTATTTAGCTATGTTATATAAATTTTTGATGAAAATAGATCTAATGCAAATGGCTTATGTTTTATTTGAAAATTTACACATGAGACAATATGATATGACTTGAAAATTTGGAAATTTAATAAAGAAATATTAAATTTCATAAATTGAACTAATTGAAAGCTATCTACCCCTTATATGGATTTGAGAAATGATTTATGGATAGTGGACATGACCCATTTTTATTGATTTGTATAAAGTAATTATATGTTGTAGGGAAGAATTTTTGACAAGATCTATAGCTAACGATAGTAGATGTTAGCCTTGGTGCACCTTGACTATAATTTTAGGACCATACAGTGGATTCTTATTCTTCTAGGGCTACTCGCATGGGTAAGGGTTCTTTTAAGGATCACACGAAGGAATAGCCGCCCGAGTGTGAATCATTTGTTATCTGAATTTGACAATTCCCTATTATTTTATATAAAGTGGGTTGTTTTCAAGAATCCATGTTTGTAAATAAAAGGATTTGTTGAATTTATATGAACTATGAAGCTATTATTGTTCTACTTATGGATTATATATTGTCTCATGTGGGTTATAGATATCCTCTCTACACTACGTTGTAAAATTAACTCCATTGTTTCCTCTCTTTCCATATGCACTTAAGTTCCAATCTCACCGCTCCTTAGTAGCTGATTGTATAAGTTGGTAAGCCTTCTTAAGAAGGCCTTTTGGTATATTGGAACCTATTTTTTTTAGTTTTATTTTGCTAACTGTTTTAATACTTTATATGTCAGGGTAGGGTCGAATTAGTTTTGTGTTTATGCATATATTTGTGCTTAAGCATGTATAGTTAAGACTTAGATATATGTATAGATTATATTATAGAAATGATTTGTAAACTAAGTTTAGAATTATATTTCAAACTATACTCCTAGTTATGGTTAGATATATATTTTCTAAATTATGATGAGTTAATTGTTTTGTTGCTGAGGCACATTTTAGAATGCTTGAAGCCCAATTATGTATTTTATCGTTATTTTCATATAGGTTGTATTTCTAAATTTGGGATGTCTAAAAAATAGAAGAAACTCTACCTGTTTTTCTGTAAAATAATGTATGTTAAGGCTTGTTATGGAAGATGTTCCCTATGCACCGATCACAACCTAAGTTGGGTCGTGACAATAATGCTACTCACAAGACAAGTGATGATACCAAACATGTATTGCATATGTAATAATAAATATATCTTATATGAGTGATGCAAACATATAAATTATATGGGTAACAACTAATGTGCCTTATAATTATTCACAACTAAAACTATGTATATACAAAATTAATATATTCTAATTCAATTCAATTTTTTTCATATAAACATTTACTTTGTCAAATTCTTAAAATTTATAAATGTATAATATTAGTACTATTAAGAGCAAACTTTACTCATCTAGGGACACAAATTTTAGAGTCATCACTTTGGGAAGAGATTTACCTAGTTATCACTTTTGGCCCAAAATTACACAATCAATTATTAAAGGAAAAAGATAAAATTTGTTAACGTGGGGCATGTGCATGGTTATTCAAGTAGCTTCTATGTAACTAGTTATTTTGGTTTTCTATTAGCGCTTTAATTATAACCTAGACTCTTTTGTAAAGTCTAATGAGATGTGTGGTTGGGGAGTAAAATGAGGATAAAAATTACCTAATAGAGTTATGTGTTATTATACAGATGAAATTTGTCTAGGTAAATTTTATCCCAATTTTACTCTCTAACCAAACACACACTAAGATATGATCTATTTGATTTGAAAATTTTAATTGAATTGAAAATTTTAGGGTATGTTTAAAAGTTTGGATTTTAGATAGAAAGGGGAGAAGGAAGTTGGACTAGATAGTATAAAATTTAAAAATTTTACATTACAAATATTTCTCATCCATCCTTTTTGATCTCTCAAAATTCTAACTCATAAATATATCCGATCTCAATCTCAATTATATTATAATATGGTTTAGGATTTTTCTAACCAAAGCTCTTGGACATCTATTAAGAAATCAAAATTAGCAATATTTTAATAATTTTGAGGGCACTAATTAAAAAAACTTATAATATCTTGACATCTTCGACCTTTGCTTAAGCTATTCTTATAATTTATGATTTTTTTAAATCTTTAACAGATCTATACATTAATTCAAGCGAAATATTAATAAATTAAAGCAACAATAATATTCTAGTAGTATTTTATTTTGAATGTGTATTATTTACATAAGATTTTTTTTTCATTTTCATTATTTTTAAAGGTGAAATGCATTTTACCCCTGAATTTTAAGTCATATGCAGTTACACCATAATTTTTCAAAGCATACAACACAACACTTTAAACTTTCCAAAGAGTGTAAAAAACCTATCAACATAATTTTAGCAATTGGTAAATGTATGATTATGTGAACTTAATCCCCTGGTATTTCTAATTTGTGCAACCCACACTTTGATGTGAATTCTCATGTGCACTTAGCCTCCCTCATTTTTTTGATTGTGTGTAATTTGACACTCCTGGTATGACCTAAAATTTTGTATTGATTGTAAAGTTAGGTTTTTTTTGTTTTTTTCAAGTTTGAAAAGTTAAGAATATCATGATTCACATTTAAAAAGTCATGATGTAAAGTGCACATAACCTAAAGTTCATGAGGATAAGATACATTTAACCCTTATTTTAATTTTTACAATAAACATACTATTAATAATTGTTTGAGTTCAAATTATTTCTCTGATAAATAAACCTTTTAAAATTAATTGCCAAACAAATAATTTGTAATAAAATTAGTAAAAAGTGGCACAAGACTAAAATAAAAACTATCATAGGGAATGAAGTAGCTTTAAAACTTGTGGCCAGCTTCTACTCTTTAAATGAATCTACAGTACATAAATGAATTAGTCACTGTTATAGGATATAATTTCTAAACACTAACCAGTCATGTATAGTTAGTTTTTCTGATGAAACTAACTATACAATTTATCATGAATAGTTAGTGACCAATCATGTATCCAATTTATTATGAAAAGCTTTTTTTTCATAATCATTCAATCATGTATTATTATGTTAGCCATAATAATTAACTATTTTACCTACTATTTAAAAAGTTATGCTAATACCAATTTTTTATTAGATGATAATATAAAGTGTTTATAGTTACAATGCATTAAAACTAACATTGCTTGATATATCAACCGAACGGTCAACCATCAATAGTAAAATACAAACTTGCACAATTCCTACTTAGAGTTATCAAAGGTCAAATTATTTCAGTTTAGAACTTGATTCAGTTAAATTAATTTGGGCTAACACGGCCATAGGCTAGACATTGGGCCAACCTTTTAATGTTTTTCAAAATTGACACAAATATTTTAAAACTATTTAAAACTAAAATGGAAAAAAAGCCCAAAATATAAAGAAATTAGTTTTTAACATGCTCCTATAGTTTGGGCTTCGGATGTATGTTTTATTGTGTGCATATATGTTTTCCTAGGGAGTGGATCCTCTTATTTAATTTTCAACTTGATAGTGTCATGTTAAATCCTCACCATCACCTTTCTAAAAGATAAAGTTTTCTTTCAACTTGATTAAAGATAAGATTGTATAGTAACCCTATGATGTCAAAAGTATCATAATATTCCTCTTTCACCTTGAGGAATATCATAACCCATAATGGGCTGGCCCAATCATGCTGCGTTAATCGAGATGCAATTCACCCAAAAAATAACCACCCACGCCTTGTGACGTGGCACAGTAACAACGATCGTGTAACTATAGTGCGCGAAGCAGAGGATCCGGGCACAGGATGAGGGTTTAAAGCCCAAAACAAGAAAACCCGTCCGTTCCAGGTCTGTCTAGCTACTTACCCCGCTCACTCACTCACTCACCCCGTGTTCGGAACAAGTCCACCATGGAAGCACCAACGCGATTCTCCTCCCACAATCACTTCCATCCACACACCTTCGCAACCACACTCAACACAACACTTCCAGGTTAGTATCTCTTCCCAGAGAACCCAAAAAACAATTAAAAAAAAAGTCGAGGTAGAAAAAAAGCTATTCTTGGAGATATTCTGTATTTTGCACTGAAACTTGCTTGTTATCACAGTAAGACACGCACGACGCATCCAATTTCAGCGTATAAGCTGCATCGAAGCTAGGGTTTCGCTCCACACAATCCCTTCATTCAGCACAATCACTTTTCCTTCCCTAAACCGCTCACTGTCTTCGAAACTGAACCGGCGGTTTTCCGTTAACGTCTCCGACCGGGCTCGGAGCGATTGCGCGCACGTCGACGCCCGAACAGCGACCTTTTGAGTCTGGAAACTGTTCCTCCGACGATTAATGGCGGCGACGGTGGGGAAGCGATTGTTGCCGCTCCAGGCGCAAACGACGCGAGAAGCTCGCGGTTCAAAGCCAGAACGTACAAGAATAGGTTTTTGAATTTTGTGCGCTTGGGTTCTGTGGTCAACGATGCGGCGGAATCGTTTTTCAAGAGCGAGATAAGGAGGAGGTTGTTCGTGACTGCTGTGTTGATTGTGGTTAGCCGTGTCGGTTATTTCATCCCTCTTCCGGGTTTGACAGAAGGCTGATACCGCAAGACTACCTCAGCTTTGCCTCAGGAACTGTTGGTAAGTTAAACATTTACACTCTTTAATGATAATTATCAAACAAACAAACACATCATGCATTGGTGCTTATTCGCAATTCGATGATATTCGGTTTAAAGATACTGCAAAACCTAGAAGGACCGTAGTTGGGGTGAAAGAATTGCAAGGAGAAGTATTCGGGTGAATTTGATAGCATATCTGGTTTTCAAAGTTAGGTTTCCGCTCAAGGAACATTTTTGGAAACGCTTTTTCTGCTCTTTATTGCAAGAGGCAATTTTGTGATTAGATGTTTTTTCTGAGTTTATGGCACGTGAACGGTTATTCATGTAGCTTATGGCAGATGAACTTGGTGACTTATCCTATGAGCTCAAGTTATCTCTTTTCCAGCTTGGGATCAGTCCCCAGATAATAGCGTCCATCATTATGCAGGTAGCCCCCTTTTCCTCGCTTTTTTAAATGTTGGAGTTTACCATCAAACATCAATACATCATCAAACGTAGGTGATGCTACCAGTGGTGTTCCTCTTTTCAAACAAAGTAGATTTCCGAAAAAGTTGTTCTCAGTAGTTTTGATTGAAACAACAATTTTGTTTTGTAAATAATAATAGTAGAAAGAAGAACAATTATTTATGTTATCATTACTTTTACTGTGAAGTACTTGATTATTAAGAGAAGGGAGGTTAATCAGATACCCATTTTTTCAAATATGCTGTAGCATGTACACTTTGTCTCAATTTCGTTACTAAGTTTTGGCCTTTTATGAACTATGTTTATACAAGATATTGCTGTCCAGGTACTGTGTCATGTTGTTCCTTCTCTAGTAAAGCTGCGGAAAGAAGGTCTGGATGGACATGAGAAGATTAAGAGTTATATGTGTGTTCATTTATCCATCTTGAGCAGTGAGCTCATTTCTTGCTACACATTGTTATTCTAATTCTCTTGTATTCATGATTTAAGGAATTTCAACTAATGAAATGTGCTACACATTTCAGATGGTGGATGTCACTGGGCTTTGCTATTGTGGAAGCTTTCATAGTTGCTTGCTACTCTCTTCCATATTCAATTTACACTGCTAGTTATAGGTAATCTGCATATAAGAAAATTTTCCAAGCAATATTTCAATCATCCTACGTAGAATTGAATTGTCAGTAATTTTCCTTTCAAGTTGATATCATAAGTACCACCAAATTTATCTTAATATTCTTAATCATTAGTGCACATAGCAGTGCCATTGGTCTTCATTGATTATTACATTGCTATTCCCAATTTTTTAGCTTTTTTTGTTCAATGATTTATAGTATGGCTCTCACTCTCTTTGCTTGGTTATCATTTTACTAAATCATAACTATGGTGTAACTAAAGTTTCTGAACCCAAATCCTACATGATTAGATATATTTCTTTTGTTAAATATGTGTTGCCTTTGCAGGGTCAAACATGTGATGGTGACAACTTTTTTATTGGTTTGTGGTGCAATGACTATTATGTGGATATGTGATACCATATCAGAATCTGGATTTGGTATTCTTCTTACTTCAAAACTGTTACTTTATCATTCTTGATTGGATTTGGGTAATTTGAATTTTAAAAGATGACCTAATCTTTGTATGTTACTCATCTGACTTGTCCTATTAGTTGAGTCATTTGGAATCTCGAACCATACATGATAACAATGACTTGATATTCATTCATTTTTGTTTTTTGCCCTATGATACTTCATAATTTTCATGGTAGGTTGTATCTTTCCCTTTTCAAAGTTTCATGATTTAGCAATTTCATTTACATGTACCCAAAAAGTTATCCACTTTGGAGGGCTGCATATCATTTGTACAGGTGCTGATTGTAACCTGCAAGTAAACACTATCTAGCTTTCTATGTAATTGAAAGATACTCATCTGCTATATGCAACTTGGGCAGTACCATATTATTTTGGTTTAATATGTCATGCTATATCGATGATACTTCTGTAATTGTGTAGTTAATGTTACTGTAAAAAGAAGATTCCTTCATGGGGGCGCACACAATGAGTTCAGAAATTGGAATTACTTCCGATGATGCTAAATTTAGCTAATCTGGTTGAGCTCATTGTTTTTTCTTTTTGCCACACTGCGAAAGGATGGGCAGATGTCACTTATTCCTTGTACCGACGGCATTTGAAAGACACCGGACAGTGAATGTCTACTTTTATTATTCAATTGATTCTGCTTGTGACTGATAGTGCTTTCTTCAGGTCAGGGCTCATCTCTTATCATATGTGTGGGAATATTGACGGGTTATATAGAGACATTACACAAAATGATCACTCAGCTTTCAGGTACATGACATTATGCAAACAAAAACTTGGATACTTTATGCCTTCTCACTTACCCTCATGTTTTTCTAACTCAACTTTAACTGTTTATATGTTGAATTAATATGTCTGGTATCTTGAAGATTGTATCCTCAAACTGATCACTAAAAGAATCTATCTCTCACACACACACGCAATCCCAAAAATAGAATAAAGAGATAAAGGACCAAAATGATGGGTAATAGATAATTTTGGCTGAAAATTTTGCTTCGCATTGAGCAGCACACCAAGGTAAGGTAGCAGTTGTAACGTGGAATTGTTTAGTACCATGTGGACTTAGAATTGTGTTACAGGGATATACAATTTTAATCAAGTGAAAATATCTGGTTTTGTGGAATCATTTCTACCTTTATTGAGTCCTGCTTCTTTATATTGCAGTGAGTGCTGTGAGTTGGTGGCAATATTTGCTTGCAGTGTTGGGTATTTTCACCACAGTCACTATGTGGGCAGTTGTAGTAACGGAAGGTTGCAGGAAAGTTAAGCTTCAGTACTATGGTTTTAAACTTGCTTCTGCTGCAAGGTAATGGTTGAAACTTGTTTCCCCTGGAAAGTCTAGATCACATTAGGGTTCTGATTTTTATCGCTTGCAAAAAGTTGTCCTTAACTTTTTCTGATTTGGTTGTTCACGATGAAAATTGTTCCATCCCTCTAGTTGAACCAAGCTTATTTATTTGATAGAATTTGTCATCCTTTTATATTATGGCAGATGGTTGGCATGCCTGTAAATGATACTTGAGCGGACTGATGTATTAGTTTACATTTTTATTGTCTTACAATTTGAAACAGGGAGCAATCACCAATTACGGAAGTGGAGCCCTATATTCCTTTCAATATCAATCCATCCGGAATGCAACCCGTTCTCACCACCTCTTACCTCTTGGCATTTCCAAGCATTCTCGCAAGGTTTGTATATTCCCTTTTGCAATTCAACCATAGTTTAGGTTCAATCTCATAATTGAAGTTTTTACTGATAACATTGTTGTTATAAATTTCTGATGCATCTCATGTTAGCACCTTAGCTCACTTTCTCTTCTCGTTCTCTGTCTCTCTCCCCTTGCATGTGTGTGTATTAGGTAATAAATTTGCCTGTTGCTGGTCATGTATTGTGTAAAAAAGTGATGTTTGCTTATTGATTTACTATATTCTTGGGACTTGTCTTTACTAAAATAGCTATTAATTTGCAGTCTGCTTCAATCTCCTTTCTGGGAACGTATTAAGGAGATATTGAACCCTGAAACTTCTGTTGGTGCTGAGCCATGGGTCTACTATTCCATTTATGCTTTTTTTGTCTTCCTATTCAATATATTTGATATTGTAAGTTTCTCTCTGCTTCCATTATATTATTGGACATTGGCATTCTACTTGATATAAGGAGTTGCCAATCTGTGTTTTTGAGAAGTTTCATTTGGTACAAGTGTGTAGTTATATAAAGATACATGAAAAGATTGGGGATGCATGTGTCTGAAGACAGATTTCAGTCTGAAATTATAGCATTAAAGAAAAGTTAATTGTTGAATTATGCGTGATTACTGAAATTGGCATCTACAAAGTATCCATTACTGGTCCCAGAGGTCATTAATGTAGCCCAATATTTCAAATTTAGGTCAGGAAGGCATATTTACGAGCTTAATTACACAAACTTCTATGAAAAAAAAATCTCCTTAAGCAAAATTTGCTGTGTATATGTAAAATTATATCTTAACTAAATTATTAGATCGAGCTGAGTGGCTCTTTCTTTTGGTACTGTTTCTTTGGTTGAATTAGATATCCATGGAGAATAGGGAACACAGGAAAAAGGATGTCAAAGCTGCTTATTATGTATCTATGCATTGTCCTTAGCTGCTTATTCTGATTATGAATTTTCAAAACAATTAACAATGTGTATTGTCAACTTACTGGTACAAGGCTTGGATGTTGTCGGCAATATGTTGTATTCATAGTCTGATGCATCAGAATGTTAAAATATCAGAATGATTTGTATCTATCTTGTAAATGGCCTTTTATATCTTGTTTGTGCACAGGCAAATTTGCCAAAGGAAATTGCTGATTACTTGAATAAGATGGGTGCAAGAATACCAAACATAAAGCCTGGAAAGGCTACTATAGAATACCTCACAAAGGTTCAGGCATCCACACGATTTTGGGGTCTGTTACTGGTGAAAGACTAATTTTTGCCTTATTTTAATCCAACTCTTTCTATTACTTGATGCTGGTTTGCTACTTCGTTGAAATTTGCAGGGGGGCTGTTGTTAAGTGTATTGGCCACTACATCTACTATTCTTGATCACTATTTACGGCGTATCAATGCTGGATTTGCTATTGGCTTTACATCAGTTCTAATTATTGTAAGTACTAGAAGGGTTCCTTTACTTGTACTGTTGTACTTTGCGTGCATACTCATCGACATAACACACAACCAGGCAAGAAATTTGTGCCAGCTTTAGTTATCCGGCCTGAATTGCTTTTGGGGTAATTTCAATATGGGAGCACTAAATTGCCTTGTTATGTTGGGTCATCTCCCGTGCCTGTCACTAGCACCCTTGCCAGAGTATTAGAGTGATTTGTCTGTCCCTACCACCCTACCAGAGTATTGGTGTGGTTTATCCTTTCTATCAAGTTCATTGCCTAAAAAGAAAAGTTGAGTCATTCCGTTCTGTATTGGTGGGTTTAGTTCAACTCTTCCCCCTCTACAGACATAATTATAAATATAATAATATTGAAATGGACTGGTTTCAACATTACCATCAAGTGCGTTGTTCATCTGCCTAGTATGATCTACAGTTTGACTGAGTAGCCCTTGGTTTTGCTGGTACAGGTTGGTTCCATTATTGAACTTAGAAGATCGTATCAGGCATATAATGTAATGCCAAGCTTGAGCAATGCTTTGAGACGATATGGTGTCTAACTCCGAGAAAAGCCATGCTATCGGTCTGTTGTGCCATTTTATTTAAACCTCGATTATATCCCCTTGCTCAGTATTGGTAAGTAGTATAAACTTCCTATGTATTGATTTTCCTATTGTGACAATTTACCGTGATTCCTTATCGTTGAAAATATTTGCAGGAAGCTCTGTTTTTCTGGACATCACATGTAGTTTGTGGGTCATACAATCATACAATCGTAGAGCCTTGAGGCCAGGCTAGCATTCCTAGTAACAAGGTGCTAAATCCAGCCACTGGGTGAGTGGTAGTAGCCGATTCACTTAGAAGCCTCATTTTCTGATTATTTGGTTTTTTTTTTTTTTCTGCGGAAGGATTTTTTTTTTTTAATTTTTAAAATGGATCTAGGAAACTGTTGGAGTTAAGGTTATAGTTGTTGTGCAGCTGAGATTTGTACAGGAAATTCTCGAGTGTTACAGGGGTGATATGTAATATCAGAACGAGGTACTATGATGTGGGGGTTAAATGTGCCCGGATGTGGGCATTGGCAAATGTTGTACCGAAGGTTTCGCCATCCACTTATTTACGCTGAATGTTACCTGCCTTACAGTAGGTGGCCGTGAAACTCCATGTAGTTTGTACTGTTCGTGCTTGAAGTTATTACTATTTACTACCAATGCCACTGCTCCCATTTTGTAATGTTCGTGACAAAAGTACAAAAGAGCATGATTCTTCTTACACCTAAGGGTAGATGTTCAGTTGGGATATTTATTATATCACTTTTGGATTTTGGATATGATAAATGAATGGAGAAAATTGGACTACTATCACGTTTAATGATGATAAAATGAATATTTCAAATTGGATGTATATTTTTTAGTGTTGAAATAGCATTTTGAGTACCTAATAATATTTTTAGTTATGTACAATATTTGTTAATCTAAATGCAATTCCCATCTCTGTAGTTGATATTTGTTTTATTAGAATTACCAAATATATAATTAACTTGTCACTGCAGAAATGAGATAAAATGGACAATTAACTATGGCACTTAAAGAATCAGAAATATTTTAAATTCAATTATATGAAAAGAAAAAATATGCATAGTCTTAATTCTTGGTTATTGAAAAAAAAAATCTACATCTTTCATTTTCACATCAGAACCGAGACCTCATTTGCAAATTGCAGTGCAAAAGGTGTATTTGAGAGAGGTTCGACAAAAAAAAATCAGGGGTGTCCCCATTTTGAAATTTGAAATCCTCTCACGACCCAAAAAAAAACGGAAGAAATTTGAAATGAACAACAAATTGAGAGCGAGCAGTGAGCAGTGTCGCAGATATAAAACTGTGCGAGAATGGAAGTGACGGAGATGGATTACAGCGAGGTCAATACTGCATCAAACACGTTGGATGCCTCCGCAATCTTCCACACCATCACCGACGTCGCTTCTTTCCTCCTTTACATGCACCTCCAAATCCCCTCGTATCTTCCTCTCTTCATTTTCAGACATTTTCATCTCCATTTTTTCTTCTTTTTTTTTTTTTGGTCTTTTTGGGGGGGGGGGGGGTTCACCCATGATGCGTTTAATTGCTTCAATTCTTTAGAAACTGTTGTCCATTGGAGCCATCGCTACATTTTGAATGCCAATTTAATTTTTTCGTTTTCTTTGCATTTTGCGAAATTGAAAATCTGAGTATTGATCATGCCATTTCGTTTGCAGCACGGTGCAGGATATGAGCGCTGAATTTGATGCATTGCATTCCGAGTATGAGCAGCTGGTATGTTACAATTCTGAGTAGAAATCCTGTCAATCAAGTCATTATTATTATTTTTGTGCCCCCTGAACCTGTTTGTTGTTATGTTAGTCTCAGGAGATTGCTACAGGAACTGAACTAAAAGCATCGTTTCGGAGAAAGCATGTCAGCAAGATGAGGGATATCAAGATGGGAATCAGGAGAATGGACAAGTTCATGGATGCACTCTTGAAAGTGCAAAATGCAATTAAAGTAATGATCAGTGGGGTCCCAAAATGGAGGGTGTCATTTTGGCTCTTGGAGCTAGCCCGCTTCGCCCTCAGCACATTTATGTCTTGAACTTCTCCCATGGAACTCATTGTTCCAAGGTCTCAGATGATTTCGGCAGGAGTAAAGCGGCCGAAGGGCTTTCGAGAAAGGTTCCTTACAATGATATGTTTATTTTTTAGTTTCAGATTATGATGCAATAATGCGCTTTGTGAGAGGAAGGAAAGTGGGAGGTTATGTTTCATGTTTTGTTTAACAGGCAATTCGGACATTGATAGCAAAGGGTGCTGGGTCTGTCAACTACCCCGGTAGTTATTTACTTTGCTTGTTGATATGCGTTAATCTAATTGAGTTTTCTCCCAATTGTTTTCTTGTTTAATTGTTTTGCTTTAACATACAATATTTCAATGGTTGTGCTTTACTTGTTTGTGTAGGTCCTATCAAATTGTTTGTGTTGATTAAGGCCCCTTCTTCTTTCAATCAGCCTCTGCATTTTCTCCCTAAACGTGATTTTAGGTATCACAAAAAGGTAGACCGTGACCTATTGAATTTGTGAGTGTCTTTTTTAATGCTGGAAGTGTTTAATTATATTGTTTCTATTGGTGATGCTCATGATTTTTGAATTTTTTAAAGATAGCAGGCACACTGTGTTTGGTGCTTTTGCTTTCTAAATTCAAATATGGGTGACATTCTGTTTCATCAGATAGTGATTGGATGTTTCTGTCAATAATTCCAATGAAGGGGTTAGTAGTGAACCTGATGAAACCTGTGTCACTTTGTTGCGTAACCGAGTTCAGACTACGAACGGTTCAGCAACAGTATCATCACTCTTTGAAAATAATTAAACTGAAGAATTGGCTAACTCCAAATTTTTCTGATCTATGTACTTGATTGATAAATGATCATGTTGTTGTGCGGTTGTGCCTCTTGACTTGTTTCCCTCTGGAACTGAAAAAAAAAGGTTTTCCTTTTCCTTGCACTATTATTTAGGATTTAAGATATTTTAAGCAATAATATACATCTTTCAGTCTTTCTTAGTACTTATGTTACTATAACTCGTGGATGCTATATATCAGTGAATATAGCTTTGCACTTTAGTTATTGCTTCCATATTGTTTCCTAGTAATATTATAACAACTTTTTGGGAAATTGGGGAGGGGCTGTTTTACTTGTATTTCTGGCTACTGAACTATATTTTTACCTTAGGTTGTGCCTCTCAAGCTCCTGTTTAAGTGCCGAAACCAGGAACAGGAAGTGGCTGCTTCTACTTCAGAAGATTGGATTTGGTATCTTCCACTTGTTATGAATATTTATCTTGTGTATATTTTTGTTTAGATCAATTGCCCTTATATGTGCTCACCAACTCACCAACTTGCCTGTTTTCTCCCTGGTCTTGTGTGCGGTGAAAAATTCCAGAAAACATATTAGTGTATGGGCCTTGAGATTATTCCTCACTTGGCACATAACAGTGCTAACAGTTAGTTATTTCATTGTTGGGGTTTTTTCTTTATATTTATAGACCTGTCAGGTATTTGTGTATAACCAGGTCATTAGTGTTTAACGGGGAATCATAATATATTAGTCTTTGCCTTGCTGTTCAATATTTGTGATCTCCATAAATACCATTTAATTTTGCACTCCACTATTAGTATTTTAGGATCTCCTATGTTAGACCATGTGCGAAATATATGAGTCGCAGAAGAGGGATTTGGGCTATAACCAAATTGCTTATGTAGCAAGGGGGTGATGAAAGAGGTCGGTTAGAATTTGGTAAGTTTTAAGGAGGGAGGTTGCAGTTGCTCTATCTTTGTTATTTCTGTTCTTACTTGAGTGAGTGTTTTTTTTCGATAGTAAAGGAAACCCACTAGAAGTTAGTGGGAAGCAAACAACCAAGGAAAAAACATGAGACATGATGCCAAAACAATTCTAATGCTTGAGTGAGTATGTTTCTTGATTTCTCAGCTGATACTGATATCTGTGGCAGAGGAGTGTTTCCCGTTAGTGAGTCAATAAAAGAGTATTCTTTGTTTCAGCTCCCTATTATAGTATAATTTTCTTCCTTTTTTCATGATATCTGCTTTCGTCTTTTTTTACTCCACAGTACTTAAACATTTCCCATCTTTTCTCACTCTTAGGTTTCAATGCCGGCACGTGATTAAAGGCCTCCCAATGAACACAATGCCAGAAGAATAAAATCCTCCAGTTTATAGAACATGTTGTAAATATGGTTTAATACTTGAAGCTAATGTTTCCCTGTTACGTTTCATTAGGGTGCGAGTTTGCTATCCTTGGATGTTATAATTGTAAGCAGACCAAGACCATGCTATGCCACAAATATTGGAGGTAAGAATAGTTTCGCTTAGGAAGAATGTAATATATCAGAAACTTCCGCCACGAATGTTCAGTTTTGTAACCAGAATAATGTTTTCCAACTTCTGCCACATATATTAAAAACATGGCAAGAATCTTTAATTAAATCACTACACAGAAGTTCGTCTGGGGCATTCTGGCAATCCACACTCCTTGTTTCTATAGCGCTTTTAGTTTTGTTCCTCACGCTTTTCCCTCTTGGTTCTCACTGCAGCCGCAGGTTGTGTTTGGAGTATGGAAATTGGAATTGATTTTATTTTATTTTTGCATCAATTATACAGTTGGAAACTCATTGTAAAAAATACAATTTAAATTTACTTATTTAGGTTCTATTTATCTTTTTTATGTTCAGAACAGAACACTTCTTTTACCCTAAATTAGAAGCGGTAACATGATAAATAATGAGTAAAACCAAATCCAAATCATTTAAATCTAATTAAACGTGAGAGTGAATTTAGTAACATGCACAACTCAAATAAAAAAGGGTAATGATATTTTGACACCCAAAAAGTGGGTGTCTGTTAATAAAACTTCAACTTTTGGATGTCAAAATATCATTACTCAATAAAAAATAAATTGAAATAAATTCTTTTGAGACATTCCAAATTACAGAAACAATTTTATTTCTAATCCAAGTCATTACCTATAACTGATGATCGGCCACAACCACCGGTCCCAGTAGAGTCGTGAAAACGTTGCATGCATGCATACAACAGTAGTGTCTTGTCTTTGAAAATGAGAGGTAAAATAATGATTATGAGCAAGTAACAATCCTCATAGAGGCTTTCACATTTTGTTTGAACATAATGAAATAGAAAAGAAAAACATATATAACTTCACATAAAAGGAAATATTATAAGCGATAGTAATGAATTTATCAAGTATGAGAGATTTTTTATAAATTAGTAATATACACAATTTAAATTAAAAAATAAATTGAAAACAATTCTTTTAAGACATACCAGGGAAATAATTTTATTTCTTAATCCAAATCATTCCCTATATAACTGATGATTCCAAACATACTTCCAAAGAATAATGTATTGTGTGGCACCATGCATGCAGCATTGGGAATTAGCATCGTCCCAATCACTCATCTTAGATGAGTCATGAAAATATTGCATGCATGAATCCCAAGACCAAAAACACCCTCGAATCAGTCACGGCTAGTGAGTGTTATGGTTGATGATGATGGGGTATTTATAATCTTGTGCAGAGCCTTCTTTACCTCTACAATGCTAACTTTTTTTCTCTTTGCATTTTCCTTCACCTTGGCCTTCAATTGTGCCACAAACACCGCATCATCCTTCATGGACGATTGCACCCCTGTCACCTCTATCCCTACCCCCCTCAGTGTCCCCATCACATCAAGCAATAAACCTTCCTTCTGCATGCATTCAACCTCCAACAAAACCTCCCCCTCTGTGATGGACACCTCCACCACCCTCTCCTTCCTCTTGGTCACGCTTCTCCGCCGTTGATCATCCCCCATCATGCGGTTACTACGTGCCTCTAGGTCCCTTGCCTTCTCTTGCAATTGTTTCACGTACTCAATAGTGTCCCCTAATATAGAAGCCTTGTCCATTTTGGTCACAAATGGCACCAATGACCTCAATGTCATGAACTTCTCATTCAGCTTCTCACGCCGGCGACGCTCTGCCGCCACGTGGCCAACATTCGGCTCATCTTGTGGTGGGCCCCTCCCGCGGTCTGGGGTTTGTGGTGAATTGTGGTGGTGTTGCTTGGCATGTAAGTATGGGACCCTAAACAATATGTACTTCAAGAGCCACTGGGGTGTGTCAACCACTGGCATGTGGAGGTGGTAGTTGTAGGTCATGGTGCTCCACTTGGCAAAAGCCGAGTGGAAGGAACTGGCAAGGTGGCTGATAGAGGCTGACTCTGGCCACTGGCCGTAGCTGTTTTGGAGGATGGTGGACACTGTTTGAGAGTAGTGTTCGTTGCCTTGTATTAAGAAGTCTTCCAATGGAGCAACTACTACTACTACTACAGAGAAGCACGACCAAAATACACAAAAGAAATAAATTAAGGAAAAAAAATGAAAACAGCTAAAGGAATTTAAAATTTATTCATAAAATTTATCATAGTTTCAATTTAAGTTGATAAATTGGTGGTCTGAAATACACTCGGATTTTTTTTTTTTTTGGGTCATGTGCAGCCCTTATACTTATTTACTGAATATATTAGGATGGCCCACATGTGTTCTATATATATATATATATATATATATATATATATAGGAGATATCTATTTACTTTAGAAGTAATTTTGGTTATAGAGATTGAATTTCACAATTCAATCATTGAATTGTAAGTTCTCACTATATAAATCACGTGTATAAAGTTTCATGAAATTTCAAAATAGTTTAATACTTTATCATTCATTTTTATTTAGACACACAATATAGTTTTGAAAATACATGTAAATCTTGATAAGTATTAGACAATTTATATCAATGTCCAATTTTCTTAAAATTTGGTGTGCTTGAACATGAAGATAATATCACATTATTCAATGATTGGATTGATGAAATATATTGTTAATAAGAAGATATTCAATATATGAAGTGTAATATCCTTACTTTTGGAGTAAACGAATCCTCCTCTATATTGTCTAAATATATATTACACCTATTTCATTAAATATCTCATTATTAACAGCATATTCCATCAATCCGACCATATTGAATTATATGATATTATCTTCATGATTAAGCATATCAAATTTAAGAAAAATTGAACATTGATAGATATATTGGCTAATATTAAGGATTTACATGTATTTTTAAAATTATATTGTACGTCCAAATATAAATGAATGATGAAGTAAAAAACTATCTTGAAATTTTATACACTTGATCTATGTAATAAAAGCTTATAATTCAACGATTGAATTGATATAATTCAATGTATATAAAAAGTTATTTAATTGAGTAAGTATACCAAGACTTAGTAAATCAATCCCTGTCATGAATTATATATTTTAATAACTAAACCAACAATTTCATCCCTCATAAATATATATAATATTAATATAGTTTTTGAAAGATTTTCTACAGTCTCTAAAAATATACATGTCAGTTTAGCCTTTAAAATATACAAATGATATTATACATTAGCTGTTGAGATGTATGTAATATTAAAAATGATTATTTTTTACATGAAAGAAAATATTAAATAAATTCATGAATTTATAAAAATGCAGAATGAAATAGATGTTACATGTATCTTGTAGGAACCAAATTTATGTCATGTCACATGTGCATTTTTTAAAGGATTGAACTAATGTAGGAAAAAGAATTTAGAGACCAAACTAATACTACTTATATTTTTAAGGGCAAAATTATTAGTCTGGTTTACTTTAATTTATAGACATAAATATTATAATTAAATTTGGCATTAATATAATATTCTACACTTGCTTAAATTATAGGGGCCCCATATCCCTATTTCGTATCCATCACCCAACACAGATATTTGTCTGCTTTGTTATTAACCCACTCTACAAGTAATACAACAAAGCGGTGCAACTAAACATTATTCCCCACTCTACTGTGTATATATATATATTAAAACAATAATGAGATGTGGTTTACCTGAAGCGGGTTCAACTTGAAGCAGCTCCAACCCAGCTGAGTACAAGGGATTGGACCCATCGTCCGGTGACCCAACCCGGCTGGCCTCCAACATGTCCTGCAGCTCAATCAGTTCTTCATTTGGTGGGAAACACCTTAGGAGTACTGTTTCTGCTGATTCGGAATCCAATAATTCAGCTTCTTCTTTATCATGTTTTTCCATTTCCATGTTCTCATGGTCGTTGGGAATATTGGACACTCCAATGACAGGGTATGAGGAAGCGGAGGTGGAGTGCTCCGATAGGGCTTGCTTTGGCGTGGGAAGGTGGTGGTGACCTATGAAGAAGCTCTTTACAAGTTCGATGAAATCCAAGTCCTCTTGCACCTGGCGAGTAAGGAACATACACACATACGTACGTTAATTGAAGCCATCATCATTCTAGTATAATGGAAAATGATATTTTAAAATCTTAAAGGTGGATGTCTCGTATGACACCCACTTTCCCACAATTTGATGAGGTTATTATCCCCGATCACACTCAGCCAATAATAATATTAAATGGGACATATGTATACTTTTTAGATTCAAAATAGCATTGCTAATTGAGTTGAAATTGACCAATTCTCACATCAGTTAAGATGGACTACATGAGTGAGAAATATATCTTCAATCTTGAATAAATATTTTTAAGTTTCTTTTTTCATAAATAATTGTTTATTTGAAAAACTTAGATAATATTATTTATTTTCTACATTATATCTTAAATGAATAAGTAGAATGAATAATTAAAAAAGAAAGAAGATGATTCAACAGTAAAAATAATTTTATAAAATATACTCCTTCCATTTCATATTAATATTATTTTAGAGTTTTTTTTTCCTTTTCAAATTAATTGTTGTTTTAACTTTTCAATGAATCTTTAATTGCTTTATATTCATTTGGAGAAAGAATGAGTGGACGTGACTTAATGGATAGAAAAAAAAATTTGTCTTTTGCTTTTATTTTTTGCAAGATCGATTAATGAGATATAATTATTATTGTTTGAATTATTGTACAAATACAAAAAATGACACTTAATATGAAATAGAGTGAGTGATATCTAACCAATAAAAAAAATCTAATCAATTTCTAATATCTAATCACATGCTCCAACAATTACTGACAATAACAATTGTAAACAAAACTCTTATTGGCATCACAAAGTTTTATTTACACTTGAAATTAATAGAATATGTCTGTCATTTAATGAGTTTAGCATATTCATTGAATGTGAATCATTGTTACTTGTACCTTGTCCGTTGTGCCAAACTCAACCACGCCCTCCAACAGAGGAATACACACCACTGTCTGCAGTTTGCATGGCACAAACGCAATCACATGTTAGGCTTTTACCCATATATACATACTAGTAGAGCCAAGAGAGCCAGCAACGGACAAATTGGAAAACTTTTCACCTGTACACGAGCACTCTGACCGTGGAAAAATTTGCAGTCATGCATTGAGAAAAGAGAGCGAAGAAGAGCTAGTTAGTAATTAAATGAAATTAATCTTCATGCACGGCAAATATTTCGCATAACAAACAATCATCCGCCGAGTGTCTTAGCAACACTAGTTAAGAAATTAACATTATTGTATTGAAAAAAAATTATATTTTAAAATTTTCAATAAAGGAGATAGAGATGGAATATTTCCAATTTCGAGTATCAATAAGACATTTGTTAGCAAAATTTAAATTTTAAATCAATCTTTCTATCACGTACAGGATAAACAAATACCAAATCAAATGATGAGCTGCTGATTCCTTAAGTATGTATGCAGTGCCTGGGAAATTTATCGTGCCCAAAAATCATGTACATAAATAGAAGTTATTAGAACGAATTTTAGTAACTTAAGCACGTACCTTGGCAAGAATAGCTCTTGCAAATGTTTTGTTGTCAGCTTGGTCGGCACCTGCGAGCCATACATGCTGCCTCCTGGCATATGCCTTTCCGGGCAACCTTTATAATGCACCATTCAGTATATGTCAAACTCAAGAACTCGATAGTTTTTGGCGAAGACCAGACTATTGAACAATAGGCATGCTGAGTTTAAGTTTTCACTTTCATTTTCAGTTTTTAGATTTTGTGAAGGAAATATTGAAAATTCTAAAACTACAAATTTCAATTTTCAATTTTCAGTATTTTCTTTACAAAATCCTAAAAATTGAAAGAATGAAAACTGAAACCAAACAAGATTTCGTAAGTTTTTACTCTTTGGTTTCTTAACCAGTGCACTAAAAGCATTGGTTAACAAACAATCCGGTTATGTTATATTTGATAGGTGATGTGTGCTTATTGCTAGATCAGTTACAGGCAGTTAAAGTAAGCGTCTTAAGCTAGAAATATTGTTCGAGTGGTTACTCAGTTGTAAAACAAAAAAGTAGAATCCTAACTGAAAAAGAAAACGTAGAATCCTAAGTAGAAACAAAAAACGCAGAATGTGGTCAATAATTTGGAAGGTTACTCAGTTTTTCAACAAGTGCTTTTAGATTAGAGCATTAGTTAAGAAATTTTTCCTTAAAAAAGAAGGTTTTGATATATTAAAAGAGTTAAATTGTTTAAATGTTTATGCACTGAAAACTTCACAAACTATTTTCACTCCTGACTGATTAACTATTATTTTCTTAGCACACTTGTTTAGAAAACCCTAATTAATATACTGATCATTGCATGCATCAAATTTTCATACCATAATAGTTCGCTTTTATTTTTTATATTTTTTAGTTTTAGAATTTTATGAATGAAATGCTGAAAAGTGGAAATAAAATTTGATTGTTTTTATTATTTTGATTACAAAATCTTAAAAAATAGTACAAAAAATTTAATGAAAACATGAACTCAACGGATCAAACTTCTAAGTCTGTGAAAAAAAATTCAAAACCAAGTATGCTAATAAGTGAGAAATGCTGAAGCATCTAAAAATTCATCCAGTCGATTCCCTAAAAAAACTTAACTAATCAGCCCCAAAGATTATCATGAGGTTAATTTCTTAGAAATTGATCAACTTCAAACCTTGGAAAAGCAGTTGTTGCATAAGATTCTATTAGTTGCAGCACTACAACACGAATCATTGTGAGAATTCCTTGGAAAAACTTAACTAAAAATTAATGAAAGTAGAAATGACAATAGACAAAATAGAGTGGCAATAGCCACTCTCTAACAAGATCTAAACTTAATTAGTATTTATTTATGCTTTTTGGTAAGAAGGACACTGATTAAGAATACTAAGAAGTTAGAGTAAGTTTCAAAACTTTTGAGTGAATCCTCATATTTGAAAATATAAAAAATCTTTATTCTCAAGATGAAAATTTTCTTTTTAACTCCTTAACCAGCATCCTTAAATAAATCCTTTATTTATTCATAATAGACCCCTTTTTTCATTTTGCATTTTGTGAGTAAAGTTACGGTTCCACTCATCTTTGGAAGGAAATTCTATTATATATCCACAAGTAGTGCTTGATTTCATATATGATTGAAATTAGGTAGCTATATGTATATTGGGTTTTGATCCTCCTCACTTTAGAGGATAAAGTGAGAAGTTTCACACTTAGATTAATATAGTGAAAGGGGTTTTACTCTATCTTTATTGACTTCATGATAAAATTTCCTTATTTTACTCTTTAAAGTGAGATCCTCACTTTAGAGGATCCAAATTCATATACATTATATCTTAGAATCCCTCTTTCCATATCCAACTAATAGACGACTATTTAGTTATAAATAGAAAAAAAATGAGAAAAGAAAATGATCTATGTGTAACAAAGATTTATGGACATTCATAGTTTGAGATTGAAAACTAGATTAATTTTTCTAACATTTGACGATGGATAGAAATTGTAATTAACTTAGGCTTACCCGACACCAGGAGAAAAGGAGAAGGAGGCACACATCAAGTAGAACCATTCGCATTCGGTTAGGTCCTCCGGTGACAAGGCAGCACAAGGTCGGCGAGTTGGTGGTTCTGTGTCTGCAGCTGACAGTGATTCATAAAGCTCTCTAAGTTGCTGGCTTCTCTGGAGAGACTCCTCCTCGCTGCTTACCTCCAATATTGCTTGAACTGTACTCTTCCGAGTCTTAATTGCCCCATTGTAGCACCCATCACCCCACTTCAGAATCCTAAATCAGCACACACCCATACACATATACTGATTAATGATTATCAATATAATGTCCTATGTCTATGTATATATATATGTGTACATATAACCTTATTCCATAAGCTAACAAGACTTAGAATCATGAGAGAATGCATAATCATCACATAACAATTTTGTGAAACTATATGTGTGTGTGTGTGTGTCCCAACACCTATGTCTACAAAAGAAATCAAAATTGAAAAACAAATTAAATATTACAAATATTAATACGACATCATCTCTAATCAAGCTTTAATAACATGCCAACCGCTCAAGTGTTTTTTTTTTTAATAACAAATTTGATCAATTAAGAAAAAATGGGGTTCCATTTCAGGAAGCAAATTCATTACGTACCCTTGTTGTGGACAAAATTGCCAGAAGAGGCTGTAAGTCCACCGAACTGATTGCACCGCTGCCTGCAACATGCTTTGAAAACTGCCACTTGGCGATGCAGCCATTATTGCTATCGGCTTTGATTATCCATCTTCAACAAAATAGGCAAAAGGAAAAATGGGAATTAAATAGAGATATTTGGCTTCTGGATTTCCATCATAAGTAAATACGCAAAGGAGAAGTTCTTTGCGTCATTTATCCGAACTGAAATTCAAAAACTTGGGAGATAATTGAAGGAACTTCAAATTCAAAAGAGAGGAGCAGGTCCCCAAATTAAGTTAGATTTTCACAGATGTGCATGTGTCTTCGTGTGTTCATAAGAAAAAAGGTGAATAACTTAATCTCTGTGTGTGTGCGTGTGAGAGAGAGGGAGATAAAGAGAGAGGGGAAGGGAGCGTATCGTTTCAGCTGAAAATCAAACCAATTTTAGTACCCCCGAACAAAATCAGGAGAGAAACAAATGCAAGGAGAGCTTCAAATTCAAAGTGGGACGAGAAGGTCAGAAATTATGTCTCAAGTGCTACACAGTTATATATTAAATAAATAAATAAATAAGAAGAAGAAGAAGAAGAAGAAGAAGAAGAAGAAGAAGAAGAAGCAGCAGCAGCAGCTAGCAGCTAAAAAAGAAAATATGACTATCAGGTAGAAAGGCGTCCTATCCAATAATTGCCGTCTCCATGTAAGATGATGATATATGTAAAATGGATAATCGGATGTAGATCCCTGTGTTTTTAAATAAATTTAAGTGTTATTTTTATATGTAAATTGAAGGCCATGGAGATATAGATATAAAGTTTTAACTGAATCACTTAAACACCTAATTAACTCAATCGGTCAATCAATTATATTTTAACTTATTTCATATTTTTCAAAGATTTGCATTTAATCTATTAATAATAAAGTCTTTTTTTTATAGTTGTTTAAAAAATTTAACTATTCACAATATTATCAAGCATCTTATGACCAAGAGTGGTGTTATATGAATACTCTAAGGTAGCGTTGGCAGAGGGCAGAGACAGAAATCCAGGGATAGTAGAGACGGAGACATAAATAATAAATATGTATACGAGTATTATTAGAAGAAAAAAATATTAAATTTTTGTCTTTGTATCTTATTTCCACTGTCCCCACTTTCCTAAGGTCCAGAAATTTTGTATTTTTCTCTCCAGGGAGAATTTTCTGTCCCTGTTTCTGCTCTCCTTCCAAACATATTTCTGTCTCCACTGTATTTTGTGTCTGTCTCCCAAACCAAACGCTACCTAAGGGTGGGTGTACAATGGGACACTCACTTTATAATCATTATTGGATGTGATAGTAGTTTTCACATATTTTAATACATTAATCACATCTAATTATTATAAAATGAGTATCCATTAAAATACTCACTTTTGAGATATTCAAATAGTTTTTTTTTTTTTTTTGGTATCTAACCAAACCTTACACTATATTGACAGTTATTATAAGTATAAAAACTTTTAAAATACATATTTTTGTCTTTACTCCAAATAACATATACCAAACCAATCCAATTTTGATAGCATTAGTTTGGTTCACATTTCTTGAAAAAAAAATTAAAAGTCAAATCAAATCAATCCAATTGATTTGATCACTTCATCGGTTTACAGTCCTAGCTAGCTAAATATAGTTACTTTAAAGAAAGCTAAAGAGAGAGCACATTTTAGCATTTAGTCATTCAGATTATCATAATACAACTTCTAAGATAAAATTACTAAGCAACATGATCACTTGTGTGTTTTAAATAACTGCATGCCCTATATAGCTATACATG
The DNA here is from genome assembly GCA_030441495.1 of Dalbergia oliveri. Lineage (NCBI taxonomy): Eukaryota > Viridiplantae > Streptophyta > Magnoliopsida > Fabales > Fabaceae > Dalbergia > Dalbergia oliveri. The sequence goes on from JAMLFY010000008.1 coordinate 15,339,196, forward strand.
TAGGATTAAAATTGAAAATTATTTAATAATCATATAATCACTACCAAAAAGTCATATGACTGAATGTTCTTTAATATGATCATTGACCAAAATTTATTCATTTAATTCTCATAATAAATCACTTATCTCAATAATTAGTCCTACTCCTCCTGTATGTGTGTGTTAAAGAAGTAATTGATTGATTGCATATATAGATAAATGTATATAGTTTCTTGAGGTGATCCCTTTTAAAAATTATCATATCAATAAATTTGATGCCCTGCATAAATTTTCACCAAATTAATCTCTTATAAATATTTAATTAAATATACGCGAAAGGTAAATAAATTATATGTCCTATACATATACATCCAATAATGTTAAAGAGACGCACTTAAGCAAAAAATAGTTGATTACCGTGAGGATAAATTGCAACTCTAAATAAAATACGCAATTAATTAAAATACTTCAAAGGTATCATGAAATAAGAACCAAATGGCTTATAACACTTCCAAGTTCAATGTCTGGTTGACTGGTTGGGGACAGTTTTAGTACATAAGGACTGTATAGGACTAGGGCTGGCCGCTAGGTGGCAGCGAGAGAGAGAGAGAGAGACAGAGAGAGAGAGAGAGAGAGAGATGTTCTAAGTCTAAATTCTACTGCACCAGAGAAATGGGAGCATGTGGCAGCGGCAAGACTAGGACTAGGCGCTGGCTATAACGTACTAGAATGCGTTTCACAGGGACATAATATAGGCAGCGGCACAAAGGACGGTGCGGTGGATCAGATTGCACGAACCCGATTTTTAGATCGGAAATTTATTTACTTGTATCTGGCTTGACGAATACTTGATAAAGGATGGATCAACCTGTCTCCGAAACAACTTAGAAATATTTTAACATTATATACACTGTAATGTTATGAAATTTTATAAATAAAAAATAAAATTCAATAGATATATTATAATATATTTTTTAAACAAATTATGGGGCTGTAAAAATAATATTAAATTATTTAAAATGTATTAACTGAAATATTAAATTTTATGATTTATTACTAATTATTATAAAAAGATATAAATATAATTGAATAGTTTGACTTCAGGTTATGTTGGATCAATTCGAAACATAACTCAAACTGATTCAAAAAGTACATGGGATTAAATTTAAAGACCTAAACTTGACCCAATAAATTTTAGATTGGATTGGATTAGCTGGTTGAGTCTAGTCATGAATATACCTATTTATAAGGATGGCAATCAATAGGTCCGAGCTTTGGTTTTAGTTTTTTTTTGGTTAAATTGTCAACAGCCAGCTCCGCTTACTCAAACCGTGGTTGCACAAGTTTGGAGGCAAACAAATTGTCCACTAATTCAGCGCCTTAAGTGCAGTCCGGGTTTTAGTTCAAATGACCAATACTTGGTTTCTTATTACTCTGCCTCTCAAAAAACTACTGAACATTTTGGGTCTCAAAAAAAATATAGTAATACCATTTAGTAAAATAATATAAAAGGTACCCTCAATAAATAGAAATTATAATAGTAGTGTTTAATAAGTATGGTCAAAATATCTAAACTAACAATAATAACTATAGATATTAAAGAATATAATTTTTATATTTATATATTGTGATTAATTAGAATCAGGTTATATATTAATCTTTTAAATTTTAAATAGTAAAAGGTATTCCAAAAACACCCTATGGGTCCTTTCAACAGTGCCAAAGTCAGGAGAAAATGTATTCTAGCTTTTTGGTTTATTAAATATAAAAATTTAACTTATGCTTTTCACAAATTAGAGCTACCACCCATATGAAGAGTATTACCAAACCCACACATGATGCCCCGTAACTTATTATACTAGTCTCGATATATATGTCTTTATTCTACCTGTGCGTTTTGAAATTTTAAACTTGCACTCTACTAACTATATTTATATAATTATATTTATAAATATGTACACAAAATATGCTAATATGTAATCATATTTTAATTTTAAAAAAAGTCAATTATCTTTTATATTCCTCTCAATAGATTAAGGGTTCGTCAAATTAAACACTCGTTAAGCATATCAAAAAGCCTTTTTTTTTTTAACAAAACAGTATATGTTAGAAGTAATAAAAACACCTATTGAACCTAACATGTTGATCTATTTATATTATTATTATAATTTAAAATTTTAAGGATAATAGAATTGGAAACGTTTTGACTTGTCCAGAAATAGATTCCTATTTAAGAAACCTTTTTACCTATTTAATTAAAATTTGTTTTTTAACATATTTAAAAATCTTTTAGTTTATTTAAGAGTTAGAGTTTTGGTCTATCTTTAAATTTTATTATTAAGTATGTTTCTAAATAGGCTTTCAGGCAAAATCAACTTTTTATAAAAATCAGGCTAAGGTTATAAAATATGCTTATATTACATATTAAGCTTATACTTAGACTAATTTTTGGAAATACGGACCAAGCCAAAATCAAAGTCTTGCTGCAGTCTAAGTTATTTCCTCTTCTATCCCTTCTCATGTGTGATATATTAACTCTTGAGTGAATGGATGAGTTCTATAACTTCATTTCATTCAACAATTCCATAATCTTCATCAAAGATTTTTGCAGAAAGTTTTGCCTACGAAAAATCTCTCATTGATTAAAATTGCTTTGGAAGTGTTTGCTAAACATAGCATTAGTTTTTCTTTGTATGTACACCGTTGATATCCATTGGAAGACAGCGAGAGAGAGAAAATAAAGTGATGAACGATGATGAGGAGAAATTTGCGAGGCCTCTTCGAGAGAAATGTTTGCGTTAATATCAGTCCTCGAGCTCCATTACATTTTAACATTCCTGAATCCATCAGTCCTTTCCTTAGTACATCTTCATGACGATTGACAAGAGAGTGTGTGTGTGTCTATATATATATATATATATATATATATATATATATATATATAAAGCAAGATAATTTGATCCTTTAAAAATTGAAATTAAATTTATAATCCCTCAAAATTTTAATAATAAGACATATTAGTCTCTCTGCATGTATGATAATTTAAACATTAAGGGAATTACACAGGAATCTGTTAATAGACGTTAAGTGATACTGTCATTTGAAGTAGAATGAAGTATGAAATAACTCATCTTGATGGTTGAAATTATATAAATTGAGTCATTTAAATCTCTATTATAAATCATAAAATGACCCATTTTATTCAACTTTATAACTAAAATAAGTATAATATGTTTCAAAATGTCGTCATTTTACTTGCATCTAATGTTTTAATAGCTCATCATCATTATTGTGTGTCACATGTGTAATTTCATTGACAGATAAAACTAATAGAAGGATTAATGCATCTATCATTTTTAATGTTGAGAAATTAGGAGATTAATTTATTTCTTTGGACACAAAATAATCTAACAAAGAATCTTAAGGGATTAAATATGATGTTAACTCGGTATTGAGTATGATAATAAACCTACTGTACTTTTAAAAAAGAATAAAAAATAAAATGTATACTTAAAAGAAAATGAATTTTGGCACAATTGTTTAGTTTGTGACCATGAATGTTGGTAGCCTAGTAACATCCACATAAACTTTGATATTATTTTATAATTGAGTGAGTCAAACTCAACTAAAAAAGATTGTCCAAACTTTTATAAAGTCATATTTTTAATAAGTAATATGAGACTCTAATAAGTATAAATATATAGTTTATCTTTACATGTTCATCGTAATGAATTCTTATTTAATAATATTTTATGTCATGAACTTGATGTTGTTAAAGACATCATCTGGAAAAAAATAAAAATAAAAATAAAAACTTCATAATCCTTCCTCAAACTATATTCAGATCCATTGGAGAAGTTTCTCACATTGAAACTGGCTTGCATTCAGGATGAACATGTGAAGGATGGACAGGGTGGTCAGAGCAGCAAGTCAGATCCTATTGGGATAATGACGATGACCAAAAAGATTCAATTCAAATTGTGAGGGGCCTTAAACCATAAACTTAACAGAAGAAGACAATGAATGTACTAAATATGATATGATTTGACGAGCTTCTCCGCAAACGCTTGCCCAAGATGGCGTTATAAGATTCGGGCCCACGCAGTTTTGAGGGTTGAATTGTAAATTAAAGACTCAATTCTCAACTTCGGACCCAAAAAAACAATCAATTCAACCTCCAAACTTTTTAATTGTCATCTAAATTATTTTATTTACTTAAATTTAATACTTAAAAATTTAATTTTAACACATTTTATAATAATTATTGTGAAGTTGATTATTTTTTTAATCTATGGGATTGTCAGATTTTTTTTATCCATTGTCACTCTGATTTTGAATATTTTTATTTTAACATTTCTAAAATATCCTTAGTCAAAAGTTGTATTAATTCTTTTTTTCTATTCCTACTCTTATATTTTAAATTACATTTAACTATCATACTAATTAATATTAAATGTAGAATTTAACTAATTTATTATTTTTAAAATAAAATCAATATATTCTTCTTTGATGTCAGGTGCTTTAATTATGAATGGAAAATAAAAGGCTGGTCGAGTTCTATATCACCATTAAAAAAATATTAGGTAGCAAAAACAGTTTCTAGAATAATGTGACTTGGCTGTTGACCTTTAAATAAAAAGGTGGTTATATTATTATATTTCATCTAATAATTATTATAATTTTTCTTAAAAATTTTATACATATTTTTGGTATTGTGTAACATTACCCATCACTATAAATACTCTGATGTACTTGTACAAATTGATGTACCTATACGTATTAAGGCTCAATGTTACACTTTCTTCTTAAATTTATTTCATTAACATTTAACTTGAGCTTTGCATTACATCACTGAAGGATGGGTACATAATTTTGGCAAAAGTACGTGTACCGGGTACCTTTTAGGCATAACTTATCACCCTTTTTGTTTGAAAAAAAAAATTAGGTATGACGGGGTACAGCAAGATACCCACGAGGCATGCGTATCTAGTGGTGGGTACGACATTTTAATCCATTTTTTAGTAACAAAATAGTTAATTAAATTTAAACAAATTGGTCATAAGGAATAAAACGGACAAATTAATCCTTCACTTTCAAACTAGACAAAATGGTCTTGAAAAAATAGACAAATAGTCTCACGTTTTCAAAACTGGACAAAATACCTTCTGTCAAATTTTCTATAACCTAACACCCTAAAATTGTGAGGGAATGTATGACATATAAAAGGGTGTTAGGTTATAGAAAATTTGACAAAAACTATTTTAGTTTTGAAAATGTGAATAATTTGCCGTTTTATTCATCAGGACCATTTTGTCCAGTTTGAAAAGGTGAGAATTGATTTGTGTTTTATTTTACATTTGTTTTTAAATTCCTTTATATTTTGGGTTTACTCTTTTTTTTTTTTTTTTTAAAGAAGTGTTTTGCTTGTTTCAAAAGTTCTCAAGTATCTCCCCTTCCAGCCGCCCCTAAGGATGGCCGCCGTCGTCAAAGAGAACCGTCGTCGCCTTGCACTGGATCACTGCTGACCACGCTGGTGCTGTGTGGTAACTAGTAATTTAACTCATCGCACCACTGCTGTGCGAGGTGGTGCTGTGGGATCGCTGTCGTTCCATGAGCATCGCCACCATTGGTGTAGTGTTGTCTGCAAGATGAAGAAGTGGAGAAGAGATACTTGGGGGAGGTGAGGCAGAACCTTCTGCCATTAGCATCGCTCTCACAATCACTCCACCTCCGTGCCTCGCAGCTTCTGATTTGTTTGTTCTACATTGTTGTTCCGCCATGAAAGCCACTCTTCCTTCCACCTAATCCAACTACAGAGGTAGGGGCTATAACATTGAACTCTGTAGTGGAAGGAAAGAAATTAATGTTGAAAATTGTTTTAAGTATTATAATATTTTATTTTGAAATGTAATGTTACAAATGTTGATTGTTGAACGTTATAGAATTGTCTTATGTTGAAGTTTTAATTTTTATCCTATATATATATATATATATATATATATATATTTATTTATTTGTTGGCGTACCTATATTTTATTTTTTACAAAATTTTCGTATGCCCTACCCGTATTCGGGCAGCATAGCATTATATATTGCATTTCTTTTTCGGTCGAACATATAGCATTTTCTGAGAAAAGTGGCTCTCATAGAATAGGGAATCAGGTTGACTGAAATCAAAATATGATATGGTGTATCATGATCAGTCCAAAAAGTCAGAGTAATGGCACCACACCTCCCATTTTCTTTAGCAGCACCAGCATATCACAAAACCCCGTGATCTAGTGGGCTCTCCACTTATCACTTTGCAAAGCCTATAAACTTTGCTGTCATTATTCTCCTATCGTTTCAAGGATAATTGATCGAATTCAATGTAGGCCATGAAGGGATTTAAATGCTCCCTTTGCATCGGGTTGCCTTTTCAGTATTTTTCATACTTGTTCTAGATCGTTACTTAATATATAATATATGCTTACCTAATTTCACCACTAGTGACTGCAACCCGATTTCATTCCTGGTTTTTCCTTTATTTAGATTATGGTGCTAGTGTATATCCTGTTGCTAATTATATATGCCAATTAAGTACGTTAATAATTATACATACTGGTCGAGACATCTAATTAATTTTATATTTTCACCGTGCAAAATCTGTGTTTGGTAGTTCAATTTGCGTAATATTTAGGGAGTGGGTATTCTCACTCCTCTTTATCTATTATTACTCCCATATTTGTTAATTTTCATTTAGGTTTATCAAAATATCCTTCTAACATAGATAATTCACAATGTTATCGAATGTTATTATTATTAATAATTTAAAAATTTAATTAAAAATATTTTCACAACTTAAAAATATTTAATATCTACCTCATTTTTAATTTTCATATTGTTACTAGATTTACAGGTATTAATAATTTATTTATTTGATATAACTATTTAATTCAAATATTAATTTGAATTAAATTTTTATACAAAAAGTATCCAAATACTATTTTGTTAAGTATTTATAAGAAAAAAAATTGAATTAAATTTTTATACAAAAAGTATCCAAATACAATTTTGTTAAGTATTTATAAGAAAATAAATAAATAAAAGTGAATAACGAAAAATACATGATAGTAATAAATTGTGGTATATTATTGAATACCTTATTTTGTAACATCTATCAAGTTTATAAATAAAAAAATATTAAATAAGCAAATGATGCCTTGGTTTATTATTATTAACCATTAATTTTTATTATAAGTTTTTTCGTTTGTTCATATTATTAAATATTAAATTAATTTGACACATTAAATTAATTATTTTCCTCATCAAAAGGATTAAAAGGGTTAGTTTTTTTAATCTACACTCGAATAATATAAAGGTTAAATTATTTTTTTATTAGATAAATTAAAATTGACATAAAGTTTAAAATAAATTTAAAACTATGGACAAGCAAAGGTGTCTAACAATACATTATTAATTGTAATACGTACTGATCAAATGTATAACTAATACAATGTATAAAATTATCTTAGCTTTTAGTAATGGAGATATCAAACCAAAAAAAAAAGTAGTAAAAAATGAGTGACTGAAAATCTTGATATCATATATTTATTTAATAGTTTTTAAAAATTATATATAAACAATGGATGATAAAATAACAATATGAATATTGTATATTTATATTCAATAATTTATCTTCATTATTAATTTTTTAAAAAATACTGACTTTCATATTGTATTGTCTAAGTATTTATTGTCTTATGAATGTTTAAAAAAAATAGTTCAATATATAAATATAAATGATTATGTTAAATGTGTTGATGTGAAATACTCGCAATTAAATTAATGAGATCAATCTTAAATATTTTTTAATAATTAAATTTATTTTTAATTAAATTAACGGTGATAACTTTTGATATCATCATAATGAGTAATAATAAATAATTAATGTTAATTGTATATTATTTTGATTAAAATAGAAGAAGCTAAGGGTGATTCAGTAAAATTAAATAAAAATTAGTGAAAGTATGAGTAACAATAGACACCTAGGAGTGTGACAATAACCACTCCTAAAATATTAGTTTAAAATTTAAATATGTTTTTGGCTGTCATAAATATAATAAGTAATTAGGTTTTGATACTTTAATTTTTGTTTTAGTTTTAATCTCTCTTTTTTCAAAAGTTTTGATATTAGTCCCTATCTCCCTAATGTTAGATGAGATCTGTTAAATGATAATATGGCAGACATAAATAGCACCTGAGGTGGATTTACATCTGACATGTATTAATAACGGATCTCATCTAATGATAACGACTAAAATCAAAATTTTTGAAAAATAAAACCAAAATTAACGAAAAAATAAAAAGAGAGCAATATATATATATAATCTATTCCTTTAACCACGCAAACTAAGTTAGAATCAGAAATGTTATGCATGATAGTATAAGTTAATATTATACGTTGTATTTTTATCCTTTGTTTGGTGCAACCAAATTATTGTAGAAGCTTATACATCATAACTCCTTTATACGTCAAAATTATATATAACTTAATACAGCATAAGGAGACCATATAATTAGGCCTGATTAGTTTCTAACGTATAATATCACTTTTATTTTTTAATATTTTATTACAATAAAATAATTGTTAAATGAATGATGATAAAAACTATAAAAATAAAAATTATTTTTAATAAAATTATTTTATAAATAAATATAAAGAATATATTATATCAATTTAGTTATATATAATAAAAATAAAAATAAATATAATTGATAAATGATGAATAAAATAATAAATATTTAACAAAAAATAAATATTTTAAAAAAATAATATACAATATAAAAATTATAAATTATTAACTAATAAATTATATAAATAAATAAACAATAAATAATATGTAATATATAAGTATAAGGATTAATAAATTAAATTTAAATAATTTTGTATAAAAATATAAAATATTAAAATATATAAATATTTTTTTATTTATATAATTTATTGAAATAATAAATAATTATAAAATAGAAAAATAAATGATAACATTTTATATAAATTAAATTTTAACAAATATAATATTTAAAAATTATATTTAAATAATCAATAAAATTTTTATTTTATTTAATATTTACTTAAAGAATTAGAATTATTTATGAAAAAATATTAATATTATAAAATATAAAAATAGAATAACTTATATAGTATTATATTAAATACTATATAATATAAAAAATTTGTCAAATCTTTTATCATCAAATTATGTCCTATCAAATTTTATATTATTAGTGACGTGTGGGAAACGGGCTTCAGGGAATTGATTGTAACTCGACGGGTATAAAGTTGGCTGCTGCAATCATTTCAAAATTTAAATTGATTGAGTTACATAGAGTAATCAGTGGTTGCTTGAACAATTCGCGCAACGTTCGGCTGATAAGGGAACACGATTTTCAGGAGGTAACATGCATTCAACATACTGTCTTATCAGAGTGAAGGGACTGCACGCATATATTGGCTCAAAGTCATCATCCGATATTTAAACCTTGGAAAGTGATTTTTTTGCGCGTTGAGCTTATCTGCGCAAGTTGCTAGAATATGTCTGAGGTGTCAAACACCAATGCAACAGAATAAATAGCAAAGATGCGAATATTGAAATCAAACTTGATATTACCTTAATTGAACCCTAGTCACACTCTGTGCCATTAACGTATACTTCGTACCTCTATGTATTACTGTATATTGAATTGGCAGCGAGGCTGAGGGCACTCTCTTATTGGTGACTAACGTTTTGCCATCTGTAGTTGGTTAGTATCAAGAGTATAATTTACAATAATTTCAAAACTAAAAGGGCATGATTGGTACGTTGTATTAAATTTATTATAATAAATAAATAAAATATATTATAATTTTATAATTCTTTAGTACTTAAGTATTATAATATTAAATACACACTAACACTAAAATATTAATATATTAAAAATTAAAATTAAAAAAATACTTGAATAATATTTGTCCTGGGTTATAAATGGGCCTAAGAACTAGCCCAACTATAGAGCTCAATAAGGGGCTCTAGTGAACTACGTGGCATAATGACCCCATAGAGATTCTTTTCAATATCTCTTAGACTTACTTTCAAACAATACAATATATCCTATTGTCTCATGGAATCTCTCCTTATCATACAATATCTCTTATATTAGATTATATTTCCTACTAAATACGAAATATATCTAATCTAAACTAAATATCAGAAATATCTCTCTTATTCAAGTAAGATTGTCACCTTATTTATCATAGGGTCACCTCTACTATAAAAGTGGACTTAATGCTCCTGGGTATAGGCATCTAATCCTCGCACTACACTTTCCAAACCTCTATGACATATTTACTTGCTGACTTGAGTGTTAGAGTGTCTTTGTAGATATCCACCCCGCTCACATGGACGCTAGAAACACCTCAGCCTCCTGCCACTTTTAGGTAAAACCATTGGCACCTATCATGGCGGAAAAGCAAGTCTCCTCATAAGAAAGAAGCAACAATGGCTGACACCAACGACCACCAATCCTACACGGGAGAAACCACCGCGTAGACATGTCTAATCATATCATGGACGAGCTCTTCACTATTATTCACCTCCTTAGATAACAAAACAAACAGATGGCCATCGACATACGTGAACTTAAGGGCAAGGCCAAAAGATAACACCTTAAAGACGAAGATGACAAGACGAAATCCTTAATAAGGCCACGAAACAAACTCTAAGCCCACAAACTACGGTAGCCACCTGAAATCTAGACATTGCGGCCCATTCTTGGATGAGATAATGGCAATAGAATTGTCAACCAACCTTAAGCTCTCGGCAACACATCCAACTTATGACGACACAAATGACCCCTAAACCTTCACCATAATGTTTAAATCAACAATCCAGGTCAATGGAGCCACCGACCAAGTGCTCTCCAGAAGCTTCCCAACCTTCTTTAGTTAAGCCGCCCTCTGGTTCTCCTCACTCCCTCGATCTCAACCACAACTTCGATGAACTCGTCGAAGCTTACACAAATCAATTCTCCTTGTCCAAAATCTATACCAGACCTTAGATGCCCTAGATCACGTCTAACAGGGTCCCATAAACTCCTTGCACGACTACATAGTATGATTCAATGCAAAAGCTATGCAGATCTCCAACCTCAACCTAGTTTAAGCTCATGCAATTAAACTCAGACTACACCTAGGCCCCTTGCAAACAATCTCACGACCACCTGGGCACGTGAGGGCACGTGAGAAAGTTCATCCTTACGTAAGCCTCGAGACCTAATGCTTTATATGCATGCTCTATTTGAAAAGAAATCTATGAAAAGAAAATAGAAAATTTCTCTTTTTCTACATACAAATCACTTGATCTTTGAAATTCAAAATAATCAAAATCGTTTAAGTAGTCAAGTCTGTGGTTTTCATAATCTCTCTAAGGTCTGAAGCCATAATATAACATATGATAGTAAATCGCTTTGTTCTAAATTGCCCATAAAATTAACATAGAGAAGTTATTAAATACAAAACAAGAATATACTATTTTAATATGTGGGGTGCAACATGTGATCTAAGGTCCGGATCCTGCCAGGCACCGGAGCACTCTAAACGAACCCAGAATGCATGCCTAACCAGGAGTGAAGCTTACCATTTGACTCTCTCCTGTAAGAAGATTTGCAGTAGTGGTTCTACTTGTAAAATAAGAGAAATGAGAGGGGTGAGTTTTGTAACCAAAACTGTGAGTGAATTCTCACTTGAAACCCTCTTCATGGGACATCAAAGAACAATAGATAAAATAAATCATAATAATATTGAAAGTACTTGAAAATCTTATGTAATTACATGTCTCTATATAAATATATTTTCAAATCATCCTTTCATGAAATCAATAAAAGCAATTTCTCTAATTTATTTTCTTGTCTACAATCACCTTTCCCCTTTTACATATTTATATACTTTCTCCAATTCAAAAGTGATTTCCTTTATTCACTTTCATTCTGAAATCATATAAGCTTAAAACCATAAACTCTTTCATACTTTCTAATGATTACTTTATCAATTCAAAAGTCATTCCACTAGTTAACTTTTGTATTTGATATTAATTACACTCATTATAACATAATTTCCTATTATACCTGGTATTAACTAATCTCATAAGGTAGAGCTCCTAGAAAAGAAATCTCTCTTGGTTACGCACAATATTTGTGACGTAGCAAAACTCTGGATATAATCTTTGGTCACAGTGTGATAATAATGGGTACCTAACTAGGTCCCCTCTAAATACTCTAGCCCAGGACATACTTAGTACCAAGGTTAACGGATTTACTGTCATTAACACAAGCCTGTTCTCTCCAGCTCCTGTAAATTAATCTGAAACTTCTTAAAACCATTTTATTCTCTAAAGCCCTGAATCTCTATAACTCTGCAGTTTAACCTTAGCATAACTGTGACTATGAAACCATACTCAATGATTTTAAGTCCACAGAATATGTATCCACTGCTCTCAGTCACATGAAGATTCATGCTCTAAAATTCTTTTGTGTATGAATCTCTATATCATTTCTTATTAACAATAAACTTGTTATATTCTGAAAACTTGAGTCCATTCAATTCTAACAGCCTAACCTTAGCACAACTTGGCTGGAACCATGTCCAAGGAATCACCCTTTGTGGACATTGGGATTCCAAACCTCCAGAGAGTATGTAGCCGCCAACTATTCTAAATCTCGTGAAAACTCACGCTAAAACTCTTTTATTGATTATCAAAAACATCATTCAATCATCAAAACCCTTTAAATTCAAACTATTAACTTGTTAAACATAGTTCCAACCATAAATTAGGAAAACTCAATATCATATTATGAAATCATAGAGTCTAAACCATCATTTCAGTCCTTTTCTCTAAATCTCATATCTAGGTATAAAACCATAGCATAAACATAAACTAGTTCCAGAATCCAATAAAATAATCATAAAATCCTCTAATAGTTACACATATAATCAATTCTACATAGAATCAGTTCAACAACCATAGTCCCATGAGTTTTATCAAAATTCAAATTCATGCTCTAAAATCAGTAGTGCAAAACATACCAACCAACAGTAATCCTAAATCATTGTCCAGTAATTCTCTAAATAAGCAGTAAATCATAGTTTTCATGAAAATAAGTCTAATGCATAACATAGAAGTCAAGGTGTGAACCTATTCACCTGGAGGGTGACAATGAAAGAATTACACCAATAGAGCTCTCGGATAAAATGGCAGTAATATCTGTCATTTAAGCAATATAACTCTAAATCAATCTCTAAGACTTCTAAATACTCAAATTCCATCTCTAACAAGGTAAGGAACCTCTCTTTCTTAAAAAGCATGGATAACCACCCTTGAGCTAGAAAAACTTGAAGGAAAGGAAGCAAAACTAGCAAAATAACATACCTTTAAGCTTGGAGAATTGAAGAGTCTAAGTTAAACTTGAAAGAGTTGGAAGAAAATGGAGTTTTATGAGTGAAAATGGTGAAGAAGAGGTGTTTGTTCGAAGTTGAGAGAAGTTTGGGGGAGGTGGGGTGTGTCTGAATGGTCTCAACCCGAATGGGATTTTTTTATTCTGTTAATCGCCTGGGTGGTCATATGACCGCTTGGGTGGTCATATGACCGCTTGGGCAGTCTCCTGCCACCTTGGCGCACGACTTACTCTCTGATCGTTTGGGCGGTCTCAGAAGCACCAGACACTAACTTTACTCTCTGTTAACCGCCCAGGCGGTAATATGACCGCTTGGGCGGTCTCAGAAGCTCTAGATGCTCCAATCCTGGTATGTATTGGACTATACTATTCCCCACTCACTTATTTATATTTCTTAATTTTAAGTTAATCATTTGTTTTCAAATGATTAACTTTAAAACATAAATGTAAATAGAGAAATACCCCCATTTGGATTCAAATAAAATATTAGAAAAATCAAAATCCTAACCAATCAAAATCTAATTTTTGGGTTTTGGTTTAAATTCGCAAAATCTTACGACTTCGTAAACTTGTAAGCTAAAAACGAAATACTTAAGGGTTTCATAAAATTCGTTATAAATCACTCTTCAACTCATTTTCTCTAGGGAATAATTACCAAGACTTTTGGTCCCAAGAGTATAGCTCTATCATATAGCCCTCCAAGGGCATGTAGGTCCATACTTAGTGAAATTCAGACCCAAACGACAGGTAAGGGTGACGGCATCTTTATTTGTTCGAAAAAAAAATTTTCTGACTTTTTATTTATTTTTTTGAAAATCTGGGTATTACACAATCTAGCAATCCATAGACCTTGCATAGTCTAAGAATTCCACGCAGAGCCATTGGCTACATCAATGCCGAAGAGCTCTATGCCGTAGCCGAACTGACACAGAGGATATCCTCCACAAGATGGCCATAAAAGTAGGAATGGTGAAAATCGATCTAAAGATACATGAAAACGAGACCCGAACCCAAATACATCAACTATGCCGCTTAACGTCCACCAATTTGCCATCCTCCATGAGATTTACAATGTTCACTTGGCTCGCTTGCCAAAGCCTGGACCTTGGAACCCATTGCTAGGTGTAGACCTGAGAAACGTGCGAATTCCATAATACTTTTGGCCATACAACCAATGGGTGCTAGACCCTTAAGGACTATATCAAGAAACACATCAGAAAATACTACCTCAAGCACTACATTGAAAAAAAGGGCCGAAGCAAAGATCAAAAAGAGAAGAGCCGTCGATCTTCATTCTCATTGAGTAATCCCTCCAATTCTAGTTCCAAGCAAGCAACAACCAGGCCGAATATGAGGCGCTCCTAGCAGGCATCAAGATCACCCTAAAAGTCAATGCCTGAAGACTTCAGATCAACGCAGATTCCCAACAAGTCATCGGTTAAGTCAACGGCAATTTTGTGGCATGGAATCCCTCCTAGAAAAATATTTGGTTGAAGTCAAGACCCTCGTAAATAAATTTGAAGACTTTCAAATTTCTCACATCCCTTGAGAGCACAATACCAGGGTAGACATACTCTCCAGGTTCGCTAGCACCAGCAAGCCACAAAATAAATAAGTTTGTCATCCAACTAAAGTTGGAAAAGCAGAGCCAATTCAATTCAAAGAATGCAGCACCAATGCGAGCATTGGAGATTGGAGAACCCCATTTCTCCACTACTCGACAAAGAACGAACTCCTCGAAGGAACCACCAACAACAGGAAGTTTAAAAGAATTGCAAGCTACTATACCTTCTTCTAGATAAGCTCTTCTGAAGAGGATACTCCCTACCATTCCTGAAATGCCTCGGCCAAATGAGACTAAAGACGTCATGGCGAGGTCCACGAAGAAGTTTGTGGCAACCACATCGCGAGATGAGCTCTTGCCACCAAGATCCTAAGGCCAATGTTTCTAGCCAACCATGAAGATAGGCTGCACTGATTTCATCCAAAGATGCGACAAGTGTCAAAGGTTCTCGGAGGTATCCTAGAAACATCCTGAACCCAGACACTACTCCAAAGCAAGTTAGCTATTCTCCAGATAGGGATCGACCTACCCAACCTTTTCCCCTAGCACCCAGCCAATTCAAATACCTGGTAGTATCAATTGACTACTTCACCAAGTGGATCAAAGCTTAGCCACTAGCCACTGTCGTAGGAGAAAATCAAAAAGTTCATATGGAAAAGAATCATTTGTAGGTTTACACTTTATCAAGAATTGATATGTGACAACAACACCTAGTTCATAGACAAAATACTCAAAGAGCCCTGCAACAACTTTAGATCAAGCACATCTTCGCCTTCATCAAGTTCCCTTAGACCAATGGTCTCAACAAGGCACCCAACAAGGTAATCCTAATGGGGTTAAAAAGAAGCTTGACAAAACAAAGGGATTCTTGGCTAAAGAATTACAAAAGATTTTATGGGGATACTACACCACAACTTAGTTCTCCACTCAAGAAACCACATACAAGCTGGTTTTTGAGGTGAAGCAATGATCTCCATTGAAGTTGCCAAGCCCAAGCCTGTGAAGATTGATCTTCAAAGAAAAAGCCAACCTAGAGGTGTAGGTAGAAAAACATACAAGAAGGGGGGTTGAATCATGCTTCGCTTCTCTTTTCTTCTTTCTAACTTCTGAAAACTTTAACAAGATACTATCAAGCTATAGGCTTGAAGTGCAAGTGAAAACAAAGTTAGAGATTTTAGAAAGAGACTTCTGAAAAGGCATTAGTAGAGAACTGTAAAAAGATAAACTTTAAGCAAAAATGAACAACTATACACAGAGCGAAAAGTAACAGGAGATAAGAGGAAGAAGATATTGCATAGATATTTTTAATTGGTTCAGCCAACCAGCCTATATCTAGTTTTCAACCACGTTGAGTTTCACTAACACCTTTCTCAAAGAAAAACTGGATAGTCTTTACAATAGTTTTCCCAAGCTCTCACCGTGACTAATAGGCAACTCCTACTGTCATAAACCAAGTAGTTATTCACCAGCCACTTCAAGCTGAACCAGTAGTCTTTGACCAACCTCTAGGCTAAATCAAGTAGTCTTTAACCAGCCTTTGGAAGCTAAATCGTGACCAGTAAATCAACTTTACTGTCGCATTGTAAGTAGTCTTTGACTAGTCTCTCCAAGCTAAACTCACACCGATCACTACTTTATGGAGGATACAAAGGTTTGTGTTTGGGTTTACACCTCAAACTAACTTACACTCAAGTTATCTTAAGATATACATAAAAGAACCTGGGATAACTTGAATGACTTCTTTCTAATGATTCTTCTTGGGAAGAACGTATAAACTATGGGGAATGTAGAAAGAAGATTTTTACAACCAAAGGAAACTTATTTCAAGATATAATGAACTTTACAAGAGATAAGGATAAAATTTCACAGAGTTTTAACACTTATGCATTGTCAGTCTCAATCCTTTTTATTTGAAAGCACAACATCTCGATTTATAGAAGGTCTTCGTTTTTTACCGTTGCCTTTGATCAGTTCTCCAATTGACATTGTTGATCATTTGATTGTGTCTTGGAAAAATAGTCTAGAGGAGTAACTTGACTTTTGTTAGATCTATTGTAGAAGCCATTGTAAAGTTGAGGTTTCTAGAACTTTCAGAAATTACATTTTTACTTTCTGATCATTGTTTCTAAACTCTTCCTCCTAGAAGTCGAGATAGTTGACCAAGTTGGCAGAAAAGATTACATGCTAGTCTATAGCTGGGTTTGACTTTAACTTTGAAATTCAAATTCTCCCTCATTTTCAGAAAAGTTTAGTGTTTCACTATGAAGTGAGCTTTCTAATGCACTATTAGTTCCTTGATAAAACTTTGGTCTTCCAATGTTCAATTAGAGCTTTTTGTTGATAAAAAGATTGCGAACATGATGATTGAAAGATTGTAGAACATGTTGCCATTAGAGTTTGGTTGATATCTTCATTTTAAACGTACTTTCTGAAGTCCTGAAGCTTGGTTTCTTGTCCTGGATGATTTTCTTCAATTCGTTAGGCATGTATATGCTCAAAATACGATATAATTATCACTTCTACTTGATTCCCATATCTTTAAATGAGATATAACATATTTGCACATGTAAAGTGAAATTATTTACGTTTAATGGAGCTATGTTATGCCAACGAAAGAACCTGTTTGCTATTTCAAGAAACTCATGACAAACATCATCATTCTTTAAAATATTTTCTTTAAATTGATTTCGTTTTCATTCAAAACATATTATCTTCAATCTTTTTGTAGAGTTCTAGAGTAAACAGAGACTCGATGAGTCGAGTTAGACCTTATTAAAGAAGACAGAGAGCTCGCCAAAGTCAAGGAGCTTGAAACCAAACAGAAAGTTACACGAGCCTACAAAAAAGCACATAAACCTAAAGACCCTCAAAACTAGCGACCTCGTCCTATGAAATATCGAGCTCTTAAGAAAACTCCTAAAGAAGGCAGGCTAACCCCAAATTAGGAGGGCCTATTAGAGTCATCGAAGAAGTTGACTAAGGTGCTTACAAGATTGTCGAACTCTTAGGAAAAGAACTCTCGAGGACGTGAAATGCCGCGTCCTTCTAGATGTACTACAATTAGAACAAGCATGCCTTAAACCGTATACTATGGGTGCACTCTTTTTCCTTTGATTAGGTTTTTCCCACTAGGTTTTTCCAACAAAGGTTTTAACGAGTCTTCACTATATATGAACCAAATTCCTTGGTGGAGTTTATATTCATGTACTCATTATCATTGTCGAGCTATTCAATAAAGTTCACTTATCCTACATCACTATTCAGTTTTGCGGTATCTCTTTCCTGTACAACTCACAACGATCTCTCCACATCCCTAGTGCATCTTTAGACCATTAGGACGAGCTCATAGCGTAGCCCTCACATAGCCAGGGTGACTCCAACATCTCAACTGCCAAAATGCAGCTAGGATGAGTTCATAGGTTTTCAGTTGCTAACTCACAACCAAGACGAGCTCACTATGATGCCAACTTGTCCCCATCTCACTACAAAGGTCTTGCCAAGCCCTCAGCATGTTCCCATCTTGCTAGGACGAGTTCGACACGTAAGGCCACCTAAGTGGTAACCCAGACATCTATTCGCGTTCTCGGCTATTTCACAAGGTTAGAATGATCCGTCTTTGGCTACTCCCACGCCAGCCAAACTCACCACATCCCTAGTGCATCCTTGCATCAGCTGGGACGATCTCATCATCACCCCTTCGAGGGCATATAACTATTCATCATCCAAGTCTTGGTGAAAAATTCATCAAAAAAAAAAAGGGCAGAAGAGTCATAACAACTTAACTCAAATTGATGTCCAACTCAGAAGGTAGCTACTCAACTCATATAGACTCAATCTAAACAATCCTTAGTTGATCACCACTTGGAAACATTAAGAACATTCAAGCAACAGGAAATGCAACAAAAGACCACTTTACAAGGTTCAGCAACTTCAGCCAAAGTATTGTTAAAATATTACAACAAAAAGAAAGAAAAATTACATAGCTAAGGGTAGAAGTCCATAAGGTCGTTCGGAAAGACAACGTGGATTGGTGTGACCCTTTCAACATGATCTACGCTATGACCCTCCTTGGCCTATTCCCAAGCTCCCTTCTTGACCTCACTAGGAGTGTCACGGCTAGCTTCCTCTTTGCCTTAGAGGAAAGGTATTTACCAGATCGCCATCAACAAGTTCCTTGAATAGCCTAGAATGAGAAAGGTCGACCTCCTATGAAGGAACCAAACTTGATCAAGCGCTCGGTCAAATTTGGCCATATACTGACAGCATATTTTTCCATCAAGGACTCCACCCTCTCTTTCAAGTGCTAATTTTCATTCTCAAGCTTCTTCATCCCCAGCTTAGCAAGCTCGGCATCCATCTTTACCTGGGAAGTAAAACCGTGACCTTCTCTTAGAAAACTTTCCTGGTACTCTCTTAGCCTCTCCTCTCCCTTTCAGCTTTTCCTCGGCCTTTCGCCTCTTCTTGAGACAAATCCCCTGCACTCCATTTTAGGAACTAGGCAATCATAGCTGAACGGAGGCCTTGAATCCCAAGATGTCGACAAAGACCGGATACCCTAGCCCTCCTCAGGATTGCTCAGTCCTCGGCATGGCCAAATTGTTGCTCAATGAACTACGAGAATGTGAACTCTATACTCCATAGGCTTGAGCCATTCACTGAGTTGAAAAAGTCCTTCACCACCTCACCCTACCAAAGTAGAAGGTGAGAGCGTGGGTTCAAGACCCTCTAAGGAGCCTCCACCCTCTACCATTTTCGAGGATTAATGGGTATTGGGTCCGAGACCAGAGCCAAACTTGGTACTAAGAGACATGGCGACACACGACCAACACCAGTAACCTTTTCTTTACCACGAAGGTAGCAAGTCTTTTGGAGCAATCTTGGGGGCCATCTCACCTGCGAAATTAAAAAAAAAAGGCAAAATAACATCAGCAAATGTCAACAAATCAACAATAACAGAAGATAAAACTCAACAGGAATACCACAAGACAAGGAAAAGCTTGGATTCAATGCTATCTTCCAAGTAGTTGATCACTACCTGGTTTAACATAGGAGAAAACCATACTCCACCCTCAATTTGGTGCGGATTATGCTACCAATACAAAGGGAACTTCTTTAGCTCACAATCAATCTAAGAAAAATGGGAACTCGACTCCACAAACCTCACCTTGAAAAACTTATTCTTAAACCTCTTAAAATTAGAGATCAATAATGCAAACAACTTTTTCCTAGGGACACTATTGAGGGACACCTAGGAACCTTTATCTACCTCTTTAACCTGAAAGAAATAAAAACAATACTCTTAAACTCGGTTCATGACCAACCACTTCAAATAAGATCTTGAATGCTTGGACAAAAGCCAACTGTTTGGATGCAATGATAGGAGCCTTATTCACCCTATTCAGAACTTCTTCAAATCTAGTGAAAGGCACCCTCACATCCAGTTTCTCAAAAAAGTCAGTGTACATATAAATAAAATTGTCATCACTACCCATACGGAAGACATTATCTTTTTTCTCTAGGATGAGACAAGACAACAATCCTTAAACCTATGAAGCCCTTCCTTGTCATTGAAGACATAGGCTGCCTCCCTAACCTCAACACTAACCCAACCGTAGGGTCTCCCTCATCCATCATAGCCTCCCCTTTCCTGAGGTAGAAGCACCCTTTCCTTTTACCATTAATAAATACCTGAGCAATGTAAAGGGAGAATGGCTAAGCAAAGGAACACACCCAAAACACAGAAAAAGCAAAAAGAAGAAGCAAAGTCATCTACCTTAGGGTTCCAGCAAAGATAAACTGATCAAATTAAAGAAAAGGAGAGGGAGAATTAAGCTCACTGATTGAAAATTGGAGAAATTGAATTCTGAAAGATAAAATGGAAGCCTGAATGAGCATTGCACAAAGAAGGAAAATGCATAAATGAACTATGCACGTCATTTCCTCATTTTCAATTAAAAAAACTCATCCAATGGTTGAAAACGCTTCCCTCTACTAAGTAATGCATCTCAAGCATTCATTTCATCCAATGGCAGGGGCGAGTCACTTTAATCCAACGACTCGCATGCAACACCACGATCTCCATTTAATGAGACATGATTGCCCATCGTTCAAAACGTGACATGCCATCACATGTTCCCCTATAATCATCACTGCAACAATTGAAGAGGCGCCTCTAGCCGCACACAACAAATCAATTCATTCAAGCTCGGCACGTAGTCCTCAACTCATACACCTCGGCCATGACACCTAGGCACTAGCTACTTGGCCTACGATGAATCTTGGGGAGTATGTACTAGACTATACATATGGGCTTGAGGAAATCCACCCAATTACAGAGAGCTCAATAGGGGCTCTATTGGTCGCCTACGTGACATAATGATCCCCTAGAGATTTTTCCCAATATCTCTTAGACTAACTTCCAAACAATACGATATCTCCTATTGTCCCATGGAATATCCCATTATTTTACCATATCTCTTATATTAGATCATATCTCCCACTAAATATGAAATATATCTAATCTACACTAAATCTAAGGAATATTTCCCTTATTTAAGGAAGATTATCATCTAATTTATCAAGGGTCACCTTTTACTATAAAAGGGGGCTCATTGCCTTCTTGGTATCAGCATCTAATCCTCACACTATACTCTCCAAACCTCTACGACTAATTTATTTGTTGACTTTAGCGTCGGAATGTCTTTGTAGGTACCCCACCCTCACTCACAGACGCAAGAGAGACACCTAGCCTTACCGTTACTTTAGGAAAGAACAATATTTATTTAAAACTATAGTTAAATAATTAACGATAATCGTTATTTTATCATAACTTTTTTTCCTTGTAATATATCTTGCATGGCAAAAGACACAAGTCACAAGTGAAAACTACTAAAATGTATAAGATAGAATATTATGTATTCTTTAATTTTCAAATTTTATTAATGAAAATATATAAATTAATATAAGTATGATTTAATATAGATTATAAATGTATATAGTATATAATATATAAAATAATCATAAACAAACAATTAAGCAATATTATTTACATTAAATAATTAACAAAATTCAGTATTTTTTATTATAATTTTTCTTGTTAAATGTTTGCTTATAATTATAAATGTTTGTCATAATAAAAGTTAAATACTATAAACTTTATATGACAGAGATGGCATATATAACTGTATATGGTTCTGACTCGTCAAGTTAACCCGCCTCATTTTTATGATCGAGTTAGTTCTTATATTTTATTTACACCTACCTAGGTAACTTGCTCGTAGAACCCATGGGTTGAAGCAGGTCTAGACATATCAAATCCTTGGGTTTGTGGTGTGGGTGTTTTTTCTCTAGGGAAAAATGCTTTGTGTGTGCTACGGGCCTGAATTATTAGGCTACCAAGTCCACTAGAGAGTTAAACTTCTAGGCAATTCACGCTAGGGTCAGATAACATTGAACGTTCATTTCATTCTTCCACGTTTGGCAGAACTGTAAGAGCCAGGGTACGTGTTCATAACTCGGCTGTTTTGAAATTGACCCCACATATTATTCGATCCCAATTCAGGTCATATTTTGAGTTTATTTAATTTGATCAAAGTTAAATAATTCTTTTAGAATTATATATTTTTTATAATAATTAGTAAAAAATTTAAAATTTTATAGATTAATTAATGTATTTTATATAATTTGATATTATTTTTATATTGATATAATTTATTTCAGAATATTTATTATAAAATATCACTTAAATTTTATTTTTTATTTATAAAATTTTAAAATTTTAATATATATAATATCTAAATCCTCTTACGTTATTTGAATGTTGGGTTGAGGTTATTTAACTTGGTCACTGATTGTGTCATTATTCGCTAGAGTTTTAATTCCAAAATTGACCTGATCTATAAAAATTGAGTTAGGTTAAAGTTTGGTTTACACGTCTTTTCTGTACCTAATAATAAGTGTTACAGGATATAATTATAATTAGAAATTAGTTAGAGGTAGTTTAGTTTATTAGATATTAGTTAGGAATTTGTTATGCTGGATGCATTATACTTGTAGTACCTCACACTTCATCATCAATAAAATTTCTATTTCAATCTTCTCTCAATTATTACCCTCTTGTCTCATATCAGTATGAAATTCAACAATAAGAGTTGTTGCCTCCCTCCTACTTCACGCACTTGCCTAGAGGAGGAAGGATGGGGACAAGTGGTCTCATAGTACCACATCTAGCAAATTTTGAATCCGCGTTCTCTTTTTATTTGGTTACTCGACGCACACAAAGGGATATGATCTTGGCCGTACCACAATCCTTCTCTAACTCAATTCCTCCCTCAACCCCCCACACCCAGTCTCACTTTAATTTGGACACCCTTTCTCAACTCAGAATCTCATGACGGGTAGATCCACCCAAGGAATTATTAATGATGACCTTCCTCAACACTTAGCAGTGCTCTCTTTCTCTCTACCCCCCTTTTTTTCTCTTGAGTCTCGACAATCTCGCGATGGCCAAAGTCATCCAAGTAGAAGATCGACACAGAAGTAGTGCGATGATGTCTCTCACAATGGGCACTCTCTGAACACCCAACATGAGTTAGTTTAATGTCTTTTTGTTTTTTTTACCTCAAAAAAATAAATAATTTCGTTTTTTAATCAAAATTTTGCATTCTATGAATGATAGTGATTAACTAGAAGTTATTATGATGTTACATTGTTGGATTTTTTGTGTTTTGAATTTTGTTGGACTTCTTTTAATCAAAATCATGTGCAATGTGTATTTGTGCAATATGAATTTCTTTATTTTAATTGCATGCTGGTGGATTGTTTTTTGTCCTTTTTAAAATTCAAAATTTTGATAGGCTAACTCACCAGCGCACCCGAAACTATGTTGGTCGGGCATTCTAGCCTACTTTACCCAAACAAGTCAACCCACTTTGCCCTATTTTGGAGCTAACACTTGGTGCTTTAGGACGAGCCACCTCATTTGTCAATACAAATTTACAATTATATACAATCAAATTTAAATTGGTGGGTCCAAATGGATCTATCACTTTTTTTTATGTTGTATAAAAATGTTGTACACATATCATATTTCTAATTTTGAAGTTGCTCCGTGAAGTTTGTGATATATTTATCTTCAAGGGCAAAGTCATTACATATAACAAGAGTACAAGACACAATATAGATATCAAAATGCAAAAAATGAGATTTTACCTCCAATTAAAATTATTTGTGGTTTAAAGTTATCGCATAAAAATTAAAGAAATCATTAAATAGTCTTAATGTTTTTTAAAAAAAGGTTAAATCAAATGAGCAATGACAGAGCTTCAACAAGATTTTTAGGGGGTCAGAGTCAGAGTTTAACATGTAAATTAGATGATAATAATTAAATTAAAATTAACAGTTTATCACATATAAAATTGAAAGATAAATAACTAACACAACAAATGCTAATGTACATTTAGATGAATTGTGCCATAAGTATAATTGATTTCTTTATCATGGATTATTTTAATACCAATTTTATGTTTCACTATTAATTTGAATTATGATTTTAAAGTTGTGTACTCTATTTGGTCAATTGTATAAAAATAAATACTTCGTATGATAAATTACCAAAAATGGTACATGCTTTTATATTTTATAACAATTGATACTTAGGGTTATTTTGGTAAAATATTAAAATAATGTATTTTGCTTACAACTAAAAACTTCAAAATATGCTTTTACTTATGAGCAGATTTCACACAAAAGCTAGCTAGAATTATTTTATTTTGTTTATTACCCAATTATATTTTTCACCTAAACATGTAAAATTATTTCAATAAAAAATTTGTTGAAAGATAAAAACTGTTTCCTTGCATTCCCAAATATACATCTAACAAAGTCAAAAGTTTTGTAAGCATCTTTACGAATCAAAGTGAAACTTAGAGTTAACAAATTTGCATTGTTTGATCATATTGTATATAATTCTTATAACTACTTAATTATTATATCGTGACAAAAAAAAATATTTTCACAATAAAATGATATTTAATTGTGTTATGTGATCATTTTGGTTTAGCCTTTTTAATTAAAAAAAAGAGCTGATGGACTTTTAAATTAACAAATCTATATTCATATAGAGAAGCACCAATCCATATATATATATGTGTGTGTGTGTGTGTGTTAATCCCTTAAAAAAAATTATGATTGACCAAAAATTAAAGGAGAATGCAGATAGAAATAAAATTATTATAAATTAATTAATATTTTATTGAAATTTTAAAATAATAATTATTTTGAGACAACAATATAACCCTAAAACAACCATTAATTTAAAATGGAATAATCAACTCATAACATTTGTATTGCACAATTTTAATAAAAGACAAAACAAAAACGAGTTGAGGAAATTAAGGCACGTGGCTTTTTGAGTATTGTTGGCCTATTTGGCTCTTAAAAACTTACTCTTAAAAGGTTATAGTAGTATTATTTAATAAAATAATATAAAAGTTATTCTTAATTAGAATAAAAAATGACTACAACTAATATATATACATTAAAGAAGACAATTTCTATTTTGACAAACCCATAAAATTAATTTCTCTAGAAAAAAACATTTATGAGTTCCTACAAATTTAAAATATTGGACAAATTAGTTTCTATAAAAAAAGTTAGACAAAATGGAATATAAAAAATTATAAAAAACGGTCAAATTTATCTATATATGAATGAGTTAATTTGTCTATATTTTAAATTGGCCAAAATCTTGAATATTTCTTTTTGTGGGACTAATTTCTCCAATTTTTTTCAAGATAGACCAATTTATCAGATATAAAATTTAATAGTGATCAATTTAAAGATTTTATCTCCTATTTTTATTATGATTAATTAGAGCGAGATCACATTAATCTTTTAAGTTTTGGAAGTTACAATCAATACCGAATCATACTCCATGAGCTAATAGGAAGCCAAAGAAAATCTCCCTTCTACCTAATTTTTTGGCTTTCAAAATTGGGGTGTCATATATATATATATATATATATATATCACCAATAATCAAAGAATATTCTTTAAAATTTTATCTTTAAGGACTATATTAGGTTGAAGGCTATGATAAATTAAGTGAAATATAATGTACCACATACCATTCATTTAGCTACACTTACACCTAGGGTGCATAGACAACCAGGACAATAGTTGTAATGCTACTCTATTCTTTTATAATTGAACTCCCAAAAGGATATCCTTATCAATATTTCTTTTTTTTTTAATAAGACAAGTTAACATCGTACGTGCAATTATTATCTTCTTTCTAGATTTATTAATCTCTGCTTATTTTCATCATTTGAGTCATGAAAAACTCAAATATGGTATTAGAAAAACGAGTTAAACTCTAATTTGTTTGGTATTATATATTTTATATTTACAATCAAAATTGAAGGGATATTTGAATAAAATAATAATTAAAAAATGAAATATTAAATAAAATCACTCTATTTAAAATTATGTTAAAATAAAAACATTTAATCACGAGGTCTAGCATATATAGTTGGTAGCTAAGTTGACTTCTTAATAAACATATCAAGAGTTTGATTACTGATATGTATATGAGAGTTCTTAACATAAGACAAAATCCACGTTTTATTATATGAGGCATATCACATGAGATTAGTGATTTATTATAAGAGTGAAAGAAGTAAATCTATGCTTATAATCATATATTGATGAGCAAAATTAAAAATTAATTAATAATAATTAATGTTCACATACTTATTTAAAAAATCACATAATTTTATATTTTAATCCTGATCATTCACATAAAATTTAATGATAAATATTTACTTCTCTCACACAATCACACTTACAATAAACTACTATTCTCATACGAGTCTCTCCCTCTAATTTTAATACTATTTATTGCTGCACTTTCCCTCCGTTTAATTTGAGGATTTTTTTTAAAAAAGATTACGTTTACATCTTTAAGTCAACTCTAAATCTTTAAATACTGTTACTAGAGTATGGCATTAATGTAAACACCTAGAAATAAATGACAAATAAAAAACTCATGTTTTCTGTATTTAATTTACCTAGCCTATTATTTTTATCATGATTTATTTTAAATAAATAATTGAAATTGTATTTAAACTCTCAAACTTCATTATCTTATGCCTTTCTAATCTTTTCCTTGTCAGGTAAATGTGTAAGGTATACCACCAACTGGTGTCTGCTGTCGTGATTGGAAGGCCAATGAACGCATTCATAAATGACCACTAATGCAAATTAATGGACAAACCAAGATAATATATTTTTTTGTTACTTTTTTTTTTCAATATAAAGTGGTTAGAAAGAACCGAGAAAGTGCGATTGGAATTTAGTCATCCATAAAAAAAAAACCAGCAAATGCAATTAGTCACGATAGTAATGGTACGGAGCGTTTCCGTGGCACGGAAGTCGCCAAAAGCTTGGAACAATTATAAGAATTAGTCTGTATCATCCTTATTTAATCCATTAATCAATATTAGGTATAACTTTATATAATATAAGTGCTTTATATGTCTCACATTTGTTTCAATCTAGTCTCTACTCACATTCTGAAATCATCACGATCGTGTTTGAACTTAATAAAATATATATTTTAAAAATTAAATTAATCGCAATTGATGGGGTTTAAACTTGTGCCCTCATATATATTACTCAAACTTTTTACCTGTATACCAATCTTAATAACTTAAAACTATTAATAGTTTGATACATTTTTTATCCACTTAAAAATATTTCATTCCCAAAGTATAGTAAAGTATCTAAGTGGTGATCTTTATTAATGATATTTATTTTCCTATATATAAATTCCAAAATCAAACTTAGTTCCTCGTATTTAAGTAATCAGAACTCCTTTATCTGGGACTAACATCTTGCAGGTTGAATATCTCTTTTTTTTTTTTTTTTCTTTTAAGTTCTCTCAAACTATCTGTTAACTGATAATATTAAGAAAGTAAAACTTTAATTACTCTGTTCCAACTTTATTGTCAACTTTTACTATTTCAACTAATTAATGAAGAGAAAAAGAATAATTTCGTTAAATTAAGTTATTATTTATATATAGTTCAATGTAATAATAACGTTGATCTTTGTATAAAAATTAAAATTTTATTTATAAATGGACAAGAAAAATATTTAACGTTCAGGTACTGTCACTGCAATTTTTTATTATGTCATCTCTTTACATGCAATTTTTTAATAATAACATAGCATTTTTTTATTAAATAACAATATAAATTTTTTTATATCATTAATATATGAAAATGATAATCAAATTTGATACTTGATTGTAGTTTAACTCAAAATATAATTTAATCTCTACGAATCCAAATTATTAAGATTTGAGACTTGAGAGTTAATTTAAAGATTAATGGTAGAAAGTTACACATACTAATTAATGCTGACAAAAAAAAGGCCGGTGAAGTAAATTGAAAAGACAACATGGGAATGATTAATTATATCAACTTATTATCATGGAGAGTAACTGATATATATTTAAAATTTTGAAAAAAAACTGTAAGAATTCATTAATTTTTCTAATGACAAAGAAAAAGAATCAATAAAATAAAAGGACTTAAAATAAGAGTGAAAGAAGAAACGATGTGTCATATGATGAGGAAAAATAAAGAAAACCAACATAACTAATGTGGAAACGAAACAACTAGAATTTAGTTATGAGTGAAAGACTTAATTATTTATTTGTATGAAATCATATATAGAATCAAACTTCATTACTACTGTTTTTTTCAAAAAAAAAAAAAACTAATGTGAAAACCTTTTTTCTAAAAAGATAATAATTGTCTACTATCTCTTTTTTTTTCACACAGAGAAATATGTCAACTAGATAATATTTTCTTTTTCCACCTCCCCCATGCTTCAGTCCTGCTTTTTCCTTCAACCACGTTTTCAATTAGTGTGCATTAAGATATATTCCTTTTCTATTTGTTTTCAGTTGCACCTTTTTAATTTAATCTAATATTCGGTTTCATGCCATTGAAGAGATAATTTGACTCCTTTAAAATTTGAATAAATTTTAAAATAAAATATACAATTTTAATTATCAATAAAATTTGAAAAATATAAATTGTCACACACACACACACACACACACATATATATATAATTTATCATGCTGATATTTATATTCTACAAAATTAAACATTTTGTTAATTTTTTACCAATAACAAATGATATCACACTCAATACACCTTATTTTATTTATAGAAGACAAATCTTTTAATGTTTGTGTCCTATTTTAATCTCGAGTTATAAACATTTAAGTATCTCAATTGAACTAATTAATAGATCAATTTCAATTGAAAAATTGCTTTATTCTCATAATTATCCTCAAATAACTATGTGTTATCCCCAGGTCCCCTTGACCCTGGAGATATTATGACCATTTTCGTCCTTGGAACCTCGAGGGTGGGAGCGATTAGGGATCAGGAGAGACTGGAATCCGATGAGGTAAGACAAAGGACGGGAGCTACGGGAGAATTTCGGATGGTTCCCGACTTCCTGAGACCATCCCTGAACCCTTAGGGTTCGGGTCAGCGTGAGACAAGTGTGGATCTGTATGACTTCTAGAAGATTCCTCATGGTGATTCACATACCCTCTGGACTATAAGCTTAGACATACGCCCCCATCCTGGACAACTCATCCCAAAGTATCAATTTTGGATGTATTCGCGAGATATAAATAGAAGAAGGAAGGTGTAATAGTGGTAAGCATTTTTCTCCTCAATTCTTCCTACCATTTTACCTTGACGACTTGAGAGTCAGAGTCCTTTTGTAGGTATCCGCTCCTGCACCAGATCAGCCAAGAAATGGGGGGCATCCAGCAAACCCCCATCATCATCAGGAAATGGCTTCCCCCACTGTGATACATCACATTCATTGTGGTACATAACACTATGTTTGCTAGCTTCTTCCAAATAATAGTTTCTTCTGCCTTTTTACCAAATTTTGGTGCATATGTATTGCATTAATCCTCTTTTTCCTCAACCAGGCCACCAGTGAGAGTGCATTCAATTTTGATGTAGTGGGAAGAAACTAGTGACAGTAGTGCAATTCCCTATTTATTTGCTCCCACCTTTGTCATTTCCTTCTCTTAATTTTAGTTACGTGTTCTCTGAAGCAAAATTTGCGTCCTGAGTATATAGACTATATATGTATTGGACCAGTTAAGAAGGATTTGGAACTAAGAAGCACAAAGATAAAATATGATATTGATATGATTTAATACTGATATGAGGATATGATGAAATTATGAAATTTAAAATGTAGTAATATGTGTTTATATATACTAATATATATTAAATTTATTAATTTTTAGGTGCTATTATCAACATTATTGAGTTTAATTGATTCTTATAATAACTAACTTAAGAAAATATAAAAGAATATATCAATGATATTTTGTGGACGACCTAATTTGTAAAAGCATCAAAAAATTAATTTTGATACATTTTGAAGTATCAAAGTATTGATATTAATATAATATTAGACATGATATATCCTAGATACTAAGCACAATGAGATGATGAAGTATCGAAAATGGATTTGGAACCTCTTATTTTTAGTGGATACCATAGAAACCATCAATTATAGTTTACCTAACAAAATGTAATTTAGCATTTATAAGATACAAGTATTGATAAAAAGAAACCATGAGCTTTGACATGATGAGCTACCTTGTCCTTTAATTATGTGATCAGGGGTTTAATCCTCACTCATGAGAATAAAGCGTGTTCGTGGCTAGCAGCTTACCTTTTCAAGAGAACTCCAATGGTGAGAAGTTTAATCATTGCTGCCAGCGATGAATACTTTAATTTCGATAAAAAAAAATTATTGATAAAAAAAAATAACCTTGTTGAATTCTTTTTGATGCAAATAAGTAATTAATTTAATATATCAAATTATCTTAATTTTTAATAACATGAATAAAGAAAAGACTATAATAAAAATTAATGGTCAATAGTAATAAACCATGGTGTCATTTTTTTTTACTATAATGATATAAAAAGTAGATGTTATGATTGTATATGACGATTTATTGTAACATATTTGTTATTATTTATTTTTATTCATCAGTTATTTTTTAAAAAATACTCAATATTATGGGACATGAGCTTGCTTCTTACCACATGTGCCAACTCTCATTGACTTAATCTTAAGTTTATATAGGGCACCCGAAGATTTCAACATTAATTTTTTGTTGGCAGTTGGTGAATAGTCGTTTAATTGAAACCATAGATTGAATCGCATATTTATAAAACCCTGAGGAGGGGAGAGGGTGAGGGTTAAGGCATACCGAATTATGTCGCTATCATGTGCATCTAATGGCACTATGAATAGGGGAACCACTTACAGAAATTGCCAAAATTATTCAAATTTAACTGGCTGAATACATAAGGTTGGTCTTACACATTTATTAAATGTGTGATTTTTTTTATATTCTCACTAGTCTTCTCTTTTCCTTTGCTTCTTATTTGAAAAAAAGAGATATTAGCGGCCAACAAAGCATACGCGTGCAACGTACTCATTTGTGTGTCGACCCCAAAATGGAGGTACATATTTCGTACACAATGGGCACAAACGCTATGTAGTGCATGCTTTCCCCGTAAAACAATAAATAAATAAAGAGTAAAAAAATAAAAAAAATACAAAAGTATAAGCCAATGCGCGTTCCATGGTTGATGCTTGCCGTATGTGAGCCACTCAACATCGTAATTAGTGTCTAGCAAAATAATGCTGCCAAAGAAACAATGGCTAGGAAAAATGTTTTTTTTGTTCAACCTATGCTTAATAAATATCGTATACCTACCCTGCATTCGATATTGTAAGTGTAAATGAATATGAAATATTAGTGTGTCAAAAAAATATGTAATATATTGTGATTTAATTTTAATATATTGATTGTTTAAAATTTTTTATACTTTTATTCAATTATATATTAAATATTACTCATGATAGTTAACTTTTAATTCATTATTTAAAAAGTCATGTAAATAAAATACTTTAATTATATTGCATCAACATTATATATTCTGTAGCATTTATGCGAGAAAATTGATCTAATTAAGGTTATATTTTGATGGTCCGATAACATAACTCCAATGTTTTCTGCCGCAATTTCCAGAGAAATATATACCATCTTATGGTAGTGCTAATAAAAGCAATGAATATAAAGTTGCAGGGAATTGAAAGACAATAACGTAGCTATAAAACCTTTATACAAGAACAAACAGATGTGCACAGCATTTCTTGGCTGATATGTTGCCACAAATAATGTGAACGCACGTGTTTGCTATTCGGTAACCGAAAATGGTGCATTATTTGTAAGCATCAAACTAATCATTACTCATTAGATTTTTTTTTCAATTTTATTTTCCTGTTGTTCTTGAATCTAAAAGTAGCCTTAGCTATGTACCATTCGGGGGGCATGCACAATTTAGCTTCTACGCTCTAGTTACAAATTTTTATATATATATATATATATTTATGAGATTAGTGGTTAACTGGTAATCATTCTCTAAAGGCCAACTGCAATACGTATCACTATAATGACTGGAACTGGGTGAGGCAAGGTGTATCTTATTCTTGACATGGGATGCAAAGTTAAACTTCAGCTCCTTCGAAAGGTCTACCCTTAATCCTTGCATTCCGTGATTATGGGCAAAACTTCAGCTCCTTTGAAATATGTGGTTCCAAACTCTAATGGATGCTACTTAGCCCTCGCTATATAGGTGCTTGACAATTCTTGTTGGATATAGTTGGATTGCTACTAGTGAAATTCCAGTTTTTGATCTTCAAAAATTTTTCAAATTATTGGAGAGAAAGTATGGGGTGATGGAGGAGGGGAGGGTGTTTTAGGCGAAGGGGCTGTGTCCTATTATTTTGAGTGAAGGGGCTATTTTATTATTTTGATTAATCTCACTTGTTCATACTTATCTAATTAATGATATATATCTTAAATTTTTCCAATAAATTTACTAGACCATTTACAATAAACTTAAAAGGTTATGTATATATACACTTACATCTTTCAATAACTTTTTATGAGTATAAAATTTTATTAATTCAACTGTTAAATTCAAAGTTCTTATCTAGTATATTAAATATATCAAATTTCATACAGTTTGAAAATAATTTGATATTTTATCATGTCATTTTATTTTGATAGATAATATATTTTTGAAAATACTAGTAAAGATCGATCCTTAAAATATATACTTATTGTTGTCTTATTTTTTTGAAATTTGACATACTTAATCGTCAATATAATATCACATAATTCAATACTCCAATCAATTAAATTCAATTTCTATCGAAAGTTATTGAATGATGTAAGTGTACTAAATTTTCCCCTAATGCAAATGGATTCTTGCCCATATATTCAATTGGGGTTATGTAAAAAATTCTTCAATAAAGAGCTTTTTGATGATATAAAATATGTGTTAAACTTATACAGGTGTATGACAAAAAAAGAAAAAAAAAACTGACACAAGTGTCAATAAATTCCTCCACACGTACACGCATACACACGAAAGTAGAAAGTAGAAAGAGTAAATTTTGAACATTAATTCTCATCTGAATAACCAAAATTAAAATACAAAGTGATGTGATATTTTTAAGTTAAATAACTTTTAATTTTGATTAGTGATTTGCTCCTATCATTTGGTAATAAGCCACACTCCTTTCGCTTGAAGCTTTCCGATCCAAGCCAAATTTAGGCATAGAGAGTAAAGTGTTTCCCATATAGTTGTTTTGCATTTTATGCAATGTAATCATAGTAGACATTCCATGTACCAAAAAATTTCATAGTAGACATTCTTGACGGGAAGGTCACCTAAAACATAATAATATTTTGAACGTAGTACATGCTGCAAATATCTGGCAGCACCACAAACTTTACAAAACAATAAGAAAGTTGCGTAAAGTTCTGTGACTTATAATGTTGGCTCATGGTCCTTCTTTGAGGAACATCTGTTAGACTGCTTTAGTGGGGTTAACTATATCTGAAAACTTATGGCTACGATTTTACCAATCTAATACAGCCATCTGATTTGTGCATCCTACTTCAGAAAAATCCCCACAATAAATAGATGAGAGCCACATCAAAGGTGTTTCTGAAGGACAATTCCTTCTGATCATAAGGGTACGATAGGCTCGTGTTGTGCATACGTGTTCCACTAAAGTCACTAATTAACAACACCCCACTGGTGTGTTTCATATCAAGGTAATTTGCGCTAGGATATTGGCGTGGTACTTATTATTTCATTCTCTATAGTCATGTCTTGAATATTATAGGGATGGAAAGGGCCACGCCAGCACATCCACTAATTTGGTACGTCAACAATTGGCCCTTCATCAGTCTCCACTCATGGGGCATAGTATAAATAGGGTCTCCCTCCAACTAGAGGTTCCACAATATATAGAGTGAGTTATTCAAAGTCCAAGAGGAAAAAAGGGCCAAAGGAATCTGCTGCACTAAGGACAAAATGGAATCAACTCATGTAATATCTATTACCAATGGAGAGGAGAACAATGTTGCTCATCATGTGAAGGAGAGCAACACATTTCGGTTTCCACTTCCCATCAACATTTCCCGTCTTAGAGAGAAGAGAATCCACTGCTCTATTGTCCCCATTACTTCCCATCTCAGCAGGGACAAGCGGATGAAAAGTAAGCATGACACTAGGAAGGTGATCCACAGTGTCAAAGTGGGAATCTCCCTCGTTTTGGTTTCACTTTTTTACCTCTTGAACCCTCTCTTTGAGCAAGTTGGAGAAAATGCAATGTGGGCTATCATGACTGTTGTTGTAATCTTTGAGTTCTCTGCAGGTACTTTCAGCAACATATATCATACATCAGCCTCAATTCTTAATAAGTAGCTAGTAAATATTTTCTCCATTTTCAAATAAGTGTCTATTTAAACAAACTGAAATATTGAAAAGTTAATGTATCTTAATACAATTCTATGATATTGTAATTAGATATATTAACTTTTCAATATACTAGTTTATTCAAATGAATACTTATTTAATATCGGAGGTAGTATATATTGTAATATTTTGTTTGAAGCACTCGATGAATCTAATGCACATCAATTAATTAATGCGATTACAGGAGCCACATTAGGAAAGGGCTTCAATCGTGGGATGGGAACTATATTAGGAGGTGGACTGGGTTGCATAGCAGCATTTTTTGCCCGAAACATTGGAGGGGTTGGCAACTCGATCATCATTGGTACTTCTATATTTATCTCTGGTAAGTTCTTTTTTATTTTCATCAAATCTCTTATACGAGAAATTCTTAGGTCTTAAGATATAAATATTTGTTCTGCCTATTTATTAATTCACAAATCAGCTATTACATTAAAAATATATGAGAAGTAGAAGATAATAATAACCCATAAAACTGATGTGTCAATTAATAAATAGATTATAATAAGTATTTTCTCTTTACGCAATAATTTCTCCTCTTATATACGGTTATTTGTGACAGAAGTCAGAAATTAAGAAACAAAGTATTTTTGTGGTGATACTGTAGAAACCTTCGCTAGTACATATCAAATCAAAACCACATATTAAATTGCACATAGCTTTAAGAGTTCTGTTGTTAATGGTATTTGACATCCAACACATAGCACCCCTCTCATAAATACACGTATATATACACACCAATACTCACCCATATAATCGCATTAAAATGCACAGTGTTTTATAATCCATACACTGTTTCATGATATATGCATCTCACGTTCAGAAAAGCAGTTTTATAGCTAGCTCTTATTATGATTAAACAACTGTTGGTGACAAATAAACATTAATTATTTTTCCAGGATCAGTAGCAACATATTTTCGACTGGTTCCAACCATCAAGCAAAGATACGATTATGGAGTGATGATATTCATGCTGACTTTCAATCTCGTTGTGGTGTCTGGCGTGCGTGCCCATGAGACAGTGTGGGAAATAGCCCGCGATCGTCTCTTAACAATCGTGATGGGTTTCATTGTGTGCATTTGTGTGAGTCTGTTCGTCTTCCCTGGTGGGCCAGCGATGAACTTCATGATTCCACGGTCTCAAGGTTCATGGACCTTGCCAACACTATTCAAGGTATATACATTGTATTTATATAGTGTTGCTCGTACTCGTACTCGTACAGTCATAGTCATATATACTAAGCTAAAATTTGTTTACTGCTGAGATAGAAAATACAGTGATAAGAAAGAAATATACAATGAAGAAAGTGGAGAGAAACATAAATAATAAATATGTATAAGAGTATTATTGAAAGATAAAAATATTAAATTTACTCTTTATTCATCTCTTCATTTTGGAGACACAAAAATTTTATGTTTTTTTTATCTTGGGAGAACCCTCTCCACAATTAAATAGGTTTATATCTTATGTTCTGTATTTATATCAGAAGCGGTAAATAAACGCTACCTAAAAGAACATACATGAAACCTTTAAAAAAAAAAAAAGGAAGGTAAGGTTCAATTATAAACATGATAAATGTTAAAGTTGAAGGTATCTTTGGATGAGGAGTAACATTGAAATAAAAAAAAATTCTATGAATGATTTTCATATATAAAATTATATGTGAAATTTATTCATTAAAATTTTCTTTTAATTTTGCCTTCTAACCATACATACAAATCCTAAAAATGCTTTTTTGGCTCCAAACCTCTCATACTTGTTAATATGAGATAATATATTTTTAATTTTTTTCCTTTTATTAAAATTAAACTGAAAATTGAGATATTGGTTTAAAAGAAGTGTCAAACTATTTGTATCAATCAAGTATTGATATTTAAGTTAACAATTCTTATAATATAATATGAAAAATGTTATTTACATATTTTATTTGCATAAATGAAACTTTATTTAAAATATATATTTAAATAAACCTACTTAATTTTTTTATACGTGTGATATTTTCATGCTTTTATAAAGAATGATTCAAATTCAATATAAATATAAAGATCAATTTTAATATCCTAAAGGAATAAAAAATATATCATTATCTAATCAAATTATTCTATTTATATAATTTTTTAAATAATAAATACAAAAATTACTCATATTTATTGATATAATAATCTATGATTGACGAATAATATAAAATATTATTATATGATAAGTATGTCACAATTAAATCCATAAATATAATAATGCTATATAAATATAGAGCTAAGCCAAAAAGGAAATCTTTCGTCCATCGCTTGTAGGCTGCTTGGAGGAAGACGACAAATTCGATAGCGAAACGGAAAAAGAGCCGAGTGTTAACTTCGCCGTTTGCAAGTCTGTGTTGAACTCCAAGTCAAAGGATGAATTATTGGTACGTAGAGAATTTTCAATTAGATTTCTTAAAATTAGTTATTGAAAAACTATGAATTTTCTTCCTCTGTAATAACATTTATTCTGTTTTTTCAGGCAAATTTCGCAAAATGGGAACCCTGGCATGGAAAATTTGGATTTTCCTACCCATGGGAGAAGTACTTAAAAATCGGAGAGGTTCTTCGAGAACTGGCTGCATTTATTCTTGCAGTGGGACGTTGCCTCCAAGCGTCAAAACAGGTATATGCAAGGCTAGTTTTTATAACTAAAGATTAAAAAAATACAATACGAAAAAAATATTTCATAAAAAATATAGTTCTCGAAGCTTTCAATCAATCTATTAAATATTCTTTAAAACTTTAATTATTATATAATATTTTTTATCTTGAAATTCTTTAATAAACTTCTTTAGAATATATACTAACCAAACCCTTATAATAATGAGTTTTGTTTTGATACATTGATGATGTAAAACTTTTTTAAAATTTTTCACACTATTAACTAATCAAATCATTTTATTTGTATGACTTTCAAGTAATGCATTTGATAATTAACCATCTTTATTAATAAAATATATAATTGAATGAACGAATCAATATATAGAAATTAAACTCTAAAATAATTATATGTTTTTTCTTGGGGTCCGTTTTATAATTTTATGGTTACAACATGAAAATTGAGAGATTTGATGGGCTAATTATGTGTTCGGGTTCAATGAATCTTTTTTGTGATTAGGCCATGGCATCTGTGAGGCAATCACCGTCGGTCCAACTAGAATCATGGGAAGCAATTGGGTCAAAGGTTGCGTGGGCTCTGAGGGAAGTAGGAGAGAGCATGAAGCAAATGAGGAATTGCAAAGCAGAGGGCACCATTTCGGCCAAGTTGAAAGCAGCGAGAACAGATCTAAGCTTGGTGATTTCCACGTCCAAGATATCCGCACTTGATAATGCGGAGGTGCTAGCAATTGCAAGCTTCGTGTTCTTGCTCACCCAAGTGTTGGAGAAGGTGGAGGACTTGGTGAAAGAGGTGGAGGAACTTGCAGAAATTGCTCATTTTCGTACTCATTTGCCTCCAACATCGTCTCCGTAGTCCCTTTGCATCTATAGTATGCTATATACAGTATAAACCATCGCCAATTTTGGGTTACAAATTATAAGTATGCGTTTATAATATAATCTCTTGGGATGTGATTGTGAGTTTAATTTTTGAAGAGAAGAAATGAAAGCGATTTTAAAGTTTTAAAACTTTACAAATCTCTCATTTTCTCCTTTCTCTCCAAAATCAAACACACCCATACTAAATGAATGATGTATCATGTAATCTAACTGTCTTTGAAGTTATTAAAATGAAAAAAAAAACAGCAATTAGTGATGTTATTAATTGCAAATATTATTTTTTAATATTTAAACTCACGTTATTAAATCGAAGTTACTAAGTTATTAGGATTGGGTTACTAGGGAGGAGTTTTGGTAGTTTATCATAAGATCATAGTTTCATAGATTCAAACCTCATTTGCAATTGAGAAAAAAAAAAAGTCAAAGTTACTTCCCCTTATAATTAATCTTTTATTAATGTTTGGACGGCAAATGAATGCTGGCCTTTCATCAACACATAAAACACAGATTAAATGGTGGCTACCGGCTATAAAGTGCGATTCTTCCTTTGAAATCTCCGTTACGTGCACATTGTTCATATCACATACTCATCCAATACTCTTTTCCTGTAGGAATAATACTCGAAAATTGAGAGAAACCGATAAAAAAGTAATTTCTCTCAATTTCACAAGGTGACTATTATTAGAGTCAGATATATGGGTATTCACAGACAAACTCATTTAACTCGCAATTCGCACAAAATGGATCATAAAATTTTCAGTCGCCAACCCGCGAACTTTTTTGATCTGGACCACTTAACCCGCAAGCTAACGGGCCTGCCGCTGGTTCGACCAACCCGCTAATCCGCATAAGTGAGGGAATGCTTCCATTTGTGATATTTATTTATATTCTTGATGGATGAACTTTGGTGAGTTAGTTATTTGTTATTTTTGTATTTATATTTGATAAAATATCCTGTATAAATATAAATATATAATATGGGGTATAAAAAAAAGCTTAAAAAATATGAAAGAAAAAGGGGGTTATGTGGGTTGGTCCACGTGGTCCGCGTCTGTCCGCAAATTAGTTTGCGATCTGGTCCATGGGCTTATGGGGGCAAAAATGTGAAGATTAAGCAGGCCTGCCGCTCAGCGCGGCTTATGTGGCGAACGGATTACCTAAAACATAGTCAATTTATGAAACGGACTAGCCTAAGGTTAATTGTGATCTGTCACGAACCGATATGCATACCCACCTCTAACTATTATTCCTAGAGGAAGGGACTGGACTTAAATCAGGTACTAGCCTACCATTCTTTATTTTGGGAAATTTATATTTTCAAATGGTGAGAAAAAAGAGAGTAATTTTATTTGTATAAACCGTGATAATCATAATAGCCTTTTATCTATATAGCTAGAGTTATTTCAAAATTCCTAGAATTCAATCGAAGGCGATATGAAGATGGGTCTTCCTCCAGAAGTTTTACCAATTGCCATTGGTTTGTTCATGTTGTCCCTGTGGAGTGTAGCTGAGAGTGTTCCCAACACCAGCATCACCAACTTCCTCTGCAACAGTGTGGTGTTCACTTCAGGTGACCCTTTTACTGTTAGTTTAAGGTATGTTCTTGAAGACTTAGAGGAGATGAGACCAAGCCATAAAAATTATGATTACTATAACATTTCACCTTATCCTAATTCCTTTGCCTATGGACATGCTGCTTGCAACCTCAATCTCACAACCTCTGACTGCAAAACCTGTTTTGGTTTTGCCAAAACGGCCTTTTTAACCCAATGTCACAGGCCATAAGGGGCTCGAATATTGCTTCATGATTGTTCAATCAGGTATGAGCGATACCCATTTGACGATTAGCAACAGAAAATTGGAGCTTAGTTCTTGATGTTTCCATTTTGCATCCTAAGGCTTTGTGAACAGGTATTGGTTGGTTTACAAGTTTCCATCTGAAGTCATTGGTAATTTTGTATTCATAGGTCCATGATGTTGTGCATCACAATTATGCCTTGGGTGTGACTCAAAATAAAAATAAACTCCTTGCTTCATCTATAAAGTTCGATACTAATTTCTTTTAATTTAGGTTTGGCCTATGTTTAAAGAGTTAATTTTGATATTATGCATTTGCGTAATGATGACCGTGAGAAGGAATGATGTTTTTTTTATGCTATACTACATTATTAAGTAGCATTGTAAAACTTTTATATTATCAATACATTAAAAACTAAACTCATAATAAAATCAGAAAACGTAAAAATGAACTGAGAGTTTTTATAATTCAGGTGTGTTTGTTTGAGAGGCAAAAATAGAAGTAAAAATTACATGATTAAGTTTCATATATAAAATAACACATTAAGTTCATTCATGCAATTTTTATCCTATTTTCACCCTTAAATCGACTATGTCCTCATTATGTTTAACGGATGAACTAAATATGAAAACAAAAAACTATATATACCCTTATATAATTAAGAGCTCAGGCTGAGGAATCTTGACCCCAGAAAACAGAAACACGTAACGAAATGAATTGCCGAGCGGGGCTTACGCACGGGGTACTAAAATGCCAATTTCAAGAAAATCAATGGTCAACAATGTGTGTGATATTCCAGATCCAAAAACTATAACGTGTGTGATTCGTACGCATTATTCAAGGGAGATTGAAAACACAAGTAACTCTTGAAACTTGAACCAGATTACATGTATACATTGCTATTAGATCCGCAACGATCTTCTGGATCACCGTACATATTAACATTAGTGCATTGGAATATGAGCAAACTGAAAAGCACCATGCAGAAATTATTCCACGAAAGTTGTCTATATAAATGAAATCAATTGACCAAAAAAAAAAAAAAAAACCAATAACTTTAATTTATATTTCTATTTATATACATGTACAACCAGCAACATCGGCATATATCCCACATTGCTTTTGAAGACCCACATCAGTATGAATTTACTAAAAAAATGCCTTCTGATGCACCAAGCTTGTATCTCACAGAGTATGATTTTTTCCACAAGCTATACCGGAATTTCACCCTCCAATACTAAGTTCCCATCTTGGTATTGATATGCTCACATACAATGACAGACCCCTACAAAGAGGGCCAGGCAAGCATTTTGCAGGAAATTGAAGCAGCTTAATTTATTTTTTTTGCTAAGAATACCATAAGGCAAACCAACGAATGGTTAGAAGCATCAACTACACTCTGACTGACCACAGAAGATGGCAAATTCAACTCGCAGCTTGGCGTCACTCATTGACGAATGACCAAGACGGCAGCAAAGCAAGCATTAGCAAAAAGTTTGCACAAATTAGTGCATTCGCTGCGGACTGAATAGATCGGTGATAGTGAAACTTGGGAAACTATGTTGTATTATTTTCTCAAATAATCATTCTCTTGAGAATAAGTGCATAAAGAATCTCATTCCAAGAATCAGGAACACCGGGCAGACACCAATGGCTACAGTCTTGCAGCTGTATAGGGGCCTTGCGGCCTGGACCACGATGGTAAATAGAAGCATGGCCATCTTTTCTGCGTAATGTCATTTGGGTGATATTTAGTAAGTCCAAATTCTTGACTCCTGATTTATTGGCGTTCTCTGACAAGACATTAAAGATGGTTCTGGAATGACGGTCGTTTACTTCTGGCAAGGAACCTAAATCAGGTAGTGTTTCCAAGTTACAACCACCACCAGTGTTCCAGTCACCACCCCTGTTACACACAATAAATGTGCCATGACTCATTCATATCTTCTTCCACATTAGTAGTCACTAGTCACTACTGATACAGATAAAGTTACTAACAGTTTCTTTGAATTAAGGAACCAACCAGAAATTAATGGTAAGGAACAAAACCAGATAAGTTAGACATGAAAACAAGCCACAAGAAACATGGAGAGAACATTCAAAGAAAGAATGACAACACAAACATTCTATGCAAATTCATGTGTTAAAAAATGTAGCTTTCTCTAGCATTCAACTGACCGATATAAGCAATGCCTCCTATTATCCAGTTAATGTGGTTGCAAAACAAACACGGAATCTTGTGAAGAACTTAGATCATTATCTCAAACAGCACCTTTTTAAAACTATTGCCTAAGTTTACATCCAACGTATTGCATTCCAAGTGCTATTTATTATAAGGTCTTAATTGTTTTCTCCTCACAGCCACCCCCAACATAAATGAATAATTCAGCAACTACTTCAATAACTTGGAACCAAATCTCCAGATCCTCTCTATTGACAACAATAACTATTTTAAAGCAGCATAGCATGGCATTTGAGTTATAGAAGACAAAAGCATATGCATCTGCTCAAAAGGAAGGCCCATCCCTGAGAAGCAGAAAGTTTTGGGCCCTTGAATCTTAGGCTTCATACTAGACAGAAAAACAAAATACAGTCCAAAAACTTAAATGCCTGCCAAAGAAGGGTGTGGTGAAATAACAAATCCTGTCAAAATCCACAAAAATAACTTTATTTAAGTTTACATAAATTTCATTTTATCAGCCACAATAATTTTAGAGGAGGGGCACTGTAACTGAAGATCCCATTAGAAAAATATTGACAGACAAAGCTTAAGCAACCACAGATATAAAGTACAGGTAAGTCTGCTTAAAAGTTTAGGCAAACCTGAAATGCACAGGAGAATAAGTGCGGAATAGGACATATGTTCTGTTCGTGTTTACTTCTCTGGTAATCCAATCAACCATGGTTTCAATTGCTTTTCTGAACGCATCTTGTATATTCATCTTCATATTCACTTTGTCTCCTATTTGGAAGTAACATCCCCTAAGTAATGAAACGAGCCCAAGATTAAAGTCACATATAATTCCAATTTTAACAATGATAGCTTAACTGCATGAAGAGTCAAAATATTGTTGCAAAGTATTAACAAAGTAATT
This sequence comes from Dalbergia oliveri, assembly GCA_030441495.1. Lineage (NCBI taxonomy): Eukaryota > Viridiplantae > Streptophyta > Magnoliopsida > Fabales > Fabaceae > Dalbergia > Dalbergia oliveri. Next base: position 15,382,582 of record JAMLFY010000008.1, read on the forward strand.
TGCAGCCACACATTTTAAGTAATTTACAACTACACATTCCCATGTCATGGAGATAAATGGAGCATAAATGACTACAACTTTTCTATATCAAGCATACTTAGCCAAATTTAAAGTAGAATCCCCCCTCTCTCTCCCCACTCTCCTCATTAATTTCTTTGGAGAATGAAAGCTCCGTAAAATTTCAATTTCCCAAACAGAGTACAAGGGAGCCCTACTGCCAAAAGGTTTGTACCAATAAAGATCCTAGTTGAATCGATGAAAACTTTTTACACAAGTTTCCTATGCAATGAAAATAGCTGCCTGCAAATATCTAAACTAAACAAGCATACACAGCCTTCATATAAATGCAATCCTTCCTTCCTAGTAGTTAGTGTCCATCTTAGGGAGTGTTTTATATGGTAAGAAATTATATCAATCTGCCAAAAAATTTCTCTTCTGAAAATATTATCTGTTTCGAATAAACTGTGTCGGTATCACTATCACACAATTTAATGCCTTCTTTTCACGCATCCTTGTTCAAAATCCAACAGAAGGGGCACTCAAAGATTGATTTAATAAGAAGAATAGTGATCTAACCCATTGGAGCAAGAGATATAAAAAAAATCCTTACACTTTTACAGTCTTCTGATAGGTCCACCAATGTCCAGTATTCAAAACCAGCACATCTGCATCTTTCCACCAACGAGAAGACCAGTCCATAACATCCAATCTCAAAGTCAACGACACATTTTCAGGCACCCCGGAAGGAGGATGTCCCTGCACCACTAGATATGTTGATCTGTAGTACTCAATGGTGCAGTTGAACTCTTCAAACTTGAAACACAAGAAGCCTGAGTGCTTTGTAATCGGGTTCCCATTAACCTCATAGACAGCACTCCTGTTCGCAATGACAGAAGAGAGCATGCAAAGAAGTGATTCCCATTGGTTCCTTCCCAGTGAATCACCAACAAAAACTAGCCGCTTGTTACGTAGCGTTTCCAACATGTTCCTTGCATCAAATCTGATACAAGAGTAAAGCCCCGTATTATATTACATGCCAAGAATCAAGCCAAAAGCCAAAAGTACTCAATACATAATTGTAGCTCAAGCTAATGACGGATCCAAAAAATTTAACCATTGGCGGCAAAACATATGGGGGCTTGGACTTAATCATATAGTGGGGGCAAAATATATATTTATTAATATTTTCTAAAACAAATTCAAAATTTCACTGGGGGCATGTGCCCCCATTGCCCCCAACATAAATCCGTCCCTGGCTCAAGCTAAATTGTTCTAAAAAAGAAGCAAGTCCCAAGCATATTACTGCAGGCACATGCTGTCCTGTTAAGAGAGCATAATAAACCAAAGCAGCTTAACCCCCAAATCCAAAAAAAAAAAATCCTCTTATTTGGAAAAAGAAAGTCAGACACTCTGGTAGTCAATGAGAAAATGAAATGCCAAGTTGACAATGTCAACAATCATCAGGCATCGTTTGTTAGAAGGTAAAAAACAAACCAATAAACTTCATATCCTAATTCACTTAATAATAGCACCTATTTTTTCGTATTCCACAATCAACAAACAACCCCCCAAAACGAAAACAAGAAAAAAAAAAAAGAACAAATAATTTCTCCGATACCGATTCATTCATACGAAGTACCAAACAGTTAATTACATAATGCTTACAAGTTACAACGAAAAGGGCAACTCATTGAAACACAAAATCACTTGAAACTTACAAAAGGGTGATCCCGTAATAAATCAGCTACTAGACAAAAAAAATCCAAAACCCTTCATTTTCATAGTAAAAACACAACACAACACACTGATATGATATCCAAAAACAGAAGAAAAAAAAAAGAAAAGAAAAGAAAAGAAAAGAAAGGAAAGGAGATAAAGGGGGCAATATTGGAACCTGGGTAAGTTGCAATGTTTGGGCTGCCATCGCCACTTGGTAAAGAAGCTATCAGGCCTGCCATTCTCCAAGCATCGAAAACCCTTATCAAGGAAGGAACAATTGATGGAATCGTAGAGAGGGTAGGACTCATCCCAAACCCAGTTCCCTTCAAACACGTCACAGCTATCACCTTCTTGTTCCAGAAACTGAACAACTTGTGGAGCACTAGAAGAAGAAGAAGGGGAAGATGAAGAAGAAGAAGAACAAGACGAAGAGGGAACGTGGAGGCCGAGCAAGGAGGAGCCCTGAGAGCGCAAGCCCTTGTAATCGAGGTAGGAGAAGCAGCCAAGGAACAAGAGAAGGGTCACGAGGAAGAAGCTGGCTATGCCCAGAGAAGGTTCTAGAGGGTTGAACCTCTTGAATCTCATGAAGAAATCCAAGTGGGTAGTTGCTGTTGTTGTTGTGGTGTCCACAGAATCATGTGGTGAAGCTGTGATCTTGGTCATTCTACGTTCCCCTCCCTCTCGACCAAAAAAATTCCTCTTTGTTCTTTTTTCTTTTGTATGCCTCAGACTCAGAGGCCTTGTTTGGTTGGTGGTTTTAAGATGAACAGAATGAAGGTTTAAAGAAGAGAGGAGGAGGAGGAAAAGAAGGTGGGGTCCAGGTGCTAAAAAGGCATTGAAGGCTGAGAACTTAACCAGAGGGTGCTTTCCTCTTTCTTTTTCATTATTCTCTCTCTTTTTTATTTTTTAAATGCGGTTACTGTTGAGGGAGAAGCAGGTGGAACACAAGAAAATGAAGTGGATATTGGGAGTTACTCCTGCAGCATTTAGAAAGAGAACTGCAAGAGATGCGCATGTGTGTGTTTTTTGTGCGTGTTTTGTTTTTGCAGCGAGATTTGGGAAGTGAGGGAGGTAAAGGTTAAAGAGAGAAAGGACGATGATTGATTGGAAGGGGTATAAGGAGAACTGGAGAAGGGAGGAGAAAGAGACGAGAAGAGGAACATGGTGGTGGCTGAGTGAGTGAGTGAGTGGGGGGATTGGTATTTTCCTGTTTTTGGGGGGCCAAGGGCGGCAATTTATTTATTTATTTAGCATACAAATATTGGCATTGTGGCGCGGATGGGGATGGATGGATATTATTATATCATTCATTGGTTTACAACGTGGGGCCAATTCACCTTTTTTTTTTTAACCTTAATTGAAGAGTTTGGAGTTCTTTTAACATCTTGTCTTAAGTTTAAATTATATATATAAAAAGAATTTAATAATATAAAATAATCTTATATTATCAATTAATTAAATTTTAAAAAATTAAATTTTATTAGATAATTATTTATTATTATAATTACTACACATTTTTTTATTTTTTATTAATTGACGAATATAAAATGATTTTATATTGACGATGCATAGAAATTAAATTTTTAAATGTTATTTGGAGAAGTTTTGTCTATAAACTCAATCATTATTCAAATAAATTTTTTATATCTGAAAATATAAATTATCTATTATTTTTTAAAAAATAGTTTAGCTTATACAAATTAAAAACTGGGATGAAAAAAATAAAAATTAATAAGAAAGGTTAACTAATATAAATGATTAAGAAAAATAATTAAATTTCTACTTGTACTTATAGATGTACACATAATACGCTCAAATATAAAATATGAAATATTTTTAACCTTTTAACTAAGTGCGGTGCAAGTTTTAAAAATAGAAAAAATATCAATTGGAGACTTCAAGCCCTCTCTCGGTCATTATGAATTGAGTTATATCAATTGATTTCCTAATAATAGGATCAGATGAGCCATTGAACTTAAAAAAAATCAAATACTATATTAATTGCTCTTTTATAATTTAATTTTGATATATTGATAGTATAAAAAATTTTATATTTATTTAATTAAATATTCTTATGTGCTTGACTTATAAAGTAGTGAAATGAGACTCAAATATATTTTATTTATATATAACTATATAATTGTATGGTTATTTAAAAAAATTATTAAACTATTTTATTGTTATTTTATTTTTTTTATTGTCTAAATGGGCTAGGGTTGTGATAGGTCAAGAAAAGAATACCAATCCAACCTATCTGATTTTGCCAGCTAATCAGGCAAAGCCCATTAGATTCCGGCCATTTTCTCCGCACTACTCACCTCAATTTATTTTTTTTTTTGACGTGACATCAATTTATTTGTTTTTTTTTTTTTTTGAAAGGGGCATCAATTTATCCTTTCATCCTTCACCCAAAAAACAAAAAAATTATATACTCATCAAAATTTTTACGAATGGCTGCTTGATAGATCATGTAAGATTGCATTGACTACAGATAATAATATTGCCTTCTTGTACAATGTTCGTTGTTACCATTAGAATTGTGGAAAGCTTGTACGGTCGACTCCTCTTGTTGTACCTTAAAATATTTATTTATAAAAAATAAATAATTATTTTCCAAAATTAAACTCAATATAATACTGTAGGCAATTGATAATAGTGTAAACTATTTTATATGGATAGAATATTAAAATAAATCTATTAAATAATATAATTAATGAAGTAAAAACTAATGAAACGTGGTTAGCAAGGTTATCTTTAAATATTTATAATCTCCAATTAGGACCATCCATTTACCCGAGGGCAATGTAACATGAGATATTTGATGAGACAATAGTAACATTATCACTGGTATTATTCTGTCATTTACTTTGAAGAACCCAGAACACCAACTTAGATTGAATTTTCACGATATGCGCTGATCAAGAAAATTTCCCATTAAGCAGTCTTCTAATATAACTCAAGAAGCCAGAACTTTTTTTTCTTTTCCATGAACGTTATGCCCTTCATTCATGGTTTAAATTTCTTTTTCACTTGATTGAGATATTATTTTATCATTTAGGCATGGAGGAAAAATGTCATCAAATGGCACAACAGACAGGGTAGGAAGTAGTTTTATGATTATATCATTTCACTCGACTGATAAAGCATTGCACATCTCAATTTAAATTAGGCCATGTGCAGCGCACCTCAATTTACTATCACTGCAGTTGCAAATCAAACTGTTTTGTTTATGTGCCAAGGATTCATTCACAATTTTATACTGTTGATAAAAAAATAATTGAATATTCAAATGATCATTAAGCTGATATAAGTAGTTTAATCTTGGTATGTTGTGAGTATAAAAATATTTTACATAGATGTTCAATTCTTGACACATAAATAGAAACATTTTTTCTTAATTGTATTCACTACTTTAATTTTTTTAAAGTCTTACATATAATAGCATTTGATTAAATAATAAATTAAATTAAAATTAGTCTTATATATAATTGATCAGTTATATGTTTTATAAAATTCTATATTATTAATTTTTTTATCAACGGTTTAAATTATTTAAAATACTTTTTGCAATTTAATGGAGCCAAATCGTAAAACGTATAACACAATTTGTTGGGTTGGGCTCCCTTATGTGGAGAAGCCCAAAACCAGCTAAGTTATCTAATGAGAAGTCAGTTAGGGTTGTGAGTGTGTGATCATTTATGTGAGAGAGAGCAACAAAAGAGAGAGAGAGAGAGCACAACCACCCGATTTTCACCTTCCTTGTCCGAACAGCCACCGTAGATCGGAGTTTTCGAAGTCATCCACCGTTGGATCGGGCTGAAATTTAAGCAGCAGATTCCTAACAGGTGGCTCTTCATTCTGAACGGTCGGATCGTTGAGAAGAGGTCTGGAGTGTGAGATATTAAGCTCGAACTGAGGTTCTGTTTTTGTTGGAAATCAGTTTTTCTACTGCAACATATCTCTGTAATTTGAGGTTTATGAAGTTGTTCACCGTTGGATCGGGCTGAAAATTTTACAGCAGATTCTTGGTGTCTTGAAAGTCATTCTGAACGGTCAGATCGTTGATAAAAGCTCTGGAGTGCGAGATATTCAGCTCGCACGGAGGTTCAGTTTTGGTTTGGAGAATCAGTTTTCTACTGTAAGCAGCCATCATAGATCGGCATTTATGAACTCGTTCACCGTTGGATCGGGCTGAAACTTGGACAGTAGGTTCTGGACATCTGGTTCTTCATTCTGAACGGTTAGATCGTTGAGAAGTGGTCCGGAGAGTGAGGTATTGGTTTCGGACAGCAGCTCCAGTTTTGGGTATTTCATAATTCCTTAATCTCAAATTTTGAGTATTGGTGTTTTGTTGGCTTGCTTATTATTAGCACAATTTGTGCACATATTTGAGACTCTCTTGTACCTGTTTGATCATAGTGGAGTTATTTCTTTGGTCTGGACGACCCGTGGTTTTTATCTCTCACATTGAGGGATTTGGTGCATTGTCCCTATTATTTTTGATTGTGTATTGATTGCTCGATTATTTGTGGATAGTTGCTCCTCTTGTTCTTGCAAGTAGGGAATTGTGTGTTTTATTTCCCAACATTTGGCATCAGAGCTCGTTTTGGGCATTATTGATTATAACTTGCTTGAATGATGGAGGCAAATACTAGTCGAATGGTGAGCTTGAATGGTACCAATTATCATATATGGAAAGGCAAGATGAAAGATTTGTTGTTTGTTAAAAATCTGCATATGCCCTGTTTGCTACACAAAAACCAATTCAAAAATGAAGAAGAATGGGAATTTGAGCATCAACAAGTTTGTGGTTTTATTTGGCAATGGGTAGATGATAATGTTTATAATCACATTGCTAATGAGACTCATGCTAGAACTATGTGGGAAAAGATTGAATCCTTGTATGCTTCCAAGTTGGGAACAACAAGTTGTATTTGTTGAATATGTTGATGAATCTAGATACAAGGAAAGGTCTTCCATCTGATCACTTGAATGAGTTTCAAGGAGTTTTAGATCAATTGCAGCATGGGAATCAAGTTTGAAGATGAGGTTCAAGGACTTTGGTTGTTAAATACTCTACCGGATTCTTGGAGACATTCGCATCTCTCTTAGACTTCTTCCTAATGGTGTGGTAACCATGCAACTTGTCAAAGGTGGTGTCTTGAATGAAGAAGTGAGAAGAAAGACTCAAGGTTCTTCATCTCACTCAGAGATGTTGGTGACAGAAAATAGGGGAGGAGTCAGAACAAAGGCACAAAGGGTAGAGGTAAAAGAGAAGCAAGTCCAGATCAAGGTACAAAAATATTGAATGTCATTACCTCATAAAACAGGCACATCCAAAAGTATTGCTTTCTTTGGAAAAAGGAGAACAAAGGTAAGCAGGAGAAGAAAGAAAATAATAATGATCGTGTGTTACTACATTAGATGATCTTCTCATTGTAGGATATGAGAATATGATTAATATAGTATCTGATGAGTCTGATTGGTAATTGACAGTGGCGCCTCAATACATGTCACGCCAAGGAAGGAGTTCTTCACATCTTACACTTCAGGTAACTATGGAGTGCTAAAGATGGGCAATGATGGCTTGGCCAAGGTGATTGGTATAGGTGATGTTTGTTTAGAAACTAATGTTGGAATGAAGCTTGTTAAGGATGTTAAACATGCTCCAAATCGCTTGAATTTGGTTTCCGTTAGAAAGCTTGATGATGAAGGTTATGTTAGTACCTTTGGTAATGGTCAATGGAAGCTTACTAAAGGCAACTTGGTAGTAGCTCAAGGAAAGAAGACTTCAAGTTTGTATGTGATGAAATCCACAATTTCAAAAGGCAGTGTGAATGCAATTGAAAGCAAAGAAGCTTCCTTATGGCATAGAAGGCTTGGTCATATAAGTGAAAAGGGACTAAATTGTTTGGCTAAAAAGGATGTACTTTCTGAAGAATAGAGTTAGAGAAATGTTCTCATTGCATGGCTAAACAGAGAAGATTATCCTTCAAGAAGCATCCTCCTTCAAGGAAATCAGATTTCTTGGAGTTGGTGCACTCTGATGTTTGTGGTCCATTGAAGGAAAAGTCATTTGCGTGCTTTTACTTTGTGACATTCATTGATGACCACTCAAGGAAGCTTTGGGCTTATGCTTTGAAGACTAAAAACCAAGTCTTGGAGAAGTTCAAAGAATTCCAAGTTTTGGTTGAGAGGCAAACAGGTAAGAAGCTTAAATGCATTTGTCTGATAATGGTGGTGAATATTGTGGACCATTTGATGAGTATTGTAAACTGCAAGGCATTAGGCATGAAGACACCTCCTAAAACACCTCAGCTGAATGGTTTGGCGAAGAGGATGAATAGGACATTAATTGAAAGAGTTAGGTGTATGCTCACTTAAGCAAAGCTACCTAAGTGTTTCTGGGAGAAGCATTGCTCATACTGGATGTAATTAATTGTCCTGCAATTGCTTTGGATAGAAATGTTCCATAGTGTGTGGTTTGGCAAGAATGTCTCTTATGATCACTTGAGAGTTTTTGGGTGCAAAGCATTTGTTCATGTTCCAAAGGATGAGAGATCTAAGTTGGATGTGAAGACAAAGCAATGCATCTTTGTTGGGTATGGTCAGGATGAGCTTGGCTATAGGCTTTATGACCCAATTTCTAAAAAGCTTGTGAGAAGCCGTGATGTGGTGTTTGTAGAAGACCAAACCATTGAAGATATTGAGAAAGTGGAGAAGACTAAATCCAGCATAGTAGTGACTTGATTGATGAGTTCCAATCAACCACCACATGCAGAAAACTAGCAGAGAATCAAGCCCAGGATCATATGCAAGAAGATGTTCCCCATGACCACTTATGGGAGACCATTTAGATGGTCAAATTTTAATGTTGATGATCAACATGCAATACCTACAGTGCTTAACTGAGGAGGTCTATAGAAAGGTACAACCTTCAACAAAGTATCCTTCTAATGAGTATGTGACCTTGAAGATGGAGGAGAACTGAATGTTATGAGGAGGCTATGGACAGTGACCAAAAGCAAAATGGGTTGATGCTATGCAAGATGAAATGCAGTCCTTGTATGATTCAGACATTTGAGCTTGTCAAATTGCCTAACTAAGAGAGCTTTGCAAACAGGTGGATATATAGACAAACATGAAGGAAACTCCTCTTCCCTAAGGTATAAAGCTAGATTGGTGGTTAAAGGCTTTAGGCAGAAAGAGGGATTGATTACGACGAGATATTTCTCCTTTGAAGATGTCCTCTATATAGGACCGTTTTGAGTTTGGCTGCGAGTCTAGATTAGAGATAGCAGATGGATGTAAAACCCCTCCATGGTGATCTTGAGGAGGAAATCTACATGGAGCACCTGAAGGTTTTAAGGCAAAAGGGAAAGAAGATTATGTGTGCAAACTCAAAAAGAGCTTATATGGCTTGAAGCAAGCTCCAGGCAATGGTATAAGAAGTTTGAGTCCGTAATGGGAGAGCAAGGCTACAAGAAGACTACTTCAGATCATTGTGTTTTTATTAAACATTGCTAGTAATGATTTTATTATCCTTTTGTTATATGTTGATGACATGCTTATTATTGGTCAAGATGCTTCCAGAATTGATAGGTTGAAGAAGCAACTGGGATGTCATTTGCAATGAAAATCTCGGACCTTAAAGAGATTCTTATAAGAATCATCAGATAGGAAGGAGAAGAAACTTTGGTTGTCACAAGAGAAATACATTGAAGCGTGCTTGCAAAGGTTTCAAATGGAGAAAGCTAAGGTTGTTAGCACTCCTCTTGATACACACTTCAAATTGAGTTGCAAGCAAAGTCCATCAAATGAAGAAGAAAGAAAGACATGGAGAGAGTTCCATATGCTTCAGGTGGGTAGTTGATGTATGCTATGGTATGTATGATACTTAGCTTAATGCTTATGTTAGCCGTTTCTTTCAAACCCAGGAAGAGAGCATTGGAATGAAGTGGATTATGAGATATCTCTGTGGTACTTCTAGCTTGAAGTTATGTTTTGGAAATGAGAAGCCTTTTCTAGTTGGCTACAATTATATCAGGAGATGTTGACTCAGAAGGTCTACTTCAGGTTATTTAATTAAATTTAGGTGGAGCTGTAGCTTGGCAATCTAAGTTACAAAGTGTGTTGCTTTATCCACTACAAGGCTGAGTTCATTGCCATTACCGAAGCGTGCAAGGAGATGCTTTGGATGAAGAAGTTCTTACAAGAACTTGGGTTTACTCAAGAGAGGTATGTGTTATTTTGTGATAGTCAAATTGCTATACATCTTCTAAAAACTCAACTTTTCATTCAAGATCCAAACATATTGATGTAAGGTATCATTGGATACATGTTTTGAATGCTAAGTTGTTAACTTATTCGTTTCACTAATGGAAATGTTCAGACTATGACAAAATCTCAAGATGGAAAAGTTTGTTGTTTTTTCCTACCTACATAGGTAGGAGCTTTCCTTCCTCCTTGAGAAACCCAAATTAAGCAGCTTAAATGAGGGTTCTTAGTTGTTTTCAAGAGTAATCATTATTTTAGAGAAGCACCAAAGATCGAAATAAGAATAAAACCACCAGATTACAATTTTGACCTTTTGAATGTAGATTGTGTTTTCCAAGTATCCAAAATTGACTGAAATATTAAGGACCTGATTCCTAACAGCTGGTTTCATTCTAAGCGGTTAAATGAGAATAAGTCTAAAAGGGAGATAAAGTAATTGTTTTTTCCCTGATGCTATTCTATCTGCCATATCTCCATGTTTTGACCAATGGTACTTATTTGCATCGGGCAAAATTTGAGGATTCACAAATTATTCTAGGTCAGGTGAACCTGCAGTGCGCCATTATTAGAGAAAGGTCTTGTTGGATTGGTGATATCAGTGCTCTGCTGTAAGAAGGCCTAACATAAAATAAGGTCTTTTGATTTCCCAAAAGATGTGTTGTAAAGTTAGAACAAATGTTCTGAAAATCTGTTCTGAATTTTAACTTATATTTTTATAATAATAAAAGGGAGGTATTTTTTGGAAATAAGTTTTGAATCATACTAGATTTCTCAAAATTTTGAACATTTGTTTGGTATATTATTAACAATTGTTAATATTTAGAAGCCAATTGGATTATTTATCATTTCAGTTTTAACCCATGGTATCTATAATTATTGATTAATTTTACATAAAAATTAACCGATTATTCAAGAAATTATATCTTCTTATATTTGCTAAAAATTATCTATTATTTTCAAATTAAATTGTTAATTATTTTTTAACACAATTATATATTATAATAATATAAAATAATAATAAGGTAAAGAAATAATTAATTTAATTTGAAAAACAAACATCTACATGTGTTTGATGTAATCTAATATTATTTTTTATAACATATTAAATTAAATAAATTTTAATTTAATTTCTTAAACATAAAATAAAATATTGTAGATAAAATTATTTAATTTATTGCAATTTACAATTTTTATTCAGAAAAAACTATTTTAAAATTGTATTATTAAATTCAAAATAATTATTGATTAAAATTTAACAATAATAAGTTATTTTAAATAAAAGTATTTATAAAGGACATATAAATAATTTTTAGAATAATATTTAATTATACAAATAAATACAAATTATTTTTAAAATAACACGTGATAAATAATATTAGTAATAAATAATATTATTATAAAATATAATTATTTGAATGAGATTAAAAATATTACAAATAATCTTTATAAATCAATAATTTAATTATTACAGTTAATAGTTAGTTATCTAGCATGTTTTGACACTATTTGATATTTCTATTGGTTGATTTATTTTACAATTATTATTTTATGATATTATAACAATATAAAAATTAGTTCTATAATATATTCAAGCATATATTTTCATGTAGTCAAAGTGATTTATTTTTATATCTACTACTTGAAAAGTTATTTAAATTATTAAATAGATAATAGTGTAAAATGCTTTTACACGGTTGATGCCTCATAATTAAATTATCATTTTATTACAATTTTTTGTAATATTTTATTTTCATATAGTAAAATATAAAAATAAGCAACATATATCAATTTTCCTTTTCTCATACATTTTAATATTTTCAACTTCTAAAATTTTTATCACAATGCGTTAATGAACATAGAAAACATACCAAGTAATATTATTTATGAATCATTTAGAGATAAATTTTAAACAATTATAATTAAAATATTAATTTGTAGTCATTATTTTATTTTTTTTTATATATAATTACATATAATATTAAATATTATATGATTTATAATGTATTATAAATTTATTATTATTTTTATTTATTTATGTATTTTAATATTATTTTAAATATTTATCTAATTATCATTTATTATTTATTTAAAATATTTATTAAATTTTTTATTAAAAGGATTATTTAATTCTAAATTTTAAATTATCTATCATTTTGATGTATAAAAGTAATTATGATAGATAAATTTATTTAATATGTTATAGGTATCAAGTAACATGAAATTAGTGCAAAAAAATTAAATTTTTTATTTTTTATAATTTTTTTATTTTTTAATATATAATTCATAAAAATCAAATCATAAGAAAAAAAATATACCAAACACACCCTTAGTAAAATGGGATCGAGTGTAGGTTTTTCAAATAAATGTGGTGAAATGTCATTTCTCTATATCTCAAGGGTAGTTTGTGCATTTTACTCATAAGAATAAGATAGATAACTTTTATTTTTTTGGTGAAAATAAGATAGAAAACTTTTATTTTTTGGTGGAAATAAGATAGATAACATGAAGTTGTGTGTTCAAAATCAGCCAAAATATATAACGCTCGGTCAAATATCCTAGTAGTTTATTTGGTTTGGATTATAACGACGACCATGAAAAAATATGCATTTTGGCCAAAATAAGATAAAAAATAAAGAAGTAAAACCATGCATGTTCATAGTTCAAAGAACTTTTTATCAAAAGGATCAACTGCTTCCATTTACCCAACTAGGGTTAGCGTTTATTGAAAGAAGTTGATGGTGTTCCACATATCCCACATAAGTATGAATAATATTTTTTTCTTATTGGGAATTGAAACGGACACAAAATAATGTTTGTAATGGAAAAATTTAGAAATGGTTTGACTTGTAAATTACTTTTTGTATTTGGATCTTTAAAAAATAATAAATGATCTCATTTGTCAAATCAATGGAATTTATTTATTGTTTAAATCCATCAGATTTGAAAGGATAGGAATTGATTTAATTTTAAAATTTAAATATAATTCAGTTCAGCTCTCATTTTAATTGTTCTCAATACTATTATAATATTTTAAATATAAAATATGATTTCTACATTAATTCAAATATTATTTTATTTAATCATTCTGAAATAGGATTTATCTTGTAAATCAAAATAATTTCAATCATTTCAATTCAAATCAAATCAATTCCTAATTTTAATAATTTTAAATACTACCTATAAGTTTATGTATGCCATATTTTTTGTTTGATTTTTGGATAGAAAAAAATCGCCTCCTCCTCCTCCTCCTCCTCCTATATAACAAGATAGTCAAATAAAATCTAAATTGTACAGAATAATTATTAAATACACTAAAAGTTATGTAAAGATTTTCAATTAAGCTAACTACTAAAGCATAATTAGCTTTAGTTTTAAAAGTTAAATTATATTTTCAGTAAAAAAACTTTTGCTCTTTATGATTTTTACCTCATTTGAAAGAACACAAAAATCTGATCTAAATTCTAAAGATGCACTTAAAGAATACTCAATTCATTAAAAGTTTATAAACAATGAGAAGTTTGCATTTTCTAGAAGAAAACCTTGGTGCCAATGCACATGGACTTGCCAATTTTGTCTCACCTTCATGTGTGATGTGTCAACAACAGGATTTGTTGGTTCAGAATAGATCAAAGATGTTCGTCCCAAATAGTCATGGCACGCGTAGCCTTTGCCGTAATAATCGGTGCCTTGCTGATAGCTGATGCTCGTTAATTACTCTCGGGTTCTTATTGTCCATAATATAAAAGCGGATAGTAACCATATGAGAACGACATTTTTAATTAGTGCCCTTTATAATGTCTAATATCAATGAAAGATGATTGGATTTATGGAGAATCTTCTTGAGGAAATAAATTGATGGTGTTATGTTGTTTTCAATTATATTTACGGTCGCCACATAATTAATCAGCGTTGTTAATGCCGTCTTTTCGAGGTGTCCACATGCCTAATGAGGAATATAAGGTTTCTTAAGTCATTTTCAGAGAGAACTTTCAAAACCCAAATCGAAAATCATCAATGGTGCGAATGTTTATTCGTTAAACGTCAGTTTATTTTAAGAATCCGGAGTAACTTGTTTGGGCTTGTCCATTGTACATACACAAATGCGAGTAAAAAATACTAGTAAAATATATTCTTTTAAATGATTTTAAAAATTTAATTAATCTATTAACTTTTTGTATATCTTATTAGTTATTGGATTTAATTATATTTTATCATATTATTAAACTGATTGTTCTGATTTATTTAGAGATACTTGATATTCTTCTTATTTTTATTGAGTTGATATAAAAAATAATTATATATGAATGCAAATATCTCTATTATATAATTAGAATAATGAACTGAGAGAATAACATGTAATAATTTCTTTACGGTAAAAAAGGATATAAGTTTGGAACCTTTAGAGGAATAAATTGAATTCTTAAGTGCTGGACTTTAAGTTCAGTTTTCAACAAAGGTAAAAGCCACATGTTATTAACTACCAGCGTTTAACTCATTACTTTTGAGTTTTATTCAGCGCAGCCTCCATCAAATTATACTCAAGCATGACCTTTACGTTTACTGTATGTGTAAGGGAAGATTAGAAAATGCAAGAAAACAAGTGAATTTACTTATTAAAAAATAATAAAAAAAAAAAGTAAGTTGGCAGATTTCATGACCTTTTCTTTAGGATTTTTGACAATACTAAAATGAAAAAAATCAATATTTACATTAATGTCAGAATACGGCTTTTAACATACACGTCCAAAAACGCAATTAAAAGGAAATCGATTCAAGCTTCATCGACTTCATTACCACTTTTGCAGCCTTATGCGACTTCAAAGTATACCGGATTGAATAAGTAATGAAGTAGTAAGACATTGTTCTCACGAGGATAGACCAAATACTGGCTAGTTTAATCGATTCATTTTCCACCCAAAACTAAGCAATATGAACAACTATCCAAATGATGTATGTAGATAAATCATGGGTCTACATTTCATGAAGGACATCGAATTAACATCACGCTTCACTAGTAGCCTATCACCGTCAGTCTGCCACCAAGCTTCATTGTACAAAATAGAATGTAATTCCATGCAGGCAGAGAAATATTTCAGGAAAGCCCGTGCTCTTCAAGCTTACACTATTGTCAATCTGAAATTTTACATACAGTGTATATTTTCTTGCCAATCTTACACTCAATTCCTTTAAATTTACAGTTAAAAACACACTTCTTTAGAGATTTCCCAATGCAGTTCTTCAATTCCTCATCGACAACTTTCTTTAGGGAATGGCTGATGTCACCTAGTGCCCATGCTAATGATATGTGAGGTCGAGGATCCTGCAAAGGGTAGTAGTTCAAGTTACAAGTACTAGAAGAAAAACAGAGAAAAGACAACAAAATATTTGAAGTAATGCTTTTGACATAGCATTGCTGGCCCCAGAAACCTCTCCCACACTCTGCAGACTTTTCACATGGAAAACAGTGAAATCATCCATTGGTCTGCAAAGTGTAGTAGTGTTTTCCTGAGATGCAAGGCTGTGAAAAACTGACCTTGTAAAATTCAGGAAGATTATGAAGCTTGTATATTGCATTGACTGATTCAATTTGCTTTGTTATCTGAAATTTATTGAAAAGTAAAACATATTTCATATATATTGCAAACAAATAGATAGAATGAATTAACTAGATCAAAAAAGGGAAAATTAGAACAATCAACGCATCAAAAGAAAGAACATGTGTAAAACTAACATGTTAGAGAATATGAGAATGTCTTTAGATTTCTGTTAGAATATATCTAAACTATATTGTGAACACAATCATCTAATTGAGCAAATAGAATTCCTGTTTTCGTTATATTGCTGATTTGTACAACTAGTGTTATTATTCTGGTTTTTATTAGTTCTATCCTTTTACTAACATTACTAGTATTTGACCGAACTAATAGTATAAATAGGGTATTAGTCTAGTGTGAGGTCTGTTCAGACGTTTGTGCATAGAAGGTCAATGTTAAGCTTGCAAACCCAACTTTTCCAAACTTCCCATGGTTCTATCATTAGTAACCTGAATTTTATGCCTTACCATTGATAATATTCTACATCAGCAGATTTATAAAAATCAAATGAAATATAAATACCAAGCGGCTAATGACACCAGCCATGCAACATATAATTTCAACATGCACATAAAAAAAATAAAGAAATATAGGGGCATTCAAAAGGAAAAGAAAAGGTAATGAAGCAAACCTCTACTAAACCTCCTTGAACAACTTCTAATGAGAGAAAGGTTCGTGTGTGATCATCATTTATGAAAACCTCCCACTGGTCAAAGTCTATCCAATAACTGCTTCGAAAAAGATAAGTTGAAGGCAACAATGAGGTCAACATGTGGACAAAAACATGCTCCAATTTTCATAATTGAACAATAATAACAAAAACTGACTGGTGTCGTGTTTGAAGCTTCTGTCGAAGCATTGAGACCATTGAGTCAATTTGATGCACTCGTATTGGAACAGTTCTTCCTAAACTTATGTGAAACTCTCTTCCTAAGGCAACCTGTTCAAGCTTCTCATCACTTTTGCAGAGTATGTTAAGTGGGACATCAATGTCAATAACATTGAGACTTGGCTCCTGAGAGGAGACTTTCTTCAAGAAAGTGGCTAGTTCTTTTTTGATGAAGACGAGATATGAACTGTAAAGAAAATATGAACAACTTTTGAAAGTCTACATAAAACTTTTGAAAGGGCATTGTGAAGTCTATTAAAGTGATAAGAAGAATCATAAAAGTACATAATATATCAAATTTAAAATGGCCTTGCAATTAATTTTTCTACAAGTATCTGTCAGATGCGATTGTCCACAAAATATACAAAGGCCAAGTTACTCTTAATCCACTTATATTCTCCTTTCAATCATACAAATGCCCAAGAAATAAATCACAGGTGAAAACAAAGAAGCAACAAGAAAATCTAGAAGTATAGAAAACATGATACATTATACGATACTGAGATGTGTATCACTAAAAACAATTATGACAGTTTCTATAGATAATAATAATAATAATAATAATAATAATAATAAAGAAAAAAATTATGACAGTTAGTTCACCCACAATCACGTACATGAAAGTATACATGTCTGCCAGGGAAATGTAAATGCATTGCAGTGGAGTGAATTCATACACCATAAATTCAATAAAATATCTACAACAGCATAACCACCATAAGAAATGGTCAACTAGCATATATCTTCACCAAATATCTTTGGGTTCAAGGGTGATAGTCACATGTAACAAGTTGGAACTATATGATATATACTCACTAGCTTGAGGGGGAAGTGTTGAAATTCAATTGATTTTCCTTGTAAACAGGTATGCTCCTTTCTGTTATTAGAAAAGAAAATAGGGTTCTCCCTGCTGTAATTAGTTAATCAATCCCTAAAATAGAGGGATTTGATCTTGTATATAATTATGCATATTCATATTATAAATTCATGGACTGCAAGGGTTTCTCTCAAGTCATTTTACACTGGAAATTATTGGTTTCAAGTATAACGATATTTTGGTGTTTGATGATTTTATTGCAACTAGCATACAAACTCTTTCAGAGAAGTTATTTACTTATTTTGGTATTTTAAGGTATTTATGATAGGTTTTTGGTCCTACTTGAATATTAGCTTTAGGAAATTCCTAGACAATTGCTTTGTTTTGTTAGTCAAGTTTTGTTATGCCTATACAAGGTCAGCGCAGAATGAATTACAGTATTATCCATTGATGAATAATTCTCCCAATGATTTTCCATATTTTTTTTTCTGGCTGATGCAAGTGTTTCTACTTGGTAGATCCTGGGTGGCATACTAAACAAATACGAATCATCCAGCACTTGAAAGCAATTTTGGAGTTCATCTTCTTTATTTATGTCTTCTTTTTATTCTAAGCTCACTACATCATTATATTTCCTACATCACATGAACAATACTTCTGCTTAATTACCAATAAAATGAAGAGGAAAAGAGATGCACCACTATTAACAACAGTTCCAAAGCTCCTTGAGAGATTATTATGTACAAAGAAAACAATAGTCGCTGAATATCCCAGCAAAGACTATGATTCAAGAAAACATATGATCAGAATGGGGAGACCATAATCCACTTACTTGGTATGTACACATGTAAGACATAGTTACCATCGACATGAGGGAAGCTCCTAACTCTAGTTGTCTGCCCTATTTGCTGCACATCTTGAGAGCCTTCACCATCAAATCAAAACAATGAATTAGTGAGTCATCCAACTCCACAGCACGCACGCATGTACATACATATATAAATAATAAAAACAGGACAACATTCTCTGTTCTGTTCTGTTCTGTTCTGTTGTCCTAATAGATAGTAATAATGAAGTGAATAAAATAAAATCAGCTTAAAAGTAAGCATGCAAAGCACCAAGAAAAGTACTGGGAGGGTTAAGGAGTGTGATAGGAGGTGGCGGCAAGGGTGTGAATCGTTGTTCTTGGGTTGGAGGTTCGGAATCGGAATCAGATGATCCATCCCCATAACATGCTTTCAGCGCCTCCATTTTCCTGGACTCAGTCCACAGCGCCACATAACATAACAAGATTTGGAGGGAGTCTGAAACCTGAAATGAAACTCAGATACCATGAAACATACATTTATTTAGGATATAAATTAAATTAAATAGGGCATACACACACATAGTCAAACCGCTACTCACTCAGTTTGTGTTCCTCCTCTTGGGTTACTGACTAAGTGACTGACTAGTGCGCTGTTGGCTGGATGGCCGAACAGCGAGAGAAAGAATGAATCGAAGATAGGGAACGGGATATCAACCAACCCTAATTTATTTGGTAGGTTATGGGCCTTCTCTGTGCAATTCTAATTTATTTGGCAATTTGGAAGATTATGGGTATTCTCTGTGCAGTGCTCGTTAAGGTAGCATTTGTTCCCTTTCTAGCGGAAATAGAGATGATAGAGACCCCGCAAAGATGGAGATATAAATAACACACTGTGTTTAGATATGGAGTATAAGACACGATAAGTATTTTATTTGGAAATACGAGGATAAGACATGATAAGTATTTTATTTGGAAATATGAAGACGAAACAACAAATACATAATAAAAGACAAATGTACCCGGTCACTAGTCAGACAAGGTCAAATGGGTCGGCGAGGCGCTAATGGGACGGGTCAAACAGCACTACAGAGATACATTAGGAAATATTAAATATATATAGGTATTATTGGAAGAAAAAATATTAAATTTTTGTCTTTTCTATCTATCAACTTTTGAAGGGATGAAAATTTTCTGTATTTTTATCCGATGATAGTTTATCCCTGTTATGTATTCACCATTAAACAAGTTTGTGTTTCTAGTACTTTGATATTTCTGTCTAGAGATATGAACCAAACGCTACCTAATGATTGCAATTCCATCTCAGACGATAATAGATAAATATATTTACCTGTGTTCACCACATAAGGTGTCTAATTCTTTTAATTTGGTTAACTTTTCAATATTATCCTATTTAGTTTGTTGTTTTAAAGCATTTTTAATTTTATTGGTTTAAATGTCATTGATTTTTTTTTTTGGGAAGAATAGGTACATGTTATTTGAGAAGCTTCTAAAATAGTTTGAGATGATAAGAGAGAAAAGTTATGTGATCAAAAGGTATTTTTGAATAAATACTTTGAATGGTATAAGTTGTTTTGAGAAGAATATCATAATTAATAAGAACATCAATTATAATTCTAGACGGCAACGAGATTGGAAGCATAGGATTTTAATCTTTTTTGAATTCATGCTAAAACAATATGAATAAGATATTTACATTTTGATGATTTGTACATATATATTTTTATTAATGATATAGCTTTCTAAAATATTGAAGATTTTTTTTTTTTTTGTTATCAATACTAATGATTTTATTGGAATGTAATGGCCTCATTGTAAAATTATTGATGTATTTTAAGGTTTGTATTTTAATAAAAAAATACGATATACGAAGTATTTATGATTATGTTTCAATTATGGATTACTCTTTCGATTTCATTTATTTACCTGTTCATTTAATTTTTTTAATGATGGACTTAATTAATTTGAATTCAGCTACACGCTTTCGTTGTCTCAATTTTGAATAAAATGTCATAGACAAATTCTGTATTCTAACTGAATATATCTTTTTATATGAGTTTTATAATTGAATACCAACAAAGATCAAATCATCAACTGAATACAAAATTGTGACTAAAATACCTCATTTGGTCTTTACTAATATACAGAAAAAGGAGATGACAAAATGGATCAACCGAATTCTACTCTGTAATGAGGACACTGATCAAGCAATTACTGATAGCAAGAAGATGCAAACAGACATCAATGAGTATTATCACTTTTGAAACCAGACACACATGATTGTGGTTGAAGGTTGAAACAAAATTGAAGGGTACGCTTCCTAACTTTGTTGGGGGAACAAAGTGTACAATTAATATTTCTTGGCAGATAGGCAATGACGTTTGGTTCAAGTGACAAGATCAAGCATAGTTAACAAGAAGGTAATTGGTTTGAAGAAGAAGAGTGAAGACTGAAGAGATATAACAATATTTTTTCTTTATAAGAAAAATTAATGACTGAGATAATGGCATTTTGAAGACTGCTAAGTTAAAACAAACGATGCACTACCATTTCACAAAACGCAGTACCAGAATGTCAAAAAAGCAGCAATGCCGCTCAAAATACAAAGCCTATCCAACCTATTTTCGTGTCTCATCTTCTCCTCTTTCAACTCATTCTGCACTTTTGAATACATGTGACAACACTCAAGTGCCTCACTGTAATTTTTGCTCCTTTTGCAGCTAAGTGCTTCCTTCAGGATATGCAAACTGTTCCTTCCATTAACACGAGCACCTTCCATGTCTCCCAACTGCATGCTAAGTTCTGTTAACTTAAGGGTCGTTTGAACCCCCTCCTCTTCGGTGTGAACCACTCTAAACTTCATGAGAAAGATGCTTTCCACCACTTGACAAGGGAGATTAATGTCCTTTGCATGGAGAACCGATCCGAACCGAATCACAAAATCCTTATCTGTTGGCCAATGTCTTTGACCTCCAAGAGGGCTCCAGCTAGCGAGATTCGCAGCTTGCTTGATTTTCTGATTTACTACAATCCAACTAAGCCGCAGCCCATCGTGAAGCTCCCGCCACAGCTTCCCATCTTTCCTTTCCCTTTCCATGGATGTAATCGGTGGCAGACCATCAGATACAGAAAAGTTCACCACTCCATCATTGTTATCATCTCTATCTGCATTAGTGAGAATATCGATCCAGAAAGGGCAGTTATAGAACCAATCACCATAGCCATTTGCATTTGGAATTCCCCACAGAACTCTGGAGCAGATCGGTTTCTCCTTGAACCTAATATCTACAATAGAAACAAAGTCTGATGGACAGATGCTTTCAGATTCATTCATGTCCCCGTAATATTCAGCTTTGGTCCAATTGTCAGGGTACTCACGGTGGTTTTTGTGTCGATACGCTGCAACGTCCTTGTTTACAATAAGTGGAAAACAATCTGCATAGAATTTTCTGAATCCACCAATAGAAGAGATTAAGCTTTTGACATCCTCCCTGCTGGTTGAAGGCCACATAGATGAACATACATTTTCCCATAAACTCTCTTCTTTTGAGATGGAACAAAATGCGGCACAAGTACATGCAGCACTAGCCAATGTTACGCCATCAAGCCTCCGCAATATGTCATAGAAGAGATCACTACTTAATGAGGGGATACTCTCAACTGGTGCAACTGACATAGTTGTAATGCTCTACTGACAAATGAGCATAAATCAGAAAAACAAAGGAAAAAAACCTGCATTATTTTGAATATAAAAAAGTAAAAAATAGTAAAAACAAAAACTCAGAAATCACTCAACAATAGGGCATATAATGTTTTCACTAACATAGCCAACACAAAAATATGTTCACCGTCTTTATAATGCCCTCAAGGACTATGAAGAAAGAGTTAGATTATCTGAACCACCGATATTTACAAATCATCGATCCTAAACTTGATTATAACTAAAATCGTGTATAGAGCCACAATTAATTCATGACCATGATTCATAACTGCAGAACACTCAATTACATTAAAATGGCCGACCTTTTAAATGCCAATTTCACTTTTAGATATTCAAGTAGCATGAACATAGACTTATGCTATCCAAGGTTTTTAACTGTAGAGCTATGAAAAGTGAAAACCATACAATCTGAAAACAAAGTAGGAAGAGTATATTTACAATCAACCTTTCCTCAGTTTCTGGCCCAAGCATTTCAAACACGTAATATGAATGAAAAGAAAAAAAAAAAAATCCTAACACATAGAATGTAAGATGAGGCAGGAAACATCTTCACCCCAGTCCAAATCTTTGGCAGCCTAAAAGACTAATACAATACTGGAGGAGTCAATTAGAAACTAGATTTGTATAGATACAGAAAATATACAGAAATGAGATCAGTTAGAAACATATTCAGAGTCCAAGATCTTATAAGAATTCAAACTCAAATTCATCTGTCAGATCTATTATAGTTTTTCAGCTTAACTATGTTCATCCCTAAAAATGCACCAAATTTCAGTTTTGGTCCCTATGAAAAGTTATTGTTGGGTTTTGATCTGCATTTTATTAAGAATGAGCATAAATGGTCCTTAAAAAACTTTAATAGTTACTATTTTTTTGTCCTTATCGTAGGAGTCATTTAGGGACTAAATATGCATATAAACTATCAGAGGTCTCTCCTAAGCAACTCTGAATACCAACCTAAAGTACACCACAACACAATTCACAGCCAAAAAGGCCCGCATGGAGAAGAGTCGAAGAGATTACACAGGCTGATACATATTAGCATAAACTTATCAAATTGAAACCAATGTCTTATTGTGGGAGAGTATTGAATCTACTGAACTTTCTGAAGTCACAGAGAAAATCATAAAAACTTTTGTAATCCAAACACTTCAGCAGCAAAATCAGAAGGTTGAAATTCAAACCAAATGCTTGCTCTTTGTAACCTGGGATTGGTACAAGGAGTAAAACACAGTGCGACAAGAACTACACGTCCTGTAACATTGAAAAGAAGAAATATAACAATTTGTAACTGCCAATACCAAATAACAGATCAATGTGGACACTCCTATACTACAAATCAGGAGAATGTGAACAAGCTAAGTTGTGACACATATTGCAATCACAAAACAGTACACCTGAAATTACAACCAAAGTGCTGATTGTAAACCCCTTTACCTTAGCAGTGAAACATCCACAAATTTGCTAAACAAATGGTAAAAACAAACAAATAAAATAGGACACACCCTTATGCTTCCATCAAACATAAAAGCAAATAACAATCAATAAAAGAAAAACACACACACACACACAAACACACAAACCTGAAAAATGCCACTTATAAATGAAAATGAACAAGAGTTATTGTCAAAGTCATCATATCAAAATTATTTAAACCCGGAAAAGGAATGACTCCACGCCATAAAATTCAGAGAAGAGAAAGAGAGAGAGGCGTCACCTCAAATTTAAGAGGTGAAGAGAATGAGTTGGAGGCTGAAACAGAGGACAGAGGGACAATGGAGAGGCAGAGGTAGAGCAAGTGAAAGAACAATGCAAAGTTGTGATCTTTTGAAGCAGAAGGGGCACACTACATTGCTGAAGTTAAGAAAATATCCCTTTCAGTTGGGTTATCGTTGGGAAAGGATTCCCTTCATTTGGGTCTGGGGACACTGTGCCTGAGTGTGTGCCCCTCTCCTTACCATTCTTAACACTCAATCCACCGTATAAATTTTGCCACGTTATTATAATAGGAAGAAACAAAAAATTAAGAGTTGTTATTAATTGATTTAATTCTATAAATTATAAGTGCATGAAAACATGGTTTACCCATAAAAAGAAAAAAAAATCTTTCAAAGGTACAAATAATTATGAAACACATCCAATGTAATTAATGCTATTAAAAGATACAAGCATTCCTCCCGATATTCTCAGGAAAATCTCCCAAGAATTGTGATCCATAAAATTTGAACATTATTCTTTTATTTAATAGTATAATAACTGCTTTATTATTACACACAAGTGGCGCAATTGTTTTTGTCTTGGTCGTGGACCCGTGGTTGATTTGTTTGTTTGCTGTTGTTATTGTCTTTCTTTTATTGGCCATCAACGAAAAATCTCTGTTTCTCGTGTCACTGTCCACCAAGTTCATGGGTTAGCAAAAGACTTGCACAATTCTGGTCACATTCTTTCAATGTTTTTATGCTTTGTTTCGTAAGGAATGTAAATTATATAACTAGAACTAGAAATTCAGGAGAGAAACAGAAAATTATTAAAATATATTTATTTCTATTGTGCTTGGTAAAGAGAGTGAGAAGGAAGAATTGAAGGAGAGAATAATGATTAAGTATAGGTTTTATGTTGGATTCTGTATTTTTTATATAAATTTTAAATTTTTCTTTGAATTAAGATTTTATTTACGATAAATAAATATCAAATCAATTAAATCAACTCAGTATTATTAGACTTTTTATTTTTTAGTCCTACTTGAAGAGCATCGTTGCATATTTATCTGAATTCAAACATCTTGAAGTATATATTAATTTAGTTTATCGTTTTTCTTTTATTTGAGATTTTGTAAATATTTTGTTTTGAATTTTTCAGAGTATTCTTTACTCAATATGTGAGAAATTTCTTTTGAGATATGACCATACGTCTAAATAGAAACCCATCCTAAAGATATATTTTTTTCATAAACTTTTAGAACCGAATTTTAGATCATATATTTAAGAGAATCAAATCCTATATGCTCGAATCAACATAATGTCGGTACATTTTGTAAATAAAATATTTAAACCTTTAGAAGTTGTAATGATACGTATATCTTGTGCATGCATTTTTTTATTGAATCTTGTGCATGAATCTTTTACGATAGATTAACTAAACATATTATTATAAATATAAGAGGGGTCTCAGCTCTCACATTATATGATGTACTTACTTGTTTTGTTGAGATTCAGTTTTTCATTTTTATCTATAAAAAAAAAGCAACAGAAAATGTAAGAGTTGCTACTGGCACATAAATCTCGAATCTTCCCAAGGGTGCGACATAGGAGAGTTCTTGTGATCATATTTATGACCAACCAAACGTCTCTTCCTCGACCATGTAGTGATTAAGTCTTTTGTTTTCAGGGGGCCAAAGATTATGAGTTCCTAAATTTCGACCATCAAAGGAAAATAAATAAATAATGAGCCCTGCCTGCCGACGAAACTGAAAATATGACTTGGTTAAGCTTTTTAGAGTTAAGGAGCAGACCCCGGACTTGGTATAACATTAAATAAATTGATCCTTGACAAAATAATAATATATTTTGTAGCTCCTCATACATAAGATAAGTTAGTCATTTCTCAACAACTGCAAAAAATTTTAAGACAAATTGATTCCAAATAATTTGTAAAATAGTTTTACTTGGTCCTAATAAAATCAAAAATCAGATAAATTAGTTCACCAAAATATTATATTGAGGAAAAACTAATTTGTCATATAATTTTAATTGTCAATGACCATTAAATCTGTTTTTCTTGAAGGAGCAATTTGTCTTATACTATTTTCTTAAGGAATTAATTTATGTATTCGCTCTAGTTTTTAAATTAATAATTAGAGTAAATAACTCAAATTACCTTTGAGATTTGATTAAACTGCAATTCACCCTATTTTCACTCAAAAATTGCATTCCACCTCACTTATTTTAATTCTAAGGGCTTATTTGATATGCATGACAAAATAAAACCTAATAGTATAATATTAGATAGTATTAGGTCTACTAAAATGTAATATTATACATTATTTAGTATGACATTGTATAAAATATTACATATGATATACAATTATTCTCTTACTATTTAAAATAATTATAATTTTAAGTAAATATTTGACAAAACAAGTAAAATTAGAATAAAATAAAAATATTTTTCAATTAATTGATTATTTATTTATAAATTTGAAAAAATATTATTTGAAAATTTATTATTTATGGTAAATAGAGTTTAATTTTAATGTATTGACATATTTGCAATTAGTTATTCAATCACATATTACTGTATTAGCAAAATATGTTTGATTCTTTCTCCATTAGCTATTTCAAAAATCATATACACTGGAAGATTTGGTTGCATATTAATGTGAAAAAATTTTACATTATCAATATATTTAAATTAAATCTTATATTTATATTTTTACTAACTTTTATCATTTAAAATTATAATTTACATTAAATGCAATTTACTTACTGTAATTATTTATTTATTTAATCAAATATTAAATTTTCAAATGTATAATACTCTATTTTTTCAAATATTTTAATAATCTTTACTTGTACTTTTCGTCATATATTATATAAAAAAATGAACATCATATTAAAATAATAATTTTTATTACTTGCTTAAATTTAATGTGCTGAAATGTAATTTTTAAACAATAATGGAATCATGTATCATTTAGTCAAATTTCAAGGATGACTAGTGTTATTTACAACTAACAATTATAAATATACACTTTTATAATGAGTTTAATTTTAATATATTGATAGTATAAATTTTTTGTACTATTATATAATTAAATTCTTTTATTTATATAACCTTTCAAGTAAAGTTTTACACAACTAATAATATATAATTAGATTTTTTTATATTTTAAAAATTACATTGGTCACAATGAGATTTGAACTTAAGATTTCATACATACTATCTAAATCCTTCATCACTAGATCAATCATAGTGGCTTATATAATAAGATAATAATATAAAAAATTACAATGTAAGTCCATCAAAATCAAATCCTTGTAATATTGGGTTTTTACCAAAATAGACCACTAGAAAAGGAAAATACAAGAATGAACCATTGGAACATTAATTACAAGGAATGAACTGTATGGTATTTATTAGGCAATTTCATAAAAGGCCTCTACGAAGGTGATTTTAGAGGCTTTTATGAAAATTAACACATTAATTAATATGTGTGATTTCATTGAAAGCTATTACAAAATCAGTGCAATGATTTAGCATGTGTTATTTGCTAGTTTAGTTGGTATGTGTACTATATTTTCAACTAAAAGTTAAGGATTTAAATCCCTCCTCTATACTTTTCAGATTTTGCTAGTATATCATTGTGTTTTTTTTAGTTGCAAATCTTCAAGAGTAATTAATTGTATTATGCCTGTGCAATTGATTGGTATATTGGTCCACTAACTTAAAATCTTTCAAATATCTTTTTTTTCCTCCAATTTTCTTATTTTTGACAATTATTTTAGATTTTTAATAAATAATTTAAAAAATCTAGCATTGTAAATTTACTTATGTACAAATCATATATATAGATATATAAATTATGCATCATTGAGTACTTGCCACCACCAATGTTTGCTATTGAAAAAAAAATCGTTTGCTCATATATTGTTATATTTATATTCTATAGTGGAAATGATATATAAGCAAATAAAATAAACACTCCATTCTTATAATATTGGAAATTTTGGTGTAAAATCTCCGGTTCTAAATTTTTCTAGTTTCATCAAATAAACCTTCAAATTTAATATTTAATCCGGTTGAAGAAAATATTCTATACATGCTTTTGTGATTGAACTTCAATTATCATATTTGATAGATATAACGGATTTTTTTAGTATATGTGTGTGCTATCCGCTGACCTTAAAAATTCATGTCGATAGAGGTAAGAAGTTGGCCCTGATGGAATTCTCACAATGCTAGATTTTTTGTTGTTGTTATTATTATTATTATTATTATTGAAAATTTAAAATAATTGTCAAAAATAAAAAAAATTGAAAAAAAATATTTGAAAGACTTGAGTTAGCAATCAATACACTAATCAATTGTGCAACCATAACACAATTAATTACTCTTGAAGATTTACAAATAAAAAAATACATTAATATACTAGCAGAATTTGAAAAAATACAAAGGTGAGATTTGAACCCTTAAACTATACTTAAGTATATAGTGCCCAGACCAACTAAACTAACCAATAACATGTGTTGAATAATCACACTGATTTCATAATATTCTTTAACAAAATCAGACACATTAATACAAACATATTAATTAATGTATCTAATTTCGTAGAAACCTTCTATAAAATCACATACATTTTGATTTCATAAGGGTCTTCTATTAAACTGCTTAATAAATATCATAAGGTTCATTCCTTATAATTAATATTTCAATGGTTCATTTTTCTATTTTTAACTGTTTTTTGGTGGTTTATTTTGGAAAAACAAAACCTTGTAATATTATCTACATTCTAAACAATCAATTATCATTTTATTACATGTAAACCGAAGCATCTGAGCAAATTACAATATTGATTTTGACCAAGTAAAGGAAAAAAACTATATTCATTTCCTTAAACTTTTTATTAATTGAATTGTAGAATTATAGATAATTTTTTTTTGGTAATGATAATTATAGATAATTGATTCACTTGTTTTGATATTTTTCTTTTAACTTACAAAATTAATTTATTTATTATGATAATGATGACTTGTAATGATTTGATTAATTTGGCGCACAGAAATCAAAGGAAGGGCATATTAGTAGCACTTAGGTGAAAGCATTTTAAGAGTGAAAAAATAGTTACATGATTTAGTCTTAAATATTTTAATTTTATGAATTTATGAATGTTTTATCCTTTATTCAAATTACATCTTTTATACAAATAATTAATGATTAAACATAAAATAATATAGAATAAGAATTTTTTTTTTTAGCGTTTTTGGTATGCGAGTATTTCTTAGTCTAAACGTGAAAAAAGTTTCTCTTGGGTTACGTATATATTAGGTTATCTATGAAGGCTGAAAATGACACTCAGCCAACTGCTATTACTCCCAACCCCGGTGGCCAAGCTCAACGCCACTCATTGATCCGATTAACTTACAAGAGAAGTATTGTCTTTGATCCTTTTTGGATGCTATTTGAAAATTTTCTTTTTTGAAAAGGAAATTGAGTTTTTGGGTAAATACTTTTATAGATATATTATTGTAAGATAAATTCTTCAAGCATTATTCAGACTAACAAATTCGTTCAACAAATTATCTTCTTCTAAAGTTTAAACCTGTTATACTCTCTTCCTTAGTGGGCTCATTTAATACTCGTTTAAATGGTTTTTTTATAATTTAACAAATATTAACTTTTTAAAAAATTACTATTAATATTAATAAATAAGAGAGAAAATATCAATACAACAATAATACATGTTGATAAAAATTAATCTAGTCAAAGAAATTTATCTTTATCAATAATTTAAGTCATTTAATTATTTTCTTAATTGTTGCACAATAAATAAATATAAAAATTTTAAAAAAAATTAGACACCATTATATATATTAATATTTTTCTTAGGTTGCTCGAGGGAGAAATAAAGGGGTTTTCTTAGTTTGACGAGTGGGATTATGTGAATGTCTGTGAAAAATTGAGTGTCTGAAATATCGTTTTAGTGAAATGTTGTTACCTAACATCATTTGCCTTTTTTGAAATAACAAAAAAAAAAGTGTTATTTAAACATTTAAAAATATGTGTTATTCATTTTTTATTAATTCATCATATTCAATAATAAAAAAAATTGATCAATGAAACACTTATTTTAAGTGTTGAAATAATATATTTTTTAAAAATATATATATATTTTATGTTCTTATTCATTGTAGGCGTGGATTAAGAAGCCCGGCCTTGCTGCCCCCTTTTTCTTCTCTCTCTCTGCTTATGCAAAGTTTTTTTTTTGACGGGCCTGCTTATGCAAAGTTAAAGGAATGGATGCCATCACATTGACATGTTACAAATTTGCACTGATATTTTAAAATTGTTTTTTAATGACAATTATTTGTTATGTAAATAATCCGAATCACTCTTTTACATTCTAGAAAGAGATTAATTTTGATATATACAATATAAAATTTTAATCTAAAAAATGCTTTATTTCTATAGGCTAATAACACTTAAATATAACTAAATAAAAGGGAATCGTTAGATTGATAATTACATCGTATTTTTTCTTAAAACAACGGGCGATCCAATTCAAATTAAACATAGTTTTATAATTAAGCATTTCGATGTTTACAACTAAATCAACTCATGTCATCATTTTCTGCTAAAATTATGAATGAATACGCATATTGTACAAATTAAGGGGGCATTTGAACGAGATATTTTTCATGAAAAAAATCATTTTTCATATATTTGGATAATATTTAAAAAATAATTAGATTCTGGACAAATCTATTTTCAATTTCTTTACAGAAGCTAAAAAGAGTAGTTTTGAAAAAGAAATCAACTTTTTCAATTATATATACAATTTAAGTCTTTTAATAAAATTTTTTTAAAAGTTTGAAACGAACACATCCTAAGTGATGCAATCTATTTTCTCACGAATAAACTTGGTTAAAACGCCCAAACCAAACTTGTTTTCTTTGTCCGAATTCCAAGAAAGGCTTCTCTTTTTTTAGGTCAAATTTCCAAACAAATCTAATCCAACCAAATTAAATTCATTCATATAGCCCAAAAGATAGCACAGCCCATTTATTTATTTTATGGTCTGAACAGCCTATTTAATTTATTTAATAAGCTTAGACCAAAACAAAATATTTAATTAATATGCGGTTCGCACTTCACAGAACCACTAAACAGTTTAACTAAACAGCAAATACCTTCGACCAAAAAGGGCAAAAAAAAAAGCAAATACCTTTGCTTTCATAAAAAAGATACATTCATAACTTTAAACTAAAGCGACATAAGCAAATAATGTATTTATAAAAAAATGGTGATAATATATGCACGAATTTATGTGCCCTTACACATAGTAACATATTAAAAATTAATTAAACTATATTTTAAATAATTGATATATTATCACGTGTAGGATTTACTATGTACTTAGGTATACATTAATATCACTCTTAATCAAGACACATCAAGACACATAAACCCAAGTTTCGAATTAACAGTAAAAAGATTTTTTGAAATTTATAACACAATAAATATATATAAGTCTAAATTAATAATTAATCTACAATGTCTATTCAAATTCAATGTCCACCCCATTGAATTTTCGTTCAGCTTGGATTTAATTAGTTTATAAAATTGAAATCGAAAATTAATCCAGTCCATTTTTTTCTCAATTTGATTGAATTAGTTGACTTTTTTTATTTTTTTTGTCCACACAAGCACACCTTAAAGGAGGAGGAGAAAAATGAGGGGAAGGGAGGGAAAGAGAGAAAAGAAAAGAGGAAGAAAGAGAAAAGAAAGAGAGAGAGAGCCTGATTGGAAATTGAATTTGAATTTTAAATACCCTAATGATGACATATTGAAAGATATGTAGTTTTGTAAATGAGTTATGTTATTTATCCTCATTCTTCATTAGATAGGAATAGATTCATTTAAATAAGATTTATATCACATTCAATAGTGAATAGGATATACCTTAACGGTGTTTCACGATTTATGAGTACAATTAACATTTCTTTTTGTAAAATCTATGTGAATCCGATAAAGCAGGTATTGTTCTTTCTTTAAGAATATCACAATAAATAAATTAAATGATGTCAATAGCATTCAAATCAAACGCATAATGCAGTTGCTTGGTGTCCTTTCCTGCCCGCCTGAGTTCTTAGTTTTCACACCTTTCTGTTTTGCAGATCGACCTTGTACTATTGGTGCTAATAATATGCTTGTACTGCGCTCATGTTTAGACAAAAGTCCAAACACAAAGGATTCAATAACCCTTTTTCAAGAGTGGTTGGTTTTAAAGCACTGATTTAAGAGCGACTCAAACATTGGCAGCACATGACTTTGACAGAGAAACAACACTTACCTTGTCCAAATGATATGTCAGTTTCCTTTTTTCTCTGTCCTTCTAACTTCTCTCTAGGTAAATTTTAGGGCTGCATTTGATAACTGTCACGAGACAGAAAGGACAAAGACGGTGAGATATTAGAGGTGGAGATGGTACGGGAGCTAAGGACACAATTCTGTTTGGTAGTGATGTTAAGATTATAGTGATTGGTGAAAAAATGAAGATGATTATGTTATAATTAGATAAAAAATTGAAAAATGAGAAGGACAAATATGTAATATGAAATATTTAAAGGGATAGTTTTAAAAAAATATATTTTAAATTTGTGTTCTAAAACGTGTCTTCAGTATCCCTCATTTTTAAGGAACAGAAATTGGCTAAAAAATTATAGGGATAAATACATTTAGACCTGATTTTAGGTAATATGCAATTTAACTTTGTGCAAAACGTCATTAGTATAATTTTGACAATTAATGAATATAAGATTTATGTGCGCTTAACTGATGTTTAATTTGTAAACCGACACGGTGATGAATCCTATGTCCAATTAACTGATTTTTTTATTGTATTTGAACCTTATTATGACCTAAAGTTTTGGGATGGTTTTTTGCACTTTGAAAAGTTAAGTTCTAATAAGCACTATTTGAAAAGTAGGGGTTTTTTTACAAAGTTTGAAAAATTTGAGATGTCGTAATGCACGTTTTTAAAAGTCGAGATTTAAATTAATAAGACTAAAATTCAAGGGGGGTAAAATATATTTACCCAAAATTATAGATTTAATTATTTTGCATGTTACAATTTTCGATTTTAAAATAACTTATAGTTTAAAAGTTTTTAATTAGGTCCCTATAGTTTGAAAAGACAAAAAAAATTGTCTAATTTTATGTAAAAAAATTCATAGATAGATCCATGTCTTCATTTTATCCTAATCAAACACACTCATATGATTTGAAAAAAAAAAGGCTAAACCTGGCTCCATTAATTTCATTAAGAAAATAAGTTAATCCGTTTTAAAAATTTTAAATTGGTCACTTGTTTTAAAAAAAGAAAAAATTGATTATGTCAATAGATTTCATAAGTGTATGAATGAACAAATTTGTAAACTTTTTAATTGTATGAAGGAACAATTTGTCCCTTTGAAATGTGGGGGTAATTTGGTTTGAAAACTTAAATTAGCTTTAAATTCCAATATAAACTTAAAGATTTGTTGGGTATTTAGATAAAAAAACAAAGAAAAAACTCTAGAGATGGATTCTGATTTGTAGGAGGATAAGCTTATTTATAATCAGACTTAAAACATCTAATCTCCAGTTAAGTCCAAGTGTACATTGGTTCTAATAGCAAATTTTCAACATCACACACCAATACTTTTCTCTGCATATTCCAATACCTTTATGCACTCATTAAATCGATACAGTACACACTAGACATTTAGCTATGGCATTACTCGTGTAAGAGTGGTGTTATTTGTATACCAAAAATAATGGGTGACCCACTCAAATCTAAAGTTCTCAACCAAGGAAAAAAAAAATCCAAAGCTAGAAGCAACAACTTTTATCTTCAAACATGGATCCTATAAAATTCAATGACAATTGATTGAGTGTCTACACGGTGTATGAGGGAAAAGACGTTCATACAACATATCAATCATGTAAAGAACAAAATTCCTCGTAACTAACAATGTGATATCAATTTTAGTGAATGAGTGGTACTAGTAGCTTAATTTAAAGAAATAATCACTTTTTTCCCTCAACATACGTCTCAAGAACTTTAAGATTATAAGCTGTTTTAATCTCAAAATAAACTTATAGCAAAACCTAGTCTGTAGGTTCATTAAGTACATCATTAGGGATTTAATTTTTGATAGTGTACGTGAAAAGAGCCTGCAGTCGAGGCAAAACCCACTGACACCAATACCTGTGGGCTCTTTAAATATCTAGTCAAGGTTGTACGCTTCCAACGGATATCCAAAGTTCAGCTAAAAAAGTTATCGTGCAGTGTTTTAACTTGTTATGGATGACCGCTCAGTAATATGAAATAGCAACAGCTTAATTAAAACAAAAAAACTAGTCATCATATAGCAATTGCCACAACCTGGTCTGGTATTGTATCCTAAAATTCCAATGTTCCACTAAATTCCACAACAGAAGAAACTCGCAACAATTACTAGATGTTTTGAACGATAATAAAATTCTGAAACGACACATAATTCACAGTAGGTACGAGAAGAGAGAGAGAGAGCACCCAAACGACAGCCAGCGTTGAAATTTCATCAGGCGTCTGCTTCAGCTTGGGGAGGCGGCGGCGGAGGAGGAGGGTCGACGAGGGGATTGGGGTCGGGTTGAGGAGCACCATCATCGTCGGGGTCTCGGGTCGGGTCGGACTTGTCGATGGATTTGCGGGTCTTGGAGAGGAAGGGCTTAAAGGCGAGCTCTATAGCGAGCCACGCCAACGCTAGGGCTCCAACAACCACCACCGCTTCTTTTCCCTTTCCCATCAGTCACGTGCCTTCTTTTGCCGTGTCCTCTCTCTTGTGTTGTGTTGTGTTGTGTTGTAGGGTATGAGTGCGAGTGCGGTGGTGGATAATTGATGTCAGACCGCTTTTTATGGAGGTTTGGGTTGGGTCAGAAATTGTGAGGGTGGGTGTCGAATAAGTGAGTGCCACAGCTTCCCAATCCCAAGTCTTGGCTGCTTCCTCGGGTAGAGCACACATGGTGGGCCCAACTTCATCTTGACCCACTCTACTCCACTCCCCCTCATTCAATTTTTTTTTTTATCACCTCTTTTACACGTAGTAATAATAATAGTACTATCCATTGCATGACAGAAGCAACGACAAAATGACAGATGAGTGGAACGCCTTTGTAGCTTGTAGTTTTGGGACATGTAATCTAATTAACGTGCAAGAATAAAAATGAATTCCATAGTCCATAGCTTCTATTTTGCGTCCTCTTTTCTTTTGACAGAAAAAAATAATAATAACATGCTCCATTCCTACTTTCTTAAAATAAGGGAAGAAAAGGGATGACAATTCCCTGCTTTCCGTTCCTACTTTCTTAAAATAAGGGCAGAAAAAGAATAACAATTCCGTACTTTCCACCGTAATAAACAGGAAAATTAATGTCCCCTTGCTGAATGGCCCCAAAAATAGAATCAGTATCCCTACATACTAAACTGGTCATTTTTGGGCGTTTATTTTACCATGGCAATCGTAATATGAGCATTGCTATGCAATAATGATTTTCATGGGAGCAATTTCATCTGATCCTTACAAATGGCGTCAAAATGTTTCCTATTTTGACCAAGGATAGGGTAAAGAGTGGGTCTGGTATTTGGGTTGAGATGTACCTGCCTCACTCTGTCCCCTACTACTGTATGATTTGATTTGGTTTAATATGCTTTCATATGATCTAGGTAGAATTTGGTATGGTCTTGTCTGAGTTGTTCAAATGCAATCTGATCTAACTTGGTTTAGTTCGGTCTAATCTGGTATGTCTTAGTCCAGTCTAGTGTGGTTTAGTCTCTAATCTAGCATATGGCTACCAAGCGGCCACTTAAAGCTTAAACACCTCAGACCGAAGAAAATTACAAAAAAGCACCGAGTCCAAATACGGCATCGAATACTCATTCAAACTCCACAATACATCCTAATACATATACATACATAACGCATTGTATTATCCAGTATCATTATGTAATATCACCTATCTGTGTCCCCTGAACTAGTAGTTGGTTCAAGTACTCGAATTCCATTCAAAACCGTTAATAGATACTGCATAAGATCAAATCTTAGTAACTGGGAGCCTTGAAACTCAAGATTCAGTTCAGCCAGTTACGAAAGACCTGTCTCAAAATATTTATCTTTCTTCCCCATTAAAAACGTGTCAACTTTAAGGTCCAACATATGTAAAGATAGTCTAAAACTAACCATGCCTACGAACAAGGGCAATCATCGGTAATTCCTTTAAGTTCACCTTATCCCACAAACTACACATATCAGGCAGTTTCTTTCAGTCGAGAGGAATCAGCCAATCAGGAATTATAGCATTAGAACTTGAAAGCACTGATGTAAGAAAACAGCAACATTGACAGAGTCATGACTAATTAACAATAACACTCCTTAGATGTCTTAAATCTGCCCAGAAAATTTTCCTACAATAAGGGTATACAGCCAAGTGCCACAAAATTTGTGATTTGCAACCTAGCGGCCACGACCACGGCCGCGTCCGCGTCCTCGTCCCCGCCCTCTCCCTAAAGGCTTCCCTGCAAATGAAATCAAAACTTTGAAAACCAGATATCCCAAGACAACAGGCAACCCGGAAACAACAGATCTTTTTGAAAAATATTGCAACGACAATCAAATAATATACAGTACCAGCAGTTGGCTTCTTAGGTTTGACTCTAGGAGTCTCTTCAACCAGTAAAGTCTCAAGATTCAAGCTGTCAGGAAGGATGTAATATCGAATGTTGTTGCCTCTCACACTAAGGTGATCCAGAGTCACAGGGTTTTTCCCTTTCAAGGTTAGTTTAACTGTTTTCAAATGTGTATTCATACTGATATCAACACCTGTAGCATAGCATCAAGTCAAAGGATCAGTACAACTAAGGCTTCATTAGTCAAAATATTTCTCGTCCCCATCACCCCAAAAAAGGGCATTGAGACACCAAATGGTGAGCTTTCTATTTAGACTTCAGCTGACATGTATTCACAAGGTAAAGGTGAGGTAATTATTGGTGCTTAGATTAGATTGTGTTCGGATAATAAGGAAGAAGCAATACATTGCCCAATTATAGATTTATGGTCCTCAAACCATGTTCACTTTCAACTAGCTAATTATAAACATTACATAATGCAAGTTCACTACTTACTCATAAAGATATGGAACATGCCTTTGTTTGGGGCATTCCCAAAAATCTAATATAACCAAAGATAACATATGTAATATATTTCAAACTACAGGTTTGTGTTTGTGCGAGTAAGTCAAACTGAATCCAAATGGCTGTTCCAAAGAGAATTTCACAACACAGATGGCAGGGGGTTTAATCAAGAGCAATGGAGGAGAATGGTGTATTTCTTCCAAGTTTGGCATAGGTAAGAAGATGCAGAAGCTGAACTGGGGGTCTGTATCACAGAGAGGCTTAAAGGATAGCCTTCCAGCCTAGCAGACACAGTGTGGAGATTCTAAATTACTACAATCTACAACAATTATACTGGTTCCAAAGGCTAGGAGGTTCATTCCTTCCATGTACCAACAGTTTCAATAGATGACAAGATGAGCTATCCAGGCTCCTTAGTTTACAATCCCTCTTGCTAAAATGTCATAAGCAAGAATCATTTTCCTAATATCCATAGTCTGAGATTTTAACACTAAAAGCTAGTATTTTACATCAACCATTATAAGTAAATTAATTAAGAACAGAGGAACAGTACAACTAAAGAGAAGACAAGACATATCACAAAACAGGAGAGACAACAAACATCCCATTCATTATGCAAGTTATGTCTATGAAAAGAGCATGATTAGGAACAAGATAAAAAATAAAGAGTGCAGAAAACTGTACAGTTGCTCTACAATGCCAGAAATGGCAATTGGCAACTCCCCTTAAAAAATCCTTGAAAAGAATACCAAAGTAAAGTCACGAGAAATATCCCATCTATAGCAGTTTTAGGTGCAAAGAACTACTTCAAAGTTCGAGGGCTGTAAATCTGAACAAGATGCAAACTTGGGGATCCTATCAGTTTTACATTCAAAACTGTCAATGTATACAAAGAAGCAGTAAAACAACAACCAACACATGAAATAAAACATCAACATCTGCTCTGATACCACTAAATAAAAAAAAAAAAGAAAAGAAAAGAAAAGGATTCCCAACTAATATTTGTCTTACATTGTAACCTGCTGATAACAGAAATCCCATCATACTGAAATAGCACATGGCCTATAAATAGGAGAGAGAGCTAGGATGGGCATCACAAGTAGCACTACAATTCACAAGCATAATTACCAGGTACTTATGGTAGTTCAAACTAGCAAAATAACCAAAGGGCAGCCTAGTGCACCACGCTCGTCTAGGAGGGTAGATATAAGATATATAAAGCCTTGCCCTCACAAGCAAAGAGGATGTTTCAAGGATATGAACTTGAAGGTCACTACTGACAAGGCAGCAACGTTACTGATATGCCAAAGTTCACCCTCTCAAACTACCAAAAGAACTAGTAAAAAATTTGTAAACAAAAAAATCTTCCTCCTGCTTCACCTTTTTCGACCTAGAACAGACTGACATCTATGAAATGAAGCGGGTAGTGATTACAGATTGAAAGAGACGAGATCTACGGACAAACCCTAATTCATAAGCGGCTGCAAAGTAAAATATCACCATTTAAATGTTTTGCCACAAGAAAAATAACAACTGCAAAAAAATTTCAAAAAAATAAAATAATAATAGCATTCTAGTAATGCCAGAAGGACGTTGTCAAAAAATTCATCGGGTTTTAGCAATTGGAAAAACATGGAGCATTCCTTCAATAAGCCATTGAAGAATAACAACAAGCACCAAAGGCTGCAACGCTAAATCATAAGAGTTAAGCTGTGAAGCTAGGCTAGGGTTTAACAAAAAAAAACAGCAACAAAATCAGAAGGTTCGTACAATACAATCTGCAAGCAGCGGAAGAGTACAGAGTGAAAGAGAAAGAACCTGTAATGGTGCCATGGACAATAGTACCGTTCTTGAGCTCGATCGATACGGTTTCGTTGTTCAGCTTCATGAGAAACCTGCTCCAGTTTTGATAGAGAGGTTTCAGCTTCAGATTGGAAAAAGAGAGAGAGAGAGAGAGAGAGAGAGAGAATAGTCTACAGAAAGAAACGCAGAATGAGAATTGAGAGAGGAGTAAACGACAGAGGTGAGACCTGACGAGCTTCATGGTGATGGCGGAGAATGGGAGACGAAAGCACGAAGGAGGCTCGCTTAGTCGCTTGCTAGTTTGCCACCGCACAAGCACACTCGGAGGGAGTGGATTTTAGGCTCCAAAACGACAACAGCGTTTTGTAATGTTGAAGGACCCAGTTCAAGAAAAATAGCCCACCGCGAACGAAGAGTAAACATACTATTTCACGTTGATACTTTTTTTTTATTTGGACATTAATTTATTCTTAATACAAAAATTTTACGGCAATTTTTTATATCAATTTAATTATTTTATTAGACTTTAACTTTGAATGAATGAATAAATTAGTGTTAAATGAAAATTATTATGATAAAATTGGTATTAAATTAAAAAAATTATAGGCAAAATGATTAAAAATGTTAT
Organism: Dalbergia oliveri; assembly: GCA_030441495.1. Taxonomy (NCBI): domain Eukaryota; kingdom Viridiplantae; phylum Streptophyta; class Magnoliopsida; order Fabales; family Fabaceae; genus Dalbergia; species Dalbergia oliveri. The sequence continues at coordinate 15,421,788 of JAMLFY010000008.1, forward strand.
TGGAATCAAATTAATATCAAAATTTAAAAAATTAGGACTAAATCAATGTCAACAAATTTATTAAAATTAAATTGATGTCAAATTGAAAATATTATAAAAAAATTATTTACTCGTGAAAGCAAGTAGTAAGGCAATTATAAAAATAGTAAAGATGAAAATTTAGGGCATATTTAGTAGGAGCATTTTTCTATATATATATATGTTCCTGTATAATTAGGAGAAATCTTAGAAAGGAAATTTCATTAAAATTTTTATAAAAATCCCTTAAGTCTGAATTAATTAAATGGCTAGTCTTCTAAGGACAATGAGTAACTTAGCCAGAGGAAAAGCAATAGTAATAATAGATGACCCTCAATCTACTTCTACCTTTGCTCCTACTATAGATCAAGACAAATATCAAAGTAAAGAGCTAATAATAGCAACTACAGAAAACAAGCTTCAGAATTAGTCCATACCAAAGGTAAAGCATAGAGAAATTTATAGAACTAGTATAATAAACCTTAGTTCAAAACAAGATATAGATTGTATTGAAAAAACCCAGTTTATTGAAGATACCCATGCCATCATAAAACTTTTAGATGAAAACTTGATCAAAAAACATATTCATAATGGTTACCATTATATTTATATCAGATTAATACAAGTTGCAATAAAACCTTTTGTAAAATTAGGAATCAATACTCCTATAATTGCAATACTACGAGATATAAGACTTAGAGAATTTGAAGATCAAGTCCTAGCTATTCTAGAGTCAAATGCTCATGATGGTCTTGTTTTTTTTTTTTTTCAATTATTATCCAAACTATTCAATGGATCTTTGGAATCCACCCACCAAAACTACTTTAGAATTAAATATCAAAACTTCAGGAAATATAGCTGATAGGTGTTACCCATCTAGATGTAATATATAGAATCTATTGTAATATTTTAAAAGTAAATTATAATTTTAAGGCCTTAAAATCATCTCTAAGAAACAAAATCTTAATCGTAGAAACAAATATTTCAAAATCAACAACCCATACTCCAAAAAGATTAAAACATTTTGAAGTAATAGCAAAAATGGCTACTAATTGAAATTTAAAGTCAATAATGCCTCATAAAAAAATAGAAAATACAAAAATAGAAACTATAAGACGAGATATTGAAGAAAATATAAATATTAGAATGAGAAGCATTAAGTCAGAGAAACTTCAAGAAATCATTACATATATGACCCATCCCTAAACTCTATAGATAGTAGACTTTCTAATCTAGATCTTAGAAGAGTTGATTTTGCATCCAACCAATTTACCAACCAAACATTTCACAACCTACTTATTAAGAGTCCCAAAACAGCGAGTCTCCAAAATATTCACCAACTAAATCCCAAGTCATAAATATGATATCTCGGGAAGAAGAACCTTTTGAATAAATAAAGAATAGATAAAAAAAGACTTCTTAGCAACGAATAATTAAGAAAAAAGAAATTAGTATTTCAAAACTTTTACAAAGCAACAGACATTTGAATATTTATAAGAATTTTATAAATGTCTAGAAGAATACAAGATTGATCTCCTTTCTTTTTATGGTTATGGAATGGCTCTGTAAAAATCAAAACATACAAAACCCCTTTATAAAAAGTAAACAAATACAAATGAATAGTAAGGCAAGCAAATAATAGAAGACTACTAAAGGAATGAGTACTTCTTTTGTTTATCCATCCCTATAACAAATAAAAATTAAAGTAAGTAACCTAGAAGTTGATACCACCCCCTTCAAAGAAAATAAAGATTTTAATAAAGTTCATGAACAATTAAACTTCACAAATCAAACATTACATACTATGTCCCAACAATTAGCTAGAATAGAAACAAAAGAAGCATCAACATCTTCAAAAGCATCAACATAGTCAACACACTCTTTTATGAAAACTTATAAAGATTTCCCATTAGATCCTCAAAGACCAATATATAAATTATTAACTTTCTAGAAAAAAAATTAAAATCAGCAAAATTAAAATTCTCAAATGAAGCAGCAGTAAATGACATCATGAAAAGATTAGAAGATTTAATAATAAATGATAAATCGAAAAAAAAATAAAGCCCCCTTATCAATAAATACCTTAGAATAGGAGAATGATCAAGACATAACTATTAATAAAATAAAATATGCAAAGACTAGAACATATTATCCTAGGCCTTCTCTAGTTGATGTTCAATATGAAGAAAAAACTCAAATGGTTAACAACGCATTTCCTGGAGAAGCTATTGTTGAATGGAATGGAATGGAATGAGTGAACAACTCATCCTCAATGTCATGCAACAAATGACTACGACCATTGGGCTTCTCCATAAAAGGGAATTCAAATAAAATAATAGTTATGATGATCATAACAGATTCACAGGATAATTAAAAGGCTTGGTGGGATAACCTTTTAACAAAAGCAGAAAGATAACATGTTTTAAATGTTACAAAAACTGAGCCTGGTGCAAAGCGCAGAAGAGCAACAACGCATCAATTTATACAATAATTAAACACTTTATAGGAGACCTCATAAAAATATATAATAAGCTGTTGAACAATTAATTAATTTATATTGTCCAACAATGTCTAATTACCAATGGTATAAAGACATGTTCTCATCCAAAGTATACATGAGACCGGACGTCCTAGGCATATTGGAAAGAACTATTTATTGCTGGACTTTCAAGATTATTAGGAGAAAAGGTCAAAAATAATATAGTTCAACAACATAATGGTGATATTCCTTACGACCATCTAATATTGGGTCAAATAGACTCAATATAGTTGAAACAGAAATACAAGTGTGTAATGACTTTAAACATTAAAATAAATTAAGACTTGAAGCCCAAGTTATTAGTCGTAATGAGTTGGAAACTTTTTGTGCTCAATTTGAAATCTCTGAATAAAAGCTCCAAGCAAAACTCGAAGGAATAAAACCATTCATAAAAATCCCTTTAGAAGATATAAAAGGACCAAACCTACACCTGACAACCCTTCAAAGTCAAAACCTATAAAAAAGAGAGCAAATAAAACAAAAGTTCAGTTCAAAGGAAAATGCTATAAATGCGGAAGGATGGGATACTATGCAAAAAATTGTAAAATTAAAAATAAGGTCAATAATTTGAACATTCTGAAAGATTTAAAAGAAGGACTGATTAACATATTAATAAATGATTAGTATGAATTAGAAGATGAATCAAAATACTTATCTTAATCTAGTTCTGGAATCTACGAAGATTACTCCTCTGAAAATGAATCAATTCAAGAAGAAAATAATTCTATCTAGGACCTAAACTATGTACTTGTTCAAACTATAAAAAATCAATAAATGTATTAACAAGATATCAAACAAATACTTTAATAAGTGTTGTAGATAAAATGGAAGAATCATATTTGAAAATTGAATTTTTAGAGCAACTAAAAAATTTACTAGATGAGCAAGATAGAATTAAAAATGATGTTCCCAAAGTAGAATTAAAAGAAATCATAGAATGATTTAGAAATCCAACTGATCAAATATCTACTAAAGAATTGCAAAATGAAATAAAAATATTAAAAGAAGAAATAAAATATTTAAAACAAAAATATTTTGATCTAGAATTAAAATACCTATAATTAAAAGGAGGATCAATATTACAATCACAAAGAAATACTGAAGATACTACATCCAATGCAAGAAATATACCATTATTAATATAGAAGAAGGAGAACCTTTGGAAAATTATATTAATATGATTACAAAAATATTAACCCATAAATGACATTGTAAGGTAAATTTAATAGTTCATGATCAAGTATATGAAATCAAAGCATTAATAGATTCAGGAGTTGATTCTAATTGTATTCAAGAAGGATTAATCCGACAAAATTTTATTAAAAAACATATGAAACATATACTGGAGTTGATAATAGTAGATTGGATATAAAATATAAATTACCAAAAGCAAAAATTTGTAAGGACAACATGTGCCATATAACTTCTTTCATATTGGTAAAAGATATGCACAAATCTTCAATATTAGGAACTCCATTTTTAGTATTATTATACTCTTTTTCATGTACTGAGATAGGCGCCTGTTTCAAAAACAAGGGGGAAGGTTAGGTTTGACTTTTTAGATCTTCCACGAATCAAAAACTTAAATTTTTATAAAACTTCTTAATTCTGAAACAATTAATGATTAATGTTCTAGGTACAAATGAGTTTCAGGAACAACTGTCTCTGAATTAACAACAACCCCTCTCCTAAACCCTGGCTCTAAATACTAGAGTTGGGATAAGATCAGAAAAACTATGGCAGAGGCATAGATGAAAGTATGATAAAATTTTTACAATAATATATTGAAACATTTAAGCACAACTTAAACAATTCAATATTTTTCACACACACTTTAAATTATTATCTAGAAACATAAACATATACAATTGATCTAGTAAAATCTCCTAGAAAAGGAAGAGCTTCAAATTCTTTAATAGTTTCTAACACTTTTTAATCTTTTATCAATCTCCTTTTTGCAATTCTAAGTACATAAAAAGGAATTATAAAAGCAAGATCAAAAGTTTGCAGAAGAGTTGAGAGAGTGGTTTATTGTGAGAGTGAAAAAAGTGAATATTGGCCATTGGATCTCACATAAATGATTAAGATTAAAATATAAAGTCATATGACTTTTTTAAATGAGTATATAAACATTAATTATATTAATTAACTTTTAATTATGACAATCCATGCATGGTTATATAGCTTAGATTTACTCCCTCACTATTATAATAAATCACGCCTCTCATGTAATATGCTCTTATATATATATATATATATATATATATATATATATAGGGTTAGAATCAAGTTACACCCCACTTATAACTTTCAATGAAATAATTTTTTTGTCAATCCAACTGTTGAATTATAATTACTTATCATAAATATCATTTGTGTCAAATTTCATAAAAATTGAACATCTATAGCAATGCAATCATATAACTCTTATTTTAGTCCATTTTAAGTATATATATTACGTTGATTTTAATATATATAAAAATTATGCCAAACAATTTTAGATTAATTTGAAATTTTATAAATTTGATCTATACGATGTGAGCTTCTAATCCAATAGTGGGTTTTGTAAAAATTTATACCAATAAAAAGTTATTCAATGGTGTAACATTTTCCTAAACTTAAAATGGTTTAATTTGATCTTAACCTTATATATGTGTGTATGTGTGTGTGTATGACTGTGAAATTTGAAACTATAATATTATGCAAATTAGTTAAACCCTTCAACATTAGCGTACTCCTAGTGACTTTAGTAGGAGAGCTTTTAAACCAAGAAATACAAATTAAAATGTGTTTTGTTAAATTTCATTAAAATAACTTTAGAAAATATTTCTAAAATAGAAACGTGAAAAGAAAGCATATTAAAAACGTACAATAATAACCTTAATTTGATATTCTGTACCTTTTCACTGTACACAAATTTATCAAATATTCCATTCGTTTTAGTTTACTAGTTGAAAAAAAAAACCAGACACACACATTAAGGCTTAGTTTGTTATTATTATTTTTTTTAATAAAGAGCTACTGGTGGAGCTAAAGGAAAATAGGGAATAGGATGAGCAAATGAGAATAAAATCTTAGACCCAATACCAACAACTATTAGGCTTAGTTTGGTGTTTTTTTTTATTATTATTATAAGGAGCTCCTAGTGGAGCTAAAAGGAAATGAGGAATAAGATCAGCAAATGAGGATAGAACCTTAGACCTAATACCAACAACTATTATCATAACATTTTAACAACTATTGAGCACTTTGGACTCTCCAAGAACTGCTTATCAAAAACAATAATAAAATTATTTGATAAAATAATATAGAAATTATTGTTAATAAGGAGAAGTAAATATATTATAAATTGCTCTTAAAATTCAAAATGATTATAGTAGATATACATATTAAAGAGAGAAATTTATATTTGCATTGTCATTAAATATAATAAGGTCATATTAGTCTTTTAGGGTATGTTTGTCAATTTAGACTTTGGAGGAAAAAATAATGGAAAGAAATGACTTATAGTGTAAATTACTTAATCTTCGTAAATAGAGTTGAAATGGATCAAGCCCGATGGGCCAGGAATAACCTGAAAAAAATGTGGGTTTGGCTAGAAAAAATAATAGCAAAAAACAACTATAGCTTGATTTAACCAGATCCGATGGTCAGAATTATTTTTAGATTTTTTTGGTCATAATTTTTAGTAATCATTTGTAAATTTATAATACAAGTGCCGAAACAATATTTTTTGGCCCTATTTTTCCACTTTCTTAAAAACCAAAGTGACCTAGTAATTGCCCCGAAGACAAAAGTTCTAAGTAAGCAAGTGACCCAAATTTTTTGACCCAAAAATTTTGTTTTCCAAAACCCAAGGAGCTAATGATTTTGTATCTCCCTTAGTGCGACTAGGCACTAGGGCACCTAGAAATATAGTGAAAAAAAAAATTGAAAGTTTGAAAACTGAAAAACTTTCTAACTCTTAAAAAAATATAACGTTGGCATCATTAGGCCCTATATTTGGCTCGTGGCCCACATAAGATTGGATTAGCAAAATGCTATCCAAAACTAATATAACTCAAGCCCACCTCGAAAGTGGTTTGACGAAGTGACCCTACCGTTTTGACAATTATATCCATAAATCGTTACTCATCTATGCAAAACAACCATCATTGTTCACTCTTATCATCTCCAACTCCTCCATCCTATCTCTCCAAAGCCGCCTCTCACCAACAAACCAAAAGTCACTCGCACCCTTCACAACGACCCAAGTGTCTTTGTGTAGTGGAGAGCTATAAATTGAGGTTTGATTCTCAACTTAGCAACTTTAAAAATCAAGGTCCAAACTTCAAAATATAAATAAAAACACAAACATAAAAGCGCCAAATTTGTGTAAAAGTGCTTCCTTTTGGACTTTGAAGGAATTTTCTTTTTTCATACCTTGGAAAATAAAAAGCATTATGGATTCAACATATTTTTTCCAAGTTGTTCCACGACAAGTCTTCCAACAATGGCAAGTCCTTCAACGACAAGTCCTCCAATGGCAAGTCATCTTTGAATGTTGATGTTTTACCTCCAACGAGGAGGACTACTGCGCATGGTTGGGGAAGGTTGGCGGCAGTGGTTGTTTGAAGGTCACAGTGGTGCTATGGAGAAGAGAAGTTAATGATGAAATATAGAAAAAGGATAATTTTATGACTTCAAACATTATTTTTCATTTCAAAATTTTATAGCACATGGTAGACTCTTTTTTTTTCCTTTGAACCAATGCATCATACACCATACCTAATCTAATGTATGGCATAATTGGCCTCAAATCAAAATTGACAACATGATTAACAAGTTTTGAACCTTTTTTTTTCCAATAAATTTCACTTTCTAGTGTTCTATTAGCCACGTGTAAAATGGTTGCTAAGCCACACAAGGGCTTCATCGATGAAGCTTTTACCACAGTTTCATGCATGATCTAATACAAAATATATAATTAGATGAAATTATCCTTCTCCATTTTCATTAATGTAATTAATTAATATACCACTCTATTAGTATATTACTTCCATTACCACAATTAATTATGGTATTATTGAAAAAAGATATTATCTTGATATTAAAAATAAAAAAATATTTTGAAATAAACAAATTATTAAAAACTAGACAAATAAATTGAAATGACTAGAGTATAATTCAATTGTATTATTATAATTGATATAAGAAATAAGAAATAAATATACATTTTAATGTAATGCACTAATTCTCGTTAGAAAGAAGCTTATGCTATTCTTCATATTTTTATCAATATAACATGAAAAAAACCAATATCTTGACACTTGACATTATGTTTAAATAATAGGTAATAGGGAGAAACTAATGATGAAAAAGATAATCTACTTTTATATTTTTAGAATTTGAAATAAATATAAAAAAATAAAGAATAGGAATTTATTATTTTCTTTTTTTTTCTCTCAAAGACTCTTTTATATTTTTAAAACTAACTTGAAATGGGATGTTTTTCTTGGGGTTTGCAATTGGCTCGAAACCGAGGCTTGCATCAAGAGTTGTGGAGGTAATTGACTCCAAGTGTGTGACGCTGCTCTCTCATGAAAACGTGGATCATTCCCTATCCCTATGCTTCCTTAATTAATGGGATCAAGCTCTTATTGCGAGAGGAGCATTCTCACCAGACACCTTTATAGGGAGACCACTATTGTGTTGACATGCTTGCGAAGCACAGTCATATTCACGCTTCCCACTATGTTATTTTTCATTCCTTGCCCTCGCTTTGGTCGAATTCCTTGCCCTCTTTTATTTTCCTTTTTTTGTCGAATATTTTCCTTCAGTTTGATGCCGACGTAAGGGGTGTTACTGTGTTAGTTTCCCCGGATTATTTCTGTTTGATTTGGGCCTTTGAGCCCCGTTTTCTTTTTAAAAAGCCAATGCAAATTTTTTCACCCATGCTAAACAAACTTTATATATAATGTTAGGAGTATAAAGTTTATAATTGCTACTCATTTGACTAATATAATGCATGGGGTGATAATAAAATATAATTTATTAATTATTACTGAAAATAAATAATAATTCATTTAAATATATCTTATAGAAAATTGTATATATAAATTTCTTTTGAAAATATGTTAATAGATAAATAATTAAATAAATAAATAAAATATAAATATGTCATTCTATTTTATATCTTATTTTGAATATCATATTTATAAGGTTGAAAAAATCTCGATATATAACCTTTAACTAATAACAAATAACCTATTTTATGAAAATTTTACATGTTTTGAAAGTTAAAATTGTTGAATAATGAAAGAGAATAAGTGGATAATTTTATTATATCATGAACTATGTATAGATGACAATGAGTATTAGATTAAGATGGACATGCCTTCTACAATTCCCTATCCCTATCCATCCAATTTCTGCATGGGTCTTCATTTCTCATTCGCTAAAGGAATTTAAATCCCTATAAGTGTTCAAGGATATTAAAAAAATTTCAAAAAGATAGAAGTTTTTAAAATACTTTGAAATTTGAAACATAAATGTCATTAATAACAAATATTACTAATGCAATATAATCCAAATTAAAGATAAATATATATGTACATAAAGCAAATCCAATAAAGATAATTAATAAAAATGATGAAGTGGATATTTAAATAATTTACATAAATGATGAATTTGCGGATTCCATGGTGTGAAAACCTCATTTCCCGTCCTCGCATCGTTTAACAAATGGGGACTTCACGCTTCCTCATAAAGACTAAACATATCCTCATTCTCTCCCCATTGCGAGCAATCCTATCAATACCCCATTCGCAGTATTTTTTCATCCCAAGTCATTTACGTCTTTTTATTAAGTCAATTTTAAAATATATGTTACAATTAATGTGTTATAATTAGTAAAAAAAGTCATAAATAATCATAATTTATGTATTTTTTAATATTACATATGAGTTATAGTTTTAGTTCATTATCAACATAAAAAAATATTATAATAACTTTTATATAATTATATAATAGTTACATATGGTTAATAAATTTTTTGTTAATTATAATTTTTTTATGGTAATGTAATTATAATAGTTTTGTTATCATTAATTAATACTATAATAATTATACATATAAAATTTTAATGATATAATAATACGTTCAATTATTATTTTGTTTATATTATTTGTTATTATTTTCATATTAAATAATTTTGAATGAGATATTTTGTAGAGTACTTTTATTGTGTTAATGAAAAAGAGATATGAATGTATGATTGTAAAAAATTAATCAATAATTAGAAAGTAAATTAAATTCAAAAACTTACTTTAATAATTAAGATTATGAAAATGTTGGACCATAATTTTCTCTATGAATGACATATGAAATTTTTTTCATGTAATGAGTCTTAAATATTAATATTATAGATAGATTATAGATATAGATTATTTTAGAAAAAAAATCATTTATCACTTCTAGATTATAGATATAGATTATTTCAGAAAAAAATCAGGTAAGTAATTTATAACACAAAAAATGTTTTTATAAATTAGAATGAGTTTATTATAAGAATAAAAATGAGAGTAAAGAAATGCAATAAATGATTTTTGAATTTAATTTTAATATATTATCATTATTAAATAATTTTACATTGTTATCTAATTATTTGCTCTTATATCAATAAATATGATTGACTTTTACACTTATTACAATATTTTGGTGAATCCACTCACTCATTACAATTTAATTGAAAGAAATTGGAACATCAAAATTAAACTCATAATTTTTATATGATTTTATTCTTAAATTCAATTTATAAAACTTTATCTCTCGTCCCATTAATTTTTTTCCTCTTATTTTTCATTTTGTTTTATAGAGTTATATGATATGATAATACCGAACTGGCCCAAAAGTAAAAGTAAAACGCACAGGGAATGGACGGTGCGGGTAAGGTAATGTCGGTTACTCCACGAGGGGAAGACGCACGCCGATACATACATACATACATACATTCATTACATCATGTCATAAGCAAAAGCCAAAACAGATCTTCAAAACTCGAAGCCTTCGGAAGATCGATTCTCCGGTTTCCCTTTCCCTTCCTTATCCGAACCCAAAACCCTAACCCGATTCTTCGCTACTTCACTCTCCTCCTCCTTTCTCAATCCACACAGATCCCATGAGCTACCACATGGTACATAATGTTCATCCTTTCCAAAAACCATAATCTTCTTTTCTCTTTTTTTTTTTTTTTTTTTTTGTCTCTTTCGCTTTTGGTTTTGTTACTCATCACTTTTAGCCTAGGTTGACCAAGCATCATCATGAGTAGTACGAGAAATCAACACCGTGGAAAAGAAAAACTAAGTCAATTGACAATTGTTGCCTCTGCTGATTGCTGAACCAATGTCCTTCTTTCTCCAGAATCAAGCACAACGTGTTTCTCACTTTTTTTTTGTTATTTTATTGATAGATGTATCATGTGACGTTTCAAGAATTTAAATGTAACGGTCTCTACAAAATTCACTGGCTCATGAAAGCTTCACTTGCCTGCCTAACCTTTGTTTAGTAGAATTATTTCAATTATTTCAATATACCAATGGAAGTGTTTTGCTTGTGGTGATTTTTTCTTTTTTCTTTTTTTTTTTTTTATATTGACTTGTATCAATGAACTTCAATGTGGAAATCGTGTTGTGCACTTTTTCATTGTTAAACATAAAAATTGCACCTCATTTTATTCGCGGCAATCATGTGCATTTTATTGCATAATTGTGTTTTTTTGTTAACATAACTTTCTATGCTGTTTCTTATGATAAGCTCTTTGTGCTTCAGAATAGAGAAGAGACTCGTAGAGGTTTGAAAAGGAAGCCCCCGGAAATGCTTCGTGGGGGACAAGAGCAGAGATCTTACAATATGAATCACGGACCTTATGATAGGAACGCTCTTCCTCCTGGTGGGTTTCCTCTGTTTTTCTTTTTCTTTTTTAAGTACATTACAAATATTTACTGTTAAATGTTGAAAACTATATTCCGTGCTGCAGAAATGTTGCATTGTACTTTCACCTCATTGTACTTTAAGAACTTAATAGTGTTGTATTTTTCTTTCATTTCTAATTTCCTTTTGGAATTGAATTTTTCAAATTAGACAATCCCTCTGAATAAATGAAGTTACAAACTAATGGGGGTTGGCTCACTTAGTCGCCTTTGGCTCATGCATAATGAAGTGCCTGATAAGTTAGGGTGCATGCTTTGACAATTGATTTGAGCAAGTTTTCCCCTCAATTTAAACTCTTATGCCTGAAAAAAGGAGCTACAAATAGCCTTGGGCATTGGGAGATTACGTATTTATTTTTTCTATGCATGCTAGAATTGTATGGAAGATGGTTGCTTGTGTTAAATGTTAACATCGTTAGATATGGGTGAGTGGTTTTGTGGTAATGTCAACTATATGCTGTAGATGTGGTTCACTGCCACTTGTTGAAACTAGTATTTTATCATTTAGATATTAATATTCTGATTAGTTTTTTTTTAAATGTTGGTTACTTGCTTTCAAATGATTATTTTAAGTCCCTATTGCCTAAAGAAGACAATTTTCTTTAACTAAATTACTATTTTGTTGTTTTAATATTATATATGCCTGAGTTCCCAGTTAGCTCTTTTCAGAGTTGGCTTCATGATACAAGTTTCCTTTCATACTTGGTTCAAATGTTGAGATAATTTTTCTGTCTCCTTCATGATTATAAAAATGTTGCAAATGCTTATGCTGCGTTTCTTTCATATATATATATATATATAGGTTGGTTAGACTGCCCACCTCATGGTCATGAACTTGGATGCTTAATACCTTCAAAGGTTCCACTTGGTGAATCCTTCAATGATTACATTCAAGGTCAAAAATATACTCCCAAGCAAGCAATTCTTCAGCAAAGAGCTTTAGGTAGAGAAGTAAGTACCGGAAAAGCAGGGACGTCATTTTAGTCGGTTGATTAAATATTTTCTGCTTTGGGAAGCTATGCAGATGTTTTCTAAGTGTATAAACGGAGTGAGAATAATAGATCCTAAACGAAGTGAGAATAGTAAAATCTTGTTAATACATTCCGTTGGTCAACTTAACTTGATTTTAAATCTAAGTTACATAATGTGGTGGTTTCTTTGAATCTTTTGATGTGGCTTTTCATCAAATTTTAATGTGAATGATCTTTTTCTTCTGCCAAAGTTCTATAGACGGTCAACCATTCTATTATTTTATTACTTGCAACATTTAAAGAAACTTGCTCTATTGTTTACATATGTAATGATGCGTCAGGATTTACATAAATTTGGTGGTCCAAGGAAGCTTTATTGGCAAAAGGCAACTTAGATTGCTGTATAGAATTTGAGGGAAAAAGATATAGGAGCAGGAACAGTGAGGATAAGTGTTTATTGTTTCATTTTTGTGTTTACAAAATAAATACAAAGAGAGGAACAATCACAGAAAGGCCCAAATTTGCAAAATAGTGGGGCATCCAGATGTTCTATCTGTTACCTTGATGGCTGAACCAAAGGTTGAAGGAATAAGATAATGATGTTGGGCAATTTAGGAGTATCATCTATTGTTTTGATTTTAATTTTGTTCCATGCTTAACATGTTTTGACTTTTGAGTACTTTCTGTTTTTCAGTCTTGTGTAGAATTTGTTGCATCCAGCATCATAGTGCTTAACTCTACTAATTTTGCAGCTTGGTTTAGTGATTGATTTGACAAATACTACTCGTTACTATCCATTATCAGATTGGACAAAAGAAGGGATTGGTCATGTTAAGGTAGCATAAGATCTTTCATGCTATTGCTTTATGAAATGTTAATTGCATTTGAAATTTTAGATTTATGGCTCACTGTTGGCAGATGAGATGCAAAGGAAGAGATTCTGTACCTGATGATGAATCTGTAAAAAAATTTTGCGACGAGGTAGCTTCCGTTTATAGTATTGATATGAGTCAACTGTGCTGTCCATGGACATTATATTTACTTATTCTTTTGTTTAATGCTCACTATTTGATAGTCAAGTATTCTCTTGCTATTATTTAACGTTCCTAGGAATGGTGGTACAGTTCTTGATATCTCACTTGAGGTTTTATGATTTATACCTGTTAGACGTTCTTTTTAGGTTCTGGATTTTTGCTCTCGAAGAACAAATACAAAGAAATATATTCTTGTACATTGCACACATGGTCATAATCGTACAGGTTATATGGTTGTTCATTTTCTTGTGCGTACTGAATCAATTTCTGTGACCGAGGTGAGTAAGATCTTAGGACTGTTCATACGTTTGTTTTCAATGCCTGCTTGACTCCAACAATTGATGTGGTGTACATGTTTTATGCTATTATCTTCCAGGCTATAAATAAATTTGCTTGCGCTCGTCCCCAGGAATTTACAAGCAGGATTACATTGATGCCCTGTACATGTTTTATCATGAAAAGAAGCCTGAAGATCTTGTTTGTCCTCAAACTCCAGAATGGAAGAGACTTTCTGATCCTGATTTTCATGGTGTGGCTGGCCCAGCTGGAGACAATTACAGTGATATTCCTCAGCAGGTAGATACAACACCCTCTTAGAGGATACGATTTGCAGTGCTGCCTCTGGGTTGAACTCCTTGTTTGCGTAGGTTCTTGGAAAGTAACTTCCCCATAAGCTTATGTGCATGTTTGTAACAAATAAGTTATGCTCTTTTGTTTCCTTCAATGTTTATTTTATCTCATTTCTTTTTGGAGTTGAAGTGCATCAGATATGTACTGTAGATAGAATTGGCTGTACTATTCAATGTTTTATTTGCTTTGATATGGCATTGTGAACTTTGGTCTCTCCCCCCCACCCCCCCCCCAAAAAAAAAAACCAAAAAAAAAAGTTTTGGTCATGAGTGGAAATTTGCATCAAGTGACGAAATTTCCCTAAAAACTATGTTTGTACAGGAGATAAGTGTATTTTATTTTGTTCTGTGTCATCTTTCATGGCCTTGTAACATGTTGCTCTTTCTGCATGGCTTGTATTCTGATATGCAGTTGTGTGACTAACAGGCTATGAGACCAATGAGGTCATGTATTATGTTGAATTTCTTTATTCATATCACTTTTATCGTTCACTTGAGTTTGTGTGCTCTGTTGAACTCAAGAAAATCTTCAGGAAACAGTCACTTCAACTTATTGCTGGGAGTTATATGTACATGTGGATTTTCCTTATGTTTGGTTTTATATTATAGGAGAATATTACGAGGAATGAAGTATTGACAAATGATGATGTTTTGGGAGATCCCATTCCTTCCGACAAGCTGCATACAATGCAAGAAGTTTGTTATCAACTGCTCAAGCTGGGCACTGGGGTGGGTTTATGATGTTGGCTTTTTGTTGAATTCTGTATACTTTTGTTTAATATGATACTATGAGTCAACATATTTTGGATAGTCAAACCTGGAATGAAGAGATGCTGTCATATAAAGGGTACCGCCTAAACTATGCTTATGTTTTTGTCATATGGCACTTAAATGTCATAATGTGCTGCTCTACTTTGTCTTGTTTAGACAATTGTTGTGTTATCTTATTGCAAAAATTAATAAAGTTATGCTTTTCAATTTACTTGGAAGACTATTTTATGAAGCCTTCCATCTATTTGCAAAAAATAGAATGACATTTTGACAGGAATTTATTAGATCAAAGAGTAGAATTACTATTTCCCACATTGCTGCCATTGCTGATTGTCCTCAAAGCTTACTAGTCATTTATCTTTGCTCCTTTATTGTTCACCTATCGGAAAATATGTTATTGTAATTTCCTACCCTATAAATTTTCGAGGATTCAAACTTAATCATATATTTTTCATTTCATGTTTATGTTTAATAATCCCATTCTTTTTGCTTAACAATTATCTTTATACCAGAAAAAAGCTTAACAACTGTCTCTGCAATTTTGACCATCTTTACTTGAGTGTAGACTTTGTTAGTTGAGGCACCATCATTTCATAGTTACAATCCTTTGGCACTCCTTTTATAAAACAACTTTTAGTTAATTGAGAAGAACAAAATGACTATCTACTACACGGTGACAGATTAATAATTTATTTATGAAGATGGTTACTTGGTTTTGCAAAAAATATTTTAAATTTTGAAATTGTAGATGTGCTAAACTCTGGGATGGAATAAGGTTCTTGGCTTCTCTCTGTAGCTGAATTGATGAGTGTTTTAAGGGGGTTTTGTTACTGGATTTCTAAGGACTGGGTTGCCATTGCTCATTGCTATTTTTAGCAGTACTGTTGGAGGATTTTCTGTAGTTTTTGTTTTAGTTATTTTCTGATGTCTTTGTATCCTCATGTCTTCATATTTCTCTTCTTAGAATTTCTTTTTCTATCAAAACAAGAAGAATTTGACTGTCTACTGATGTAAGCAACCCTAACTAATGCATGGTTTTATTTTCTTGGTCTTGAATACTTTTAGAATGTACTAAGTATTTATGTTTCTTTTGTAGTTTACTTGTAGGACAAATGAATGGAGAAGAATGCTAAAATTTTAAGGATAATTATGGCCTCCATGTTTTATATGCAAAGTGATTATGTTTGCTTCATTATGATACTCAGCTATGGGAACTTAAATGTAGGTGGGCAAGCATGACTTAATTGATGTGTTTTTTGGCATCCTTTGTTGGGGTTTTGTAGTTCATTGTTTCTTTTAGAAAAATCTCTTAATTTCTGCTGCTATATTTCTCTATTTCCCTTATCTAATATCATTTTCCATATTAATATTACAAAAATTTGGCTATGCATATCCGTGTAAGGGATTTGCTGTTTTGCCATTTGCTGCGTCTTGATAAAATCCAAAAATAAGTTTGCAGCCAAAATAATTATTTGATTTGGAAACATTTGTTTCTTGTACATAAATTTATACCATGAATTGATTGCATTATTTTTGAGTAATTTGATTTATCTCTTTTCAGGGGAGAGGACGCCACAGTTTCCTGGATCACACCCTGTTTCTTTGAACAGGTCAAATCTAATTGATCATTAATTTTGATTTATATTGCACTGATTTATATAACTTGGATAGACTTAGCTTATATAGTTGTCAAATGGCGGCCATGGCACTATGGTGTGGTGGATTTTAGCTCCCTTGCCATGAGAAGATTTTTCATTATGGCGGCCATGGCAGCACCATGGCAGTCTCATGGCGGACTGAAATGGTGGATTTTTGGCCTACTGCCATCTGCCATTGACAACTATGCAGTTAGCTAGATGGTGATACTCGTTTTTTCTTTAGATACTCTCAATTTCAACATGTTTTTAGCTGTTTAATACTTCAATAACAACTTCACTTTAATTTTTCATTGGAAAAGACATCTTGTGCTGTTAATAATAACTGTTTAATACTTCACTAGCAATTTCACTTTAATTTTTCATTGGAAAAGAGCATCTCGTGTTGTTAATAAAATTGTTTAGCATCATCTTGTAGAAGTTTTTTTTTCCCCTGTTAAAATGGCATTGGTGACGCTGATTTAGCATCATTTTTGCAGTTCTCAAGTTAATGGAGAGGCTGTCATCTTATTTGCTATTTGGAACTTCTGTCTGTCTTTCATTCAGAACCTTACGTTTTGATTATTAAGATGGGGAGAGGGGTTAAATGTGTAATTTATGATGCTGGAGAGGTAGTTGTCTCCAAGAACATAACCTGATTAGAGTTCTTGTGCAAAGTCAAAGCAGCGTGTCTTTTCCACATGCAGACCTGGATTTGCCCATAGCCTAAAATATTGTTAATTTGTAATGGACTCGGCAACACCAGGGATATTTGGGATGAGATATATTAATTCCTACACATGGATGTCAACAAAAAAATGTCATGGTTCCATACTATTTTGAATTCAATTAGTTCAATTTTGGCATAAATTATGTTGTCAAAACTATCAAATCCAAATATGACGCAAATTTGCATAGATTAAGTTCAAACTCCAGAATATTTTTTTAAGTGTATGTTTTATCTTGAATCAATTTCCCAAATTTCTTCATCTAGTATAGAAATAATATCTTACAATAGCATTCTTTTTTGATTAAATTTCTCATAGACTGCATTTTACGTCTATGCAGACATTCTCTATTATGAAAATATACAGGAAACTCTCCTTTTATTTATTAAGCATGGTACATTAACTCCAAAATCCTTTCTGGCCTAGCTGATTTGGCAATTTGTCGGAGTAAATGGATGTTTTGTGGTCAAATAACGTTCATTATACTGTGACTATCCTTGTTCAGTTGTATATGTTGATAACAATGGAAGAAAACATTCATTTGGTGCAATTGAGTTGAAGGGAGGGAGAATATATGGCTCATTCTTTCATTGAATTTTGATGTTAAATCTTCTACACTTATTTGCAAACTGACATCAGATTACTGGATATTTTGCAGCGACAATCTTCAGCTCTTAAGACAACGATATTACTATGCCACATGGAAAGCTGATGGGACACGATATATGATGCTGATTACTTGGGATGGATGCTATCTGATTGACAGAAAATTTCTTTTCCGAAGGATCAATATGCGGTTTCCTTGCAGATACTCAAATGGGGTATATATGTTTATTCAATTTACTTTTGTTGCCATGTGAGATTTGTATCTGGGTGTCAGGAAGATTAGTGGCTGCTTAAATTATATTTTAGATTCTTTAATGGGTCTCTCTTAATGATTATTTTGTTAATAAAACCATTTCAAGGGTACACCTGAGAAGAATCACCACTACACATTACTTGATGGGGAGATGATTATTGACATGGATCCTCATACCCACAAGCAAGAGAAGATACCTCATTTATGATCTGATGGCAATTAATCAAGTCTCTTTAATAGAGGTATAGATATTGGTTGACAACTTTATTGTCAATATTTGCTGACTTCTTGATTCGTTCATCCTATCTATCCTACAATATGAAATATTGAGATTGATATTGGTTGGCTCTTGTTTGTATTATGGAATTTTGAATGCCTATAGTTGTGAGTCCACAATAGATCATATTGCAGATAAGGTATTTGAATTTATCACTGAATTCAAGTATCTCTTCCAAAGAATCTGACATGGAAATGAGCTCCTCTAACCTTTTTAGTTGGATTTGGAACTAGCTCTGATTCTTGGGCCATGATTGCAAATGTAATGCTTCCTCATAAGTGTTTGGATTTTTCATAAAATATATTTAAAAAAATTGTATGAAAAACGAAATAGTACATGTCTTCATCTCTGGTTACTCCCCGTATTGATGTGTACACATTTGCTTGATAGACTTTTTGACCTAACCATTTTCATCCAACGCATGCAGCTGCCATTCTATGAAAGGTGGAAATTGTTGGAGAAAGAAGTAATTGAACCTCGTAACTTGGAACGTGAGGGTCTTTCCAAGAGTATAAATCCTTATTACAGATATGACTTGGAACCATTTAGTGTATGTATAGTGATATTTACTAGTCTGTTTTCAGGAGCATTTTCTGGTGGGATCAATATTTGTTTATATTATTGTGTTTTTTATTTCAGGTAAGGAGGAAAGGTTTTTGGTTACTATCTACTGTGTCAAAGCTCCTTCACAAATTCATTCCACAGCTCTCGCATTCATCAGATGGTCTTGTATTCCAGGTCATAATTAATGTCTCTAGAAGATTGAACCTCCCAAGTTGAGCTTGGTTGTAGCTGAATCAATGCTCTATTTAGTAGTTCCTGTTTCAGTATATGAGTAATTATTTGGCTACAGAGCAATCTAAATACTGAAGTACTTTTTTTTTCTTTTTTGCAAAAATACCTGGCTTACTTACTGACAATATACTACCACAGTTCACAAATATAGATAGATGCGCTCTGGTTTATTGACTTTTCTCATTAGTGATGTTGGATTGTATCAGGGTTGGGATGATCCATATGTCCCTCGAACGCATGAAGGTCTTCTGAAGTGGAAATACCCTCAAATGAACTCTGTTGATTTCCTCTGCGAGGTTGTATAAGTACCTTTCTTCAAGTAAAGAAAATGAATTAGTTTATGTCATTAAAACTCTCTCTCTGTATATAACAATCCAAATATATTGATGATGTCTTCCTTCACAGGTAGGAGCAGATAATCGTCCCCTCCTTTTCTGTTTGAACGTGGAAGGAAAAAGTTGATGGAAGGGAATAAAGTTATTTTTAAAGGTTGTTGGCCCTCTGTATTAGTCGATACCATCATCAATGTTGTTGTTATTATTATTAATATTTGATGCCAGAAGGTGGAAATATCTACATGAATTGCCCTTTTTTTTTTCCCTTTTGAAGTGAACTATATATAATTCTTTCTCCATGTCCAATGGAATTTGTTGAAACTATGATATAATCCTGGTTAATTTAAACTAAATTCAGTCTCTGTAAAAATCAAACCATAATCTTTTCTTTTGGCTCTCAAACATTTTCAGATGCATCAGATATTTCTTCGTACTCAGGGAGGATCATTGAGTGCTACTGGGATCCTGTTGAGCGTCATTGGGTCTGTATGCGGATCAGATTTGACAAAGCAACTCCGAATGAAGTCAATACCTATAGAAAGGTTTATTCCTATTATCTTTTTCCACTGTGTCCCGCTTTTAGTTTGTCTATGCTTTTTGGTTTTAATTAGTTAATGTGAAAATCCTATTACTTAAAACAACTTATTTCTTAAATTTTCTGATACAGGTAATGCGAAGCATAAAGGATAACATTACAGAAGAAGTGCTATTGAATGAGATCAATGAGATCATTCGCCTACCGTTGTATGCAGACAGAATACAAAGGGATATCAAGGCTCACCAACATATGGTGTCCTCACGGCGCAAGTGAGTGAGTGGTAATTAAAGCTAAGCATTTCCGGTGTTGTACGTTTAATTGAAGAGTAACAAAGTGATGGCGGATCCGTGCATTTTTGTTGCCAAAGTAATCGCTGTTGTATATTAGCAATTTTGTCTGTTTTCATTATTTTTCCCGTCATATAGCAGATAGTGAGTTCCTTAATGTCCAGTTGGAAAATGCCTTGCACGAACGGCGTTGATAGGGATACACTTTAATACGAGATTTCATTAGTTTGTACCATTTGTTTTCGAAAAATAAATTTTTTTACTAGTTGATACTTAATATAGAAGTGTTTTTTGTTGAGGGGAAAAACCTTAATATAGAAATACTGCTCTCATTATCATTCCTTATTCGCTGTGCCACTCTCTGGCCTTCATAATTTTCATTTATCTCTTCTTGTGCCCATGTGATCCAAGAATACGGGTAGAGTGAAAAATGATATTGTTACGATTTAGTCTAGCTTCAACCCTTCTATTTAAAAAAATAATAAAAATTCTTTACCCCTCTCTCGAAAGTTAGGGCTTTTTTACCGAAAAAATGAATATATACGGATTTCCATCTGTTATGAGATTATTTGTCTATATACACGGTTTTTTATGTTGATAACAAAACGGTTACACATCAACGAAGTATATGTTGTAAAACGTTTCACTGTAAAACGTTTTAGTTAATTAGACATTTAGGAGTCCAACGAATTAATGTAATAGCTGGCAGCACGGTAGCAGTAAATCGGCCTGCTGTTGGTCGAAATATGTACCATAAATCGGCTTGGTGTTGGCCGAATTATGAACAATATAACGGATTACTATTAAACGTTTAACGGTTAGCGTTTCACACTCCAACGTTCTACCTTTCGTACTGTCTATAAAACCAAGCTAAAATGAATACCAGATGAGAAGCATATGTGAGGAATTCGTTTGAATTTTTTTGGTGACTGAGTGGCTGAGAAAAAAAATGGCAAGGAGGTTTTTTATTCTTGTTCATCATAACAGTGAGATAATTCAAAACTCACAAGATAGAGTCCAATTTTACTGTCAAAATCCACCACTTATCATGTCCATTCATCCATGACGCTTCTAAGCTTCATGCCAAAATTCTTCACAAGTTGTACACAAGAGATAAAGAAAAATTTAAATGATGTATCAGCTACCTATGTTGATTAGTCAAGGTGCAATTGAATATGGGAGTTGCAGTATTGAAAGTGATGATGACTTGAGGATGATGTTTGATTGTTATAACCAATTTTTTGGACTTCATGTTATGGAGGTATTCATAGCTCTAGGGAGTTGCAAATAAACTCTGATGGAAGCACTCCTGTTCAAGCATTTGATTAATTGTCTTTAACTCAGCCTTTTGAATTATTTCGATACCAAGTGAGTGGTTAATGAAAATCTCAAAGAAGTAAATGCAGATAATGTGATGAGTGGGCCAACCTTAAGAGAATTAACGACTGAGGTTGGTAGAAAGGTTCCACTTGATGGTCCAATTGCGGGTATGAGCCTTATAATGATATGGGTTCTAAAAGGAGTTGAATAATGATAAAATTTTATTTACAATGTTATTTGTTAGTTTTTTTGGTGTAACTTTTGTGATTTAGTTTTTAGTATTATCTAAATTTTTTGTTTTAGTGGTTAGTTTTTAGTATTCAATGTAGTGGTTAGGGTTTAGGGTTTTTAGTGAATAATTTTAATTCTTGTTCATGCTTTTATTGTTATTAATTTTTTTGATTAAGTTTGTGGTTAGTTTATTATTCAGGACAATTGAATTTTGAATATTTACGTTGAATGTTGTGATATTTTAATTATACTTTAAACTAGTAGTGCTGCAAGATGATGATGTTCATGAGATAATACCTGTTACCCAGAGTTAGCTTTGACACATCTCTTGTGTGATCCGAAAGTCAATGAATTGGCCATTATTCAATGAATTGGCCATTATTGGCAATGGATGCAGGGCTAAGTGGTGTTGTCGGTTTTGGGGATATTGTGCAATTATTGGGAGAGCACCCTTTGGGAAGGGCAGAGTTCCCAAACAAAGAGTCTGTGTTATTTGTAGTTAAAAACTATAGCATCCGAAGGGAAGTTGAGTATAAGGTCCACGAGTAGATCAAACAAAATATCAAGGAAAATGCAAGCATTATGGGAGTGAGTGTAATTAGAGCATCCGTGTGACACTCCAACGGAAAAGGGAGTTTGGGAAGTTCGAAGTATAATGGAGAGCATACCTGTTTGGTGAGGGGAGTTTCAGCAAGCCCCCACTTGGATGTTGATGAGATAACTTCTTGAACTTTTTCTATTGTTAAAGCTGACCTGACTATTCCTATTAGAGTGTTGCAAGCCTTGGTGCATGAAAAGTATGGATTTATTTTCATAGGAGGGTATGGCTAGCAAAATAAAAAGTCATTGCTCGAATTTATGGAGATTAGGAAGAGTCTTTCGTGAGCTTCCGAAGTGGTTATTTGGTTTGCAATCATTTATGCCCGGTACATTTATATTTTATTTCTAGGACCATATATTTTTTTTACCTTTGAGATACATTTAATAAATTTTTTTCATTCTGGTGTAAGTCAGGTACAAAATTTGAATTGTCGACGCTACCTTATTATGTGAGAGATTTGGTTGACCGTTCTTGTACAATGTTCCATCATCTATTTTGGACTTTTCCCCATATGTAGAGGCTTTTAAATACTGCAAGCCTTTTGTTTCAGTAGACGGACACAATTATATGGAAAATATGGAGGTACACTATTCATGGCGATTGCACAAGATGGTAATTCAAATATTTTGTGCATTTGCCGTCGTTGAAGGGGAAACGAGAAAGGTTGGTCATTTTTCTTAAGCAATCTTCGACGCCATGTGATACTGAGGAGGGAATTCTAATAATTTCTAATAGGCATGCTGCTTTAAGGCCGCTTTAGATGAGGAAGGTGGTGGGTGGCATCCTGCACATGCCTACCATGTTTATTGTATTCGACACATTGCTTCAAACTTTGCACTTAAATTCAAGGACAAAGGTGCAAAGCGAGCACTAGCAAATGCAGCAATTCGAAGACCCAGAAGTTTGATCATTATTATGGGTTCCTAGAGGGTTTCCACTTTGAATTTGATGAATGGGTGCAAAGAATTCCCCAAGAAAAGTGGACACAACACCAAGATGAAGGCCGTAGATATGGTTACATGACAACTAATCTGGTATGCTAGCCTCGCTGCAAAGAAGTTGTCCATCATACCTGGAAAAGTTAAAAAATTAGATGTAACTTAAGAATTCATATAATAATAAAAATTGGGAATTTTCATTACAAATAAAGTAAAAGTCATTTACATATGTGTATAACTCGTGAGGTCGAGGACTAGCGTCCCGCCAATGCCTAATAGGCTCTCCAATGTGCCTCCGATGTAACAACGAACAAGATGGATCTCACGCACATGCTATCGAGCCGTGGGGATCGGCTCCTGATCCTCCTACCGATCATATTTTCCTATGCAAGCTCCCGCTAGTGTATGTGGCTGAGGGTGGAGTGCCACCTAAGATATTAAAAGTCAGAATAAAGGAGGGTACATGCAGCGAAGGACTACCATGCAGTGGAGATATTGAGGATTGCCTCGGTGGTTTAACATTTAAATCAAATTCATGAGTCATGAAGGGAGTAGAGTCCCCTGTCATTTGGGAATTGTGAAACCAACGGAAGGCTGGAGAGAGTCCTATGGCAAGGTAAATAGCATCAAGGTCTCTATAGGTCCACTTGCATCCAGGGTCAACATGATGTTGTGCATGCGGAACGCTGTGAACTAGACTCACGGCTTGAAACTATGGCTGGAAGATCGGGTGAAAATCATATGAAATATGAGTGCTACCCTCAGCCACATAAGAAGTGCTGCCCGTACTCAGGCTAAGTGTTGTCCCAACCCAGGTGAAATCCGCCATGTGCCTCACCCTTACCATCATGACCAACCCTGCCACCATCACCGCCTCCGCCTCCCTCACCATCATCACTATCATCGCCATCATGACCTCCATCACTAAATTCACCATCATCTGAATATCCTTTGTGGCTGGGCACGTCTAACTCTGGTCCTTACATGAGCTTGTCAGCGGTCCGTCTCTCAGGGACGTGATCGGGCATGGGAGGAACCAACACCAAGGGTACATGCATAGGTGTATTGGTGGGCAAATATGTATGTGCCTGGGACATCTAGGGTCAAGCTCCTACATGCAACCCAGGGTACCATGCAAAGTACTCTTGTGATTAAACCTGAACTGAAGGGCCACCGCTAGATGAGCACACGTCTCTAGTGTCGTATCCCACAAATTATACCAAACACCATAATGGTTCGGCCACCAAGGTGCCTGTCCATGAGCATCCTTACCGATCAAGCCATCAATGTCTAATGGCTTGCTCAGGATAGGTTGTTGTGCACCCAACCTTAGTACACGATCCACCTGGTGCCACTTAACTATGGGGAAGTAGAGGAGGAAGTCATGGAAGCTCAAATGCGTGACTCCTTATATACCCAGTTTGGTGTTATGTGTAGGACCTCCTGATTGTCATACAGAGTCCATATGAACTACAAGAGTAGAGAATCCAGTTATTAATTTTTTCAAGCAAGAATTTGTAACCTATGGATAACTGACATGAAAACCAATAAACTCACATCACGATGGGTCAATAGGTCAATGTACATCCTGAACATCTGTACTTGTGTCTCCGCATTCAGACGGACACTCCTGCACCACCTGAAAATATTTACATTTAGTTATTGTTACTTGTTTTGGTTAAGTAAGGTATAAAGATAATCAAATAAGAAAACAAAGCAAAAACCAAAAGCCAAAAATCACAAAAAAAAAAAATTATACCTCATGATCAGTGGAAAGGAAATACTAGCATTTACTATGGGCATAAGCTTTGGCAACCTGTACCAAATCCAAGACTAGAAGGTTCAGAACATCAGGAGATCTGTGGTGTGCATGCCACATGCTAGGCTCAATCCAGGACAGGATGCACAACATTGCTGAACCTAGCTAAGGCCGCCACAATATGCAAAGTCCTCCAGCAATGGAGATATCTTACATGGACAATAGTTGATGACTTATCAGCTATAGCACCCCTCCAATCAGCATCAAAATATATGCTCGGGCTGATCATGATCCAATAGCTAATAATTCTTGGGCGTGATTTCATAGACACAGTTATGCATGCTAAAGTTATATTGTTAGAGTTATATGAATCAAGAGTTTTCAGAGTTTTAAGAGATTTAAGAGTTTTTCAGAGTATTAAGAGTTTTTAAAAGTTTCCAGATTTACTTCATACATATAAACTAGTTTTAGACGGTGACCATAGAAAAACACGAGTGAGTTAATGACTATGAGAAATCGTTAACCTTAGTTCTAATTTGTCCGTAGAGGACAATCTCACCCTAAAATATATAAAGAATGGAACCTAATTAGGTGTCTAATATGGGACCTTATGAGGACCCATAGAGATTAAAGCAAATTTCAGAGATTATTATTGTTATATATGTTTGTATATAACTAGAGATTACTATTTCTCTAGTATTTACCGCACCGTCGTTAAAATGATTTCATAATAGACTATAAATTTAGAAAAGCTTTCCTATGAATCCATGAATTTAGAGATATTTCCTACGTAGCTAAGTATGTAAATATTTGAAATGGTCTTGTTATGCATGTATATTATATTTATACCCTGTTGGTTGTCCCATATGGGTGATGGAGGAGATTCACTCACTTGAGTCCATTGACTCACCTCTCTCCTTTCCTCCTCATAGTTGCAGATTTGGTTTTTGCTAATTGCTATCCCAGGAGACAGTTGTTTCCGTGGTTTTACTTTGCAGGTAAAACTTAGTTTAGGGTTATGTTAGATTAGAGTGCTCAGATAGTTGTGTAAGCATATTAAACCGTGCATCCTATTTTAATATTATGTACTTATTTTAAAGTTATAAACATCCTTATGATTTAGAACTTCAAGTATTGATTTGGGATGTAAATTGTAATTAGAATTCATGTGACAAGTTAGAGACGTACTCATGATTCAGTTTCAAGTATTAAACTAATTTTCAGGTTTTGACTAAGATTATGAAATAAGACCAAGTTCACGATTAAGTGTGTTGAAATAGTTTAGTTACAAAATCAATTATTATGTTTCAAAGAGAGAAAATAATATCAATTTAGAAGAAATCATGTTTTGACTATGAACATTATGATATTTCGTACATTCAATCAGTTCAGAAAGTTTACGTGGGACCTAACCCCCGTTCCACGTTCCTAATCGGGTTATGACAACTTTATAGTTCCAAAAGGAAATAGAGAGATTAATGTATTAGATTGTATGTATTTCTTGTTTAAAAATAATGTAAAAATAATATTTCTCATATTAATAGTAACGTTCTATTTATCTTTCTTTTCTTATTTTCCGCACTGGTCAAATCTATGCTCTAAAATTTTGTTTATTAAGTTCAATTATAATTATTGAGTATTATTTTTTCAATACTTAGAAGTGGATGTTCAATTAGACTCATTTTATTATTATTGGATGTGATGAATGAATGAAAAAAATAAAAATTATTATCACATCTAATTATGATAGAGTGGGTGTTTAATTAGACATTTATTTTGAGAGGTTAGAATAACATTTTTGAGCAATTATTTAATCTTCGCGTTCAATTCAGAAGCTGCATGAAACTTCGTACACGCGTAATTGAAGGAGATGAGGACAGAAACATGAATAGACAGAATTAATTGCTGTTGAAAGAGATTATCATATTCGCTCTATTATTGCTGTTGATCAATTGGCTTATCTCTTTCTGTTTTCTACTTTTAGATAAGTTTAGGTTGATGAAAAGTGTCAAACGAAATTACATGACATTAAGTTATATTCTTTAGATACGATATTATATGATAGAATAAAATAATATTGATGGAATTCATTTCATTTAATATTTTTCATCATGTAAGTTAAATTTAAACATTTGTAAAACTGAAAATCGCAATTTTTGAAGTTTATATATAATAATACATGCAGAGCGCAACCCTTTAATCAAAACACAAAGGTTAAAAGGTGTACATTATCAAGCCAGTATCCGTATAGGGCCCATATGAATAACGATCATGGCCATTTATTTTTATTTTCAATGAAAATCAGATAAGCATCAAATATAAAGTATTCAAAGTTTAGACAAAATCATCAATCAATGTATAGAGTATAGACCATGAAGACCCATTGTTACGCGGTGGAGGTGAAGTTGAAGTTTGCACACGTGGTTCGCCTTCCAAAGAGCAGAGAGCTGAATCCCAATCTAGAAGCAGCCAAATCAAACTGCAAAAGATTGTCCTCCAGCTGGTGCCCTCCGATCACAATCGAAGTCCTTGGACTCCTCCCACCATTCACAAACGCAAGACATATAACATCGTCATTCACATTCACAACAGAATTAGCACCATAGATGCTCCAACTCACGTTCTGATTCTGCAGAACTAGCTCAATAGTAGGCACCGCATACCCCAATCGAGTGCTGAACACATTCTTCGTACTAAAGCACACTTCAAAGGGTTTCACCGAAGCCACTCTCGTAATGTTCCTAGCAGCAGAAGCATTCACAAAAGCCTCGGTCACAGCCTTGAAGATCGAATCCTCCAATACAGTGTAAGGGTTCACGGTGCTGATCTTGGTTCCACCGAAACCACTATTCTTATCAATGGTCAACAAAGAACGGTTGACTTTGACCACGTTCTGGTCAACCCTAATGGAACTCACACCAATGAAGTACTCAGCGGAAGGCTCTCCCTGGGAGAAAGCTGAAGCGGTGCTCACAGGGTTAATAAACAATGGCGTGTACGTTAGAGACTGAGAGTCTAACACCACGTTGAGAAGGAACCTGTAAGGTCCATCGCCGAAGAAAACGATGCCGTTGGATGATAGGCAAACGGCGAACTTCCTAGGGAAGCTGAACGCGGAAGCGAACTGAGAGGGAAGCGCGATTCTTGCGTCCCAACCCGGCCATGCCGGACACGCCTTTGGCGAGTCCAGTAAGCAAGAAGGTTGGGGCGCAGGAGAAGAGGAAGCGCGAAACGGTGACGTTTCGGCCGGGGTTGAAGCCGTTGGTGGATTGCAACGACACGGCGTCCTCGGCGAGCTCGCTGCCGGTGGCTGTGTGG
Organism: Dalbergia oliveri; assembly: GCA_030441495.1. NCBI lineage: Eukaryota > Viridiplantae > Streptophyta > Magnoliopsida > Fabales > Fabaceae > Dalbergia > Dalbergia oliveri. Next base: position 15,450,339 of record JAMLFY010000008.1, read on the forward strand.
GTGATGGTGTTGTCCGGGGTGAGGCCGCAGGTGTTGTTGTTGCAGCCGGGGCGTGGGGGAGAAGCAGTCGCCGCAGGCGGTGGCGCCGGCGAGGGAGCACTGGGAGGAGTGGCAGCGGGCGGGGCGGTAGGTGGAGGAGGTGTAGTTTTGGTCGCAGTCGACCCAGAGGAACTGACCTCCGAGGTCGAGGACTAGGGAGATGGGGACGAGTGGGGTGCGTTGTTGGATTCTTGTGAGGTATTGGAGGGTAGAAGGGTCTTTTGTGACTTGGATGAGGAGGGCTTTGGGCCTGAATGATTGCTGAGCTGAGGAGGGTGCAGTGATAGACAAGAGGAGGAGGAGGAGTGGAAGGAGGTGTTGATGGTGCCGGTGGTGGTGGTCGTCATGGTGAATATTGATCAGTTGAGTTGGTGGATTGTGAGTGGGAATTGGTACCTCTATTTATAATTGAGAGTAATGCCGTTAAAAATGGAACAAGAATCATATATCTATATAAAATTAAGTATATTCTACTATATTTAATTATCTTGTTTCAGAGTTAATATGTAGTTAAATTCAATAAAATTATGGGATTAAAAATTTATATATTCTTTTAAAGATATTAAAATTGCCGTTGGGGGCATATATTGCCCCCTCCTTCTACCTGCGTCCGTCCGCCCCTTGTAATGGGTGAGAATCAAATGTATAGTTGCCTTCATTGACGAGAAATTCTTTCATTACTCCTAGAACGATATAGTTTTGTTGTATTTGAAGTTTGACATCCTCAAGTTGTTAATGCATTGATATGACAGTGAAAGTCAAAAATGATAACGAACTAAAGAGGATGGACACAAATCTTAGAAATAATTCAAAGATATACTAATTCAAAGATACATGCGAAAATATGCCAATGGGTCCATAAATAAATTATTATATTGAATGAAGAGTTATGCTGGCCGGCTTGGAAATGCTGAGTACGAAATGATTAGAATTTAGCCAATAACTTTAAACAATGAAAAGCAAGTGAGAATTGATAATTTAACCAAATTTATGACACATTTCGTACTTCACTGTATATTTTGGGCCATTAATCTTTTTCCTAATAATGAAATTATAGTTCTAATTATAAGCGTGTTAAATATCGTATGAATGTGCTCGTCAATATTACTAAAATTTATCTGTTGATTGCTTTGTCTGTATATGTGGTATAATGATGTGTACATATTTATACAAGAAGATAGATATGCATGTAATTTGAAAGCATTATCGTAATATGAAAAAGTTTTATAAATTTATCCTATTATTTGCCATTATACTAAAATTTATAATTTTAATAAGTAGGTGTATATTGAACAAAATCAATGTGAATGCTATTTTTTTGAGATTTAACACGAGAATGATGCCTTAGTCCAAAAATAAAGAAATTATATTCATTCAAAAATTACTCATAACAAAACTTATATTTACCTCAATCTAAAAAGATAAGTTGGATATGGGAGTTATAAAGATTATATTTTATATAACCCTTAAGGATAATGTAATAGTAAGATGTTGCATATGACATGATTATATACATAAATTAAATGTTAAAATATATAGTAAAAAATATACAATATATAATTAATATATAAAATATAATTTTAATTATAATACAATATAAAAAAACTTTATAGGTTCATATTATGCACTTAACTTATAATATTTCAATATAGTGGATGGTTGAGTTGCCTCTTTTAATATATATTGAGTATACATATATAAATTAAATTCATAAAAATATTTTATGTTAAATAATCATTTTTTTATATATTTTATTTATATGAAAAGTTTAAAAAATTTAATGACATTATATATAATTATATGACTATATAGAAAAAATCTACAGTGGCAATTAATATATCAAAAGTAAATTGAAGTAAAAATAGTGAAACTTATATTTAATATTTGCTAATTCAAAGTTTAGGTCATTTTTATTGCCTATTTTAATTATATTTTAGTTATTAAATATGGAATATAATATTTAAATAATATAAATTAATAATATTTTTATTCTAAAATCACGAAAGAATTTACAGGGAGACAATAGAATATGAGAATAGTGTTGCCTGCATTAATTATTGTTATATATCGGTGGGTAAAGAACGCGGTGTGATGCAGGTTTAGGGAAAGGCAGGCATGTGAGATCTAAAGGTCGTCAAAGAAGGCAGCCTTATGAGTATAGGATAAAAATAACTTTATTTATTGATTATTAACAACATTATATTAAATGTTTAATATAACCTTTAGAGTATATATAAGAGTAATTTCACAGTAAAATAAATTCATAATTTTTTTTATCTTTACCAAACATGTTCTTTTGGAGATTAATATTAATTAATGGAGATTAATATATAACATAATCGATTGCAACAAGGGTTTCAATTGTTTATTCTAGAAAGCAATAGATATATAATATAATGTATATATGTTATATAAACGTCGTATGTGACGCATAAGTCTACGAGTTTGCTTGAAAGAAGAGAAGAAAATGCCTTCATCTACAATTATCAACGACTTTATAAATGGAGATTTCAATATGTCTTATCCTTTCAAACCGTATCTACATATTGAATACGTATCCATATTAGATCTTATATTATATCAATGATATATATTTATACATATTTAATTTAAAATTTTTTTTTCTTACTAATATAAAAATACAATATAAACAAGGTTATAGAAAAGAAATGATGCATAATTTTTTGAATTTATAATAAAAATAAAACACAAGTAAAACTTATATAAATAATATTTTGATAATGTATAATTTTTTCATTTTTAGTATATATATATATGTCTATATATAAATTTTCAACTTTGATATATCACAAGTGTTTATTATAATGTGTTATGTTCAATATCCGTACCTATGCTTTAAGGGTCTTATCCAATTCTTATTTATATTGAAGCCCATTTCAACTTTCAAATCCTATAAAGTATAAAAACAAAATTGAGTGAAAAGTCTATTGGGGCAATATAAATGGATTGAGATATGATTGGTGTATAACAAAAATATCACAATAATTATATACCATAGTGTACATTGCATAAAATGACAAAATAAAAATATGGATTCAAAGAGAGAAATAAAAGAAAAGAAGATATATATAGATGATGGTGTAGAATTATTGTAAGATTTTGTCAGACACCAATCATTTTTCAAGTGGATTTATGCATACATAATGGATATTTGGTGGGACCAGTATTTGGAATATTAATACTAAACGTTAGTGTTAATTAATTCGGAGATTATCTTGCCGAAATTGTATATAATATAATCTATATGTCTTTTGCTCAATAAGATACGTTACCATTTTATGCAGCAAACAATATGCAAATATAGTTGTTTCTATTTATTGACAATGATTTAAGTATAGCAGCAGAAATTCCTGTGTCTATCCTTTTTTCCTAAAGCAGTTTCGGTGTCCATACAGGCTGACTTTTGTGTGGCGACAAGTTTAACACTGTATACTTATAATAAAAACATATTCACTAATAATTTTATTTATGATATATACATTTAATTATGGAACCCACCAATTTTACTGTATGTACCAAAATAAAGTATTATACTTATACTCACTTAAGAATTTTTCATACTTTCATGCATATACTCAAACATACAAGCCAGGTGATGGTGAATCATATAGAAAAAATCTAGAAAGTTTATTATATTTATATGCTTGAATTTAATTTTCATGTATTGATAGCATAAAATTTATTTATATTATGATTTAATTGGAATATACTGTTAGTATAAAATGATTTTACATATTTATCTAATCATACAATAATACATAAGTAAATATGGTTACTTTTCACCCCACTATTTAAAAAGTCATATAAAATGAGAGATTTGATTGGATGATGATGTAAAATTTTTTTAAACTATCAATACACTAAAATTAAACTCTTTATTATTATCTAATTATATAATATCTTATTATCAAACGTACTTAACTCTCACACCTACGACTTATTATTATTTTCAATAGTTATGAATCGCTGAAAGCCCCAAACAGGAGGAGCACAATAAAACTTCATATAACAAAAAAAAAGCAGCAAAATACAGAGAAATATAAACAAGATTTAGGGTGCATTTGTTTTATATTTTGATTTAAAATTTATATTAACAGTTGAAAACTTGATACAGAAACTACTATTTTTAGCTTCTATAAAAAGTTGAAAACTAACATTTTTTTAAGTTTTTGATTATTTTTAAAAAATTATCCAAATACACAAAAAATATTTTTGGATAATAAAAATGATTGAATCAAAATAATACCAAACAAATACATTCTTAAAGTTAGGAAAATGTTGCATGTTGCAAAAATTTATTTCGTAGTGTTTTGACAAAAAATTTCTATTGGATGCTTATATTTCTCTCCCTTCGATTTTTATTCAATTTTTACTTTTTTAACCCTTGTTTTGTCAATTATTTAATTACTTTCACCACAAGCCAAGACTCCCCAAAACAAAAGAAAACAATCATCCTCATGCATAATAAGCACTAGTCCCTTGGGGAAAGCTGGTCATCAGCAACAACAAAAAGCGCAGCTCAAGGAAAATAATATAGGAGGAACATATATGGATATCCATAGCTACTACACTCATTACTTAAATAGTCATGTAAATAAAATAACTTAATTAGATCACGATATATATAAAAAAAGTTTTACATCAAAATTAAACATGATTTGTATTATATAATTCTTAAATTACACAAAAAATTAATTTGATGTATTAGGTATAAAATTATTTTATATTGACATCAAATTAAATCTTTCCATTTCCAATGCCATTTAAGTAATAAATGTAAAAGTCAACTATGTTTGCTAATGTAATATTGATAATTATGCATGTCAAATTTTAAAAAAATTGGACAATAATAGGCATATAATCTAATATTCAATATTTATTTATATTATCAAAAATATTTTTCTGCCAAAATAAAGTGGAATGATTATAATTTTGAATTATTTTTAAATTGTATAAAATTTTATAGACTTTATCTATTTAGCAAAATTTTTAAATTTAACTATTAGATTAATAAAATTCTATGTCCATAAAAAATTACTAAACGAAACAAATATACCACAAGTTACTTTTGAGTAAATATGTATCCCACCCATAAAAATAAAATGTCATAAAGGTTTAAATTTCAGTCAAAATGATCAGATAATTCGTGTCGAATTATATCATAAGTATATAGAGAGCATTTTTGTAAAAAAGACCATTTGAAAAATGGCGACTTTTCATTGTCCTGATCTGCAATAATTGACTTTTCTTTTACAAGCCCTTTAAAAGATAAATAATTTAATTTAACCACATACATAGCCGTGGTTCCTTTCAGTTGACCAACGAAATCTGAAAAATGGCTTGTGCATGCTTTTAACTTCGGAGTTTTTAAGAACAAAAATATTATTCTAATGTAAAAAAGTAGGAGTCTAAGTAGGATACCCAATTCATCATAATATTACCATTAGATGAGGTGATAGTTTTTATTATCTTCACCCATTTATTACATTCAATAGTGACTTTTGAGTGTTAAAATGATATTGCTTTTTTAAAAATTTAATTTTAATGCACTCTAGTACAACACAAAAAAAATCATTTATATATTATCTAATTATATATAATCATATAAATTATAATAATTAATTTTTACCCCTATTACTTAAAATAGTAACACAAATAAAAAAATTTAATGAAATAATAGCATAAAAAATTTTGAATATATTAAAATTAAACACTTTTAAGACAAGTGCTACAACGTGTGTTAATGACAAGTCTCCTGTATTGGGGGTGCTTTTTCATCACAAAATATGTATAATAAAAGAAAAATGTGTTTCAATTTAAAGTATATTTTTAGAATTATGTTTCATTTATAAAGATAATTATCAAAACCAATAAAATTGGACACAATTGATAAATAGTTGGGACTTAAACGTAATGTTAAAGGTTCTATTTATTTATTTTTGATAAATATAAAGGCTTTATTCATGATCATGTGTATATAAAAGATTTTGTTTGAGAGGTAATACCACTTCAAGGATTAGTCGTTAGTTGCGAGAATAAACTCCTATTAGAGTGATAAAATTGAAAGATATTTATTACAAAAAATTAATGTACTGTTAATTTTAAAAAATTAATATTATTATTCAATTATATACTTTTATTTATAATATTTTAAGATAATAAATAATTGAATTAAATAAATAAATAAATATTTTTATTGATATATATATGTATATATATATCACAGTACATTATCCTAAAAGTCTAATTTGTTGGTACCAGTTTATATTTAGATCCACAAATTGGAAAGCAGTCCCGCATGTCACCGACACCAGCGAGCTACAATTGTCAACAAAGGCAAGTGGGTCGTTCCACAACTCCCGGTCATTATTCGAGTTTATTAATTGAAAAAATAAAAACTCAACAATCAACATACGTACGTGAAGCTTACAACAACGCCGTAATCAGTAATCACGTACATCCTACAAATTAACATTGTTGGTTGTCGGGAAGCTTGTCCAATTAAACAAGAGAAGACTGTATACGATGGAACTTAACCAAACTGGATGTACTGTGTCTAAACTCTAAAGCCGCCCGAATTTACGATCGCAGATCCGCAGAGAAGCTTTTCACAACTTTTTTGGTGGTGAGAGAAGCTTTTCACAATTCACACACAAAATGTACCATTGAAGTGCAGTTCACGAAATGGTTAAACACAACAATTAAATTCACATACTTTTTACACCAAACATACATATAACATATCTAATAAGAAATAGTTAATTCTATAAGAATCTGTTGGTGATTTCATATAAAGTCATTACTACAATACACTAATCCCCTTAAAGTAGACGTATCTCCTCACTTTATCATTGACAGCAGGACAATTTCATTCTAAACCAAAGGATGGCCAGTAAATAATCTTATATGGGTGGGTGTCGTGTAATTCATTCACGTTGTCCACGAACCCTATTCTCCTCCGACAGTGGGGCAGGGGCTTCACTTACCTTAACTCAAGCAAGATTTTACTACCACTGTACACCCAGCACAGCTACCTTCAATTTTATCATGAACAGCAAGCGTTCCTCCATAATTATGCGCTTAACGCTCCAACACCACACCAACCACTTCTTCTTTGTCCTCCTCCACATTCCACTTCCCCCAAACCCAAAACCCAAAATGCCTCTTCCATCATCACCATTCCATTCCCCTGCAAATTCTTCTTCTTCGCCATCTCAATTTCCACCTCCCTGTTCCTCTCTCCCACCCTCACTCTCCAAACACCGCTCGTATCCCCAATCACAAAAGACCCCTCCACCAAACTCTACACCCTCTCACTCTACCTCCAAACCCCACTTCACCCCACCACGCTCCACCTCGACATCGGCTCCTCCCTCACCTGGCTCCTCTGCGACGCCACCACCTCCAGCCGCCACAGCATCCCCTGCAACTCCCCACTCTGCTCCACCTTCCACTCCGGCGCCTGCTCCAACGACACCTGCGCCCTCTTCCCCGAAAACCCCATCACCCGAAAAACCCTCCTCGCCACCGCCCTCCTCGACTCCCTCGCACTCCCCACCTCCGACGGGTCGACTCAGGGCCCACTCGTCCAAATCCCCGACTTCATCTTCTCCTGCTCCACGGCCCAATTGCTCCAAGGCCTGGCCCAAAATTCCACCGGTCTTGCCTCATTGGGCCGCTCCAACCTCTCCCTCCCGGCCCAAATCAGCAACTCATTATCCTCCCCGCGCTGTTTCGCGCTCTGCTTGCCCGGTTCGCCTTCAAGCCCCGGCGCGGCTTTCTTCGGCTCGACCGGGCCGTACATTTTTAATTCCAAAATTGACCTCTCCAAGTCCCTCACTTACACACCACTCGTTGTGAACCCCGTTGGGGACACTGTTATATCCTACACCGGACAACCGTCCGATGAGTATTTCTTGAATGTGACATCCATTCAGATCAACGGTAAGGCTGTTCCTATCAACGCGTCGATCCTGGCCGTTGATCAGGGCGGGTTCGGTGGGACAAAGATAAGCACCTCCGAGCCCTACACTGTTCTGGAAACTTCCGTTTACAAACGGTTCGTGGAACTGTTTGTGAACGAGTCGTCAGCTTTTAATTTGACGGCGGTGACGGAGGCCGTTGAGCCTTTTGGGGTGTGCTACCGTGCGGGCGACGTCACGGAGACGCGCGTTGGACCCGCGGTGCCGACCGTTGATCTCGTGATGCACAGGGAGGATGTGTTTTGGAGAATCTTCGGGGGAATTCGATGGTGAGGATTGAGAAGGAAGGGTTGGATATGTGGTGTTTGGGTTTTGTGGATGGTGGGGCACATAGGAGGGCCACCGTTGTGATTGGTGGGCATCAATTGGTGGATAATCTTGTGCAGTTTGATCTTGATTCGAATAGGTTCGGGTTTAGCTCATCTGTGTTGCTGCAGGCTACTACTTGTTCCAATCTCAATATCACTAATTTTGCCAATTATGGAAGATAGTTCCAGACAAAATCAATGGTAATTAGTAATTGTTTGATATTGTAAAGCACCAGATTCTGTAGTTAAATAAGAGCATTTTTTTTTTATTATGTACAAAATATAGAGGGCTTGATGGGTAAAATTATCCCTATTAATTAGGAGGAGTCGTTGTTTATATGTTTGAAGGAATGAAAAAATAATGACATACTTCTTGTACCGAATAAAGGAATGATTGTGATTGAAATTTTAAAACTAATGAAATTGAAATCAAACGAAAGCAATGGCCTTGTTTATTATAACTCAGCTCAAACAGATATGATTAGCATACCCAAGTTAATGTATACTAAATTGAGAATGCTATCAGGATATATCTAAAGAACTCAGAACTCACAATGTTCCGATTACACTTGGAACGAATTGGCATTTACTAGTGCCAATTACTTATTCTGTGTTAAAAATTAAAATGAGATACAATGATGAGGACTAGACGAGAATACACCCTTCCATCACGGTGACAGCCTTACCGCGCAAAAGCACCCTTTGATTCAGCTCATCAAAATGAATTTTGAGAACTCCCCCTCTTGGTGATGCCTGTCCGAATGTAATAGGGTTGGTAAAATCATAAAAAGCCTTAAGGCAATGAGTTTATCAAACAAATTGAGTAGTAAATCACAAAGTGGACTGAATATCATATTTGACTCAAAATTTTAAAGTAATAATCTATAGAATCCTCTCATCATATATACTATTCACTCAATTCAAATTAAATCAATATAAAACTTCAAACTCACACTTGAAAACAACAATCTCCCCCCAAAAAAAAAAAGTGTAAGGTCTAATATGGTGTGTTTCCCTCCTCAGTAAAAACTTTTATGACAAAGCTAGACACAAAGTCTTGGTCAAATACTTTAATAAAGAGTTGGTACCATACCAAAGCACAAACAAACCATACACTTGAAACCAACAACAATGGGCTCGTTTGGTTAAAATTCTAAAAGAAGTACCTCTTCAAAAGCAGAAGCACTTAAGGAGAGTACCTGATAAGCATTGAAGTCATGCTTCCCTAGCTTTTTGCTCCAGTAGGTTGTTAAGCTACAATGTGCACTCCCACAAACAGGGTCCTGAAAGGAAATTATTCAATATTTATCTCATTAATTCTATAGCATCCACTCTACTAAATGTTCCAACAACAGTGGACTAGTAGACATTGTAAAATAGGTAGCAGTACTAATAATATCTATGTCTAGATTTTAAGATTTTATTTAAACTTGTGAATTGCGAGTTTTGTGTTATCAGACTGAACCCAGCATCAACTACTTTCTAACACATGTAGCAAAGCAGCAGTCTGCAGGGTAAAATACAACACGAAAGAAGGGAATTAACATTTAAGGGAGTCTGCAGCTTGAAATTTGCATCACTATTATTGAGTACAAAATTAAACTCTGAACCCTATTGCACAATGAAGAAGACACAGAATATAGCCAAATGCTACTGGAGAAAAATCTCAGCCAATTACCTCATTGATTCCAGCTTTTGGGCAGAAGAATCGACTGATGAAGTCAAATGGCGACTCTGAAGGAGCAACCCCAGTAACAATTATCCCTCTTTTAGGACATTTAACTATTTCATCAAGTTTTGGCTGTATTTCTGTCACAGATGTTCCAGACTCGAGTACAACCTAGGGGAAATGGATAAGCTTCTTATTAAGCATATTTGAAGTGCACAAATTACATAAAAGATATATTTCGTCTTGCTAATTTGCAGGTAAGAAAAAGAGCAGCATCTAGCATGAGATACATATTGTTCTGTCAACCAGCTCAGTGTATGTGTATGCAGCATCCAAAAATAAAAAACGATGGTAATATGGTTCTTGTTTTCTAAGAAGAAAATTAAGCTGAGACTAATGGCAACGGGACAGTGATAATAATGGAAGAGAACAGTTTTGGGAATTACAATTATGTCATCTCCAATTTGTGTCTTCTTTATATCAACTATGGAAGCAGCCTTCACATTCAATGCCCCAGAAATTTGTGAAATCTCAGCAGAGTTGAATTCCTCAACAGGGTCAACAGGAAAATTCAATTCAACATAGAATCCATCCTTATTTCCACCATTTTGCAAGTCTGACGAGGCACTTGTGACACTGGTTTCTGGATTTTTTTAGCAGTCAATACTCCAGACAGCGTTTCAAATTCGATAATACTGGAATCCACAAGACCAGATGAAAATAGAGCATGTGAAGCCGCTAATGTGGCATGGCCACAAAGTTTAACCTGCATAAGGTCCCCAGTAATGTTGATTATTTAGAAAATCTCCTTAATGCTACTCTCTCCGTTCCTTTATAAATATTGTCTAAGGAAATGATAATAAGATTACAGAAGAAATCTAATAGTTTGGAATAACCAAACGATACAAAAATCTAAAACAACATTTATTAAGGAATGAAGGAAAGGAGGATGGATATTGTGGCATGAAAGTGAGGGGACCTCAAAAACAGGAGTGAACCATCTGAGACTGAAGCGGGAGCCAGCGATTCTGGTCAAGAAGCAGGTCTCAGAGATGTTGAACTCGGCAGCTACGGCTTGCATCCACTGCGGGTCCCTTTCTTCTCCCTCCTCTAACAAGCACACTGCCGCAGGGTTTCCCTTGAATGCTGACTCAGCGAACGCGTCCACCTGCATGATAGATAGATAGAGAGATCACACACTCGCCATTCATGCAGTTACTACATCACTCTTCACTCACACTTTACTTTACAGTGAAGTGAGTGAAATAACAAACATACATACATACATACATACCACCGAGTACTTGACATGTTTCTTTGCCATCTTCACACACCAACAAATTGGAAGATTTGTTGAACCCAACAAGAACAAGAAGAAGGAAGAAAGAAACAAGCAATACACGTAAGAAGCCAGTTACCTACCCCTCTATATTTGTAGGCCCCAAAGTACTTGGACACCAACCCATTTACATCAAGTGCAAACGCACTTGCTTACGTCAACGAGCTCTTTTATTTATTTTTTAAATATATACACGTTACATATTTATATGTTATACTTATAGCATATTCTAAAACTTAATATGGCTTACAAATTTTAATAAAAAAAATACGGCTTATAAATAAAATATTTATTCTTATATAATTATTTTACTTTTCATAAAATATCATTTCATGAATTGATTGATAGTAATCTAAACGCACACTAGCATTTGTCACTATGATTATCTAAAACTTAAGCTCATAATTAATTATTAAAATAAATTTAATCTCATAGATTATCTAAACACACACTAGTATTTGTCACAGTGATTATCCGCTTTAAAATTTTTATGTGTGATAGATATTCAGTTAAGTTTAAGTTGGTTGTCATCCTTTAGGCATGTTAAATTTTCGGCCCTCTTAAAAATCTTGTTCAAACTTCGCCACTGTGTTTGAGAATATTTATCTAAAAATAATTTTGATATGATAGATGTTAATAATGTCACTACCTAAAAACTTGTCAATTAGCCACATTCAAGAAAGACAATTAACCCCATTTACAAGAGTGGCCAAATGTTCTTCCAACATTTCCCTGTGCCGGCTCAGTTACATGCATGGGGAATGCATCAATTAGCCACACTTTCAAAGTTTAGCCAGCACTATATAGTTAAATCAAAATGCTATTTAAAAAACTCCCCTCCAGCTACAAACTTTACCAATGACAGACCGAGTCGAGGAGCAGGCTCCATCTCACGTCTACTCCAAGCAACAGTAAGTTCATAGCTTTTTCTGCAGTTTTATACCCACGAAGAAAATAAGCGTTTTGGAGCAAGAAGACATTAATTTGAAAATAAATAGCAAAATCTGGAAGTTACATAAACAAAAAAAAAAAAAAAGAAGCACGCACGAGAAAAGAATCCTTCGTTGTTATAATTTGATTGCAGTACTCAATAATTTTTTATGCATTTCAGACAAGAAATTTGCCATAGCGATTTTAGCATGAGTTATCTGCTAAACATCCACACAAGTAGCACCATATCCATCTGCAAAACAAATACCACTCAAGAAATTACATGTGCAACAAAGAAAGCAAAATTTCATGTCTATCCACCACAGGAGAGATGTAAGAAGTGTTGATAGTACAAGGAGACTTGGGAAAGGGAGGTTTGAATCAAGTCTTTTTTTTATCTTTTATTTTAAGTTACACATAGTTCAACTTCTAATTCTAAGTCTACATTAGTTTTACCAATAAGAGAAATTCCACTAAGCTTCAAACTTTTACAATAGAATCAGTTTCTTCAACAATTCTTATCAAAGCTGTTACTATCTTGTGAATAATCTTCACTTTAAGGCCTCTCCAAAACACTCACTACAAATAACAAATTCTACACACTATGCACCGTCTGAACAAGATAACTTTGTTTCTTTAAATACAATGGTCACCTCTTGAATGAAAAAGCAAATCTCACAGTGACCATTGGCTTTGGAGTTTCTCTATTCTACAACATTCATGCATAAAGTAACATGAAGGACAATTGTTGCTGTTAGGGTCACATGGGTGAAACAATTTGTTGCTTTCTAGAAAGTTGATAGATTCCTTGATTTAAAAATTTTTTTTGTCCATAATGCTCTTAAATCATGCTTGGTAATAATTTACTCCACCAATCTCATTGACTATGATATAAGTATACCATTCTTTCCCCTTTTATTTTATTTAATAGTTTAATAACGATGTAAAAGGGGAAACCACATTCAAAAGTATTGTGTTTGAAGTCAATATTTAATTTTACAGCCATAGTATTCTTTCCTTTTGTTCTTTATTCTTTTGAAAAACTAAAGGTAGATGGTGTGTGCTTTCTCATATCTTCACATAGTGCAGTGTTTTAATTGTGCCAAATAATTATTCAATTCCAAACCCACACTACTCTTTCCTTTTATTCTTTATTTATTTGAAAAACAAAGGTAACAGATGTGTGCTACATCTTGTAATTTATCATAACATTATATTAAAAATTCTCAAGTTAACAAATGTCCCATCATGCATCATGCTTTGCAACAGCATGCCTTGGAACAATTTCAATAAGATTCTAACATGGGAGGGTAGGCTTATGGAGCATGATGGGAAGGGTAGCTTATATAATTTTACGAGATTAGGAGGCATTTTTAATTTAAAAGAGAGGCTATTTATTGAAATCCAAATTTGGTCCGTGCAACTTGGCACTTTGCACACCTGCTTCTTTTTTGTTTGCTTCAATCCTAGACCAAAGATAAAACACTAAACACTTTTCTACTTTGACAAACTAATAACAATAATAATAACGAAACTGACCAACGAAAAATTCCAACAATATTTCATTAACCAATGAAATGCAAATAAGGACAATGTGTCAGACCACGTTCTTTTTAGGGGGGAAAAAAGAAAACTTAAAATGAAGGCAATTTGGTAATTTAATTGGGCTATTAAAAACAAAAAACCATAAAAAAGGGGTAGATTTAAACCACCGAAACACCCTTCCCCAAACTCTCATGCCATCTCTCTCCCTCTCTGCTTCCATTTTCTTCTTTATTTTCATTTTTCTTCCACCTTCAACCAATAAATTTCATAATTATTTCTTTTTATCATCAAAATTTACTACCCACTAACTTCTAAAACTTGAGGCAAGTCTCCAATATCAATCTTATTCTCTTTTTGGTTATTCTAGGATATATCTTAAAACTAGTGAACTCTCAAAAATAATAGATAGATATATGTTTGATATTTTAAGTATAAATCTAGTAAGTTAGAAACTCTAATATTAATAGGATGTAATGGGTAGAACGAAGACTTAATTTTCCTCTAATCCTTAGAAACCCTAAATTCCATAAATTAGGGGTTTTATTCAATAGGCTCTCTAATTGATAGATTGTTTTGAAATAAATTATTTAAACTCATCAAAATACTTAGGTTTGCTAGATTTAGTTGATGTAGAGTGAGCTACTCCCTCTAGAGCTGTTACAAGTGGCCCAGTTAATTTTTTTGTACTGTGAGTGGCTATTTACATAATAACAATGTTTTAAATTATTTTTATGGGAAAAACTAACTTATTAAATTTGATGAAAATTTTATTCTAAGATACTTGGATTATTTGGCTAGTTTAATTAGTTGATTTTCTTAACTATGATGGTTATTAAGTATGACTTGATGATTTAGTTGAAATTACTACTAGTTCTTTTTGTTGATTTTATAATGCTATGATTTTGCTTTATGTTATTTCAATTAGCATTGGAAAATATTGTGATAGTTGATACTTCCAAGACAAGATTAATATGAGGAGTGAATTTTGGATTTATAAATTGTGTTTGATAAGAACTTGTTTAAGAAAACCATGATGGATTTTAATTTGGAACCACCGTTCGCCATAGCGAAGAGATATAATAGCAAAAATGTTATAACGACATTACCACTCGCTATAGTGAAAAGACATAATGACAATACCACTCGCCATTATCGATTGCCGTAGTGAAGAGATGTAAAGACCGATATGTACATAGTTTCTTTTAATGAAATAAAATTTAAAAGAACCTTATTTGAAACATCATAAATCTTGTGATTGATGGGTTGAGATTACTCTCCAAATAAAATTAGTGCTTCTTATGTAACCCTCATGAGTAATTGAGTATTTGATGTTAAAGTTGATTTTATGTAAGAATGAGGAATTGGTGACAATAATGAGAAAGTATATTTAGTAACTATTTTTGAGATTATACTTAGAAATGAAATTTTGAAGTGTATTTGTTTTAAAACTATGGAAGAAGTATGGAAATTGTGAACTATTATTTTTATTAATGAGTTTTAGAAATTTGCACGATTTATAGGCTATTCCATTTCACTTCTTAAATGACCATGCGTTGATTGGTTTCTCCTTCTTATCCACTTGTTTATAATCTTTACTAACTCTATTTGACTCATCCCCTTCTTTTCCTCCAGATTTTCAGGTTGCTAGTAGGTTCCTGGGATCGCTGTTTGCCCAAAAATTCTTTTAGTAGGCTTCCATTGTCAGTTAAGACTTTTTGGTTGTTGATTGTAGTATTTTGTAACTGGAGAGCATAGGTTGAGTACTTTGATTTATGGATATCAACAAAAGTTTAAGTATAATCTTTTGTATAACTAGTTCTTACTATGCCTATTGTTGAAAACTCTAGAATATACAGGCTATTGAATTTAGATTATGATATTGTTTTATGTAGCAAGTTAATTTGATCAAATTAAATGCCACCAATGTCTGTCTATGAAGTAGGGCTTTCGAATCGGGCTTTCTAGCATTATTGAAATCCAAATTCAGCCCGTGCAGCTTGGCACTTTGCCCGCCTGCTTCTTTTTTGTTTGCTTCAATCCTAGACCAAAAATGAAAAAACTAAACACTGATACCTTGACAAACTAATAACAATAATAATAACGAAACAGACTAATAAAAAATTCCAACAATATTTCATTAACCAACGAAAAGCAAATAAGGACAATGAGTAATACAAAACTTAATTAACCAAGTACCAAAAAAAATTCAGACCAATGAAAAATTCTAACAATATTTCATTACTAATTTTTTATTTTATTATTTACTTATAGTTATAATTATTTGCAAAGAAAGGATAATATTTTATACAATGTCATATCAAACATTATAGAATTTAAAATGTATCGAACCTTATATATCAGTTGTGCCAACCAAACTTTGAGGACGTATTTAGCACACATAATAGGATAAAGACGGATATCATAAGAATTGATAAGATAAGGTTTAATAGTATTAGTCAGATAAAATTTTAGTATTATATAGTGTTTGGTATAACACTGTGTAAAATATTAAATTTTATATTCTATAATAGTATCATTTATTTCCAAATAATTCTAATTTTATAAGTAAATATTTATTAATTAAATTAATTAATGTTATTTTATAACTATTTCTTATTTCAATAAATTATACAAATATAAAATATTAAAAAATAACAGCGGCCTTATATGTTAAAAGCTAATCAGGTCTAATACGTCCCTATGTTGAATTAATTTATACAACATTTTAATATTTATGAGTTATGGAGGATAAGTTTATACAATATGTTGTCATTACCAAACAACAAATAAGGACATAACGTATAATATTAGTTTACCCTTTCATACCTAATTTATCATACCAAACACACCCTGATATAATAAGGTCTATTAACATTTTAATACTATACAATATTTCACACACCAATGCATACTTTCTTTTCTTTTGGTTTCTAAGGCCCTATTTGACACATAGTATAATGCTTGATAGTATTAGCCAATATAATAAAGCCAATTTTTATTATATGTTTGGTGTCACATATGATAGTATAGTATTATACGTCAAGTCATTTTTATACTATAACTATAAGATTAAGTTATCATGTCCCAAAGATTCATAACACATGATAGTATTATTTTAATTAGTCAA
Organism: Dalbergia oliveri; assembly: GCA_030441495.1. Lineage (NCBI taxonomy): Eukaryota > Viridiplantae > Streptophyta > Magnoliopsida > Fabales > Fabaceae > Dalbergia > Dalbergia oliveri. Next base: position 15,467,299 of record JAMLFY010000008.1, read on the forward strand.
TTCCAAAGTAACCATGACTTAGTCTTCTACACCAATGGCCTAGCCCCACCTACCGCCGATAGCCTACCACCCACCAGTCACCGCCCACTCGCTCATCCACCACCAGTCATGTAGCGCACCAAATAATGGATAATATAAAAACTTATACAATTGATTCCTTATACTATATTGTCAGACCTTATACTATTATATCTACTACTATTGGGCCATATTAGATACGGTTCACCAAACGGGGCCTAAGTGTACTCATTGTTGGAACCGTGACCAAAAGATACAATAATACGTTATATGAAATACTACTAAGGGTGGCAAACGAGTAGGTCAACCAGCCTTGACCTGGCCATAAATGTGTATAAGTGGATTATACTATCCCTATTAAAATATAAACGTACATAATTACAATGTTGTTGAAAAACAAACAGGACTAATTATATTGGATGTAGTTTTAGAAACAAAACTTTTAATACGTCTTGATATAAGAAATGGATGGATGTTTTGCCGTAAAAAAAAAAAATAGACAGATAAAATGAAAAGGGAGTATTTAGTATATTAAGTTTTGTAATTTTAAGGTTAATTAATAAGCGATTGGCAAAGTGATTGTAAGGGAATTAATTAGAAATATTAAAACATAGTTTCCTAAATTAAAAAAAATACAAAAAAAAAAACGTGGTTAGTGTTTCCCCTCAAGTGTTCAAAGTAAACAGTGGTGAAAAGTTGGAGATATAGAGCTCATTTGGGTGCCATTATTTTGGTAAAATTTATCTTTTCTTGTTTTTAGTATGTTTGTGTAAAATTTTTAATTAAAAGAAAAATCACTAAGGAAAAGTGAAAAAAAAGGATTTTTTTTGAGAAGGTAGAATTTTCATCTTCTTGAAAAATATCTTTTATATAATATAAAAAAGACGTTTAATAATAAATAAAGATATTTTAATATTACAATAAAATATAAATTAACATTACACTCAAATGTAAAATATCTTTACTTTAAAAGATCTTATTTAAAAAGATCAATTAAAAATATTCTTTTTCTAAATGATCATCCAAACGAGCCCATATACAACAATATTAGTGAAATTTAATGTTCAGAAAAAATCGATGTTAAATTTTATTATGTTTGTTCTCAAATAAGTGTCTAACTAAATTTGTCTATGAATTAAAAAAATAATTGGTAAAACCTTTATGTTAGGATAATTTAGATGTGTTTTTACTAAATTATTGATAAATTACCCTCATTAATTTCATCTCTCTTTCTTAACTACACTCTTCTCCACATGATAAGGGTATAGTTGAAAAAAAATATTGTCTAGATTTCTAAAATGGACAAGTATTTATGGAAAAGTAAAATTTTAAAAATGAATATTTGTTTGAGAACAGAGGTACTAAAATGTTGTAATTAAATTGATATCAACATTTTTCTATGACTAAATAAATGTCAAATATAAAATTTTAGGACTAAGAAAATTATTACTCAACTATTGATAATAAGGTCATGCTTATATTGCATACACAAAAAAAAAAAACCCATATATAATAACCAATAACCACATCCACCTGTAGAGGGAAAAAGGACACTTTAATGTTGTGTGTGGTTGAAGAGTAAAAATGAGAAAAAAAATTTCATATGTGAGTTTTATATATAATTTTACACATGAAACACATTCATGAAAAACTTTCCTCTATTTTTACCCCACAACTAGTTGAGGGTAAAATTAGGTAGAAAATTTTAATGGATAAGTTTCATATTTATATGCAATTTATCCATAAATATTTATATTCTATTTTTACCTGTTAATCAAAGTGGTTAGAGAATAAAAATAGAGTAAAAATTAACTAGATGAGTTTCGTTTATAATTTTACACAGAAAACTCATTTAGGTAATTTTTATATCCATATTTACTCTTCAATCAAAAATACTTTTTAAAAATAAAAGTGAAGATAATTTTTTCACAAATGAGCTCAATGTATAATTTTATTATTTTATTAAAAATCATTTAGCATTAATTATGACACAGCAATTGAGAAATCAAATATGGAGTCACATGTAATTCCATCATTTTCTCTTACGTAAATTTCACAAATTCATCAATGGTTTGAATATACAAGCTTTAACTAGCGTAGTTGAAGGACCATCAAGGTCCATGTCCCATGTTAGAAAGAGCCTTTCAGTAACTTCCCTGTAGTAGCTTTTGATCAAGAAGACAGTTTTAATAGGGGAAAAAACTAGGGACACACAACATCAGAGTTGGGGTTCCTTCATGCTTCATCAAATTTGTGGTACCAAAGTTTAACAAATTACAAACATATTCGAGCCCACTCAAGGCTGGTTGGATGCCTGAATCAAATGATTCCAAAGTCTTAGTAAGTGAAATCTTCAACTAATGCTCTCACCGATTTTACTCAAGAGTACTAAATTAAAGCTGCAAGAAGTAAGACCCCAAGTTCAACCAAATAGAATCATCATGGACAGATTGCCTCGACCCTCGAGCACTCTCCCCGTTGATCTCGTGATTCACAGCGAGGATGTGTTTTGGAGAATCTTGTGCGGTTTGATCTTGATTCAAAAAGATTTGGGTTTAGCTCATCGGTGTTGCTTCAGGCTACTACTTGTTCTAATCTCAGTATCACTAATTTTGCCAATTATGGAAGATGGTTCCAGACAAAATCAATCGTAATTAGTACTTGTTTGATATTGTAAAGCACCATATTCTGTAGTTAAATCAGAGAATATTCTTTTTATTATGTACAAAATATAGAGGATTTGATGGGTAAAATTATCCCTATTAATTAGGAGGAGTCATTGTTTATATGCCTGAAGGAATGAAAAAATAATGATATACTTGTTGTACCGAATAAAGGAATGATTGCGTTCGTTTCTACATGATCACAGTTTTAAGTGTAGACTAATGGATACTGTGATTGAAATCAAACGAAAGCAAAGGCAGTGGCCTTGTTTATTATAATTCAGCTCAAACAGATATGATTAGCATACCCAAGTAAATGTATACCAAATTGAGAATGCTATTAGGATATATCTAAAGAACTCAGAACTCACAATTGTCCAATGACACTTGGAACGAATTGGCATTTACTAGTGCCAATTACTTATTCTGTGTTAAAATGAGATACAATGATGAGGACTAGACGAGAATACACCCCTCCATCACGGTGACAGCCTTACCGCGCAAAAGCACCCTTTGATTCTGCTCATCAAAATGAATTTTGAGAACTCCCCCTCTTGGTGATGCCTGTCCAAATGTAATATAGATAGAGTTGGTAAAACCACAAAAAACCTCAAGACAACGAGTCTATTGATAAATTCGAGAGACCTCAACAAACAGATTGAGTAATAAATCACAAAAGTGGACTAAATACCACGTATTGATCCAAAACCTCAAAGCAATAAGTCTATAGATCCTTCTGCATATATACTATTCATTCAGCATATATACTATTCATACAGTTGAAACTCTAACAACCATGGATGGATTCGTTTGGCTAAAATTCTTATAGAAGTATTTCTTCAAAGTAGAAGCGCTTAAGGAGAGTACCTGATAAGCATTGAAGTCATGCTTCCCCAGCTTTTTGCTCCAGTAGGCTGTTAAGCTACAATGTGCACTCCCACAGACAGGGTCCTGAAAGGAAATTATCCAATATTTATCTCATAATTCTATAGCATCCACTCTACTAAATGTTCCAACAACAGTGCACCAGTAGACATTGTAAAATAGGTAGCAATACTAATAATATCCACGTCTAGATTTTAAGATTTTATTTGAACTTGTGAATTGCGAGTTTTGTGTTATCAGACTGAATCCAACATCAACTACTATCTAACACATGTAGCAAAGCAGCAGTCTGCAGGGTAAAATACAACACAAAAGAAGGGAATTAACATTTAAGGGATTCTGCAGCTTGAAATTTGCATCACTATTATTGAGTCTAGAATTAAACTCTGAACCCTATTGCACAATGAAGAAGACACAGAATATAGCCAATGTTACTGGACGAAAATCTCAGCCAATTACCTCATTGATTCCAGCTTTTGGGCAGAAGTATCGACTGATGAAGTCAAATGGCGACTCTGAAGGAGCAACCCCAGTAACAATTATCCCTTCGTTAGGACATTTAACTATTTCATCAAGTTTTGGCTGTATTTCTGTCACAGATGTTCCAGACTCGAGTACAACCTAGGGGAAATGGATAAGCTTCTTATTAAGCATATTTGAAGCGCACAAATTACATAAAAGATATATTTCCTCTTGATAATTTGCAGATAAGAAAAAGAGTAGCATCTAGCATGAAATACATATTGTCCTGTCAACCAGGTCAGTAAGTATGTATGCAGCATCCAAAAATAAAAAAACGATGGTAATATGGTTCTTGTTTTCTAAGAAGAAAATTATGCTGAGACTAATGCCAACGGGACAATGATGATAATGGAAGAGAACAGATTTGGGAATTACAATTATGTCATCTCCAATTTGTGTCTTCTTTATATCAACTATGGAAGCAGCCTTCGCATTCAATGCCCCAGAAATTTGTGAAATCTCAGCAGAGTTGAATTCCTCAACAGGGTCAACCGGAAAATTCAATTCAACATAGAATCCATCCTTGTTTCCACCATTTTGCAAGTCTGACGAGGCACTTGTGACACTGGTTTCTGGGATTTTTTTGGCAGTCAATACTCCAGACAGCGTTTCAAATTCGATAATACTGGAATCCACAAGACCAGATGAAAATAGAGCATGTGAAGCCGCTAATGTGGCATGGCCACAAAGTTTAACCTGCATAAGGTCCCCAATAATGTTGATTATTTAGAAAATCTCCTTAATGCTACTCTCTCCGTTCCTTTATAACTAAGGAAATGATAATAAGATTACAGAAGAAATCTAATAGTTTGGAACAACCAAACGATACAAAAATCTAAAACAACATTTATTAAGGAATGAAGGAAAGCAAGATGGATACTGTGGCATGAAAGTGAGGGGACCTCAAGAACAGGAGTGAACCATCTGAGACTGAAGCGGGAGTCAGCGATTCTGGTTAAGAAGCAGGTCTCAGAGAAGTTGAACTCGGCAGCTACGGCTTGCATCCACTGCGGGTCCCTTTCTTCTCCCTCCTCTAACAAGCACACTGCCGCAGGGTTTCCCTTGAATGCTGACTCAGCGAACGCGTCCACCTGCATGATAGATAGATAGATAGATCACACACTCACTTTACTTTACAGTGAAGTGAGTGGAATAACAAACATACATACATACCACCGAGTACTTGACATGTTTCTTTGCCATCTTCACACACCAAGAAATTGGAAGATTTGCTGAACCCAACAAGAACAAGAACAAGAAGGAAGAAAGAAACAGGCAACTCAACAAGGAACGGGGGTGCTCCGTGCTTCTCAACGCTAAATGTAGAGTCAACTTTTAACCCTGCTTATGATAGAATAGAAATAGTTAGTTTTCTCGTGAACAATAGAAAATAGTTGTTCCAATCTATTTTATTAATTGATATATTAATTTTATGGATTATTATTATTTTATATTTTTTTTAATATTTTTAATATAATAATTAATTTATTAATTAATAAATAGAGTAAAATAAATATTTTATTTTACTTTAAAAGCACATAAAAGTTTCTCATAATAGATTGTGTATAGCCAGATGATTTGAGGTCAAAGAGGTCAAAAATCATTTCTTCTCTTAATAATACTCCTTCCATCCACAAATAATTATTCATTTCAAAAATTTATTTTATCTACAAACAATTCTTTATTTCAAAAGTTTAGGTATCATTATTTATTTTTTATCAACAATACTCTTATTAAATATTATTGACTCATTGATGAAGGAAAGAGAGGAAGTTAAAATATTAAAAAGAAACAATAATAATTTAATAAATTACTTCTAATTTTTACTAGCATAGGCGTTTTGTAAATCATTTCCTTAATTTCAATTAGTGTTTATAATTAGATAATTATTTAAAGACAGATAAAATAATATTTTTACTCATAATTTATGAGTCGAATACTCTCATATTACTTTAAATGAGGAATATAAAACTCAAATTAAGTAGAATTAATAAATTATCCAATATTAAATAAAAATGTTTCAGCATTATATTTATTAAATTATAAATATAAATAACTTTTTTTTTGGTTCCTTGTTACATGTAAAAAGCCAGTTTCCTACCCCTCTATATTTGTAGGCCCAAAAGTACTTGGACACCAAGCCATTTACATCAAGTGCAAACGCACTTGCTTACGTCAACGAGTTCTTTCATTTATTTTTTAAATATGAATACACGTTACATCTTTATATGTTATACTTATAGTATATTCTAAAACTTAATATGGCTTACAAATTTTAATAAAAAAATATAGCTTACAAATAAAATATTTATTCTTATATAATTATTTTACTTTTCAAAAAATATCATTTTACTGTCTTATTTTTATATATTTATAAATTAATATTTAATTCTTTAATAATTTTTTATTAGACTATTGCACAAGAATCAACTCAAACAATTAATAGAAATATGATAAAATATTTCATGAAAAAGGGACGTAATTATTATGTAATTTTACAGGATAGAGGGATAATAAATGTAATCACACTAAACTTAGGAAATGTTAATATGATTTACTACATTTTTTGTGAATAGAACCCCTCCATTGAGAAATATTATCATTACATTCCAATAATCTCTATTTCTAAAACATACACTCTTCTTATATAAAAACAAGATAAGTTACACTTAATCTATTTAAAATTCTTCATTAGTTCTTCATTTTCTCAAGCTTACTATTTTATTTTGACAAAAATACTCACTATTAATTGCACATATTAATTTTTATAAAATTTTGTGGCTTATAATAATATAAAATATTGAGTTATAGAGTTATATATTTATAAATTTAAAATCACCATTTATGTTGAGAAAACAAATCATTAGAAATAAAAATAATTAGTAGTAACAATAATTAGTAATAATTATTTTTGAACATAAAATTATGTATTTTTCAACTATTAATTTTATAATATTAATTTATATTTTTTATTGTGACACCACAAAGTTATTCTGTTATTTTTTCTATGATTTATCTTTATTTAAAAAATTAATAAATAATTGTTACATTTGAACATTATTTTAGAGTGAAAATATTTTTTATTGTCACAATAGATAAACCATTACAAGAGTTGAATAGCATCTTCAATTATTAAACAATGGACTTGTTGATTTTAAGCTCTGATTTGATCCCTTAATATGCTTACAAAATTTTAGACATTGGTAATTTTAAGTGTAAAATCCAAATATAACTAATGTATGGAAAGATTTCATTAAATGATAATGTAAAAAAGTTTTACGCTGGTTGCATTTAAATTAAATCATAGTTTTTATATAATCCAAACAAAACACACTAGCTACTTTAAGTTAATAAATGAAAATATAAAATTGATTTTCAAATAATCACTTGTGAAAAAATTGTTATCATGCTTATAGTTAATAAATTTAATTTATATGTATTGATAATTATATTTCACCAAAGTCAATGAATATAGAAAATGATTATCCACTATTATAACCATTCACCTTAATTTATCATTTTGGTAAAATTCAATTGATTGATAGTAATCTAAACACACACTAGCATTTGTCACAGTGATTATCTAAAACTTAAGCTCATAATTAATTATTAAAATAATTTTAATCTCATAGATAATCTAAACACACACTAGTATTTGTCACAGTGATTATCCGCTTTAAAATTTTTATGTGTGATAGATATTCAGTTAAGTTTAATTTGGTTGTCATCCTTTAGGCATGTTAAATTTTTGGCCCTCTTAAAAATCTTGTTCAAGCTTCGCCACTATGTTTGAGAATATTTATCTAAAAATAATTTTGATATGATAGATGTTAATAATGTCACTATCTAAAAATGTAGAACATATCATTCTCAATTACTTATTTTTAAAAATAATTAAATATATCCTGAAATAAACGCTCTATAAGACTAAAATCCCAAACTAGTCCTCAGGTTTTCATTAGAGAACAAGTTAGTAGTGTACAGAGGACCAATTTATCCCTTTTTTTAAAAAAATTTGAAGGACCAACAATTTAAGATTTTCAAAACCTGATGGACTAATTTGTTTCCCAATACAAATATGAGGAATCAGTTTGGGTATTTAGTATAACTTCAATGCAATTAAATCCTTATTTCATTCTACATTAGTAGTCGTTTTTAGAAAATCATGCAATTTTAGTGTCATTAAAAAGTGAATATATCTGGCTTCAATAATACCAAAAATTACACGATTTCCCAATAATGACTATTAATATAGAGGTAACAACATATAAAATTGTAGTATTATTTGGACCACAAAGACGAGGTGTCCATTGACACCCATCCAATTCAATGGTGGAAAACAAAAACTTTTCATCCCATAGTGAGGGCCACACTAAACTTTAAAACGATAGATTGTGTGTTGGCACGTGGTCAAAGGTCAGAGTTCAAAAATCATTTCTCCTATTAATAATACTCCTCCCTTGCAAAATATCTGTCAAATTTGGACAAACACAGATATTAAGAAAATGATAAATAATATGGTAATAGAGTATTTCTATACAAAATTATGATGTATAGACTAATATACCTCTATGCATTCTCGTAAAACTTTTTTAATACACTAATACTCATTAATTGTGGTCATTAACACTAAGGGTACTATTGAAACAAAAAAAATTATACTTACATTGGAATGTAAACTTGACAGATATTTTGAAATATGATTTTATCTAAAAGTGGATAAATATTATAAAAGGAAAGGATTAATGTTTTTTCTTACAATTTGTGGGATGTGTGAGATTAACAACCTACCCAATAATATATAAGAGTATATTTGCCATTTGTATTGGGTTTATTACGAAAATAAAACCAAAAACAAAACATTATGTACCGAAATAACTGAAAAAATTGATATTGAATTGGATGAAATTATATACGGAAATACGCTAAGCTCCTTTACATATTCTTTTGCGCATGAATATGTTAGGGCCCATGCATATTTATGTTCATTTTGAATACGCATGGCCCCTAACATATTCATGTGCAAACTGAATACATAAAGGGGCCTAGCGTATATACTGTGTGACTTTAATACATTTGGAGAGATATGAATATCATCCAAATGGTAAAGGAAGTTTTCCATGGTCAAACACAAGCATATTATCTTTGAAAGTGAAACAAGGAAAGGAAACTAATATGGAAATGCATGGAAAGCAATGCAGTGAAAATGACAGAGGAGGGCTCGGGCATATTTATATTTATACCGGTTTCAAGTGAATACGCTTGGGCTTCTGCGTATTTCAATAGACATGAATGCGCAACCATGTGTATTAAACATGAATACGCATGGCCCGAGCATATTCATGCCGATTTGGAATATGTAGGAGCCCAAGTGTATTCACGCGCATATTGAAATGATTTAAATGTGTACCAAAAGATTTTTCAGTTTATATCCGTAAATAATGTTTTTTTTTCATTTTATATGGGTAAAAATTCCAATTTAACATTCATGCTTTACAAGATAATTCAATATGATTGATTTCAACTATCATTCAAGATTTAAAATCTGTAAGGTGACTTGATGAAAAAGCAATCATGCAGGAAATGCAACATATGTAGAGCATATTAGAATTAATGTTTCATAATATAACACAACATGTATTTGCAAGATAATTAATGTTTCATAATAAAATTGTTATAGCAAGCTTCCTGCAAATGTAGAATAATTAAGCAATCAGAAGTAGAAAAAAATGTAGAATAAGAGATTTATGAAATAACAGGTTTAAAATGTGTAATATCTAGATGGAATTTCTATTCAAATCCTTACTTCACCTTATATTTTGATTTGTTTTTTATACTACGAATATGTTAACAACAATAGGGGTGGAGCTAGACTAATTTTTTTAAGAAAGATCAATACTTAATAGTTAAAATTTCATGTAAAAAATATATATCTTAGTAATTTTTTATTTTATTTAAAGACTAAATAAAATTATCATACAGTAAATAAAAAAATATTTTATAATCAAAATTCAAGAGAAATGTACATTTTACATAGCATGTTATTCACTAAAATATTTAAATATTTAATTAAATAAAAATTTGATAAAAATTAAGTAAATATTCTTTTTGGGGATAAGGAAGAAAAACTTATAAAAGAAACTGGAAATTTTAGGGGGCATTCTCCCTTCCATGCACTAGAAGCCGCTATGAAGAATGATATATTTAAATAATTTATGAAAAAACATTAAAAACAAGTATTTATGCCGACATTATAATGAAAAATTGTAGGGCCAAACTAATTAATTTATCCTTTCAAAAATACTAAAGGACATTTTATAATATTTAAGAGTATCAATAAAAAATAAAAAATTATACAAAAGTAATGTTTATACAAATATGAAGAAGTATGGCAAAACGATTGTTCGATTAATCAAAGGGACGGGAATTATTCATTTATTCAATAATAAATGCTAATGTCAATTCTTTCTGCAAAAATTTTGTTCACTTATAAAAGATTGAGAACGGCACGTGACGAGTGATGATTAAGCGACCTATAATTCAATGGAAAACAGAGTTTTCAAACGATTAAGTGAGCTATATTTATATTTTATTAAATATTTATTATTTTATTTATCATTTATCAATTATACTTATTTTTATTATATAATATTGATATTCTATATTATTTTTATTTATTTATTATTATTAAATAATTTTATTAAGAATTGTTTTTATTTATATAATTTTCACTTATTATTATTTATTTAAAAATTATTTTATTTTAATAAAATATTTATTAATGAAAGTAAGAGCCCGGTCTTCCTATCCTCTAATATTTATAACAATATAGCATTACTCTTAAAGAAAACAATTTGATAGCAAATTTAAAGAAAATTATACGCACTTTCTTTTTTTTTTTTTGAAAAAATCCTATTGCATCTTATCAAAACTGTCTCTCAACAACGTTATTGTTACACTACCTCAACTTTGCATCGATAGCCGTTTTTAACAAAATGTGAAGATAAATTAGTTGAAATACAGGTAAGGTGATTTGAACACTATATAATTATAATGCAACATAAAAAATTATTACTTCACATTTATTTAAACACAATTTTTAAATGGGAAAAAAGAAGAAGGAGCCTTGTCATCATCTTCTTTTTTTTCTTTCCCTTTTTTATATTGAAAATCTGTAATGTGATGTAATAATATCACTTTTAGCCCCAAAAAAATTGTATCTCGTTATTTCGACAGCTTAATTTTAAATATTGTAAATATATACTATTAATAATAATATTTGCATAATATTTTGATTATATTTTTTTAGATTTATTTTTCAAGTGAAAAAATATACTTTTTAAGACACATTTTATTTTTTTATATTTCTGAAATTATATTTATTTTTTAAGAAACATTTTATTTTAATTTTGAAGGAAATGTAATTGTGTAAAATATGGTGGTTTAAAACACCTTTTCGAATATATTTAAATATGAAAAAATATATTTTATCTTTTAAATTATAAGTCAATACCCACTTTAAAAATATGCAGTTTGACCCCTCAACTTCCTTGAATGTACAAATTGACCATTTCATTATAATTTTTCCATTATTTGTTAACAAAAAAATCACAAATTTAAGAAATTATTGAGTTGTTCATTTAGGAAAGTTTAGAGAATTAGTTTGTACATGTTCCAAAATTCATGAGGTATTTTACTTTGGCCAAATAAGAGCATTTTTTTATTATGTACAAAATATAGAGGACTTGATGGGTAAAATTGTACCCATTAATTAGGAGTCGTCATTGCTTATATGTTTGAAGGAATGAAAAAATAATGACTTGCTTGTTGTACCGAATAAAGGAATGATTGCGTTCGTTTCTATATCACAGTTTTAAGTGTAAACTAATGGATATTTCTATTTGAAATCAAACGAAAGCAAAAGCAAAGGCCTTGTTTATTATAATTCAGCTCAAACAGATATGATTAGCATACCCAAGTAAATGTATACCAAATTAAGAATGCTATCAGGATATATCTAAAGAACTCAAGAACTCACAATTGTCCAAAGACACTTGGAACGAATTGGCATTTACTAGTGCCAATTACTTATTCTGTGTTAAAATGAGATACAATGATGAGGACTAGACAAGTATACACCCTTCCATCACGGTGACAGCCTTACCGCGCAAAAGCACCCTTTGATTCTGCTCATCAAAATGAATTTTGAGAACTCCCCCTCTTGGTGATGCCTGTCCAAATGTAACGGAGTTGGCAAAACAATGACAGAAGATAATCCCAACGAGCTAAGGAGAGTACCTGATAAGCATTGAAGTCACGCTTGCCCAGCTTTTTGCTCCAGTAGCTTGCTAAGCCACAATGTGCACTCCCACAAACAGGATCCTGAAAAGGAAATTATTCAATATGTATCTCATTAATTCTATAACAACTTCCAGTTTGCCACTCTTCTAAAATGGTCCAATAGTGGACCACTGGATACTGTAAAATTAGGCAGTGATAGTAATATCTGTCTCAAGATTTCAAGTTTTTAATTTAAACTTGTGACTTGCTAGTTTTATATTATGTAGCAAAGCAGCAGTCTGTAGGATAAAAAACAACAGGAAGGGAGGAAACTAACATTTGAAGGGATTCTGCAGTTCAAAAATTGCATTTCATCACTGAACTGTTATTGAGTTAAAAAACCAAGCTCTGAACTTGGACCTTATGTCTTCATCTATTGCACGTTGAAGAAGACATTGAATCGCCAATGTTATTGGAGGAACATTATATCAATGTCAGAATATCTAAACCACTAACCTCACCGATTCCAGCTTTTGGGCAGAAGAATCGGCTGTAGAAGTCAAATCCTGATTCTGAAGGAGCATCCACGGTAACAACTATCCCCCTTCCAGGAAATTTAACTAGTTCATCAAGTTTTGGCTGTATTTCTGTCACAGATGTCCCAGACTCAAGCACAACCTAGGAGCATCATAGTACGCATATTTGAATTGCACCAATTACACAAAAATAATTTTCTTCTTGCTATTTGCAGGTAAAGGAAGGTAGCATGAGATATATATTGTTCCTTATCCAAGACTCAATCAGGGCAGCATACATGCATGCAGAATCTAGACTTAATGAAGATAACATTGTTCTTGTTACCAGTATCACAAGCAAATGCTGTTTTCTGAGAAGAAAATTAAGCTGAGACTAATGCCAATGGGACAATGACAACAATGGAAGAGAACAGATGTGGGAATTACAAGTATGTCATCTGCAATTTGTGTCTTCTTTATATCAACTATTGAAGCAGCCTTCACATTCAATGCCCCAGAAATTTTTAAAATCTCAACAGAGTTGAATTCTTCAACATGGTCAGCAGGAAATTCAATTCAATATAAAATCCATCCTTAGTTTCACCATTTTGCGAGTCTGATGAGGCACTTGTGACACTGGTTCCTGGGATTTTTTTGCAGTCAATACTCCAGACAGCGTTTCAAATTCAATAATACTGGAATGCACAAGACCAGATGAAAATAGAGCATGTGAAGCCGCTAATGTGGCATGGCCACAAATTTCAACCTGCATAAGGTCCCCAGAATGCTAATTTAATTAGAAAACCCTCCTTAATCAAGAATCTGGTATGCTGTCATTGTAATGATAATCTCTCCATTCCTTTATAAATTCAGGGAGATGATACCAAAATTACCGAAGCAATTTAAAAGTTTGAAACAACCTTAAGAAACAAAATCTAAAACGACATTTATTAAGGAATGTAGGAACTAGGAAGTATAAAAGCTCAAATTTCAGAGAGAGAAAAGATAACCAATGTCCAAATTATCAGAAATATTAAGCATGCTTCATATGTTTCTCAGTTCCTGAACTTTTGTTTTTAGCTTTACACAGTACGCAATGTCCAAATCCCAGAGACAACCTTAACTTGTGTGTTTAATTGAATCAAGCAGACAAAAAAATATCATCTACAGTTCTACACTATAGGAAAGTATTGAAGAGTCAACCACACTATGAAATAGGAAGCTATCAATAATCAGGAGCTCAAATTACTGATATTTGCCCCGAGACCACAGGTATATATGTGAAGTTCAATAGACCTCAACTAATCTGACTTGAGCTTACTCTATAATAAGCTTATCTAAGCTAATTATTATTTATTATTTTTTTAATTCAGAAGAATTTAGATTAACAGGTACTCCTATCAAAGTACTTGAACCAAAGTAATCAATCAAATTAATGTTATGTGAAAGTAGGATGGATATTGTGGCATGAAAGCGAGGGGACCTCAAAAACAAGAGTGAACCATCTGAGACTGAAGCGGGAGTCAGCGATTCTGGTTAAGAAGCAGGTCTCAGAGATGTTGAACTCGGCGGCAACGGCTTGCATCCACTGCGGGTCCCTTTCTTCTTCCTCCTCTAACAAGCACACTGCGGAAGGGTTTCCCTTGAATGCTGACTCAGCGAACGCGTCCACCTGCATGATAGATAGATAGATAGATAGATCACACACTCGCCATTCATGCAGTTACTATATCACTCACACTCACTTTACTTTACAGTGAAGTGAGTGAAATAACAAACATACATACATACCACCGAGTACTTGACAGGTTTCTTTGCCATCTTCACACACCAACAAATTGGAAGATTTGCTGAAGCCAACAGGAAGAAGAAGAAAGAAACAAGTAACTCAACAAGGAAGGGGGGTGCTTCTCAGCGCTGAAACGCAAAGTCGCTTTTGACTCTGCATCAAACTCCAGGTTCAGAGTCCGAGCCGCCCCGATTATAATATTCTCCACGTATCCGTATATGAAATTGTGCCCGCAAACATTAAGGATGATAGATGTATTGACACGTGCTCTGAAGTCAAAGAATTCAAATATCATTTCTCCGCTGAATAATACCCCCTTCGTTTCAAATATTTAATTTGTTTAGAAAAAATTCTCCAAGAGATTAGATAACGTTAATTATTTTTTTATTAATAATATTTCTATTAAATACTGTTAACTTATTAATAAATAAACTCTGCATACCACACTTTGTTATCCTTTTATATTATTTGTGGGTAACAAATGGAGGAATTATCAAAAATATTTATTTTTAACATGTGAGCCTTTTCATGAAAAAAAGTTATTGGCTTAACCTCTAATCAACTTTTCATTTCATCTTTCAATAACTTTTAATTCAAATTGTTCATGTATGATCATATGACTCCTATTTGACCCTCTCACTCTTATATAAAAACACTTCTATCAATATATATATATATATATATATATATATATATATATATATATATATATATATAAAAATTGAATTAAAAAAAACTTAGAAAGAAATTCACAATGCTTATAATCCGCTCTAAAAATTATGATTAAAATTTATTTATAAATTAGTTTGTTAGTTTGAAGCACAAGTTTGAGAACATTTATCTAAAATTAATCATGATATGATAGGTGTTAGTAATTGTCTTGGTCTCCAACGTGAAAGATGCCTAAACATCTATAATCTTCGAGCAAAGAATAAAGATACAGATTGCTGGTTAGTTTAGAGTATATAATGCATTTATTTCTTGTTCAATATAGATTTAATGGATCTGATTTGACTTGTCAATGTTGTTAGGCTTTTTTGTTAATGAATTTTCTTTTTCATGAAAAAAATGTACCGATAAGAATCACTTTTACATGTAAAATTATCCCAAAGGCTAGCATGTATTTGGTAGGCTATATTAAATAAATTAATATTAAAAGTTAATTATAAACAAATTAATAAAATATTGTTGATTTCAATATGTCTTTAGTCTTCATAAATATGAGTTATTTTGATTTTAGCCTCCCTAAAATATTTATTTTGATTTTTGTCCCTTTTTTGTCCATATGTTTTTTACCCGTTTGTGGATAATGTAAAATAGATGTTAAATAATGATATTTATGAGGATCAAAAGAATATTTTTAAAAATTTAAAATGTAAAAATAAATTCTTCAATATTTATAATAACTAATACACATTAGAATAATATTTACTGTGACCAAAATTTAGAACAACAAGGACCAATTATAAAGAAAATGATAAGAGAATGAGTAAAACCAAAGAAAAAATTTGGAGAGATCAAAATTAAAATGACCTATATTTATAGAGACTAAAAACGATTTAAGTCAATATTATTTTACTATTAAAGTTATTTAAATATTATCAAATAAGAACACTTTTTTTGGGAAAAAATACGATGTTATTTTTAAAATTTTTAGTTATGACATTTCTACTCTCCAACACAGTTGAGTAACGTTATGTAAACACCAAAACAATGCTTACACCTTACAACTCCAGTAAAAATGAAGAAAAAGACAAAAATAGTGGTATCAATATAATATAGATATAAAAATATCATTTCTCTCTCTCACTCTCTTTCATTTCTCGCTCTTTTTTGCTTTCTTCTCAACTCACATAGGAGAAGATTAACAACAATAAACATACATCTGTTTCATTTTTTGCAACAATCTTATTTATAAGATATGTGGGTTCCTCATTTTCATTTCTTGTCACTCTTTCGATGTGTTTGTGATATTTATGTTCATGAGCTTCTTATCTATTTGCATGGTTTGAGCTAAGTTTGATTGTTGAACAAAGAATGAATGATTTATTATTTAATAAACATGTAGAATGACTCTAAAACTCCTAAAGTGATGCTAAAAAACGATTTATAAGATTGTTGTGATTGGTTTACAAGTTTTCAGAAATGATTTACAAGTTTTTTGCACTATGTTTACAAGTTTTAATGATGGGTTTACAAGTCTTGTAAACGAAATGCAAATAATTTGTAAAACGGAAATTGCTTAAAACCTCTAAACTAAGCATAAAAGTTTGTAAACCAAAGGAATTAAACTTATAAATCCTTGCTTAAGACTTACAAAGTGGTTCTTGCACAAACTTGTAAACTTGTAAACCAAGTTTCTTGCACAAAGTGGATACTCAAAGTTCTGAAGCTATTGTAAATCGTTAGAATCTAAGGCTAAATTATGTAAACATGATCTACAATACAATGGAATTGGAAAAGAGTTTTACCATTGGTTTACAAGTTTTTTACACCATGTTTACAAGTTTTAAGCACAAGTTTACAAGTCTTGTAAATCAAGTGCAAAAAGTTGTAAAACTAAGTATTGCTTAAAACTTATAAACCAAGTGCAAATAACTTATAAACAAATAGCAACAAACTTGTAAACCTATGCTCAATATTTACAAACCAAGTGCAAGTAAGTTTTGTAAACCAAGTTTTTTTTTTTTTTCACAAAGTGGTGCTATAAAGTTCTGAAATGGTTGTAAATATTTGAAATCTAATTCTATATATTGTGAAAATGTTTTACAAGATATTAGGGAAAAAAATTTTCCATTGATTTTTGCCATTGGTTAACAAGTTTTATGCGCTTAGTTTACAAGTTTTTTGCATTATGTTTATAAGTTTTAAATATAGGTTTACAATAAACTTTCAGCTATAGTTTATAGGTTTTTTTCACTCATTTATAAGTTTTAAGCACATAAAGTTTTCTATTCTTAGTTTACAAGTTTCAGGAGTTTATAAGTTTTTTGCACTTAATTTACAAGTTTTCAGCATGGGTTTACAAGTATTTTGCACTTGGTTTACAAGTTTTCAGAATGGGTTTAATGTTGTTTGCACTTAGTTTTCAAGTTTTTAACATGGATTTACAGGTTTTGTGCAATAGTTTACAAGTTTTTTCTTGTGTTTATAAATTATATTTTGGTTTAGTATGGGTTTAACAGTAGATTACTTTGATTTTGGTTACTTGAAATTGGTTGCCGCATTAAATTACCAATATTATTTGACGTAGATGATACATGAACTCATTTGTATCCTTTTTTTTGTACTAGATACATAACCAAATGACGTATTCAAAAGCAAAGAACAAAAAAAAAAATGGAAAAAAAATCAGAAACCTAAGAAGGCAAGCAAAGATGTGAACATGATAAGATTGTTGTGGACAAAGACATCAGTAGTGCCAATGATTTATTTCAAAATAATACCTTAGTTGGTGATAAGGATGAATTAATAGATACGAGTGTAGTGTGAAGTTATAAATAATGATAACGGAAAGACTGAATTTTTCATTGGTTGTAATAAACTTGAAATGTATGAACAAATTAGTTAGTTTTTGATGCACGACTTCCTTCCTGTGAGCATGCAAGTAACATGCAATTGAGTTGTCTATCCAACCTCTTTCTTGAATTTATGAATTTGTTAGACCTAAAACTCATTACTTGAGTAATTTTTGTAGAATAATTTCATTTCTCCTTTTGAATTAAATATCATCCCAACAGCATCGAGAGGTCATAATCCTCACCATCATCATCAATCTGAATCTCAACATCAAACTTTGCATCAACAGTTATTGAATCCTCCATACTTTACATATGGAGTGTGATACAAAACCTACAAAAAAAATCCAAATAAATTATAATAAAGTTGTGATACAAAACCTACCTATATAATATTAATCATTAGGTTTACAAGTTGTTAGAATCGGTTTTAAAAAATTAAAACCAGATTACAAGTATTTTGCACAAGATATCAACTTTTTTACCACCAATTTCACAATATTTAGAATTAGGTTCCACGTATTTACAATCATTTTAAAACTTTGTGGCACCATTTTGTGGAAAAAAAACTTAGTTTACAAGCTTATTGCACTTGATTTGTAAGTCTTAAGCAGGTATACAAGTTTTTTAACCACCTTTATATAAGTTTTTTACACTTGGTTTATAAGTTTTAAACAATGCTTAGTTTTACAAGTTTTTTAAACTTGGTTTACAAAACTTGTAAACATGTGCTTAAAACTTGTAAACATAATGCAAAAAACTTGTAAACTAAGCACATAAAACTTGTTAATCAATGACAAAAACCAATAGAAATTTTTTTCCTAATATCTTGTAAACCATTTTTACAATATTTAGAATCAAATTTGAAGTATTTACAACCATTTAGAACTTTGTAGCATCACTTTGTGCAAAAATACTTGGTTTACAAAGCTTATTGCACTTGATTTGTAAGTCTTAAGCATAGATTTATAAGTTTTGTGCCGTCTGTTTAGTTATTTGCACTTGGTTTATAAGTTTTAAGCAATGCTTAGTTTTAAAAGTTTTTGCACTTGGTTTACAAGACTTGTAAACTTGTGCTTAAAACTTGTAAACATAGTGCAAAAAACTTGTAAACCAATAGCAAAATCCTCTCCTAATTACATTGTATTGTAGATCATGTTTACATCATTTAGCCTCAGATTACAACTATTTACAATAGCTTCAGAACTTTGAAGAATCACTTTGTGCAAGAAACTTGGTTTACAAGTTTACAAGTTTGTGCAAGAACCATTTTATAAGTCTTAAGCAAGGGTTTACAAGTTTAATTCCCTTGGTTTATAAGTTTTTACGCTTGGGTTCAGGTTTTAAGCAATATTTGGTTTTACAAATTATTTGCACTTCGTTTACAAGACTTGTAAACCCACCCTTAAAACTTGTAAACATAGTGCAAAAAACTTGTAAATCATTCTAAAACTTGTAAACCAATCACAACAACCTTGGAAACCGTTTTTTAGCATCACTTTAGGAGTTTTAGAGTCATTTTAGGTTTATTAAACAATAAATCGTTCATTCTTTGTTCAATAATCAAACTTAGCTTAAACCATGCAAACAGATAAGAAACTCATGAACACAAATATCACAAACACATAGAAAGAGTGACAAGAAGTAAAATGAGGAACCCACATACCTTATAAATAAGATTGTTCAGAAAAAATGAAACAGACATATGTTTATTGTTGTTAATCTTCTTCTATGTGAGTTGAGAGAAAAAAAGCGGAAAATAAAAGAGAGTGGAGAAAAAGAGAGAAAAGTGACATTTTTATATCTATATTATATTGATACCACTATTTTTGTCTTTTTCTTTATTGTTATTGTAGGTGTAAAGTATAAGTACTGTTTTGGTGTTCATATAACATTAGTCCAACACGGTTACCATTAAAAGACCCTTTCAATAATAGTCTTCTCTAGGCTATTGGTCACTACAACCAACTATTATTGAGTAATATGATGCTAATACTAATAGTTTGAAAAAGTATTAGTTTTATTTATTTATGTAATATCTAAATAATAATAATATAATATTAAGTTAGAATAATATTTTTATCAAAGCAAACTTTTTGTGTTGAATTTAACTGAAAGTATTGATACAATTATTTCATAGTGATATTTTAAAATTTTTAATTTTAATATACTTTTCGTGTTGAAAACTTTTATATAACCATTCAACTGTAAACTAAGATTTGGGACAAACAAAACAATGGCATGATATAAAATCCCTAGTTGATCACAAACTTTTGTGACATGAGAGAAAATTACGATAGCCTTGTCCAACTCCTTTAAATCGCGTCACCTAGATACCCAACTCAACATGAGCCAAACATTGTTGAGAACCTAAATGCAGGTTTCATTCGAATTCCTTCTACATTTTCTTATAGGTAAATAATGCTTTGATTTGTTTTATTTGTGTGAAAAGCCCAATTTTATATTAGTGATCACAATATTGTCACATGACATTGCAACTTCCAACAATATGAAATCAAAGCAACAAGTGGTTTCTCATCACTGTGTTACAAGTCACAAACTTTGTATAAAAATATATATATTTTTTCTTCTTGTTGTTTGATACCCAAATTTTATGCCAAAACCACATAGTACAATCGGTTACAAGCTAAGGGATATAGTTGGCATTTCAAGAAGGGAGAGTGGCAGTGACAGTAAAACAGTACAACAGTTGGCAGCTTTAGCACTCGGCACTAACAGTAACAGAGCAACGGAAAAAACAGAGCAAAAACAGAGCACTGCACTCCCACAGTCCCACTTCCTATTCTTCTTCTTCTTCTTCTTCCCATCTCTCTCTCTGCAACTTTCCCATCCCAATCGGTAAACTCTCTTTCTCTTTTTCAATTGTTTTTTCTATCAACTGCAATGTGTTGCTACTTACTTGCATTCATTATGTTAATGATGCTACTGCTTATGTGTTTCACTACAATGATTTCGGCTCAACATAACTCCAACTTCTAACCCTCCATTTATTCTCATTGTTTTTACTTCAATTTTGGGTAAGTCATCGTTCCTCTTCTTTCATTCCATTCTCTCTTTATCTGTCAAGTTTTAATTTTTCCCTTGGAAAATAAAAACTTTTGGCTTTCGTTCATTCATTTTTTTTTTTTTTGGAATAAATTCTAAATGCAAGAGTTTTAACTTCTTGCATTTTCAGATATGAATGAAAAGTGAGACCTTTGTGTTGCCAACTTGCCACCAAAGTGTTTGCAATCAAAAGGGTCTCAGTGGCTATTTGTTGTAATGATGTTAAGGTTTCATTTTCTATGTTGTTTAACCCATTTAATGAAAAAGTGTGTTAATTTCCTGATGCCACAAATATTGGTTGTTTCTTAGAATGCGCTAAGTGTAAAGATGCTCATTGCAATATACAATTTTTCTTGCAGATAATATAAATCAGGTAAATTTTTTAAGTTGGCTGTAATGGAAGGACAAAGTAACCAAGAGAACCCTTTGCAGAAAATGTTCTTTACCTCTGGAGGAACCATTAGCCATGTTTCTGGTTCAGCTGCTGCTGAGGATGATCCAAGCATGCAACATGTTGTTGCAGCTGAAGGGAGTGGGAACCAGTGGACTTGCCTCCCAAAACCATCTCCTAACTATATTCAATATATGACTGAATCCTCAACTTGTCTGCCAAAGACCGAAGTAGATATGATTGAGAGCAATTATGCACCTGTTGGCAGCATAACCGATGTTAATGAAACAGACAAAAACTTCTTTTATAATGAACCAGGAAAAGCTTGCGGCTTTAAAACTAATGATCATTCTTCCACTGAAGTAGACATTGGGAAGGTAAAGCCCTTTGATAGAAAAGTCAAAAGACTAAATGCACAGTGAAAGTTATTTTTGTTTTTCAGGCCTATAAATGTATAGAATTAATTGATACCTATATAAAGCTTAAATCTTCATGATTACTTAAATTGAAGAGTTTAATCTGTGTTTTCAGCAGGTGGGGTTTTGGAGACCTGAAGGTGAGGTCCACCAGGAAGCCATGCAATTTGAAGGTACTCAACATCAGCATCTTGTCTATACTGAGGTCAGTTAATGCTCTTGCCAGCACAATATATCTGAATTAACTTCAGTTTTTTATTTTTATTTTGTATGATTCTTCATAATTCTGACACTTTAGAAGAACGATTTCTGTTATAATTTTGTCATAGAGTCCTGCTACGTGGACAGAAGAATCAATTGGTGATAAGCATAATGTTTCAAGACTTGATCCAATGGTAATGGCTGGCGCACCTTGTTTCCTTCCCAAACCAGGAAGCAGCAACTCAACAAAACAGAAAACCACTGACCGTGTAAGTCACCCTTGCTTCTATTGGTTTTCTCCATGGATACCATGATCAAATGTCACATACTGACTTCGTGAGTTAGATATATGAATATAAGTGATTCTACGGTCTCCTACAAATCTTCCTAAACATCCTCCAAAATACTAAATGAGATAAAAAGGTAGATACAATCAATGTCCTGAAATATTAAAAAATCATCAATTCTTTCTTCATTTAGTAACTAGGAGGATATTTAGGAGGTTTGTTAGGAGGATAAGTCATCTCTCTATGAATAGTATATCATATCATCACCACGTCCTTGTGAACTTACGATCTTATTTTAGCTCTTTAACACAATTTACCTCCTTTAACAATTCATTCTACATTATAGCAACGCAGGCAACGTATTGTTGATAATTTGAATGCCTTACACAAGTTGCTTCCAAATCGAGAAGAGGTGAGTTTCAGTAAGTTGTCAAGACATTATTAATAGTGTGATGTTCCCTTTAATTTGATGTCTCAACTAATTACAAAAAAGAGAATCACAAGAAATTTTTACCAAAACTTTTCAAGTGTTTCTGTATGCCCAGAAACATTGTCCCTTGGAATGTTAGAATTGGCAAGTTCTACTAAATAAAAATGACTTTTGTTTGAAAGGAGGGGCTGAAGTAACTGACAAAGGAATATATAAATTGGAATCACATATCCCACAACTAAGAAATCAGAGGAAAGAATAATGATTCTATGTAGCCTTGATTGGTAGATTCTGCTTTAGGAATATGGTATACGCCTAAGATTGAATAGATCATCTTGAAAGGAATAAAATCTTACATAAATGAAAACAGAACCTGCCTTTCAAAGATCTCACTTTCGGTACCATTGTGATTTTTGAGTAATACTTAGGCAGCTGATATATACTTAATTTCATCATACTTATGTCAACGAAATAAATTTTAATTTGTAGGAGGGTAGTCAAGCTTATATACTGGACGACATCATTGACCATGTTAAGTATCTGCAACTTCAACTAAAGGTACCTCTTAGCAGAAGTTCTCAATTTCTCATCAAGTGTGAGTATGTGCTCAGCCTCAGTCATTCTCATGCATTTGTAATAGGTGTGCTTATGATTATTATCGTCATATCGAATTAAATGCATTACATTGATGTCAAAAGTAACAAAATAGACGTTCTGCTGTAAGTGAACAAGATGAGGTCAAATGATTTTTTTTTCCTCTGCAGAACTATCCATCTTTTAAGAAAAGTAGAAAAGGATCATTTTGCAATGTTTACAACAAAAATAGCAAAGGATCTCCACAAAGGGAACACTTTTTATGGTTGGCTAATTTTTTTTGGTAACAAAAGGTTTAGGAGAGGGTAAACACCGGTATATCATTAGGTCCAGGAAAGCCCCCCGTCTCTTTGAGGATTTCTCATTACATATCGCCATGTTTTTTTAACTTTTCTTGAAGATGACACATTTGAGCTCTCTTGCATCATAGCAATTAGTTTACAATATTAATGAATTAATACACAGCATATCTTTATTTCCTTGCTATTAATTGATCTATAGCTGAAGAATTGTTCCTTACAGGAACTAAGTGGAAGTAGACTGCAAGCTGAATCAACTGCTCATGTACCACTTGTTTTTCATGAGGTATATATCTGTCCCTAATAATATGAGATGATTCAGTACACAAAATCATAATGAATTCATGTGCTTACAGTGCTAGCACAAATTATGCCCCATGGAAATGTCTCCCCTTCACAGTGTCAAATCACTGATTGGAAAACCTTAATTATATTTTTTTTTATTAGCAGGGTTATGGCCATTATATTGACCAACAGGTGCTCAATGAACCCCTTGAGGAGATGATGGGGAAACTACTGGAAGAGCATCCAGCATCAGCCAGTGAGCTACTTGAGAGCAAGGGCCTTGTCCTGCTGCCTGCGGATTTGGTTGAAGATTTACGCCAAGCCATGCAAATGTTCGGTGGGAGTGCACTTGTCTGACTCATCCTCGCATTAATAATATCACAGGACAAGTTTAGTGTAGCTTACTAGCTAGCTAGTGGCTATATAGTATGATTATCATTTAAAGCCTAGTTTCTCTGAGAAACTAAGGAGAGCATGGTTTTGTAAATGAATGTGGTCATCTGCTTTCATTTCCTTTAGATATCTTGTCTAATCAGGTTTGGCCGTGTTATGAGATTGACATAAGTTGTTTTTGGCTAAAAAACACTTATTCTTAGGAAGGATTAGATCTACGCCAAGTCACCAACTCCACTAATCCCGTCATTACAACTTAGTCCACTACTACAGGAAAAAAGTGAGCTTTCTTTATCTCTAAGATAGATTGTTTTTTAGCCCATATAAAACCCAAACTTAACTACAACCTGCTAGAACCATAACAGGAATATGTACTTTTATTTACTGCACTAAACCACAATCAATCCAACTCTTATTCTCTCGATTAGCTAAAAATTTTGGAGGTCCATTTGAGCTCATGCAAAACTTGTTTACATTATCATTCTATCTGCATTTCAAAAAAGAATAGGCAAATTACACTGATCTCTCACAAATATACTGTTCAATGTATAATAAAAGAGAGAACAATGTAATGATTTTATAAATTCAATAAAGATCAATATAATAATTTTACAAACTTAGTGACATCCAAATTAAATCTTAAAAATAAATGGGAGTTAAAGTTAAAGTGATTTTCACTAAATCTTGGAAGAGGTCAATATAATTTTCTCAAAAACATATGATATGTAAATTAAAGAGAAATATTATGCTAACGTGCTTTCAAATTAGATTTGAACTGGGAATCTCAAAAGAACTTTATATTTTAGACCTATTGGATTGAGAACACCTTAGTCTAAAACATAATTATCTTGATCTCTCAAATCTTGCATACTGCATATCAACTTCCTCGTACTGCATATTGCATATAAAATTTTCTAAAGAAGCACTTGTAATTTAATAACAAAAAATGACGAACTGAGTATCTAATTATATATATCCTTTCTTTCTTGTACCGCGTATCTGGCAAAAATTTCAAAATATAGTTTCTTACAAATAGCAAAATTATGGGAAGAAACAGTCAGATGTAAATATAATTATTCTCAATATAGTGTAGCTTAAGAAATCAAGGTGTAGTTTGGTTAGTGCTACTACTGATATTTTGAGTAAAACCGAACTATATATTATTTTCTTCGACTCTAACACCAACTTGCCTAAAGAAGTGAAGTGTTACTCTTCGCACAGAGCTTGATCATCAGTTAGCAAAAATATCACCTGAACTCTAGCTATAAGAATCTATAGCCAAATAGATTATAATTTCCTAGGAGTAACATCTATCAATGTCAACCTTAAAGTTGGACATGTAAATGAACACCGATGAACTAATAGTGTCGGCCAAACAAATTGAAGTGCAGATTTGATTTGTAAAGTTGGAAGCCACTGGGAAGATATTAAAGGGAGTTTTCATGGGGAAAAAAGGACCTACTCTACTTAGTTTGATCAATTGAAACAAGGATCCATTGCATTATCCTATAAGAATTTCAAGTCATATATATTGTCATGCACAACATCATTCTTTATATTGATGTCACTCTTGAAACTTCTTGGTAATCGTTCAATTTTAGATAAATTCTTATGTACTTTTAAAACTTTTGAAGTATCACGTGAACATGTTTCATATTCAATATCAATGTAACATTTTCAAGTAGGATTTATCTTTAACTTCTACTTTTAATTGAATTTAACTTCTACTTTTAATTAAAATATCACTTTATTATTAGATATGAAGTATATCCTTGTAGTACTCCACTTACCTATAAGATTTTATTAGAGTCACATCACAACTAAATGCTATTTACAAGGTAATCGTTTTTTGATACTCATGGAACATTGATGGCACACAAATCAATTTGGTCATTATACGAGGAACGCGTGCCCATGAACAGATAAAAAATTTGTGTTAAAGTGTAATAAGTTCTGTCTTGTCCACATGCATGATTAAGGAATGCATTGTTAACATACGTAGCTTTACTTTATTGGTTACCAATGTGGATTAAGAGTATAGTAAATATTTTATTTTATTTTATTTTAAGAGCATTTAAGTATTTTTTTATTTTGTAAGAAATTCTTAGGTATTCTTAAAACAAGACAAAATATTTATTTTACTCCATTTATTAATTGATAAATTAACTATTATAATGAAAATATAAGAGAAATGAAAGACAATAATGACTCATAAAATTTTTATATTAATTAATAAATGAATCAAACTAAATATTTTCTGCTTTAAATGTACTTAAATATTTCTCTTATTTTGTACCTTTGAGATATGACATGTGGAAATGCTGTTTGAATCACTTGATGCAAGCTATGACCACCCCCCCCCCCCTTTTTTTCCTCGTAATTATTCCTCATCGAAAAGAAAAGAAAGAAACACAACCTTAATACGTATACAAGAGACAAAGTTTCAATTAAAAGGAAAGGGAATACTAAGACCTTATCATATCATATGATATTTATACTATATATTCTCCGTGCAATTTGCAGACCTAGCTGGCTAGTATTTTCCCACTAAATGAAGAACCTTTAGCCCCCTCTTCAGGACCAGTAAACACTTAGCTTTCTACGTGGCATAACGCCAAGTATAAATATTTGCAGAATATTTGTCTAGACCACCGAACTTGTATTTTTCTAGTTAGCTACATACAGATAATTCCTACTACTTTATAATCTTGAACATATCGAGCCAGATTGTGATAGTTTTCGATTGTTGATATATCCTTTTCAGCTTCCCTTCCTATAAAAACAAACCTTGTTTCCGAACTCAACATACGCACTTTTCTTGCTAATTAATCAAATTTCTATTCTCTACCAAATTGTGTGTATATTATTATTATTATTCAATCACCATGATGAACATCTCAATGGTATTGTGCAGACCAACACAACCACTGATAAATGTTCCATTCAGTGGCCAAAAACTCATGAACGTGGGGCAGAAAGAGAAGGTAGTGTTGGTCATGGGAGCCACAGGAACCGGGAAATCAAGGCTCTCCATAGACTTGGCCACATGTTTTCCATCAGAAATCATCAACGCAGACAAAATCCAAGTCTACGAAGGGCTTGACATAGTCACAAACAAAATCACAAAGGCAGAGCAACGTGGGCTGCCACACCACTTGCTAGGAACACAGGACCCAAACTCAGATTTCACGGCCACTGATTTCTGTGACATGGCCTCAAATGCCATTGAATCAATCACGGGTCGTGAACAGCTTCCAATCATAGTTGGGGGATCCAACTCTTACATTGAGGCCTTGGTCGACAAATTCGGGTCAAGGTATGATTGGTGTTTTATTTGGGTGGATGTGTCAATGCCTATTCTTCATTCCTATGTATCACAACGTGTTGATCACATGGTTGATAATGGAATGGTGAATGAGTTAAGACCCTTTTTCAGTCCTAATGGGGACTACTCAAGAGGGATAAGAAGAGCAATTGGGGTGCCCGAATTTGACATGTTTTTTCGAAGTGAAGCATTAATCTCGGATGAGGAAACTAGGCAGAGGTTGATGCAGGAAGCAATATGTGAAGTGAAGGGGAACACTTGCAAATTGGCATGCAAGCAGTTGGAGAGGATTAAGAGGCTGAGGAGTGTTAAGAGGTGGAGGATGCACCGCATGTGTGCCACCAAAGTTTTTCGTGTGCATGGCCAAGAAGAAGCAGATGATGCGTGGAAGAGGATGGTGGCAGAGCCAAGTGCCAGGGTAGTTGAACAGTTTCTCTACAATGGCAATTTTGTTTCTGGGATTAGAGTGCCAGCTTCTAATAGTGTTGCTGCTACTGCAACATGCAAGTTATGAAAGTGTAGCGGTTTTCTTAATTGTTCCTATATCTATATATGCCTCTTGGACACCGAAAAATTATGATGAGTAAATTATTTGGTTAACAACATCTAGCCATTACTTAATAGACCCACAGGCTATCGGTCACTTTTCTTTTTTATTATTATTATAATGTTAACCAATCAATACAGATTATTTATGGATAATATGTTTAAATGGGGCTGTTCAAATCCAACTCAACTTAATCAGAATCATTAAAGCAATCTAATTTAAGCCAAAAGCAGATCATAATTGCAAAAGTTTGGATTGGGTTGGATTTATTTCGCACAAAAGCTTGAATTGAACACCCCTAATCATTAACTGGTGCAAGTCAGATGTGGTATAGGAAAAAAAAAATCCCAAACTACAATTTGGCGTAATGATGGTCAACTGTTAATGCTCGAGTAAAATACACTTTAACTCCTGCCGTATTATGGAGTAATTTAAAGTCCATCTAAAGAGTTTTTGAAAACTTAAAAATAAAAAAGTTTTGAAAATATACATTTCACCACATTTTTCTAATACCCTATTCACACCTATTGAAATATTTTAATAGAATAATCTTCTAAAACATGGCAAATTGTCATAAACTATTAAAAAACCAATGAGAGTGGACATAATAGGTTAAAATTTGGCTTCCATTCTATAAGGGTATGAGTTTGAATTTCCTAACCAATATGAGAATTTCATTAGAGCGATATACAATTTCTCTAAAAAATCTTTAAAGAAATTAGAGCATTTATGGTGGGATTTGACACTCATCCCACCCAAACTTTTTCTTAAAAAAGATATTAGAAAAACGAAATATGATAATGTGAAGAATATGACCATTATTTAAAGCGCTTAAGCAACAATATAAAACTGTACTCTCTTCTTTTAAAACAGAAAAAAAAACGGAGACAAACATGCAAAGCAAAGCCTGGAAAAAAAACTTTAAAAAGTATTTACCCAAAAGTTGATATGATGCACTTAACATCAACTTAACAAAGTTGCTGTTTTGTTTTGATTGGTCGTGAAAAGTTGTAGCTGTTTATTTTTGGGTCAAAAAGAGTAGTAGCTGTTTAAGCTCAAAGTAAAGGCTGATGGAGTGGGGTACTAAACTATAAGGCTAGAAAGATGAAACAAGGAATGGGCTACCTGGCCCGAGCGTGAAAAGCGAAGGGACATGAAAGATGGTAACCTTCAGACCAAAATATCAGAAAGAAAGATGGAATCTAGATAGCTTGTAAGGCCCGATCCAAAAATCATTTTATCCTTTAACTATTTGGAAGGGTAATTATTTTTTTTATGGTGTATGGAGTAAACAATGCTTCATATATTACATTAAGGGAAAAATTACATAATTGTGGTGTGAAATCTTGCCATTGGGTTTTTGTTCAAAAAAAATAATATTTTATTTATGAAATGTTGCCATTGGTGACATTTCAATTAAAAAATTAATATTTTGATCGCGTTATTCAAAAAATTTAAATAATAATAATATTTTATTAATGAAATCTCGTATTGGCAAGATTTCATTTGAAAAAAATTATATTTTATTAAATATGATTGATGTTTCAAAAGTTAGTGAAATCTTGTCATTGATTTCACACACCATATTCATGTAAATCAACAAACAAACTCATTTTATGGCAAATTTTACCAACACATACCATATCCAAAAAAATGACCCTATTTGGAACTTTGAAGGATCATAAATCAAGACCCAAAAAATAAAATAAAAAAACATAACATGATTCATTTTTTTAATATGAAATTTGCACCAAGAATTTGTCATAATGAGTTTTTATGGTTTTTTACAAGAATATGATGATTCAATATGTAAATCTCGCCAATAATAAGATTTGAATAGTAAAATATAATTTTTTAATCAAATTTTGTCAATAGTAATATTTTAATATTAAAATATTATTTTTCAAATCAAATCCTATCAATGGCAGGATAAGTAAAACACCATATTTATATAAATTTTTCCATAACCTCATATATGAGAAATTGTTAAATTAAAACATCATGCTCAAAATAAAAAACCTCATATAAAATATGTAATAATATTATTTTAACACTTACTTTTAATATCTTTGATGACCAATCTTTCTCATACGATCTAATTGCATTGGATTTTGTCTTTGCTTATATATAGATTAGATGGTGTCACCATGGAAAAGGGTAATCTATTCGCAATTGCAAGCAGAGGAATAACTTTTGGCAAGAGGATCGATGATTATGATGTGCGCATGCCGCAGCTCATTGCTGCTGCAGCTGATAATGAGCACCAAAGATCAAGTTGGGAAATAAAGAATAATTCATCTCAATCAATAGAATTTAGCTTTAAAATAATGTTCAGCCGTATACCCAAATGATGTTATACATTCAATATTTTAGGAAAACACCAAACACTATCTTTAAGGCTCACTCACACTACTTGATGCCTCTTTCCCCAACCCAGAACC
Source organism: Dalbergia oliveri (assembly GCA_030441495.1). Taxonomy (NCBI): domain Eukaryota; kingdom Viridiplantae; phylum Streptophyta; class Magnoliopsida; order Fabales; family Fabaceae; genus Dalbergia; species Dalbergia oliveri. Next base: position 15,498,164 of record JAMLFY010000008.1, read on the forward strand.
AAATTTACGTACTGAATCACAATTTTATTCAAAAAGAGCGTGAAACTATATGTATGTTTGTGTACACACAATGGATATATAGATGAGGAAGTACGCCACTAAACACCTAGAACTCCAAAAACGTAGTAATTCTTATTTCACTCATTTTAAATATTAAATATAAGCTCACGTTGTAATAAATCTAGTCATATATGATCAATAATTAACCAAGCCACACACAAACTTATGTGACCACATTAATGCAAGCTTGGCAATTCATATAGGTCCACCACAAGGGTAAATGATCTCACAGACATCACCAACAAGGACTGTGTACTGATGCACAGGCCTCACAAGGAAAGGTGGCAAGCGCACAAGAAGCTCACAAACACACTGAGCATCCACTTCCCTAGCCCACCTGCAACAGTTGTTCTCCTCGGGGGTGTTGCGGCGCCTATGCCTGTTGTGTCCATGCCTGTGGCCGTGTCCACGGTGGCCTTCTCTTCCTCTGTGTCCAATAGGGCCAGGACCATCATCAGGTGATGGAGGAGTTGGTGCTGGCCCAGGTTGTGGTGGGGGAAGTGGTGAAAATGGAAGCCTTGAACATGCATAGTTTGCTAGTGCGAATTGTTGGGGACACAGTGGGCGTTGAGGTAGTGGTTGCCCAGGAACAGCTTGAAGATTGGCTTCTTGGCTCTTTGTTTTTGGCACCAGTAGTGAAAGGAATGCCAAAGCCAGCGTTATTAGATTGAGGATATGCTGGACTCTATCCATGTTGTTATAGTTTTCTCTATATCCCCTATCTGGCTGATGCATTAGATCCAAGATATGGAGCACTGGAACTGCATGGTTATATACATACTTGCAAATCCATGATGGGGTTATTTAGTTTCTATTAGGTGGTTTTTGTTGTGGTGAGTTTGCAATCACCAAGAGAATGAGTTGCGGTGCTGCTTGTGTTAAGAATTTTAGTTCATTCATTTTGTGTGATGAGTTTGTAGGTGGCGTGCAAATGATTCTAAATGTGAAGGGGGGGGGGGGTCTAACCACCAACCTTGTTCCTGAACAAATTTTTTAATCAATTGTTCTCACATTGGTGAGGAGTGTAGTTAAACTGTGTTTTGGATCGTGCATAAATTATCAACATTCAGAACTCATGAAGTGGGAAAGGCTACAGAAAAGCCATTATGAGATAAAGAGTGGGAGAAACAAATATCGCAGACAAAATAAGGGTTAACCTTTAGAACGTAATGTTTGGTCTGCTCATAAACGTAACTGTGTAGGGTTCACCATTTAGCTAGGTGAACATTTCTGCTTCATATATAGTATCATAGATAAAGTCACACGGCATGGAACTCACTATGAAGTGAGACTCATCTGATTTTACCTTAAGATACTCTTTGATCCATGTAAGAATTTCTCAAAAGTATAATACTATGTGGACAAAAAACTTGAGGAGACAAAAGGACAACATATGTGTACAACCATTAGATTGCATGTGAATTGGTGCTAAAAATTTGATGTGGCACTTCATATATACATATAACACAGGTAAATCTAATGGCAAAAATAAATGTCTAAATGTGAGTTTTTATATATACTTTTTGTCTGCATGACATTACCCAAGTTTCAATGTTATTTCACAACCTATAAACGGTGCTGAGATGAATTGAGATGTTTGTTTCACAATAAAACAACTAGGAACAACTACTCTCAAAGTAACAGACACGATATCATGACAAATTCAAGTTCATTATGTCTTTCCGAGAGTTTGTTTCTAGCTGTTGCTGAGACATGCTGGACAATTACTTCTCTGCTGCTCCGAGAAGGTAATTTGGTAGCAGAAATTGGTGACCAACATAGAACCCAATTCATTGCTTCCATGAGTTCCATCCTTAGCATGTAGATAATTCTTTCTTCACTCTGAATTATCACAAAAAGTCCAACATTAGATTAGATGTCTCCTGCAGAAATTGTGATGAGGTTTTCTTATTAGAATTTTCTGGTTTTGGGTGGCACTTGATTGGTGGTGGGTATTTTGATTTTATAAAACGAGTTGAATCGATAATTCGATTGTCCCGTATCCCTTGACATCCATGCTATATAATGTGATCCATTATGGGTTTGGACCTAATGATGAGTGCACGAGAGGGTGTCACTACCAGGAAAAATGCGGATTTTACCGACAGATTTTTGCCATTAACGACGAAAAATTCATTTCGACGGATTTTTTGACGGATTTTGTCCAGGTAATAATGTAGTCAGAAATTATTATCGACGGAAAAATCCGTCGATAACTATTATCGATGAAATTACCGACGGATTTTATATTATTACCGACGGATTTTCCGTAATAATCATTGAATTTTTATTTTATCGATGGAAAAATCCGCCAATATTATTTTTAAAAAAAAATACATATTCTATAATTTGTGTGCTACCTCATCATTTTTGAGTTTATTTTTTATTTAAAGCTAATTATAAATATATTTAATAATGAAAAATGATAAAAAAATTCCTAATAAATAATAAACAAAACAAATTTAAGTTCAAAATGTAAAATATATAAAAATGTCATAAAGTGTATAGATACAAATATAAAAAGTTCAACATGTAACAAAAAGAAAAAACAAGAACTCAAATTATGAGAAATCAACAGCATCATCGTCAGCCTCACTATCGCCATCACCATCATCGGTGTTGGGCGGTGCTTGTAAATGACCCCATGCCATAGATGTAGTTCTTGTAAGGATTGCCGACTACCTCTTGCCACAATTGGTTCTCATCGATTGGTGGGCACTCCTCACTAGCTGTGATCCTCTACTCCTTTTGGGTCGTAGCCTCCTGATAGCATTGCTCATAGGCATGTTATAACAAAATAAAATTAAACCTCTATCAAATATATGAAATAATAAATTATATTTATATATAAACATAAACCTCATAGATATGATCTATCATATCTCCATGAACCTATCTTCATGATAAAATCAACCATAAACCACTAGTCTTTTATTACAAAATTTTTTGGGTTATAGATATTTTGACAGAATGGTGAAATTTTTCACAAGGAAAGCACATGAGGATTCCATACGCTTGTAATATGACATACTATACATGAGATTCTGTGTGTCTAGGCACTGGTTACTTCTTTCCATGATTACATATGTAAGAGTATTCTGTGTGAATCATGTGAACCTTGCTGGTTGAGATCTATGCTTAGTTACTCAAGCTCATTGTTATATTTCTCCCAGAATGTCAGCCAGCTAAGTTATAACACTTGTAAATTGTTTTAAGTTTTTTCCTTCCATGAAATATAGATATCTCCGTTTCCTGAGTAATGTACAGCTAAAATCTCCCATAGTCAGCTCAAGCAATAAATTTTCTTCTTATTCTTAAAACGCCTGATTATATAACTCAACCTACTAACTAACAGTTTCTAAACATTTGAAATTGCAATTCTTTAACAAAGTGGATGCCATTCTTTCATAGTGACCTAAACCATTCGTTATGTGGAAGTTGAACTACAAATCAGGTTGTTTCGGACAGCAATATCGAATCCAATTCACTCCAATAATGATTCAACACACAGCCAGCTGTTTTCATAGTATTTGCGAATGAATTTCTCAGTACAGTGATTCCTAGAATTCTAAAACATAAAAGTTGCATCCCATCAATATGTTTTGGAGAAAGGAGGACTGAGAAGAAATAAACAAGTTTCTCACATAAAAGGGACCCAAAGGCTCCTAATTGCATAATTACCAATTGGCCAGTTAAATTTCAACAAGTCAAGGAAAATTCAGCCAACAGAGAACAGACTCAAATCTCCCAAAAAAATTCAATGGCATAGCATTATGACCTTTCCAACCTACGTAGTTATCACAATAACCAACCAAAAAATTTTCAATTAGACACGTCATAACCCTCTATACTTTTTCCTATTCAGGTGGTGCGTGTCCAAAAACGAATGAATACTGAAAAGAAATAGGGAACTTCTAAAGAGAAAAGCGAGTAAAATAGGCGAGAGAGAGAAGGGCTTACAATACTCCTCCTCTGCTCAGCAGCAACAGCGAGAGCAAAAGCAATCAGATCAAACACAGACCGCCGCCAGTAACAGTGATGAAGCCATACCTCAAAAGTCAAAACCCCACCATCTTAATTAATCTCTCTGTCTTATCTATGAATCTACTGCCCACAGAAACACACAAAGCAAAACCCCACAAATAAATAGCTAACCCAAACAGATAATAAACAAAAACATCACATTGAGATCTAATGCATGATACCTGGTCCAGTTCCAAGCAATAAAAGGAATAAAAAAACAGAGGAAATGAATAAATAAATAGCAGGGAAAAGAAACAGCAGAAGATACGTATGAGGGGAGAGGATGATTTTCCTTTTAAGAGAGAATGGAGGGTGGCGCGGCCTTGGACTTCAGCTGGATCTGGCGGAGGCGCGGCCTTGGGCTTTCCCTACAACCGACGGCAGCGCAGCGAAGTGTGATGGTGTGGTTCGGCGTTCACAGGGCAAGGGGCGTTGGGAGGTGATGGGCGGCGTTGGCATCAGGAGGCAACGGCGTTGGGGCGGTCGGGGCGCGGTGGCGGCGTTGGGTTGGGCCACTGTGTGCTTCAGGTGGAGGGAGGAGGGTTCGCGAAACGGAGAGAGAGAGAGAGAGACCAAAAGAGAGAGAACATCAAGAACAAGAAGAAAATGAGAGCGGGGAAAGGCAAGCTGTCCTTATCACCACATATATTACCGGCAGATTTTTAAATTTTCGACAGAATAAATCCACTGGTAATGTGTTTGCAGCTATCAATAAAAAAATTCGTCAGTAATTATTATTAAAAATTTTTAAAAAAATTAATCTCCAGATTTCCTCGATAAAATTAATTTCTACACAAAAGATAAATTCATAATAGTTACCATGGAAAAATTCATCGATAATGTTGGCGTGAATTATACTGAATTTACCAATAAAAAATTCTTCAATAATGACTGAAACCCAAAATCCTCAAATTTCTTGTTTTCTGATAAATCGTCAAAATCCTGACGAAAAAATCCATCGATAAAATTCGGTAACTCACGTGTTTCTTATAGTGTGTGGAAGTACATTGTAGGTGGATCCTCACTCCACTCAGAAGTCTTTTGGTAGCTACTGTTCCATCAGACAAGGTCTGGCATATGAGATAAAGAAGGAGTGGTATTCATATACTTGACATATAACACATGTAGGCTTCTACAAATCAATCCATACTGAAATATGATTTCAAGAGTTAAGCACTTTGATGTTGTTCATGTTATTTTTATTATTGGTGTTTTGAATTAATCCCTAATATTTAATTTGATAAAAATGAACATTTCTTACTTTAGGTAACTCTTCCTCAATTTGAGGATGAATTTATCTAATTATCCCACAAAATTGCATGACTTTAAGGCTTTTAAAGAACATATATTATTGCATAGCTCAATGCCACAATACGGATGGGGTTAAGTTGTTGAATTGTCACTCGACTTCCAAGTCCAACATTAATTTTTTACCTTCAAGGAATGTAACGCTTTGATTTTGTACGTCATTTCCAAAAGAAAGAAAAAGACACTATCAACTCACTACTCCAAGTAGAAAGGGCATATCTTATACTAAAAAGCAATGCTTCTCTGCCCTACAAAGTACAAATTGTTGTCAACAATATAGCTAGACATCACATTGCATGCATAACAAATTTTGATCCCTACATAAACTTATAAACCCTAAACTTCTACTAACATGACATTAGTCGGAAACCCGTGCTAACACATATCATAAAAAGTAAAATTATCTAACGATTCATGTTTAAAATTTTAACTTGTATTGTCTTTTTTTGCCCCTTTGCGTGTTTATTTCACGCATTATAAAATAATATTAATTTTTTACACATTTTTATTTCTCGCACAAAGGTGAATACTAACTAATTTTTGACCCTATTTTTAAGATAAAACCACATTTGGCACATGTTTTAAGTTTGCAAAAGTTACATTGCAATTTAACTAAAACAACAAAAGTACATAATAAAGAGTGATCTACGGTAAAACTAGGTTTGCACATTCAGAATAAATAGAACACATGTCACATGTTCAACAATAGAATTAGATAACTACAGGCAATAGAGTTCAACAATGTCAATATAGATTGAGTACACAAGGAAGGGATATAAAAGTCATTTAGCACAAAAGAACTAAGAAATCAATACAAATGGACCATAGAGAGACTGACCATTGAAATATATTGGCATGAAAATCAAATATAGTGAGTAAATAAAACCTCAAGATGCATCATATAATAGAGTTCAACAAAGTCATGCACCTAAAAAGTCCAAGTGAACACCTGTAAAAGGGATATAAAAACAATCATTCAACACAAAAGAACTAAGATATAAATATAATTAATCACAGAAAGACTAACAAATATAGTGAGTAAATCAAACCCCAAGATGCAGGATAATGAATTAACTAAGAAAAACAATCAATGAGATTCACTATTGAATCTTACTCCACAACTATGTTCCAATATTAAGATTTACAGATTCTCAAACATAAACTAAACATTCACCATTAGTGAAATCAAACGATAACTTTAGAAACAAAAGAATTAAGAAATTATTAGGATTAATAACCAATGGAATACTGAATGCAAATATATAGTATTAAAATTTTATTTCCTTACCAACAATGAAATTCACAACTTGAAATTTCACAACTTGGAATTTCACACTCAATGAATTGTCACCAAGTGAAAACTAAACAATCATGTCAGGCTAGTAAAATTCATAGAATGAATTGTGTCACTAACAAATGACATTTTAGAAAAAATAAACATAAGTAAAAAATCAATAGCATATTAGGAATAACTTTGAACACATGAGTGACAATGCTTAGAGTGATATAGTCCAAAATCAACACTAAGTGGACTATTGCATCTACATGTAGCAAACCACCAAAGATTAGCATTGTTATTAATACCCTTCAAAATGGCTACCACTACATAGATGCCATCCTACTTTCATTAAAAAAAATATTGAATTTAAGCACTAAATTAAGAAGCAATTAAAATTTGTTGATTGAAAATTGAATTAAAATATGGAAAAATTAAAGAAAGAAGAACATATAGTTTTGAGTTCAAAGCCATGTACCATTAATCACAACGACTGCATTACAACACAAAACTATCTTATAATGATCGAGAAATCCAGAAGACAAATACATACATTGTAACTTTCTCAAGTGGGGTTCTCAGCGTGAGCTAGAATATCTCTCCCAATATTTGTGTAATGACAAACAAATCGGCAACCCACTTCTCATTGAGTTTTATAATAGAAACTTCACCCTCAGCATTGATTTCAGGAACCTAAATTAGCAAACAAACAATAAGAAAAGAAACAACTAATTAAAGTTGTATCAGGAATTGAAAATTTGTTTTGTAATGATGAAGTTTTATAAACAAAAAAATAGCATCTCTAAATCACTTTACAAAGCAAGAACTCAACAAAAAAAATTGACCAGAAGATCACCATTCTAGCTTATTTGTCAAAGACGCCTTAAGGAAAAAAGGGGTCTAAAAAGAAAAGTAAAAAACAATCAATAATTGATTATAGGCACCTGAGTTTAATGTTCAATGATTGTTGTGTATTGCTTGGGGCTCCTCTTGAAGCATCGGTTGTGTTTCATGAGATGGAGATGATGGAATGAGAAGTCTAACTTGGTCACTCCCCATAATTCGTGAAGAACAACCTGCACAATTCGATCAAGCATATCAGCGATCTGACATTAAAGGTGTTGGAGGAAATGGTCGCGTTTAAGGTGTAGTCGATGGTGGTGGAGGCGAAGGAGTTGGAGAGGCGCGCATCTTGAAGAAGGAATTACATAACATGTTGATGGCAATTTGGTGTTTGTGGTTGCTCAACTCATCACAAAAGGGGTTACAAAAATTTAGGGGAATGAGACTAAAGAAAAAAAACCGAGGCTAGCATGAACCTCCACAATGACATGATGGAGGTTTTTTCTTAAGGATCGAAATTTCACCAAAGTAAATCTAACATGTGAAGATTTGCCATTTAGTCTTCCATAAAAAGTGAGGCATTAATGGAGGCGATACATGGGCTCTTCTGCAAAGTGTTTTCCATGGTCTAAAAATAGGTCTTCTCTTTACTTTCATTTAAAAGCACTTTTGGGTAAGTGTGTTGGGTTGGGCAGGTATTGCTTCTTTGGCAAATATGTTAAGAGTTAAAAATTTGTAAAGAAATTTGGGCTTAATTTTCTGAAAAAAAAATTAAAAGGTAATTCCAGAAGATAAGACTGTGTACTGACCCTTCCAACCTTTAGCTTATTTGTTGCTCTTCCACATGCTTTCAGCAAAATGAGTGAACCATGCAATAAGAGAAATCCAAATAGCATGTATGTTGAGCGGGTCACTTGGGCTGATATAAAAAGGAAATTTTAAAAAACCAAAAACCTATAAATTCAGGATGGGTTGCTATAATATTAGGGAGACTATATATGTGGAAGAGAGAGCGATTTTGGATCTTTACCAAATATAGCCTTGGGTGATTTCTCAATAACATAACAGGGCACTAATGTCCCAATCAATTATCAACCATTCAGCTTTTTCTAAAATAATACATGCATCTCAACCCATACAATTGTACTAAGTGTGGAACATTGTACTCGCAAGCAAAAACTTCTCATATCTACTAGCTTTACAAAAATGTTATTTCAACGTTCTCCAAAAGTGGATATTCAATAACAACCTCTAAGGATCAATGATAGTGACTCAAACTTCTCCATTTATCAATTATATCCTATGGTGATGAAATAAATGTTCTAATTGGATAGTCACTTTTAGGTGTTGAATAGCTTTTGTTAATTTTTCTCTTGCAGCAACAACAACTCATCAAATTTGTTTATTTTTTATCCTAATTAGTGGATACCGATCAATCGAGTTATCCTTTTAGTATGCTTCTCTGAACATACAGAACATGCCTAAATAACTTGTCGTCTTCTCCATCACTCTTGAGCAGGCCACTCCACAAATCAACACTGCCATTGTGTTGAGTACGAATTCAGTTTTGTCAAAGTGTTACGAAATGTTTACAACCACCAATCATGAGTGAGTTCTTTTTTTTTTGTTTTTGGTAACAATTCATGAGTGAGTAAACGTTCAATTTCAACAAGGAGAGAAAAAGATTGGGCTGCAAAAATACCAACCACCAATCTTGGCCCATTAATTAATTCCATTGAGCTTTAAATTTATATTACCCAAAAGCCTTTCACGCAAACTTGAATATCAAGAAAATAACTTTCGTGAAAATCAAAGTCATTTGTTTTTTGTGAAAATCATAGTCTTTGTCCTTTCACATTTTCAAGTGTGCTGTACAACTTCTGCTAAGTTTTGAATAAATTTACAATGTGTTTGGTTTCTATTTTCATTTTGTATTTTCAATTTTGACCATGTTTGGTTTCACTAACACAAAAAATGAAAATGCAAGCCAAGCAATTACGAAAGAGTCCATTATTCACAATTCACATTTCACACCTCATAAAGATGCAAGAGTAGTTGACAAAAAATACAAAGACAGAATCTTCATATTAATCTCTTTAAAATTTCATAGTAGATAGATTGATCCCTCTAGAAAAAAATGGATAAATCAGTCTTTCTAAAAAAAAAACAAATTAAGTTCCTGTCAATTAAAAAAATTAGACAAATTAATCACTCAATCAGAGATCAATTTGACTTTGTTTATGATTATTCATTGATTAATTTGTTTTATTTTTTTCTAAAGGGACTAATTTGCCTAAAGTTTTAAATTGACAAGTATTTTTTTGAGTATTTTTTTCTATAATTGCCAATTTGTTTATTGTAAAATTTAAGAGGAACTCATTTTGGATCTTGTGAAACATCAAAGCAATGCAAGAGTTCAATGTTTTTTGTCAACATTGACTTTTTTGGGTCGTATAAAAGGGTTAACTAAAACGGGCGTAAACCACCAACGGGTTCACTGGTTTATACACACAAACCACTCTAACCAAGCCCAAACCAACACAAAACATTTGTCATTTTTCAAAAACAATGTCAGAGACTGTCCCAGGAAACTTAGACAACGGGGACAGTAGCTCTTTCGCCAACGTAATCACAGGCACTGACGCTCAAGAAAAACGCATGATTGAAAATCCACAGTTGTGCACCCTTTGATGAGATGGCATGGAAGTTGGAACCCATTTCATTTCCCACAAATAGACGGTAGTTGGTGGCATATTACTGCAAGGGCACACATAAATAGGACATATCATATCAAATATATATACACTATCATGATGAAAATTATCACAATTATTATGTTACAATAAGAACATTATTGTAGCGACGCCCTCTATTTATTCAACATGTTAAATGTGGTAACTTCCCATTCCTCCCATCATTTCATTATTAACGTACCAATATTATTATTATAGTAAATTACATTTACCTCTCTTAAAGTTTATTGAGATTGACAGACACTTCCTTTATTTATCTACCTAATATTTACCTTCATTCATCTAAATGAAATAAAAATAAACAAGCTAATAACTATTAACAAATAAGGATCTCAAGTTGGGAGAAGTGGAGTTCATTTAGGAGGAAAATGAGTTTCAGAGGAGAAAGATCTGAATAGAGAGAAAGTGAGTTCGTTCAAGGGGAAATAGAGCTAGAGGGATGAATATATTTCCACCACCTGGAAGCGAGATCTTCCTCTCCTTAGCTTTATTTCTCCAAGACAACCTTTATTTTCTATCAACCGAGCTTGTCCTTCTTCCTAGCTATATTTTCTCAAATAAGTTCTACTTTCTCCAACAGAACCTTCTATTAACATTGATTAGGTCTATTTGTTTTTATTTAGATGAGGGAAAATAAATGTAAGTGACAGATAGAGAATTGTCTATTATATTTCAGCAAATTTAATGGGAGGTGAGTCATCCTTATTATTATTATTATTATCATTATTATTATCATGACTCAACACAACACATGCACTGTTCCGGTATTATTTTCATTTTGTGAGTGACGTACACAGTCAGAGAGTGTGTGTGTGTGAGTGAGAGGTTACCGAGGTAGCATGTTGCCGCTGAGTCTGAGCAGTGCCCTGAGGCTTGGTCTTGGTGGGAAGGGGTTCCAGTTCCAAGCGGAGCACATAATCGTGTACGATGCCGAGGATATCCCCTTTGGTACGCTGTGGTGGTTTGTTTACACGGGAATCTCTTGCTTGCTTGTCCTGTTTGCTGGGATTATGTCTGGTCTCACACTTGGCTTGATGTCTCTTGGACTCGTTGACCTCGAAATTCTCCAGAGGAGTGGCACCACCACCGAGAAAAAACAAGCTGGTACCTACCTAAACCTTGCTTTCTATTTATGGTCTTGTCAAATTGAAATTGATTGTGGAATTTATTTTGGGTTTTCTTTTTTGTGTGTGTGTGTGTGTGTCCAGCTGCTATCTTGCCGGTTGTTCAGAAACAGCATCAGTTGCTTGTCACCTTGCTTCTTTGTAATGCCTGTGCCATGGAGGTAGGTATCAATCTGCAATTTTTATTTATTAATTGGATATGCTGATGAATTAACTATTTGATGATCACTCTGCATAATGGAGTTCTCACTGATTAGCTATATTGCACGGTAGAGTGTGATATGGAGATATGGTACAAATCAAACTAAAAACATGTAAAATACAACTAGAAGTATCTAAAAGTATCAGTAAAGTATCCATACCATATGTATCCAGTGTGTATGCGGATACGTTGACTATTTTAAAATATCCATGTATCGTAAATGATTAACTGTAGTTTCCATTGATGATTTTTTTTTTCTTTTTCCGTAAGTAATTCTTGTTCTTTTTGAGTACACTACACTCAAGATATAGTGACTTCAAATTTCAAATGTCTGCACTTGCTGGCAAAGATCCTTTGGAGCAAGGGGCCAGCAATGAATTGAGCTAATTCATGAGCTTGCCTTCTGCTTGGTTCAGTAAACAGTTGAGTTCAGTTAGCTGAAATTTTGGCTTGTTTGTTAAATAAGTTAAGTTTGAGCTTTCACATGTACAACACGTTAACTTGTGAACTAGCTCGATACATATATAAATAGTCATTTTTAAGAGTAATATAATAACAACAGGAATCAAGCTTTAATTAAATATGGTTAAGCATTTCGTTTTATTTTTAGTCTGGCTAAACTATTTTTTTAATTAACAATCAACACACGTCTTGATATTGGCTAATTGAACTCGAACAACCCCTTAACTTTAAGGTGAGCCAAGAAAATATACTTAATTTCCTTGTGAGCCTAAGCCACGTCTGGTTCGGCTCAACTCGATTTATTGGTGTAAAAAGTGTTGCACTGTGACTCTGTTGAATCTTTTACTACAAGTGAAATTGTTATGGTTAGTCCAACAATGTGGCACTTTCTTGTTTATTAATTTATTGCCTTAACGGTGATTAAATTTAACGTCATACTAAGCCACCATATTTCTCGCAGAAATTCTTGCTAAAATACAATGTTAATGAAGTGAGATATTCAGGTGAAGAACAAAAAAACAAAACCTGTAATGAGACTATTTGGGTCAGTTTTAGAATAAGTCAACCATTACTCCATTAAACATGATTTACATCATTATGAGACTTCTAAAAATACCTTGATCATCTAAAATTTTGAAATATACATGAAATCAATTGAATAATTTTTAAGCTATTGTTGCTTTGTCTCTGATGGCACCTTAGTCCACTCAAAGAACGAGCCTAAACGAGAAAAGAGCAAAAAATTCCAATCTGTAACATTGATAAAACCAATAAATTATGTTAACTTTGCTTTTGTTTGCTGATCTTCTAACCACTGATGATGTATTTTTTCTTCTTTTCTTGCTGTTTTGATCTGCAGGCACTTCCTATTTACCTTGATAAAATTTTTCATCCTGTTGTTGCAGTAATTTTATCTGTGACTTTTGTTCTAGCTTTTGGAGAGGTAAAATATTTTTTGAATCCAGTTTTCATCATCCACAAACATCTAATCATGACATTCAACTAACTTGTACAATGCCATTGGGCTTAGGTTATTCCTCAAGCTATATGCTCAAGATATGGGCTCTATGTTGGTGCAAACTTTGTGTGGCTTGTACGTGTACTGATGATAATATGTTATCCAATTGCTTACCCTATTGGAAAGGTAAAGATTATGCTTGTTAAGTTTTTAACTTCCATTGAAGAATATATATATTAACATTAAATCACATTGCTGTATAGCATAAAGGTGATAGGCAAGTAAACTTCACCCATAAAAAACCTTCCCCAGTAGAATTTATGGTTCTAATGATTTAATGAATTCTATGTTCACATAGATCATTTTGAGTTTTTCGGGTTTCATGGCATCCTTGACTTCATGCGCCCTTTGTTAAAGGGCACAATTTGGGTTGGGTTCTATTGAACAATTTCATTTTTTGTTTTTTTTCTGGAGGCATATACTATTCAGTTCATAAAAGTGGACATTTTGGTCAATATTATCTGGAACAAATCATGGCTTTTTTTGAGCTTATACTACCCCTTTACGTTACCAGGTTCTGGATGTTTTACTAGGACACAATGATGCACTGTTTAGGAGAGCACAATTGAAAGCCCTTGTTTCAATCCATAGCCAAGAGGTAATCTCTTTGAATCACCATAAGCATTCAGGTTCCTATTCTAGTTGAGTAACCATATGTTTCCTGGAACATATGTTCTAATAGTAGTGTTCTAATTTATTACTATAAAAAACATAGATAACATTTTATACGGAAGGCTGCTAATTTCACCTTGACAATTTTTCTAGTATCTTATATTCTTTTCAATTCCCTTAACTTCATTTTCTTGACCATCTTAGGCTGGTAAAGGCGGTGAGCTCACACATGATGAGACAACAATTATCAGTGGAGCACTAGATCTCACTGAGAAGGTATCTACTGATTTCAAGAAAAGCATTGATAGATTTATCTCTTGCCATTTATCTCAAACAAAGAATTGAACAGTCTCCATTTCTTTAATGACCCTACATTAGAGTATACGAATGTCATGGAATTTGCAGATATTGTAACCAGTAAAGTAAAATATATAGTGCTGATTTGACAATATATACTCCATAAATCTGTGATGTATGGCTCTGGGTATGAAGCATGTACTCTCTTTAAGTTAGGAGGGCATGCTGTTGTTGGCAAAGAAGCAACTATCATTTGACTGGTTTCCAAGTTTGAACGCTACATTTGTAAGTGTGTCTCTTTCTAGATCATCCATGTCAGTTCCTTCACTTTGCCAGCTGAGGTGTTCTGATGGGCATAATCACCTGTGTTCTCTTTACTGTCTGATTATGAAGATATCAGTGATGGCTTGTTCTATAATTGTAATTTCCTTTTCTGGCCCATCTACCATTGCAGTGTCAAGAGACATTTAAAACACAGATGTATATACTGTATTGGCTTTCTTTTTATCCAAAAAAAAAACCTGCTATATTAGCTTTATAATATTATAGACAATATTTCTACATTGTTATGCAGACTGCAGAGGAGGCTATGACACCAATTGAATCTACGTTTTCCTTGGATGTTGCTTCCAAATTGGACTGGTGTGTTTGCATCTGTAAGCTTTTCTATATATATATATATAAGCCTATATCTGACCGTAATTGAGGTTAGCCAAGCATGGTGGATCAGTTGATGGTCAATCATACCTATATTTAGTATTTCTCACCTTATCTGTCTTGTAGTAAACTGAACTTGTGTATATGAATTATATGTATAAATGTTTTTCTCATTTTTTTCTTGTTCCACGATGAGCATTGAAGAGGCAGGGTCTGTCAAATCAATGAGTTTTTGGGAGATGGGGATGTTACACCTCTCTAGTCCTGACAAAAGAAAATTTTTATGTCTTGAATCCTATTCTCTCCCTAATGGAATTTCTGCATAGTTTACCAGAATTAAGAAGGCCATCTATATACTTTTCTTTCTTGTGACTTGCATTGAGCCAAAACACATTTCTGACCTGTATTTATATTTAGAGCTGAAGTTGACTCAGATTTTCCTTTCATGTTTTGTCACAGGGAAGCAATTGGGAAAATTCTTGCACGAGGCCATAGTCGTGTACCTGTATATAGTGGAAACCCCAAAAATATAATTGGCCTCTTACTAGTGAGTGTGAACGTGTGATTACCTACAGGATCCAAACTGCTTGATTTTTTTTTTTTAAATTTTTTTTTGGGGTTACTGGCTGCTAAAAACAGTTTGTGAATCTTATAATTTGCTAGGTAAAAAGTCTTCTTACTGTAAGAGCTGAAACCGAGACTCCTGTTAGTGCTGTTTCCATCAGGAGAATTCCTAGGTTTGATCAATAGTGTCCTTATATTTCTTCTTTTCTAATTTATCGATTGAACTGAATCATTATTAAAAAATAAACCCAGGGTTCCATTCGATATGCCTTTATATGATATCCTCAACGAGTTTCAAAAAGGAAGCAGCCATATGGCAGCTGTAGTCAAGGTTACAAGAGAAAGAAACAACCCTCAGGCTGCTGGTGAAATTGAGGCCATGAAACAAAATTCTCAACTAACTACACCATTGCTAGCCAAGTCTTCTGACAAATCAGAAAATGTTGTTGTCAACATTGACAAACCTCCTAGGCATGCTGCAGACCAACAATATCCTAAAAATGGCGCTGCAACAAATGGTATGCACCACTGTCCTGATAATGCTGAAGATGGGGAAGTTATTGGCATCATAACCCTGGAGGATGTTTTCGAAGAACTCCTGCAGGTAGGCTTTGCTTAACACTAGGCTTATATAGGGAATTTGAATTATGGTTATGCAAACCTGTTATCTACTTATATTTTCCCTTAATGCTTATGTCACTTGGGGAAATTGTTGTGCTTTATTGGTGCAACAAAAGTACAAATATGTTGCCCATAGAATGAAGAAATTTTGCTTATATTTTTCTTCCATGCAGGAAGAAATTGTGGATGAAACTGATGTATATGTAGACGTACATAGAAGGTGATCCAAAATTTTTCTGCTTTACTTTTACTCTTTTATCTCTCCCTATTTATCACAGCTCTTAAATGGTTACTAACTGAATTTGGAATGCATGAACTTGGCAGAATACGTGTAGCTGCTGTTGCAGCCGCTTCATCTGTGGCACGAGTTCCATCTGGGCGAAAGTTGACAGGTCACAAGCCTGTGGTAAGTTTAGAATCAGTTTTTCAGTTTCTATATTTCTCTTTCCCTTCTAAAATATTCAAGCTTGGAATGAAAAGATGACTATTATGTTGGGGCAATTTGTGTTACATGCTAAGATAGTGAAACAGAAAATGAGAATAGGAAACAATATTTTATTGTTTTCACTGTTTTCACTAATTCCTTCACAAAATCCTAACAATAAAAAACACAAAAAATGAAACAGAAAATGAAAATAGAAACTAATCAGGTACTTTGTTAATTGCAAATGAAATTTGAAGTGTGGCTTTTCTGCATTAATCGATACAACACGTTTGACCAGAGTTCAATTGAAAGATGATTTTGAAATAATGGAATATTACCTTGCTTGCTGTAGTTTGGAGCCAAAGCTTTCCACCACCTCTCCTTTTATGTAATATAAATTTTTCCAGCTTCTGATGCAGACGTTCAGGAGTAATCTACCATCATCCACCAAAGTTCATTTATTCAAAAGAGAAAATCCATCTGAACTAATTACTTTCATGAAAGATCTTTCAAGATACATAATTAACTAATGTGAAGCTTCTGTGGAAAATGCTTCCAACCAAACATACAGTTCTGATAACATATTGCACTATTATATATGATTGCTGGTGTGATATTATGCAAATATTTAGATATCTTGTATTGAAATATAATAACGTTGCAGGGGAATCAAGCAAGCAGGTGAAGGTTTGACCAAGTTTTTTAGAGGATGATGTACATCTAAGGAGAGGTCCAGGATCTCTGATGGACCCTTCCCAGGGCAATAAAAATGAGCTTCAATCAAGCAACTCTTCCAGCATAGTTGTGTGGCCACTAGTAATATATACAGGGTGAAGATAGATATTGTTTTTTGGGTCTTTGTATGAAAATATAGATCTAGGGTTTTAATTCTTATATTTGGCTTTTTTTTGGTTTCTAA
This sequence comes from Dalbergia oliveri, assembly GCA_030441495.1. Lineage (NCBI taxonomy): Eukaryota > Viridiplantae > Streptophyta > Magnoliopsida > Fabales > Fabaceae > Dalbergia > Dalbergia oliveri. The sequence goes on from JAMLFY010000008.1 coordinate 15,515,327, forward strand.
GAAATTTTGTTTGGATCAATCGTACTTACTTGCCTATCATAGCAATGTTGCTCTCTTGGAAGTTAATAAATTAATAGCATATAGTAACTTGTGTCTCAAAATTTCTACCGTTTTGTCAGTAGCTGTTTTATGGTTGGGGTAAATTTTACTGTTCCTTCAAGTGGTAGCCGTGCCTCAAAAGGATCGCCATCCTCTCTACATATGTAAAAGAGCTGCAAGGTTGTGAAGTTATTAATCTACAGTATATTTACAAAGTTTACTTTATCACAAAATAGAGTGTATATATATATATTGATCATAATGAGATTTAAAATTAGAGCAAATAATCTTTTTGGTTCTAACATTACATTGAAGTAGTGGGATTATTTTATAGAACTGAGATAATCATAATTTATATTACATTAATTTACTGACATTGCAGAGAGAGAAGGGAGGAAGCGAAGGGATGCAAGATTTGCTTGTAATTATACTTTATTTATATATTCACTCACTCACTTTGAAGTGGATATTGAAGTAATGATAAAGTTATTATCTTATGACATGAGAATCATGCACTTCAAAAATTAATGATACTTTCTCTGTTTCTAGGAATAAAATTGGGTATGTACGGAATTGTTAGATCTCGCAAAGTTTTGTGCACTAAGCTACTATCTTTTTATTCATTCACATACTCATTTATTGGCTCTAGCAAAAAAATGTTAAATGAAATCAAAATAAAATAAAGTTGAGACCTGAAAATAAAGTTTAGATGCCTACTTAATCTAGTATTATATTAAAACAGATATAATTGTGCAATTTATATTTTATTACACACAAACACACACACACACACACACATATATATTATAAATTGTTAGTATTTAAAATTTACTGATCTCTAACTAGTTTAATTCAAGTGAGGTTGGTTCAACTATTAGCTTTTTTATTTATAGGAATCAAATCATTTATTTAAAAAGAATAAGTATTTAATTATTTAAACCAATCAAAACGTCAGTGAATTATTTTATACAGAAAAACAATATTTATATACAGTAATTTAGGGTATTCATTTACACACTAGAGCCACACGAAATGGTGGACGTTGAGGATGGTAGAATTGAGATATTGCGATAATACGTATGAATATCCATTTTTTTTTCTTGTGGTACTTCTGTATAATTGATTAATTCTTTTAGTAGCATTATTTTATGTCATAAATGTTTGGTCGGACCCGACTCTCCCCTAGTATTTTACTCCATGCGTGGGTCATTGCTTATGGCTATCGTAGTGCAAGTGTTAACCATAAGTGTAAGCCCGATATGTGAAGAATTTTTTGTTCTCTAGGAACACGACATCAATCAAATCTTGAATGTTTCGTCTTCGTCAATTGAGTAATGGAACATGAACTAAATCAAAATGTAAAATGTTTGGTACTCCTGTCAGAAATTTGAAATATAAAATTTAAACTAATAAAGCAGTTTCCTGGTCCACATGCTCATTTACTGGTCCACAAAATTAATATACAGTGGTTTTGTCAATATTGATTGTACGTATTTCTCGTCAAATATATATATGGGTTGAATTTCTGAATGAAAATCTGCAGCTAGCAAACAAAGAGTAAAATATCAAATCAGAATATAAGGTTTTCCCCACTTCTCTTTCTATTTGTCCCTTCAGATATACAGAAGATTAGTATGGACCCTACTCAATCCACACGCACAAACTGAGAAACAACCAACATAACATATTCTAAGGCTTCAGCAGATGCCAAGGCCAATTTTTATAGTGTTCAAATTTAGTTGCGCTGTCTCACAACTTTTAAGTGCTTGGCTATACCCTCAGTGCCCAATTAATTGTCCATTTGGATAATGGATGGAGTCCTTTGTACTTAAATATATTGATTTATTAATGTATCAGACTGCTCAAATTTGGGGACAGGATAGTATTTGATGGAGCTAAAATTATCATTGATTACATATCCATTTAATTGTGTTTGAAATGGATCAATAGACTCAAGTAAAATTTTCCATTTAGCATGTGCATGGGTTTGTATGGTAACCTTTTCCTTAAAGAAACTCGTGGGAGGAACAAATTGTCTTGAGGTAATTAATCTTCAAAGTGGAATACTCATTTTTTATTCTTAGGCAGGCATGCCACTATAGCTCTGTTATTGACAATATTAATATGTCATTATTACCAAATTACCAATTTTTGTTAGAAAAAGAAATGAAAATGACACACACACACACACACACACAGATATATATATATAAGGGAAAGGTCATTGAAGGAGGGATAACGGCAAGTCCACATCTTGAGTTTAGATTTGGTTGCTCCAGTACTAGGATTGCGACCAAAGAGCAGGTTATGTTTTCTTAAGATGAACATTCTAGAAATGGCTCGAGTTCCTGCATTACACTGTGAAAGATTTTCTTTTAAATTTCAATTATACTCACTGCGCATCTCAGAAAAAAAAATAATAAAAAAAATCAGTGGTTTAAAATTAAATCCTGTAGTGTGTTCCACAGGAAAATCATTGCCTTGAACTATTTATTATTCTATCGTCTGGATGCTATCAGATTCCAAGTGTCAATCAATGGCCACCCGTGGAATGTAGCTGAAAACCAACTGTTTGCAAGTCAGAAGCCGCAGAAATTATTCGAGATTTGTCTACACAGAAAATCAATTATATGTTCTCATGGACTTGGAACTTTCTTATTAACACAATTAATGCTAGCTTCCCTCCTGCTCAAAAGATCTTATATTACTCAACACTTGACATTAACATGACGAAATAAGATCTAGTACAGTGGATATATAATGCACAATCTCACTGAGTTTTTCTTTTTTCATCCATTGACATAAATCCAACATGATTGCTCATAAATGTATCATATGGTAACACTCTATGTATTGAATTATTCAGTTCCTTACTTAAATCTAATTGACTATGGCACGGTCAACTTTCTGACAAGGCAACGAGTTTTACAAGAACATTATTTTGATGCTCTACAAAATCAACTCCCTGACTTTGGTGTGGTGGCTTTACCACTTTATTAATTATTAGCACGTATAGACTAAAAAGCAAAGACTGATTTTCTTTTCATAAAAAGTGAAAAAGAGAGTTGAAGATATAAATTAAAGGAGAGCAATTTGTGGTGGATCACATGTTAGTTTACATATATGCCACTAGTTCATAATTTACACATGCAACAGGTTGCCCTGCTTGATCTAGTTCCATTACGTACCTAGCTAGCTAGCTCCTAACATACAAAAGCTTTGTTCATTCATTGCTTCTGTCCCGGAAATGGTTAATGATCAGCAAAAAATGGAAACCCCCCAAATTCTGCTAACTTGATCACATATCTATATAGCCCAATCTAGCTTAGCCACCATTTAATTTCTTGAACATGGAAGTGGCTCCAAGCACTGATCATAGTAGCTTAGTTACTCGTGCCAGCACAAGAGTAACACAGTGCATCTCCAGATAATGTAAAGCCGAGTCCTCTGTTGCCGAATGTACTTTGAACATCTCCCCCATGACCGAAGCTTCCTAACCGAGAACACACTACTAGCTGCCATTTACTTTGTGTTGTACTTCAAAACTTAATTTGGTTATTGAAGCTGAGTTTGTGGCCTGAATGGTACACTCAAGGAAGAGAATGAGCCATATATATATATATATATAGGGAAATAGACTGAAGATGCCCAAGATATGAAGGAAGGGAATATGTGGTGGATTCACATGTTGTGGCCCATGGTTGCAGAAATGTGGGACATGTCCCACTGTCCACTTAAGATGACCAAGTGACACCTATGAGCTTGTCTCATTTTTGCCTATACCTCTTGAGAGGGACTTCTCATCCAATTCTACTAAGGGTCTGCCTTGTCCCCCTTAGGATAATGGCTAGCTATATCCCCTGCCTTTTGGTGGATGCATCTGCATCTACAGAACTACTATATAGTCTGCTATATACACACCATTATGCATGTTATCTTAATTCCATTTTATTTGTTATGTTTTTCTTACCTGATATTCCATGAAGAGATATGATCATAGAATGCCCTGTTGAGCCATAAAAATTATGAATGACCAGAAAAATTAAATGTCTGACATATATAATAATCTATTATTTATCATCAGCAGTTTGCTGAAGACATGTATGTATTCCAATGAAATGGCAACAACTAATTAAGTATGTCAGTATCGTTTATCTTTAAATTTTGCGTCTCAGCTTTTTCTTCTTTAACAAACTAAAGAAGTGTGGCCTATTCAAATAGTTTTTAATAAAAACAAAACACACAAATTGATTGGCAGTTTTGCATCACAATTGAACAGTTGCACAGGTGATATAAATTTTGTAATTCTTACTACGAAAATCCAAGAGCTAGATATAGAAGAATCACATATCACAATTATTCCCTAGCTACGACAATAGGATATTTTGTACATATCATTCAAGATATTTATAGCTTTTAAGGCAATATATATGGTTGCAAAACTTGCATTTTTAACTTGCATGTTCTTTCTATCGATCACATCTTTTTGAATTTCCAAGAATAATAAAATATCACATAATAATTAATAAGTTATTTTTCATAATATATACAACACTTATCACATTTTGTACATTATCTATCATATCTATTTTAACACTATCTTTGACAAGGAACCAAAGTTGGATGGGCTATGATATACAAGTACTTTTTGCAGTACTTAATTAGTGTAGGTGCACTGTGATATAATGAGAAATTTTTATGTACTTTTAAAGTAAGATAAAATATTTATGTTATTTTATTTATTAATTGATATATAAACTATTATATTAAAAATAAAGAGGAAGTGAAAAATAATAGTGATCTATAAAATTTATACATCAATTAATAAATTAATCAAAATAAATATTTTCTCTTACTCTTAATATAGCTAAGTATTTCAATGATATACAAATACTTTTCCCAATCACGACTATGGAAGTACATTATGCCATACGTTGTTTTATATCTGTGATACAACCGATACTTCTAAATGATCTTTAGTATATTGTTAAAAAAGGCTACGACTATTATAATATGTTATTTATTTTGCAAAAGAAAGTAAACAAGATACACGACTTAACCTTATATATGTTCATTTGAAGATACAAAAATGTCCCGGGCAGTGGTATCCTGTATTATAATTACTGTCATACACTAATTTTATTTAACTCCTATATTTTCTTTGAAAATGGTATGCAATAATGAATCAGGAATTTGGCTGAGTATATATGTCTCTTATCTTAATTACTCTAGTTCATACCTTGAACTAACACGTAGACTAAACCAAATTAAAAAGCTAACATTGATAAACTAATTAGTTCTATAAATGCACTATTCTATCTATATAAATAGATATGCAAGGAAAGGATTAACAGAGAAAAGTGATCAATCATTTTACTATATTCTGACCATTGAATTTTATATAAATGAACAAGGTTAAAATATGAAATTATATACTTTTAAAGTGATCATGTGAATTTTAAATAAATTTTAATTTTAGTTATTCATATATAATTATGCACATCACGTTTCTCTCTCATGCAAAAACATCCATATGATCACTTTATGCATATATAAAAATCTTGAATCACATAAAAATCTCGAAACACAAGTGATATATTGATGGTCACTAACCGAACATACATGATCACAACATATACTTTTAAAAAGGATACAAGGAACACACTGTCATATCTGTAATACTTTTTTGGAACCTCTGTTTGTGTTTCATGGAGCTAAAAGTCTATATATATGACACGATATTACTAAAAAAATTCATCACATTCAAACTTTTTGCAAGTATCTAACCTTTGGATTGGTAGTAATTAATTCAAAGACTGATCCTGACAGAAAAATTACTAAAGATTACAGCAAAAGAATAGAAAATCTCAACGTAAGTGGATTTTGTTAGATTCTTCATGTACATCATTGTTATAACTTAATTCTTCTGCTTGGCTACCACTTTTCTTACTTCCTCTCACGCCCAGAATTGTCTTCTAAAATTTTGTTATTTTAATTGGTTAACTTTATTTAAGAAGTGTCACCGATGAGCTTACATTTTGGCCCATGGCTTCTAGCCAAGCAATTCTGAAAAATTTTAAAGAAATAAATTAAATTGTACCATTGTTATTAGTTATAGGTTTTTTTTATCCAGCAATAAGCATTCAATCCAACAACGTAAGGGAATTGTTAAATTTGATTCGTATAACTATCCATAGATGATTAAAATTAAAAGTTAAAGGTAATTAATACTCATATACTCATTTAAAAAATCTATATGACTTTATATTTTAATCTTGACCATTTGTAGAAGATCAAATGATCAAGATTTAGCTCTCTCACTTTGACAATAAATCAATCATCTCATGAGTCACTATATATATATATATATGGGTTGACTCAAGTGATATGAGTGGTTTATTATAAAGTAAGAGGAATAAATTTATGTCGTATAACTATCATTGATAGTTAAGATTCAAACTAATGGTAATTAATATTCATATAATAATTTTAAAAAGTTACATGATTTTATGTTTTAATCCTAAATTATATTGATAATGGGCTAATGATTGGGGTAGAACTCTAAACAAGTTGACTTGGTTACACGATAGTTGTGGAATGTGGATCAAATGCATATACCTATAAATGATAAATCCCTTAAAACCACACATTGTCAAATTATATATGAATAATGTTATTTATATTCATAGGTGTGGAATAGGTGTCGACTTACATCTTAAATTAGATGTGATTCTATTTGAATAGGTAATATTCTATCCATCTATCTAATAATGAATGGGATGTGAAATGTCCAATGTACACCTGAGTATATATAAGAAAACTCTTTGCATATAAGTCAATTATAAGTCATTTTTGGTCCCCTTAATTAGAATATAGATCTTCCTTTTCCTCATTATATCAAGAGATGAAATGCGCGCATATTCCTATAAATTCCTTAAAAACACACACTCTGAATATTAGTATAATATTATCATTTTTCCCTCGCAGCGATGAACACCATCAATATCGATCAGATATTTTCAACATACTCAAATATAAAAAATATCCAACGAAAACACGCATGATACTTTTTTACAAGAAACTTGGCGTACCACAACTGAAAAGAAAAAAAATCTTCACAGCCTCGAGATTTGACATTGAATATGTGGACGTATAAAGAGAATTAATCTTTGGGGCACCAAAAGACTAATGATAACGCTAGAGATGCGTATCTATTCTATTCCCCTCATGTTGTTGTTGAATATATAATAAGATGCAATACGTAGCTTTCACACGAGGAATACCGTACAATCATGCCAAATGGAGCGTGCTGCGGAGGGTAAGAAGTCAAATCATATCTCACAAGGACATAAATTTGACTCCTATAAACTAATATGATGTTTTCATTTGTGAATAATCATGTAAGAATTCATATAAATATTAAAAGAGCTCGGGTTGTACCTTAACCCTGGTGGACTAGCTAGTCATTGCGGAACCCACCTAAATTTTTATTGATAATAAAAAGAAAAAAAATACTATACAATCATGTATACTCAATGGAACCAACCACATGCATGAAGACGCATGCAATGCCCACAGTAGAGTCCGCAGTCACGTGCACTGTGTCACCACAAAGCAAAGCCAAAACCCTGTCACTATCAACCCATTTTGCCGGCCGTATCTCTTTGCCGGAAGGCCATGACACCACGTCTAAGGTTTCAACATCTTTCCTATTCACCTCATGTCCCTTCAGGAACTTCCATTCCATGTGATTTGTGAAGATCTTCCAACTCCAAAGGGTGTTCTCAGATTCAGATCTCGCATTTATGTGCAAGGCCCACATCGGTTTCGTCTTCTATAGCTCAGAAACTAGACACGCTGGGTATCAATTGGCCAGACTCCATATGAATAACCGGATTGATTCCAGACACGTGTAAGATGGGCTTTGTTTCTGGGCCGTTTTCCAATTGGGGCCCGGCCCACGTGCTTGATTCTGCCTGGATTTAGGATGAAGGTCGGGAAATTGGAGCGAGAAGCATCATCATGGCTTACCATTTGAAGGCTTTACAGTATGAATTTTCAATGATGAGAAAAATCCAATTCATTATTGAGTACCGTCAAGGGCAGCTAAATTTGCCAGATTTATCCGAATTTTGTTCTTGGTACATAATTTTAATAGAAGTTTTTATGGTACAACTCATATAACTTCAAATTAATTTTATTTAAATTTTCAAATAAGTGTGTTTTTTGTGATTTTGAAACGAAGAAAATATTTTTCCCCTAAAAAATGTACTTCTAAAGTTTTTAATGTTGTTAGTTTGTAGTTTTTCAAAAATAGAAGTGAAAATACTGATTTCTTTATTTTTTTTAATAAGTAAATAGTGAGCTGCTTCTTCAAGCTTGATTGGTTGGAAAGCCTCCCTTTGTTAAGCTCAATTATGATGGTAGCAAGCTGGCTAATATAGGCTCCGCCAATTTTGGTAGTCTTCTTTATGGTGGTTGGATTATGGATTATTCAAGGCTTCAAGCTATTGTGAGTTGGACACCACATCTTGATTCAAAACCTTAAGGTAATAAGTCATGACTCTTTCCATATTATATACTATGGCAGATACAACCAACGGGTTAAGTGAGAGTACCACAACAAAGGACGTCTTGATCCAAAACCCTAAAACAATGAGTCATGGCTTCTTCCATATCAAATACTATTCGCTAGTTTTCTCAACCATGTGAGACATTACCTCTCACACTTAACTCCAACACATCCTTGGGGGCAAAAACACCTTGCTCTTAATTAGGAAAGGTTTATAGCTAGCTTGGGAGTCGGGCATCCACCATATTATGTGTGAGGTGGACTGTCTTGAGCTTATTCACCTCTTTTCTCCTAACTCTAGTCCTTCTCATCTCTATGCTAGGAATCATTTCTGATATCAAGCGGTTGATTCAACTTGACTGGATGTGTTCTGTTTGTCATGTGTATTGAAAGGAGAATCAAGAGGCGGATTATTTTGGCAAAATCAGAATTCGATTTTCATATTAATTCCAACTACGTGTGGGAGCATCCTTCTCTGAGATATGGAGCACATGCTCCTTGCAGATTCAATTGGGGTTTTGCACATGAGATAATTTCTTGTCTTACTTTTTTTGGCCTTCTTTGCTCATATGCCAAAAGAAAAGTAATTACTCTAATTCCAAATCTACAACTTTTATAAAAACTAAGGCCTGCACTATGCATGGGTAAATAAAAATGATTTTAAGAAACTAACATATGAATGATTTAGTAGATGTTGTGAAAATAATTTAAAATAAAATAATAATGTAATGAAAAAGAAAAAAAAATAGTTCTTTATGGTTGATTTATAGTTTGGTAATATAAGTAAAATAAAGGAATATGCATTTAGTGTTTGAAAAATATTAAAGTCGTGTAATTTATTTATATATGTTTAACTGTGTTTCATCTATTTGAGATCATTTTTGTGTCTATTCTTTTCTGCACTGCCTTCTTTGCACTTTTCCACCCTTTTTTTTTTTTCAGTTTAGTTGCATGTAGGTTGTGTCTCTCTACTATCATAGAAGCTAGAGGGAAGGAAGCAATGACATTCATTCTAACAAAATTAACAGGAGAACAAAGTGGCAGAAAGCATGCATGCGATTTAATAAAAAATGAAAACAAATATGCGAATTAGAAATTTGCTAATAATTAATGCGTAAGAAGACAATGGTTAGTGTCCATATAATTGTGTAGCCATAAATATTCATGTCATGTTAGTGACAGTAAAAAGAAATAGAAAATCTATATTCTAAATCTTAAACCATTCTAATGCCTATATATGTTATGCTTTTACATAGTAAATGTACGTAATATTCTCAAACTATGATATAAAGTGAGGCAAATTCTCAAGGCGCCTTGTTAGTTTGGGTGGATGATGCATTTATATTTTAACACATTTTTTTAAGTGTGGTTAAATATTTAGAAAAGTCTGGTAATTAACAATGTATTTAGCCACATTTTAAAATGTGGTTAAAGGCAGGTGCATTAGACCCCAAACGGAATAGCGGGAAATTTCATAAAGTTCTCGTACAACCTCTAATTAATTCACTTATCACTTTGAGAGCTTTTTATGGTAGTAGATACCGCCACAATATCTTACAAACAATTCAATAATACACACAGGTTCAAAGAAGATAAGGAAATAAGTGCCTCCACCGAAAGAAATAAGTGAATATGTTACGTTTATAGTTGTAATTTTCCATTCTTCTGCAGAGTAATATGAGAATGAATTGGTTTACGGGAGTATAATATTTGTTCAATACTAGATTTCTTGATTATGCAAAGAGTTTAATTTTTATACATTATTTTTTTTAAACTATTATCCAATATAATTATGTATTGATCACACATTATAGTAAAAGTAATTGAGTCTCACACCTATTATTTAAAAAATCATTCAAATGAAATAATTTAATTAAATGATAGTATAAAAAGATTTTATAGTGCATAAAAATTATACTCTCATGTATGTTAAATAAATTCAAATTTTAGATCCAAATGCTATTTGTAAGAACATATTTCATGAAACACATTATTGGGCGGGAAAAAGAAAATACTTGAATATAGGGCCAATGATTTTCAGGAATAAGTCCATAAATGAAACTAAAAAAAATGAAAAACAAAAGCCGTACAGAACTACTTTCTCCAAAAAGGTAAAGCTCAAAAGAATTTACATCATTCTGATGATCTTCCAAATATATTTGCAAGAATATGAGCCACAAGGAAAATGCATTTTAATACATAACTCATGAACAAAATCAGCTACAATCAGGTAGCAGCAAGTTACGGAGAAAATTGATTATACAATAGCGACGTCACAAGACACAAAAACACCAGGGAGAAAAAACAAACAGATTAGAAATAGACTACAAAGTTGTTCCACATCAAATGTTCTAAACTCTACAGTTTATGGATATAATAATAATACTCCCCTTATTTGTTGTGTTGTCATATTTTCAATTCAGTTAACCACAACCTTCACATTCTTTGGCTATCCTCCTATCCATATTTTGCTTCTTCATAATGTTTATAGCATGTTTGTTTTTTGGCGTTTGGTGGTTCTCCTTGAACATTGCAAAATTATGTTTGGGCAGTTTTTCTTTTGTTGAGCATCACAGGGTTTTATTACAAACCTTGGTTTTGATAGATACAATAATTTTTTGATAAATTATAATCACCTCTCTTGATATTTGATGAAATTCATCATTACTTCCTTTTATTTGTTCGGATAACACTAACCCCCTAAATGTATTGTTCATTGTACGATAGAGGAAAGGTCGGTGTATGTAATGATTTCACAAATTCAGGATCTTGTGAGTAAATTTTACAAATAGAGGAGAATAAATGGATTTCACCAAACCTCAAGAGGTAAGTGCAATTTGCCTATAATTTTTTGCTTTTATGTTTGTGTAGTTTTCTTTTGTTAAGCATCATGGAGTTTTATTACAAACCTTGGTTTTGATAGAAGCAATAATTTTTGGATAAATTACAATTACCTCTCTTGAGGTCTCATGAAATTCATCTTGACTTCTATTTGTCCATGACACTAACTGCCTATATGCATTGTTCAGAGAAGGTCGTTGTAATAATTTTATAAATTCAGGAATCTCATGAGTAAATTTTACAAATAGAAGGTAATCGAGGTAGATTTCACAAAATCTTAGGGAAGACAAGTATAATTTGCCTATAATTTTTCATCTTTAGGTTTTAACTTTTCCTTTAGTAAAAGTAACGGTTAATTTTTTTAGTTGCCACTTTTAACCTTTTATTGAGCATTTGAAGACAAATAGTAGGTGAATCTTTTTTTTAAAAGAGAAAAAAGGTGAATCTATTTTTTTACATATATTTTATAAGGTATTCATTTTGATATATTATTATTATTGGTATAAAGAGTTTTAAATTTTCAATCATCTGCCACCATATATATTAATTTTAGGAAATTGGTAGTTAGAGTCAAATATTTTTACTTATATGACATTATTGATTATGTGCTTTGTTATTTTTTTTATTTATAATCTAATACTAACACCCATAGCTATGAAGTATCTTGGAAATAATATTTATATAATTTTATTTGTAATAATATTAATATAACTTATTTAAATACCTTGAAAATAACATTATATAATTTACTAAAGTATATTTAAAAAGTAGTAAAATAAAAAGGGTTAACATTAATAGTGTAATGTATACCCATTTTAATATTTGCACAAGGAAAGAGATTTTGATCAATATCATGCAAACAAAGTTCATTTTGTCAAACTTATTTTCAAGATAAAAGTTTCCAAAGATAAATTAGGTTCTATCAAACTCATTTTCGATCAAAATCAAATTTATAAAATCACATTGAATCAAAATCAAGTTTACAAATTAAACTCCAGTCTAAACACACATTTAGTCGGCTACACAAGCAAAATCAGGCTTTTATCTCAACTTCTAATGTCCAGCGTCAACAAACAAACGCTGGTTTTACTCAGCCTTCTTCTTCTTCTTTTTCGTTATGTCTTTTTCTTTTAATGAAATAAAAATCATGGGCAGCTATTGCCAAAGGAGCATCATCGTGTATACTTAAAAAGCAAGCAGATTTTCTAGTATACAGGCATTAAGTCATGGAAGATTTTTAATTCCTTACAGTATAGCAACTCTCTACTTTTCATTACAAGCCTTATTGTATGTATTTTTCTTCAAATATGATATCTTCAACTAGAAGAAATCATTTAGGATATGTTTGTGAGTTAACTTTTGGAAAGGAAGCGAGGGAGGACTTATAGTGTAAAATGAGTTCCCTTCAAAATCCAACTTACAAACATACCCTTAAGAACTACAAACCATTACAAAAGCCCGTGCAAAGTCAAAATATATATATATATATATCACATTTGATGAATTCCTATGCTTATCATCATCAAGCACTGTTCAGTGTTGAATGAATACTTCCTGTATAATAAGAAAGCAAGTTATAAAGGAGCAAAATTATAAAATTTTGTATTGCCAGTTGATCCTTTTTGATGACAAGGTACATCTCATGAAACGGTCTGTTTCTTTTCCTTGTGACTATATATTATGAAGGGTCCGTACTCAATTACTCACAAATTTTTCCCTCTTCCCCCAACTGCCCTTGACATTATATAAATAAACTTTGAACTGCTGCAAGCACACATGGTCAAATAGATAAACTTGGAAGAAACAATTATGTACTGGTTCAAAAAATGCCCAGTAAATTTCAGCGACTATGTCTCAAGAACAGAGACCAAGTCCTAAACAACTCTGAACTTTAATCTCAGTATTTCAAACTTGCGGCTCTCATTATTAAAGTAATTTTCGCCCAGAAATAACATTGGGTATGTAGGAAGCCAATTGGGAGAGGTCATGCTAAAAATGAATTTGTCTTGATCCTAAAGTGGAACATCTTCTTAAGTTTAAAGCTCTTTGAACAAGCATACACATAGTTGTTAAGGAATGGTTCATCAATTAGAGAGTTGATTAATTACACCAAGCATAAAATGCAAACCACTTCAACGTTTCCTCCCTATAAATAGCAAGCTTCCCATGCAACAAAATTCAAATCTCACAGTTAAGCAATTACACACACATACAACATCCTTTGAAAGTATATTGAGAGGCAAAATGAAATCTGTCTACTTCCTCGTTGCCTTTTTGGCTTTGGCATCCTCTCTTGCCTCTGCCGATGATCCCAGCCCCCTACAAGACTTTTGTGTGGCAATCGATGACACCAAGGATGGTGGTATGTATACAAATTTCTCACATAGTTTTTATTATCACTCAAATTTTAAGTTTGCTTCGAATCCTGTTAAGCCCCCATTATAATTAATTTGATTTTCATAAAATATGCATCTTTTTAATATGCAGTATTTGTGAATGGAAAATTCTAAAAGATCAAACTTCAAGCTAATGATTTTTTCAAACATGTGGAGCCCGGAGTACCTCCAACAAACTTGGCTCAAAGTGACACTGGTCACTGTTAATGAACTATTTGGACTAAACACACTTGGCATATCTATGGCTCGCATAGATTTTGCACCTAAGGGTTTAAACCCTCCCCACACTCACCCTCGTGGCACAGAGATTCTTATAGTTGTTGAAGGCACACTCTTGGTTGGATTTGTCACTTCCAATCAAAACAATACTAATCGCCTCTTTACCAAAGTACTCAACAAGGGCGATGTATTTGTGTTCCCAATTGGTCTTATTCACTTCCAATTAAATGTGGGTTATGGCAATGCTGTTGCAATTGTTGGTTTTAGCAGTCAAAATCAGGAGTAATCACAATTGCAAATGCTGTATTTGGATCTACTCCTCCTATCTCTTCAGAAGTTCTTACCAAAGCTTTTAAGGTGGACAAGAGCACAATTGACTATCTTCAAAAGCAATTTTGGTATGACAACAACTAGATGAAGACTTCATATTATGCTTCATGCAATTCATCTATAATAATAAATAAAATGCATGAAGGTTAATTTATATGTACCAAATTTGTTGTGATTTGAATTTGTCCATGGTTGAATACATTAGTATTGAGAGTTTAATAAAAATTATGTTCAATACCCCCCTTTATTTTTCTCGTTCCCTCTCATATTAGATTTCTAAATAATTACTTAATCAAAAGCATTACAACATTCCAATTGTTGCATATTGAAGAAGTCATATTTTTTACTTTTGTTGAAAATATAGGCTTCGTTTGATGCACTATATAATATAATATAAGGCCCCGCTTTGCACAACACATAAGACATGATAAGGTAATATAATATAGAATAACTTTATACATTATTTTGTACAAGCAACATATTATATAAGTTTATTTATCAAATATCTCTTATACGTTAAAATGGTGGATAACTCATCAATCATGCCTAAGGAGGGAGAATAAGGCATGATTGACATTTGACGTATAAGGTTTATTTTACTGTATAATTTTGTTATATTAATGTGTGTTATTCTATAATTTTATTAGTTAATAAAAATATATTTATGAACACTGCTTAATTGGTACAAAAATAGTTTCACCAAAAGGTAACAAAGGGAAATATAGTAATATCATTTTGATTTATATTTTATAGAATATTGTACCAATACAATTTTATTTATTATTAAATTGAGTGTGGATCTTATTAACAATTAATTTGGTCCAACAATCCATCAAATGAAAATGTGAGTGTGATATATCATAAAATGTGAATTAAAATAAGTTTGTCAATGACCACTCCAATCATCATGAGGCTTTCAAACGTCAAAAGAAGAGAGAAAAATGCCAACCCTCAAAACACAATACAACAGCACATGTTATTGCATGAATAATATCTTTGCAAATCGGTTTAAAGACAATGCTTTCGTATCTTCTAGCATTTTCTAATCCTTATACATAAAAAATGTTAAATATGTATTTCACTATAGACTTAGAAGTGAATAATTAAATTTCATTCATTCCAGTAAAAATTAATCTTATTAAGTCTAATTTTTTCTATACTTTTTTTTTATACTTTCTTATTAAGTCTAATTAAACCTTATGAAGCCTGATAAGTTCAGTTACCTCATAATTATAGGCTGAAAATAGATGGATCTTATAATTTTATCTTATATATCACACCAAATATATAACGAAAATAAACTATATAATATAAACATACTATCTGAACCTAACCAACAGATTTCTTTCAGCTGCATCAAAACAAAGAACTTAACCAACAGATTCACCCATGATTAGAAGATTGCAGAAAACTAGGCGGCATAATACGTGTCATGGTTATCAAATCGACGACAGTAGTACAAATTAGGCAAACGATAATACGTGTGTATTGCATGCTTTCTCTTCCTCGCCACAGGTTAGCTAAAAAACACACCAATATTTAGGAAGCTAGCTAAACCATCTTGTATTTCATTGTGATAGGCAATCATTGCAATGACTAGTTAATGATTGTAGTGTGAAAAACTCGGCTTAGATGAATGGATGTGTATAAATGACCAGCTATATAATTATTTGAGATGAAACTCGATCACCAAGTAAATTGGGGATACTTTTTTATGAACAGTAAATTGGGGATAATTTTTTATGAACAGTTAATTGGGGATATAAACTATGTAAAACTAGTCTTTAACTCATCCGTTATAATGACAACAGAAAAGAAAAAAGAGAGAAAATTGATCTATGGTATTAAGAAGCACCGTCTATAAATCCTATTGCAAAAGAGGCATAGGAGAACCTACTCCAATCCTTTCTCCTATATATCCACATTGCATGAATTTAATAGTGAGGATATCAACTTACCTTTTACTAGGATTTAGTTTTATCTTCAGTCAACTTTATACAAATTTTATCATTTAATTACTGTCAATTTCACCTCTTTTCTACTCTTGATGTCAGGATATTTGATTTGTGCGACAAGCATTTTCCTTCAATTCATCATTTCCAAGTGTCAAATCTCAAATTAAATAATACATAGTCCTATTCGAGAAGTGTTTGATCTTGCTAACAATTTATACCGAAGTTATCTTACGTTCACTATAACCTGCCAAAGAGAAAAGGAACGATCCATCTAACAAGTATTATATTTCTTATCTCACTTAGTAGGCTAAAAGCCTAAAGCCAACTAGCTACGGTTGGTACATTCTACATAGTTAAATGCTGGTAAATTGATCTATCTTTTAAGAAACAAAGGGAAACAACAAAAGAGAAGAACTCACACTACTGTTATTTCCCACATACAAAATAATTCACATTTTCGTTCATGTTTACATAAACAAATGACAACTCAAATCAATTTCCATCCACATCTTGTTTTTTTTTTATCCTTTTTGGTACAGTTCTATCAATCAACTTATAAAACAACGACTTACATCACAAGGCCAAAACAGAATTGTAGATATTTTAATACAACATCAAAGGCAAACAAAGCTCTAGACCATGAAATAAGTAATAAATAACCACTAGAAGAAACAACTTCTACCAAATATACATTCTTCTTGTTTCAATTATCTTCAACGTAATCAAATTTCAAGAGTCTTTCAAGCCTCCCCCAATGCCTTCTTGATGTCATCCTGTAAAGACAAAACAGCCAACAACTCATGAGTCAACAATTTGCAGTTACAAAAACAAGCAAATAGTAGCATTTCTCCCACTAGCATATCAAGACTATGACGCGAGCGCGCGTGCACACACAATTAAGAGGGAGAGAGTACTTCAATGGCCAAAGGCGAGGTGGTTGGACCATATCGCTGGATGACATTCCCTTCCTTGTCAACCAAAAACTTGGTGAAATTCCACTTTATCCCGGATCCCAGAAATCCAGATTTCTTCGCCTTAAGGAATTTGTAGAGAGGTGCCGCATCTGCTCCATTGACACGGATCTGAAAATAAAAAAGAAATGAACGTGTATGGTTAATGGTTAACAAACCAATACGTTATAGTTTGGAGATTGCAGGATAGTACAGCCATGTTTAGTAATATAGCTAAGAGATGCATTACTCACTGAGAATAAGCGAAGAACAAACAGATGCATCTAGGGAAAAGGAGTATTCCTAAATCATCATTTGTAATCCTCTAGTTCCACACACCCAACATGCTCTATAGTTGCCTTCTTTTAATTACTTTGGAAGACTAGATGCCAACACAGGAATAGATTTTCCTCTCTTTTCCTGCTACCGATAGACCTTGATTTCCAACAAATGCCTTTTCTAATTTGTTTGGTATCAAATGCAAACGGCCAGAAGAACGCAAAGAGCACCTCATTCTTTGGACCCTCTGTTTAGATTAAGGGTGTATTTAGTTGAGGGATAAAAATGGGGAGAAAATTTTAATGGATGAGTTAACTCAACCAAACATACCCTAAACAGAAAGGGTAATTAACAATTCAAAAAAGCTCCTCCCCATGACTTATGTTTTGTCTATATTAATACCCATCACAAGGAGAACATCATCTAACCTTTCCACAGAAACATCTTAGACAGCTGGCTCACTTGATAAATAAATAAATACAACAAAAGTTGTACCTCTAAACAAATCAAACAGCTTGTAAATAAATCCACTAATGACACATCACGTAATAAGTTTCCAGACAGTCTATAATTTAACTGAGCAAAAAACAGCACTTCATCACAAACCTCAATGCTTACATAAATTTTATTTCAGCTCATATCTTATGTAACCTAAGGTATATGACAATATTCGCAGCTCATGTTCAACCTCCAATAAAATTGCACAATTTATAGCATACATATTACATCCAAAATAGCAAGCTCAAAACTCTAGCAACTGAACTTGCAGGGTTGGTTAAACACGTTGGCATAAGACATGCAGCAGGGGCGCTGGAATGCAATTCTCAAAAGTACATAATGCAATCTGTCAACAACCAACGAAACACACAAGCAAATGAACAATTCAGTTTTACCAAAACTGATACACTTATAGCAGTACTATTTTTTGGGATTAATGGCGACATGGAAGTTTGAACTCATGACCTCTTACAAACTGCCCAAACCCCTCACCTACAACTTACTCCTGGTGACTTTGATAGATGCAGTAATGAACCTCAAATAGAGCATGAAAGAGTTAACAGTTCTTCATGTTGTTATTTAGATTGAAAATCATCTCTCACCAACAAAGGCTCTATATTTTATAGTGAGCTAACTTAAATATAAGTAATTTAATCCAATTATAATTCAATAAGCACACTAGCATAAATATGAAAACAATAACTCGGGTCTTACTTACTGAGACAAACTCTTTTTTAAAACAGTGGTGCATGTAAGAAGGTAAGCAGATGTGATCTGTGTATTCACCTCTAAAACAGTTGTGCATGAAACAAGGTATGCAGATGTGATCAGTGTAATAATCTTCATACTAGCCCAGTTGTCAAATAAAAAAAGAAAGAGAGAGAAGGAGAGGATTTAACTATGAAAAAGAAGAACAAGCAAAGATTAAGAGTTCAGAAAAAATAATACACAGAAAAAAATAGTGTTCCCTTTTAAAAATTGACTTGAATCTTGCTTTGAAACTTATTTTTGATATTGCAGCTTAATAGCAATTAGCATCATAACTAGCAAAACATCCTAAAATTAAAGTAGTATGCAATAAGAGGTAAGAACCCTGCCTCAGAGGCCACTATACATGGTTCGGAAATTGCATTGCAGTTATCTCTGTATCTTTAATCATTTCTCTTTTTTTTTAAAGGAAAGGAAAAATCTTATTATTATCCTTAGACAAGTCATAGAAGAGCAAATTTTTCTTGTTCAAGGTGTATATTACTTGCATAGAACTCTTAATCATGGTTCTATGACCCAGACCAAAAATGGCTGGGTCACCAGGTCAGCAGCCCAATCAGGGGCCTCGCAGTCAAACTAGAAAACCAAAATAAGGAAGGAAAAGACATGTGAAAGATACGACAATACAGTATATGGGTAAGTATGGGGTGTGTGTGTATTATTCACAACCTCAACTAGGACCAGTAAAATCCTAGCTCAGGGAGATGAGAAAGAAGAGAAATAACAAGTATGCAAGTATAAAGTAGAGGTTCAGCACTAAGCAGCTGAGCTCTCCAATTCCAATGCCTAATTCTTGCCTAAAAGCAAGCTAACCCCCCCACACTCGGCTGAAATACCACAGCTCAGCTAATAGAATTCCCTGGCAGCACTCCCACACCCTCACCTGTTGACTCAGCAGGTTTGTTGGACTGTACAAATATCTATCCCCTTGAGTTATCTAAAATGCCCTTGACCTTCTTCCTTTTGTAAACTTTTAACCCTTCCTTCGGCACATGGTCTCTTACAATACCCCCCCTCTTGAAGTATCACCTTGTCCTCAAGGTGAAAGGAAGGAAAGTTCAGCTTGATATCAGTAGCCAATTCCATGAATTCTCAAACTCTGGCATGTCAGCCCACTGAACTAAAACTTCCAATTCTCCCGCAGCATTAATCTTCTTGCATAGCTGTTGGAAGAGGTTGGCTAGTTACATCAGGAGTAGTGCATTTCTTCAACAATGAAACATGAAAGACGGGGTGAACCAAAGAATTGGGTGGTAACTTTAGTTTGTATGCCACTGCCCCAATCTTTTCAAGGATCTCAAATGGCCCATAAAACCTCGGACTCAGTTTCTGATTGGTGCAGTTGGCCAAAGTCTTCAATCTATATGGCTGTATTCTCAAATAGACCATATCCCACACCTGAAATTCCACATCTCTCCAATGTTTGTCAGCCTATGCCTTAATTCTGCTCTGTACTTTGTTCAGTTGCCACTTTAATTCATCTAAAACCTAGTTTTGCTGCTACAGCAATAAGTTGATTTCTTCCACAGTAGAAGGCGACTTGTCCCCTCTAGGACAGGTGGTTCTCTGCCATATAAAGCCTTAAAGGGGGCAGTTTGGGTAGATGCATTATAGTTGGTGTTGAACCAAAATTCTACCCAACTGAGCCACTTGCTCCATTGCTTCAGCTTGGTCCCAGTGAAACATCTCAAATAGGTTTCCAAGCATTTGTTGACCACCTCTGTTTTCCCATCAGTTTGTGGGTGACAGACGGAGCTAAATTTGAGTATTGTACCTGCCTGCCTGAACATTTCTGACCAAAAAGAGCTCATGAAGATTTTGTCCCTATCAGAGACAATAGAGGATGGAAACCCATGCAATCTTACCACCTCTCTCACAAAGACAGCAGCAACTTCTTTGGCCATAAAGGGGTGTTTGAGCCCTATAAAATGGGCATATTTGGTTAGACAATCCACCACCACAAAAATAATATCCACCCCATTGGATTTAGGGAGTCCTCCAATGAAATCCATGGAGATATCCTCCCAAACCTGGGAAGGAATGGGAAGCGGTTGCAGCAAAGGTGAAAGAGTCTGGTGTTTATTTCTTTGGCAAACCTCACAGTTCTGCACATACTACTGAACACCCTTCTTCATTCCCTCCCACCACAAAAGGCCAGCCAACCTTTTATAAGTTTGGAAGAATCCGAATGCCCACCAAGAGCTGTATCATGAAACTCTTGGAGAAGCAATGGGATCCTTGGGGAGTTCTTGGGCAGCACTACCCTCCCTTTATAATAGAGCCTGCTCCCCTTGATTTCATACCCTTTAGGACTACCTTTTCCATTCACTAGAGACTGCATAACCTCCCTTAATTATTTGTCTTTTTGTTGCTCTTCTTCTAGACCATCCCATTCATTGAAAGTAACTGTAGAAATCGCATTCATATGCAATTTTCTGGACAACGCATCCGCTGCCCCATTCTCTTTGCCTACCTTGTATTTTATTTCAAAATCGAATCCCAAAAGCTTAGTCATCCATTTTTGCTGCTCGCCTCCCATCATCCTTTGATCAATCAGGAATTTAGGCTCTTTTGGTTGGTATGGACTACAAATCTCCTCCCTAACAAATAATGCCTCCATTTCTGTATTGCTAGGACAATAGCCATAAGCTCTCTTTCATACACTGATTTATGTTGGGCATGGTCAGAGAGTTTTGGCTCATAAAAGCTATCTTCCTTCTTGCATAAGGACAACACCAATCCCCTTCCCGGAGGCATCAGTTTCTACCATGAATTCTTTGTCAAAACAAGGTACAGCCAATACAGGAAGACTAACCATGGCTTGCTTCAGCTTGTCAAAAGGCCAGTTGTGCCTCATCCCCCAATGAAAATTATCTTTCTTTAAGAGTTGTGTCAAGGGCCAGGCCATCTTGCTAAATCCTTGAACAAATCGTCCATAACACCCTGTCAACCCCAGGAATCCCCTTAGGCTTTTCAAATCTGTGGGTGGAGCCCAATTCACCATGGCCTCAATTTTCCTTGGATCAGCTGCCACTCCTCCTCCCTGGATCAAATGACCAAGATACTCCAGCTAACCCTACTCAAAAGGTACATTTCTTCAACTATTCTCTCTTAGCAACTCTAGGACCTGTTTCAAATGCACTCGATGATCCTCTGTTGTCTTACTGTAAATGAGAATGTCATCGAAGAACACTAACACGAACTTTCTCAAGAATGGCCTTAGTACTCTGTTCATTAAAGCCTGGAAGGTTAAGGGAGCATTTGTCAACCCAAAAGGCATTACAAGGAATTCTTAATGTCCTTCATGCATTCTAAACGCTGTCTTCTCAATGTCACTCTCCTTCATCTCGATTTGATGATATCCAGACTTCAGGTCCAGCTTAGAGAACACTTGAGCTCCTCCTAATTCATCCAATAATTCATCGATTCCTGGATTAGGAAATTTGTCACATCACCTTATTCAGGGCTCTATAATCGACGCAAAAGCGCCACCCTCCGTCCTTCCTTTTCACCAAAATTCAGGACTAGAATGGGGCTAACACTAGGCCGAATTATCCAGCAATCATCATTTCATTTATAATTTTTTCAATCTCGTCTTTCTAGAAATGGGGGTACCTGTACGGTCTAATGTGAGGGATGGCAGCTCCCTCCTTTGTCCCTGCTGGAGGCAAGCCTTGAGGAAGATGACAGATATCATCAAATTCTTCTAATATCCCTTCATTTCAGCAGAGATAGGAGCCTCTCCTGACATTTCTGATGGCCCTTCTGTAGGGGTGATGAAATAGCCCTCTCCATCCACCTTCAGGGACTTCAACGTAGTCTTCCAAGAAGCCTTCGCACGCTGAGCTTGAATCACCCCTTAACAACCTCAATTCCCCTTGTTCCAACCAAATGAGTATCAGGAGCTGGAAAGTGGTAGCGAACCACCCAACTAGAGATCCATTCCATCCCAAGAACAATGTCTACCCCTCTAATTGTAACAAAAATAGGGGTTGTTGAATACTCACTCCTTGTACCTCAATGTTCGCTTCCGCATACTCCAAGCTCGGCTCCTTGTGATCAATGCCCACTTCCACTGTGTACTCAGGGTTGGCTTAACCAATAATCCAAGCTGCTGAACCAGGGGTGTTGCGATGAAGTTGGGCGTGGCTCCGAGTCTAGCAAGATCACAACCTCTCTATCCTTCAGCCTCCGATCAGCTTGAAGGACTTGTTAGAAGTGAGACACCTAATACTGTTCAAGCTAATTTGCATGGCTTTCATCTCTAGTTTGGTTCCTTTTCACTCTCCTCCGATGAATCTTCTTCGAAATTTTCCTCATCAGAATCCTCTATCAAAGCTAAATTGTAGTGTTTTAATTTGCAAACATGCTCTGGACCCCACCCTCCCCACACTTAAAGCAAAGGCCTTTCTTACTCCTCTCCAACAATTCTTCTTAGGTTAATTTCCTCCCCACGTGCCCAACTTTCGCTCCTTCTCCTAGCCCACTTACTTTTGGCCCAAATGCATCTTTAGTACTCCACATGGGCTTACTTGATGGACCGCTCCTGTGACCTAATGGGTTACTATTGGATCCACCTCCCTTCTCAAAGAGATGTACCCTTCCTCCCTTCCATTAGAGGTTGCATTCTTGCAGCATCAAGGCCTTGTCCTTGACTTCTGCGACTAGACCAATTCCATACCCTTAATTTTGGCCTGTAACTCTCCCTGCAACCCATTGATGAAGATGCTCTTTAGCATTTCTCAATTGACATCCTTCAAGGGAGCGAGACCTTCTCAAATTGTTTGACATAGTACTTCACTAAGCCGCTTTGTTTTAGCTTCAACAATGGCCCGTATGGGTCTTTCACCACGCCTGGTTGAAGGACGTAACATCGCCTCCGAACTGACACCATGATGGAAAAGGCACCTGCTCCTCCCACTCTTGGTACCAGTTGAGTGCTCGGCCTTCCATCGCAATGAGCACGTAGCTAAGGCATTCGTCGCGACAACCCCATTGATCGCATAGTAGTGCTCGATGCACACAAGCCAGCCCAACACGTCTTCGTCGAAGAAAATGGGTAGCTCCATTTTTCGATCCAAGGACCAGCAATGAGGTAGACGTCTATTCAAATGGGGGAGAGGACGATCCCTAGTCTTGAGACCTTGAATTGCGCTCGTTGCGAAGTGGAGAGCGGTACGAGTGTCACACACTCTCCTGTCTCCTATAACCCCCATCCCAATGGTCCTCTAGAACCATTGGTCGAGCTCTCCAAGGTGGTGAAAAGGGTCCTCCCTGGTCGATTGCCCTCCCTCACAAGTCGCAACACGTCATCCATCTTCTTCTCGAGGTCATCCATCCATGATTCCATCGCAACAGCTCCACAAGTCCAGGAAAGTGCTCTAGATACCAAATGAAAGATACTACAATAGAGTATATGAGTAAGTATGGGGTGTGTGTGTATTATTCACAACCTCAACTAGGACCAGTAAATTCCTAGCTCAAGGGAGATGAGAAAGAAGAGAAATAACAAGCATGCAAGTATAGAGTAGAGGTTCAGCAGAAAGCAGTTGAGCTCTCCAATTCCAATGCCTAATTCTTGCCTAAAAGCAAGCTAGCCCCCCCCCCCACACTTAGCTGAAATACTACAGCTTAGCTAACATAATTCCCTAACAGCACTTCCACGCACTCACCTGGACTCAGCAGGTTTGTTGGGTTGTACAAATATCTCTCCCCTTGAGTTATTTAAAATGCCCTTGACCTTCTTCCTTTTGTACACTTTTAACCCTTCCTTAGACACATGGTCTCTTACAACATGCATTATGAAGTACATTGTATTTTTATTAGAACACAACTCAATTTTTTAAAGGATACATACTTAATATACAATTACCAGGCTAATCTGCTTTCACAATCTACAATGTGTTCTGCTCCATGTAATTTATGTACTGTTTGTGTACACAAAAAGCAATCACCACCTATCTCATTGATCCAACTCTCCTACAATCGCATTCAATCCTTCCAAGTTTGATTATGGAATGTACAATGCATCTTTAAAATGGAAATCCATCTGGTTCCTAGAAGTCTAGAGGGAGATTGGCATTAAGGCATAGTAATGTCCATCAACCCCTCCTCCTTCCTCCTCCTCCTCCTCCTCTACAACTAATATATTTCCAATTTTCTAATTTACCTCCCTCCCTCTCTCTCCCTCCCTCTCCCTCGATGGACCTAAGTTTTATCCTTCCTCCACGGCTCCATCTCTACCCACCAACAACACTAGCCTCATCCCTGCATCTCTGCCACCATCTGCTTCACCTTCAAACCCTTCAGTCACAAACCCCTGTCCCCACCAACGCCATCTGTGACCTCACTAGTTCTCCTGACCCAACTCCCAACCAGACCATCCCCTTGTGCATAGGTAAGATTACAATACAGTGATGAAACAGGAAGGGGGGGGGGAATCTTTCTCTGTCTATCTATATGATTCTCACTCTCATTTGTGACTAAACATCTCTCTGCTTATCCTTGTGAGATCATATACATATAAGTCAGGGCATTGAAGGAGAAAAACCAATTTGCAACCTAATTGGCCCTCACAAGGCCAATAAGCAAAACAGTTTGGAGTGATGACCAGATTGGAATGAGACCGGTTCACATGTTTCAGGTCAGAAAAGCCAGACCAGGCCAGGCCATACAACTATGATCCCAATTATGGTTTATGCAACCTGGCCTCTTACACCTTGATCATAATCTAAAGGATCCTATATGGTATTCAGCAGGAATCAAAAGCAATATTAAGTATATCAAAACTAATAAATTGCTTAGAGTTATGCAATATGACATCCTTACATCTAAAAAATCACTTAACCTTCGCTAAATAACTTAAAACTACTGGATCAAGTTGCATTCAATGACAAAATATAATTAGAACAACAAAACCAATACATCACTCTACTATTGTCATTTTATTAGTTTTGGAGTTTCTTATACATTCAGATATAAGCTCAAAATTATCCCAGAACCAACAATCCAGCTGAAGAAAGACCAGTGAAGAATCCAAATGCCCTACACACACACAGAAGAGAAAAAGAAAAAACCACGACACCTTTGCAAAAATGGGATACTCAGCCTTGTATCTTGTACAGGCAAATTCCTCTGCCTCCTGGCTAGACCCAGGTTCTTGTTTCAAAAACTGGTTGCATGGAAATGCCAGAATCTCAAGACCTGAGATGAAACCCAACAAAATATACTCAAGTGAGGCCATTTTTTGTGGGCCCATATCAGTAAAAAGTTTAAAATTACAATCTAGAAAACAAGCCTTAAAACAAGCACACACCTTTGTCCTTGTATCTGCCGTAAATCTCAGTTAACTGGGTGTAATTGGAGTCCGTGAATCCACTGTATTTTTTTTTTTTTTGAAAAAAAAAACATGAATTCAATTAGCTAACCCATGAACAATTACACAAGGAAAAGAAGGAAAGATTGAATTTTTATGGTAAACACATAAAGAAAGTAATAATAGAGAAAGGGGAAGGGGAAAAAAAAACCATTTTGAAGCGACGTTAACTACAAGAAGAACCTTCCCTTGTAGGTGCTGAGGTTCACGTCTCTGCCCTTGGCATCCTGTGACCAACAACAACATGCTAGTTAGAGATTCCACGGAGTGATAGATAGATATCCAAAGTCAAATAATTAAAAATGGGATTTTTTTTTCTGCTTTTGCAGTTAGGACATGGAGGGTAAAAGTGTGTGTATCTCTCTACCTTGACGGTGAATTCATAGATGGATTTTTCCGACACTGATTGCGAAGCACCCATGTTTCCTTGAGGATGTAAAGCCTCTACTCTCAGTTGTGACAAGCTACTCACTCTCTCTCTCTCTCTCTCTTCCCTCTGTTTCTTAATTTAGATGATAAGTTGTTCTTCCACACCGTAACAACATTTTTATAGTGATGTATCTCAAGTTTCTCAATTTTGGTTTTATTAAGGTTGTGGTCCAGCAATTGCAGATAGCCATATCTCATGGTTTGAATAATTGCCAAGGTTTTTCTCGTTCAACATTATTTTATTGATTGATTAAACAAAAAATCTTGAATATTTTATTTAATATACTATTATCGATATTTTAAGAGATCTAACTGGTACTATTTTTTTCCAATCTTTGTTCTGACATGATTACAACCAATCAGAATATGTTGAGCACTTCCTATTATTTTAAAACTATTGACTGAATGGCCACCGTATATATACACTGACTCTGGCTGGCATCATAACATGGCCGCATGATCACCTTGTAATTCCCGGTTGGGAAGATTGAATTTGAGTTCCGACTTCTGACAGTAGTTCGAGTTAACCGTAAATTGGCTTGTGTGGGTTTTCAATAGAGTAAAATTACATTTTTGTCCGTAATTTTATATTTCAACATTTTTGTTTTCAAAAGATGACCGTACTGTAAGTACTTGAATCTCCAGATATAACACTTTAATCAATTGATACCACTTTTCTTTGGACTAAATTATTATAACACCATATTTTTAAGAGAAGTATACGCAATTAATCTTTTAATAACTTTTAAGTGTTATGATGCAGAATTTTTTTAAAATTCAAGTATATACAATTAATCTTTCACATATTAGTGTTAAAAGCACACATCTTTGAGGGATAAAAGTGTAATTTTACTCTTTCTTTTTTATTTTAAATTTTATCAGGCTACAAGTTCAGAAAAATGGAAGCATCATATCAATTTTTCACCCGCCTTAGGATAATAACAACAGTAAACCAAATATTTCAGATGGCGGCACCGGATAATTAGCTAAAGCTACATGGCATACTACTACCAGGAAGTAATTTTTCTCCATCATGGCTTTTGATAAACAACTTCAACACCCTGGAGTGACTAATTAAACACAAATTAATCTTATTCATCGTTTAAGTAAACTAAACTAGTGAAATGTATCGTAGACTCATTAACTTCAACATGTGCTGCATATACATAACATGATAAAATAAGCACACATTTTTAGCTCCAGCTAATTTGAACAGTTGGCATGCATTGCAAGTAATCATCTATGTCATGTGTTCGGGAAGATCCCCAAAAGAATGGAGGCGCACTCAAGTGACATAAGAGCTTATCCTATAAGATTAGAATGCTAACAGAAAGCCATGCCCTACATGATTTTGCACACTTGCATTTGTTGAACATGCCAACTACCTTCATAAATTCCAACAAGCCATGGCGTGGCTATCAATACCCCACGCGTTTTTATGTAGGGCAAGGCTCATTGTCAGCCATCAAAATCATGGCCTGCACTGCATTCACAACGTGTATGAGAACAACACATTTCACAGCTAAAGAATATAGCCAAACAATTAATAGGAGGCATAAAAGTACAATCTGACTGCACTTTTAAGTTGAACAAGGGAAGTTTTTCCATATAAACATGTTCAAGAAACAGCCCCAAAAAAATTGTACATGTTTTTCTAACATCTATAAGGGCTCCCATGAAATAAATTATTTGTAATTTGGAACAAAAATTTGATTGTACATGATAAGTTACAGCTCTCCAACAACTCTACAATGACTTCCTGCTCTGCATTCTGCAGAAGAGGCTAGACAAATGTACATATCTAAATCTAATAGATTATGTCAATGTCCTGTGCAGATTCTGCTTAACTCAAAAGATCCTTGCATGTACAGAATGAAGGAATAAGAATCACCTCTCCTAAACAAAGCCAGAGCCCACGCCAAAAAGTGGGTCATACCTAGCATTCAACGGGCAAAAAAAATATAAGTTAACAACAATACTAATAATTGAAGGACAACAAAAGACGCCTGCAAAATCGAAAGAAGTATACCAGCCATCATTTCTTGCAATTTGTGTTCACCTTGGCCGCCAATAGCTTGGGCCTGAAACATAATTATCTCAAACCCTTACTATTTGCAAGAAAAATCCCATAATTCAAAGGAAAACCAAATCAACAATAACAACAACTAAGCCTTATCCCACTAGGTGGTGTCAATACATGGATCAAACGATGCTATAGTGCTCTATCATAGATTATATTTGTGTTAAAGAACCAAATCAACAAATAAAAATTTTCACATGGTAAATGGAATTTTGTAAACGGACCTCGGTTAGCTATGGGAACTGCATCTTCAAAGGGTGGTCTAAAAGGAGTCATGGAGTCCCAGTGACTCATTGACTGGGAGGATACCTCCACCTGTGATCTGGTGGTAATATAGTTGATTCACATGGATGACAACCACAAGGGGCAGGCACACCTCTGTCATGATACCGAGGACCTAGATGCAGAAATCACAAGATAAAATTAGTAACACATCATACATGACCAAAGCAAACCAGCACGGTCAACCAACAGCCTCCCCAACCAATACATAAACATGCATGTGTGTGTGTATCATATATGATCAGTTATGACAATCTTACCAGAATAAGGCATGGGTGAATTCCATCTCTCTCGGTAATCATATGGAGGTGGTTTTGATCTCTCATGATTGTTAGCGAAGTTATCTCTCTTCATGTTCTGAGGAAAGTGGTGTCTATTGGAGTATAAAGGGGGTGGAGCCTCCCTCTGAGGTTTCACACGTTCCCCATGAACAAAAGAAAACTGATTGGATGGCACCGGTTGAGGTGGTCGTAATGAGTAGCCTTTGTTTTGAAAGGTAGCACCATCAGAACACCGGAAATTTTGTGGTGATTGTACCGGTATCTGCATATGCATGTCTCTTCGTTCTGGGACTCGATAGTGCACTGTATCACTGATAGGTTGGCTATTTCTTGGTGCAGCCGGGGGTTCAGCCATAGAATGGAGGGTGTTGTCTTTCACAGTCTGCAAGCAAATATGAGCCCAGGTAGAAAGGAAAAAAGTTTATAACATGAGTTCTCATGTTCTGTAGTAACTGATTCCATGTAAAAAATTGCAAGCAAAAGTTGTAAACATACCTGTGAATCTGCAAAAACTTTTGAACCAACTGCAGCATGATATGGACCACAGGTGGCTGACATCAAGCGCAATGTAGGAGGTGGTGGTGGAGGTGAAGGGGACGATTGTGGAGGTGGGGAAGATAGAGGAAGCTCCTGTTGAAGAGGAGGAACAAAGGGCAGATGAAGATTCTTCTCAACCTGTGAGGCATCACCTCCATCTACATTGCAAATTGAATTCAATTCTACATCAAAAGACGGAGCCACATCTTCCATTTCAAGCTCACCATCAACGTCTTCCAACACATGCCTGCGTTTTTCAATTGCATGAGCCATTTCGGGCACTTCATGTATTTCAAAATCATGCTCAGGCGTGACAGCCTCAAAGTTCCCTCCATCAGAATCACTCCCTTCATCTTCATCTGTAAGCATTCGAGGCATGCAAAATCCAGGTAGCTGAAAACTTGAGTTGCTGCAAGACCAAATGCAATTTAAGTACGCACACTCCCAGCAGTATGAAAAAGAATATAAAGTCAAACTTTCTATAACAACAGATCCAAACCTTCCATATTCGTCGACAAGCATGCCCTCCATTTCTCTGACAGGGTCATCTAAAGGCCTTTCTGTCCTTAATGTGCGTCGTGAGAAGACACCTGCTGAATTGCTATATGAATCCAGTTCCCGAATATGATGGCGAAGAATGGATTCTGGTAAGATTCTTCTCTCCAACCACAGCCTTAGAACCTGCAACATTGAAAGCAAAGGTTAACAAGAATAGTGACTCAAAAGAAAGATGTATGAAAAGACTAAAGACCATAATGTTTTAACTTCAGTAAAAGGGAAACTTCATCAACTTGCCTTAAGACACTGCCTGCGATTTTCTTGTGCAGTATGTCCAGGAGGAGCAGCAGCAGACAATAGGCGTGGCAAGACAGCTTGCATAGCAGATGGATATGCTCCACCAACATCACCTAGAAAATCAGATTCATTTTCAATATCGACAGATACAAAAGCACATATTCTTTCTTTTATTTTTGTAAGCAAGATTCAACAATCACCAAGTGATAAACAATTACCTTTCAAACCACGAGAACATTGAGCAATAGAGTCAACAAGAAAAAACAGATCCACCCTCCGATGCAGGCTTGACTCAGTTTCCAGACTGTGGACAAGAATTTCCATCACCTAGAATACACCGCCATAAAATATACATATATCATCAAGTAAACACATGATAAGCTTTCCATAAGGAGCAAAAATTTTGTACAGGAAATAACAACAAAGTACTGCCATCAAGGTCCAGAAGGTTTAAATCAACTCATAACTGTGCAAATGTCCAAGTTCTACCAACAAAACAATAAAATCAATCTCCTTTATCAGATTGGAATTCCAAAAGCTTTTGACCTAATTCACAGATTATATGATGCACTCATTTATTCCTACTTCCAACAAGACCATCAAAAGCGACACGATTGATCTTAGTGCATTTATCTACACTTGACCAACAATGTAGATGTAAACTATAAAGAGAAATTCTGGCACTAAGGGTGAGTCTAGGTGTAACAGTAAGGTTGCTGCCTTTTAACCTGAAGCCTAGAAGTCAAGTGTTCAAATTCTGAAAACAGACTTTCCACAACGCGGGGTAAGGCTGCGTACATCTATCCTCCCAGAACCCCATCAAGTCGGAGCCTTGTGCATAGGCCGCCCTTTTAATGGTCTTTTCTTCTCAATCTTATCATAAGTGGTGGCTTGAGGCTTTTTGCTTTATTTCTAAAGACAATTTTGCCCTCTTTTTAGTTAGAGTAAGAAAATATTGAGCACTTTGGGAAAGTTTAAAGTTAAAAAATAAATTAATAAAATTGTGTGTGTGTTTCAAGGAGAGGGGGGGATTTACTTCAAAATTTCATTGATAGTACACACTAATTTGTTTCAATTATCAAATAGAGAGCAAAAGTGAAAAAGGTTTTTGATAAGGGTGCTCTCGCTAACCAAAAGAACAAGTATCATTAAGCGACTATAATATCCCACTATTTCCCAGACCATATATAACTTGAATATCTGAAAACATTGGAGACTTCAGAAGCAATAGCCAATAGTAATTGACTTGTGCTTATAATCATTTTACATAACTTAACCCTCTATCCTTCCCAACACAGGAACATACAAACACATGTACCCATCTACCACTTAAATGCCCAAATGAAGGGCATGCTGAACAATGCAAAAGAACCTAATAACTAATGAGTACAAAAGACTGGCTGAAATAAAGGGCAACTTAATCTAGAGAAAGGGATGCAATTTGTTCTGCCAAAAATGAGAAACTAAAAAAACAGTGAAAGAAAATTCTAAGCACTCCACAATGAGCACACGAGACATTGAAGTTGTTCCCAGGCTCAATAAAACCAGTACCCCATCATTCCATCACAGTTGAAGCCATACTTAAAATAAGTTTTGCAACCATAAGTAGGGGATCGAAATATGTGATTACCAATAAAAAAAAGTAGGGTTTTATATATAAAAATAATTGGATTGTTTCTCTCTTCGTCTCGCTAAAATTCTGCACTTTTATCATACTTATTGCTAATAATACATGCACCTGGCATATTTGATTTCATAGGCTCACTGTCTAGTTAATAGTTCAATAAGGTTCTCATAAGCTCAGAGGTCATGGATCAATTTAAAGCCAAAATTTAGAAAGCTAACAAACTTGAAAGGTAAATTTGTGAAGTCTCAAGAAGCATAAATTGGATATATCCCTTGACTATGAAAGCTAGTAAAATTTGATTCCATTATTTTATTCCACAAAATCCCAGTGTTCCCAAAACAAAACCGTAAACAGATGCATTTTCCAGGTTAAGAGTCAAAGTATTCGAAACTGGAAAAAGTATTCACAATTCAATGGTTAAACATTTTCTACATATGGAAGGGGGAATAATTGAATAAAACAAAATTTAAAAAACATCATCATATTACCTTAGCTGCAGTGCCAAACTTTGCACAGTCAATAGCTATTCGTGTTGCTCGACCAATACTTTCCTTTGTCCTTGTCAATGTCCCAAGGGTTGCTTCAAAGTACAACAAAGCAGCATTTCCTGCATCAGTTGACTTGCCTGTCAATCTTGATTGTTGATTTGCCACAGTCCCATCTTTCCATCCATCAACGGGACCAGATGAAGTGTTCTTCTGGTGTACATCAGGGCTACAACTTCCATTTTGAAGAATATTACTACTGTCTGATGTAGAAACATTGCAAACTGATGTATTTGGAGGTGATCCTTGTGGAAAGCAACCTCCCCCATCAGTCAAGGATGGACTTGACTGAATGCCCAAGGTACCCTTTTCACCTAAACAATCATTGGATATTGAAGCTGAATTCATATCCTCTTCTTTTCCTGAATTTTTCACCCCTTTCACAGCCGCATGCCTGAAATAAAAGAATGCACATAAGCTTTCTTGAATTGAAATAAATGCAATTACTTTTGTTGAACAATTGTTCTGCTTTCATATTCACCAGCATTGGAATACACTTCATCCTATACAAGTACACCAAATTGACTGCCAGTAGTTGAGTTTGATATATCATACACCAAAGAAAACATGTGTAAACAACACAAGTGAGAAGGGCATCAAGGGAATTTACCCAAGAGGGTCGTGCCTAAATCCAAATAAGCAGACAGTTAGTTGAAGTAGAGATAACAACAACAAATTGAATATGCGGCAATCAAAATAAGAAGAGCATGATTTGGAAGACTCAGGGGACTTGGGAAATAATCAGAAAAAGGGAGGAAAAAATGGGAGCGCAAGGAAGTGAAGGCATGAAAATCACTTGAATTCTCGAATACCTGAGAGCTCAGAATTCTTTTTGCGGAGAACTATTCTCTTTTCTGTTTTTTGTGTTTTTCCTGTCATCCTTTGCAAAGCGGTCTAACAATTTTTGTTTTTCCTTATTTATGGGTTAGATTGGAAAACACAATTACTTAAACAAGTATGATCTAATGAAAAAAGTATATACTTTAATGATTTACGACTGTTATAGTGAACATTTCAATGAGCAATTTGTAAAACCCAAAAATCTCAGCTTTTAGAATAGGCTGGAAACATCATGTTTAGTGCTTACACTTTCCTAGGAAGTTAAAATAATTTTGCTTTTCTAGAAGAGATTATTTAAAAAAAGTATTTTTTACTAAAAAACCAGAAACTGGCAGTAAAAACCAGAAGGGGGGGGGAATAGCAACCCAGAACTAAGCTTACATGTTTTTAATTCTGCTGCTGCCATCAACTGCTTGCTTCAAGCACTGAGTATCCTCGCAAACGACCTCATTCTGACACACATTAATACTATTTTGAGGCATCAATTTACCACTTTCGTTGGGACCTGCCACAGGACCAAGACTTATTCTATTATGTTCTGATATATCAGATGCATTTGAATTGTTCACAGGTCTGGTATTGTCATCGTCAATTGGTGGCAATGATGAACCCGGTGAATCTTGATTGCTTCCAACTTCACAACATTTCACATCAAGATTGGGAGACATTTTTCCATGTAGCTGAATTCGTGAATCTGTTTTAGCAGTCTGACAGACCACAGAATCATTAAGATCTTCACCAACTTGATCTCTAGCATCAGGGATGATATCCTTGCCAGTTTCATGCGATTGGCACTTCATAAACTGCTTACCCACTTCAGAAGATGACTTATTCTCTGTTGAAATCAATGGATTTGAACTGGTTGAGAAGCTAGATACATTGTTATGAGAACAATCAATGCCACAAGAATCCAACCCTTGCAGCTCATCATTACCTCCTTTAGTATTATTAGTAGTCATGCAAGGGGATTTCTTGTTCGAAGATATACAACATCTACCACCTAATGTCATTACAGAGGAAGATGATTCCTTGCAAGCTTGACCTTCTTCAGCAGCATTAGCAGACATAGCTTCTAAAGCACGATGGAGGCGTTTAGATGGAGGTAGAGTAGCTTCACCATCCATAGAGTGGCCAAATATTTGCTCTTTCTTACTTTTACATATTTGAGATCCATTTTCAGAAGACGGAGTTAACGACTTTGAAAAAAGATGTGAACCAAATCTCCATTCAATGCTAATGAGTCCCCATAAGGAAGGCTACCATTTTCACCATTTGAAGTTGTTATTATCCGTTGTGGTGAGTTGGTAATATCTTCCTTATAGCTTTTCTCTTGAGCTTGCACAACGCTATTGAGCACTGTCTCCATGGATGATTGAACCCTTCTAACTCTAGCTCGTTTCGAGAGGGGCAAGAGTTCGTCTCCGTCTTGCTCAAAGCATTTCTTGATTGTAGTTCTACACGTACTCTGCAAACTGTAATTGGCATTCTAGAACCAACCTCCTCCTCTGGCTGAATGGTTGGTGTAGCAGAATCATTAGTTGTTGTGTTCCTATTTGGTTTTCTTTTCTTCTTATTGAATACAGCCTTAATTTCAAGTTCAAACCCTTTGCTCAACTCAACTTCACCTTCAAGATACTCAATAGTCTCAGTGTGTCCAACTTTAAAATTAGAATCTATTGTATTTCCCTCATGTAGGCTAAAGGCATCAGAATCAATAGCAATAACTTCAGAATCATTGTCCTCCAAGCTGACATTTGAGGCAAATGCAGAAGAATCAGCATCATCATATCCACAATGATTAGGTGATTTCTTGAAACATTTAGAGCTTCTTACAAGCACATTGTGAGCTGCATCAGCTGATATGTTACCAGCACTATTTTCACCATCACTACAAGGTACAACAAAGTTTTGGATCCATGATGAGCTTCTAGATTGTCGAACTGATGCGTTTCTCTGCGTAATTACATGGGCCTCCTGGTCAAAGTCCTTATATCTTTTTGGAGAAGTCACAACAACATCAGTAGGTTCTTCAAATGATGCCTCCTTATTACGAGATTCATCCCTAAGTGCAATAGGTGATCCATCTTCAGCTTCACAAATTAGTTCATGCCTGTCAGTCACAAAATTTGAAGATTTAATTTGTGAATTAAGTGTCAAAGGAGCACCTGTCCGATCCTTTAAGTTTGCAGATGGGTCAACTAGCTTTGAATCATCTACATTAGCAACTTCACCACTGGAGCAGACTTCATTAACTCGGGTCTCTCTCTTCAATTTTTCATAACAGTCAATAATCTCCCTAACTGCACGCACAAAATCAGCACCCCTTCCCTGACGTTTGGCAAGAGACTGTTTCTTCTCTTCAGTAAAGGCTTCAACATCAGCAGGATTGCAGAACGCTCTGCACAACAAAAATATCATTTCAAACAAAGACAAATTGAAAGCTAAAACAAAATTCAAGCTTGTACATGTGTAAACAATTGAAGGCTAGAAGAGTTTCCAGTTCCACAAGGCACACACAGTTAGTTAAAAATTATTCAAACCCTGTCAATTCATTCAATCAAATCACCAATAAAGAGATAGAAATACAAATTTCAACAACTCTTGATATTATCTTTCCTTCTTCTTAGGATGGTGTAAAGCACTTCCTCCCTAATTAAGACTGTAGGAGGATGCAATCCACCTTCAATCACATCATTCCCGATACAATCATAGCCAATATTATTTAATATTTAAAATAATTGAAAAAAGCAGCACATCCCAAATTACATAAATAACCCTCTAGTTTCAATACAAGATATGAAGTTCTGAGGATCAACACAAAATTATAATTAAAACCTACTTTGTGATCTTACACCCAAGATGAAGAAAGTGAACCTAATAATGGACATATATCAATATTCTTGTATAAGAGCAGCAAATACACCAAGATTGCTAATTCCACTTCATGTTCAACCAGTTAATAACTTCCTTGGATATCAAATCAATAAAGAACAAGAAAAAATTCCTAATTAGTTTTAATATGTTTAAGAAGAGGCAGGGTGAGAGGTGGATCTGAATACTAATAGCACTTAGGCATGGATCTGAATACATACATTTGTCGGGTCCCAAAGAAGTAAACAAGTACTTTCTTTCCATCTGAGGAGTAACCCCACTTCTCCGGTTCACTTACCTGCCACCAGAAAAGAACTTGATCAGCCAAATTAAATCTACGTGACAAACAAGAAGCAACAAAAATAACAACAACAAAGCCTTTTTCCATTAAGTAGTGCCAGCTGCAAGGATCAAGTGAGTGTCATTGCGTCCTATCATAAACCATATCTATAGATATCTACAAGCCATGATATACAAAAAGAAGAAAACAGAAAATTATAAAAAGCTACAGTGGCCATCAAAAGCATAAGGCTACGGCATCTATTCTCTATCTCATCCATAGCTGTTCTGAATCAAATTGTGGAATCATATAGACGCAGCACGGGATAAACATTAAATATCCCCACCAGATCATCATTTGATAAGACAATAAGCGTATAATATCAATATGTTACATCACAGAAATGTAAGAACACCCAGAAAATCAATGTCAAACCCACACTTATTCCCAAAGAAAAAAAAGACAACAACAAAGCCTTTTTTCATTA
Organism: Dalbergia oliveri; assembly: GCA_030441495.1. NCBI lineage: Eukaryota > Viridiplantae > Streptophyta > Magnoliopsida > Fabales > Fabaceae > Dalbergia > Dalbergia oliveri. Next base: position 15,552,603 of record JAMLFY010000008.1, read on the forward strand.
AGTAGAGTCAGTCAGCTGCATGGATCAAGTGAATGTCATTGCATCCTATCGTAAACCATGTCTATAGACATCTAAAAGCCATGACAAACAAGAAGAAGAAAACAGAAAATTAATAAAATCCACAGCGACCATTAAAAGCATAATACAAGCCATCTAAAAACCCATTGTGGCCATTAGAAGCATAAGCTTACAGTCCCATTCTCTATCTTATCCATAACTGTTCCTAATCAAATTTTGTAACCATCCACTCTCTGCTCGAGTCAAAGATTAAATATCCCCACAAGATCATCATTTGACAAGCCGAGAAGCACACAATATCAATATGTTACATCACAGGGACGTATAAACAGTAAAACACCCAGAAAATCAATATCACACCCACAACTTAATCACAAAAAGAAAGACAACAACCACAACAACAACAACAATAGCAAACCCAATTATACCATTAACAGGTAAACCCTTTACATTATACCAATCAAACATGCAATCCAACACAGTAACCAAAAGGGTGTTATTCTAAATTACACGATCAACCAAAAAGACACAAACTTTAAACTTAAAAAAAATTGTTAAGTGTGACTTACAGCGGCAGGCCAAGCAGGGAAGCCCTTGACTTTGGCAAGCACAAGATCACCAACCTTCCACTGCCGCTTGGCAGCGACTGCGGCAGCCTTCTTCTTGGCGCCCCTTCTGCGACTGGGCGCCATATAATCACAATGAACTCAAATCAAAAGAAGGAGTGATTCAAGCTAAATTGAATATTTAAAAAATAAAAAAGGGGACAAAACCACAAATTAGCTGAAAAATTGAATTAAAATGGAATTGGCACAGTGAGAATCAGATTGTGAGGGGACTGAGAAGCATTGAAACTCAGCGAGGATACAGAATTTGAGGGAAGAAACCCGAATTGGGAGAAGGGGAAGAAATAAGTAGTTTGAGAGAATGCGAGAGAGGGAGGTGTGGCAGCTTTAAATTAGGGTGAGCTGAGGAAGAGCGGGGCAGTGTGGTGTGCTGTAGCACAGCGGTGAGTTTCATAGTGTTTGTAGTTCTTTCATATGTTTCGCGAAGTGTGCTAACATGCACCGTGTGCGCTGTACACTATGGCATCCCTCCTCACCCTTTCCTCACGTGACTTGAGACTGCCCCCACGTGCTTTCAGCAGTCCCTCCCAAGCATAGTTTTCTTACTAGCATCAGCAATTAACTTGTTGACCAATCCTGGAAATCCATTTAACTGATTTGTACAAAAAAACATATAAAAAATTCAAATAAAATTAATAGTTAATAATTTGATCTTTAAGGTCAAATACAAAACATAAATAAATAACATAAATTTTCAAATATTGTTCACATTTCACAATCACAAATCACAATTGACAAAACATAATTACACAAACTACACAACAAACTTACAGTTTTACATCAAAAACTCACAAGTTATAATAATACAAAGTTACTGATTTTTCTATAAGTCAAATTAGAATTTTTTTTTTATGGTTTTTAAAAATGACGTCATTTAGCAAAAAAAAAGACCTAGTAATCCAGCCCAGTTAGTCACCTTTGATTCAAACTTGGAGTGAGCCTGTCGCACCAATTTCATGCTGATTCAACAGTGACTAGGACCAATTTCATGACCATTTATCATTTTCAGTTGAATTTGCTTGTCTTAGCCAATTTTTAATACTTTGCTCCCAAGTCCCAAATGATCCAGGTAGGGAATTAAAGTAGTAGGTATTGTTCTTTTTAGTTCTAATTTTGACCCTTTTCTTTAAAGTTAAATGAGATGAGATATTGTCACAACCCTATTTAGGCATATGACCACATGGGAAATCCTCATTCCCACGTAGCTTCATGACCTCTAGTCTTTCTATATTATATTTTAACATTAAATCCATTTATAAAACATCATTTTCATCTCTAATAAACCTTTGACTCTTTGAAAACATAATCATCATCAATTACATATCATAATCAACTCTAGCATAGTTCTCTAAAGTTAGAAAACAAATCATTTCTCAAACTTTGGACATATTTTTATGACTCAAAATATATGAGTTGTTCTATATAAAAATATACATAAAACTGGATCATGTAAATACAAAATAATCATTATAAATCAATACTCTCTATTATGGTCTGGACCTACCCGTCATGTACACTGGAGCATTCTATCTCTAATTAAAATGCAAAAAGAGTACTTCACTTCAAAATAAATCTCACCAACTGGAACTCTCTACTAGGAAGGAGGTGGATAAGAAGATTCGCAGCAACTAATGTATCTGTAATGGAAAGGGAGAGGGTGAGTTTCATCTAAAACTTCACAGACCCTTACCCATAACCCTCTCATGGGACAACCAAGAAAATAAATAATCATATAAAATCATCAAACTGGTTAATGCAATAACTCTAAAATCATGTTCATATATAGATATGAAATAACTCTAAACAAAAACTCTCTGAAAAACATAAATAGTACTCTACTAGAGAAATAGGGATCTTTGATCATGAAATTCGTATTCATTTAAACATGTATAAATATATTTCTCTGATTATGCATGTCAACCATGACATAACGAGTTCTACTCTATGATCCGTTAGGATTTAAATTGGACACCTAACTAGGTTCTATTCTCTACTCTATGAGATTGTCCTCTCTGGATAATTGGTACCAAGATTAATCGGGTTATAACTTAACTAACTCTTTTCTTTATGACTACCGTCAAATCTCTAATTTATAAAATCATATCATTTCTGAAACTCTCTCTGGGTATAAAACTCTATAACACATAAATGCTTTGGTCTTGAAATCATCATGGAAATTTCTAAAATCTCCAAATCAAATCATAATCATACTCTAGCTCTTTAATAAATCATTTAGCGATAATGGTCCCATGAGTTTGTATTAAAACAAGTATTTCATGCTTTTGTTGAAAATCATCTTTTTCTTTCATAAATATAGTAAACTAATCATAATCTCTAATCTTTTAAAATATTCTCTAAAATCATGCAATCATGTCATAATTTAAGAAAATTAACTCTAATGACCAACATAAGGGTCATAAGTTCTACCCACTCACCTGGAGGGAACAAGTGATGGCGTTAACACCAACGGACTTCTAAAGGAAGAATGACACCAACGTTTGCCATTGAAGTCACAAAACTCAAGATTATACTCTAACTACCTCTAGATTGCTCAAACATAATTCTAACAATATTGGGGAAGCACCCCACTTAACAACAATGGAGACAAACAGCAACTCATTCACCAAGATATGAAATGGGAAGGAAAGGGACAACAAAAACCCATAAAATCTCACATTTAATCACTTGGGAGGAGAAGGATTGGAGTTGGATTAGTGGAAGAGAGTGGGAAGGGTTTGGAGGAGTAGGGTTTTTGGGAATGGGATAAAAAATCCCAAGTTTGGGGTTTAAAAAGGGGTTGAAAATCCCAGCTCCTTGTGTCCCACTATATGACCGCTATAGCTATGATAGTTCACCAAAATTGTAGGTTCAAGGGTCCTTCATGTATCTTGGGCCTTCCCAACAACATGGGTGGGTCCTAGGACCCTAGGGGGTCAAACTTATCCACTAACACGTGTACCTGGGGTTCAAGCTCGATAATATATATGGTGTTTGTATAATGTGATTATTGGTAAGAGTTATATTATTTATACTTACAATAAATGGGATACCATGTCAACTTATATCTCATATACTATTGGATGAAGTGATGGACCCCATTCAAGTGGGTCCATATCCAATCAAATGATGGATATGAAATATGAGTTAACACATTGTTAATGCATAGTGAGTACAAATAATATTTTTTTTATCACTAATTACCTCTTAGTTTGGTTATCATGTGCTTTACATCGTAGCAACAACAACAACCACAACTAAATCATGTGTTATTAGGTGGAATTAACTGGATGTAATTTTGTACAACAACGGCCTAAGGGCCTGTTTGGTTTCTATTTTAATTTTATGTTCTAATTTTTTTTTGTTTTCAGAATTTTATAAATGAAATAGTAAAATTAATAAAAGTATCAACATGAAAATGAAAACCAAACAAATATTGCCTGGTATATCTTATCAAGTACGGTCGACTGAATACATCGTAAGACATTATGGTGTCTTTTTATAAATTATGTATGTATATCTCAAAACCATTAAAATCTAAGTTTTACTGAAAGTCCTATAGTTTCTTCTTTCTTTCTTTATCTCTCTGTTAAGTTACTCTTAATCTTATTTACTTTCTGTAATAACTAATAAGTCTTCAACAAAAGTTTTTCACACTTGTCCTCTACCTATTATAAAATAATAGGTGGTACCTCAGATTTCTCCTTAACAGTTAACACATGCATAAATTTTTTATTCTACATTATTTATTGTACTCACTAGCTCATCTATGGAGTATGGATCCAAGATACTTAAATCTCTATTTCTCAATAATTTTGGATAATAAACCTAAAACACTCGTATTCTGTAATTTGTGGTATGGATGTCCTCCCCAAATTTTCACCAATAATATATATGTTTTATGTAGTTTTGTTTTACTTATACAAAAATCACATGTTTCCAAATTTTGTCTCCAAAGTTTTAACATGCTAGTTATTTTCTCAATTTTCCTAGTAATAATTTTATATTAATAACATTAATTTTAATAAAAAATAATAATTAACAATAAAAATACAATGCAAGTAATTTAAAAGCAACATATTAGTAAACACACTAATACCGGTTAGTTAACTAGTAATTTTAATGAAAATTACACGTTTTGTTTTCTTATGGTTGAAAACTTAGGCTGAGTAAAGTTCAACAATTGTGGCCTAGCATAACTCACCTCTAAAATATATATTTAATTAAGGAATAGTATTGTTGTAGTACAAAGAATTATAAGCTAATTATAATATCGGAAAAATGTGTGTCATTCATTAAAACAAAAATATCACACACACACACATCATATAATTCATATTATAACACTAGTACTGATCTTTAACAACAAGGGGTTAAGTCTTTTGCTCATAATTTGTCATTATTTGAATTTTATTTAATGTATGAGTTTTCTTAGGGTTTTCTTGTTGACAAGTTATCTATAACTTATTAAAATGCATCTTTTCATATGTTTTCTGTATATCCAATGACCATGGACTATGAAGAGAGCTAGACACAAATATTTATAATGGACTTTACAAATTCTAATAAGACCCACTTTTTTAGAGTACACAAATAAACCTCCCTTCTCACATGATAAAGTCATATGTAGAGTTTAAACAAAGAAGAGTCAACTACTTTTGTGAATACATTTACAAGTACTTAATGACTCTAAATGTATATCACAAATCTTTCTATCAATTTAAATTTATTTTCGTGCAAAATAATTTTGATGATCTTTAACAAATGTATTTCACATGCATTGATGCAACATTCACATCATAAATAATTGATTTTGTTTATTATTAGTTACTGCAATTGATATAACTTGTTTCTTTTGTAATATGCAAAATAAGATATTTGTAGATTTTCAACTCCGATCCCTAGGAGCTCCTTACACTATAAATTCTTTAAAATTCAAATTCATAAACATATCATAAAGGTCTCAAACTTTAAATTAAGAATAATTTGTAGCCATAGATTGAGTTTATTCAAATTCAGAAGCTAAAGGGAAATTCAAATGATAAAATATAATGACTTTGGCATGGTTTCATATTAATGTTATTATCTACCACAAACCAACTAGATTAAACTAGATTAAGTCTTTCAATTTTTTTTAAAAAACATTTTTTATATTGAAAAAGAACTATGGATAAACACCATTCACAATTTCATCAACCCCACAAATCGCTAACACATTAAATAAATTAAAATGATGAACAGAGCAACAAATGAAAATTGAATGCTATGGAAAAGGTGGAAAAGGGAAGAGTAGTAAATTATACTCGTGTTTGTGCCCTTTGTAACAGTTGAAGTCTGTAATCAAGTATTGTCGAGGAAGTTGTCATCACTTTGAATCATCCCATACGTCATTACATCTATTCTAGTCGCTCCACAATGGCGAGTTGTGGATGTTAGTGTTGCAAATTGCAACATAAATAGTCATCGACAAGCCATTCTACTGTACATTGTGGAGGAAGAATTTTCTTCTCGAATCAATTTAACCATAAAACTTCTAAGTATTGTATATATACTATCAAGTGAATCCCATATAAACTTTTAGTGACGCTAATTTATTGTGGAATAATAAACACTCTTCTTTCACAGAGTATATTACAATTTTTCATCGTCAACATCTCTTTGTTGAGCGACGGCTAGGGCATGGAACACAACTCTATTAGGGCACACGGACAAGAAAGGGTCTAGAAAGGAAAAAAGGGGGAAAAAAAAAAAACTAAAAGCTAATGTAAGACGAACAAAACATACAACAACACGCTACGGTATATTTCTATGAGTGTGCGCGTGTGTGTACATACATGCCGGTATAAGCGAGTTGCAATCTTTAACCCTAGAGTTTGAAATATCTATGATCAATGTCCAAACCAATGGAAGTCGGATTTAGCCCAAAGCAACCTTAAGTTTTAAATGAAGCCAAATGGATTAGATCGATTTAGATTCGTAGGTTCATCGAATTAAATGGATGAATTTAACATCCATACTCTAAATAAGAAGATGGTGCTCCTATATGTTCAATTTTCTAATGTTATAATACGATCGGAAATGCTTAATTGAGTTTATTAGTTCAACATTTATCCAATTTTTTATATTTAAATAAAATCAAACAAATCTCTTTCTATTTTATTAACTAAATTCAATAAATTATTGCATTTGATTAATCTAATTAATAATTGGTTAATAAATCAAATAACATACTGAATATTCATAGATTTTGAGAATAAAATGCATTTGAGTAGATATTTGCCTCTAAAAGCGTATTTGAGTGAAAAGCATAGTTATATTTAGTAGAAACTGGAAAGAAATATAAATATAAAATGACAACAACAATGGGATGTATTTATTTGAAACATGGGAGTTTGGATACTCTGATTTTTGAGCGACAACACTATATGTATCCCATGAATTTGTTTGAGTGTATGAACTATAGTCACTGGCATATTCAGTTCTTTTTAAACCTCTTCGTAAAATGAACATTATTTATATATGTCATAGGGCAATTAGTCCAATACTTGTTATTTTTAGACTCCTGGCAATAAAAACATGAAGAATAAAAAATAAATTAATTAAAGTAATTATAAGACTAACTTTTTGTTTTTCCCGCTACAGTTGTTACTTCTTCCATCGATAAATAAATTAAGAGTACACTCCTAAAATAAATGAAGCTAGATATTGAGTTGAACTTTTTAACGTACGAGATAGCCTATTAAAATTTATGAAAAGTGAAAAATGTGCCCAAGACATATCTCTCATGTGGCCAAGTTTGACTCTCACCTTCTTTTTTCGGTAAAAAAATATATTTAACTCTACATATACGAATATGTATTCGACATGTCTCCTATGCATGTTCGATATGTGTCTTACACACAAACTTGCGGGTAAGTTTACTTTTATAATTTTTCATCAAAACAGTTTACGTATTCGTAGTAAATTTTATAATAAAATAAAAATTTAATAAGACAAATCCTTCACTTTAGTCCATCTAAAATCTTAATTAAACAATTAATTTTTGAAAAGATAAACTTTCAAATTTCCTAGTAAAATTAAAATACACAAATTAGTTTCTAAAAAAATTAAAATTAGTCCCTATAAAAATAATTATCACACCAATTAGTATTCTGATCCAATTTAAGTCTTCTAAGTTATTTAGTTTTAGAAATTAATTTGTAACTATTCACTTTATAGGTCAATTTAAGATTTTTTTCATAGGGGCCAATTTATTTGGCAATAATTTTACATACACAAATTTAGGAGTTTATTTTTTTATAGGACCAATTAATCTTCAAATATTAGAGAGATTAAAATAAGATTTTGTCTATTAATAATTATTTTTATTGGTTAGTCTTGATCTAATATATTTACTTAAGTTAGTGCCTTTACACGGATTGCAATATAGAATTCTTAACTAATTAATAATTGTTTATTAAGAAAAATTGTAAATAAATTATGATAATCTGTGTAAATATTAAATATATCATATAAGTAATATGTATAGTACTACAAATATTTAAATTTTGTGATATTAAAATGCAGAGAATATTAGTTATAGTGACATAATATTATTCAAAAACCTATAAAAATTTTCAGTGATTGGTTTAATTTAGAAAATTATTTTGTACGCGTTTTCGTTTTTACCATCCAATCATAACTAACCTAAAAAATACAATATTGCAACGAATGCATTAATATATATTGTATATATTTCATTAAAATCTGTTGAACAAAAAGCTAAATATCTTAACATATATAATTGATTTTGAAAATTCTAAATAAGGTTAAGCAAATCTGCGAAAGAATATTATCTTAGCAAAATTAATCATTATACAACTAAAATAAATTACCAAAAATGTGAATTCATTGTAAGTAAATATTTTGACTATTTAAATTCAAATTATTTCCTACTTTGAAATATTTAAAATCAAAAAATTAATTTGGATATAAATATTTTACATAATTTCAAATTATTTCCCTTCACAATATTAGAGATCAATAAAATTAATTAGTGAATAGATATTTTATCTATGAATTCAAATTATTTCCTACTTCACAATATTAGAGATCAATAAAATTAATTAGTAAATAGATATTTTAACTATAAATTCGAAATATTTCCTACTTAAAAATATTTGAAATCAATATAATTAATTTCTACCTCTTACTTTATAAATTCAGATTAAAAAAAATTCAAACTTAACCTTTTTTTTTATCTATTATTAGATTGTAATAAAATTTGAATAAAGAATAATAAAACCTATGTGTACTTAATGACAAAGAAACTATTAATTAACAAATATAAATCAAATTGCACCCACTATTTAACTTTTTAAAAGCCTACAAAAATTAACTAAACTCTTTATTGTATTGAAAGAATATAAGTACACGCAACATATAATTAATTAATAATTTTTAAATTGCAAACACAAAAATGTATAACACAAAAGAATTACTAAAAGCAAATGATATATTAAAAAAATTTTATGTATTGATAGTGTAAAAAAATTTAGTTATCCAATTACATATTGTCATATTAGGTATGATAGTTGATTGTCTTACCTGCTATTTGAAAAATCACACAAACAAAAGACTTTGATTGAATAACAATATAAATATTTTATGATATAAAAGTGTTTACAAAAATTAATATGTCAAAATTAAACTCATTAAAAGAATACAAAGATAAACAAAAATCGTATAATATATATATGTGTGTGTGTGTGTCAAATTCATATATTTCATTAAAAAAAGAACCATGTTTAATGTAAATAAAAATGAGTTAATAAATTTTGATATACTGATAATATAAAATTTTTTTAACACTATCATCTAATCACATATTACCATATTATTTGCTCCATTTTAAATATTTATGCATTTTTTGATAACTTCACATTCAAAATATTTAGTAATTTCATATTTCAATAAAAGTATTATATATTTTAATATACTCAAAGTATTTTCATGCATTAACTATTGTATTGTTTTTTAACCAAAGATAAGATATTTTGTTGAATAAACAATAGGGATAAATACATTATATTTGATAATGTAATTTAAAAAACTAGAGTTTAAATTAAATATAATCTAAAATTCAAGGTATAAATATATTTAACCAAACAATTAAAAAGAGTCCAAATGCTACACAACAAACTAACGAATCAAGGAAAGGTTTAGCCCAAGTGAACTAGAGATAGTAAGATTTAGAGTAAACCTCAAATTAATCTTTAAATTCTTTAAATCAAATAATCCAACAAAAAAAAAATTAATGTTGAGGTCCCTCAAATTATAAAAATAGAATACATAGTCAATTACACTTAAAATGATGTGTCACCCATTTTGATGTGACATACAATTTATTAACCTATGTTGCAAACTAATCCTAATCATATTATTTTATTAAAACACACCCTTTAAATTTTGTAATTTCCCAAAATATTCTAAAATTTCACAAATATCCCATTAAACCCAAATAAAGCCCTAACTCCTTCTTTTATGTTCCTCCATTTATTATAACAATAACAAGTGTTTCATTTAAATGCTTTTGAATTGAAGTGATGAAATAGAATGAAGTGAACAACAATTTGAATAGCAATTGATAGGTGTGCATTATTGTATTCACCTTCACTGTGAATCCTTAACATTTCAGGGCGTGTTTCCCAATTGCCTGGTACTGCTTTCCAAGTGGGGTTCACCGTTCGATTTCAATGAATATAAGGCATTGAGATTGCTGATTTATTGTTAAACCCAAAAACAAACAAAACAAAACAGTGTAAAATCGGGGGCCTTGCTCGTAATTAAAAAAGAATCTAATTTCCGTTTAATAATGTACAATGGAAAAATTTTAAGACTCCTCTTAACAATGAGATATTTGTGAAATTTTAGAATATTTTAAAAATTTTAAGAATTTCTGTTTTAGCTTTGTTTGGTTTAATGGGGTATTTGTGAAATTTTAGAATATTTTGGAAGGGATTTGCAAAAGTTAAATGGTGTGTTTAATAAATATGATGATTAGAATTAATGAATGTCACGTAGATTAATAATTTGTATCATTAAATTAGTGACACATCAAATTCTTAATTGTTTAGGGACTTATGGTGTCCTATTTTATAATTATTTAGGCCTCAACATTAATTTTTTTTGAGGACCAATTTATCCATTAAGAAATTGTAATAACCAATTTTTAAGTTTTAAGATTTAAATCAACAAAACCAAGTAAAGAATATTTCATATTAGCCATGGAAACTCTCTTAGTTTTTAAATTGGGATATATTAGCCCATTTATTATATTTTACTTAATTATTAATATTATTTTTATTATTGCTTTAATATTAAAATTATTTTAAATTGATAGATATTTTAAAAGAAATAGAGTATAAGCATATTTATCTCTTACACCCATGATATGAAAGATCATATAAATAAAAGCAACAAGTGATCAGAACCATATGAAATTGAATCGATACTCAAGCATCAATCCAAAAGAATTGAAAATGTTAAAAATTGGATCTACATCATTTAAAAGTTTTAGGAGCAAAGTACATATAGTCTATATTTCAGGAAAAACGAAGTATTATGTTTTCCTTTTCTTTTAACAATTACTGTTCACCCATCTTTTTGTGAATGTAAGTATCAATTGCCAAAACAGTGATTGATTCAATTGGACATAGAGCTAATAAATATAAATTTTGAATTGAACATTAGCCTTCATACATATTGTCAAAAATTGAACCATTAACTAGATATTTAAAGAGGTTAACTAAGCAATTGCACCTCTTTACACTCTTAGGGGAAGCTCTGCTTCTAACTTCTTCATCTTTTTATTTATTTTTTATTTTATTACTTTATAAAATACATAATATATAATATTATAATACTATACTAAAGTATAATATTATATTAATAATAATAATATTTAGTATCTTTTAATAAAATATTTATACTATTTGCAATATCAAAATTTGTTTAATTGTATAAATAAAAAATATTATTACTTTGTTTTTCATGCATATTAAGGGGGCTATATTATAATTATTTAAAAAAAAAACATATAAATGCAAGATTTTATTGATTATCCTGTCATTGTAAAGATGTAGTTATAACGCCAATTCCAATGATTTGGTACAAATTCCGGCATTGAAGCACGAGGAGAGAGCACTAAGCAAAGTCCAAAGATGCAAAAGAAAAAAAAAAGAGTGGTAGTAAACGAGACATAGTTCCGAACCTTTTGGCGCCAACTCTCTCTCTCTCTCCCTCCCTCCCTCTCTCTCTCGCACCGTACGCTTCTCATTCTTCTCTCAATTCTCAAACAGCGCCTACTTCTCCGTAAACGAAAATTCAGTTATCATTTCATTTGGAACCAACATCTTTCTCCTCAGTTTCTTTCTCTTTCTGTTTGGATCCCAAGATCGAATAAACGACTAGAAAATTTGCTCTGTGTCCTTCTAGCTAGCTACAATTAAAACGATCTACATTCAATATCAATTAATTACCCGCAATCAAGATCCTTAATTATTACTGTTCTGATTTCGTCGATATCACGAAATTAAGCTATCGCATTTGCTCAGCTGTCAACTTTGTTTCGTTCTTTTTTCTCGGCGTTTCTTGATCGCGAACTGAACATGATGATGGCTACGCACTTGAAATTCATTGGTGAATGCAGATTTATACTCTGAAATTGTCTTAGAAAATGTTCGTGTCCTCATCGCACGTCTCATTCATTCTCATGTTTTATTTTTAATTTAGATGTTTCATTATGAGTTTTAGAAATACATGGGGTGATAACCATTGCTGTTATGGGAGGGTGAGGCTTGTAAGGTAAGTTCTTACCTCCAAGTTAAGGTTCAAATTCTAAAAGGGGTTAAACTGAGTACATTTATCCTTCTTAGACCCTATGACCATTGCTGTTATGGATAATCTAATTAGAAAGATACCACTCTGGTTTGTAGGATCCTGTGCATGTAAGACATTAGATGATGAAATAAATAGATTTTTCCTTATTTGCTTAATTTGTTCGTTTTATATGCATCTTGGTTTGGCTCATCAATGAACTATTGAATACTTGAGTGTATAGAAAGTGATTGAACATTGATGCCTCTGTATTTTCTTGTTTTTCATTGTATTGTACTATTTATCCCAAGCTACGATTGCAAGGCTATTATGTTAGTTAAATGGTTAGGGATTAGTCACTAGTTGGTTATCCTCACCAGTCTACGTAAGGCTCACATGTATTACATCGCCTTTCTATCTCATTAGTGAATTTCCCATCTCAGTTTCTCTCTAAATTCTATCTATCCCTCGGTTACCATGGATTTCAACAGTTTTTGAGTTTCGACTTTTGAATGGAGAAGAATAAGCTTTGTGTATGAACGTCACGTATTCCATCGTCAAGTATTGGGATCATTGTGGTGTGGAAACTAGATAGGGCAGCATGTCTAATTCAATAATTCAATGTGGATAATATTAGAATGTTGCTCAAAATAGTAAGTCGTGCTAGTTGCAAATTGGAGAAATTAAAGCCATTTTCACCTGTGAAAATTAACTGTGTGATGAATCTGGGTATATGCAGATTTATAAGTACTTCAAAAGAAGAAGAAAATGGCGACTGTAGCGGATATTGGTGTTTCAGCAGCCATCAATCTCTTGTCTGCATTGGCGTTCTTGGTGGCATTTGCGATATTGCGACTTCAGCCCTTTAACGATCGGGTCTACTTTCCAAAATGGTATCTCAAGGGATAAGAGGAAGCCCAACAAGTTCCAGATCAAAGTTGAACAAATTTGTTAACCTGGACGTTAGCACCTACCTTAGGTTCCTGAATTGGATGCCTGCAGCACTGCGTATGCCAGAGCTTGAGCTTATAGATCATGCAGGGCTTGACTCAGCCGTGTATATTCGGATTTATATTCTTGGGTACTCCATCTTTCTCACTTTAATCTCTGAATTAAACTCTGCTCAGGAGGGCATGTTTGAAAGAGTAGTAGTCTTGTTTGAACATATTTTTTGCATACATCTATTTCGCATGGGGGAATGATGTATAAATAAATAGAGATTTCCATAATATTATTGGTGAATTTGTTTGCGTAAAGAATTATGTGTTAATAACTTAGAATGCCATTTATCTAATTGATAATTCCGATAAAAAGATTGATTATCCATTGTTAGTTACTGGTACTTGTTTTTTTTGGTCTGGCCATTATTAGTTACTTTATCACAAAGAATTGGTAAAATAAATGAAATCTCACTTATTTATACATAGGTACTAGAACAGACGTTTAAAAGATATTCCTCGTTTTCTCTTAGGAATGGATGGTGAGAGATTTGAATATTTTGCATAAGATTATAAGTTGAAACGTATTGCTTTAAAAGAAAAAACAAGATCTCTTTTAAAAGACACAGCAATATCTGGTCTCCGACCTTTTTCTATTTAAATGCTTTATTTTATTTTCCCTTTTAATTCTTTATTCTTTTATCTGATGGGAATACTCATGTACAGCTTGAAAATATTTGGCCCAATCACCCTACTTTCTTTTCTGATATTGGTTCCCGTTAACTGGACCGGGAAAACATTGGAGGCACCGGATGCCAAGGACTTGACATTTAGCAATATCGACAAGCTTTCAATATCAAACGTTCCATTTGGATCTCCGAGGTGAGATGACAATGTTCTACTAGCTCTAAGTCACTGTCTTTTTATCCAACATATCATGGAGTCTTAACAAATTGGAGGAGTTATTTATTACAACTTTGATCTTTGTCTGTTTAACAAACAATTGAAAGCACATGAAGAGTTTCAGTGGTTATTGAATTAATTGATCCTTTTTAACAAAAAGGGGTTGCAGTCTCTTCATATCATGAATATCAACTCCCGTAATCTAACTGCTTATACTTTATGCTAAGAAGTTTCATGACATTTTTTCATTCCAGGTTTTGGGTTCATATTGGTATGTCATATATCTTCTCAACTTGGACATGCTATAGTCTTTACAAGGAATACAATAATATAGCGGCAATGAGATTGCGATTTTTAGCATCTGAACGTCGTCGGGCAGACCAGTTTACTGTAAGTCGGTATCATTTTCACTGAGCTGTACTTTTTGCTGATGATAAAAACAAACCAATGCTTTCAATTAATGTTAGAAGTTGACTGATTTGGACTTTTTAGTCTTCCATAGCTTTGAAAAGCTGATTCAGTGATGCCCATACCACAGTACATAAAATAAATTTGAAACTCTAAGCTAGATCAACAAATCATATGAAAAAGGGGAGAAAAAGGATTTGTGAGATGCATATATGTACATGTGCCTGTTATATGCATAGAAGTGCACATAAAAAAAAA
Source organism: Dalbergia oliveri (assembly GCA_030441495.1). Lineage (NCBI taxonomy): Eukaryota > Viridiplantae > Streptophyta > Magnoliopsida > Fabales > Fabaceae > Dalbergia > Dalbergia oliveri. Next base: position 15,567,607 of record JAMLFY010000008.1, read on the forward strand.
TCCTTTAGTACTTAGCTTCCTTTTGGGCCGTTAGGCCTAGGACCCCCACGCATAAAAAAAATTGGCAATGACGAGACCATTCAGAATAAATATACATCTTCGGGGAAATAGTAGTAATTCTTATATATAAGGGAAAGAGAAAGCACAGTTAGATTTTTGTGTAAGGTTGTAGCTTTCGTTTCTCTTTGTACATTTGCATGCTTTCCTTCTAGTATTGCAAGAACTAAATCATGGTTGCAGCCAATATAATCTGTCCTGAAGCAACCTCAATGTTAGTTTTCTCAATAACCACTCTGATTTTGTTTTTTCCCAGGTCCTGGTGAGGAATGTTCCCCCAGATCCCGATGAATCAGTCAGTGAGCACATTGAACATTTTTTTTGCGTCAATCATCCTGATCACTATCTGATGCATCAGGTATATTGCTTATATACAACCATAGTAGTCCGGCAAATATTACTGTTATTAGTTGTGTTAGGAATTACCACATCTCCTTCTTATTTAATTTTGCTTACATGAACATTCATAATTGCGGAAAATATCTCAAACACTTAAAGCATAAAGTTTATAAGTTGTAATTTGCATTACTTTTTGTCATTTTCTCTAATGTAACAAAAGATTAATTTCTTCTGAATAATTGATAGGTTGTTTACAATGCAAACAAGCTTGCATCAATAGTAGCAACGAAGAAGAAATTGCAAAACTGGTATGTTTACTACCACAACAAATATGAAAGAAATCCTTCAAAGAGGCCATTTACTCGGTAGCTTTCTCTTCATGATTTGCCATCAATTATTGTTTTAGAATTTGAGATGACTGAGACCCTCTTTTAGCTTTTTCTTTTTCATCATGAGAATAAACTTAAGGTGATATCAACTGACAACATTTTTATGTTTCACAATTTGATTTCCTATCTATATAGTCAGGTATGTTGGGTCTCTTGGGAAAGAAAGTTGATGCTATTGATTATTATACTTCGGTAATTGAGAAGTTGAGCCAACAAGTGAGTACTATTTAAGTGTGCAACGGATAAGTCGATTTCACCTTCTGTAGCGTTTTTTGTATGTACTGATTTTATTATCCAATGATTTGTACAACTCTTATCACCTATATCACAAAAAATCTCTTTAAATATGTAGTTTAGTCTCATAGTGTTTCATTTCATGCAGGAAGAGGAAGAAAGAGAAAAGGTTACAAATGATCCTAAAGCTGTTGTTCCTGCGGCATTCGTTTCGTTCAAAACCCGATGGGGAGCTGCTGTGTGTGCTCAAACTCAACAAACCAGTAATCCTACTGTTTGGCTGACAGAATGGGCTCCTGAGCCACGAGATGTCTATTGGGACAATCTTGCAATTCCATATTTTGACCTCAACCTTAGAAAATTGCTCATGGCTGTTTCTTTGTTCTTCCTAACTTTCTTCTTTATGATACCAATAGCCTTTGTCCAGTCTCTAGCCAACATTGAGTCGATTGAGAAGGTCCTTCCTTTCTTGAAGGAAATAATTGAGACGTAAGTTCAATCTCACAATAGTAACATACTAATTTTTAAAGCTAAAGTCATAATTAGTTCCTCCATTTTCCTTGATTCCCCAATGAATACTCTTTCTATGGTGTCTTCTTGCGTCGTAGTGGCTTTGGTTTCACACCCTAAGTAATGTAATTATGCGTTGCAGGCCATCTGTCAAGTCTGTTATTCAAGGATTTCTGCCAGGGCTAGCGTTAAAGATATTTCTTATTATGCTTCCCAAAATTCTCATGACTATGTCCAAAACGGAAGGTCTTACATCGCTTTCAGCTTTAGAACGGAGGTCGGCATCCAAATATTACCTGTTTATTCTCGTCAATGTGTTCCTTGGGAGCATTGTAACAGGAACAGCATTTCAGCAACTTCAACAGTTTATTGATCAGCCCTCTACAGAGTAGGCCCTGAGCTCAAGTTTGTTCATATTTAGATTAGATATATAGCTTTTAATTAATTGGGTACCGAGATTGATTGATGACAACAACTGACATGATGATGCTTCTTCTATTAACTAATATTTGATTTGCAGGTTCACAAAAACTGTTGGCAGTACAATCCCCATGAAAGCCACGTTTTTCATCACATATATAATGATCGACGGTTGGGCTGGAATAGCTGCAGAGATCCTCAGGTTATCACCGTTAATCATGTTCCACCTGAAAAACACATTCTTGGTGAAGACAGAGCAAGACAGACAGAATGCTATGGATCCTGGAAGCTTGGAATTTGCTACATCCGAACCTCGAATACAGTTATATTTCATGCTGGGGAATCTCTATGCTCCAATCACACCTTTACTTCTCCCCTTCATTGTCCTATTCTTTGCCTTTTCCTACTTGGTCTTTCGTCATCAGGTGAGCTCTGTATGGATAGAGTTTGCTGCCATATTTTCTTTCTTATATTTAAATGTTTACATGGCCCAGTGAAAAGAATAAAAGTTTAATTTGAGGACATGATTTGACTTTTTAATTTTTAATTTTTATTTTCAGTTTTTTAAATTTCTAAAGAAAATACTAAAAATTTTGAAAATTATGGTTATGTTTGGTTTAAGTTTTCATTTTCAATTTTCAAAATTTTGTGAAGAAATCCTGAAAATAAAAATTGAAAACTAAAATTTGTAATTTTCAGTATTTCCTTCACAAAATTTGAAAATTGAAAACTGAAAATGAAAACTAAAAGCTGGAAAACAACCAACCTCCAAATTTCAATTTTAATTTTATTTTAATTTTCAGTATTTCATTCACAAATCTTGAAAGCTAAAAGCTGAAACTGAAAATTAACCAACATACCATTAATGTACTAATTGTTATATAATCAAATCATCTATCTAATGATCTTTGAAATAGTATATGAAACTCAACTATTTTTTATGATGTAACAATATATAATTGAATGATAATATAAAATTTTTTTATACCTATATAGAAATTAAACTTAAAAAAGATCAGCAAGAATCATGTAATTGAAATTAGTTTATTATTTGATTCCTATTACTTGATGAACCAACATATACAACGCATCTCTTCTTCTAACAAACACATGCAAGATTAAATATCATTCCATTTCTTGAGAATTCTTAATTGGAGCCTCTTTTCTTCTGTCACAAGATCATCAATGTGTACAACCAGCAATACGAGAGCGGAGCAACGTTTTGGCCAGATGTCCACCGCCGAGTTATTACAGGCTTGATGATATCTCAATTTCTTCTGATGGGGTTGCTTAGTACTAGAGGTACCAAAAAGTCAACGTTATGTCTTATTGCACAGCCCGTCTTGACATTCTGGTTCCACAGATACTGCAAAGGGCGCTTTGAATCAGCATTCGTAAAATTCCCACTAGAGGTTGGTTAAGCATGCATACATATATTTATGTTAATTATTAATTCTTTATTTATTTGTTTGTGTTAATATGAGGCATTCAGCTTTGCAAAGAAACCAGCTGGTATGGTATGTGGTATGTGAGATATTTATTGGCAGCCCTGAGTAAAAGGAAATGTTATTTATAAATATGTTTTAGACACCTTTTTGGACATTTTGGAATCAGTGTCTGAAAACTCGAAATTTTAATTATGCTTTTGGTTAATGTGATGAAAATTTTTCATCACATTTGCTACTTCCGTGACTAAAACTTACAATTGTTAACCTATATTCCTTATATTTTCTTATGAACATATTCACCTTAATTGTATATAGCCAAAACTCTCATTTATATATGATTCCACTTATATAAAAGGGTGTCCACCATCACAATGTACAGATAATAGTATATGAAACACCACTATAAAGTCATCATATATTTATATCTCATTATAAGATAAAATAGGATTATGAAATATGCAGGAATAAAATGTGAAAAAGAAAAAGAAAAAGCTTCCACGTTTTATTTCAGAACTCATTCTCTCTGTGTGTCTTGTTTCTCTCTCCATCCCTCAAAAGCTTTCATTATCTCTCGTTCTTCATCGTTCAGAGGAAGAAAAAAAGGAGAATCAAAATCTATTCAAGGCGCAAAACTAATCATTACCATGAAGACTTAGCTCATTATATTTGATTTTTCATGTGTTTGTGGTTTATGTACCAGGATATGAATGTTTTTTTTTTTAGTTTTTTCAACAACAAAATGAATTGAGAATGACTTTGTTAAAATTGAGATTTGCTATTATTATTGAAAATTAAAGTTAGAATTATAAATGTGTGTTACAAAAGCTTTAAATCAATATGTAAAATATTGTAAACCATGTTCATAAAATATGCAAATCATTCTGAAAAATAAACTAATTGAGGATAAATGTTAAATAGGTTAAGGATAAAATGTGAAATCATATGCATAAAAGTTGTAATTAAACCAATACAAAAAAGGTTATAAATCATATTCATAAAATATGTAAATCTGAAAAATTGTAAACCAATTAAAAATAAATACTAAATAAGCTCAGAATTAAATGTGAAATAAATTGGTTTACAATTTTAGAATTGGTTTACATATTTTATGAATATGGTTTACAACTTTTATGTATTGATTTATAGTTTTTCTTCACGTGATTTTACATTTTATCTTGAACATATTTAGTATGTGTCCTCAATTAGTTTACAATTTTTAGAATTAGTTTACATATTTTATGAGTATAGTTTATAACTTTTCCTTATTGGTTTATAACTTTCGTAACACACATTTTGTAACTTTCTAACTTCATTTCAACAATAGTAACAAATCTCATCTTCTAGCAAAACCATTCTCAAGTTGTTTTGTTGCTTAAAAACTCTAAAAAAAATAAATAACATCCATATTTTGGGATATGAATCACAAACAAATGAAAAATCAAATGAATGAGCTAAGTTTCACATGTAAGGATTAGTTATATGCAACAAACCTTGATTTTCCTTCTCCTTATTGTGAGCGACAACGAACAAAAGAGAGAACATGAGAAAGAAAGAACTAAAGCTTTTGAATATGGTAGATTGAGAGAGAAATGAGACACACAGGAGAGCGAAAGTTTTTGGAGGGAGAAGAGTTTTTTTTTTTTTATCTTTTCCCATTTTATTTATCCTTTTATATGAAATACTTTAGTTTTGTCTTTAATGTGATGTGAGTATATGATAGAAGTGTGATAGTGTACAAGTATCAATGTCCTTTATTTAGATAAAGTTATGGAAACTAGATATTAATGGTGATGTGATAGATATTAGCCATATGGATATATAAAAATATTCCTTTACACCTAAAAATTATAATGTCAAAATATACGTGATTTTGACAGTGATATGGGAGGTTTGCTGGCTGGCAGGATGCGATGGTGAAGGATACACTTGAACGGGCCGTTGAACCAAACCTGAACCTGAGACTCTATCTTCAGGATGCTTACGTACACCCAGTTTTTAAGAGCAGTGAGTTGGTAAAGCCAATGACTATTGATGATGAAGAGGAGAACCCTCTTATTCAAACAAAGAGAACTTCTCGTCGAAGTAGCAAGCCAGAATCTGATAATGAAGGTAGCAGTTGCTAAGGTAGCTACGTACAATTTCCATTAGAGATTAATACCACGGAACCACCATGGAGTATATATTTACGCATGTGAATGAGAATCATGTCAATCAACCATTTTCAGTGGAAATTAAATTGTGAGATGCAGGAAGCAGCATGCTCGAAGCAGATTCCTGGCTTAGGTGACTGACATATATGTTCTGTTGGTCACAACTGCGTTCGTAAATGCTATTTGTTGTACAATTTCCTTTTTTATCAAAAATTTGTCTGTATGTATTTGTGATCTTGTAAATTGTAATTGTTATAGAAAATACTGTGTCCGAAAGACAGAATCAGTCAAAAAGATTACTGTTATTTTAATTAATAAATTTTTTAATTTAACAGCAATTTATTGCACAGGCGAAATAGTTCTTGTAGTTTGTACACACCTCTTCTATATTTTTTTCACTTGTTAATCAGATCAAATTCTTCTCTTTACATAATTTTTTAAACCGTGGATATTAAACTCAATCGCCTTCATTCGTGATTAAATAATAATATAAATAAAGTTCACATCAACATCATGTCTGTGTGTATGGAAATTAAACCCTATCTTTTAAGGAAAAGATTTCAATGGAAAATCATTTCTGATACGATCAAAACCAACGGTAAAGAGCGAGAGTTGAGAGAGGACAAAAGCAAGAGGTGTGTAAATGTGGTTGTCCAAAAACAGTAACAACAGACATCGGTCGCAAACATAGCTGCGCTGTGCGGTCCCTCAAATTTGTATATATTGTAAGTAATCATATCACACACAATCAAATGGACTGAACTGAACCCACACACTATCCTTTCTTCCTCGTCGTCGTCCTCCTCATCAATCTCCACTATTCACTTTCTATTCAATCATTTCAATCCCACAATGTAAGTTCCCATCTTTTCTTTTCTCTCTAAATTCTAATAATCTCTTGCTATAATCTCTCTCTCTCTCTCTCTCTCTCTCTCTATATATATATATATATATATATATATGATCCACTTCTTTCTCCAATGCAATCCACTTCTTCTTCTTCTTCTTCAACATGGCGAATCTTATGCAATCATTCTCAGTGATCCCTTGCAATCCCTACAAATACCAAAAACCCAAATGTTCATGCTTTCACAAACTCCCTATCCAGAGGAAACACCAACTCCGATTTCAAAACCCCGTTAGCCGCTTTTCCACAATCCCGCTGCCAAATTGCGCGCCACTTCACGATTGTCCGTTGAGCCACAACTGAATACCGTTCCTTCCAAATCCGAGGATCTGAAAAGGGCATTGAATTATCTGTTCAGGACAGAAATTAGTGGTGGTTTGGTCAGAGTTTATGTCACAAAGAATAACAACGATGCTAGGTATTCTGTGTTGATTGAGGTTTCATCCTTGGACCTAGGTGGTAGTGACCAAGGTGAAAAAAGGCTTGTGTTGTGTTGGGGCGTGTACAGAGCCGATTCGTCGCGATTCGTGGAACTTGATTCAAAGAGTTCGAACATAGATGCTGGGGCAGGGATGAATCTGAGCCAGTTTAAGCAGAATTCTGGAGGGAAGTTTGTTGTTGAGTTGGAATTTGATGCTAAGCAAGTTCCCTTGTACTTGTCATTTTACTTGAAATCGTTGTTAGGTAGTGGTGAGTCGAGTGAATTAGAAATTAGGAGCCATAGGAGAACGAATATTTGTGTGCCAGTTGGTTCTCTTCCGGGGTACCCGGCTCCTCTGGGTCTGTCTTTTAGTCCTGATGGTTCAATGAACTTTTCCCTTTACTCAAGGCATGCAGAGGGTGTTGTTTTGTGCTTGTATGATGATACTGGTGTGGAGAAACCTGCTCTAGAGCTTGATCTGGACCCTTATATCAATCGGTCAGGGGACATCTGGCATGTCGCATTTGAGAGTGCCTGGACTTTTGTGAGCTATGGTTCTCGCTGCAGAGGGGGACTTGTAAGGAGAGACAAGGATGATGGTTATGCGGAGCGTGTTCTTTGGACCCTTATGCTAAGATTATTGGGAATTCTTTTTCTAATGGTCATGGATCAGTGAAGAGTCTAGGACGGTTGGGCAAGGAACCTGATTTTGATTGGGGTGATGATTATAATCCAAATTTGTCTATGGAAAAGCTGGTGGTGTATAGGTTGAATGTCAAGCGCTTTACGCAGCACAAGTCCAGTGAACTTCCTAGTGATTTAGCTGGGACCTTTTCTGGTTTGGCTAATAAGGTGCAGCATTTTAAAGATCTGGGGGTGAATGCTGTTTTGTTGGAGCCAGTTTTCACATTTGATGAGAAGAAGGGACCATATTTTCCTTGTCACTTTTTCTCATTAATGCACATTTATGGACCATCTGGTGGTCCTGTATCTACTATCAACTCTATGAAGGGGATGGTTAAGACTATGCATGCCAAGGGGGTAGAAGTTCTCATGGAAGTTGTTTTCTCCCATACTGATGAGGTTGGTGCTCTGCAAGGAATTGATGACTCGTTGTACTACTATGCAGATGGAGTTGGTGATTTGAAGACACAGAGTGCTTTGAACTGTAACTATCCTATAGTGCAAAACTTGATTCTGGATAGCCTTCGGCATTGGGTAACCAGTTTCACATTGATGGCTTCTCTTTTATAAATGCTTCACATCTGTTGAGGGGCTTTAATGGAGAATGCTTGTCTCGACCTCCATTGGTTGAAGCTATTGCTTTTGACCCAGTACTCTGGAAGACTAAAATCATTGCAGATTGTTGGGATCCTCATGACATGGCAGCAAAGACAACCCGTTTTCCTCATTGGGTGAGATGGGCTGAAATAAATACAAATTTTTGTAGTGATGTGAGAAACTTTTTAAGGGGTGAAAGTCTTCTTAGCAACCTCGCAACAAGGCTTTGTGGGAGTGGAGACATGTTTTCTGATGGACGAGGACCTGCATTCTCTTTCAATTACATTGCCAGGAGTTTTGGACTTTCTCTTGTGGACTTGGTCAGCTTCAGTAGTGCTGAGCTAGCTCCTGAATTGAGTTGGAACTGTGGACAAGAAGGACCTACTAACAAAACCAGCGTCCTTGAAAGACGGCTCAAACAAATCCGCAATTTCCTCTTCATCTTGTTTGTGTCATTAGGAGTACCTGTTCTGAACATGGGAGATGAGTGTGGTCAGTCTTCTGGTGGTTCTCCTGCATACAGTGACATAAAACCTTTCAATTGGAGTGCTTTGGAAACAGGTTTTGGCAAACAAACCACACAATTCATTTCCTTTTTAAGTTCATTGAGGAAGAGGCGGAGTGATCTTCTTGAGAGCAGGAGCTTCTTAAAAGAAGAAAACATTGAATGGCAGGGGAGCGGCGCTCCACCAAGATGGGAAGATCCATCCTGCAAGTTCCTGGCCATGATTTTGAAGTCTGAAAAAATGGAGCTCCCAGAGAGCCCTGTATCTTCTGATTTATCAGGGGATTTATTTATTGCTTTCAATGCAGCTGATCATCCAGAAACGGTAGTTCTGCCCGTGCCTCCAGAAGGGACGTCCTGGTACCGTCTAGTCGATACAGGTCTTCCATTTCCTGGATTTTTCTCAACCGGTGGTGATTCGGTGCCTGAGCAGACGGTAGGATTGTTTACTTACAAAATGAAGTCCCACAGCTGCACTTTACTTGAGGCAAGCAATAAAAGCAGTTAAAAGAAATAAAATAATACTTTCCTCAGGCCAAGACATCCCTTCATCCTTTCCTTTCTGTAAATGTTATTACATGCAATCAGTCTCTCAACAATTATAGATTTGTAGATCAATTAACTTTATACGATGTTGAAACGGTGAGAGTATGTACTGGGCAATGCTGCTGGAATCCTGTGTAAATACTCACTTTTTTCGTTGTGATGGTTTCTTATATTTGGTGATGTGGGAGCCTACATGATATCATGTAAACAATAATTATTACCCAAATAATTTGGTCACTGCGGCAAGCATGGCATTGTCATCTTTATCCATTCAACTCAATGGTAGTTTGTTTAATGTTTCACTTTCATTAGTTTTTGAGGTAAGAAATACTGCAGATCAGCGGAGAACTTCCCTGGATCAATATTTCTGGACAACTTTTTGCAGCAATGCATTCACCTCCCTTACAAAGTTCATCCTCAACAGACAACAGAGTATAATCAACTGAAACCTGTGCTCGCAATGGCCACTACTGCTGATATCCTGATACCATAGTAGATCGCTAAGCAAACTAGCATTCAATGATACAAGAAGGGGATTCAACAATATAGTTACATGCCTATAGGAATTATGATATTTATAGTCATAACCTCCATACTCATGCTAATTAAAGATAATGCTAGTTACACAACTTACAAAGAAACACAATAATTGTGAAAGCCATTAGATCAGTAGGTATGAAAATGTGTGAAAAAAAATAAGTATAATTTTCATGTGTTGTCACCCATATTAATATACAATGCACTCGTTTTTTGAGTAATTTTTTTTTTAAATCCAATTTGAATACAATCATTTGAACAATTTCTGCACAATCAAAAAATAAAATCACTTATACATAGTAACATATTGAGCTTATAGAACACTTTTTTTTTTTTTAACATTCACTATTTAATTAAAACTACACTTTGTGCTTATCATGTTAATAACTTATATTCTCATAATTATTAAGTATTATCACAATTTATATTAAAATTTGTGTAAAACATAATTTCTATAAACTCAAAAGATCAATCCCTTAACCTCATTTGTGTGCAAAATCAGAACTAGAATTCATTGAATGGTCAGTCTTGTTTTCATTGTTCTGTTCGATGAATATGATACCCATCTAGATCAGTCTTTTCTACCGGAGTACCTACCTGAAGGGACCCATCTAGATCAGTCTTTCCTACCCCAGTACCTACCTGAAAATAACTTTTTTCGATTTCTACTGATTAAAAACAAGAATAGCAACATCCCTTCACTTACATCCAAAAAGGTTAACAAATCAACGAATGTAGGTATAGTACTGCACAGTTCAGAGTTCAAACAGATTTAAAATCTATGTTCAAATGCAATAATCATTTCAGCTGCTGCACCCATGGCACCTATCCCTCCACTTTCCAAAAGGCGAATGGCCAACTCGTGCTCATTCAACCATCGTAATCCCCTGCTCAGTCTCGTCAGTATCTCCACATCAATTTCCCGGATCCACAATGGAGAGCAACCCACAATCAAGCTCAGAAACCCTGACGCATAGGCTCGCCAAGTAGCACAATGACATTGCAGCAGTATCTTCCTTTCTAGAACGCCTGCAAGAAATTCCAAATGTGTCTCAAGAACCTGTTGCCGCCGTTTTGATATATGCCAATACTGATCAATACCCCATGCAAATGCCCCACAAAGCATAACAAAATATGCCAGTGCATGACCTCGAAGCATAGCAACCACAGCTCCAGAATCTTCCCCATCCATCTCCAACATATTAGTTGATAAAAACCAGGACGGCAAAGTCTCTTTTATGAAAGATTGAACCAACTTTGTTCCACCTGATATCCAAATCAATGAAGCTCCGAGTAGTGCGGCATGCTTGACACGTGCCATGGATCTAGCAAGAGAAACTTGTCCATGTGTTATTCCATGCTTGATTTTCTTTAGTTTCTTCACATCCCCCTTGGGTGACTCACTCCTTGCTATATCTCTCACCGTTTGCATTAGAATAGACACAATTTCTACAGTCAAGAACCTGACCTCTCCAATAGACCGATAGACTTTCAAGTAAAGAATCCCTGGAGCAACTGGAGAGACCCCATCAGATATTTTGGAATTGGAACCAAAGCCAAGGCCATGACCAAGGAGAGCACCAACACCGCCATTGTTAAAAATAGAGGCAGAGCCAACCCCAAGGGTGGATGTGAAGCAACTTTTTAGTAATTGAACTACAGCATCCCTGTTGCGGTGGAAGACAGTTCCAGAAGCAGAGAACACAAGGAAGTCACTCCAACGCTTCACCTTCTGGGCCCACAAAGAAGCTATAATGGGCATGCATGGCCAGGGGCAACTAGAAGCAAGGTCAGCGATAGCCGGGCCAATCAGGATAAGGAAACGCCCAGTGGCGCTGTCAAGTTTATATGTTATTGTGAGACTTACAAAAGCTGCCAAAGGCAAAGGCAGTGTGGCTAGAGAGTCCCGTCTGCTTACAGGGAATTTAAAATAATTAATGAACCTTCTGATTCCACATACACAAAAATTGAAATAAAAACATATTGACCACAAAAATAAATACCAGCATGAGTGAATATTCATGGGTCAACATTCAGCTACTTGATTAATTCATCCATTAATAACGTCAAAGACCAACTTGTCTGAAGGTCATTGCTTTTTGTAATAATAGTGTGAATCACTGACTCTCCCAAAGACTTGAGCTATTAGATAAAGGCTTATAGATGGTTTTATGAGGCAAGAGATTTTGGGCTTAAAGCATGAATAATATACAGGTCAACACAATCTTGTGTCGACATTCAACATTTCATGTAAAAGAATGGGGTGTCAGGGATTCAATTCATGACCATGGGACATAAAAGCTTTGATACCAGGTCAAAAACTAACTGTCCTGAAATCTTAAACTGTTAGTTGAAAGATCATGAATGATTCATATATATACAAGGGGGCATCTAAGGGTTTCTTTTCTATATAAACCAAAAGAAGGGGAAAAAGAAGTAAGGGGAAAATTCCACTGAGTAGAGACAAAGGAGAATTACCTACAGCCAGGCTTGGGACATCAACACCTGTGGCAGCTAGAATTTCCTTTATCTGCTGCTCAACAAGGGATAAATTCGCAGCAGGGCTAGGCCAATCGGTTCCATTCATAAAAGCTGGCTTCCATATGCCCCGCCTAACTTCAGCTGAAAAGTAGCTTGCAATGGTAACCAAAGATGCTGGAAGAAAATCAGCTAGATCTTTGAGACCTGAGATAGAAAGCACACACAAATCAGATTACACAGCAAACCAATAAAACAAAAGATTATAAGAATCAGCACTAGCAACCTGGTGTTCAGTTCAGTTCCAAACATATGACTTCATTATATATATATATATATATATATATAGGCCACCTTAAAGATTCAGCAAGAACTGCTATGCAACTTTGTAAAACAGCCAGTGGTCTACCACCAAGTCAGGAAATAAAAACTGAGGGGACCAAAATGAGAAAATCAATATCACTTTTCAGTAAAACCCATTAGGTCTCAGGTGGATTGGACTATTAGAAGGCCCTCACTACCCCCTCAACAATCCCATTTTCTCCTACACTAAAATCCTTGGCAACTTTTGGAGGATCGAAGCACAGGAAATACATCAGTATAGCTGAAAGAAGATGTGGTTGCCAAACCAAGCACCCAATGGTCTCCAAAATCCTAGCCACCTGCTAGAGCTTGGAACTGAGTTACAAACCACTGAACCCTTATGTTCTTTCCTCCTGCTCGCAATTGTAAACAAATCTGCATCAATATTTTGGAGTACTAACTCAACCGGTCAACCCAAAAGCTTAAATTTTGTTAGGTATATAGAGATGAAGCTTGAAACATGGACAATGTACATACTACACAGCCAGTCTACCCCTTGTGTTGAAATTTATTTTTTAAATATGAAGAATGGACAAGAAGGGTTAAACTCATGACCACTTGGTCAAAGAGGCTACCTATCAAGAACTACCTCAAAGAATCAATTCCTCATTTAATCCTGACTCAATATTTACAGTATATAAGTTAAAAGTTACCAAGGTATATACAAAACTAGGCAAACCTGTAGCGAGTTCACGCGTAGAAAGTCTTCCGTGAGCACAAGCTGTCAGAGCAGCATCCAGCACAAAGGGAATAGCTTCGAGTATATCCCAGGCAGGCACTTTTAGTTTCATCATAGCATCATTCAATGCAGAACCAGTTGAACTGCTGCTTCCTGAATTCGTAGATGTCAAAGGCTCATCAACATTATTTATCTTCCTAAACATCATACATAGTAGAGCATCAACAATCTGATGCACAGACCCTCCAGGCACAAGACCAGACCGGATTGACACAATGCATTCTTGATGTCTCCGATACCAAAAGTTTAATTTTGGAAAGGAATCCACAAAAACAGGTTCTCTAGGAATGCTTAGAACTTTTGAAAATCTTCTGCTTACTACTCGATCCTTTGCTGACCTTCCAAAAGATGTCACTTGGAAGTTTCGAACCAATAAAAGGCATTCAGGATTAATTAGTGATCCAAATGGTGGAGTTGCAGACTCTCTCCTCACATGGTTGGCAGCTGGAACATCAAACCGCCAGAACCTCAGCAAAAGAGTAAATGCATTAGAGAACACCTCATGATAAGAGAGTTCTTCTCCAGTTGCAGTAGTCCGTGAGACATCCGGAATACATGATCCAAAAACCTCACTTATTTGCATTAGCCCTGCTGCAAGTAAAGGAACCTGAAAAAAAATGGAAATATCAATACAAATATCAGCAAACAAGGTACACGAAACATCTGCTAGGTCTATACTACAAGCCCCCTTCCTCCATAAGTTTTGAAATTATACTTCATCAAAACTAAAAACTGACTTGATGATTGGGCCTTACCAGACTGGAAAACGTATGCCTTAGAGAAACTAGTACTCACAAAAAACAGAAAAGAAAAAGGGTAGCTGCTATTACATGTTAGTATTCAGAAAACAAGGATTATTAAAACAGAACATACCAAACCATGCAAGGAGAAAATATGAACACAGTCTACGGATGAAATTCCAACAAGAAGGACGTTTAAAAATCGAGCTTGGCTGATCAAATGGCTTTCAATCCCAGAGTAATTAGGAGGAGCCGGTGGTGAGAGTAAACTAGTGATAAAAAGAATGATGTGCTCCTGCAAACAAAGATAATCATTGTAAACCTAAAATAAAAGTAAATAACAGACAAGTTTAAGAAGAAGAATCAGGAGACTACCAAACAAACTAAAGAACTACGGAATAAAAAGTAGTAGTCTCTCTAGTAAAATCAAAGAGCCAAATGAAACGATGTTAGGATTACCTGTACATTCCATCCACGTACTAGAGATGCCCCACACAGAATGGTAGCAGCAGAAATCCTCTCTTCATCTGAACCACTTGTTGCAATTTCATATATTTTCTCAATCTCTGCTAAGCTTCCATCAAATCCATGAGCTTAAATTCAGTTGTCTTACCTTTGGTAAATTTACTAAAGGATTATCTAATATATCTGACTTCAGAAAAAAGAAGGGTGTATCTGTAGTCTACATACTAGGCAATACTTTCATTAATTAGACAGCCGCCACGTTCACACACACTTGATAGGTATTCGTAAGTGTGCATGCAAATCTAGAATATGTAAATTATAATTGTATAAACCTATATTTTGTTTAGTGTATATGAATTATGATTGTAAATCTATATTTAGTCTAAAAATAACATTTCATATTATATAGAACATATAAGTTATTTCCCTGTTCATTGTATATAATTTATTTTTTACCACATTAATTTTTTTTTGTATATATTAATATTTTAAAGATTCATTTAAGTATTACCATAATATCGACATATTTAAGGTAGTGTTTGTTTTGTCTGGGACAGAAATATGGAGACATTGGAGACACAAATCTGTTTGGCGTATAGACAGAAATAAAGGACAGAAAAATTTTCTGTTTCTGAAAGAAAAACACAAAATTTCTGTATTTCCCAAATCTGGAGATAGTGAGGAGGATAAGAGACAGAAATTTAATATTTTTTTCTTCCAATAATATCCCTATATATATTTAATATTTATGTCTCCGTCTCCGTTTCTTCACTGTCCCTATCCCCATCCCCCTACCAAACGCTACCTAAGTTACATTGGAAACATAACATACATTCCTAAGATTGCCAATGAGTGCATGTTTGTCGTGAAAAATAACAAGGGAACGAAGATTGATTTACCAATGAATATATTTCAACCTACTTAAGCATTTAACACAACTATTAAAAAAAAAAAAAATTAAGAAAATGGTGAGCAAGAGCACTGGCATATCTATAAGGTTGCTACTTTGTGACCTACTAATCATCAGTTCTAGACTTCTAGTCACAGAAAACAATCTCTCCGCTAGGATAATTCTACATACATCAAACCTCCAGATCCTAAACAATGACAGAAGCCTTATGCGTTATGTTGCCCTTTCGAACTAACAGAATGCAGGGCAATACCTAGTGGGGAAGTATGCAGAACTGCACAAGAAATGAGACTCAGCAAAGCATTCACAAAAAGTGCAACACGACATGGTGTAGCCTCAAACATGATGAAGTAAGGAAAACTCCTCAGGGGAATAAACAAACTTTTGTCTGGATAATATGTAGATATAAAAGGGGTGGTCAATAAAGAATAAAATGCGTAAGGGGACTCGCCTTCAAATATTAACAAGCAGTTTAAGAGAAGAATTCATTCAAGAAAACTAAATTTAATTTCCCAGTAACAGCCTTTAAAAAGTCCTTTATATAGAACCAGGATTATAAGAGGGTAAGTCAATTGTTACATCCCCAACCCTTAAAATGCACTGAAGCAAAAATCACAAATAAAACCGATTAACTTCTCATAATACTAAAGTAAGAGCAGTGTGCTAGACTTCTAGGTCAGTAGCATGAATAGCAGAAACCAAGGCTTTCAAGAAGTTGCTGATGCAATGAATAAATACAAAATCAATGATCGAAAGGCATACTACAACTTTATAGAGAATTTCCAGACAAACAATTCGGGGTGAAAATGATAAACAGGAGCAAGAGGTGTAGTCAGAAATAAGACAAAAAGGATGGCAAGATAACTAGAGTCGGTAACATCCTATATTCCTTCATCACTGCTGCTTTGTCATCGTGGAAAAAGCAGTACTCCAGAAAGGTTAGAAAAAAATAGAATACAACAACAACAGCTAAGCCTTGTCCCACTAAGTGGGGTCAGCTACATGGATCAGATGATACAAGGAGCTCTATCATATATCATATTCATATTAAAATCATTAACACTTAAATCTCTTTTGATTATTTCCCCTATGGTTTTTCTCAGTCTTCCTTTACCTCTTTTTATGGTGCTATTCTCCATAAAGCAACCACCTTCCCTAAATCTTGCCTTTCTGACATTTTTAAGACGGGAGCAGGGGGCACACAAAGTGCAGTAATGATATGATTCAGTAGCATACCTGGAAGCTGGAGTTGCAACTAAGACATTAACCAACTCAGGAGTTAGCTGTGATCCCTTCATTAATGACGACCACCCAGCCACCTGGCTAGAAATGCTACAAGGAATTTGATTGCTGCATGCATTCACATAGCCAGGCCAAAAATAAGCTGTTGTATCAAGTAGGTTTCTTGCAATACAAGCCTCAACAATTAGATGCCATAAGTTGCCAGCTGTAGAAAAAAAATTTAAAAAAAAATGAGAAAGTGCCATTTGTACATCAAAGACATAATATAATACGCGCACACGCACATAGAGGGAGAGTCCGAGCATGATGTTTGAGAGATATCTGATATTGATTCAGCGATTTAGAGAATGTGCGTGCTGTGATACAGTTTACATACAAGTGTGTCAGATGTCACTTATTTCAACAGAATTTGATTTGGCTCTAGCTATAACTAACTCAGATAAGCCAAGGCAAGTGGACATGAACAAGCTGTTCAGTGAATTGCTCTAACATGCCCTCTAAAATCAAGGTTGGATAACTGATCAGGCCTTCAGGTTCCCAACTTCTTGAACACTCAATTTGTCCCTTAGCCATGAGAACGTTAAGTTAGACAGGGCCTTGGTGAGTAGATCAGTAGGTTGGTCTAATGAAGGAATATGAGATTAGGAGTTTATTCTGAAGCACACTTTCTCTTGCAAAGAAGAGACCGTGTTCCATTTGCTCTGCGCAGGACAAGGTTATGGGAAAGTAATACAGTTTGTAAGTTATTGCAGCAGAACACAGGTCTCGAGGGTTTCACATACCATCTAAGCTTCTGTGTCTTCAAAGCTCCTGTACTCAACTTCTATGCTGGACTGGGCTACTATGTGCTGCTTTTTGAACCACCAAGAGATGAGGTGGAGGCCTAGAAAAATGTGTGACCAAGAAATAGATCTCTTATCATGTGTTAGTTGCCCAGTCTACCCGTCGAGCAGTCTTAGTAAGGTGGAAGCTATGGGAAAAGGGTGCTTGCTAGATAATAGATACCGCAGATCCATTTTACAGCAATCCATGTTAACCTCAATACCTACTCAACACCCAAAAAGTAATGGAGATCTCCAAGATCTTTGGGGAGAATTTAGATTTGAATTAAAGTAGTGGCTGACCCTCTAATGATAATTGCAGTATATATGTACAGTTTGTCATGTGAAGTTTGATGAAGAGTGATGGGTCACATTTGCTTAATAGGAAACCAAATCTAGAGAGTGCTAGCCAATCTTTCAAAGTTCAAACCAAGAACTTGGTGGTTGTTTTAAGCCATATAGGACTTTCTAAAGTTTAAAAACATGGGTGCAACACTTTCAAATTGCACTAGTTGAGTCATATACACCTCCTCATTAAGATAACCATTTAGAAATGCATTATTCACATCAAGTTGTCAAATAGATCATTGTTTAGACAAGGCTAGAGTTATGGTTAAACAAATAGTGGCAGGTTATACAAATAAAAACCGGGTTATTGATAGAAGCTCTCCATAAGTTTGGCCCTATATTTTTTTTAATATCATTACCATTTGGATTTTGTTTAATCCCAGAAATCCACAAGCAACCGATGAGATGACAACCAAGGGGAAGTTTAACCGAAGGCCAAGTGTTGTTCCTTTGGAGACCTAAACTCATCTCTCATGGCAGCAAACTAGTCGGAATCAACCATAGCCTCCACCACTAAAGATGGTTTGGTATAAGTGTAGGGTTTAGGCAAGGATTGAAGATATTGTATTCAGATCTGTTATGCGTGGAGTAGGTAAGGGGGTGGATGGGGAGTAGGTGGAGAGGAAGGAGAGAATGAAGAAAGGGAAGTGGGGAGAGCAGAGGAGGAAGATTGAAATGAGGGAAAGGATGGCAATGAGGGAATTTGGATTAGGATAGGTTATGATAAAGCGAGGAGGGTGAAGTGTAGGGAAAAGGCTGCAGAGTAGTGTGATGCAACTTGGACTAGGTCACTATAGGGTAACCAATGTTCATGGAACTACATATTTAGAGAGATATAGCCTGCCATTGGCAGCTAAAAACACCAGTAGCCCTTCTGTTGTTGAGGAATATACCTCATAAATGTGCACTCAAATGCCCTGAATTCAAGTTTATGGGGGTTGTATGACCTAAGAACAGGAAAAGAAGAGCAACCAAAAACATTAAGGATAGAGTAATCACTTATCAAGACTCTTTTGAAAGAGTAATTCATAGGGCAAGGATCAAGAATCAAGACAGTGTAGAGGGAAGGAGTCCATTAACAATGAATGCAACAGTTGAAAAACCATCATCCCAAAACTTCAGAGGCAAGAAGACCAAAGCAAGTAGATCAAGATCCATTGTAGTTAGATGTCAATGCTTTCTCCTATGGTTCCATTCTAATGACATGTATGAGAACATGTAAGCCTATGGAGCAAGGTAGCTAGGATCGAGATTTTACTTAAGATCAGAAGGAAGATATAGAAACGTAAAACGGATCATAAGATCCTACAAAATAATATATGTTACATTCATATAATTTATATATACATATAACATGACACAATTAAGCAAAATAAAGGGAAAAAAAGACACAATTCTAGCCCAAGTTCTTTTTCTCTTAGGGTATGTTTGGTTAGAGGATAAAAATAGGGTGTAAATTTTTATGGATGAGCTTCATGTGTAAAATTACACATGAATCTTATTCATAAAAAATTTACCTCCATTTTACTCCCCAACCAAACATACCCTTAGAGTTTTTTGTTTGAAGCCCAATAATAAAAACAAATGAAGCCTCTAAAATAAAAACAAACCCAACCCCACATGAGAAAGATAGAAGCCAAATAATAAAAACAAAAGCCACCCCATATAAGCCCTGAAAATAATGATTTTGCACAAAAATCATCAATCTAAAACATGAAAAAAAAGTTGGACCGAAAAAAAAAAAAGAAACTGCGAACCCTCTCTCCCTTTTCTCTTTCTCGATTGTCACAGAGGCTCTACTATTTCATTGACGGCCGCCATGGTTTTGGGTTTGTTCACCACCGGCAACGCAATGAAGAGCTCGAAGACAGAGAAGCAGACAAAGATCGACAAGTCAGGGAAGGAGAAGCAGAGACCGAAGAATGAAGATGGAGACCGAAGTAGAGGCTGGAGCAAAGAGGAGAGAAGCCGAGAAGCAGAGAGTCGAAGAGTGAGAGAGGGAAAATTGAAGAGTGAAAGCGGGACAAACCCATTAGGGTTCCTATGGGGCCTTGAGAAATGGGCCGGGTCAGATGCCATTGGTCGGGTTTGGGCCGCTTGGCCAAGCTCAGGCTATGGACTCAGCTGACGTGCAAAGATCGTGCCATTCCAGCGATCCACGAGCTTCCTCGGCAATCCCACGGTGAGGCGGCAGCGGCGAGCCTAGAGGTGGAATCGGATCGCCAATGGGTGGTGGGTGCGTAGGATCGTGCGATCTCACGAGGAAGACCGCAATCCTAGCTACCTTGCTATGGAGTATGCCATTATTTTTCTGTAGATAGTGAAAGACTTAAATTCACCCCATCGATCATATTGAAGTAGCAATGAGAGAAGAAGCTGATCTTGCTGGTCCAAGCGAAGATAATCATCACTAACACTATTGTTGAGTTCATGCTTTGCAAAAGCAAATTTGGTGAAACAAGTTTTTCAATATATGAAATGGTGGAGGATGTGACCTCGAATGGTTGTTGTAATCTGCTTTCACCATTAGGGTGATCCACATCGAATGGATTTTCAGCTCTAGATACCGTGTTTAGATTCTATGAGCTGTAAGAAAAAGTCAAAGCGAATGAGAGAAAGAGAGAGAATCTAAGAACTATGTTTCAAAGAAATCTAAAAATGATTCAATGATTTATAGAATGAGTGTGACACAGTTTATACGTTGGCTGTGGTGTTAGTTGTAACCGACAACAGTAGAATCTGATTCAGCTCTAACTACCTCTAATAAGCTAACTAACTCAGGTAAGCCAAGCCATGTGGATAGTGAAGTAGCTATTCACTGAGTAACTCTTAACGGTTCTAGACTGACAGTTAAAATTTTAATAGAAATGATCAACTCCCTCATATTTTTTAGTTCCATTGATTCCTTGGGTTATTTAAACTTTAGTTTCCCCACTAGACAAATTCTAGCTCTTTTGCAGGAGCCATTAAAACAGTAGATATCAATTAAAAGTACAAATTCAGTGACCAACATGAAGGAAACTACTCACAACATTTCACGGGCAAGTCATTCAAGCTCATAGATTCTAAGTACCCACTACCAACAGGGTTTCCTGATAAGATCATGATAGCCTTGGCAGCAGCTTGATTGGCTTCCAAAAGAACAGATTGAGGTGGAGTCAGTAAGCACTCATAATCACCCAATAGCTGCAAGCTGGTAACCAACTCTCCATGACGCTTCCCCAAAGCCTGTTTATCCTTTGGTTGATTTGTAGGGCTATGTTCAGCTTCTTCAATCAGTTCACTTTCCTCTTCATCGATGATATTAGCGACCACAAGGGTTGTAATGCTCAATAACATACACAAGCAAGTATGAATGCGAGGTATAGGATCTTCATTTGAATCCCTCTCCTAAAATAACAAGGGGAACAATGAAAGTGGCATTATGTTAGGATTATGTAGATTCCAAATGCATGCAATTTTCCATTGCCACTAAATTTTTTTATAAAGAACAAGTTAATTAAATGTAAAATTGCAGGTGCCAACACACACAAAGTAAATGTAAATGACATGCAGCATGGTCTTTTCTTAATGGTGATTAACAATATTATATCATCAGATCATACACGTGAATAAACTCATCAAGCCATTCTTCCTGTAAAATTCATCAGTTCCCCCACCCCTTTCATTGACTCAATTCCTACCCTTTGAACCAACCGCAATGCTGCAATCCATAAACCTAAAAATGTGCTGTGCCAAGTACTGCCATTGACTGCATGTAAAACCTTCACCACACCTGCAACAACATCTTAAAATAAATAATACTGCTCTTTTTAAAAAAAAAGGGATAAAAAAAAAGAGCAATCCATTCAAAGTAAGTGTCCAGCACTACCACTCAGGAAAAAAAAATAATTTAAGAAAAAAAAAAACTGATCAGTGAGATTGAGCATGCATGTGGCAGCTTGATCCAAAGGAAAAAAAATTGATCGAGAGGTTTTGCATGTGAAAATTGCTAGGTCAAACACAGGACAAGAGTGCTACAAATTATATCTGTTATGTGAGGTTTGAGAACATTGGGGTTTGGGTCAGTGTGATATTATGTAGAGGTTGGTCGATATTTTTCGTGAATTTCAAAATTGGAGTTTTTGTGGAGCTACAGGCGTAGGCAATTCACTGAACCATGTTGGATTTTGAGTGTTGATTTTCTGTTGGGTGGAGGAGTTTCAACATTATGGCTAGAAAGAAATCATAATCATACCAGTAATAATTTCAATAGCAC
This sequence comes from Dalbergia oliveri, assembly GCA_030441495.1. Lineage (NCBI taxonomy): Eukaryota > Viridiplantae > Streptophyta > Magnoliopsida > Fabales > Fabaceae > Dalbergia > Dalbergia oliveri. The sequence continues at coordinate 15,589,715 of JAMLFY010000008.1, forward strand.
TAAATGCTGCCACATTCCCTCCATCCAAAGCATCTTCCAGGATAAGATCAATAGGAAGCCAGAGCAAAGACCAACTATCACCATAAGATTGACCAGCAAAAGATATCTGAGAACCAGCAGCAATGACTACCTCAAGCTTAGATTTTGTTTGGCTTTCATGAGATATGACTTCATGGATATTTTCTGTCAAAAGCAGAAGGCTCTCTGGAGTAATATGTTTTGAATTCCTCAAAGCCGAAGAGTTTGATACAAGCAGCTGCATTTGGTGAATGAAAAATCCCCAATGTGATGGCCTACAAATATAATTTTTCTTCAATAGAAGTTCCAAAATCTTAATTGAGATTGACCCAAATGTGTATTTTGACTGTTCACCTCATAGATGCAAAGTATATCAGAATTAAGTTCTTACATGTTATGATGAACTAACGAAAGGATCCTTGAAGTCATTTTGTTTTGCAAAAATTCTGCAATGATCTCAACAGCCATTGCTGTATTTTCCCTCTGCAATGCCTCCTTCTGCTCAGTTTTGTTTTCACTGAAGCAGTCAGGACCATCGATATTCATATCATCTGACCAGCTTAGCCATCTAGGCTTATTCTCTGATGCATGATCCAGTAATCCTTCATCATCTAGTGATGCTTCAAGTAACTGCCATACAATTGAAAAGACAAATTCAACCAGAACAACTCCCGGCTCACACACCTTTTGGCCATATACTTGAGAAAGCTGAAGAACTTCATCAATTGATATCATAATCCTGTGATACCATCAATATGAAACATTATAGTTATTAGTATTCAGAAATACTCAAGATCAAGGGACCTTCTCCACCCCTTGAAAAAGAGACAGAGAAACATACAAAAAGAGAAGTGGAAAAAACCCCACTTGAGCATATTTATGTACTCTTTATGCTAAAAGGTTCCTCTAGATTACAGTCTCTTCAGGTTGCCACAAGGGCAGAATATAAATACAAGCGCAGAAGCAAGCAATTGTAAACCAGCAGTAAAAGTCAATAATGTAAATATATCATCACAAATGATAAAATGCAGTCTGAGGAGATCACAGTAAAGTCTGAAGATAAGTCAAATCTGTGTTTACCAACCATTCACTAGATGCAATTTTTGCATATAGTCGTGAGAACCGAGATATTGACCAACCACCTTCATATCCATTATCTATATTGGAAACTGATATACCACATTCTCAATGCAATATATCATGCTCTAATGAAATCTTATTCCCTGTTTGTGACATAGGTGATTTGAGGGACACACAATATGTTATAATAATAATAAAAGAAAATGAAGCTATAGGTTGACAGCATAAAGCCTACATAAGCAGGCTTCTAGCACCACAAGAAAAAAACTTAACAAGATTCACTTTATTTTTTTTACCCAAATAGCTTACTTTAGGTCCTAACTATGAAATAGAGATTGCTTCCTTTAAACCAGTTAAAGAATAAAACGGTCTTTTTGTCTTCTCTTGGGGCTCCCCCTATGGCTTTTTCAGGGGGTATCTCTAATGGTCTTACAGGGGGACTGAAGAGCTCTTGTAGGCTAATGTTTGTCCTTTTGTTTCTCTTTTGAGCCCAAATTCTTCTCTTCCCTTTTAATAAAAATAAAAAGAATACCCAAACCACTTAACATATTCAGCAGCAAAAGCAACAACATTCTTCTGCAGCAAATTCAGTTGGAGTTGGACCTCACTTTTCATAGTTTGGAGAGTTGATATGAAAGACAAGCGTAAAAGCATTTTGCTTGAGGAGTTCCATATAAAGTCTGTAAGCTGCAGGATGAAGTTGTCTGCTTGGAACAGCCCTGCATTCAAAAAAACAATGGATGTAATTTACCGAGTGAGGAAAGCAAGTAAATCCAATTTAACCAGTGAAGGAAATAAGTAAATCCAAGAAACAAGATAGATGTCAAGCAAAGCTTTCGTCGAAAGATGCAGAAGTTATAGAAGACAGCTGCTTAGAAGTTATAGCATCTACTGTTCCGTCTTAGCTATCTATGCCACAGAAAAACCATTCCAATCGCCAATAAGGTCAGAAAGGACAGAAAAGGACCTACATGACAAAGTGCATAAACAATCCCCTGCCCCCCATGGAGTTCTTTTTACATATTAGAGCACAATATGGAACTAAATTCAATAAAAGGAAAGTTAAAGCACAACAATTAAGTATTGCTCGCGTAATCTCGGGCCAAAAGTAGTTGTTAGAAAAAGTTACATCCAAAGTAGTGATTGCGAGATTCGAACCCTTGACAACATAGGTAAAATAAAACTGGATCAGCAATCTACTTCCACTGCGATCAACCACAATATGGGACTAGATTCAACAAAAGGAAAGTTAAAGCACAATAACTAAGTATTGCTCACATAATTTCAGGACAAAAGTAGTTGTTAAAAAAAGTTCTATCCAACGTAGTGATTTCAAGAATTGAACCCTTGACAAAATTGGTAAAATTCAACTGCATCAGTCATCTACCTCCACTGCGATCAACCGCATATATATATCATTAACACTTGAGAAAAGGTGAGGTCCACTAGTCAATGAGTTGTAGCTCAAGCGGTACCTCCCATGGTCCCGTATGACGAGGGAGTTGTTGGCTTTGGGTCAGGGGTTCCATTCCGATTTGCCCATCTCTTTCCCCATTTTACTTAGCTCCACTAGGAGCTCTCCAGTTAAGGGGAAAAAAATCCAATCTATTAGCCAACATGACCGGTATCAAATGTAAAGAGATGGTCCAGTCCTGATTTCAAATGTTGAACATCAAATGATCTCTCACTAATAATCACTAATTGTAATTTGTCCCTTACTCCAACCTTCCCTCTGAATAAGTCTATAATACACATTTACATGCGCTAGAGCAACTATGCAATCCATCGAAAAAATACAAATTAAAGAAACAAATGCCACTAATAATAAACGAAATCACACAAAAACAAAAACTAACTCGAATATGCGTAGTTTGCGTGAGCCAGATGAACTATCAAAACACCTTAATCGATGACAACAAAGGAAAAATAAAATTAAAAAAAAAGAGGGGGGGGGAGGAGCAAAAGAAAGAAAGAGAAAAATGACGGTAATAGAAGGAATGGAGGGATGAGGAAGGTGGCACCTGGTGGAGAGAAGAGCGAGGAGCAGCAAGGGAGGGACGATCTTGAGAGAGAGTGATCTTTCTAGAAACTTCCACGCGGCGGGGGAGTGGTTGTCCCAGAAGAAGTGAGACACAAGGCAATGCGCCAGCTCCACCGACGGCAGGGGCACGGCGGAGGATCGGAGAGTGGCGGCGAGCTCCAGGGCCCACTGGTTCGGGTCGGTGTTCCGGTCTTGAGCTAGCTTCGTTTGCCGAACCACAGCGTCCCACAGGCTCGGATGATCGGCGTCGCTGGTTTGCGCGGGAACCGCCATAGAGTGAGTGTCCAACGAGAAGAAGAAGAAGAAGAAGAAGAGTGAGAAGAATGAGAAATTGAAAGCGGTTGAGAGAAAATGAGAGAGGCTGAATAATGCGGAACGCGAAATTGAGAGAGGGGGGAGTGTTTGTGTGTTCTGTGCATGGGAAGTGGGAGTGAGACGGGTTGGCTTGCGTTCGTTAATTATACCGATAATTTTTTTTTTTTGTAATTGAGAGAAAATTCTCTTGGCTTGTCAACCTGGCCTCGTTGTTCAAATTCTACGGGTGTCCGACCCGGCCCCTAATTCATTCCGATCTTAAACTTATTGAATTGGGTTTTGGCTTTAAAATTCAACCTGATACACTCTTTAAATTGAATTGAGTTATAATTCAGGTTGGGTTGGTCCTTCAAAGTCAAATAATTCTTTTTAAATTATTTTTTTATAATAATCAATGAAAATTATAAGATTTTATAAGGATAACTTGATATTATTTTTATATTGATGTGATTCATTTTGAAATATGCACTGTAAAATATTTTTTAAATTTTATTTATTACTTAAAAAATTAGATAACTTTGTCATTTACAATATTCAAATCCTTATTTTTTTTTTATCAATGTGGGATTGGTTAATGTGATAGGTATTTTGGTCACTTAACTAGAGGTCTCAAAATTGGCTTTAACAATGGAAAAGATTCTACTAGAAAACCATACCCCTTAAGGGACCTGGAAATTGGGTCAAATTAATTGGATTCCTAATAATATGATCTAAATACTAGTGGTTCTATCAAGACAAAAAAAAATTGTCATATATTGTTTGAAGATCGTGTTAATCCACACTAGTAGAATCATTATTTGGCCAACTTCAAATTCCAAAAGTTAACTCAATCTAAAAATTGAGCCGATTTAGATTTGGTATAATTGGACTCAACCTATCCATTATACTAGAATGCACTTTATTGTTGTTGATTATGTTATTATTATTATTATGAAAATGAAAATTCTATACACGTTTTTTTTCATTATGATCTTAACATATGGAATTTCTCATTTTTGTCATAAATAAACATCGTGATTTTGGCGATAAAGTTTTTATAAATTAATATTATCAAATATAAAATATAGCTTGAATCACAAATAATTAGTTGATAGCAATATATATATATATATGATATAAAGAGCGAACTCATGCTACTAGAATCATGACAAGTGGTACTGCTCTGTACTCAAGAGCAACATGTTTTCTAATTTATAAAAAAATCTAACTAATGGCATCATATTTTCCTTGTGTAGTTTCTCTACTTTTCACATGCATCATCATATATCCAAATTATTACAACAATTTAAATGCAACATTGATTTTTATTTATTGCAGAATTGAATTTACAATGATAAACTAATACATATTAAAAACATAACAGTGGATTTGTCAAAATTACAAGAAAAAGAGACTTTAACTATTGTGAGTGAGAACCCTCAAAAAGAAAAAAAAAAAAACTACTGTGAGTGAGAATATCAAGCTTTCTTTTAGAAAATAATCTTATTTGACCATATTCTCATACCCAACGTAAAAATTTTCTAATTTCTGCTTGGTCAATACGATACTCTTCCTCTATTTCTATAATCCTCTATTTAATTTCATTGGACAACCTATACTCTTCCTTTCTTTCTATAGTAATCTCTATGTTCATGACTTGGACAATCTATATTATTATCGAGTCATTACTTTTGCATCTTGTAGCCACGTGTATCTCGTAAGTGTACGCAATTAGGACTGTGTCATCTTATGTATAATTTTACGTATAGTATTTAGTTAGTTAAAAATACTTAATTAGATAATAAAATGGTAAGCAATCTTCCAATTGTCGTCAAAATAAAAATTATACTTTCTTTCAATTTCTACTTACACCATATAGTCAACTAATCAAGGTTTCATTACCAAAAAAAAAAAAAAACTAATCAAGGTTATCATACAAGATTTCAAAACATAGTCCCATCCAAGATTGCTTTTTAAGAAGGATCTATATTATGCTTTTTCACATGCATAATCATATATCCAAATTATTACCATTTATATGCAAAATTAAATTTTTCTGTATATTGCAAAATTGAATTTACTATCAGAAAAAAAAATCATGATAAATTATTACATATTCAATACATAACAATTGATTTGTCAAAATTGCAAAAATAGAGACCTCAACTATTATGAGTGAGAATATTAAGGTTTCTTTTAGAAAATAATCTTATTTGATCATATTCTCATACCCCAACATAAAAATTTTCTAATTTCTGCTTAGTCGATACGATTCTCTTCCTCTATTTCTATGATATTTAATCCTCTATGTCATGCAATTGGACAACCTAGTAATCAATACTATTCTCTTCCTCTCTTTCTACAATCCTCTATGTGAATTGGACAACATATATTAAGACATTAATTACGATAATGTCATTTATGTATAATCTTACGTATAATATCTTATTGGTTAAAATATATAATAAAATAATAATATGAAAAATCAAGACCTATCACAGCTAAAAGCTATGGACTCCTTAAACATTTAGTCATTGTTTGATTTCTAACAATATGTATAGAGATGATTTTATAATCAAAGGGCAAAACCCCAATTGTGAACTCTACAATCAAAGGGGATTAGTTACTATTCTGACAATGAATAGCTTAGATTCAATGAAAGAAAATAATAATATGGAAAGTAATCTTTCAATCATGTCAAAATAAAAATTATATTTTCTTTTCACTTTAATAATCTTATTTCAACACTTAAATTTTCAAACAACCTAAACACTCATCTCACAATAAGTATGAACTCATGATATTTTTATTCTCTATTTATTCTCTCTCATCTTCTTTCCTTTTTTTTCTCAATGTTGAGTGCCTACCATCTTTTCGATATTGAAATATCTTTATCCTTCCCATTTTCACTAACACCATGTAATCAAGGTTATCATACAAGATTTCAAAACATGTCCCATCCAAGATTGCTTTTTAAGATGGATTTTTTCCTAGCATTCCCTGAATTTCATTTCCACAGGGCAAGGCATGTTTAGACCATCCTCATGCATGGAATATTTTAGCACAAATGAAATGTCCGAAATACTTTACCTTATATTACCATGTCATCAAATATGCAGCGCCACATCATTGCTAGTGCCAACTACTAACTACTAACCGATAACAAACACAAACACCATCTGCCGCCACCTATTCCTTCCGGAGAGATTATGGCATTGACACGAGTTTAACATTTCATATTTATACACTTATGATAAAAATATATCTCACTCACTTTGGAATATACTCACTTGATTATGAAACCCATTAATTTTATTATAAATATGTGCAAGAAGAAAGTTATATTTGTGCTCACCTAGGAATTTTTCATCTTGAAATTTAGTTACTCACCATAGATATAGCAATTCATAGGGAATAGCAACTTCAGCCTTAATCATCTGTCACCGGTAGTCGTTATCCACCTTTCATTATAAGTTTAATTATTTTGAAAGCCCTATAATTTTAATTAATTTTTAATTAAATTTCTATAATTTAAAAAAATTTAACTAAGTCCCTATAGTGTATAAGATTTTTCAACTAGATACATGTCATTATAAAAAATAAAATATTTCATGAATATTCTATTTTTATCTCCCTCTTCACCTTCTCATGAAAACAAAATATTCCATAAATATTATATTTTTTATAATAAGAGACTTAATTGAAAAATCTCATACATTATAGGAACTATAGTTAAAAAAATTTAAATTATAAGGACCTTCAATTAAAAATTGAGTAAAACTATAAAGACTTACAAAAAAAGTAAACCTTCATTATACTATACTTGCTTTTAATTTTCAATACATTGTAATAATTCTTTGAAGACTAAATTTCCAAATTTGATCCCTCAAAAATATGTCGATGTACAAATTACAGTTGTTTTTGAGTTTTAGATTTCATTTCAGTTTTTTAGATTTTGTTAAAAATCCTAAAAATTCTAAAACTTAAATTTATTATTATTCCACTTTACAAAATCCTAAATACTTAAAACATGAAACTAAATAAACAAAACAGGCTTGTTTGTTTTGAGTTTTTAATTTTAAGTTTTAGAATTTTGTGAAGGAAATCCTGAACTGAAATTTGTAGTTTTCAAAATTTTAATTTTTTTATAAAATCTAAAAAACTCAAAAACTAAAAATTAAAATTAAAATTTGAAAACTCAAATCAAACATACCCTTAGCCTCATAATTTGAAAGTCCCTATTGCTATCTCGCAATTAAAAAAACTAAAAAAGGACAAATTGATTTATATGTACATGTCCGTAAAATTAAAAAAAGTAAACCAAATTTCTCTAAAGATTCTTTTATAGATAATAATCATAACAATTATAAACACAAAATTGACCCTTACAATTAGAAAAATCAACACTATAGGTCTTTGAAGCTGTCAAAACTCATCGGAGACAGTGAAGAAGCTCAATTAGAAAAAGGTGAAACTCATTTGAGGAAATATAGCTCGACCAAGCTGGCGGAGTTAAACTGGCAGGTGGAGGCTGAAGGCGTGTGATGGAGTTCAACCACCCTTACCAAGCTCCTCCTCCTCAACCAACTTCATCTTCTCATACAAAGCTTTATTTCCTTTCACAAGCTCACCTTTTCCAATCGAGCTATTTTTTATCTGGCCCCGATAAGTCTTGACATCAAAAGGTATAATATCCTATTTTGACAATTATGAAGAACCAATTTGGGTGTTTACTATTGTTAAAGATCAATTTAATAAAAAAAATTGTCAAAACTAATTTAAATGTTTACTTTTAAAAAAAATGGTACAATAGGAACAATTTGTCCCTTTTTTAAATTTTGAAGAACCTGAGAGATAAATTTATCTTCCGATATATTTTTGAGGGAACAAAATAGGGGTTTACTCTTCTTTGAATAAAGGCACAAAGGGAAGGGAAAAACAGTGCACTTATACCAGAATCACTTCGTCATAATAACATTGGACAACGCTGCTTCTAAGAAGAAATAAAAGGAAAAAGAAATGCAATTACAAAGCCTTAACATCTGCAAAAAGATTCTTTCTTTAGCAGGATCGACAATATCCATAATATTCCAAGCCCAACCGAACTGCCATAAAGAGATTCCTTACAAAAATAACAAAATTAACCACCCCGAGCTTCTCTTCTAGTGGCATCATGCAATAGTTCAACGTCCACTCCTTCTGGAGGTAATTGCACGTATCTCACCACCGACCCTCTGATGAAGCAGTTCCTAACAGAAAGCTGACATCAAATGGTAACATGTCATATGTCCAATCATCATAGTTCCAGAGTTATCAGAAGAGATAAATGACAGCAAGACTGACTATGGGCTTGTTTGGTTAAAATTATAAAGTATTCTATGCAGTTTGGATGTAATTGTAAAAGTACTTTTTATTATAATCAGAAATTGTTAAACTATTTGGATGGAATAGATATAGAAGTACTTTTTTAGGTAAAATTACAATTAAGGATATGATTTGTAATGTAAATAGGACAAACGATGAGAGTTATTTAAGGAAAGGTTATTTTTATCTTTTCATAAAATTTTCGAGGATAGATTTGTAATTCAATTAATTTCAATAAATACTCAACAATATTACCTGCTTCTAAAAAAAGCAGAAAAACTGATTATTTTCTGATTTTGCTTCTTTTGAAAAGCACAAACAAACATGCAACCAAATCCTAGAAGTACTTTCTAAAAAAAAAAAAAAAAATTGAAAAAAATAATCTTTTTCCTCTCAAAATTTTATCCAAACGGGCTCTATAGCATGAAAGATAAAAAACAGAATCAACATTAAAGCTAGTTAGATTACACACCAAATTAAGGGAATCAAATATAACAAAATCAGCAGGAGAAAAAGAACACAGCTTTATTTTTTTTGCATGCAGCATGTGATGATTTGAGAAAGTTGTATAAATCTCTATTGATTCTATTCTAATCTATTCTATAACATTCTATTGTGACTTGACCACAATCTGTAATCTTTTTGCAGTGAAATCTTAAAATGACTATGCCTCATTTATATATTCTACTATAGCAGCATAGCTTGCTATTTATCCCATCTTCTTCCATGTAACGGCAAAACAACTCATTAACTTCACTGGAATGATGTCACTGGCATACCTCAATAATAAATATTTCAGCTTCCAGACCGTAAACGTTAAAGCATAATGGGGTAGGACCTTCAAATGCAAAGCTATCAATCATATATAAACTCCTGAATCCCAACTACTTCCCAATTTACAACAGTCAACAAGATATGACGATTTGAAACTCTCCATAATTATGAATTACTAACATAACAGAACTAGTAAAGACAAGCACAAGCAACCAGTAAAATCCCCAAATTTCTGCCACCATTGCTAAAATGAATTCCAATTTATTGATTGCCCTACTGTATAAAAAACCCATCAACTCATAGAATAAGTCCTCTAGACCTTAACGTTTAGCATAAATTCAACCGTACCCACACACACCTTTAATGCCATTGCTCTATTCATGTGAACACATGAACAGGCATGTAGAAATAAAGCAATAAAAAGACAAGCAGACCTTGAAACTTGACGTGGCTCTCAAAAGAATCAAGAAAGTAGACAATGCACAATCTCATATTTCAAGTTTCTATAAGAACCTGATAGATCTATACAATTCCACCATCCCTCATGCTATGATTAGTACAGATTACACCCCTACCTCTCTCTATCACACACAAACAGAAACCTAAGGCCATATTCCCTTAAAGTCATTAGTTCAATTGGGTAAAGCGTTAGTAGTTGAAGAATGGTAATTGGAAACAATAACATAATACAAGTTATGGTCGGGTTAAGGCAACAAGCCAGCACAAACAGCAGTTAAAAAACACTATAGTACCATGAGCACATAGTTCCACTTATTCTTAACTTCTTGCCACAGAAGCATTCAAAAACCCCCTTAGATTTCTATATATGAAAAAAAATGAAAATCCTCTCCCTCTCCATTGATACTTTCCCGAAACCATATTTTTCACTATATTCTTTCGCAATTCACTTTCTACAGTACACCACATCTGCATCCATATCTCAAAATCAACCAAGCTATGGCACACCAATACGAATCTCAATCCTGGTCAAAGAACAATCTTAGTATTTAAATCCACATGAAGCACCTAATTGCTTTAGCACTTCATTAAATATCAATGGCTAGTCAAGAATAGGGTGTGCATTGAATATTGATTAAAAGTTGCATGATAAAACCTCAAACCCTAAATTCGAATAAACCCTAGAAAGAAAAAGGGGGGGGGGTACCATGTGGGGGTACTTGTCTTGGTCGACAACGCGGGTGTTCTCGAGCTTGATGTTGAGGTACTGGTCAACGGAATGGAGAGTGCCCCTGATGGCCAAATCGTTCTTGAGCTCCACCGTTACTTCTCTGCCCACCAAATCCTTGAAGTACGAGAAGAACAACTACACCCCCAAACAAAAACAACAAAAGCATATTTCACCACCAATCAAAACACCACAAAAAACAAAGCAGACAGAGAGAGTACAAGAGAAGAAGAAGGAGAAAGGAACTTTACCATTTTGGCAACGCCAAGAACTGCGGGAGAGACAGAGAGAGAGAGAAAAGGGGCGCGCTGGCAAACAGAGCAGAGGCACGAGCGTTTTTAACCTTGCGCAATCGCACCCTGCCAAAAGTTCATTTATCATTTACCCTTCTTCCGAAATTGCCCCCGCCAATGGCCCATCACATCACACTTTCTCCTAACAATTCGTGTGCGAAAAAATCTATTTCACACTATAGGTTTTATGATAAAACTCTTATTATTAGTTGTTAAATGAAAATTTTAATTTTAATATACTGATATTATAAAATATTTTTACACTGTTATTCAATCAAAATATTTAATTTGGATGAATTTTTAAGTAATGGATATAAAAGTCAATTATCATGACTTATATGGTAATATATAATTGATTAATTGTGTAAAAAAAATTTACATTATAAATACATAGCAATTAAATCCTAAGATCAAATCATTCAACAAAAATAATCATCATCCAATAAGTCCACCTTATAATTTCCAATTTTATACTATAATTATATGATCATCTTATGTTAAAATTTTATAAGATTATATGTGTGATCTCTCAATATTAATTCTTCTATATTTTATGTTTGAAATTAATGATAAAATATCGATCTATTTTCAATTTTCCATCATGTTATCGAACATGCCGCAGTCCTATTGTTTGGTTGTTAACTGTTATTATTTTCAAATCTCAGCTCCTTGTTAACACCTCATTTTAGTTTGGAGTATTCCTACGAAAACTTCAATACTCAGCAAGGAATCACTCGGGCTAAAGCCCAAGTTCAATACATATAAACACAGTATTTAACCAGTCTAAAAAATCTAAAAACTGCTTAACAAATATTGGCATAATGACAGTTGCATGAGAGTTTTCATCAGACATCTCCAATGTCTTCAAGATGACTTATGATTAGGAAAAGAATAAAAATAAAAAGTAAAAAGTAAAAGAATACACGATCGAACGCAGCAGTGACCAATAAGGCAATACTTTCAGACCCGTTTCTTTCACAAATGCGGAAAACTACAGATATTACAGAATCCTACGTCAAACAGACCACATCAACACCATCACAAATTACATTTACACCTCTTCTTACACATGAATAAGCTAAGAAAATTAAAAATCGCCTCTAACCCTATAAAAGATTAGCATTCTCCTGCCTCTAACTATGGCTCTCGCTATCCTTTTAAAAAAGGAGAGTGGAGGAGGGTTACATAGAAAGAAAGCTGTCCAGTGTTCACACTCAAAGCCTTTGCTTCACCCTCCTCCCATTTATGTCACTGCCATCAAGCATTGCTTCATTCCTATGCTTGAACATCAAGTCCGAATGCTCACTAAATCTGGCCACGTACTCCAATAGCTCAGTCAGAACAGAAGGGCAACTTTCCTTCAAGTACTCGAACCCATCAGTTTGCATCACAGCTGAAAAACCAAAACGAGGAAAATACTTCAGTTGATGAGGAATAAAAGTGCTGGAACAATGTTGTTCATATTGATCCAGATAAATTTACCACAAAATTTTCCAGTAATAGGCATCTTACAAACTCTCCTAAGAGGTGTTTAACTGTTTATCATAAACAAATGCATCTAAAATATGAATAACAGATTTTATTCCTAAGTTAGACCAATATCCTGGAAGACACCTGCTAACTGTTCACCAATCTATGCACGAAAGCAAACTTTGAATATTCACAACCCCAAAAAATTCATCAACAAATTTTACTTTCATAGTTACTACAGACTTTTAGACCTTTCAATGTCATATTAAACCCCTTATATTCATTTAAGTCTCTTATTTTATTTTTGTGAGTAACGAAGTAGAGAGATTCAGGGAAGAAAAACACACCTCTGAGATTTTCAGAGGTTGCAACAAACTTGAGACAGACTGATTTCAGCTGGAAACAATGGTGCTGCTCTGCCAAGGCTAAAGTCGTAGCCACGGTGTTTATTGCAACATCTTTACAAAGACTCGCTTCACACATCAGCCTAAGCCTCTCTAAGCCATAGCGATCAGCTGCTGCTAGCAGATGCTGAGCCATCAAGGTTGTTGCCCATTTTGAGTTCAACCCAGTAAGCTCTTGCAAGTCAGGTAGAAAATCCCAGTACATAAAGTGAAGCAATGCCTGCAAAATATACAGAGAGAAGACACAGCTGAAAAGTCATTCAACATGAAACTTGCTCAGCTTAATTTAACAAGCTAACTACCACATTCTCATTACACACAAGTACTTCATGATGTAGTTGTATGGAAACGACATGGAATCACCATGTATTCCAATAATGTATTTACAACAAAACCACCGGATTCCATTCTCTGGAGTCAGGACAAACTGTGTCCCAGCAAAGAAAAAAGTAAAAAAAATATATATTTCAACTTCATTGCTGTGTCTACTCAATTTTATGTTCACATTCAAGACATTAAAAAAATCATATAATCAAACCATGTTGATTAGCCTCACAGTCACAGATTAAAATCGAATTGACATCATGTAGCAACTAGAAAAATAGAACAAGCTTAATTCAACAGATATACAAGAATAAATTTCCAAGCTAAAGCATATTATATATATAAATATATAAATATATATAAATATGTATAAATAAGCACCACATGACCTCATCATTGGAGCAAAAGCCATGTGAATCCGCCAATTTTGAATGCGTAACATTACAATATAATAAGGTACGAATTTTCTTCAAGCTCTAGATTCATGTATCATATTCAGTAAGAGGATAATACAGCTTTACCAATTATATAGTCAGAGACAGATGTAATAACTTACCAAAGAGGAACCTAGAAACTAAGTAACCACAAAAGAGAACAAAACTATGGTCAATTAATAAGAATTGTCTATTTTTTATTCTATAGTGATCTTTCGGAGAGTTTTATGTGCTCTCATAGTGTACTGCCACCAAGTGATCATCCGACAGTCAATAGTACCACCATCGGGGCAGTGATAGCATAAATTTTTCCTTTTCCAAACATACAACTTTCTGTTCATATGAAGAAATCTATTACAATAAAATGTGTCCCTTTCTCAGAAGCAAGAGGCTGCAAAGGACATCTAAGTTGAAACATATATATATATATATATACAAGCATGTTTCACAAATCACAATACACCCAAATATACATGAACCAAAGCATATGAATGAGTATTAAGTCAATATGCCTTGCAACAGAACTAATAAGGAAGACTCGCAGAAAAATATGCAAAGCCGTGAAGCATAATGTGAATTTGCCAAAGTAAATGTAGAAAAGACTAATATCCTAAACCATATTTAGCAATCACGTGACAAACACAAATAGAATAAAAAACTGGACTCAGAAGCAGTATTTAATCGTACCTTAAAAACTGGAGCCTCCATATCTTCAACTTTTACACAATGGGTACTCTGATCTTTCATAGGACCAAAAGTTGGGCTCTGAAAACAGGTGAACGAGCAGCTAGTACCAATTTATGAGCAGCAAAAATTTCTCCATTCACTTCAAAACTCACATCAGCTCCTTTTCCACTTTCCAGCAATTGACCAAATTGCTGACCAATGTTAGATGGTGGTATTGCTATAGAATAGGTTTTAGGGCCTTCTGTGCGTGATCTCACAACACCAACACTACAATTCACAGAGAGGCAATCGTCTTTAAGGTAGTCTGATGTCTCTAGAGCTGTTCTCTTAAAGAACCGCTTGTAACCCCTGAAACAGACAATATCAAACAATTAGCATTTACCGAACTGTTTGGACTCCCTTCTAAGAAGCAATTGTGCATGCGTGAGTGCAGATATTGCACAAGTGAGACAACTACATTCAAAAAGGAAAAGGCAGAAAAGTGTTTCCACAGCATGATAAAAAACAACACCACCCACAAATAATCTGAAGGCTACTCAACAAGTACTATTGGTTTGATGACATATTTGCACTTCATTGAAGTGATTCAGTCACTTGATACTCATCAACCTACATGACCATCTCTTCCCTCCCCAAACCCTATCCCCACGTGGTTATTCCCTTCATCCCTTTTCCACAACATCCAAAACACACAACCACATATTTGGGATCAAGGGAGGAAAATATTTAACCCTACATCATCATCATTCCATGAACCAACTTGATGCACAATTGCACAAGCACACAGATAAACCATTCTTAACATAAATACAAAAGTAAATAATCACACAACTGAGTAAACAACAGCAGCATTTAAGATGAAATAGAAAATTCGATTAGGATCCAATTGCAAGGTAAGGAACTATAGTCCCACAGAAGTATAGAAATTCAGTGGGGGTCTTTACATCGCATTGGACCAACAACGACTAGCTTTTGTGGTGTGGTTCTCCCAAGGCTCGTATTAATTAGTATAAGAGCCTTCCACCATGTCTCTCAGCTGCAATCAAGTAGCGCAGCTGGTGGCGCCAACATTGCAGTGTTAGGGACTAATTCAAGGGGGTTAGTGGGTGCCGGGGATGAGGACCGTCGCAGAATGTTATGATCCAATTCCAAGGCATGGGACCATGGGATTCTGATTTTTGGGGGTTGGGGGGGTGTTATATGGCATTGGGCTGGCTCTAATAAAACGGCTAGCTTCTGTGGTGTGGTTCTCCCAAAGTTCACATGAGATTCCCATGGAATTTTCAACACCAATAAATAACCATTTAAACCCTTATTACTTAAATTCAACATTTAACCTATCAGTCACGGTCCAAGAACATTAGCAGCTTCCAGAGTTCCAGTCACACGCACAACCCCACAAGTTAACATAAAAAATAAATATGATCGAAACCAATCCAAAAACCCCACATGCTAAAATCACATTTTAAGCCACATTTCACCAAGCAAACACATAAAATCAATAAAATAAAACACGGGCAGGATTCGAAATTCAATTTTTAAAACAAACACTCCATAAAAGGAGTGAAAATTCCACATACCACATACTACCCGGTACTTTAACGTGTAGGGCCCACTCTCGAGCGTCCTCTCGAAATGGCTATGGACCTTGTGCCTCTCCTTACCGCTCTGATCAAGAAGGGTCAGCTCGAACAGCGCCCTGACGTCGGTGCCGTCGCTGGCGAGAGCGATGAAGAGGGAAACGTAGGTGGCATTGTCCTCAACGCTCTTTCCATCAGGGTAGAAATAGATAGCCCAATCGTACCCACCAACCGAGAACGTATCCGAAGCCACGTATTTCCCGATCCCAATCCCTTTCGAGAGCGAATACCCAGTGATCTTGAAATGGTGAGAGCCCCTCACGGTTTCCGTGACGGACGTCGACAACGTCGTTGACGGCGCCGATGACGGTGACGGCGATGAAGAATTTGAGGACGGCTTCGCGGTTTCTCGGAGAATCTTACCCATGCGCGAGAGCCACGATGTATTGGATCGAATTGTGCGTAAGACGACACCGATCGAGGGGTTTTGGGGGAGAGGTTGAATTGGGAAATTGAGGGGTGGATTGGCTTGGGTTGGAGTGTCTGATCTCGATTGAGTGAGTGATTGGGTAGGGGAGGTGAGAAAATCTAGCGTTCCGTTAGGGAAAGTCGTCTGATTCTGGAAGATGAATTTCTAGGGTTTCGATTCAGGTGGGTGGGGGGGGGGAGAGAGAGAGAGAGGAGGGCGAAGCACGAAAAATTCAGAAAGGAAATGACGGATAAAGACCTGAAGATGGGTTTAAATAACTTTTTAGGGGTCGCAATAAAAGTAGAACTAAAGGGGAGACGCGCATCTACATGCCCCAACTGGGAACACTATGACCAAAATAAAAGTTATCAAGTGCACTAATTAAATTTGGATTCTGCTCCTTTTCCTTTAGAAGTTATCAAGTGTAAACTATAATTTGAAGTGCACAAGTATATAATTTGAAAAGGTTAATTTTACGAATTATCACACACACACACACAAATATATATTTGTGTGTGTGAGTTTAATTTTAATATATGACTAACAACTAATTATATGCTCTTATATGTAAGGCTTTACATTCAATTAATGATTAGGTCAAAGATTTTTGCTAATGTGGCAATCTATTATTAGATATGCATATTTTTACTTTTCACTTAAATTTTCTATTTCACATTATACAATGTGTTAGTTAGATATATTAAATTTGAATGCTTTTTAAATGTAATGCCCTTAATTCATATGAGCTTTGAAGTTTTAGTGCTATGGGATTGCAGCACAATTGTTTTTATCATTTGTTTGCTTACAATAATTTTATTTTTTAATATAAAATTAATCTTACTTTTAATCAAGTTGTTATGCAATTATATTCTCAAACCTATAATTTTATTTTATAGATTTTTCCATTTATTTTAACAAGCTTTTATATTCATAAATACTTACAAAATAAAATAAATTCCAATATTCTTAATAATTATTCATAAATTCTCATTAAAAACTATTGCAAATACCTCAATTAAAAGAATTATGAGGTTTCTAAGATTGATCCCTGAATTCATATGTATGAAAAACACTATTGGGAGGATCTAGCTAGGTACTTGATCGTCCTCAAAACTAGTCTCTCACTTATTAGGTGAGAGAATACTCTAGGAAATAAAAAAAAATGCTTATGTATTATTATGTTTCTCTATTAAGAATATCTCAAATGTATTAACTTTTTACACTTATATATTGTTAATAGCAAGAAGCAATAATAAACTCATATCTAGCATATTTTGAAGGGGTGTATCAAGTCAAGTTGGTTTGGGTTCAGGAAAGCGAATCAAACCAATCAATATTGATTGTGTTTAAGGTTGAAGGTTCGGTTCAGAGATTTTTGGTGACCAAATCAAACAATTAATATCAGTTGGTTCGATTCAAGTGATTAAGTTACCCAATTATTAATTATTATTATTTTTACATTCAATTAATTAAAAATAAAAAAAAATCACAAAAATCTAAAACAAATCACAAACTTTAAATTTACTAAAGCTTTATTAATTTCATATATAAATATATGTCCTCAATAACATCAACATACATAACTAAAATATGACTTATTAACCACATACGATATTTATACATAGTGAAAAAAATTTAAAAAAGCATGTATATAATATATCATTAGGTCAAGTAAATAGGTTCAAATTTGTGGAATGCAATAACCAAACTAATCACTATAGGTATTAATTAGTTTTTACTTAATGTGACCCGAAAACCTAAATCATTTTAATGGATTAGGTTTGAAGTTGATTAGATTCATCGCATCGATTCAATCTACTGACACCCCACTAATATCCCGCGCATTGCACGAGCTCAAAATCTAGTATAAGAAATTATTATAGATGCGATATACCATGACACCTCATCTATCCTATTTCCTTATACCTTAATAATGTCCTCCGTAAAGTGATAATTGTGAACTCAATATACATAGTTTTGCTGGTTCCAGCACTTGTTCTATATATGTATATATATCACAACTGGAATATGGTTATGGCAGGGAGGATTCTGAACAATTGAGTATGCATCAAATAGGGTGCTCTCTCTCCGTGCTTGTCCTCACAACACCAACGGTACAATTCACATAAAGGCAATCATCTTTGAGGTAATCTGATATTTCAAGATCTGCTTTCTTAAAAAATCGCTTGTAACCCCTGAAACAAGATATCAAACTATTTGAAGTACTATTGACAATAGAAATTTAACTAGTTATGTAATCACCGATTAAAAATAAGGAAAATGATATTTTGGCATTACAAAAAGATGGATGTCCCATATGATATGTACTTTATCACCATTAGATAAGCTTGTAATTCTCATTCACTCAACTCAACAAGCTTGTCAAATAATAGCATCAAATGATAGTAAAATGAAAGTTAAAATGGATGTTAAATAAGAGATCCACATTTTGGATATCAAAATAATATTGCTCTAAAAATAATATATATAGATGTGGGGTGAAGGCTATGGTACACTAAATGAATTATGGTGTATCATACACTAGATGTTTGGCCTTTACAAAGTGTGATTAAGTACATTCAAAATTAGTGAATGAATTTGACTACATTTTATAAATGTAGCTAAATACTTAGTGTGTTGGAAGGGTGCCTTGGATAAAACCATAGATGCGCTCTCATGGCATGATTCAGGGGATGGAACAAAAGATGAGAAGAATCTATAACAACCCCAAACACATAATCTAAAGGCTTGACTTACACAGAAGCAATTCTCTCAAAAATACTTCTAAAATGATACTAGCCCTCCCACTTCTTTCCAAAGATTTGAAACAAGATCTTCACAAAACACTGATAAATTATCTTTTAGATCCAGTTTTCTCGGCCACTTCTTTGTTTTTTCATTTTTTTTTGTTTAAATAACCTGATAAAATAGAATTACCCCAACATACATAGCCTAGCCTAACACCTTCCATATTTCATACCATATTGCCATGAAACTAGTAAAAAAAAAAAAAAGGAGAAAAACTCACTCACCACATGCTACCGCGTGTTTGTAAGGTGTAAGGCCCGGTCACCGGGGGGTTCAGGAACTGGCTATGGACCATATGCATCTGGTTTCCACTCTGATCCAAAAGGGTCAACTCGAAAAGGGCCTCAGCATCAGTGGTGTCGCTCACAAGCGCGATGAACACCGAAGCGTAGGCAGCTAAGTCGTCGGCGCTCTTGCCGTTAGGGTAGAAGTATATGGCCCAATCGTGCCCACCCACCGAGAACGTTTCGGAGGCTATGTACTTGCCGCTTTCAATCCCTTGAGACAACGAGTACCCCGTGATCTTGAACTCGTGAGACCCCTTCATCATCATCACTATCTCCTCCTCCGTGTTCGATGTTGACGATGATGTTGTTGTTGTTGTTGCGAGAGAGTTTGAGGATGCCGGGAGATTGTTCTCCATAAACCGATCGAGAAAAGTTAACAGGGTGTGTGGAAAGTATTTAAGTGATAGAATTGAATTGAATTCTCTCAGAGAATTGAATTCTAAGAAATTGAATTCAATTTTTATGTTTGGAATGAGTTCGCAAATAACAGAATTGAATTGAATTCTTTGATTTGAATCTCTAAAAATGAATTGATTTGTTTATTTTTACCATTTTACCTTCATCAATAAAACTTAAAGATTTTACTAACAAATCCAATTATTTATTAGAATGCATGACATAATTAAAATCACATAAAAATACACTACAAAATAAATCAAAACCAAACCAAAATATTTTACAAAATAAATCACATAGATATAATGGTGTATATGTTGCGCGTACAAACACAAAAGGACTACAATTTAGTTTCCAATGACAACCAGCAAATAATTTCCAATGACAATCAGCAAACTTGGAGCATGCATTAAACTCTAACAGAGCTGTTGCTGCTGTGCGTAGATGCAGCCACAATGGCACAGCGAGGGATGTTGGCTTCTTGCAGCAGAGAGGAGGGGTTTGGTTTGGGTATTGCTGCGCAAAAGGGTTGGAATTTTATTTGTTAAGTAAGGGCAATATAGTCATTTTATTTTTAGATCAATTCTCCATAAAGCTTTTGATCTGATTTAGTTTGGGAGATATTTGTGAATTGAATTCTGATTTCATTTAATTTTTGGATAAAATTGATACCAAAGCAAAGAATTGAAATTCAATTCTGAAGGAATTCAATTCCATCCCTTTCTAAACACCCTGTAAAGGAATTTGATTGCAAGAAATCTCTTTGTGGTAATGGACAAGCCTCATTACTTGACCGAAGCTTAATCTCATATTTTAAAGGTCGAGAAAACCTTGTGTTTGTTGGCGGATTTCTAGAGGACAGAGGGTAATGTATTTTGTTTTTTAAAGGATTTCAAATGGCAACATGAAATTATTTGTTTGAATGGTACAACCGAATTTCAAAATTTTAAATATTTTTGAGATATTTTAATGAGTTAAGGTTGGTTTTACTCGATCACTTTATATTTATAAGTGATTTTAGTTTTTGATTTTTAAAATGAATTAAATTAATCCCTCATATAGTAAAACGTAAGTCATATTATTAGTTTCAGTTCACTTTTATTTAACACTCTATCAATTAAATAATATATATAACTTTAAGTAATATTTTGACATATCTTATATAATTTGAAGTATAATTAAGTTTAAAATGACTCATTTTGATATCTAAAATTATACAAATGAGTCATTTAAATCTCTTTTTCAAGTCATAAAATAACTTATTTTTTACAACTTAAGACCCAAAATGAGTCATTTTAAATTTCATTATACTTTATATGACACATGATATGTTAATGTATAACTTTACATATCTAATTAACAAAATATTAAATAAAAGTGGGATGAGAGACTAACTTGACTCATATTTTACAATATGAGTGACTAATTTAACTCATTTAAAAAGTTATGGATTAAAATGATTTACGAGTATAAAATTAGGAATTAAAATAAACAATAACTCCATTTTAAAAACTATAAAAAAAACTAGATTTCAAATTCTCTTTCCATAGAAACAATTATGAAATTCTCATTCATATTTGTTTCATAAATTACTCATACAAAGTCTAATATGGATCATCCAATTGGGCATGGCACTAATTCAAAAGTTTATTGGTTTAATGAGTTTAATGAGAGGTTCAACTAGAATATAATAAAATATCAAATATTAAACATATATATACACATACTATGGATTATGTGTTGTAAAATAGGTAAATTATATTACAAATATAATTAGAGAGTTGAATATGGAGGACTCAAAGTCTTGCATTGTTTAAATTATAAGTTTTTAACTCGTTAGACTATTATAAATAACTCAAGTCTCATATGACTTAATTAGAGCAGGAAGTTTCTACTTTAAGTAACATATTTTTATATTTCATTACTTTATAAATATATTTCTACTCTAAAGATGATTATAAATTTATTCTTATATTATAGATAGATCGTTTCCTAAAAGTAAGTCTTTTATACTTACTTCATTGAATATCTTCTTATTAACAACATATTTTATCAATTCAACCATTAAATCATGTGATATTATCTTGATAATCAAGCATATCAAATTTAGAAAAATTAGACAATGAAAGATATATTATCTAATATTTAAAATTTACATGTATTTTCAAAACTACGTTACATATCCAAATAAAAATGGATGATGAAGTATCAAATTCTTTTGAAATTTTATACACTTGATTTATATAGTGAGAACTTACAATTCAACGGTTGGATTGATAAAATTCGATATCTATAAGAAGTTATTCAATTGAGTAAGCATATCAACAGTTACTCCTAGAGTAAATAGATCGCTTCTCTCTTATATTATATTAATTTATATTTATCCTTAGGCTATTTTTAAGAGATTTAGAGGTTTAATGGTTCTTGATTTGACTAATCACGGTATTTTTTACCATCTTTCATCATAGATGGGTTGTTGAATTTAAAAAAAATGAAAATTTCATTTTTAAATAAGTTGACCGGTTCGACTAATTTATGACCGATTCACACTAATTTTTGGCCAATAGTTCATAAGTTTTTAACCCGTTCTCACCAATTTTAACCGAATTTTGAAAATTTGATTTTTAGGCAATGACCGAATTGGTCATTCCATTGGTTGATCTTGTAATATCACACTTACCTTCCCTGTGCTAACTTCTGATAACATATTTTATCAACTTCCTAGTTTAACATTGATAATAAAAAGTTAATTTTCCTTAATCAGCATCCTTCATTTTCCCTTTGCCTCGGCCTCTACAATGTAACATGTTCAACTACACAAATTAGAGAAGAAAAAGGTACAGGTTTAGCTCCACTAAAATGAAGAGATTGGTAAAACACAAAAATGATTGGTTAAATATTTTTAGATCATTTAGTAGGGTCCATATATAATTCACAAGTAATAAAAGTTATCGATTAAATGATGATTAAACCCTCACTTTTACACTTTGTCAACTTCTTCACTTTAGAAAAGTCAAATCTCACAAAATATGACGAATGAATCACCGTAGGACGATAAGATGCATTTGACTCTTGTTTTGTTTAAGTTTTATATATTTATTCACAAAATCGGCATTGTCCCAATGCTAGTGCTTGTACTAGATCTCAAGCGGGACACAACGCTCATATGGGGAGCATAGAACCGCCGGTGGCCAAAAATTGACCATGACAAAGAACAACATAATAAATGGTTGTAACAAAGGCATTCTCGTACGCCAATGAGGATTCTGAACAATTGAAGTATGCATCAATCAGGGCACCCGCCCTCCGTGCTTGTCCTCACAACACCAACGCTACAATTCACATAAAGGCAATCATCTTTGAGGTAATCTGATGTTTCAAGATCTGCTTTCTTGAAAAATCGCTTGTAACCCCTGAAACAAGATATCAAGCCATTTGAACTACTGACAATGGAAGTTGAACTAGTGACATGCTCATCAATTAAAATTAATATATCATATTAGATGTGCTTCAGATCGCATGATTCAGGGGAGGGAATAGATAAAATCTAAAACATATAAGGCCCATTTTCCAGCGGGTTTAAAAAATGTGCTTAGAAGATCTTTGAATTTATAAAATAATTCACTTTTCCTGAATTTATAAGGTCATTATACTACTCTTCCTTCGTTACACTGCTCTTTTCATTACATGTTGAATAGTAGTTCAAAAGAGATCAGGAGGTCAGTATCATCTAAACAAATAAAAAACAGATCAATATCATCCCAATAAATACATAAGTCTTGGCAAATTTCACCAAATCATAAGGGACTTGTAGGTATAATTTGCCTATAACTTACTGGATGAAAGAGAGAATGTCTAATTTTACGAAAATATCAGGAAATTGTGTATTTGTGTTCACAGCGCAATGGCCGCATTATCCACTAGATCTAATTCATCAGGAGTTCTGTCTCTAATGTCTTTAATATTACCTATGCTGCTTGGATTGAAGAAACATTTAGAATGTCAGAAGAATACAAAGACAAACGGAGCATTGATCAATATTTTCAGACGAATGGTTTTCCAGAAACGGGAAAAACTACTGATATTACAGAATACTATGTCAAGCAGACCAGTATTAGTACCAACACAATACATTTACATCTCTTACACAAGAATAAAGGCAATAAAAGCTAAGAAAACTACAAATTGCCTCTAATCCTAGCAAAGATTATCATCTCCCACCATGGCTCTATCTTGGTTTCTTTTGAAAAAAGGAGAATGGAGGGGGGTTGTACAGAAAGCTAGCTGTTCAGTGTACACGCTAAAGCCTTTGCTTCACCCGCCTCCCATTTATGTCGCTGCCATCAAGTATTGCCTCATGCCTATGCTTGCACATAAAGTCCGAATGCTCAGTGAACCTAGCCACGTACTCCAACAGCTCGGTCAGAACAGAAGGGCAGCTTTCCTTCAAGTACTCGAACCCATCTGTTTGCATCACAGCTGAAGAACCAAAAGGAAAATAATACTTCAGTTGATAATTATATTTCTGGATGAAGAATAAGAATGAATGAACGATTTTGTTTAAATGGTACAAAAATGAATTTACCACAGCCAAAAATTTCGGTTACAGGCATCTATGAGATTGTTTATCATATCACAACAAACAGGTGTTTATTGTTTAAAATATGAATACCAGATATATCATCGTTAAGTCAATCCAAGATCTTGGAAGACACACATACTAATTGTCAATAATTTATGCATGCCTCGGTCCTCTGCATTGCTGAAGACTAAAGAGGGACAAAAAATATAGGGATTCATGAGGTTAACTAGCACAAATTAAATGGTCATATAAGACTATGAAGTCACCAAACTATATATTTGCATTGGTAAAATAGAAGTAAATAAAAAAATCACATTAAAGCAACACCAGATCAATCCTTCAAAGCTTAGCACATTTTCATTCAATTTAAAACCGTGGACATGATAGTGCCAAAACATACTCCCTTCATTTCATATTAAATGTCGCCTTTTGCATTTAATTTACACAAAAATTAAGATAATGATTATATCTCATTAATCTTCTATAAAATAAAAGCAAACAATGAAAATACCCTTTTACTTTCTCTCTCTCTCCCCGTCCCTCCATTAAGTCTCATCCACCCATTCTCTCTCCAAGAGGCGTAAAATGGGCTTAAAGTAATTAAAGATTCAGTGAAAATCGAAAACGACAATTGGGGAAAAAAAAAACCGAGATTTAATATGAAATGGATGTAATATTCAGCAACAAATTTAACTTCAAATCATAGTTACCTACAGACATTTAGAACTTTTTCTTCTAACCTCTAACCAATATTGCACTCTTGATTTTGGTGGGTAACAAAATAGTAATTCAGAGAAGAAAAACATACCTCTGAGATTTTCAGAGGTTGCAATAAATTTGAGACAAACTGCTTTCAGCTGGAAACAATGGTGCTGCTCTGCCAAGGCTAAAGTCGTAGCTACAGTGTTTATTGCAACATCTTCACAAAGACTTGCTTCACACATCAGCCTAAGCCTCTCCAAAGCATACCGATCAGCTGCTGCTAACAGATGCTGAGCCATCAAGGTTGTTGCCCATTTTGAGTTCAACCCAGTAAGCTCCTGCATGTCAGGTAGCGAGTCCCAGTACATAAAATGAAGCAATGCCTGCAAAATAGAGCAATGGCTTAGCTGACAAATCATTCCACAAGCAAATTGCTTAGCATAATTTATCGTAACACTATAAATTGAACAGAAAGTAGAAACTAGACCAAGTTCCAACATATTTCCATAATGAACTAGCAAACAACAAAAGTATTTCGTATTAAAAAAAATGACAAATCTATTTTTCTTTTTATCCAAAAAACAACAAAACTATGACATTTCCTTCTCAGGATATCTATATCCAAAGGTAAAGAAATAACTATAATTATTTCTACTCAATTTTCTCTGCATCTATATTTAACAAATGATTAAATATATTGCGTGAAACATCGAATCATGTATATTAACATCAAAGGCTAAAATAATGATATAACATAGCATCTAGACAAAAATCAAAAAGAAAAATAAAAGAAAAGAAACTAGTTCTATTCAACAGAACTCACAAAAATAAATTTCTCAGCTAAATCTTATATGATTTAGAACCATCAAATAACTCTTCTTGTGACCAGAAAAGCCATGTAAATCTGACAAATTATCTTCAAGTTCCTGAATTCAGGTCTCATATTCAGCAATAAGGAAGTGCAGATTTAGCAATTATACAGTCAGAACCAGAAACCAGCTGAAACAACCTACCAGAGGGGAACCCACAATAGAAACAAAGAAACCACAAAGAAGCTAATAGCCATGGTCATTGGCCAATTTACATTGGCACCAGTCTATCTCTCTCTTTTTTTTTAAACTTGTGATCTTTCAGAAAGGTCCATGTGTTCTCTAAGCAGACCGCAACCAGCTAAGTTATCATCCAATGGCCAATAAAAGTTATAAAACTACCATCTTGGCAAGTATACAATAGAAATATTTATTTCTGTAGCAACAAGTTAACGTTCATATGAAAACATGTTAGTTACAAGCGAATTGTGACCCCTTTGATCATAAGTGACAGAAGAGATATAAATTAAAACAATTATTTGATTTTGGCAAATGCAATTCAGAAATAAACCTGACTAATACATTAAGGTAGTGTTTGGAATGTTTAAAATTAGGAAATGATTTGATTTGAAATGATTTGAATTGTAAGTTAAATCTTATGTTTGGAATGATTAAATAGGAAATGAAACTAAATTGATTAGGAAATCAATTCTTATTTATTTATTTTTTTGTGGGATCTTCTTTCTTTTGGTGAGAGAAATCAATTCTTATGTTTAAAATACAATAGATGTGTTTGGAATGATTAAAAAAAGGAAATGAATTGATTTGATTTGTGTTTTGGACCTTTAACAAAATAAGAAATGATTTGAATTCCAAATCCATAGGATTCCTATTTGTTTTATGAAATCTGATCTGAGTGGAATTGATTTGATTTTAAATCAAATCATTTCCACTCAAATCAACAAATGAGAGGAATCCCATGGATTTGGAATTCAAATCATTTCTCATTTTGTTAAAGATCCAAACACAAAATTTGATTAATAAGCCCAACAAAGCAACTAACAAGAAAATGCAAAGGAAAAGTCCATGAATTCACAAAGGACAGCGGTATTTAGCAAAAGTAATATAGCCAATCATATTAGCCAATCACATGACAAACACAAGTCAAATCCAAAAAAGGACACAGAAAGAATCCAATCAAACCTTGAAAACAGGAGCCTCCATATCTTCAATTTTTATACAGTGGGTATTCTGATCTTTCATCGGACCAAAAAGTTGGGCTCGGAAAACTGGTGAGCGAGCTGCTAATACCAATTTATGAGCAGCAAAAACGTCTCCATTCACTTCAAAGCTCACATCACTTCCTTTTCCACTTTCCAGCAATTGCCCAAATTGCTGACCAATGTTCGAAGGTGGTATTGCTATGGAATAGATTTTAGGGCCTTCTGTGCGTGACCTCACAACACCAACACTACAATTTACAGAGAGGCAATCATCTTTAAGGTAGTCTGATGTCTCAAGAGCTGTTCTCTTAAAAAACCGCTTGTAACCCCTGAAACACCAGAAATAAAAAATGATCAGGCACTCAAAAATTGTTTCAATTCTCTCTTAAGAAACAACGTGTGTGTACTCGTGCAGAAATTGTACAAGTGAGATAATTGATTTCAACTAGAAAGAAAGTGTTCCCACTATTCAAATATAAGACAAGGATTAAAAAATAAACCGACAAATGATATGAAGGCTGCTCTACAGGTGAGTATTTGTTTGATGACATATTTGCATTCCATGGAAGTAATTCTCTTAGTGATGCTCATCATACAGCATTAACTCTCCCCCTACTCCACCTCTTTCCCTCTCTATCAAATTATTATTCCCTTCCCTTTATTTCTTTCTCAAGGAGTCAGAACATACATGCATTTGCAGGAGCAAGGGAGAAAGGATTTTACCCCTTGCATCATTCCATGGAATTGTACTCCATCAGACAAAATAGCACAATCAGACCAGCTACACCCTTTGCCTTCTTAACATATGACAAGACTTACCTTACATATCAAAAGAAAGAAATCAAAACAACTTGGTATACAAGAGCACCACTTCGAAGCTTCAAATTGAAACATAAAACAGCCGTATCGTACACACCCACCTTCTAAACTCCATAATCACTTAAAAAAATCAGCTTATAACTTATTACTAGTCACAACACAAGCAAAATAGCATCTTCCATATCATGATCGAATTAAAAACAGATTTTCATACCATATTATAAAGAAACGCATAAGATCAAGAAAAAGATCAAGGCCAGTAAGCAAATCAAATAAAAAACTATTTTTTTTTTTAATGGAAATGACGCAAAATTCAACATACCACATGCTACCCCGGTACTTTAACGTGTAAGGCCCGCTTTCGAGGGTCCTCTCGAAATGGCTATGGACCTTGTGCCTCTCCTTGCCGCTCTGATCAAGAAGGGTCAGCTCGAACAGCGCCCTGACGTCGGTGCCGTCGCTGGCGAGAGCGATGAAGAGGGAAACGTAGGTGGCATTGTCCTCAACGCTCTTCCCATCAGGGTAGAAATAGATCGCCCAATCGTACCCACCAACCGAGAACGTGTCCGAAGCTATGTATTTCCCAATCCCAATCCCTTTCGAAAGCGAATACCCAGTGATCTTGAACTGGTGAGAGCCCCTAACGGTTTCCGTGACGGACGTCGACGACGTCGTTGACGGCGCCGATGACCGTGACGGCGATGAGGAATTGGAGGACGGCTTCGCGGTTTCTCGGAGAATCTTACCCATGTGCGAGAGCCACCGTAGCTGAATCGGGTGTTTCTTGGATCGAATTGTGAGGGAAACGAAGCCGATCGAATTGGGATTTGGGGGTTAGGGGTTGTGAGAGGGATGGGGGGGTTTGGATTGGACTAGCTGACTTGGATTGAGTAAGTAATTAGGGGTGGGTGAGGGTTTGATGAGAAAATCTAGGGTTCCTTTAGGGGGATTATGTGTCAGATTCTGGTAAAGATGAATTTCTAGGGTTCCGATTCAGAGGGAGAAATTGAACACGAAGAAAATCAGAAATTAAATGACGCATATTATGACCATAGCGTGCCTTAGATTTTATACAGTTTCTTTTTCTTTTCTTTTTGGGAGAAAGAAAAATAGAATTATTGGTGAGACGCGCATCTGCTTGACCCACTTGCTTTTTTTTTTCCAGTTAATCTTAGAACATTATTGGGGTAAAGTATTTTATATTATTAATTAATAATTTTATTTTGATGCGATGTGAAGGCAAATAATATGATTATATAAGTAATATACTTGGCGTTAGCTTGCATGCAATATAACCTGATTTGGTTACTATTGTGGAACAGAAATGATAGATACAATCAGATAATATAGACGAAGATGATAATGAAGATAGAAATAAAATTATGTGAGAGATGAAGATGATAATGAAGATAGAGATAAAACTATGTTTGATAATAGTATATAATACATAGTGGATTATGAAAGAAAAAGAATACTAAGTTATAATTTAATGAAAATTGAAAAGTGGTAATATTAAAGATGAAATATAAAATGTTTAAAAGAATATTCTTGAAAAATTATTTTAAATTTGTGTTACAAATATATGTCTTCAATGTCTCTTCATTTGGAGGGACAAAAATTGACTCAAAAAATTATCATGTGATGGAGACATTTTTGCAATTTTTGTTTATATTCTCTCCTCCAAATATATTTTGTAACTAAATGTCTCTATATTTTCTGTCTTGGGACATTTACCAAATCCTAACTAAGTGTTTAATAAATTTGAAAATATATTTGAATCTAGTATTGGTCAGGTCTTTCCTTCAAAATGAAGTTTTTCAACACTAGAAAATATGGGTAAAAATTAGTTATTGAAAAAAAAATCTTTTAATAATATGATAATGCATAAATGTTACAAAGTAACATGAGAGGATAGGATGTTACCTCTAGGATTACTTCTAAGTGTATTCTAGGAACACGATCTAGACTCCAAAGCTTTCTTCCAATGATAGGAGAATGGGTCTCTACAATAACTCTGATACCTAAGTTTGCACAAGTATGAAGTAGTTAAGTGTGTGTAAAATGGAATGTAAAAATTATATCTAAAGGTCTTTGAGGTATTTATAGAAAGTGATAAAGATGGCTTTTTCCTCAAATAGGAGGTGAGCAAGGCTTTTGGCCTCAATCCACATTCTTTGATCATTGGGGGTCGAAGTGGGGTAATGGGAAACCACTACCACATGGGACTTAACTTGAGTTTTGGGTCCTAGGTTGGACCTCAGATGAGAGCCTGGAAGGAGAATGTCATAACCCAACTTGGAAACGTGATCGACATGTGAGAATCTCATCCCGTAAGCCTCTGGGTAACGTGTCTCTAAATGCGTAAAAATAGTATAATATTATATTTAAAACATGATTTTCTTCAAAAATCAATATCAACTTCTCTATTCAAACATACTATTCAATTTTACGAAAATTGAAGTAACTAATATTCAAACTATGAAAATCCCTATTTAATTCATCTTGATAATCGTGAAATCATAAACTAATTCATCACATAATATTACTCTTAAATCTGAAAACTTACTTAACCTTTGAAAACCAAAACATAACTACATAGATGTTCTATTACATAATCTAATCAAATCAGTATTGGAAATCTATATTTAAACTTTGAAAACATATAGAAAATACATAAACTTTGAAAATAACTATAGTGTCTCAAAATATATGCATGGCTTGGATTTTGCTTGCAAGTTTATTAGAGCCCTCTAAAATTAATAGAAACCTAAACTAAGTCTTCGCAATGTAAAGCTCACTAAGGAATCATTGTTGTTATTGGACCAATGAAGAAACGAGATTTGCACCTACAACTATGAGAGGAAGGGAGATGGGTGAGTCAATGGACTTAGTGAGTAGATTTTCACCCATCACCACAGGGACAAAACAAAAAATATATATAATGCAATATACACAGTAAACATAACTCATTTGATATTTATATACATATCTAGCTAGGGAAAACACTTTCATTCCATAAATTCATAAATAAACATTTATAAACTCATAATCAAATATGAAATCATTTTAACTGAAGGCGCAGAGACATAAGGAAAGAGTATTTCCTGAGCATGATAAATACATATATAATAATAAAAGCTGTAAAATCATAAACTGTAAAGTGGTGATCAGTCTCTCTGAACAAGAATGCTGAAATCATAATAGTCTCTCGACAAACTGTGAACACCTAACTAGGTCCTATTTCTATAATTGCTAGGGTCAAACTGTCCTCTAACGAACAACTTGATACCAAGGTTAACAATCTCTTCAAGTTAACTAACTAACTTTATTTTTTATCTCTACCAGGCTAAACTAGTTTGTTAAAAACCAAAATTAAAAGGTGAGTGCTCAGTCCCTCGAACAAGAGCCCTAAATTCTTAGTATTTTGAGAGTTTTGGATTTATATAACTCTAATAATCTGACTTTAGCATAACTATGACTATGACAATTGTGCCCAAGAGATCACCCACTTGTAGATATTATAAATTCAAGCTCACAGAATATGTATCTAGCAATTGTTATGAATTATCCTGAATTCCATACTTCTTTGTACCATAAGCTAAAGTTCTAAGTTTAAGTCTTAAGCTAACATAACTTTTCATATATTGATAAATCTAAAATCATAGCTCAAAACCTGGGGTTCTAAATCATGTAACTTTGAAATTGAATAACATATTTGTTCAAAAATTAAATCATCCTCTATTCTATATCTATTCATAATAATTAAACTTGATATTCTAAAATATCGTTAAATGTAGCAATTTTGTAAAACCATAAAATGCATTTGAAAATTTTAGTAAACTTGTTAAATCATATATTTTTCAATAAATCTCTTAAACTTGAGCACATAAAACATTTTCATAATATGCAACATAGCAATCATAATTTCATAGTTTTCTAAAAACAATTTTTCAGGCTATCATCACAAAATCATAGTTCTTGCTATTTCCAACATAATGTGAAAAAAATCATATTCTCATATCTACTTTCATATTTAACAATCATAATGCATAAACATACTTGTAACGAATAAGAATAAGGTTATGAGTTTAAACCCACTCACCATTAGGAGCTGGAATATATGGGCACCACCAACTTGACTTTGAGAGCTTGAATGACACAACAATCATAGAGCAACCATATACTCTAGATCAATCTCTAACAACCTTTAGATAGCTCTAATATTACTCTAACAACATTGAGGGAGCATCCCTACTTGAAAACAATGGGAGAAAAATAACAACCCAAATCATAGAACAGGAAAGGAAGAAGAAAAGGAAACATAAACTAACAACCAAACTCACCTTGAAGTTTGGAGGAAGTGGATTTGATGGAGGATGAAAATGGGAGGAGGAAGAGCTCCTAGGAAATGTTAAAGTTCGAATTTTAGGGTGTGGGTATATATAGGGGTGGAGTTTCACTTAATCAAACTATTCGTTTGTCTCTCTGCACCATGGACACCTATGACCAATATAGCGGTCAAGCTAGCCTCACCGAGTGCCTTGAGCTTGTCAAGACCGCTATAGTGGTCCTCAAACCACAAAATGCATCCTGTGACCGCTATAACGTCTTCTGGCATTGAGTTGTCTCCATATTCACTTATTCCTCATTTATTTTACTCTCCATTAACTTTAAAACATAAATGTAAATAAGAAAATATCCCTTATTTAGATTCAAATAAAATATCATAAAAATTAAAATTCCAACAAAACAAAATCCAAATTTTTGGTTTTAGTTCAAATTCAAAAATCTTTGAGATTTATAAGCTTGTGGGCTAATAATGAAATACTTAAAGGTTTCATAAAATTCATTAATCGTTCTTTAACTTATTTTCCTTTTGGAACCATTACGGGACTTTTGATCCAAAAAATGTGGCTCTATCATATAGCCTTCCAAGGAACGGGTAGGATTCATATCTAATGAAATTAAGAACCCAAAGCGATAAATAAGAATAACTAGCACCCTTCCTATTAAAAAAAAAATTCAACATTTTTATTTAAAGCTAAGGTATTACAGAGAACCCCCAATTGACCCAATGTCATTATTGGCCTGATGGGTTCCAGCATGTAACAATAACTAAATATTTGTATTAAAAATTAGATTGTAAATGCATAAAAAATAAAATCTAGTTATGTATTTTTTTGACATGTGTGCAAGAGTATTCATTTATTTTAGAGGTTAAAGTAGATATGTTGGTGATACTAACTATTTCTAGGTGTCAAATGACAACTAATTGTAGAGGTTCAAAATTTGGGAATTCTTTTAGGAATGGACAATGTCATTTACCACTTTAGATCCTAGAAGCTTAGGCATTCCCATCTTACTTTTATAGTAATAAAAGAATGTCAACTAATTACTATATTAAAAAATGCCAACTAAATGCAATTATATGAAAAGTATTAAGCTAAAATCTATTTATTTATTACTTATGACTAAATGAACTATTTCTAAGTTGCATACCAACAAACTACAATTCACCAAAAGTAATTGGTTACAATATCGTGCTCCATTGCTTTTTTTAGGATCCTTTTAATATTCTCTAACTATTTACTTCTATGTTTTTAAATTTACATATTTGACATTCATTAATTTTGAGTAATAATCTCATGACTTGCAATTGATAACAATATTTTTTTTGGTATAAACCAAGTATGTTTTTCTATTGGAGGCAATTATACTCAAGTCAGTTAGAACCAATAAAGCGACAAAACTTTCCTTCCTAAGTTCTAACGTAGTTGCATGTATTTAGGCTTGAACCCAAAATCTTTGGTTAAGCTAGAACAACCTTGACAAGCTAATTAATCTACCCACTTGTCAGTTGCAATTGATAAGGATTTAATTATGATGAAAATGTATAATCCACTATTTACAATTGAATATATTATTTTTAAGAAACATGTGATAACCCCTAAAAAATATTTTTGTTTAACTTTATATATTTACATATTATCTATTATTAATAATTAAATTGACTACCATCATATATCTCATGACCACTCTTAATTATAATTTAAAATTTATTTATTATCTATTATCTAGAGCTAAAATTTATTTTATTATAGATTGGCAAGCACATTGTACATTGCATCTTAAACAAATCATTCAATTACTCGTATAATTTTGAAGTTGTTATCGATGGGTCATAATACATTTAGTTGTGAAAAAACAAAATTATGACAAATGATTAAAATCTCAAATAAAAAATAAGATGGTCATAATGAATTCATGAAATCACAGAAACAAAAACTAGTTTTTTAATAAATATAATCCACCATCATATTTACTATTTAAAGTCACATAAATAAAATAATTTAGTCGGATAAAATTATGAATCACGGAAAGTGAAAGTTATTTTTAGTTGCAATATAAAATTTGTTTTATAATGTTATTTAATCAAAGCCTTCTATAAACTTGAATTTACATGTGTTTATTTTAAATTTTTGAAAAAATATTATGAAACTTAAATTTTATACATAATTGAAAAAATTAAAAATTAATTTTTAAAGATATTTTTTAATTGCTAAAAAATTGTAAATTAATTTTTAAAATATTTAAATTCTTTTTTAAAAAATTATTAAAACTATTATCTAAATATACAAAAAAAAGTAATTTTTTTTAATGGCCAATAAATCACAAACAAAAACAGCTTAACGTGTGTAAATAAGCACCAAATCTATTTTTGTCGTTTATGGGACTCCAACCAGGGTTATCACGCCCGTGCGTGCCATTGGTTCTACCATTTCGGAAGTTTCTGGATAAAATAAGTCGATATCTTCTTTTTTTTTTTATATATATTTTTTATTTTGGTCATATCAGATGGATCATATAAAGACTTTCTTTTTAAAAATAAAAAAATAAATTTTTGTGCAGCTTATTGGTTTGGTGCTACCAAAAAAACCGAACTTGTGGAAAATCTTTGTGGATTTGAGGTCTTGGGAGCGATAAAAGTAGATGGGGTTGTGACAGAGGCACGAAAGGACGGAACTTTTGGTTTCTTAGACCAAAATGCTTCAGAGGCTCTGTTTGATGGCTTCTTCTCATGGTTACCCTCCAGGCCTTGTCTTACACCAAGAATTGGGCTTGCCCTCCACCAATATGAACAAGGTAACATCTCTTTTTATTATCTCAGAAAATCTCTGCAAGTTTTGAGATTTTGCTGGCTATAGCTGATTTTTCTCGTGGCTGATGTCTACTGTAAGAAAGGGGTGCTGTTGTTGATATATCTTTTAAAAATTTGAAAAAATGTTAGAGCAAGAATCTTTTGCTAGAATTGAGTTGTCAGAAGGATGTAACATATTGTTTGACTATTGGAATGAATGAGTAGATTCTACTACTTCATTTCATTCTGCAATCCCATGATTTTGGTCGAGGATTCTGCCATGTATTTTCTGGCTGAGTAGTATTTCTCTAACAATATTAATGTAGTTGATGGTGTTATAGTGTTAAATGGGTATATTAACTAAGGGATTGTCACTGTGTAACCTTTGTATGAACACTTTAAGCATGTCTGGATGGAAGAGTTTGGAGGGGATGGAGGAGAGGAAATGTTTCTCATTTATAAAATGTTTATAATAATGAATAAGAAAGAGATTAAAGGTTACATGTTTATCTCTTGTTTCATTCCACTTGCTTTAAAAATTCTCGAATAAGGGCATGTGTACCTGAAATGAAAATTTTCACCCGCCAAACTCCTCCATCCGAACAGAGTCTTATTTTTTATTATCTTAAAATACAGCTACGGATTAATCAAAATTAAACTGAGTCTGGAAAATTTTGTATGCATAATTTTTAGTTTCTTAGAGTTATTCTTTTTTAAATACTTGTTTAAGACAGGTTTGTCAAACATTCTTGCCCTCCCCAGTAGCAACACCAGACATGATCAGATATCAGTCTCCTTGTCTTCAGTCAAATCCATGTGAGGAGTCTAGGAAAGCTCAAAGTGGACGGTTGGATTACAATCAGCTTGTCAATGTTGACTTCTCAGCTCAAAGGGCCATGCTTATTGATGTCCAATGTATGTCCGATTCAACCATTTTATGGTTCACTTTTCCTATGATGTTGTATAGTTGTGTGATCCCTTCCCATGTGTTAGAAGATCTGAATAGTTCAACAACAGTACTCTCCCTTCTAACCTTGTGTTGTGACTGTTTTCTAGTCTTTCATGATTCTATCTCATTTTCACATAGATTGATTGTGTGGCTGTATAGTACATTCAGCTAGCTACACCACTTAAGTTCTAATTGTTGACGTAATGATCCTACAAATATACTTTGAATTTCAACATCCCCTGATTGCTTCTTGTGACTTGATTACTTCCTGAGTTTCATTGAATTTGTCATTATACTATTGGGGACAGATTATCTGTGTCTCTGTTTATTCATTGTGTCTCGTTCTTTCACATTTTAATTTGGCGGTGAGATGTTAAATCCAATGACCAATAGATTAGACATTAGAGTTACAAGTAATGGTTGGTTTGCTCTCTCAGATCTTATATATTGCTACATTGATGTAAAGAACGAGAGGGTGGATGGCAGAAATTTGGCCAATAACGTTTATTGCCTGCATTCACTGTTGAAATGCTTAAGATGAGTTATGTTTTTAATTCTTTGTAAGCTTATGTGTGTAACTTATCCTGACTTCTGAGCAACATTTTTTATCTTTTGTTGCAGCAATCTGTCCAAATCCCATACATTTTGGTTTTGGCATTGTTGAACAATGCACTAAGCGCGATCAAATTTTACGGTTCCTAAGTCCGGGACTTCTGAAGCAGGGATTGATGGAGCAAATTTATCTTTGTTACTGGACTTGATGAATTGGCATTTGTTAGGCAATGATGAACCTCGGCAACCATTTTCACCTCTTGTCTACCCAGATAGCAAATTCTACATCCCCAAGCCTTTACTAGATTTTGTTCAAGATTCAGCTTTTACTTCAAAGATTACTGCCCAACCAGATGGTCAAATCACATTTATGGGTACTGAAACTGAGATGAAAGATCTTATTTCTGCAGTTGCTGAATCGTACATGTCAAAACGCTCACGTAAGGGTGAAAAGCAGTCTATGCTTGTTCCATACTTTAGCAGGTATAAATATGCAGACCTGTTTAAATTTGAAAAATTACATGAAATTTTGACCGTGCAGACATCCAATAAAATTTACATTTTCACAGTAGAACTGAATGATTGTCTAATTTTGTTTGTAAACTATGTTGATCTTTGGATTAGCTCCAACCATTCCATGGCAAGGATATTTCAACATCAAATAAAAGCTTTGCCAAAACATATTTGCAAATGACATGCCTCTTCTCTACAATACTGTCAAAATATTATCTTTTTTTTTTTGTAAATGTTGTATAGATACAAGTCTTTCCATGCTAAAGTCATAAAATTGTTGCCTCAATTGTATTATACTCCTGACAACTAGTTGAAGAATTGTGTCTATACATGTGCAAAATTGACAGTGGATTACTGATGTAGGGTAAGAAGCCTAGGGTTAAACTGTAGCTCACAAGAAAATTAGGAGAGAGAAATATCTAAAGCTCAGCCATAAAAGGACTGTCTTTTGATAAGAAACCAGACGAATAATTTCTGAATTATCACCCATTAATGGCCATTACAGCCATTAAGACCCCTTGTAAAGCACAGAAAGGAGAATTGTAGAAATCCTAATTAGAATCAAAATTCTAACCCTTATAACAGATTTAATTTTCTAAGCAATTTGAATAGAAAATAAAGTAAAAGACAGTAAATTTCAAACAACACTGCTATAAATTATTTGCCTCCTGTTTCACTTGTTTGAGGGACATTATGGCTGAAAAATTTATCACCGGGGCAATAACATCCATTATCATTGCACACGTTAGATTTTTTAGCATATAAATTATGAATTTGTATCATATAAATGAATGTATCATAATTGATATATGTTAGTTTAAATCACTTAAATTGTGTATGCATGGTTACTTTGATTGGTTTTTCCTATGAACTTTTGATACTTCCATTATGTTCCTCAATACTCCTTCTGTCCTTGAATAATTATCTATTTCAAAAATTTGCTTTGTCTACAAATAATTGTCCATTTCAAAAGTTTAGGTAGTGTTAATTATTTTTAACCAATAATACCCCTATTAAATACTATTGATTCATTAGTGAAGAAGGAAAGAGGAAGTTGGAGTATTGAAAAAAAAGGCAATTTAGTAAAACTATTCCTAATTTTTACTAACATCACTAATCATTTCCTTAATTCCAGTGAGTATTTATAACTAGACAATTATTCAAGGATGGAGGGAGTAATGGATATCACCTATCATTTTTTAATCTCCATGCTTAACAGCCTATTATAGTTAGTTTTGTATCGAGGAACTGACTTTTTCCGAACTATGGACAGGGTGAATATTAAGGAAGCAGAGGGCACAAGTTATTCCTCCGTACCAAAGATTGAATCTACCTTAACTGCTCCTTTAAGGAGGTATGCAGAATATTCTTTTCCTAACTGCTGAATTTTTGTATTTAAATCGCTGAGCCTTCACCTGTTTCTGTAGTTTGATTTGTTAATTTGAGAAAACAAAAATGTGCATGCTCAACAGAAGGATCAAGACCGAGTATTCTTTTACTGCAACTAGAAACGAAAGAAAAAATGATCACCCTAGAGGCTTTATCAAATCTGATTTGTGTACTGTAGCTGCTAATTGAGATGAAAACATTGAAGAGAATGTGGGTTGTGGTAGTAAATCCTTTTTTGGTGCTTGCTGAAACATTTGAGGCATTATTAGGCTGCTTCGTTGCCAACATCTAAGGTTTTGAGGGTCCATTGAGTTAACTGGTCCAGTGAGAGTACACTCATGCAGTTATGTTGTTGCAATCAGCTTCATCAAGCACAATCATTATGCTTCACTCATGTTGAACAAAAGGAGGAAAATTGCAAGGCTTTTTACGTTTGGTGCAGAAATCAATGAAAAAATCCTTCATAAAACATTTCAAAGAAATGAGAATTCATTTTTTATGATATTTTATTGCCATGAAAATGTTTTTGTTATTTAAATTATTTTCTAGGTAATGATTTTCTCTTGCAAATGCTTTCTAGGAGGCTACTTTTCAATCCATCCATCTTTTTTTTTCAATCATGCTATTCTCTGCAAAACAAGTGGAGTCTTTGTATAAGGGCTTTCATTCTTGCTACACGAATATGATAGTAGTCCATCTAAAGTCTAAACTGATTTTTTTTGTCAATGTTTATACTCGTCTGATTGGGGAGGATTATCTTGTTGTAGAGTTCCTTTTAATACTGACATGAAGATATGGATGTATCACGTATCATTCTCCATTGTGGGAATATTGCCTTCATTTAAGTTGAATGTATGTGCCCAGTTGGGCATAGTCTGATGTGATGCGTATACAATGCCTATAGCAATTTCTTGTTTTTTGCTTAGCAGTCCCGAGAAGATCAAAGTCAAGCCATCACAGAAAAAGAGCAAGAAAGTTGGCAGGGAGAGGGATCTCTACAAGAAGAACAGCATACATGCATGCGAGAGCCTTCTGTCCTTGATGGTTGACAAGAGGCTACGTCGGAAAACAGCAATTCCTTCACTGAAGAAATCGGGCCCTGAGCTTCCTGAGCTACTGACACAATTTTCTGCTGGCATTGCCGGGACCGGCCTCGCTGTCCTCCTATCTGTTATCTGCCAGCTTGCTTGCGGAAGAGTTCCCATCAGTGCATCTAAGCTGTTCAACACTGGGTTCGGATTTGCATTGGTTTGGCTTTCTTGGGCAGTAAATAAGCTAAGGGCCACAATTGTCAGCATCAGCAAGAATGCAGGGAAGTTAGGATCAAAAGAAGAGGACATGATTCAGAACCTCGACAAGAGCATAGGAGAAATTTACTGGAGTGCCGCGGCATTGCTAGCAGTGGCTGTTCTAAGGCTTGCTTGAGTACCATCACCAAAGATGTGAAGATGAAGGTTAAAGAAATGTGAATGCCAGTGGGTAATGCAGTTATAGATATATTGTTGGGTTGTGTCTATGCTTAGCTAAAAGCAAATAGCTAAGAGCAATCTCGGTTTCAAAGTTAGTTCTAAGATCTTCAAGGAACGATGTATATCAACCCTCAGGCTGTTATAGTTGATTGTGTAACGTAGTTTCAGTTAGCCCAGCAAGCAGTGCTTGGTATGCTAGTAGTTGGTACTATTGCGTAAAGGCGTATTGTCGTGTGTAACATACAATTTTGCAATGTAATCAGTAAGCTGACTACTTAATACTTTACTGTTAAAAGAATAAGAGTTTAATGTTAATATAGTATCTGTATTGAACATCTTTACATGCTTATTCAATAAAAGATTTTTACTTGCATAGTATTATGTGTTATTTGTACTTATGGGTGTAGGACATTGTAGTGATTCACACTCCATTCATAATTAAATGAGGAATAAATTCTATTTAAGTAGGTTTACATCTATTCAATGGTAGATGTGGTGTGAGTTGATATGTTACAATCTATGAGTATAATTATATTTCTCTAGACAACAGAATCAATAATTATGGTTGATATGAAAATAAATTATTAGATAATTGCATAGAATTTTTATTTCGTTAGTGCATAGAAATTTTTCATGTATCACACAGATTCTGCACCAGAGAAGATATTGGTTTGATTTTGATAAAGCATATTTTAAGTAAAGGTCAATTATATGATACAATTTTTATAGTTACCAATCGTAAATGATTAAAGAGTTTAATATGCCACGATGATTCGAAGATCATCGATAATGTCTGTATAAGTCTTTAGAAATGTTGGTTGAATTTTATACTAATTTGATCAATGATTCATATATAATTTATTTTATGATCTAAACTTTTTTAATCACACATATAATTTAAAATTATATATTTATTTAATTTAATTCAATTGTCAAGTCAATTACTTTAGTCAAAATCTAGTAAGGCTAATACCTTGGAAAATATTTTTTACAATATTACTCTTCATTTGATCCACTCTTCTTACTAAGGTCTTTACAGATTCGAGATTCTGATGTTTTATAATAAGTGTCACCATTTTTCCCTCTAATACATTTATTACTTATTTTATCATGTTTTATATGACCACTCATTCATCATATCTTTATCTCTAGAGATTCAGCAATATGATACATCAATGCTGGTCTTATCGCTATGCAATAGAATTTATCCTCAAACTTTGGTGGTACTTTATAATTACAAATAAGCCCTGACGCCTCTCCATACTTGGATCTTATGACTAACATCTTCTATCTCTCCTTCACTTTGGAACCTACGGTTAAACACAACTAAAAACCATGCCACGAAAAATACATCTGAAAACAACAGATCTAATCAATGGAATTCGAAACAAAAGCAGCATATCTTGATAGAGTATAACTAGGTTTGAATGATTTCACATGAATCAAGTACGAAAGTAATACAATACTAACAATGGGAAAGATTTTGAAAAACAAAAAGGGGAAACAGTGAAATCCATCCTTTTAATTTAAGGCAAATTTAGTCAATAACCAATCAAAGCATGTAAATCTATTCATATCACTTTTTGTAAACAAAATTTCATACTACTGAGCATTATTGTAAAACATAGAAAGATGATTCACAAATTATTTTTAATGAAGCAGGAACTGTCTGTAGCCATCAAGAGAATGTTGACAAATTTTGCACTACAAAAATGAACAATGAAGGTGAGCTTCTCTAAAATTTACTCAATTTCATCCAACACAACCGCTAAATATTTTAATTGATTGCCACATGGTTTGTATTTTCAAGATAATAAGTCAGGTCTCAGGGCTTCCAACCCTTTTGAAAATGTGTAGAAAAGTTGAGTCACAGTATGAATACTAGCTCAGTACTTTTGACACCACACCTGCACCAACTGTTCTGCCTCCTTCTCTCAAGGCAAATCTTTGTCCTGTAAAATGAAATAGCAATTAGCAAAGCAAAGTCTTACAACACTTCCAGCATGAAATGTATAATAGGATTCAGAAAAAAATAATAGATCAGAGAGGCCAAAAAGAAAAAGGCAAGGATAACAATGCAGCATATGGATAATGTTGAATGGTGGTTGGGTGACATATGGACAGGTCGAAATGATAATATTCTCTTTAAAAAACTAGTTTTACCGACCTGCTTCAAGTGGAACAGGTGAAATCAATTCGAACACTGCAGTAACATTGTCTCCAGGCATAACCATCTTAACATTTTCAGGCAATTCTACTTTTCCGGTGATGTCAGCAGTTCTCAAGTAAAACTGAGGTCTATAGTTGGAGAAGAAAGCGGTGTGTCGCCCACCCTCATCCTTTGTGAGCACATATATCTCTGCCTCAAATCTCTTGTACGTTTTTACAGAACCAGGTTTGGCAATGACCTTTCCAATGCGCATAAGTGTTATAAAAGTGGTTTCTCAACTATAATAGCTTCAAACTTAAAAACTCAACTGATTTCAGTGAAACAAATACAGATTACATATAGATCATTGCAACTAACCTGACCACGTTGAATGTCTTCACGCTTCAAACCACGGAGAAGAAGACCAACGTTGTCACCAGCCTAAGAAATGTAAAAACACAGATTAGTTTAATATATGCTGTTGCAAAATAGTCCTTGCAGGTAAAGATGATAGTCGCTCACTTGTCCTTGATCCAAAATCTTCTTGAACATCTCAACTCCAGTTACTGTTGTTTTAAGAGGACCACCCTACAGAGGAAAAAGTCAGTTTAAGGACTCACCACAATGCAAGCAGTTAGCAAAACCTCTGATACAGAGC
Source organism: Dalbergia oliveri (assembly GCA_030441495.1). Classification (NCBI taxonomy): domain Eukaryota; kingdom Viridiplantae; phylum Streptophyta; class Magnoliopsida; order Fabales; family Fabaceae; genus Dalbergia; species Dalbergia oliveri. The sequence goes on from JAMLFY010000008.1 coordinate 15,632,576, forward strand.
AATATAATAATAAACATCTAAGAACGAACCATTAGACATCGCTAATGGCAAATAAAGAATATAGAAGGAAAAGAAATCAGCAACTGGCATTTTAATAAAAAAGAATGCTAAGAGTCAGAGGGCAGCCTAAATCCAGAAAATGACTCAAGGAATGCACCTGCATTAGACCCAAAACCTCAACTTCATCACCAACTTTCACGATTCCTTGTTCAACACGGCCAGTTGCAACTGTTCCTCGTCCCTTCATCACAAATAAAAAATGTAAAGCAGCTGAAGTAACATTCTGAAAATCATTGATTTAATTTTGATGCGTCTTTCCAATATACAAGAGCAAGGCAATGCAGAATTTGTTTCAAATTCTGAATTTTGATATTCTATCATTAAAAAAAAAACAAAAAATCTATGAGGCAGCACTTTATCCTTTTAAGTATCTATCCATTTGAAATCAGATGAATGCCAAAATATGTCCTCTGAACAGTAAGACTCTCTACAGTGCATGCTTAAAATTAGCACAACATTATCAAATACTGTAAAAACATTATAACCAAGCTCATGTTGAATTCAATGAACTGTCATTTAAAAAATACCATAGGAAGATAAGTCCAAGCCCTTTTACCTGAATTGAAAATACATCTTCGATGGGCATTAGGAAAGGCTTGTCAAGCTGGCGGACAGGGTCAGGAATGTATTCATCTACAGCATCCATTAATTTTAGAATGGCCTTTCTTCCAATTTCATCATTTGTACCCTGTAAAGCGGACAATGCTGAACCTCTGATGATAGGGATTTCATCCCCAGGGAACTTGTAGAAGCTCAGAAGCTCTGCATTTGCAGTCAACATTAATACACTTCTAAACAAACACAAGAATGACAACAAAAAAGTCATCCACAAGTACAATTTTACAAATCAAGTGAATTCTTAGAGAAACACCCTACCACGGAGCTCCATTTCTACAAGCTCTAACAACTCTGGATCATCAACAGCATCAACTTTATTCAAAAAGCATACAAGAGATGGCACACCAACCTGCACAATACATGTAAAGATAACGTGAGCATTAATATAGAAGCAAGGACGCAACCCGGGATCTGACAGCATAATTGGACTGTCATTTACACACCAATTCAATAGAATACCTACTTGGCGAGCAAGAAGGATGTGCTCCTTGGTTTGAGGCATTGGTCCATCAGGTGCAGATACAACAAGTATACCACCATCCATTTGGGCAGCTCCGGTAATCATATTCTACACAGCATACAGTTATTAAATATGTGCTCAGTGTCATGCAAACAGAATGCAGAAACATAACTTAAGCAATAGTAACGGCAAATAAGAATTATGTTGTGATCTACACTTAAATAAAATAAATAATAATTATCTAATTCCACCAGATCTACATATTAGTATATCAATCCTAGGTAATAATTCAAAATTCTCTTTGATAACTTGGCCGCGTGCTTTCTTTTACGTAATTGCTAACTATAACCAACAATTTATTTCTTGGAGATATTAAATGAATTTTTGAGCTTACTTTGACATAATCTGCATGTCCAGGGCAGTCAACATGTGCATAATGTCGTTTTGTGGTCTCATACTCCACATGTGCCTGAAAATTCAAGCATTGAACAAGTATATATCTTAAGGGTTTTATAATTGTCAAAAGAGTGAAATCCACTGAATGGCCAAAAAGGCCAGAATGCCAGAATGAATAATACAAGTCCCAACCGTTGCAATTGTGATTCCTCTCTTCTTCTCTTCAGGAGCCTTATCAATTTCATCAAAGGCTATAGCCTTAGCTTTCCCTTCATCTGCTAGCACCTGATCAAAGAGATCAGAGGCAAAACTCCATAAGCTTATTGAGTAATGACTAAAGACAAAAGAATCTTTTTCTCCATACCCATATAACAAATTTGAACTTATATACTATGGTTGTTTGGGAAAACACCAGTTCGCCCAAATTTGTAACACAGATTGAATAATGAATTTTGAAATGTAGAGAAAGATGAAGTTGAAAACCTTGGTAATTGCTGCAGTGAGTGTAGTCTTCCCGTGATCAACATGCCCAATAGTCCCGACATTAACATGGGGTTTTCTGTCAGCATAATAGCATCAAACAAAAAGACCAAACGTAAAAAAAAATAAAAATAAAAATCAGAAGCCTCCTTCCAATCATAGATGAAACATACTAGCCAGACAAATCCAAGAATTCATTCTACCAAGTTGAAAGCAACTTTCAACAATCACACTATAACTATACTTTGACCAGTGTCTAGTAAGAATTTCAATGCGCAAACTCGTGTGATTTGCAAATTCCAAGCAGACAAAAAGAAAAATGAGAGGTGAAATTGAAGGGAGGCATCACTTACGTTCTGGTGAAAGTGGCCATGGATCTCCACCATGGATTGATAGAAGAGGCTTTCTCATTTGCATAAGCGGATTCAGGGAGCAGGAATGAGAGGGAGCAAAGGGTCGGCAGCAGGAAGTGTAGATTTGAGAAGAGAATGGCAACAGTCGCCTAGAACTAGAACTCCTGAGAGCAAGAGTAGCCATTGGGCTCGAGCTTAGAAGGTGAAGAAGAAGAAGAAGAAGCCCTAGTAGGCGTGGAAGATGAAGAACAGGCAGAAGGAGAGAGGCGAGGGTTTTAGGACAAGAGAGTGAGTGAGTTACGAATGAGTTCGAGTTTCCAGGGTTTTAGTTTGGAATGGGTTCCCCGACACACACTCGAACACAGACACCGACCCGAAACATTCGTGCGGCCCAAATTTTGTGACACCCCTCCGGTTTGTTTTTCGGACAAGGACGCAGAGAAACACACACCAATGTCTCTTCCTAACAGGAAAAAAAATAAAACTGTTAAAATTTTGTATTCTCAATTTTGTTGAAGCGTGGTTTTGTCTATTTTCGTTTGAACGTTATTAGAAAAAAATTACAAGTTTAATTTCAATACATTAATAATGTAAGAATATCCAATCAAATTATTTAATTTGTATGACTTTTTAAGTAGTGAATTTGAGATATAACTATTTTCCTTATATGATATATGATTGAATGAAGTGTAAAAAATTTACAATATCGATGTATAGAAATTAAACTCGTAAATTATATACATGTGGTTTTATGAGGAGAAAAAAAGAAGAAGCTATGTTTTGAGTTTAATTGAATTATACCATACAATACAAAAGAAAAGAGTAAACTCTCAAATGGGCCATTAAAATTGTGAGTAACCAAAATTGTCTTTAATATGTAGAATAGTTTTTATTTTAAGTTTGATATTTTAATTCGTTAATTCTTGGATATACTAGTTTGACTGATAAAAATATAATGTATAACAAAAATAAAAAATTGAGAATTAATTTAACCAATCACCAATCTTATGCTTGATCTTATGCATTACTAATGGTGATTGGTCAAATGCATAAGATTTTAAACCAATGTAATCAATTGATCATAAATGAAGAAAAGTATTGGTCAAATGCATTTTGTCGCATTTTGCACTTGAAATTTTCGTTTAACAAACAAAGCTCAGGTAGAAAAAAGATCAATAACATGAAAAGAGGGTTTGAATCTTGTGATGAACAGAAACCACCCTTGGATCAATATTTTCAAACCAACATGATCATACACATCAACAAGCATGATTGATCAATTGCATTTTCATCACATCTCAGCAAAGCTAATTTTAGGTTGCTCTCAATTTTTTGGTCGTCAACATGATATTTTAGGTCTTCCATCATTTTAGTCTAAAGTAATTTCTAAGACTTGTCTACCAGGGCGAGAAGATTAATATTGTTCAAAATTCTCACTCACAGAGAATCAAGAGAAATTGATTATTCAGCTTAGTCTCTAGAATTTGAAAAGGAAAAAAAAAAAAAAACTGGCGGTAGAATTGTCTACAGGTTGGGATATTCATTTTTTTTCTCTCAAGATGGTAATAAACATTGATAAGCGGTGGAAGACTGCAGGTGCTAAAACAGAATCTTTGAGAGTGCTTTGTTCGGTTTCTACGAAATGACTTGCTTTTTCACCTTTTTGATTTTTGTTTTTTCCTTTATGCTGTCTTGGGCTTGGCCAAGCTCCAATAGTAGGATCATATTAGTAGAGCTACAGCATATTCTAGATGAGAATCCTTACTTTCAATTACCTGCTATATTAATATAAGTGAGATTTATTTAGTCCCCTATCTGTTTAATTGTATTTTAAAATATGTGAGATTTAGTCACATATTCTAGATTTAGTCATATGGTTAAATGTCTTTAAACCCTGTTAAAATACGCATGCAAACTCAACCAGAGTATATACAGATACAAGGAGACAAAAATTTAGTAGAACTTTCACTGAATTCATCACCATAAGTAATATACAAATAACTAATAAGGATTGGGATTCGGTTTGGTTAGTATTCTTGCGCAACAATCTACGAGCAAAAACAAAAGGCAAAAAGCCACCAATGTAATTCTTGTACTTTGTTATGGATTCCTTTTCACCAAAAAATAGGGCCTTCTGAGTGCAACCTAATTAATTCTGAGTTGCATTCCACCAGAAAGTCATTGTTCTCTCAAAATACATTTGGTTCATGCAATGTACCAAGTGAAACCATGCCTCCTACGTGGGAAGCTCCCACTATTCTTGCACCCCGAGCTTTGTTTATTTCTCCCAACTTTGCTAGTCTTTTCTGGAATCTGATACCATCTTAGGTGCCCCTTTGAAAACTTACTATTTGTGTCTTTTGCCCTGAAAGACTAAGCCCTTGGCTACAAGCCTACAACAACTCCATATACGAAAGCCAAGCCGGTATTATGTAATAGTAGTTACAGTTGTGTCTTGTCACTTCCTTACATCACATTCCATTGAAAACCAAGAAAAAAGCCCTCTGATTAGTCGCTGTTAGGAATCTTAGCTAGCTTCTATGCAAACACATACATTTGCTTTTTCCATAAGTGTCACAGCAAATTCAAAACGTGTTTCTTTTTTGTTTATATATTATTATTATACACCCCGCTAAACACTATAAAAACCAGGTTATGCAACAATTGCCTAGCAACTTGCACTTAACTCATAATCTTCTCATCAGCTTAAACTTGTTTGAGAAACCAAACACCACCACCACCACCAAAACCCCATCAAAAATTTTTTGTTCACCCCTACACTACTAACCATGGGAAATGGAAACTCAACAAGTTCAAAGTCTAAGGTACATGGCCACACAGCAAAGGTTGGTCATTCAAACGAACCACAGCATGTCTCAAGCAGGCAAGGGAAAACCTCAACAAAGGCAGAGATGGTTGGTTCCGGATATGGGACCAAAGGTGGTTCATTCAGAGGTAATGAATACATTGACAAACCAAAGGTGGGAACCTCAGAGCAACATGGGAATATTGCATCACTTGACAGTGATGACACTTTCAACGATTACATTCGACGTGCTAAGCAAAAGATAAGAACCGGGTCAAATGTTGGTCGGGAGCATGGAAATTACCCGCCTGCACTTGCTGCTGCTGCTGCTGCTGCACCAGAATATTATGTGGCTAATGGTGCTGCCAACAACAATAAGGAACACCAGAGTGACCAGTTCTCGGAGTTTATTCAGCTTGCTAAGAAGAAGTTGAGAACTACATCAAGAGTTGGAAGGAATGGTTCCTTTCAAAGAGGCTAAGGAGACCGTGAACATTAATGTTGAACTTTGGAACCTCAAGGAATATCGTGGATCTCAGTAATGTTTGTGCGTCTAATCTTTATTTGTTTAGTGGAGTGCGAAAAAAATAAGGCCCTATCACTAGGGTATGCAAGATAGATATACCTTATTCTTTTTTTTTTAAGTTGAAGTGTTGAAGCAATAAATGACCATATGATTGTACTATTCAATTAAGGGGAATAATTTGGATTTGATGGGGGTAAAGATTATTTGAGATGATTTCTTATTAATTTGTAGGAAATATAGGTTGAGGCTTTAATTTATATTTCCCTTTGATTTGTCCTATTTCTTTCTTTTATTTGAATCTACCAAAGCTTGTAATTATAATTTCATTGAAATGCAAGCTTGCATGCCTAGTAATTATAATTTCATTGAATTGCAAGCTTGCTCAAAATAAAACTGAGCGTAGAGCCATACACAGGTAAATGTTGGAATATATCCTCTGCTTTCTAAGTGCAGGTAAGAAAGAGGTTGGACAGATGATGATGATTTGTAAAATAGGTAATCTTTAGTTAGAGAAAAAGGAGGATTACTAAACTTTTCGATCATATATTAATTGGAAGTACTATGTAATTTAGAACTCTATGGAATGGCTTGCTTCTTTTTTTTTTTTCTGAGGGGATTTGATATGACAAATTAAACTGAAGATCTTTACTTCACCCATGCCAATAGTAGGATCACATTATTCGAGCTACAGCATATTCCAGATGCAGGCCAGCTATCCTTGCTTTTTTTATCTCTTGCTAGATATATTAATAAACAACTTCCAATCTCGTAACTTAAGCTTTGGATAATATAATTTGATTGACAGATTAATTAATTCTTCGAAAATGTTCATTGTTACGAAAAGCTTTTCTTCAAAATCAATCACTAAGAATATTAATTGTCGATTGCTCACACACAAATTGAAATCATCCCTCACACACAAAAAACTCCTGGTGATGAATTGCAATCTTAGAAGCGTCAACCCCATGCATATTGTTAAGGATGTCACATCATTTCATAAAGATTTGATGACAATCATATCATGCTATGCATGTAGCACTGTTATTAACTTTTATCAACTGTTAGCGTTCGTTGTTGGGAAAGCAAGAAATAGAGGGAAAGAGAAAATAAATGAAATTTACCTTTTGTCTACCTTTGGATGAAGGAAAAGGAGGGAGAAGAGAAAGTCTCTTGTAAATTATACTAGTATTTGGCCCCCGTGAACTTACACGGATAAGTAAATTAAATAGATATAAAATTTTCAATATATGAATGTGGAAAAAAATAATATATAAAAAATTGTGAAGATATTTATTTGATAGAATATAACATTTTCTTTCTTTTATACATTTTAATAGCTTTATTTGTACTTTTTATTGTAAGATGTGAAATTAAAAATAAAGCATATAAAGTAGTATTTTTTAACAATAATTTATACATAAATTCTGAAAATATAATAATTCAAATATTGATCTATAACATTTAACTTTTAAAGTTTTTAGTTTTATTATATATAATTACATTTTATAAGCATTATACAATATGACATTTTCTTTCTTTTATACATTTTAATAGCTTTTATTTGTACTTTTCATTATAATATATGGAATTAAAAATAACGCATTTAAAGTAATATTTTTAACAACAATTTACATATAAATTTTAAAAATATGATAATTAAAATATTGATCTATAACAGTTGACTTATAAAATTTTTAGTTTTATTAATTATAATTTTATTTTATATAAATTGTTTAATTATTAATATTATTTCTCATAAATTATTTATTTTTGAGAATTAATTATTATTTATTTATTTAATAAAATTATTCATTAATTAATTATATTTATAAACTTATATGTTAATAGTATTATATATATGTAAAAGGAAAGAACATAAAAAACGGGCACTACATTAATAAGTAGAAATAAAATAATAATAATAACAAAAAAGTATTGTTCACAAACAGTATGATGGTCGGAAATAGGACACTACTTTATTATAAGTATAGATAAGTACATATATAGATTAGATAATAATAATTGTTGTAACTCTAATGATTCTTATAAATTGAGTGAGATATTGAAAAGCTTTTCAGGAAAGCTCTTTTATTCAAATTATTTTGAAGTTTGAAAAAGCTTATAAGAGAAGCTTAATCAAAGCACCACATGACACTTGACCCAATAGTTTGTGACATTTGTTGAAAAAAAAAAAAAACTAAGTGAATACCAAGTGTTGCATTGTGGATATGTTGCTATTAACTCTCATTTATAATTAGTAAGCACTCCTTCGGTCTATAATATAAGTTATTATTTTTTTTTTGTTTGGTTCAAAATATATAAACGGTTCATATTTTAATAAAGTATTAATTATTTTTTATCCATTCACCCTTATATTTATGATGAGTGAGAATAAGTATATATGAGTATGATTATTTAATTGAGAGATAACTTATGATGGGTGATAATGAATATTTTTATGTTTTACTTTTATATTTTTAAAAGATCAATAAAATCAAATCATCACTTTACTTTCTATTCATAACCTTAAATGACTTATATTATGGACAGCGATGAGGAGTAAATTATTAGAGTTTTTCTTTCCACCCAAAATTAAAATGAAAATATGGGATAATAAGATATTATTGGACAAAATTACTATTTTATCCTTGTATTCTTCTTTTGTAATCACAAAATACACTTACAAAAAAACTATTCACACATAATCATATTTTCCTTTCTATTTTTTTAACCAACCAATAGGATAAAAAAATTATTTTTATCCTTATTTTATTTCTTCTCTTTTTTAATCATTTTCTTTTCTTTCCAATATGATTCAAACAAAGCACTAATGTAGATTGTTTACATTATCTGTCATGGAATGAGTATGACATATCATTGGATGATAGCCTATATGAATGTTATAGGCCAATATCCTGCAACTCTTTTTATGGGAGCTAATATCCTGAACTTGAAATTAGCCTCTCCTTTTGATAATCATGTCCCTCTCTTTTTTGGGTATAGGTATAGCGTATCCCTTTTAAACAGGACTAGATATATATTCTTCAACGCAACCTCCAACGTACTTCAAACGCGATGCTTAGAAAACTACTTATCATAATCTAACATTAGAGACATAATTGCAGAAATTATATTCGAGGCTCTCAAAGCCACTAGAATTAAATTAGTGATGAGAAATATTGATAGTTTATCATATCGTCATAGATTCAAATCTTATTGTCCTTCTGATGTATCAAAAAAAAAATCGAGATTCTCAACGTATTTATGCAAATGAAATTGGTATTCGGGTGGATTCTACGCACACAATAATATTAGGGAGAAAAAAATAGAGCAATAATATTGTATTACTATTATGGATTCTTTTTCTATTGGTTTTTTTTGTTATGCAAGACACTAATTAACATCCTGGGCGTAATTTCAACACTTGTGAGTTGTTTTCCACCAAAAAGCCAATTATTATTACTTTCGCATATGTAGTGGAACCACGTTAATTACGTGGGAAGGTCGCATAAATGTGATTCTTCTTGCAACTGTACTTTGTTATTTTTTCTCCAATACTACGAAAGTCTTTGTTGCATCTGATACCATCCAGGTGCCACTTTGAAAACGCTCATGTTTAGTACTTTTCTTGTCTCCTTTGTTTATGTGAAGGATCAAGCAGTAAAATATGGCAACACAAGAGCACGAGGTAGAAAAGCCATAATGTGATAGTTGTAAATTAGTTTGGAGTGTAGTAGGGGACAAGAAGGAATTGATCCCTCCCCATCACATCCCATGGAAATTTAGAAGAAAAGAAAAGCTCTCTCATTTGTATAGCTGTTTGGAATCCTGCCTAGATGGCTTTCTGCAAGTATTTATGATTGGATCTACAAATACAAAAATATAAAACAAATGAATAAATTATCCAAAATTTGTGAGATATGGTGGTGTAATGCTGGGCTGACGAATAAGAAGAGTAATCACGGGTGCAAAATGGATAAGGAGCGCTTTCTAGGTTTTTAAGCGAGAGGTATATGAATAAATCAATTACACACCAAAATGAGAGGTCCTGAGGTATTGGTATAGACTATACAATTAAATGACTTATATGAATTGATTAGGACCACCTATACTAATAAAGATGCATCTTCTTTTGTCCATCATTAAAAGAACTCTATCGTTAAATGTGCTGACTTGGAGTAATTTTGGAATAGATAACCGCAAAGTTTTCAGAATGCAATGTGAGTAAGGACAAAATATGCTAAAAAGGCTCATATTGACTTGTGGGATAAGTTGAAAATTAAAGTATTAGCTAATATAGGTGGTGTGTTTATTGATTTTTATATGAATATAAATGAGTTATACTACTTAATTTTTATGTATATAAAAAAAAACGTGAATCTACTAATATTTTGAGTTAAAGTGCCTAGGCACTTGTTCCATTTAAGAAAATTCTTGAATTCGAATACTAAAAACTAAAAGAATTTACTTTCATCATGAATAAAATAAACTGAGTCAGATTAGGTAGAGTTTAATTAATTCCAATTGTGGTTTGAACAAATAAAAAAAAATGTGACAATCTTTTTACAGCAATGCTTATATCAAAATTCAAAAGTGATGATTATTCCTTTTCTACTTATCCAAGCCTTTTCAAATCTTTCCTTTTCACACGCGGATAAACTGTACTATAAAAACAAGCTTCTCGCAGCAGCTATTGCAATCTGCGCATAACCCAAAATCTTCAGACATATCTGATTTAAAACATTAAACCCTGTTTCTGTTTGTGTACCATCAATCAACACCTTGCTCGCACTTTCTATGGAGAAAAACAACACCTCATCAAGGTCTTCCATATGCAGCAAAATTCGTCAAGCACTTGCAAGCTATCCTGTTTTCCGAGGTGTTGATCGCATCAAGCAGTACACCAGATCAGACCCTAAGCCTCTTACCATCACCACTCATTCAAGTTCTCCATCTTCACCTCTCAAACATACAGCAAAAAACACTGCTATCCAAGCCAAGCCTCCTCTCCCTCAACACGTCAATAAGGTCAACACAGAAGGAGAAGGAGCAATGATCCCCGTCAACTTTGATTACTCAACCCCATCATCATCCAAGGGGAGAAATAATGGAAACATATCATCATCATCATCGACATCATCAATCTCAAAGGCACATAATCAAGCATCAAAAGTTGCTTCACCTCATGTTGGACATTCAGAAATGGCAAGCAAAGTGGCTGCAAAAGTTGAACCTGAACCACAACTTGTTGTTCCAAGGCAAGGGAAACTACTACCCCAAACAAAGGTGGAGTTTGTCGGTTCCCCTACAAACAATGGCACCGCTGCTCAAGGCCCTCTGAAGGGACATCATCATCATGGTCTTGGGATGCAGCACTCAGAGCAGCAACAGGGTAAGAAATCACTGGATATCAATGATACTTTCACCGAGTATATCCAACGTGCTAAGTACAAAATCAGAACTGCACCAAATGTGGGTCGGAGTCAGGGCAACTCTACACCAGATGAGGCTGATGGTTATTGTGGTACTAATAATACTAGTACCACTAGCAAGATGGAAAACCATAAAGACCATTTTTCTGATTTTATTCAGCATGCTAAGAAGAGGCTCAGAACTACTTCAAATGTTGGGAAGACTGGTTCATTGAAAAGAGGGTAATTAAGACATCTTGGGCAATGAACCAGGGAGCCTCACATCACAAAGGAATGTTGATGATTAGGAATGTTGGCCATGAGTTGGTGTTGTTAATTTGTTGTTCATCAAATATTGGTTGTTGAGTGGAGTGGATCAAAATAAGGCCTTGCTAGGGTTGCAAACAGTTATGTGTTCTCTCTATTATCTTATACCATCTATCTTTTGAACAAAAACTTGAAGTTATTACAATGACAGAATTTTCAATTTTTTGGGTGGTGTAATTTTTATTTTCGTTTGTTGTTTGGTGTAATCAACAATTTGATAATGGAGTCATTAAGTTAATTAATTAATTAATTATGTTTTTTTGGGTCTGATAAGTTAATTAAATTTAAGCAGACTTGATTGAAAAGTAAGCGGGCAAAAAGAGCAGGCCCAGCAAAGTAAGCGGCTCCTCTTTTTTTATTTTTTTGTAGCAAGCAGACTTGTTTAACCCATCGACCCAACGCAATTGTGTGAACTAGGACGCTTCACCTGTAAGCCCATTTTACTCACTATAAGCCCACCTACAGAATTGGAGCCTTTATTGACCCAAAGAAAAAAAAGTGTTGAAGCCTCAATATATGGGTCAAAATTTAAATGAATTTATCTTACTTTTAAAGAATTTAAATGATCAGAACTTGGTCAAAATTTACTTTTTTAAAAATGATATGACATTTTATTGTTCTTAGGTTAAAGCCTCAATATATGGGTCAAATTGACACCAATCTTTCTTTTATTTTGGTGGTTACCATCTTAACCAATTAAGCCCAAGTGAATTCACCATCTGTGTTAATGTAAAATATAATATCCCAGCTTAACACAGCAGATCTATAATCAATTTACGTGTTATTGAATTAATTGATGAGAAACCATCTGCTTGCACTTACAGTCGGTATTGATGGCATGACATGATCTTGGACGCTTAGGTATTCCTTCATAAGCCTACTAGGGTTGGCAGCCTATGGCCGTTCTGACCTAAAGAAGGCACCAGCCAACACAACCAACCTTCACGGAGGGAGTATTATTGTATGAGTTTGCACAATCATGGATCTAATAATTGTAGAACATTTTTGGCTACCCAAAATTTTTGTCTATATATATATATATATATGAAATTATGTCTCTACTATACTATTTTTGGTAGCTCAATCATTCATGATTCATCCATATCGGAGGATGGAAGTTTGAGCCCATTATTGACGTCATAAGGGACCAAGAAGTAGACTAAACCTCCATGGGAGCATTTATACTAAGCCAAGATATCTAATAATTTAAACAAAATTATATCCCTAAAAAATACACATGATATCAATATAGTCTTTTTTTAAAAAAAGTTGACATTACTTTAGCCTCTGAAAGATACATATGATATTAATTTAATTCTTAAGAGATCTTTTTTATAAACATTCTTGAGAGATTTTTATATCAGATTAATCTCAAAAAGAATATAACATCATTTTAGTCCGTAAAAATGTATATAATTTATATTTGATCTCATTTTCCATAAATTGATGAACTTATTTGATATCGCATATATTTTAAAAGACTACAATGATAGTACATATATTTTTTAGGGGTTAAATTCATGACAAAAGTCTTTGAGGCTAAACTAATGTCACATATATAATGTATTTTTCAAGGACTACATTGGTGTAAAAAATCACTTCAAGGACTAAACCAATATCATATGCTTTTTGGGGACTTAGTTGATGTAAAAAATCTTTCAGGAACTTAATTAATGTTATATGTATCGTTAACGGACAATTTAATCAATAATTTAAATGGACTCAGCCCTTTAACTTATAGTGCATCCAATCTAACCGCATTGCCAATATATGTGATGTATAATATAACCTTTGAGTAGCTAGCTCTCCAGCTTAATAATGCACTTTCAATCTGTCTAGCAATTATAGCAGATGACTACTCTAACATATGACAAAACAAACAAGTTGGTATGAGAAAACATATATTATGATTCTGTTGTACACAATTAAACATTCAAATTACATTTATAATGTGTTATTGACACTGAAGAATAATGGTGGATTTTCAAGGATAGATAATAGTTTATAAGAAGTGTGGGAAGAATTAAGAGTCAAATTGAATTTAGTTTGCAATAGTGTTCCAATGAGTGGGTGATGAATGAGAACACATGGGTAACATAGTAGAGGACATTTGACCTGAAATGGCCACAAGAGGCTAAAATGTTTGATCAACTTTGATTGGCTATCAATTGATATCTGGATGTTAAAACAACTATTCATGTATATCAACAGAAAGTCCAAGACAAGTGTCGATATGGGAACCGGGTTTTATTCGGTTGAGGTAGTTTTCGACCCTAAAAATGCCTTTTTGATATTGTTTGGAGCATTTTTATATTTTTGCCTCAAATGATATTGTTTGTTTTTCCTACTTGTTATTTTAATTAAGTGTAACTGCTTATAGAAACTCTTGTTTACATATGTTGAAGCTTAACAACTAAGTTGAGATTTAATCGATCGTTGATGACTAAAATAATCTTCAACCGAGAAACTGTGATAATGACATTGGCCGTTAGCCGGGACCACGAGAGGCTCAAAGTTAGCCGAGCCAGTATTATTAAGTGCTGAATGTCAAGATTATGGATCAACACCACTTTCCAGAAGTTATGGAAGTGAGGGGAAGTGATGACATGAATCAAACAATTATATTATCATTAGTCTTACGCTTATCTGCGCTTTATATTTTTTGCCTTTGCTTTTCAGAATTTTATAGCCTTTTTTTATCGCATTTCCTTTAGGGTCTTTTGTTTAAATTTTTTTTCTTTTTGTATTCAATTTTTCACATTTTGTCATTTTCGTATTCAATTCATTTTCTTCACTAGTATGCCTACCAAGCCCTTTTTGGAGCAGTTTGGGGATTTGAAACAAAGTCTTTTTCTCAGCAAAATCGCCTAATATACGTGGAATCATTGGTGCTTTGATTTGCCTAACAAGTATCATACACTCCATGTGTGATTTTTCATGAAAATTTAAACCCCACTTTTATCCTCGAATTTATCATATATAACCTTTGAAGAGAAAAGTGGTTTGATATCAATTCCGATAAAGAAAAAATGTGGATGGATGAAAGGGGAGGAACAAAACGATGGGATGACGCATGGCTGGGTTTCCGCAGTTGCATTTAAAATAGCTAATTAATAAAATCTTACTTGCAATTGGCATCCATAGATGACAAAATAGATGCGCGAAAGCACGGCTGCGCACGTCGTCACTGAGGGTAACAAGTAACAAACGACCCCCCCCAACAAATACGTATGATGTCGTTTTCATGGTGAGACAAGTCAATTCCAAATTTTCTATACATGTACAATACTTAGCCACCTATCAAGCTATCAATACTGCATTTGCATCTATATTTTTTAGCCAGGGAAGAAAACGGTAGCATGAATTAATTTAGACTCATTACTCAGTTTATCAAAAGTTAATTGTTAAATTTAGTTCAAACCAAAATTTAGATAAAGGGCACATATTCTTAACTTCTTGTTGGTAATCATTCATTGTTGCAAATCTCTATTCATTAATTTATCTACTTTTATATATATATATTTCATAATTTAACAAAATAGGAAAACACAAACAATTGCAAATCATTTTCCTGAATAAACACAAGAAACTTATTGTTCGAAACATTATCTAATAACATGGTGTTTTTTTTTTTTTGGTTACAATATGGTATTTTTCTCTTCTAATTACATGACTTTTTGAAATATGCGTCAGAATCTGAATTAATCCATGATCTTTAACTTTCAATTTCCAACCCACATACTCAAGTAATTGATGCAGGGAATCTTTTTTTTATCTCGGTAGTTGAAGTTTTACTGTATAGTTTGATATGAGCACATGAGGGCTAGCTAATGTAGTTCATCCTCTCAGTGCTACTCATAAAATACGTTTGGAGCCACAACTTCTCCAAATTGTGATAGTCCGAAAGGTAAGTAGTAAGAAAACAAAACCATTCGACATTTTTTAACCTTCTTACGCTATTACATCTTTACTTTTACTGTCTACAAAGACCTACTTAAAATATTGCCTTCCCATGCACCACCGATAATGTATCCCTTCCATCGGATATAACCATATAAAAACCAAATCAAAGATTTGAAGATCCCATTTTATGAATACTATCTAATTGATCAATAAAATCTAGGAGAATATCCCCTTTCTTTAGATGGAGAATATATTTTGAATTTAACTTTGTAGAAATTTCGTATCCATGCTTCTCATTACCATATGAGTAACCAGTACGCGAAATACTTCTTGCATTGCATTGTTTTTCAACGCCAAAATTATCACAATTTTGGCATTATGAATATCTTATATCGTTAGAGAGAAATCCATGATAATGCACTTCGCTTGCAATTGTAAGATTTTAACTTTGCTACTCTGAATATTGCTTGAAATGGAATGAGATGAAAGTGATGATGTTACCTAAAAGACAGGTTCTCCGTATTATTTTCTATTTCAACATGTAAAGGGGAAATATTTCTAAAATGTTATAAAATGTCTCCCTGGGAAGGGGGTGTCTGGAGATGATGACCATATGAAAGGCTCCCTTGAAGAAAGGCATGGAAAGGACTATCACTACTGTGCAGGTGCAGAACTATTGTTGTGGTGTATGTAGAGTAGAAAAGCACTCACAAATAAAGTTCTTTTGTTGCTTGAGAAAGAACAAGTATATACACACTAACACTAGTTTGCAGAGCTCCCTATATCTATGAACCTCACTCACTAGAGCACACAATAACTCACTCTAAGTGCATTTGAGCACTCTTTCTACACACAAGGCACTTACTTACTCATGAGATACCTCCTTGAAGTTAAGGGTAAGAGCTAAAAGCCTTAAATGGGTTGAGAATGAACTAAGTAAGTAGTATATAATTTGAAGGAGCACTCAATACCTTAAGACTTTAGATCAAGATGTGCATTTGGGATGTTATGGACCTCACTTAGCCCGTTGATTGATAGGGGAGCAATGTGGTTACATTTGTAAGATCTGATCATCATTAGACTTCATGAAACCAACCTTATTTGATAATGGTTAAGGCAAAATATAACTTACTTTTATTGAAAAAAAATAACAAATTTATTTAAAAATATAATAATAATAATAATAACAATATAATGTTAGATTGTTATTATAATTAACAATAAGGATAAAGTTATTATAGAGAAATTAGATAAGAAACACTTGAATGAGAGTGACAACAATCATTTGATAGTGACAATAGAGACTCTCTATTCTATTTTAATGATAAATAATTTAAGAGTGTTTGGAATTACATAAAAATGGAAATGAAATGATTTACAAATCAAATCATTTATTTGGGAAATGGGAAAAAAATGAATTGATTGGTAATTCTATCAAATTTTATTCTTTTTCAAGATCTGGATTGTCTCCTATTAAAGGAGAATAGGATAATGCTATGTTTAGAAAATCCGAACCATTTATTGGATTTTGAGGCATATCAAGAGCCAAGATTCATACACATCATTATTATTTAAATAAAAAAATAATGTTTAAAAGAGGATGCCTTCCCTTCCCTTAGACTATGATTGAGAGTTTAAAAGAGGATGGAAGAAAATGATTATTAATGAAGTAGAGAAGAAAGGTGAGGAGTGAAATATATGGATGATAAGAGATCACTTTATTGTTTGAGAATTTATAATTTAAGTTAGTGAAATGGAATAATATATAAATTTTATTGTTTATTTTTATCCTTTACTTTATGAGTATTTTTTTCATATAAAAGATTGAAAAAAAATGACAAAACAGTAAAAATATAGAGTGAGAGAGCTAATCCCTCCTTAACCCTCAAATTTAAGGGGTCATACAATGGCTTGGAGGGCATTGGAGACCTTTATTGTTTTTGCTCCTCTGTTCCTTTAAATCACTTCCAAACACTAGCCAACATGTCCCTTCCCTTCCATTTCATCCCTCTCCCTCAAATTTTACACTCTCAATCTTAGCCTTATGTCTTACACTACCACTGTGTATGCTTTGCATTGACGAGGCAGTAAGCAACATTGGTGTGTGTGTGTGTAACGGTTTCTCTGGAAAAAAAATCTAAAAAGCCTGTGCCAATTAAATATTTCCAACAAATTAGTCCCTCCGTATAAGGATTAATTTAAACTCTTCATAATTCTTGTGAGACTACTTTTTGTGTCCTACAAATTAGTTTTCTCTAAAAAAAATATTTAAGGAAGTCTCTGTCAATTAAAAATTTCAACCAAGTTACTCTCTTTGTACAAAAATCAATTCAAACTCTTCATTATTTTTGAGAGATTAATTTATCCTTTCTTTTGATAAGAGGGACTAATTTTTCTAACATTTTAATCTTCAAAGACTTCTGTGAGCATTTTTTTTTGTTTTAGAGGGACCGATTAATTTGATTCAAAATTTAATAGAGACCAGTTTGAAAATTTTTTCTATAAATGTAAATTTAATTTTAAGGCATTAACAACATAGTTTTTTTATATATTCATTTAATTATATATTATCACATTAATAAAATGATTTTGTTCTCACCCTATTTCAAAAGTTATGCACAATAGAAAATTTGATTGAATGACAGAATATAAAAAATGTTGGATAAATTAATCTCTTATTGAAAAAAAGAAGAAAAACTAGCTCCTTAAAAAATAATCAAGAGTTTAAATTGATCTTTGTATGGAGGGACTAACTTATTCAAAAATTTTAATTGATAAAGATTTATGTAAATTTTTTCTAGAGAAATCAATTTGAAGGGCACAAAAATTAGTCTTTCAAGAATTATGAAGAGTTTAAATTGATTTCTATATGGATCAAAAAATTTAATTGACACATATTTTTTTAGATATTTTTTGGATGAACCAATTTATATATAGGACACAAAATTTAAGAGGGGTTTTGTCTATTTTATATTAGTCGTTTAATGTATTGGGATAATGATAAGAAATAGTTTATTGACTGTTAAGGAAAACAATTAAAAATTTATTTAAATATATTTTATAGAAAATTGAATATATAAATTTATTTTGAAAATAAGTTAATAATTAAATAATTAAACAAATGAAAAAAATAAATGTGTCATTCTATTTTATATAATTTCAAATATCATATTTATAAGACTAAAATCTAGATAACCTATAACTAATAATAAAGAGTTGTTTTATAAATATTTTGCACATTTTGAAAGTTAAAATTGTTAAAAAATGAAAGAGAATAAGTGGATAATTTAATTATATCATGAGTCATTTATAGGAATAACAATAGGTATTTATGAGAAAGGGACATGTCTCACGCCCTCCAATTTTAAATTTTGCTCCAATCCCCATCCCCATTTCCATTCCCGTCACGGGTCCAATTCCTCATCCCTAGAATTTGAATTCTTATAGGTATTCATAGGTTTATTAAAAAATTTCAAAAAGAGAAAAATTAAAAATATTTTGAAATTGAAAACATAAATATTAATAGTAACAAATACTACTAATATAATATAATCTAAATTAAAATTAAAAATGAATACATAATGCAAATCTAACAAATATAATTGAATAAATGAGAGTATATTATCCCCGTCTCCTTTTAACAAATAAGAACTTCTCCCTGTCATCCCAAGAAGATAATATATGTCCTTATTCTCATCCCATTATTGTGGATAATCCATGTGTATATTAACATTCCGCTTTAATTGTCATTGAACCAACATCTTTCAAGTGCTTTCCTACTCACGCTTCCTAAAGCTTAGGTCATAAAAACCCCAAGTTTTTAGTTCTTCATGATGCTAGAAAGAAAGATGCATCTTAAATAATATTTCTTAATGTTAATAAATTTATATTCAAGTCAAATATTTATAATCCAAGGTCCATAGTCCAAAATAAACATAACACATAAACCAAGCTAAATATTACATGCTCAAAGGTTTAAAATCCATTCATTATAATGAATTAAATACAATACTTTTTATGAACCAAAAATGTTTTATGATCAAATACATAATGAGGTCAAAATCAAGCTATATTACCTTAAAATTTCACAACTTGTGCACAAAACTTTATTAAATGAAAATACATGGTTCAACAAATTTAGACAACATTAAAATATTTGAAGAAAGCATAATCAAAATTTAAATGATCTTTAATCATACTTTTCAACCATATAAGTAAACAAATAAATATACATCATATACACATAGATTAAGTATTTTATGTCATAATCTTTAAATCATTCAAACATATTAAAACCATAAACACAAACTTTGAGTATCATAACAACATCATATATAAAATCATGCATGAAGCTTATTAGTGAAAGAAAAACCCCTACTTGTTCTTGGAGCTTTAGAACTTAGCAATACCCACGCTAGATCAGCAACTTCTTCAACTTTTCTAAACCTTCTCTAGGGGTTCTAATTCATGTATAAAGGCTGGGAAGTGTTGAAGTTAGATGGTGATAAGAAGAGGTGATAATTTAGAGGTGATTTGCTAAATATTTGTAAATATTTTTGTGTGAAAATAAAGAAAATGAAGAGAGAAATGATGGCTATGAGTGTTGATAGATTTTGGGCAAGAAGAATGAAGTGTGGAGTGATGTTTAGAGGGGTGCTATTTATAGAAAAAGTTTAGGATTAAAATATTACCAATTTCATAATTTATTTATCATATTTGATTAGTTAAATATTAAAACTAACACTAAATAATTTAATAAATTCTCAATTATCATTTAAAGACATACTAAAATGTTAATGAAATGATTTAAATTCATTTATTAAATTTTAATATATTTAAATATAATTTAATAATTAATTATTCAAAATAAGGTAAATTTGCTTATACTAGTTCATCTTAATTAAGTTAATTAATTAGTAAATGACTTATTTTTTTATTCAAACATCATAATAAGATTATTAGAGATATAATACAAGTATTCACGAAATTTATATAATTTTCTATAATTATTTATATTTTATTTGATATTTTACACTATTGCTAGTTTTATTAAGAATTAATTATTAATTAACTAATAATTTATTTAACTATTATTTTTTTTTCTTTTTGGCAGCCTATAGGTTTGAAAACATGTCTAATAGAGTTATAGATGGTGGAAAGTTGTCTTGAATGATTAATATATGAAAATGACAAATTTTGCATGTTTATCTTAAAGTTATATATACTAAATAATTCATAAAATCATCATAAAAATTAATTTTCCTTAATCTATTGTTAAGAACATGTTTTCACCTTATTTATAAGTTATCTATAATTTTCGTGAATTTTTTCTATAATTTTTAGTATTTTTAATATATCTTTACCTTAATTAGGTCTAATTTGAGCTAATTAAAATAATTAATTATCTATAAATAAAATATATAAATTTTATATAGCAGCCCATGTGAATTTTGAGCTACCTAACATGATAAGGAGACAAGCTCATCTTTGTTGAAATTTTTAGTCAAAGTTTGGTTGGTTGTTGAATAATTATAATATGAAAGTTTGACCATTTAATTTTATTTTTTAAATATATTTTTTTCTTCCATGTGGCTGATCTAGGTGTTAATTAATTGGTTTAGTATTATCAGCAAGATAAATCAAGGTTTAGGAAAATTTATCTTAAATTTTAAGTGATTATTTAGGTAATTTAAGCTTTAATTAAGTCAAAATTAATTAATTAAAGATCAATATGATTTTTAACACTATCCATAGCCTAATGGAGAGACCTATTTCATGGTCCTCATTATTTAATATCATAACTTAGTAAAAAAAATTTTTATAAGACTTAGAGTTATTTTTTAAGACTTTTCAGAGTTTATTTTATACAATAGGTTATTTTTGTGCAATTATGCTAATATTATACAAAATTACTTAATATTTATATTTATGATCAAATTTATGTTTAAGGTATATTTGTAATTTTTTATCATTTTTTTTAATAACTTAATGACATTCTCTAAGCTTTTCTAATATTTCTATTAGCTTTTTCTAAGCTAATTATGTTATAAGTTTATTTTCTATCCTCTAATGGCATCTTTTGTAATTTTAATAAAATCCAATGGAATAATAAAAATTTTACATTTTGGTGTTAAGTTCCAGATTGTACAACTATTAAGTTTTGTAATATTTTAATTATACATTTTTTTTCAATAATTATCCTTAAATATTTCTTGCCTAAACAAAATCCGCATACTATCAAAATAAAATGTTATAACAAAGTAACACTATATTAAGAAAAATTTGGATGTTACATTTCTCCCTTCCTTCAAGAAATTTCGTCCTGGAAATTTAATTACCTTAATTAAAAATCTCTAATAGTCTTTCTAAAGATCGTTTTCTTTTTCCACGCCTCTTCAGAGTCAATCCTTCCCAAGGACTTTCACCAAAGAAATAGTCTTACCACCTCTAGTTCCTTTAGGCTTTTATCCAAAATCTTAAGGTTTAACCTCATAGGTTAAATCATCTCTTAATTGAACACAGTCATTCTTATGTGAAGGATAAGGGGAATATTTCTTTAATTGAGACACATGAAAGACATCATGAAGGTTTGAGAGGTTTGGGGTAGAGCAAGGCGATAGGCAACAGAACCAATTCGGTTCAAAATTTGATATGGACCAAGAAACGAGGACTCAACTTCCTAGCTTTCAAGAGTTCTACCTATCCCTGTTGTAGGAGAAACCCTTAGAAATATGTGTTCACCCTGGAATTCTAGAGGCTTCCTTCTTCTATCAGCATAACTCTTTTGCCGACTTTGTGCAATCAACAATTTATCCCTGATAAGCTTAATCCTGTGGTCCTTTGAACAATTTCTGGTCCTAGCATTTTTCTCACCAACTTCATACCAACACAATGGGGATCTACATTTTCTACCATATAAAGCCTCATATGGTGCCATCCCAATACTGGAATGATAACTGTTATTATATGAAAACTCTACTAATGGTAGATAGCGATCCCAATTTCCTTGTTGTTCCAAGACACAGGCTCTCAACATATCCTCTAAGGTCTGTATGGTTCTCTCAGATTGCATCAGGGTGATAATGCTAAGACTTAACCTAGTACCAAAGGCTCTTTGTAATGTTCCCCAAAACCTAGAGGTGAACCTAGGATCTCTGAAAGATCCTGGTGGGTACACCATGGAGTCGAACAATCTCATTAATGTACAATTGGGCTAGCTTATCTAGTGAATAGCTGGCTTGATGGCTAAGAAATGAGCAGATTTAGTCAATCTATCCACTATAACCCAAACTCCATCATGTCCCAAGGATGTCCTAGGTAATCCCATCACAAAATCCATGGCTATGTTGTCCACTTCCATTCAGGGATTTCTAAAGGTTGAAGTAAGCCTAATGGTTTCTACTCAATCTTAACTTTCTGACAAACCAAGCATATTGCCACAAACTCTGCTATATCCCTCTTCATTCTTGGCCACCAAAAGAATTGTTTAATTTCCTGATACATTTTGGTGGCTCAGGGTGTATGGTATACCTACTGTTATGTGCTTCATCTAAGATTAATTTCCTTAGATTTCCACACTAGGCACACATAACCTGTCATGGTATCAGTGCTCCATCTCCAATGCAAAAGTCCTTTTGTTCACCCTTAACTCCTGACTCTTTGTAGGTTTGCAAAAGTTGATCTTCCTTGACCTTCAATGATCTGTTTCCTAAGGTTATTTTCTATCCTCAAATGATTCAAACTGAATGGTCAGCCTCTATGGTTACTTCAAGATTCAAGTCTCTAAATTTTTCCAATAATTCCCATTCTTTGACCATCAAACTTGCCACATGTAGAGATTTTCTAGTGCATCGGCAACTACATTGGCTTTTCCTGGGTGATATTTAACTTCAAAATCATAATCCTTTAAAAATTCTAACCACCTTCTTTGTCTCAAATTCAACTCTTTTTGGTCAAACAAGTACTTCAAACTCTTATGATCAGTGAAAGCTTCAAACTTAACACCATATAGGTAATGTCTCCATATCCTAAGAGCAAAAACTATAGCTGCTAACTCCAAGTCATGGGTAGGATAGTTCTCCTCATGTGGTCTCACCTTAGAAGCATAAGCTATTACTTTCCTTCTTGCATTAAGACACACCCTAAACCTTCTGGAGGCATCACTATACACTACAAAATCCTTTTGGGTTAGGGATAACTAATTGGAGATGTGAGCCTACGTTTTAACTCTAGGAAACTAGTTTCACACTCAGGTCCACACAAATGGTTTTCCTTTTCGGGTAAACCTAGTCAAAGGCAAAGCTAACTGTGAGAATTCTTGGATAAACTTCCTGTAATATCCTGCAAGTCCTAAGAAACTCCTAATCTATATTGTCTTAGGTTTCTCCCAAGACAATAAGCTTCTACCTTACTAGGGTCCACAGACACACCATCCTCATTAATCACATGGCCTAAGAATTTTACTTCTTTTAGCCAGAAATCACACTTTTCTAGTTTTGCATACAATTGTTTTTCCTTCAATATCTGGAAACTATCCTCAAATGCTCCTTATGTTCCTCCTAAGTCTTAGAATAAATCAAAATATCATCAATAAACACCACCACAAATTTGTCTAAGAAAGGTCTAAAAATCCTATTCATATAATCCATGAAAACAGCTAGCATTAGTCAATCCAAAAGGCATCACCAAAAACTCATAATGTCCATACCTAGTCCTAAAGCTCTTAGGTATATCTTCTTCCTCAATTCTAATTTGGTGATATCCTTAAATCTATCTTAGAGAACATTGTGGCTCCTTCAGTTGATCAAAAAGGTCATCAATCCTAGGAAGAGGATACTTATTCTTAATGGTAACTTTATTCAATTGACGGTAATCTATGCACAACCTTAAGCTACCATCCTTTTTCTTTACAAACAACACAGGTGCTCCCAAGGTGAGGCACTAGGTCTAATGAATCCTCTCCCTAATAGATCCTCTATCTCTTTCTTCAATTCACTCAACTCAAGAAGTGACATTCTATAGGGTGCTATGGATATGGGACCAGGACCAGGCAAGAGGTCAATAGAAAACTCTCTCTCTCTTAGAGGTAAACTTTCAATAAGGTGGAAATACCTCAGAAATTCTTTCACCAGAAATATCTTCAATCTTTGATCACTTGCCTCTAATTCCAATGAGCATAGTAAAACACTTCCTAGGGTTTGTTTGGTTAAACATTCTCCTATTTGATTTGCCAAGGATTCAGCAATCTCTAATAAGGAGGTTGCAATGGTATTTTGGATAGTGAAATGTATGGTTTTCTTAACAATTCAGAAAGACATCATTATCAATAACCAATTCATACCTAGAATAATATCAATATCATTCATAGGTAAACAAATAAGGTCAACAATAGAACAATGAGTACCAATCTGAATATGAAGCCTAAATAAAGAAGAAGTCAAAATTCTACTCCAATAGGCGTAGAACAATCAAGTCATGTGATAGGGTAGACATGGGTAATTCAAGTTCATTTGCAGAAGTTGGAGAAATAAAGAATGAGTAGCTCCAATTGACAGTGCAATTAATGTTTTATTATTTAAAATACACGTACCCTGTATCAATTTAGGATTGAGCCGCTTCCTGTGTAGCGAAGACTCTTCCTTTGGCTTGAGGCCTCTGATTGGAAATTTCTCCCTTATGGTGATTCTAAGGACATTCACGTGAGTAATGTCCCGTTTTCCGCACGTGAAACAAACACCCATTCCTTTCAAACATGGCTTATTTCCATGATTTTTCCCACAATTTCCACAAACAAGGGTTGGGCAGGTGTAGGGACTTGTCTGTGGTGGTAAAGGCATTTTTCCTCTATACAGGTTCCTCCTCGCTTTTGGTTTTGGTTCAGCTTCCCTATTCTTTTGAAATTGTGGTGGAATGAATCTACTTTTATCTTCCTCTCTTTCTTTTAACATATTGGCTCAAGCCAAATCCTTAATATTTTGTTCAATCCTGCATTTATAATAGAGGAAAATTTTATTTCCATAGTACTTAGCATTCTTTAGTTCTGGATTAGCAGCCTCAAATTTCATTGCTTTCCAAGCTTCATCTGGATTGAATTTTAAATAAGATGAAACTTGGCCAATTCTTCAAATTTTGATACATATTGTCCAACAGTCATATTTCCTCTTCCCTTCTTTTCTTTACACTTATCGGAAAAATTTTTCCAAAAAGGTAGCTTTGAATTGTTCCCATGTGACTCTTGTGCCTCTAATAGAGACTTAGCGCCCCTCCACCAATGTTCAGCTTCACCAACAAGCATATAGGTGGCATAAGTCACCTTCTCTAATTTGCACACCATGGCCTCAAATATCTTTTCTATGTTCATCAACCAATTTTCAGCTATGGTTGGATTATATTCTCCTTTGAAGGTTGGAGGTTGCATTTTTTAAATAAGTTAGCCCATAGAATTGAGGGTGCAAACAGGTGTATCTCCATTAGCAATTCCTTGACCATTGTCATTCCCATTTCTAGCACCATTCTCATCCATCCAATTAAGCATCCTATTAGTCAACATCACTTGTTCCCTAATTCAGCCATATTCTCCAGGGTATTTCTATCTTCTTCTCCACCATTAAGAGGAAGAATCTTTGTCTTGGTCGCATGTTGTTTCTCATACATAGTTAGTTATGTATTGAGGTGATCAAGCTCAATATTCCTACCTAAGGCTAGAAACAATTGCCACACAAAACAAACTTATATAAAGAAAACCCTATATGGAGAAATATGACATACATAAATTCTACCCAATGACAGTTGTCTTCAGAGGGAATGAACATTTGTAACATTCTTATGGATTGTCCCCACAAACCAACAGTCTTTCAATTTGTCCTCACTAACACGCTTCCTAAAACTTCCAAGGTCACCCATCCAAAATTACCAAGTCAAGCAGCATTGTAGTTCTTCATGATGGGCTAAAGAAAGATGCATCTTTGTAAATAATATTTCTTAATGTTAATAAATTTATATTCAAGTCAAATATTTATAATCCAAGGTCCATAGTCCAAAATAAACATAACACATAAACCAAGCTAAATATTACATGCTCAAAGGTTTAAAATCCATTCATTATAATGAATTAAATACAATACTTTTTATGAACCAAAAATGTTTTATGATCAAATACATAATGAGGTCAAAATCAAGCTATATTACCTTAAAATTTCACAACTTGTGCACAAAACTTTATTAAATGAAAATACATGGTTCAACAAATTTAGACAACATTAAAATATTTGAAGAAAGCATAATCAAAATTTAAATGATCTTTAATCATACTTTTCAACCATATAAGTAAACAAATAAATATACATCATATACACATAGATTAAGTATTTTATGTCATAATCTTTAAATCATTCAAACATATTAAAACCATAAACACAAACTTTGAGTATCATAACAACATCATATATAAAAATCATGCATGAAGCTTATTAGTGAAAGAAAAACCCCTACTTGTTCTTGGAGCTTTAGAACTTAGCAATACCCACGCTAGATCAGCAACTTCTTCAACTTTTCTAAACCTTCTCTAGGGGTTCTAATTCATGTATAAAGGCTGGGAAGTGTTGAAGTTAGATGGTGATAAGAAGAGGTGATAATTTAGAGGTGATTTGCTAAATATTTGTAAATATTTTTGTGTGAAAATAAAGAAAATGAAGAGAGAAATGATGGCTATGAGTGTTGATAGATTTTGGGCAAGAAGAATGAAGTGTGGAGTGATGTTTAGAGGGGTGCTATTTATAGAAAAAGTTTAGGATTAAAATATTACCAATTTCATAATTTATTTATCATATTTGATTAGTTAAATATTAAAACTAACACTAAATAATTTAATAAATTCTCAATTATCATTTAAAGACATACTAAAATGTTAATGAAATGATTTAAATTCATTTATTAAATTTTAATATATTTAAATATAATTTAATAATTAATTATTCAAAATAAGGTAAATTTGCTTATACTAGTTCATCTTAATTAAGTTAATTAATTAGTAAATGACTTATTTTTTTATTCAAACATCATAATAAGATTATTAGAGATATAATACAAGTATTCACGAAATTTATATAATTTTCTATAATTATTTATATTTTATTTGATATTTTACACTATTGCTAGTTTTATTAAGAATTAATTATTAATTAACTAATAATTTATTTAACTATTATTTTTTTTTCTTCTTTGGCAGCCTATAGGTTTGAAAACATGTCTAATAGAGTTATAGATGGTGGAAAGTTGTCTTGAATGATTAATATATGAAAATGACAAATTTTGCATGTTTATCTTAAAGTTATATATACTAAATAATTCATAAAATCATCATAAAAATTAATTTTCCTTAATCTATTGTTAAGAACATGTTTTCACCTTATTTATAAGTTATCTATAATTTTCGTGAATTTTTTTATAATTTTTAGTATTTTTAATATATCTTTACCTTAATTAGGTCTAATTTGAGCTAATTAAAATAATTAATTATCTATAAATAAAATATATAAATTTTATATAGCAGCCCATGTGAATTTTGAGCTACCTAACATGATAAGGAGACAAGCTCATCTTTGTTGAAATTTTTAGTCAAAGTTTGGTTGGTTGTTGAATAATTATAATATGAAAGTTTGACCATTTAATTTTATTTTTTAAATATATTTTTTTTCCATGTGGCTGATCTAGGTGTTAATTAATTGGTTTAGTATTATCAGCAAGATAAATCAAGGTTTAGGAAAATTTATCTTAAATTTTAAGTGATTATTTAGGTAATTTAAGCTTTAATTAAGTCAAAATTAATTAATTAAAGATCAATATGATTTTTAACACTATCCATAGCCTAATGGAGAGACCTATTTCATGGTCCTCATTATTTAATATCATAACTTAGTAAAAAAAATTTTTATAAGACTTAGAGTTATTTTTTAAGGTTTTCAAAGTTTATTTTATACTCCACAATAGGTTATTTTTGTGCAATTATGCTAATATTATACAAAATTACTTAATATTTATATTTATGATCCAATTTATGTTTAAGGTATATTTGTAATTTTTTATCATTTTTTTTTAATAACTTAATGACATTCTCTAAGCTTTTCTAATATTTCTATTAGCTTTTTCAGTAATTATGTTATAAGTTTATTTTCTATCCTCTAATGGCATCTTTTGTAATTTTAATAAAATCCAATGGAATAATAAAAATTTTACATTTTGGTGTTAAGTTCAGATTGTACAACTATTAAGTTTTGTAATATTTTAATTATACATTTTTTAATAATTATCCTTAAATATTTCTTGCCTAAACAAAATCCATACTATCAAAATAAAATGTTATAACAAAGTAACACTATATTAAGAAAAATTTGGATGTTACATATATTCACTTTCATTTTTTTTTCTTGTCATCTCTAGTCATTTACAACTTTTTTAGTAAATTAAACTATTTAATTTATAAACACATAAAAGTATATGTTCTAATTAATAAAAAATTAATGAATAAATTTAATTTATATGATTTCAATTATACATTCTCTCCTTGTACATCTTTTTAGTAAATTAAAAATTTTAAAATATATATTATAATTAATATGTTATAATTAGTAAAAAATCATATATAATCCTAATTTATGCCATCCCAATTATTGAAGTAGTATATCAATTGCATAATCATTTTCAACAAAACAAGTATTGTATTTATTTAATTTTTTGGAAAATTAATAAATAATTAGTATCATTGTCAAATAAGTGTAAATTGTGGAATTAATTTTTTTAAAATATTTTAATTTTGAAAAATTGAAGTTTTTTTCAAAAAAAAAAATGAAACAATTGTGGTATTGATAAATTGAAATATTTAAGTTTCAAAAAATTAAATATAGCATAGCGATATATATATATATATATATATAATTTTCAAAAGTTCTAGATTTGAAGTTAGAAACTTTTCTCTCAATCCCATCCTTATTTAGAATTTTCCTCTCATCCTTATCCTTATCTCCCATGGGTTATCGTCCTTATTTTTTGTGGAGATTTGAATTCAACATGTATTCATGGATTTATTAAAAAAAATTTAAAAAAGAAAAATTTAAAAAAATGGTAATGAAAAGGATAATACTACTATTAGTATGTATTTATTGATTGATATGGATATAAGTATCAATTAAATATTATAATATTAAGCTTATAAAAAAATAAAATAATATTATTTATTATTAATTTTTCCTGTGTTTCTATTTTTGTGTGTGTGTAATATTAGTTTTTATGAATTAGAAAATGAAATTTGTCACTTAAATAGTTAGGTGGAGATTTGAAAAATAAAATTAGTAATCCATCAATAATTATATTTTTCTAAATAAAATAATATATTAATAATGATTACACCTTAAAAAAATAAACACAAATAAATATGGATTTATATATATACAAAAATAATATTTTAAATTTTATCAATTAATTAAAATTTTTAGCGTGAAAAGAAAAGGGAACAATAAATGCATATATTGAAACAAAAATCAATCAATAGCTATACATATATATATTCGATTCATATCAAAATAAAAATAATAATAATAACAATTAATTTGTATAACGTTAATGCACAATGGAAATTTTAAATAAAAAATATAATTTTATTCCAAAATATTTTTCATTCTCCATAATTAGTGTTTGTAAATGGAATTGAAATTATAATGCATTAGCTATGTATATATTGAATTCAACAATCTTTAAGCCTTACAAAATAATAAATAAATTGAAGAAAGTGAACAACATAAACAAATTTCAATGGAAATTGATTGATGTATTTTGTCTAATATTGCTCTTGGAATCATCGGCTAACTTGGTTGTGTACTTAACTAACTAGGAAAGTGTTGTTCTTGACACAAAAATGCATAATTCCCTCTCATATAAATGTTCCAAATAAATGAGCAAAATAAAATCAAAGGTAAAAATAGAAATAAAACCAAGCCCAGTCTTCAATCATGCTTAGTGCTTAATTTTTACTACCTTAAGTTTAGTGAAATGACCAGTTGAGATAGTCCATCAATAGCATCTCCTTTACTTAATTGTGACTTAAAATTTTGAAAAAAATATATAAAATTAT
This sequence comes from Dalbergia oliveri, assembly GCA_030441495.1. Classification (NCBI taxonomy): domain Eukaryota; kingdom Viridiplantae; phylum Streptophyta; class Magnoliopsida; order Fabales; family Fabaceae; genus Dalbergia; species Dalbergia oliveri. The sequence goes on from JAMLFY010000008.1 coordinate 15,663,040, forward strand.
TAATATTCATTTATGCAACAATAAAATTAATCTCAAATTTAATAAAATGTTTATTAAATTATTTATGAAAAATACAATTGACTTTGACACAAAAGATTGAACAATATGCGTTGAGTATACAATATAGTGGTTGTCTTCTGCACAAAACATAGAAAAATACCATTAAGATATATACATAAAGTAAAAGACTAAATAAACTTAAATCTCTATACAAAACCAAAAAAAATTACAAAGAAGAAAGGTAGAAATAAATTGGATATAAACAATGAAAAGGATAAATAAATTGGTTTATTTTAAGAGAACTTAAAAAAATCAAATCTTTATTTCAATGAGAAAATATTTAAATGTATCAAATATATATACAAATTAAAAAAACTAAACAAACATAAAAAAATATTTCGCAAAAAAAAATCTGCAAAGAAGAAATGAGCTTCAAAGAAGAATGGTGGAACATTTGAATTTTCTAACCTTTAAATTCTTATTTATTAATATAAACCACGAAAAAGAAAATTAAAAGATGAAGTAAATTAATGTATTTTGAGAGAACTAATAGGTAATGAACAAAGAGAAATGAAAAATATGAAAATATAAGAGGAAGAATGATGGAAGAGAAAGAAAGTTGAAGAATAGAGAGGATAAATGAAATGAGGTGTTAGTATTTCACACTAAAACTTTAGGGTGAGATCTTAGTAATAAATTGATATTGAGATTCTAAGAGAACTTAAGGGTTTTAATTTCGATTGGTATAAGTGGTCATCTTTTGTAGCAATGAATATATTACAAATTCTAGGAGTAATTTAAGGGGTTTATACTTCGAATTATAGATATTTCTTGGAATAGTTCTTGTTTCCATTTTTATTTTTGCACTAATCTGATTGGATTCTGTTCGTTGTGTAATAGAAATTAAGTAGTCCATTGAATCCAAAATTCAAAACATCAAGGTAAATTCAAAATTTAAAATTTTATAATTAATATAGAAAAACATGTGTTTAATTGAAAAAAATAAAAAAGATATTATAAAGAAATAGAAAATGATATGTTTCACATGAATATCCATTTTTAATGTTAAATAATTTAGATTGACATATTTTGATTAGTTATATAATTTAAATTAAGAATTGTAATGGTTTATAATTCAATATTTAATGTGAAATATTTATGTTGTATTAATGAAATAGATATTAAGGTAATTTTTATAGCAAAATAATTAATGATCAAGGTTATAAAAATTAGGTTATAAATTACTCTATGAGTGATATCTATAAAATTTTTCCTAGAATGAGTCAAGAATATTAATATTATAGATTATAGATTAATAATTTATTTATACCAATGTTGCTTACTGTGCATCAATGCAAAGCAGACGCAGTGGTAGCGTAAGACATAAAGGAAGGCATCCTCTTTCAAGGTAATTTAAACATTATTTTTTTATTTAAATAATAATGATGTGTATAAATCTTGGCTCTTGATATGTCTCAAAATCCAATAAACGGTTAGGATTTTCTAAACATGACATTGTCCTACTCTCCTTGAACAGGAGATGATAAGATTATCTTTTAAATTTCTAATTCTTTAAATTTTGATAGGATTTGGATGAAAATAAATTAATTTTAAAATTTGCATAAAAATCAAATTATTTTATTTTCTATTTTAATCATTTCATACACAATTTATTGTATTTTAATATAAAAATAAATTTATAAATCGATTCATTTCCAATTTTATTTAATCATTTTAAACATAAAATTTAACCTCAAAATCAAATCAATTCAAATCAAATAATTTCATTTCATAATTATAATGATTCCAAACACTACTTTAACACAATTTGAAATATCAAAATCAATAGACTGTGATTTGAATAACTCAGCTCACAAATATGATGCCATTTTTAGTTTCTAATACATGAGGTATACCAATTGGTTTGAAAACTGAGTCTTTTGAGTTAAAAACCAAACTAAACTGAATCATCTAGATTTTCTTGAAGTTGTTTTCAAAATTTATGAATTGCTAAGGAACTCAATTCAACTTTGGCGAGAGGTTTCTTTCACAGGAAAGGTCAAGGGGCAGTGGTTGTCCATCATTGATGAACATGGAAGAACCGTTTTGTACTTTCAAAGGTTGAAAGCCTCTAGAAACTATACAACAACAACCAAGCAACGCTTGATCTGCGTCCGTCTGCCAAACGTAACGCTACACGCGCGCCAGGTAATCATAAAAATTAAACTAATTTAAAAAGAAGAGGAAACCCCTAATCATTTTCTTATTCTCTCGTCTTCCACCGTTTCGTTTAGCTAAGATTTTGAATTAATATAAAAAGTAAATCTCTAATCTGACGTCTGCAAATGCAGCATCACACAAATTAATCTTTAAAAGTGGTTTGACTGATGAAAAATAATGAGTAAATTTTCATAAATAAATCATACATGTAAAATTATATATAAAATTTATTTATAAAAATTTATTTTTATTTTTATTCTCAATTAAATACATTCTAAGAAAAGAAGTATATTTATAAAAATTAAAATAAATTTACTCTTAATAATTTATAAAAATAGGTTAAATTAATTCTTAATAAAAATATAAATAAGATAAATTATTCTGTTGAAATACTGAAAAACGAACTAATTTATCGCGTATTTTCAATTAGGAGGAACTATGAAATGTGCTTTTTTTTCTCGAAAAATCATTTTATTTGACCAAGACGAGTGTTTACTTAAAAAATAGTAATCATAAATATTATTCAACTCCGTGCTATCTTTTTTCCTTGAAATATACGATAATTCAAATCACATTGCCATCTCGTTGATTGTTTTGAAAATATAATACTAACTATAAATTAACAATTAAAATGACTATTCGTAACAAGGATAACTTTTAGTAATTTTTCACTTCATCTATTTCTAAAATTGAACTGATAGCATGAAACTTCAACCTTCAATTATCATATCGATCATCTTAGAAATAATAACGCGCGATAATAAAATGTAAATATGTAACATTAACCTAAATTTATATTTTTTTATCATATGAAAAAACGACTTTTAAAAGAATTTATAGAAGCTAGCTAGCTAGTTATATATAATTGATCCCGTTAAATTGTTTCACACACATTTTCTGTAGAAAAAGTACCTATATTCTACCTTATTATAAATAAAAAAACGTTATTGCTTAATAGTATCAAAATTTATTTTTTGAAATTTTATATAAAAGATTTACATGATTGATTTTTGTGATATTTATTTTTAAATTAAAATTTTTTTATTAAAAACCAAAAAAGGAACACAATGAACTCTTATTTATTTGAGGGTATATAGCTTTTTACTTTTCTCTGCACTTGTATTGTTACCCATTCACAAGCTGTTATCCCTTTCGCATGTGTTTGTACAAAAGCATTGGTATTTAATAACATAACTCAAGTGAAATATCTTAACTAACTAGGAAAAAGAGAAATTATAATAAATTATCAAATAAAAGAAGAGAAATAAAAAAAAAACAATTTGGTTCTCAAAATTAATTAGCTGTTACCTTCCAATGTATTTACACAAAATATGTTTATCATATATATTTTTTTTCTCTCTTGCCTACCAAGTTGTTAAGGGACAAGGACAAAGCTTTAGAAATAAGTATCTTTCTTCTTCTTGTTCAGCTTGCCACTTTTGTGCATGAATGGTTGTGATGAACTAACAAGGCATCTTTTTGGGGCACTTGCAATGTTCATTCCAAAAACGGTGAGTGGCCGCTTCTAAATATTGTGGATGGTCCATGTACGATTTGAACCACCCACTACTCTCTTGGTTCTCTGTTTTTATTCTCTATCCCTGTGATAAAGTTCCTAAAGAAGTTGGCAAAAGCATATTAAAAGTGAGTGCATGCGTGGATATGAGTGATGATTCGTGTAAGAGAGATGGGAAAAATCTTGTCAAATTGGTAAATGTTTTCTAACGTCCTCATCAGGAATTCATGTTATGTTTGGTTTTTATGAATGGATAAAAAAAATTAATCGACTCTGCTGTGTAACGTACAATCAATGGATTTGCCATTTGATGTTTTTATGTATCAATTCTTTTTTCAAAAAAAAGTTTGTTAATCTAAATTAAAGAAAAAGTAAGAGATATTTGATGATTAAAACTATAAAGCGTTTCAATGCTAGATAATTTCATATAAAATCTTAAAAACAAAAAACAAAAGCGAAGCTAGAAGGGATAATATAATTTATATTAAATCTTTGTCTAATGATTCTGCCAAAAAATAGAGAGAAAGGTTGGATATATAGTTATATGATTATTTTTAATTATTAATATTCAGGGGAAATAAAGTAATTTTAAATTAATTTGAACACGAAAACATTGGTTATTTTTTATGTTAAAACCAATATAAAAAATGAGAGAAAATGCAATTGAAAAATAGCATTGTCATAATTAATTTGATCATAAAGCTTATAATAGTACTTAGGTTAGTCAATCCTTTTGGATTTTGAATTAACATAACGTCAATTGAATGACAGTCTCTTTCTCATCAATTTTAAAGGTCCATACCCGAATTGATATATTTGGGAAAATTTTAGTATAAGCGTTGCTCTAAACGTTATGCTTTAATAGTGAACAAAACATGCTTTTAACCATTATTAGACCAACACTTTCAAAATTAATAACATTTTAATTGAATTTTTGCAAAAGTATATGTATTCTTTTGCTTTTAGAAACTTTATAAAATCACACCCATATGAATTATGTACGCAGAATGCACAAATTTGTGTACCACACTAAAACACAGACAAAATTTAGAACTCAGACACATTATCCAAATCCAATACATACTCAGAAAATAAAACTTATACATAACTCAAAATATATAGGTATATCCCTAAGCCCAATCATTTTTATGCAAGCAATAAGAATAATAGAATAACCATCTAGGATGATGATAATAATAATAATGATGCATATATATTTCTATATGAAAAATGTAAAATTAAACACCAAACTCAGGTGCATCAGTCAATATAAAGAAGAAAAAGAACAATTATTTCAAAGAAAAGGAAGACAAATTTGGATGTCAATGTCAATAGCATCACGGATCTCTCAAAGTATATGCTAAAATATGATGCAGACTTGTGTCACGAATGTCTAGTGATGATGTGAACATGCACAAAGGACCGAGAAATCGAACTTGAAAATTGAAAATTGAGTTTCTAATGGACCCCTTTATTTATATTTTCCCTTTTTTTATGTGTTGAATTTTTATCGTGGTCTCGTTTGTGGTGGCGGTGATGGAATGACATACACTTTAAGGAGGGTAGTTTTAGCATGAGCCTCCTGTGTACGCCATTCACTTTTTGGCTAAAAACTAAAAAGGCACAAGTTGGATCAAGAAACGGGAACCAAGGCCTTCTAACGGTGGATACCCACCTTTCGATTTTTTTTCTTTTTCTTTATAATTAGATGTGTTATTTATACTTATTATATATAAAATATTATGTCAACTCAAATTCAATCTATTATTAAATAAAATATAAACTCATTTAAATAAATATATTCATTTAATATAAATAAAATATTAATTAACATATTCTCATATATAATTAATACAAATAATTTTTTTTTCTTTTATATGTATAAACGATTTTATATCTTGTTTTTGTATGGTCAGCTTAGCTTGGCTGAGTGGTTCTCAAGTCGATCAAAACTCTTAAGCACTAGTTATCAACGGAGCAGCTTTCATAAAAAGAGAAATTATAAAGAGAAAAAAGGTCGCTTTAATTTTATTATAACAACAAAGTTATTCTTTTCTGAAAGAGAACAATATAATTGTTTAATTATAAACCTTTCAATTATAAATTATGGTTAATAATCATTTTATCTTTTTTAATATTTATTATTTCTGACTGCCATCCTAGAATCTAATAAAGAGCTTCTTTATACTATTGATAGAAAAGAATCTGTCAAAGCTTGTAATATTAGAGAATTAAAAATCCAAAATTAAATTGAAATAGAACAAAGTGATCAAGTCTTTGTCACGTTTTCGGCAACATTTATATTTTTGTTGGCATATAAGTTGAAATGGAAAAACTTAATTCAACTTGAATACTATTTAAGATTAAAAAAATCAATTTGTTATAAAAAATCCATTTATTCTTCATGTGAAAATATAAATTTGATATGTTTCATGAGAAAAGTTAGTCAAAAACGAAAAGATTTTCATGAAATAAAAAATTACATAAAAAAAAATTGAACAAAAATATTAATAGTATTAATTATGAATTAGACCTAAAATAATAACATTTTATTAATTTAATTGTGAATGAAAGAAACACTTAAATAACAACTCATTAATTAAGGAGTGCCAATAGAAAATATTCCCACTCCATATCTTAAATAATACTCCCCAGTTGCACTTCATCTGTTAAATTTTTTGGGTTTTTTAATATAAATCAATTTATCATATTAAAATTGTTAATCTTTTGTCAATTATGCTCTTAACATAATTAATTGTATTTATTTATTTTAATTAGCTAAATTTATTTATTTATTTTTAAGAGGAACAACTTGACCGCTTACACAACTTTGTATTATTATCAATATTAATTTATTATTTTTATAATACATGTTTATTTTTAATTTCAGATGGGGTGAAACAGCTGGAATATAAAACTAGAAGGAGCATTTGACCAAAATCATTTAATCATCAAATATATATTTTAAAAAAAGAAGAATGTGTTTGGTGCAAATTGCAAAAGTTGTTTCATTTTCTGCCAAACACTCAACCAGATGCTTGGTTTTGCTGCAGTGAAATGAAATGTCAATTATAGAATACCGTAGTGGGGAAAACATTCTCCCCTTTCCTCCCGGAGTTTCTGATAGCTTTTGTAAATGACAATCGATGCCAATACTTATAAACAAATAAGTAGTATTATATTATGAAAATTGTAAAAATAAAACGAAAAATCATACTTCCTCCATTTCACTCCATTTTGTCTAAAACAAAAAAAATATATTAAAGAATAATAACTCAATTAAATGTAGTAATACTATAAAATTGTATAAGTGAATAAAATTACTCCTATTAAAATAAACATATTTATATTAATATAATTAATACAATAAATTGTGTTAAAAACAATGTTGATGAAAAACAAATGATGCTTTCTTGATATTGTAAACAGAGCAAATGGAAGGAGTATATAACAATAGTGAATCTGATTTCATTAGTTGCATCAAAATCTTATTACATTAGTCGTAGTTTTTATTTCATAATAGGATGCAAATCGATAAACTTCATTGCAAAAAGAAAAAAAAAATTGGGAAGCGTAGGGAATAACGGGCAGCAAACCTTTTCCGAAGAAAGAATCCCTTCAATGGGTGAAAGAAATTAATAAAAAGCGATTTTGGACTCGTGGAATCTTAGCCAAGCCAACATACAGATGTGATATGTCATACCGACGTCGTTTTGGTTCTACAGTCTCACTCAAAAAGTGCACCCAACCACCAGACACTACTACATTCGAATAACTCTTCTAATATTTAAATATAGTGTCCAATTAGATATTTATTTTATTATTTTTAAATGTAATGAATAAATAAAAAAATTAAAATTGTTATCATATTTAATAATAATAAAATAAGTGTTTCAATTGAACTTTTATTTTTAAATATTGAAATAGTATTTTTTTTGACTATTCTGCACGAGAGGCTTCCCAACAACAACAGTAGCGCCTCAAACTCCAAAGTGGAAAGGATTGGGCTTACGTTAGCGCCCGGTGGCGGTGGGAGCCACCCTTCCTGGCCTGTGAAGTGCCAACCAACAATAGAGGCTCTCAGTGGGCCCCAACAACAGCACCTCACCTCCCCTTCCTTTCCTAATTCCTATTCAGTCGTGGTGGAATGGAGTGGACCCAGTGCCTCTATTGCCACGGGAAAGGTAAGGGACCCACTCCCCTTCTCCTTTACCCCAAATACGGCAACTAATTTTTATAATAAATTATGTTATTTATATTTATTATATATAATATATTATATCAATTTAAATTTTATTTATTATTAAATGAAGTATAAATTTTATTTAAATGAGATTTATAATTATTCAGTAATAGATAAAGTTGTGAACCAACACATTGTCTAGGGTAAACATTTTTCTTCACTTATTTTGGGTTTCCACTTTTTAGAAATTTCTAATCTTTTTATTATAATAATAGAATATTTAATTTTTTATATTTTAATAAATTAAATTAATAAATACGTGACATATTTTTAATTAGAAATAATTAAAATATATAAATATTCATATGGTCTAACATAGATCATAATATAATAGATAATGATAATAATATATTTAAAAGGGGATATTAAGTGAGAAAAATAATTAATTATGAGATTACATGGTGGCTATTAAATTTTACAAGAATAATCCAAATTAAATAAAAAAGTATTATATGACTTTTCTAAATAATTGAGTTTAAATAGTTTAAAAACAGATCACTCTTGTATAGTTTAAAAATTAAAATTTAGTCCTTATGCCTTTCACATAAATATAATTCTCTCAACTGATAGGTTGTCATTATTTAATTAAAATTATATATTTATATAGTCCATGATGAAAATATATCAATTAAAATTTAGATGTATTGATCATTACATAGAGTTTTTAATGGATAATTTGACGGTCTCTGCCTAGTTAACAATTAATTTATTGCCATTACGTATTTGCGCTTTGTCAAATGTTATTATTGGGGCCAAAACTTATAACAAACCACCACTTGTACGGTGTTTGAAGAAAAAAAAATTCTAAATTTAACCGTTCCAATTGGCTGCGAATAATGGTTCAAACTAATCAATGATCAAAGAGAAAATCAAATAATAATTGAACCAATTGATTGTTATTCCAATTGATTGTTAAGATGAAAAACAATTGCATATTTCCATACCAATAAGAATAATATTAGTATATATTTGGTTTACAATGGATTTTATAGGTGATAACATATCAATTATTCAAAATATAATTTAATATTATAATAAATATATACTATAAAAATTAATCAATAATATATTATCACGTATCAAATCACATATAAACCTTGGCCTATATTATCATCATTTTTATCAATAAAAAGGGAACCATTGAATAATAAAACATACTTTCACTTTGCACATTTATTGAATAGATTCAACTATATTTTTACTTTTAAAATATAACTCTTCGTGCATTCATTAATTATCTTTTATTATTAAAATTAATATACAATAAATAATTGTTATAAGAATTAGTGATAACTAACAAACATTTAACGCTTTCCTAAATTGAAAAAATACAGATGTTATTTATTTCTACTAACATATTTTTGTAATGTTTAAGAAAATGAGAATATGCTAGAATATTACTCATTCTATTTCACTCTATTCGTTAAAAACAGAAAATACATACATTAAAGAAATAATAAATAAGTCTTGATAATAAAAAATTATGTAAATAGATAATATTGTTCCTATTAAATAATAAATAAAACTTGATCATAACGATCTTGAAAAACAAAAGCAATGACATAATTAATTATATTAAAGGTAGTATTGAAAAAAAAATTAAACACTTCATCGATATCACAAATAAACCTATATTTTGAAACGAAAAAAAAAAAAAAGAATGAAAGTGAGGGGTAATAGTTAACAATGAAGTATCTATACCAATAAGATATTGGCTTAAGTAATAAAGAGCCAAATCACTCAGTGTGTGATTTTGGATTTAATCTCGATCTTCATGTTTGTGGATAAAAAAATAAATAAATTTCCTACTAATATTTTTTAAAAAAATTTATTCTGAAAGTATTTTTTAAAATATATTTACATTTTATAATAAAAATCTAAACAACACATATAATATAAATAATCCTTCATTAAAAAAGCTAAAATAAAACTAAAATTATTATGAACATAAATAAAAAAAAAACCAATGAAGTGACATTATTGTTAACTTTTAAATAAGTAAGTGAATTATATTAATTAGTTTTATAATAAAATTTCAATTATTTTGTTTCAGACTAGAGTTTTGAGGAAGGATTAGTAAAGGCTAAACTAAACCTTAATCTCTAGGTTTGTGAGCTTATGAGATGGTGGGAAATGATAAAGTTGGGAACTCCCCCTTGTGGCTTGAGCAGAACAAGTGATGCTACCCTTAGAGAGATGATGATGAATGAATGAAAGCCTTCCTTTTTCCTCTGCCAGGACACCATGCTAGTTACCCTTCCTTGTTGTTCTCAGTTTTTTAGAATGAGGGCATACTGTTGGACACCCTCCCTTTGAGTGTCACTTTGTGAGGTAATGGTTCTCTGTTTGCATAAGGTGAAGCTGTATGGGTGTTGTTGAGGATGGAGGTGGTGTTTTGTTGGTGTTATTGTTGAGGGAAGAAGAGGTTACAAGTTGTTTGTTGTTACATTATTATATATGTTGTGTATGGGAGAATGGGAGCTCTTTTGTATATGCCCCCATCTAGGTCTCCATTTCTTTGAGATTAAGAAAGAGATTCACTTGCCAACTATTGATGGAATAGTGGTGTGTATAGTGGATGAAAGGACATGAAAAATGACATTCAGAGAAGACAAGATTGGACTTTTGAAGAGATAGGTTGGAATGGGTTTTAGTTTAGGCCACGTTTTGGGATGTTTCTAATTATTTCACAACTCTCACAAGCAGAGGTACATGAATGAACCAATTACACACCAAAATAGAGGATCCTGGATTGTGTTACTATACAATTGATGATGACTTATATGAATTGATTGGTACTCTATCTAACAAGATGCATCTTTCTTTCGATAACCTATCACTAAAGACACGGTTAAGTGTCTGACTTGGAGAAATTCTGGATGGGTAATCTCCTGAGAAGTTTCAGGGAATAGCATGGGATGCTACAAATGGTATCACCTCTCCGATGTGGCTCGAGGACGAACCAAGAGGAAGTTGGTGGGCATGTAATGCCCAACAGGGTTTAAGATATGGACAAAGAGCGACTGGCTAAGCATGGGGTACATGAATGAGTTACACATCAAAATGCGTCCTGAATGTAGGTATAGACTAAGTTAAGGATGACTTATATGAATTGATTGATGCTACTTAACAAGATGCATCTATCACTAAATAACTCCAAGCGTTACTTGGAGAAATTTTAGGATGAGTGACCTCCAGGGAGTGTATGAGTAAGGACCTGATCTATATTGGTTTGTGAAGACGGTTGTCAATCCATAGCATAGGATGTTATTTCCTTATTGGGCTCTTCACAACAAGGGCACTAATGGAGTTTAGTTCTTTACCAAAATGGGTTCTCTCTTTCTCTCATCTCTTGAACAACGTCTTTGCTATGCGGCTGAAAGCAAGGGCTTTTACCAACATCTCCTTAGGATGCCCTTTACAAGTTCAAATCCATGGGGTTAACAAAACCTGTCTACCAAGTCACCTATAAAGTTAGTTCTCTAGGTCCTAATATCAATCTCTCAAGAGTACACCATTATGAGCCTTATCTCATATATTCACTTACTTGGAAGGCTCCTACTAGGACCTATTTTTTTCCTGGAAACTCGTGGAACATAGATGGGATTTTAGAGATGAATTTTTTTATCTAATATAGCAGATTTACAACGGGTATACGAAACGTGGAATTTTTTTTTGGTAAAATCTATAAATGTAATTATTAGCGTAAACTCAACATGGCAATAACTATTATAGATGGATAATGAAAGAATTCTTTTTTCATTTTTTTACAAATATAGATGGATTTACAGATAGATTTTTATTTAAATTATTGATTTAAAATAAATCTAATATATTATAGATGGAAAAATCCATCTATAATTTAAAATTTAAGTCGCGTATTTAACCGTGCATCCAATAGGTTTCCCCATCTTAAATCCGCCTATAATTCAAAATTTAGGATTATAGACAAAAAATTCCGTCTGTAATGTTAGAGATTAAAATGGCGTGTATTTAATGCTCATATTATAACGAAAAATCGTAATGCCTTTAATGAAGATGCGTTTCATTGAAGACTTTATAAACGGATTTCAAAATTCCTTTAATGAAGCGTTTTACAACGTCAAATTGAGGCTATAAACATGGTGCTCCTTCTTCCCCATTTCTCATTTTCACTTCTTTATCTTCTTTCTATGTGTTAGAAACCAATAGCAAAGGCCATCCTTCTTTAAGCCAGCGATCACAGAGCCTCTATTTTGCAAATGGTTTGCTTTATTGTATTCGTGGTAATGTTCTCTAACTTTTAATCGGTTTATTTTTTTTAATCTTTATGCCTTTTTTTGTTTTGAATTTCATTGAGTTATCACTTTTTAATGTGTAGGAACATTGGTGCTTTGTTTCCTTTGGGGGTGGCATGAGACACGCGGAACATATGGTTACGATGGCATACGATGGATGTGGTTGTCGATTTGGAAAGATTTGGATTTGTTTTGGGTGGCATTGGGAAAGGGGTTGTTGGAAACAATAGATGGTGCGTGATGGTGGTGGAGATAATTTTTTTCATTTTTCTTTTATTACAAATGGATTTTTCAGTCTATGTCTATAATGTTCCAGATGGAAAAATCGTCTATAATGGGCTAATTTTACAAGCTTTTTTTCAGCCAATTATAGATGAAAAATCTTCTGTAAATATATAGATAGATGAATCCTGTAAGTTATAGACGAATTAGAAAATCCTTCTAAAACATTTGTAGACGTGAAAACAATAGACAATATGTTTTCATTTGTAAATCCATCTGTAATTGAAAAAGCCGTCCATGAAGCTTATAAAATCTGTTTGTAATTTTGTCGATTCTGTGAAAATTAGTGTTTCGCCACCATCATGATTAATTTGCTTTAATCATATTTCAAATTGATTCATAAAAAGTTATCTGGAACATATTTCTAATAGAATAACATTATTCTTAGGGGAAGTCATGCTTGTTACTAGTAATTACAAGTAGTCTTATTCCTTTTTCCAACCCTAAAAAATGGAGGAATCAATATACATTATTAGTTTATTATTTAAAAAAATGTGAAGTTGCATTGTGTTTTGTTTTATATTTTATATTTTAAAAGTATAGAAAATTTTGGATTTCACTCTTTAAAGTAAGAAGATTAATAGAGTTAAGAAGTGATGAATTAATAATTCTTGGATCAATAACTTTTATTATATGTGAGTGCCACTAAATCGTAAAAAAGATAATTCATTCCTTACTTTCTTAGTTTCTCATTTTAGAGAAGCTAAACAATCATCTAATTAAATTTTCATTTTCATGATTGTGAAAGTTAATCATATTTATTGATTTGATAAGTGTTTAATTTTTTATGCATTGTCTATGTATAATAATTTTATCTTATTATTTGATGATATATTTCTATTTATTAGACTTTCAAAATAGCACATAGTTGGGTTAAATAATTATATTAAGGGCAAAATACACTAATTTTCTAGTTTAGGGAAATTCACCAACTTCCTCTATTTGTTCAAGTGACATTAATCTCCATGGATGCATGGTTCATTATGCTATAAAGGGGAAGTCAATGTAATAATTTTACAAACTTAGGAAGGATATTGTAATGATTTTACAAACTTAAGAATTTCCTGAATAAATTTTATAAATAGAGTAGAGGTGAGGTGAATTTCACCTAACCTTAGGAATGTCACTATAATTTACCTTTATACTAATGTGATAGTATGCATATAATTTTTTCTAGAGTAAAATACTATCCCTCCCTTGAAGGCTTTATTATGCTCCTTCCTTCTATTTTAAAGACATACACTTCCTTCCCTAGACATTTAAGAGTATAACACAACTCCCTCCCTTGAAAGATAATATTATTACACTCGTCTCTCCTTTATTTCTAAGACATACACCACCTTCCCTATAAATTTAAGATAAGCTATACTTTAATCAATTTTCAATTTTTTTTATTAACTCTTCATTTTCTCATGCTTATTATTTTGTTATTGACTAAAATACTATTTATTAATTTATACATATAAATTTTAAATAAATAAAATATAGGTTATTTAGAATAATTTAAATATTGATTTATTTATATTAATTTTAAAGTATTATTTATATTAAGAAAATAAAAAAGTAGAAATAAAAATAATTAATAGTAACAATAATTTGTACTAATTATTTTCAAACAAAAAATTATATATTTCTCAACTTTCAAGTTACAATATTAATATTATATTTGTATCGTAACATCACAAAATTTTTATTTTATATTTTTCATGATTTATCTTGATGTTTAAAATTAATAAATATTTTTAATACTTATACATATATTAATATTAAAATTTTTACTAGCTATAATTTATTTTTTAATATATTAAAATTTAAAATTGATTTAAATACATGTATATATAAATGTATAATATTTTACATTATGCAAATATATTTAATTTATAAATATATATATATATATATATAAACTATTAATAAAGGGTAATTTGGTCTAAAATAAAATAATAAATATGAAAAATAAAAAATTAATAAAAAATAAAAAGTGTAGTATTTCTCAATTTTTAGGGGATAGGAGTATAATTAAGCCTTCTTTTAAGAGAGAGGATTATATTTTACTCTTTTTTCTATAATAATAGTATATTAAAATTAAACTCTAAAATATGCTATCAAAGATTTTTTTGGTAGATATATACTATTAAAGAACAATATAAACTTAAAAAATTCAGTACCATAAAAATAAATCCATTTTTATGTAAAAAGACGCCATGGAAGGAAGGGAAGGGAATAGGAATTGAAAGCGAATTGCGGAGAGGAAAGCTCGTTATTGTGTTGCCATTTAAACGACCTTTTCCATCTTGTTGCCACGTTCCAACTGTACCGAGTTGGCAAACAACACAACACAACACAATACATAAACCGGACACCAGACACAACCATAGTATTAAAATCCCCCTTCCCTAAACCCTCCCCTATGACCTCTCCTCTGCATGTGAACTCAAAAAGTTAAAATAACCAAAACCCCAAACACACACTCCTCGACAGACCCAAACACACACACCTCTCTCTCTCCTGTCCCTGTCTCTGTTTTCCTCTCAAACACTAACCCAATTCACTCACCATTGGACAAACTTCCTTAATTGACTCGACCTGAGATGCCCATGGCGGCTGTCCCACTAGCTCGGACCAATCCACCAATGGCGGCGGCGCCACCTGTTGTCGTGTCCGACTCCTTCGCCAAGGACGCCATCCTCGCCTGGTTCCGCGGCGAGTTCGCCGCCGCCAACGCCATCATCGACGCCCTCTGCGGCCACATCGCCGCCACCGCCGTCGACTCCGACGACTACGACGACTTGTTCGCCGCCATACACAGCCGCAGGCTCAACTGGATCCCCGTCATCCAGATGCAGAAGTACCACCCCATCGCTGACGTGGCGCTCGAGCTCCGCAGGGTCGCCGAGAAGAAGAAGAAGAAGATGACGACGGAAGAGGAGAACGCTGATGAGAGTGGTTTCGGTGACGAGAAAGGGAACATGGAAGAGGAGGAAGTGAAGGAGGAGAGTGTTGGAAATGGAAGTGGTGAAGTTGAAGCTCATGAGGATCAGTATGATTCTCCAGAGAGTGAGATTACTGATTCAGGTAATTAATTTTAATTACACAGTGCCAAATGATCTTAGTTCTTTTCTTTCTTTGTTTATTCATGATTCGTGCTTTCCAAGCTTTGATTAAGTCTTCACTGTTAATTTCTCTGGAAATTGATTCACTTTTTTTACAATAATTTCCCCCTTTTTTTGGGTAAATAAATTGGTTTGAGAAGTAGCAGTGGAGAACCACAGTTGAATTGAATTATCATAGTTCCTGATTATTTGTGTTTGGCTTGGGAGACTGTTTTTTTTTTTCAATTTAATTATTGGTGATTTAAAACTGTTATTTTGGGGCGATCGAGAGATACAAATATCAATGATGTAATAATAATGAAACTTTTATGGGATTCTCTGAAAAAAAGAAAACTTTATTATATTTTTTATTCATTCGAGTACTATGAAAAATTATAGTATATTAGAAAAAAGTTATGTTCTTTTTACCTGGTGTTTCGAAAAGGAATTAAAAAGAAAACATGTTAAAGAATTATTAGATGCAGGTTGTAAAATAATAAATGAAGCTTAATTAGATTTTTTTTTTTTAAATTCGAGAGCATGTAAAAGTTTTGCAAAGATAGTTGGCATGAGAATCAGGCTTCTATAGAAATTTTGTATGCAGTCTCTCTTTTTGGGGGTCAAATTTGATTTCTGTTGCGCAATGGTAGACCGCAGACGCCGTTCAACCCTTTGATTAGTCTGATTTCCAAAACCTTTTTTGTTCTGTTCCAATATTTTTTTATTTTGGGTCATGCAAAAAGACTACAGTAGGCATTACGGACTGCTAAGCTTATGCTCCACGCCCATTAGCTCAATAAGAAAGAAAAATATTATTTGTATTTATAATATATAAGATGTTGGATTGATTAATATTTTATTTATTATTAAATATGGTGTGAATTTTATTTAAGTAGGTCAATACCCATTCAATAATAAATAAAATGTGAGTTAATATGATATCTCATGTATTAAGAGTATCTAATAAAAATGGGTTAAATTATGGAGGAATTCGCCCAACAATTTTTTTATTAAAAAATAATAGTAGCGATGTGCGTCTCTCTTTTGCTTTAATAAATGGTTTTTGTTAGTTATGATTTCGTGTAAATAACGGTGATATTAAAATTGCTTGCACGCCTAGAACGTGGTTCATAATTTTTGTCAAATACTAGTGTACTCTATTTTGAGAAAGGTTTGGGCGTAGTTGGTGTTAGGGGAGTGGCGAATATCACAACGTTGATGGAGTAAAAATCTAGAGAGTTGTGCAATGATTTTATTACAGGCGGCGGAAAGATCATAGCCGACGCCATAATGCAGTTGTTGACGTCACGTGCTAGTTCCATCTAATTGCATCCTACCACGTGCCGGTTCGGGTCTGAATGGGTGGGTAGCTAAGTAGCTATCTGACTATAGCTAGGCTTTGAAAATTTGGGTAATATCTGATGTCACCTGAAAATTTCAAATGTTTAGATTAATGATTATGTGTAGGTTTTAACTGTTAATTAAGTCTTACAAAAGAATATAATAATGATAAAAGATCTATTCCATTCATTTTATACCCTAAGTTTAGGAAGATTTTTGAATAAGAGAAATGTTAGTTATATTCATTATTTATGAGATATTATATTGATATATTTCTATTTATTATTAAATAGGATGTGAATTTCATCTAGTTTGGGACCTATATCTAATCTAATAATAGATAAAAGTATATCAATATAATATTTTATAAAATATGAGTATAAATAACATTATTCTTTGGATATTCATACTTTTTGGCTGCATAGAAGAATAATGAAACTCAAATAAACGAGATGGGAACTTGTTTTTTTGGGCAGCCATACGTCATCTTGCAGACCTAAATCAATATTGCTATTTGTAAAAACATTAATAAAATGAGACTTTTATATTCTGATTTTCACAACTTTACATGTCAACTTATACTTTGAATCTTTTAATAAATTGTGTTTAATTAAGAGCTGTTTTATAATTTATATAGATGCAAAACAATTATGTATTTTTAAGACAATTGGGTAGCATTTGGTATCTGTTCTTGAATAAAAAATACAGCGATATTAGAGATTTAAAGTTATTTTTGTTATAGAGACAGGTATAAAATATAGAAATATTTTGTCTCGAAACACAAAATACAGAAAATTTTTATACTTTTAAAATAGAGGGACAGTAGAGCAGATACGAGACATAAATTTAATTTTTTTCTTCCAATAATAACCCTTTATATATATTTAATATTTCTCTCTTTATCTTCACTATAATTGATGGTTTGGTGGTGACAGCCTAGCGGTGGTCTAGTGATAAAGGACGGAGTAGTCCAACAAGGTAAATAATATTTTTATCATGT
Source organism: Dalbergia oliveri (assembly GCA_030441495.1). Classification (NCBI taxonomy): domain Eukaryota; kingdom Viridiplantae; phylum Streptophyta; class Magnoliopsida; order Fabales; family Fabaceae; genus Dalbergia; species Dalbergia oliveri. Next base: position 15,681,011 of record JAMLFY010000008.1, read on the forward strand.
ATTTTTAATTTTGTATCCATATTCCAACAATCAAGAGACAGGTTATGTCTTATCCTCTACCAACATGATAGAGAGTATTTTTCACGTCTTTGTCTCTCCTGTCTCTATCTTTATTGTATTGAGATAGAAACCAAACACTACCTTAATGTATGTATCAGTTTATAAGTAATCTCTATACTTTTTATCTTAAGTTTATAACTTCAATTCATTTAAGTGTATTTAACATTAACGATAGAAGTTTTCTTTTCTTTTTTTCCTTTAAAAAAGAAATAATTCATTAGTTGTTCTCTAAAAATATATTTATCATTTGTACTTATATTCATTCGCATATCACTTCATATTTATAAAACTTTTAATGATTATAACTAATGTTATTTTTTAAACATTTATACTTCTAATCAAAGAGTAAGTGATGGTTCCACCAAGTAAAAAAATATAAGTTATGGTGATGCAATAATAGTTCAGTTGTGCTGTCTTGCTCCTGCATGAATGTTTTACGGTTAGGAATTAGAAAAACTAGAATGTGAACAATATGCAGATGACGAAAGGAAAAAAAAAAAATGGAAGACCACACATGTTTAGAACTTGTTTGGTTTGAGTTTTCAGTTTTTATTTTTAGCTTTAGGATTTTGTGAAGTAAAAACTGAAAACTAGAATTTGTAATTTTCAAAATTTTCAGTATTTCCTTCACAAAATCTAAAAAATAAGAAAACTGAAAATGAAAATTGGAACTAAAAACTAAAGGGAATATCCATTAGTCAGCCGGATGCATTTATTCCATATTAGGGACATGCGCTGCCATTATTCTTTTGTTTGTTGCCATAGCCTATCCTTTTTGGCGTTATTAACGTGACTAGTGGTGGTGACATTGGTAATGCTGGTGCTGGTGGACTATAGAATAGCGACTTTGTTGGAGACGGCAAATTTTTCTCAACAGTCACATTGCAAAAACTAGTGTCATGTGGTGAAATTTTAGTTTAACTTTGTCAAACATCTGTTGGTAATGTGGTAATGATATCTATACACTTGGGGTTCAATTCGCTTTCTTGCTAATACTAGTTGAACTCCCTCAGCTTCCCTCCATTATTAACCATCATTGACGGGCTAGTAGGATTTCACACTTGAAAAGAGCGGTTCACTGCTGTCAACCATACTAATGAATATAATGCTTAGTAATTAGGAAGGAAATGTAATGCATTATATTATAATGTAATCAAGTCAAATTAAATTTTCTTTGATCTGATGTGCAGGATCTCAAGAAATGCTTGCCAATTTGATGAACAATAATATATGTTCCAATCATGAAGAATGTGAAGGACGCTCTTCACAGATGAAGTTGACAAAAGGTTTCCAAGCAAAGGAGTCAGTGAAGGGGCATATGGCAAGTTCTTTCTTTCAAAAACTCACTACATTCTTTCTAATAAAGAAGCCTAGATTCGGATAGCCGATATCTACTAGTTTATGTAATTAAGAAGCAGCTGGATATTGCTAAGTGACACATGATTCCAATTAACAGGTGAATGTTGTGAAGGGATTAAAGTTATATGAGGACATTTTCACTGATTCAGAAATCTCTAAGCTTACTGATTTTGTGGATGAGATGCATTCTGCTGGCCAGAATGGGGAACTCTCTGGTAAACCAACATTAACTTTTTCATTCCCTGTATGGATAATCCCATGCTTAATTTCTTTATTTCATGCGTATTTTGAGGTTTATTTCATAGTCTTGGTCTTCTGCCATCACAAAAGAAATTTGAAGTCTATTTTTGCGGGTTGAATAATGACTTTGGCAGGAAATAGCACAACTGACTGCAATTTTCTTTAATTTATTTAAGAACTCATCTCAAATATAGTACTACATGCAATACCAGGCTCTGTATTATCCTTAATAATGGACACATCGAGTGTTTCAAGACTTTAAACTATTATCTTTCTTGACACCGTTGTGGTTGTATCTCTTCCGTGTATTTGTTTGATTTTGTCGCCAATCACAAGACAGGTTTAGATACAGATAAGGATTTATGCAAGCTGTCCTCTTGGCACTATCTTTGAAATACTAACTAAATCTTTTTGAATAAATGTAGGTGAAACTTTTATACTATTTAACAAACAGATGAAGGGGAACAAGAGAGAACTCATTCAGCTGGGTGTTCCAATATTTGGACAGATAAAGGACGATGCAAAAAGTATGAAACGATCAAAAGAAAATTTTGATAATCCGGTAGGGATAGTGTGTAATTTTACTTTTCTTTTTCCCATTTTGTTTACAGGCAATCTAGAGCCAATTCCGGCACTTCTCCATGGTGTCATTGATCACCTGATTCAATGGAAATTAATTCCAGAATACAAAAGGCCAAATGGTTGTATCATCAACTTCTTTGAAGAGGTAAAGACTTCATGTTTTCCGGTTACTTCATTTATCCTGTATCAGTCAAATCTTAGGAATGTACTATAACTCTTAACTGTCGTTGGTGCAATGAAATAACAGGGGGAATTTTCTCAGCCATTCCTGAAACCACCGCATCTGGATCAGCCTATATCCACCCTTCTTCTCATTGAATCAACTATGGCTTTTGGACGTATCCTTGTGAGTGAAAATGATGGGAACTACAAGGGGCCACTCATGCTCTCATTGAAGAAGGGGTATACATCAAACAACTTTACTCTTTGCAGTCCTAATCTTCCATTTATTATTTAAGATACTAGTCACAGTGCTGGATACAAAGGAAGAAATACCTTCAACATGTAAGCGAATAATGTGAAATGCTATATTATACAAGCTTTTAGAGGATGCAACTATATATGTTCATATAATGCCCATATTATGGTTAGGTTGCTTCCCCTCTTTTCCTTTTTCCTTGAGTAACGTAGAGACTTGCAGGCAGTTTAAGGAACAAAACAGATTGATTCTCTGCCTTGTAAAAAAATCAATAGCAAGATTGAAGTAGAAGTGACACCAAGGTTTAAATTTTCATCATTTGCATAACAGAGGCATTACAGGGCTCCACTCTGAACCTGGAAAGCTTATTTTTCCATGTATATCTTTGTTCATTCATATAATACGTTGTGTGTTTAAAGTGGCTTGCTCTCTTGGTTGAATAAACATTAAGTTCTTCAATACTAAATGACAGAAAGTTTCTTAGATGTTCTTGAGGAATTTTAGGCGTGTAATGGGTATGGCATTATCATCATTTTGACAAGTGCCTTCAGACCATTTCAGTGGCTGCATCAAGAAACGCTGACAGGATTGGCACCTTAATGACACGTCTCAGAAGAGTGATGATAGTAATTGTCTAGTGCAATGAAATTTGAGCCATCATATATGCTGAATGTATCTTCCAAAACTGATCAATAACAATGAATGAACTGAATGATGAAACACCTTACTTTCGCAGGTCTCTTTTGGTGATGAGGGGAAATAGTGCAGACATGGCAAGACACGTCATGTGTCCATCCCCAAACAGAAGGGTCAGCATCACCTTCTTTAGAGTGAGGCCAGACTCCTATCAATGCCTATCACCAACAACACCAACTCCTACCATGACAACTGCGATGACTATTTGGCAACCTGGCACTGCGAGCCCTTATGCTGTCCCAAATGGAACTCCAATGGGCTATGAGGCTATGGATATGATGCCCAAATGGGGAATACTTCGTGCTCCAATGGTCATGCTAACCCCTATGCGCCCTATGGCATTGAACCCCCGCAAAGTTCCTCGTGGTGGGAGTGGAACTGGGGTTTTCTTGCCATGGAAGGTGCCATCCAGAAAACCTGCAAGGCATCTTCCACCACGTGCCCAAAGAGGGCGGCTTATGGAATTACCTTCCCCAGTTGACTCACACATGGGAGAGTCCACTTCTGAACCCGGCATTACAGTTGAAGGATAAGGTATGACTACAGTAATCTCGAAGCAGCATTGGGTTCGAAGAAATGTGAATCAAGAAAGTTAGGGACTATGCAATACGTTAATTTGTTGTACAAACGGGGCCCAATTGCTGCTAGAAGAGTTTGTTTCATCAATTTTTCACCCTTCCTCACCCTTTCTCATCTTGTAGACAGCTTACAAACTAGAGTTGGCACTATTACGGGCTCCAATCAGCTTCAGGGCCTTAGAGGAGTCTAGCTTTCAAATGTGAAGATGTGAATTATGTTAAGAGGGTAGGATTTTGTATGAATGGTAATTTTATATTTTCATATTAGACAACCAAACCATCATCAAGATGCATAGTTATTATCATCGACTAAATTTTTGGTTGTTATATTTACATGTGAAGATCACTCTTTCTTTGTCGAATATTTTGATTCTTTTATAAACTTCTGTAGAGGAGATGAGCAGCCATGTCTGTTATCTTTTCTTGATACTTGCCTGTTGATACGGTTTCAACTGAAATAAAAGGGACTGCTCTAGTGCTTCAAGTGAAGATTTTTTTTTTTTTTGCAACACTTTCTAATGCTTGATGTTTCATATTAATATTCATCTTTTTTAAATTTCTTACTCGGGATAAATATATACACTTTCTTAATTTGACAAGGATTTATATATTTATGGGATAAAGTTTCTCGCACTTCAAAATTTTTACATCACATTCGTATCAAATGCACAAGTTACTGGTTTGATGGTTCTATTATTTGATGTAAGAAAAAGAATAGCTTCTCTGTACCAAGGAAAAAAAACAAGAAAGAAGCATAGCTTCTCACTTCAATATAACAATGGACGAACTAGTTAAAGCAGAGTTTAAAGAAACTATAACCAACTCCGAGTTCAAAATGGACTAATTTACTGGCCACTTGGCCAGTGGCCAGGCATAATTATAAAAGAAATAGTAAAAGGCGGTTAAAGGATTGTAAGGAATTGCTATCCAAGAATGAAGAATCCATATCTATTTGCAGTCACCATTTGTTCAACTTTGTCCGAAGCAATTGATTGACAAAAGTTGAAACAGAGGAATAGCAGCTTTTTATACATGTAAGAATTAAGATTTAGAACAACGACACCACTAATTCTAAATCAATTTATACGTAAAAACAAAAAGAAAATGATAATTTCTCATATCAAAATAAAACTTACATATTTATATGTGCACTACCCCAGAAATAAAAACAGTGGTGCATCAACCATCTCAAGCCTTTGCAGGCTCATCATCATCATCTTCAATGTCCCAACTCAAGTCTTCCTCTTCTTCTACACTACTCAGGCGCTTCTGCAGATCAACTTTGCTTGGGCTCCCACTCTTAGTTGTTGTCTTCTTCTCAACCACAGCACTGAGATCTTCAATCTCATCCCACTCAAGCTCTTCTTCCTCCTGCTCCTCATGCGCCGAGGCTTTACTCGTCGCAGCAACAACCGGAGATTTTCCATCTTCAACCTTGGTTTCAATTATCACTTTCTTATCAGAACCCGCTGCCGCTGCTGCAGAATCTTTCTTCTTCCCAGTGTCATCATCCACTTCCTTCATAGTTTCCTTGCTTGAGCTGCTCCCATCACGCACCTCTTTAACAACTCCTGAACCCTCAACTTTAGATTCCAAAACAGAGTCATTACGAAGTTCTTTACTCTGCAATAAACTGTCTCTCTTTTCCACCTTAGACTCCACCTCACCCGAACCATGCACCTCTTCCACACTCAATCTCTTTGCACCCACCACACCCTTTTCGTCAAAGTTACCATCTTGCAACCCAGAACCTCCTTCTCTTCCCATTTTCTCACCCTCTGATTTCCCTTTACCCACATTCTCTTCTTCTTCCAAATCATCATCACTATCTTCATCTTCAACATCCCAACTCAAATCCTCCTCATCCCTGGACATTCTCCTCACAAGCCTAGCCATCACATCCTCAGCTTTCTTCATCTTATAAACCTTATAGTAATACCTAAACCAGAAACTCTCACGATCAACACTATTCGGAACAACCCTCTCGTAAACACTCTCCATAGCCTCATTCTCTTTCAAAAGTCCCTCCATTTCCTCATCCTTCCCTTCCAATGAAAACCCTATTTTCCACTCCCTATACTCATCCAAATCCTCAGGATCCTCACAATAGGTGCTGACGTCACCCTGTACAGCACGAACCTGAGCGTCGAACCTGCTGTACCCTTTCGAATTGAAGCTACCCTCTCTGCTGGCGCGTTTGGTGCTGGTGCTCCGGGTGTGGTTATCGGAATCGAGATCAACGGCTAGGATGGCGTCTTTGCCGTGGGAGATGATCTGGGCCGTTCCCTTGACGACGGTGGATCCGAAGTGGTCGATGACGTGGCTAACGGTCTCGAGGGAGCCGTGGGCGACCTCGATTTCTTTCTTGAGGCCGGTGCCGAATTCCTGGAGGTCGCGGCGGTAGGTCTCGATTATGGATTCGGATCTCGCGGTGAGGTCTTTCAGGAGGCCGCCGAAGCTCCATGCGCCGCCGCCGCCGTCGACGGAGCTGCCGGTGGCGTTGGTTGTGGAGCTTTCGCGATCCGATGCGTTTTGAGGGTGGGAAGCATTGTTGTCGGATTCGGATCCGGGAGGGTCAGGGTCGTCGGAGGAAACGGATCTGAAGAAATTCATTGGGGGGAAAGATTGGATTGGAGTACCAAGATATCTATTCTACAGTTTTTTTTTTTTATAAATTTTATCCTATTTCTATGTTTACGTTTCTAGCAGTATGTAGCTTGGTTACTAATCTAATCTAATCTATGTATATATGTGTGTTGGGGTTTGGGTTTGGGTTTGGGTTCGGGTAAAATGCGCCTGTGGCGCGCGGTAATCATAAGCCGTACCATACCATATCGCCCGCAACGTAAGGTTTGTTTGTTGATTCTTGATAGTGATGTCTTCTGGCGAGAAAGAGGACGAGTTGAAGGCGGTGAGTTGCCAGAAGTATTTACACGAGCGAAAGCGGCTCGGGTGATCAGAAGTGTAATTACCAGGAGTGTTAAATTAATACTTGTAGGTCCGAATAGGCGATGGTCCCGTATAGTCCATTATTGTTAAGGTAGAATAATAGACATCATTCTCTATTTGAATTTGATTAAAATTCTTTATATTTAAGATGATTTATCAATACATTTAACATGAGAATAGATATTCTTTTTATTATCATGCTAGATTTTTTTTATACTAAATTCCTTCTCAAATTGTAACTAAAAGATTTCAAGAAATGTAATAATATAATCTTGATGAACTCTATCCACGCTTAATAATATAATAAACCCTGCATCCTATTTTTCATATTTTAAAACCCAATTTATTTCAAGAAACGTAATATAATAATTAATAAACTAATCATGTTAACTAAACATGGAGGATTTCAAATTTGAAGCAATCAAGCTCCTAATTGTGTTTAGGAGATTTCAAAATTTAGACTATATAAATAGAGTGTGAAAATGAGAGAAAAATAAGTGGCTTTAAAAATTATCCATGATTTAGATTTTATGAATTAAAAAAGGAATAAATTTGGGATTTGAGACTTTTTTGGCATATTATAGAAAATTTTAAGGACTATTTTGATACGTTTGGAAATTTAGATAACTGCTAAACTATTTGATTTGATGCCATGGCATGCCACGTGTTCTTAACATAACACGTAAGACGGGTGACATGTCATATGTCACTCACGTGCATGTCGACACAACAATAATGGTTGATTAACATTTATTTGACTAGAGATTAAAGTAACCTATAGAATGAAATTTAAGGGATTAAAGAATTAATTTCAAATTACTAAAGTGAGACACACTTATAATTTTAGGAAATAAAGTGAACATTTACTCGATTTAAATATGAGGTGTTGGGTTCAATTTTAAAATTTGTAATAGACAAAATATCTAAATTGGTTCCTCAAAAATAAATTGGGGAATAAATTAGTCCATCAAATTTTAAAAATCTCAAATAGATCCCTTACATTTTTAAAAAGGGGAGAAATTAATCCTTCATAAGTTACATACAATGTACAAAGAAATCAATTTATTCCTTTTTTTTAAATGTGATGGATCAATTTGAGATTTTCAAAATTTGATGGACTAATTTGTCCTCATTACATTTTTTGAGGGGCCAATTTAGGTTTCTAATCTTATATATATGAATCATGTTTGTATATCTTTAGTTTGCTCAACTCATGGTAGGCAACATTTACAAACTCTATCTCTAGTTATTGTAAATCCTCAATTCAATTAATTGATTGTCAATAAATTAAAGGCATTGAGCATAATCATTAATACTTAGCCATTAGAATAAAAATAATATCAGTCTACAAACAATATTGTTAAATAGTAGGATCCATCAACGCCCTAACAATAGGGACTTAGTTCATGCTAAAATAAAAATAAATAACAAAAGAAAAGGATGGGAAGAAAGAAAAGAAGACGTCGTTGATAGATGTAAGCTTAAATTAAGGAATGAGAATTAACGTGGGATTTCTCCTCGTTTGTGTTCACTCCAGGATCCTTAATCCTTGCGTAGATTTTCTCTTACGGCTTCTCATATCCCAAAATTGAGGTTAAAGCCCATGGATTGTTATTAGATTCCTATTTATCGATGTTGGATGAAAAATAGCGAAACGGGCTGAAATTAGGATTTTGATCAGATGATGGTGCTCTATAGTGCACTCATGAAAACTCATGATAGTATCTTCCAAGCATGGGGGCATCACCTCTCATTTATGCGCTAAAGCGTGCAAAAACAAATTGAAGCTTGAGCATGGGGACTTTAGCCCATGTAGAAAAGAATATTGTTATCATAACACTCAAAAGTGGATGTCCAATTGGGATACCCACTCGTCACCTTTAAACATGATGGATGAGTGAACAAAGTTGGAGCCACCATCACATCTAATGGTGATGGAGTGGATGTCCCAATTGGACACCCACTTTTTAGTGTTAGAAAGCATTTTGGGTAGAAAATGCTAAAGCTGAAGATGGACCTAGGGGCTTTAGCACATCAAATGGGCTTTAGCCCTTGCCTGAAAACGCTGAAGTTGAATATGGAGACGGGGCTGTTGCGATCAGAAGTCTTTAGCATTTGATCATGACTCCAAGTCCCTTTTATGGAGATAGCTTGTCCATGTATACCTGATCATAAATCGAACAACACATCAGTAGTCAACTAAAACACCACAAAATGCTACTAAACTATTGTTAAACACAAGTTAGCATTAATTAATCAAAAACAAGTTAAAAACTACATCAACGCAACAAAGTTAAAACTAAGTTAAATTAAAAAATAAAAACATAACTCCCAGAGTCATCAAAGACTTGAGCTTCCTCAATTATTGGTTGGATTCCAAGGATCTTTTAACTCTACACAACAATATAAGAGGTCCATGAGACCTTTGAAAGGCTTGGAAACAAGGGCAGAGAGTATGGTGCCAATGATGTGGTTCTGAGTGATATAGAGCGTATGTTGGGAATAGAGGAAGTTGAGGATTTTTTGAGTGGACAACTAGAGGATATGTCTAACCAAGTGAATGATTTTGACGAACAACAGAGGATAATATATGAGTTGAAGCTGGCGTGGAAAAAACTAAAAAATCTTTATGATAATGGTTTAATCTCCAATTCATAACTAGGCGAGATATAAGATGGCATCTGTGAAGTTGAGTTGATGAATTACAAAGTAGAGCATGTTGAATTTCAGCATTTTGATGCAATGTGAGCTTAATGAACTTGCATTCCTATATTTGTTTGCATCAGAATGTAAAAATTTAACATGCTTTACTTGGTAATCCATCAGCTTAACTTCACTACTGTCATCTTGTTTCTCACTTAGTTTCGAGCTCAAAGAGATTAAACCATTATCACAAAGATTTTCAGTTCCTTCCACACAAGCCAACTCCAATCATCCATTATTCACTATTGCTCATCAAAATCATTCGCTTGCTTAGATGTATCCGTCAGTTGTCTTCTAGAAGAATCCTCGACTTCCTTTATTCAACATCTGCTCAATACCTTTCAAAACCACATCATTGGCACCATAATCCATGCCCTTGTTTCCAACCCTTTCAAATGTCTCATGGACCCTTGTATTATTTTCTTGGGTACAAGATCCTTGGAATCCACAAAAGGAGCACCAATGAATTTAGAGAAATCAAGCCTCTTTTATCTAAATCTCTTGCTCCATTCCACCATAACCATTATGTCCAAACAATAATAAATATTATTAAAATTAAATAAAACAAAGACAAATAGATATGAGAAATGTGCAATTTAATTGAAAACAACAACAAATCATGCATATCCACCGACCAAACCTTAGAGTTCAATGCAATTCATAACTTGAAAGCTTAAGAAAAATCTGTAAGTAACAAAATACCCTTTTGATTTCAATTTATTGAAACTCAAACAAATTGAATTGAAACAATATTCAGATTAAACAAAAAGAAAATGAAAAGTGTGCATATAAATTGAAAAGGACAACCATAAAATTAATCCATAATAACCATAATCAAAGGAAAAAAAATCAAATAATAGTGCAAAGCAGTATAATAACTATGAATTGTAAAAATTATAGCACAAATAAAAAGAAGCTTTTGATGGGAACAAACAGCATCCTTTTTTATTTGAAATAACTTATCAAATCTCGCACGACGGTGAGAGAAGATGTGAATGAGAGTTTATGGTTTAGGTTTAGGGTTTAAGTAAAACGAGTAGGGTTATCGATGACAAGATAGCAATGTTCTCTTTAAATACAGAATAGCAAGCCTGATATAGAAAGAGTTCACTAAGAGTTGTTGGGCCCTGCGGCCCAAACTACAATTACAACCAAAATGTGCCTGATATAGAAAAAGCTCACTGAAAATTGTTGGGTCTTGTGGCCCAAACTGCAATTACAAACCCAAAAACATAGACTTGGGAACAATCAGACCAAAAACAAAAAACAGAGAGTTGGGAACGGAGGTTCTGAAATGGTGGCATAGTGAGGTTCAGGGTTTAGGCTGTTGCTTTCTTGTTCCCTTCCTTCTCTTCCTCACGGTTTCAGAAGAGAGAGAGATGAGAGGGATACAGTTACCGTTGAGCCAAACTCAGAAGGTTCGTCTCGAGAAGGCTCTACAGCAGCTGGAGTCACTGTGCTCTAAGGTCAACTCCGACGCCTCCGTCACCGTCGCCGATTCCATCTCCGTCAACCACGAAGACGGTGTCCTCAAGGGCCACGGCACCGTCGACCTCGACGGCGAACTCGTCGCCACCCTCTGCGGCGTCGTCGAGCGCGTCAACAAGCTCGTCTACGTCCGCGCCTTGCGCTCCAGGTAAAACCCTAATAACCCCCCCCCCTTCCTTCTCTTCATCTCTTAAATCGCTTATTCTTCTCTTGTTACGCTCGTTAATTGAATTTAGTGAATAATAATAGGTACAAACCTGAGGTTGGGGACATCGTTGTTGGGCGTGTTGTTGAGGTAAAAACATCATAGTACATTTCAATGTTTCCTATGTGACACGTTGTGTAGGTTATAACATGTGAGAGTTTCTGATGTGGCTGTGAAATTGATTTAGTAAATTGTTATGCTTTGTTGTGCAGGTTTCTCAAAAGCGCTGGAGGTTGGAGATAAATTACAGTCAAGATGCTGTTTTGATGCTTTCTTCTATGAACATGCCTGATGGTGTCCAGGTATTTGTGAATTCTTGGTTCTTTTATCACAGCGGTATCTGCACAGGTTGCGTGCCTCTCTCTTTTGGAGAATTTGACAGATTATAATTTACCTAATTTTAGGCAAGTATTATAGAATTGGAAGAGTGCATGAACAGGAACCAAATATGTACTTAGTAGTTGCTGTTATACAACTAGTGTTGCCAATGGTTGCAGTTTCTTCTGTATAGGTTATAAGCAGTTCATAATGAATGTAGTTATTTAATCTTTTTTAGATTCGTAGTTCATTGATTCTGTAATTCTAGAGTGACCTGGGTTGATTCTGTAATTATATATTATCAGATGCAGTATAGTCTGTCAAACCTCAAAGTTTTGATAAACACAGATAGAAATGTCAAGCGCAGTTGCTTTCGAATCTGAAAGTACTCAACTGGGTTTCTTACCATTCCGTTTTCATCTCTATCACATTGTACTGTTTGCTTTTCTGCCCCAATTAAGTTTGAACTTTGAATACCCCTCATTCAGAGTTTGTTATTTCTACTGCCAGAGGCGAACTGCTGTGGATGAACTAAATATGCGTGCAATTTTTGAAGAGAAGGACGTCGTTTGTGTAAGTTGTGTATGCTTAAAATTACTTACATTGGATGAAGGAAACAGCAGTTGATTAGTGTCCTAAATTATGTGACCACAGGCTGAGGTTCGGGGTTTCCAGCATGATGGCTTACACCTACAGGCAAGAAGCCAGAAATATGGAAAGGTTTGTAGTCTTGAGAAACCTTGTAAATCATAGTACTTATGTTTATTTGCTTCTTGTTTTCCCTCAGAGATTGTTATCCACTTACATAAAGTAGGAATGTATGATATAGTAGAGAAAAAAATTCTGAGATGGGCATGGTTGTCTACAGATATAAAACTACTCTTCCAACTGTCTGTTAATGATTGAGATGTAAAGCATGTTTACTGGGATTATATATAGAATAGATGGCGTGTAATATATTCTGGTTGCCGTGGTGCTTACAGGGATTATATAGAATAGATGGCATGCGATATATTCTGGTTGCTTAAAATCAATTGGGATTACATTGTCAGGTTTTATAGGATAACTAACTGCTCACGGTTCTATAACAGCTTAATAGAGGTCAGCTGCTTACAGTCCCACCCTATCTAGTGAAGAGACAAAAGCAACATTTTCATCATCTGGAGCAATATGGTGTTGATTTGATTCTTGGATGTAATGGGTTCATATGGGTTGGGGAACATATTGAAGCCAAAGATGACATGGTAGAAGATCAAGTGAACCAATCTGATCCACAAGTTATATGGCCCAATAAGCATGCAGTGAGTCTTGAAGAACAAGAGAAGAATTATACAGCTTTGGAGACAAGAAAATACATATGCAGAGCTGCTAATGCTGTCAGAGTATTATCTACATTGGGTTTCAATATGACATTGGAAATCATCAAGGGAGTTATTGATCTAAGCCTTTCTCTGAATCTTGATATACACGATATGCTTGGTTCAGAATTCTTTGTTCTGGTTGCTGAAAGAGAGGCCGAAAGGAGAAGCTCAAATAAAAAGAAGAGATAGTATGTAACATTGTGGTGGTAGAGTAGGTCTACTTGTTTTTATTAGTCTCTTGCTCTCCTGCATTGGGGTGAAAAGTTTAAGAAATCGTGGCAGTGCAATTGTAGCAAGTTTTACTTCCCGTGTTCAAAGTTCCGTTCTCTTTACCGGAATTAGTTGACACTGTTATTTTGCCGAACGGTTAGCTTCGGACATGATTTAATGGTTGTAAAATATACGGAGTCCCCAAAAATAGGGTGGAACAAGCACTTCTATCATTCTTTTTTCAAGTGTTATAAACTAATATGAGCATGTTTGGATAACAGATTTTTCTGACTCGCCATTGCACTTTGATGGGTAATTGACAGGTGGCTTATGCTGTCCTCTTGCATCGTCTTCTGGTTGTTTTTGGATCTTACTTTTGCACCAATTTCTTGCGAAAATTGAGCTCAAACGTTCAATGTCATGCGAAATAGATATGCATTATTCACACTAGAATTTAGCGCATTCTGCCAATCTTAAAATTGTTGTTACTGCATCAGCAACAAACGAGACAAGTGTCTTCTAAATTTTAATTTCCGTATCAGTCAAGAAAACACTTTACAGCCATCGAAAATCTCAGTGATACATGCTAAAGCCCGTGACTAAATTACATCTCATGTTCAGGAGGTTCTGGATAACTATAGGAATTTCAATTTTCTGTGCAATGAGTACGAAATGACAAAATAACAATGTAGAACTTTGAAAACCCTATATCATTTCTTCATTGGATGGTGTTTTCTTCCCTATTAGATGCAAAAGATGTTTTAAACTTCTAATACATAATTCACTTGCTCTAGTATTGGACTATGAAATGTTCCAAGAAACATCTCATGTCATTTGCAGTGTAACATATAACTGAGCTCCATGAGGAAGTCAAGACACCTAAAAGCCTTGGTAGTAGTTGATCACCAAATTGGGCTCCTAGTCCGTTCTCTGCAGCCATCCAAACTGCAATAAATGTTCTTTAGACACAATATCCAAAAAATAAATAAATAAACAAAGCTAACAGCAAACATGGATACCTAGAAGTATATGTACCTTCCAGGCATACATTCCAAAGAAGGCTATTGTATCTGCTGACCAAACAACAGCAAAGGACTTCCAAAAGAATGGGATTATAACATTGAGCAATGGGATGAGGAGAAAGAGATAGTTAAGAGCTTCTTTCTCATTCTTTGAGCAGTCTCGAGCTCGTAGTGAAGGAATTGCTACATAAATGGGAGTAGTATTTATAAGAAAAATTTTCACATTAATTAAAGGATTATAGATTCCAAGGACATATAATGATAGCAACGTGATTTCCAATACAGATTATTATTTCTTACAAAGACATCATCTCTTGAAGGTTCTGGAATTTTTTTATACCGACTAATGACCAATCAAACTTCCTGTGTAATGAACATGGCAACTAAAGTAGTAAAGCATAGGAAGCAAGCACATAGTTCTTTCATGCAACTTTCAATTCAGATGAGAATTGGTAGATGTGAAGTGTAGACTTACTGAACATCCAAATGGACCACATTCCCATTAATCTCCAAATGTCAGGTTCGTTTGAGGGGAATATGAAATTAAAAGACAAAGCTCCACCTAACAACATTGATGCATACCCTTGAACCTCAAAAACAGTGAACAATGCAGTTCCAGGTACTGCAGGGTTTTTTGTAGCCGTGGAAGCCCTCGGTGCAAAGGTTGCCGCGGTCTTCTGAGCAACCTGTCATGTAAGATATACACAACTGACAAAACTCAGCACACACCATCCAAAATACCAACTTCACTGTTATTTAGGAGGATAAAGTGCACAATCTCAACTTTGACTAGAAAATTAACTTACAACATCAGAAGCTTTTGTTAATTCACCAAAGCATAATGATTTTCACTCACCAAATTAACCCAAATTTACACTCCACCCCTTTCAAACACTAGAGCATTCAATCACTTAATATACTAAGACCCACATGCAAAGTTGCATACTTTCGTAATGCATAACTTTTTTATGTAAGAATTTCTAAGAAAAAAGGGTTTTTGATGAAATGGGCATCCTTAAAATTTGGTTCAAATTGCAATCCAAGGATGTTCGGTTGGTGGGAACTAACCTTTTTAAGCTCCTTGTCAATCGGATCAGAGAAAGTGGAAATGCCACTGCTTTCTACGTTGGGCTCCTCCTCCTCTGCAACTGCAGGTTCCTCATCTACTGCTGTTTGTAACTGCGTGTCTAGTTCATCGGAAGTGGCACGTGCAGAGAGAGTGCCGCGAACGAGAGAGTGTGAGAACAAGCTGGTTCTGGTGGTTGGAACGGTGGAATGGAACCTGGGAAGGTTGGTGCCGCTATGAACCGGAGAGACAAAGGGAACCCCCGAAATGGTTGAAGGGGTGAGAACAAAATGTTCATTGCTTTTTGGGTGTGAGAGTTTTCAGGTTTTGAATTGGGTTGTCATGTCACCGGGAAAGTGGAGGACGGTGAGAAGATGGAATGGGAGATAAGGAATGTAAGGCAAAGGAACAGGAGGTTGTGGTGGTGCAGGTTGTGGACTTTGTTGAACCACTGGCAAGAATGTCAAAACGACATCGTCAGGTATACAAAAAGACGAGCTGGGGTTACATGTTTGATTGTTTTAGAAGATATCGGTAATGACGTCTTTATATTTGATGATTAAAATAGGATTTTGTTCTTAATAACTCCCAATATATTAAAATGAAAATCACTTATATTCACGGCACCAAAACATATTTAAATAATAATTTAAAATATGTTTAAAGCAGGTTATTACAACTTAATTAAATGCAATCAAATTCAAGGTTTAAACACATAAAGGTATTTGCTCGAAATAAAATATTTGCTCGTTTAAATTTTGTCTAAACACTAGCTTTCGCAAAGAAAACATCAACTAACGTAAAAAATAATAATGTGACACATCATACACTAGTTGTCTTTAAGACCTAAAGAAAAATTTGCTGAACAATTCATTTACCCTAAAAAATAAGTGCGTCAAGCCTAAAATTTTTTATCCATTTAGTAAAAACCTATTTTCAACCTTCCATTTAACTAGTGGGTTAAACAGGCTAGCTTGCATGGATAAACGAACGGCCCGTTTATTTGCTTTTTTTTCAGTTTGCAATTTAGTGAATTTATAAGTTTATAACTAGTAGCTCACTACCCACCAAGGACTAGAAGGTCCAAATCTACAAACAAACCCAAAAACACTCACATTTCAATTTAGCCCCACATCTAACCCAAAAAAAAAAAGGAAGAAAATTATCCCACAAACACAAAAAAGGGCACAATTTGTGAATTAGGAAATTGCCTAAATTGAGTGCTTTGTCTAATTAGAAAATTCCTTTGGTTTGTTGTTTGTAGGTGCATAAGGAATAAGGATATGCCAAAATCGTAAAATAAAAAAAATGGGCGAGTTATTTGGCCTCAAACCGCCTTATATAGCTAGGGCTGGGGATTTTGGCTTTGTAGGTAAACAAGCCAGGTCATTTAGGCCCGTTTATTTTAGGTCAAAATGAGCTAGGTCTAAACGGATAGCCGTTTGACAGCCCTAGTTGTCACATTATTTGATAATATGTCATATCATCTATTAAGATGGATCCCATATCGTTCCTCAAAAGAGTTGTAGAGCATCAATTTGATTATTAAGATAGGAACATGTTACATGGATCAAAACTTTTTTTTTTGGTTTAATTATCCTAGGTCCCTATAATTTTACTCAATTTTCAATTTGGTCTCTATAGTTTAAAAGTTTTTAACCAGCCTCATCCTGGCTAAAATTTTTCAATCAAGTCCCTTAAGGTCACATTTGTTACAAAAAATAGAATATTCTATCTCCATCTCTCATCATTCTCTATCCTCCCTCAAGGTCACCCAGTTTCGTGTCGCCGCCTCCCTGTCATTGTCAGAACCTTGACCTCGAGTATGATGATAAGGTCCTTCCCTCCATTGGCAACAAGGTCCTCATGGCCATCGTCGCCTAATTCAACGCGACCAAGCTGCTTCTGGAGTGGCCCTACGTCTCGCCACGCCAAGGACTTCAACATCGTCCTTAATGACGTTGCCATCACCCACCGTCACGAAACTCCAACCTCTTCCATGCTGTCTCGGCCATGCAGCTCCTCTTCCACCATGAAGCCCAATTGTCGCCACTACGACGCATAACAATGACACCGCAAGCAGCCACAGAACCATTCAGTAATCCCCCTAACCCCTTACTTTTGTTTCAATATTTTATTTTTCACCCTAAAGATGTATTTGATTGAAGAGTAAAAATTGGGGTAAAGTTTACATGGATGAATTTCATATGTAAATTTACACATAAAGCTAATTCATGTAAATTTTACCCTCTAACCAAACACACCCTAATAATGATCATTTAGGATGTGGTGATGGTGGGCGGGATTAGGGAAGGAACTAAGGTGAGAGAAGGATGGAAAATGATGATGATGTAGGTGTGTCTAGTGTGCATTGCATTAAAAGGGGTTATTGATGTTCTGTATTATTTTTAGCCATGTATTTTTTATTTTATATATAATGAACGATTTAGATCAATAAGGCTTGTAGTGTACCTGACTATATCAAGGGCATCTCAATATTGACCAAAAACTTTTTGTAACAACTATGATGATTGAAAAATTTTAGATAGTATAAGGACTTGATTAAAAACTTTTAAATTGTAGGGACCTACTTGAAAATTGTGTGAAACTATATAGATCTCCAGTATAACAAAACCTTTTTTTCTCGTCAAAAGTGACAAATGGAAATCAAGTGGCTATTGTTTTAAATCTTAACAAATAAATAATAAAAAATAAAATACAAAAATGTGGTCATTAGCAAAAAAGAGAAAACTGACAGACATTAACCTGAATGCACTAGTTCAAAGGTTCAAAAGTCCAATCAATTCAACTAGGGTTCGATTAGCATACATATATATATATATATATATATATATATATATATATATATATCATAAACTAAATATGATATAATAAATAAAATTATTAAATAATTTAAATAAAGAAGTGAATATCTACTTATTTTTATTTTTTATTTTAACAATTAGTTTATGTTTTATAGAACTTAAATAAATTCTATCCTTATAATTTGTATAGTTTTTTTTTGTCAGTATAATTTATATAGGTTAAGAAAAGTGAAATATAGATTGTAAAAAAAAAGGGTTTGGTTAGCCAACCATAACCCAATTGTCCACAAAGATAATTAAAAACCTAATACTCTCCTATGACTCCTGGTGCGCGCTTAGAACTTCTTTCTTCCCTCTCCAATGTGTTTCTTTCTTGCTTTCACTTTTTCTTTCTTCCATTGGCATTTGTTAAGAGGTAGCACGAGGTAGAGTGAATGGGGTGGGGGTCGAGTGGACGGCGGCTAGTGTCTAGACTTTGCTTGTTGGTGTTGAGCACGATCACGTTTTGCAAAGAATAAGAACACCTCACCAGCCACCACAAAGGACGCATCCACAAGAAGATGATCTCATCAGTCATCACGTTCTGCACTTGCTTATTCCCTTATATGATTTTTTTAATTAAAAAAAAAGAAATAACGAATTCGGTATAAAAAAAAGTCTTTGAACGGCCAACTTGAAAAAGGGTCCAGTTACGACGGTTACCAGTTTTGCATGGTTCTTGACCGAGTTTGGCTCAGTTGGAGGCACTTAATTCGACAAGGTGCTCGATTCCTGATTGAACAGCTCAAGCCCTTCAATTTGGTTTTCTTCTAGTTTTTCGCACCATACAGCATTTTGGTTAAGATATTAATTGTTGTTTTCTATAGTCAAATTGATGTTTTAGTTTGATAATCTCGAATTGATATTTTATTACTCATTCAATGGCCAATTTGAATCTTTCCTTTTTCTCTTTTTTTTTGTAGATGATGTGTCACATCATCATATACGTGACATATTAACTTATAACCTGACAAATTAAACATCAATTAGTGATTTCTTCATGAAGGTTAATTTTTAAACTAAATTGAAATGAAAATGAATCTTTTGATGAGTAAAATGATATCACAAATCTTTTGAGGGCTAATTAATTGATGCCTCATAACTCTTTTAAGGACTAATTTGAGGTTTTAATCTAAAGTAAATTATGGTTTTGAACAAAGTTTACATCTAAAGCTAGAGATTTAAATTCTAATTTCATTCCATTAAACAAATTTTTGAGCATTTCTTTTAATTGAAATTTTCGTGGCATGTGAGAGTTTGATTTCAATGTCTCAGTTTGTCAATTTACCATATGATGAAACATAATGAAATGATACAGATAATTACACAGATGTTGTCTTTAGATTTAATTTAAAATGAATTCGTTGAGATTATTGTGAGACTAAAATATTCAACAACTTACATGCGCATATAGTATTAATGAGAATAAAAAATTATTTATAGATGTAATGAAAATAATCATAAGCAGTTTTAACGTTTTAGAAGGAGGATGTATGTTTAAAGTTAGGGATATAATATTCAATGGGTAGGCTCAACGAAAGTAAATTAAGGTTGGAGCGAGTTTTATTCACAAGGTTAGAGTTTTAAAAATCTCAAAAACTCTTTGGGAGGAATCGTACTATTTATCATTTCAAGTTTAAGGCTTAAGCTTTCATATTTAATCGTTTATATATATATATATATGAAAAAAAGAACTTTAGGGATATAATTTTTACAAAAAGATTATATAATCTTTGTTGTTTTGTGGTTGCATTATGATTAATCTTATAAGCAATTTAAATAGATTAAATCTATGAAAATATCTCGTAGTCTTAAAAAGATTGAAAAAAAAAAAGAGAGAGATACGGATGATGGAAATATCATTCACGGGTTTGCATGGAAATTATTTGGGTAATAGTTAAATAAATCAGGAGATAAAGTTAGCATCAACGTCGATATGTCCGAGTGGTTAAGGAGACAGACTTGAAATCTGTTGGGCTTCGCCCGCGCAGGTTCGAACCCTGCTGTCGACGCATTTTATTTTGCGTATTGTGTGATGTTGAGTTCGTAACTTTATGCTGATCTTCTGGCAATTTTGAAGACTAGTTTTTCGTTTCTATAACTATTAACCCCACTTTATTTACAATGCTGTTAATACAACTATCGGTAAGTACTCATTCCCCACTCTTCTCTCTCTCTCTCTTTTTTTTTTTTCATTTTAAAGAACTTATCTTATGATTGGAAAGAAATTTCCGACAATAACCATATGTGGATCATAATTATAATAGAGTTAAACTTAAATATACTGTTAATATAAAAAAATACACATATATCTAATCATGTATTATAACATTAATAGTCACTCACTACCTTAAACATTTTATAAGTAAAATATATACATATATATATATATATATATATATATATATATATATGAATGATAATTTAAAATTCTGTATATAATTGAATGATAATTTAAAATTATGTTAAGCTTATGTTATATCAAAATTAAGCTCATGATAATATACAATGAAAGATCCAAAGCTGAAATTCAAGGGTGCCTTGGACCCATCCAATTCAAGTTGTCTACTGAGGTGGGCTATAAAACACGCGATTATATAAATAACACGACAAATACAGACCACATTCGGTGGGTATTACATAATGGACCCTATTTTAAGACAATTATGGGAAATATCTATTGAAATTATGGCTGCAAGGGTGTCAATATTTTGGAACTCTTTTTTTCATTATTATTATTATTATTATTATTGCTTTTTCTTGCACTTTCTTGATGACATAAGTAGTAGTCCAGTTTTGGGTCTGTGGCCGTTGTGGACTTGGAATAGGCTTCTGCGTTAATGGCCCTTTTTAAGGACCAGATATTTTTACTGAAAAATTAAAGAGGATTTGTACTGTTTTGTTAGTTATAATAATAGACATATCTTAGTCATTTGTACTGTATTTGATTATCTGACATATATATATATAGCGGATTATTGGCTTTAGTGATTAATTAATAAAAAAATATTTGGAAGAAAAAAGAGCAGTGAGCAATCAAAATAGGTAGATATATATAGAATCGTTTTCCAACGACAAAAGCTCTGCCCAACGAAAAATAATTGATTCTGATAGGGTTATAGCTAAACTCATAATGCTGTCAACTTGGGGTGCCTCAACTACCTGTCTTTGAGTTTCAGGCTTTCAGCTGGAGAAAAATGTGACAATCTGGGCAAATGACATGAAATTCCCTTTCAGAACAATCATTGAGGCAATGAATGCATTCTATCTCTCCAAATCACCAAAAATCTTGTAGAATATGTTATTTTTTATTGATGTAAAAACATAGAAGAAATTTTATCAGATGGATTTAATATTGCTCATCAAAAAACAAATATCACTATTATTAGGCTGAGCATAATCCACCTTAGTGATCCGAAATCACCATTAAAAAATTTCTCAAAATTATAATGGAGTTTTAATTATGGTTGACATTTGTTACGTTGAGGAACTGATAAAAGGAGTGTTTGTTTTTAAGATGCATCGTTTACTTACTGAAACACATTCTCTAATACCATGCATGCATGTTTACCACAACTCATATATATGTTAGAGCTTTTTTTGGGTTTTATAGTGAAATTTTAATTTTATAAAACGGGCTAAATCGATAGGATTAATAGAGCTCATAAAATCAATATGTGATCCACCGTGGATTTTAAAAGCCATAATGTGTTATTAGACTTGGCCTATTGGATTGTGATGTTGAGGCCTATCGTGACCTAAGTCTTTGATAGACAAAATCATACTACTATAAATTCATAATATTACTATGGCTAGGATCGCCACTTCAATCTTTGCAACTTTTGACGACTCACCACTCGATCAATGTGACCTCAATGAGGTGATAAAAATGAGTAATTCTCTTTTTCTATGTCCTTATAATTTTATTCAATTTTCAATTAATATCTATAATTTAAAAATTTATAATCAAGTCCCTATATTATACCAAAATTTTTGATCAAATTTCTATAGCTTAACAATTTACAATCAAATCCCTATATTATAATTTTCAATTAAGTCCTTGTAACTCAACAATTTTGTGATCAAGTTCCTATAGTTTTGTACAATATTCTCCAATAACATGAATCAATAAGGTGCATCATTATTATTTATATTCCCAATGAATAGGTGTTATAAGTTCCTAGTATAAATCCAATAAATCCTACAATATATTCACAGCCTAGTGCTGTATGTTTAAATAGACATTCTCCCCATATATAAAATAAAAAACAATAAATCTTTACAGAGTCCAGTGTATATTAGTTAGAGGCTGCACGTATATTCTTTTAGAGCCCACGGGTTTCTTTCCTAAATTTTAAACTCACATTCTTCTCGACCAAAAAAAAACTCACATTCTTATCCTAAAGGTCGATCGAAGTTGTTAATTAACTCAGCCAGCCCTGGTGAATAGAGGCTTCATGTATATAGTATAGCAGTATTAAACTGATGAGATTAGTTATCTTAGAAGAAAAGTTATCATTTCAATGTGAAAAGTTAATATTAAGAGCAAATATTATAGAGAGTAATACAAAGTTTCTGTGTCACCAAGGAATCACTACCGTTAGATATTTTGTATTTCTCTTTATGATGTGTACATTATTTATGTTCAATTTTATCGTTGAAATAAGTTGCAAAAAGTATAAGTATTAAAACTCACTTAGCTAGACTAAATTGGACACCCCATACTTAATTAAAAAAAAAGAAAGTTAAGGGGGAATTATACGACTTTTCCTGGAATTCAGTAATAATACTTGATACTTCAGATTAAAGTTTATTGAAACCTATACACTGACCTTCTCTGCAATTAATACTTTTCTAATTTAAATTATGAAAATTGCAATATATGACATTTATTTTATTATTAATAGTAAAGTTATAATATTTCAATAAAATTTGATATATAAATTGATTAATTTTTTTTAATCATGTGAAGATTGAGTTTATACTTATAATAAACTATGATAAAAAGGAATATTTTAGTCAATCTATAAGTCAAATATTGCTTAAAATTTGATCATTAATGATCATATACATATTACATGTTGTTATCTTTTAATCAAAGTTAATGAACTATTATCAGAGAGGAGGCCAATTAGATTTTACTAAATCTGATGGATATCTAGGGGTATCAGGTGGAATTATATCAAACCTCAAATAATATCAATATAATTTTTCCCAAAAAGTTAATATTGTTAGGTTACAAAATTATTAGCAATTTTTTTTTTCAATTTCTATCGCTATCACAAGAATATGAAATGGTCTCCCATAAATAATAACTGTGAAAGGAACTTCCAACGGCCAGTGTTATATGATATATCTGTGTGACATGGAGAGGAATAAAAGGCTTGTCAATATGCTGAGATCTTTCCATATTCGTAGGCCAAATTTATGCATTTGGCATCTACTTTGATACATCAAATCCAGATAGACCCACTTATTAATTTACAGCAATGAACTTATATTTATAGAACATTGATTAATTACTTATTTTTGGTTATTATAGAACATTAATTTTGAGTGGATACGATTTGTCAACATATTTGACGTCGGGTTTTCCCTTTCGTAAAATTAATTTCCAATTATGTTTTGCAGGCTGACATATACGCCAATGAGCCTGTTGGGCTTTGATCATTTCCAAATACCAATGGAAAGAGGCCCGTTTAACTTTCCTTTCTTTTCCACTATTGTTTCTACAGAAAGTGATGATTGGTATAATGTTACATTTTACGCATGTAGGTTACGTATACAAATAGACCTTCCGGTGATACTACTATAGTTTTCATTCATTATATACGCATTAAGTCAAACAATTGAGTATGACAATATGGTTGAATGCAAGTTTGAAACAATTAACGGGATCAAATCCCAACAAGATTATTCATATTTTATCTTTTCACTGTTGTCATGTTCTAGATGGCCGGGGCATGTTTATCCTGTCACAGTTAGAGCTTAGGTATCATATGGGCATAGTCAAGAACATCATTCAGTGTAAAAAAAATGATTTAAAAAAGAGATTAGGTATCACATTGGCAAAGTCAAAAACCGTAAGAAGTATATATCTTGCTATGTTCCACTGAATCCAAAGATCAAAGGACCAGTGGTAATGCTGAAGAACACAAGGATTAAGGTTCGTTCCTATATTCCCTGGCATTAATCTAGTGTTGTTTTTCACACAGGAAGGTGTTTGGATCAATGTCTCAATTAAGGGATGAGACTAAGGTGAGGCCCCAACTCCAAGTCATGGTGTATGGGATTTTATCACACAAGTCCTCACTTGGTCCTTAGTCCTAATTGCTAATTCTTTAGATTATTTGGAAGAAATGGTAAGCTCATGGGAGATGGGTACGGCGGGTTTCATGTGACGTGGCGTTCCAAACAAGAATCTCACTTGCATGGTCAAGACCAGAGTTATTGGCTCATTGATTATTTTTATTGTTATTATACTTTGTTTTTCCTTAATTGGTTTTCTTGATTATCTTAATCAAACTAGGAAGACAAAAACAATTATGAGTATATATAGTTTACCTGCTTTAGATGCAATGTCATGAACTTTTGCACAAACCTCACTTATGTGACTGCAGCAAGCATAATAAAATACATTAATATATTGTGCATAATCTAACTAAACAGAAAAATAAGTGTTAGGTACCCTTGCTTCCCTTGAAGGGTAAAGGACAGTGTCCTTGTGTCCAATAAACAACTTAGGGAGGGAAGCAAGTTACCATTTTTCTTGCCTGGAGCAGTTGGGGCCTGACAATGGCAAGGCAATAATATGGGGATGGCATGTCCCAGTCCCACCTATCCTTTAATTTTTCTTTGAGAAAATTGCACTTATTACCCTGAGGTTCAATGAAATGACACGCAGCACCACTCTATTGTGTTCCTCTTGAACTTTTATTCTGCAGCATTTTCTTGTTCTACCGTCTTGACTAAGGCTGTATACGAAATATTTTCACAAAATTATTATTTTTCATAACGTTCTTTTGATATTTGCTTGAATGGTTCTTGAATTGGATTCTTTAATATTTATGTCCTTGAGCTTTAATTTTGTTAATGTCACCTCGTTGTTCAAGGATGTGCTACTCATAATGCTCTGGATTTGTCAACATTATAGTCTTCAATTCAGATATTGACTTACTGGGTTGCTTGTTATCTATTGTGTCAGTTTATTGAATTGTTTCGGGTTTGGGTTCTTAATTTTCAATGGCTCGAATTCTGCTAATCTATTGTGAGTTGGGTGATCATGGGTTATTTTCAATTAATCACAATTTAGCTATTTATGTGGTGTCAATCTTTCCGTTTTATTCCTCTTATTTTAAACCCTTATTGATAAGGTTGTTTTAGTCATTTACATGTTGAAATATTCCATTTAATTGCAATTCAGCCATCAGAAGTCGCGTGACATGCACATGATGTGATTTCTATTAACATTGCACGCGAGAGTAAACTCCGTTGCGTGTAGAAGTTGATAAAGTTTAACAAGGTTATTGTAAGATTTGCGACTAGACAGAAGTTATATAATATCATTAAACTGCAGGAAATGTTGTTGTAATTTTTCCTTTTTCTTTTGTTTTTGTGCTGGTTAATGGCATCTCTGATCTCCATCCAAAATAAACTACTCCATATCACTGATTTCATTAACCTGCCCCCTCATTTGGAAATGTAGGGGGCGAAAAATGAAAATTAAAAAAATAAAGCTTGAGTGAGTGCCAAGTGTCACAAACTCATTTCCCGGAATCACACCTTGCCGTATTCTACCATCCCGTAAAGACAGAGAACTTGCAACTAGTCCCTAATCTAATCTAATCTAAGCACATATGATTATTCATTCATCTCTTTTTAACCCCCATTTTTTCTTCCAAGTTCCAAGCCACAATTCTAGTTCTTCTTCCCTCCACTCATAAAAACCCATGACAAATACAATCACAAGAAGAGTTGAAACTTGAAACCAACCCTTCAAGCAACGAAAGCAAGTAGCAGCAACTAGCTACTTCATCTTCATTTCAATGGTCAAACACAACACTACACACAACATCCTATATATGACCCTGTTCTCACATGGTCTCCCCTAGCCAAGGCCCAGTCGTGTCCCACACCCACCACCACCTCCCCATCATGCTCAACCTCCTCAACAAGACCCTCCGCCGCCTCTGGCCCCGCCTCCTCCGCTGGCCCAAACGCCGCCGTGTCAGGCCCAAACTCTCCATCAAGAGGTTCGGAAAACCCGCCACACCAAAAAGACGACCTCAAAACAAAACCATCACCCCCACCACCATAACCAACTCCAACAACAACAACGGCTCATCAGCGATGGTTCACCCCAACAACAACACCACCACCCCAAAACCAAAACCAATACGAATAGCAACCTTCAACGCCGCACTCTTCTCCATGGCACCGGCACTTCCCGAAACACCAAAAACCGCCAACGACCAAAACAGCAACAACAACAACAACAACGCTCTCAAACTCCATGCAAAGTCACCGAACGAAAGAAGACCCAAGAGCATCCTGAAGCATTCCCCTCTTCACCCAAGTTCCATGAATGTTCCGGAACCTCACAACAAGCTACCCAAGTCCAAGCTGAGAGTCTCCATCAACTTACCCGACAACGAGATTTCCTTGCTTCGAAGCAGACAATCGAGTTTCTCGGAACATGAAAAAGGGAATAACTGGAGGAACATTGTGATGAGACAGTGCGTGAGTTTCTCTAGTTTCGAAGGGTATAATAATAATAATGGGAATGGTTATGATGATGTGTATGGAATTAGGAGCAACAGCAGAAGAGCGGTGGTTGAGGTTCTGAGAGAGTTGGACGCTGACGTTTTGGGGTTGCAGGATGTGAAGGCAGAGGAAGCGAATGGGATGAAGCCTTTGTCTGATTTGGCAAAAGCTTTGGGGATGAACTACGTCTTTGCTGAGAGCTGGGCTCCTGAATACGGCAACGCCGTTTTGTCCAGGTGGCCGATCAAGCGCTGGAATGTTCAGAAAGTCTTTGACGACACCGATTTCAGGTTAGTTAATTAGGACTTGTTTGTTTTCATTTGCAGGTTTAATAATTATGTTTTTTTTGTTTTTGTTCTATGTTGAAGAATCTTGGGGTCTTGATGGAACAGAGAACTGACAGAAGTGATTGATTGTTTATACTTGTGATTGTGATGCCTTTTTACTGTTGTTGAGTGTGTTTCGTTGAAACTTCTTCATGCCTAAAAGCTAGCCACTTTTTCTCATAAAGTCTCCAATTATACCAGAACTCTTGCAATATATAAAATTAAAATTAGGTCTGAAACAAGGGAATTTCATAAAAGCCACCTAGAATATTACCTCACTCTCACTTTCTACTAGTTCTAACTAATGATTACTAGGAGCATCGGTTTTCTCTTTGATTTTTTGCATCCAACTCTGATACTGCTATGGCCCTTATTTAGTAATTCCCTTATGTTTTTCTTGCACGCGTCACTGGCAATGATAGGATACATGGCGTCCCAGCTGGAATAGCTGTATGCAGCGATGCTGATCCCACCTACTCCTAATGCAGTCTTTTGAGACTGATATTTTATTTTATTTTTTGCTATAATCAACACCTTTTTGTGAAGAAATTTATGGATGAATAGTTTATCAATATTCTAGTCCAATTGAGTACTTATTTTTATATGTTTATTTTCAACTCAGAATATTCCAATCAAGAAATATCAATTTCTATGACCCTGCCTCTACAGAAGATTTTCTTCCTTTTGGTATAATTTCAGATTCTGGCAAATACTGATGGTCGTTGTCTAATTCCTTGACATTATAACCATTCTTCCACAGCAATGTTGTGTAACTATATGCAGCACCGCCATAAGCAGCACAAAACAATTTTATGTTTTTATGTTTTGTTCTCAATTAGATTTGCATGATGCAATGTAGGTAAAGTTTGTCATCATCTTGGAATATCTATTGCAAAAACTGAAAAATGCCGCCATTTCAAGAAGTAGGTAGGCACCCACTTTGCCTGATCTTGAAGGAGAGTAAGAATGTTACAAACTGTTCTTGCTCAAGTTCATAATAATTAAAGAAAGAAATTTGTCTTACTTCAGTCCAAAGTCAGTTCTTGCCATTGACCGTATATTAAAGCATGATTATGGAAACATTGTAGTGGAAATCCAGCTTGTGAAAAGTGAAAATAATCAAGCTTGAACAAATACAATTAACAAAAATCTTGTTGAAATTCTGGGGTTAGAGATTAGAGAATGACTGAGCAACAAGTGTGAATGTGACAAGCAACACATTGTAATTTCTTGGCTGCAGGAATGTTCTCAAGGCCACTATCGATGTACCCCAAGCAGGTGAACTGAACTTTTACTGTACCCACCTTGATCATCTTGATGAGAATTGGAGGATGAAGCAGATAAATGCAATAATCCAATCTAATGACGAGCCTCACATCTTAGCTGGAGGACTTAATTCACTTGATGAATCAGATTACTCCCAAGAGAGATGGACAGATATTGTGAAGGTATATTAAGCAAAACCTCTATTTATTTGTCACCTTTTTATTTTTTAATGTTAAGGGTAATATGTTCAGTTATGGGATAAAAATAAAGTGTAAATTTTCATAGATGAATTCTATGTGTAAAATTAAATATGGACCTCATCAATAGAAAATTTACTATCATCTTTATTCTTCAACCAAACATAGCCTGAGGATAAAAACTAAAAAGATGAAACTAACCTCTATCAATTGGTTCATTTTTGTCCAGTACTATGAAGAGATGGGAAAGCCAATACCAAAGGTTGAAGTGATGAAATATCTAAAGGGTAGAAACTACACTGATGCTAGGGACTTTGCAGGGGAATGTGAATCCGTTGTCATGATTGCCAAAGGCCAAAGTACAACAACAATCCCTTAAGCTTCAATTTCATGACATTTCAATTTTGAAACTCTTGAGCATTTGGTTTATGGGAATTTTAACTTTGTTCTTATATAATTATAAATACTATGTAGGTGTACAAGGGACATGTAAGTATGGAACTCGGGTAGATTACATATTATCATCCTCAGATTCTCCATATAAGTTCGTTCCCGGGTCCTATCTAGTGCATTCTTCAAAAGGGACTTCAGATCATCACATAGTGAAAGTTGATGTGGTAAAAGTGAATAGCAATCCAACCAGTCCTCAAGAAAATATAACAAAGAAGCAGCGGCAACCAAGACAGAAAGTTGCAAGAATAACACATTCAAGTCCATCAACATGTATATGGAAAACACACTCAGTAGAGACAGATTGAGTTCTTTTAGTTTATATTTCGGAGATGGGGCAGTTGGTTTTGTTCCTGCTTCCTAATACTATGTTCCTTGCGTATACAGTGTTCTTC
Organism: Dalbergia oliveri; assembly: GCA_030441495.1. Taxonomy (NCBI): domain Eukaryota; kingdom Viridiplantae; phylum Streptophyta; class Magnoliopsida; order Fabales; family Fabaceae; genus Dalbergia; species Dalbergia oliveri. The sequence continues at coordinate 15,710,527 of JAMLFY010000008.1, forward strand.
TAAAGATTTAGAAGAACATGAAAAAAAGGGTGAGATGTAATGTGCTACACGATTTCCTATTTTCTTTTTCGGATTTGTATAGCTTGTGAGTTTTGATTACGAACTCATAAATCAACAGAGTGATTTCTTGCTTCTTGTTCCGTGAGTGTCCATGAAGCTCAAGATTATGATACTTCTATTCTGAGTCGAATGTGAGCTATTTCATTCAAGGTACCTGGAGTTTTCCAATTGATTTGCATTTCACTTCACCATTCTTAAAACTACACACTGTGAGTGCATGGCAAATGCAAAATTATCAGGAAAGTAACATAACTTTGATAAACAAGCACTAACTGCATTTTAATTTAAGATAAGTATCTAGATAAAAAGGTTTAAAGAGTGCAACCTTGTTTTCAATTGTGAATCAATGACTATTTGGATATTTTTGTTTGGCCTAGACATCTCGATGTATTTTTATTAGTTTTGCAATGCTTTTCCAACTCTGCATCAGTTATTTTATGCTTTTCAGCATGGACCATGATAAGATGAAGATACCATTGTTCACTTTTTCGCCAGCCCATTGAACATGCACTGCACCAAACCAACAAATAATGCCATGTCTATATTTCAGTTTGAATAATAGCACTTGAATCATATTGTTTTAATAACAAAAATTAAATTTCGATTCATTTAAAGTGTGATTTTAGTATGAATTACAAAAAAGTACTTTTCTATTATACCAAACTATAATTCACAAAGTATAAGCCAAGCACATCCTTAAGTAAATTTCTTGAAAGTTAGGAGGAAGAATGATCAAGCAAAGATGAAAAAAAAAATAAGAAAAAAAAGAAGAAAGGAACAATATTTGAGGCATCAATTGTGATCGTATCATCATGTTTTCCTTCAGGTTGTACCAAAAAGGCCAGGGAATGCTGCAGGCTAGAGTTAAAAGACCGATCCCAAGAATTGGGGCACTTTTGTTGTTCACATGATAGTGCTGGACCTGCTGGTCAAATCCAGCTTCGAAATTCTACACTACAGCCCCTCATATATAATGAATGATGATCCACTTCAAGCTTCAAAGGACAATTTTTTCATCATTTTCACAAGGACAAAGCACAATCTTCATTTCTGTGACAAAAATAATAATAAAAAAAGAAAAATCTTCATTTCTGACCTGAATCTAGAATTGATCCTCACTTTGAACAAGAAAGAAGAATATTATGTCATCGCCCATTGACTAGTAGTTCAGTTGCCATTAGTCTCACTTTTAGGGATTGAATGATGTTGTTTTGTAGTTCACGTGTCCCTAATCATATTGTATTTTCCATCTTATCAATCACTTATTAACATGAAGAAGAAGATAAGTATATTCATGTGAGTATTGATTATGCTGTAGTGTAAACAATCAAGAGAGTTGGACAAAAATGAAAGTTATAATTTTTTTTAATGGATCTTGTATTTTAAAAACATAAAAATTCTTTTAGTTAATTGCAATTTTTTTAACTTCTTAATCAGTATTTAGGACATTGGTATTAAAAGGAAAATAGTAGTTAGCCTTAAATATTGGTTGGATAAATCCTTTGAAATTACCACGCTAGCAAAGTAGAACTCCTAATTGGATGTAATAACTCTACATAATTATTATTATTTGCTTTCGTTCTCGTAAATAGGTTTTTAACTTTTTATACTGCCTTGGGCCATCCACATATCAAGAGGTACAACTTAATTACAAATGGAAAATGATTAGCTGAGCACAACTCTAATATTTGATGTTTACATGCTACAATAAAGTTGATGGATCAACTTTATCGTATGTGCTTTTAGCTACTGTTAAAGTAAAACATATTTATTTTATTTTATTTAATAAATGACAGATTAACTGTTATATTAAGAATGCAGAAAAGGTTTCCAAAAGATTTCATACTCATTACACACCCCAACAGAACAGGAAAAAAATTATTTGTATTAGAACGTGAAATAATTTGTCACACTTCATTAAGTTATATCTCATTTAATAATAAATAAAATATAAATTGATATTTAATTCTGACACAACTACAAATAACACAACTTTTTTTTTTTTAAAAAAGGAAGGTTTTGATGTGGACTTAATGGCATGGAAGTCAAAGTCGGAAACAGTAGAAGCGTGAAGACAGCACAGCACATAGATATGTACGGTACGATACGATACGAGAAAGAAGAACGTACACCCACACCCAGATGAGTCAGGATGCAGCAGCACTCCAACTTCAACTCCAACATGACAGACGACCAACTCGTGCAGAAGCTGCAAGACTCCACAAGGAACGCCCACCATCACCAGTTGGACACTCTCCGCTCCATCCTGAGCCACAATAATGGCCGCGTCCGCTATCTCCAACCCTTCCTCTCTCATCACTCTTCCTTATTCCAAGCACAAGGGAGGGACCACGCTGCTCTTCTTGAGGACCCTGCTGCCTTCAAAAGTGTGGTGCCCCTCTCTTCATACGAAGACTATGCTGACTACATCAACCAAATGGCAGATGGCAAAGGAAAACAGGAGGACCACCCTCTTCTCTCTGTTGATCCTCTCCTCTGCTTCTTCTACAGGTGCTGCCACCGCCCCTCTCTTCCTTCCTTCCTTCAATAATCACTCGCTCTAAACCATTTTTCCTTTTGCTTGACATGTAGCCAGCCACCCTGATTTGTTAGTAAGTAATGGTTTTGTTTCATATTGTTAAAGGGTCATTAGAAATAGAGATGCTAATTCAGACTCAGGTTTACAATGCATTCATCTTTGATCGATGCTTATGAACTGTGAATTCCGATATATTTTTCATGATTTCAAATGGTATTCTCAATGGGGGATATGTTTTACATATGGAAGTTATAAAACTCACAATAAGCCTGCCGTCTATATAATTAACATCGCTCCATCGAAAATAGTTACCCTATGGTTCTTTTCTTTGTATGTGACTCTTTCTTAATTTTTGTTTGATGATAAAGTAAAGGGACTGATTTCTATGTGACTTTTCGTTTTTTCGTTTGTCTGTCAGCTCCGGAACAAGCTCTATGAAGCCGAAATTGATCCCTTATTATGATTCAAGCCTTTCCAGAGAAGCCTCCTTTATTGCTCACCAAGGCAGTGTTGCTGTTCTTCGGAGGTGAATTGACCAAATTAATTTTAGTGTCTTCCGAAATTTTAAAGGATCTTGTATTTGTTTAATTAGTGAGTTGAGTTTGAAACCCCCATGTAGGTTGTTTCCTCCAAGGCCTGCGGTGAACAAGATCCTATGGTTTCTCTATGCAGACAACATTACTACTACTAAAGGTGGCTTGAAGGTTATGGCTGCCTCTTCTTACCCTTTGCAAAGTGGAAAGGCCACCCCTCAACAACTTGCTGTCTATTCCAGTCCTCCAGAAGTTATTCTTGGATCGCATGTTGAGCATCAAATGTATTGCCACCTTCTATGTGGCCTGAGGAATCTGGAAGTGATAGATGGGATCAGAACCCCTTATGCCATAGGCTTAGTTAAAGCATTTAGTCTTCTGGAGTCCAAGTGGGAGCAGCTATGTGATGACCTTAACTGTGGTTTCCCGAGTCATGAAATTTCAGAGGTGGCAATGAGGGAAGCTGTAACTAAGACACTCGGTGGGCCACAAGCAGAATTGTCAAAAAGAATAAGGATAATTTGTGAATCTGAAAACTGGAGTGGTATTGTTTGTAAATTGTGGCCAAACATCCGCTATATCAGGTGTGTTAGCACTGGAAGCATGAAGCAGTACTACCCCAAGCTTAAGCATTATGCTGGAGATGTACCTATTTTAGGAGGAGATTACTTTGCCTCAGAGTGTTGTGTGGGAATAAATTTAGACATAATGCAACCACCTGAGACCACGCGATTTGTAATACTTCCAACCGCAGCCTACTTTGAGTTTCTTCCATTTAGCATGAATGACGGCAATGATGTTGCTGAAGAAACAGTGGACCTTAGCAATGTGGAGGTTGGGAAGATGTATGAAGTGGTTGTCACCACTTATAGAGGATTTTATCGCTATCGTTTAGGCGATGTAGTGAGAGTTGTTGGTTTCTATAATTCATCACCACAAGTGGAATATGTGATGAGAGCGCCTAAATCTACTGCTGAGATTCTAACTGAGAAAGACTTGATTTCAGCAGTTGAAGACTTTCAACTTGCACTAAGAGGTGCTATGAGAATTGAGATTATTGAGTTTGCAAGTTTCTTGGACCTGGAGTCAAGGCCAAAGCAGTTGAAGGTATTTGTAGAAGTCCAAGAGGAATCTAACTTTCAGGAGGATAAACTTGAGGAGTCTGTTCTCATTTTTAAAAGGTGTATTTCCTCACTAGAGGGTGGCTTGGGAGCTTTGTACAAGGCGCAGAGGGATAAAGGTCACGTAGGGAACTTATTGATACTGGTCCTAAGGCCTGGAGCTTTTGATCAGTTATCAGAATTAGCCATTAAAAATGGAACACCAGCTAGTCAGTATAAACCACCCAAGATTATAAGGAATCATGAAATTGTCAAATTCCTGGAAAAATTAGCTGCTGTGACGGTATCTTTGGATGGCTAATATTATGTAGTGAATGGCCTGCATTGCTTCCAATATCTCTATCTTCAGTTTCTCACCCTCTGAAATTCAACTCTCTTGAGGAATGTGAATTTCAATCTGATCACAGTTGGCATAATAATGTCTGAAAGGAGCTTAGTTCCCTTTTTTTTTGTCACAGTAATAATAAAAGTCTCTGTAATTGAAGGATTGCTCCGGAGACAAGTAATGTATGCTTTCAAGAGATTAATCAACGGTTTCCGAGGAAATGTACGTGAAGTTCTTTATGGAACTACTGTAAGGGGTAAAACATTCTACTTTGTTCTTTCTGTGGTTAAATTTGCCTTGTAAACGAATTATGTTCAAACCTGATCATTTAATAAATTTCAGTTCTTTATTTCCGAATGAACCAAAATGGGAAACTTTTTTTTTTTTATTGGGAGCTAAAGTGCATATTCGATACTGCTGCATTGGAGTATATTGCATGAATCATTGACATGAATACAATTTTCTTATGCAATATTCTAGTTATCTTCATAATTTTCAGTTGCTATATCGTTGCTATGTTTATTTACTAGCTCTATCAAGAGGATTTTTCAATAGTTTACATCATTTGCTATCTAGTGTATTTTATTAATTCGCAACATTTTCTATTAGAGCCTCACCTGCATGCGCTCAAGAATATGTATACATGAAATACTGTTTTTCGACTTCATTTGAAGACAGGGGAAATCTCAAGTATATTGTTTTTAATTGGAGGTGAGTTCAACAGAGAAGATGCGCTCAATAATGTGTATTTTTTAATTGGCACGAGCTACCCTTTAGGTTCCAACCACCTACTAAATAATCGTCACTGGACCTTATTTGTTCAACAACTTTCTATTGAGGATATCATTTGTAGCATCGATGCTAAGAATTCTGTAGCCATTTTTGTTAGAGTTATCTTATTTGTATTTGCAGTGTATGATATCATATGACCATATCTCATCCACTCTAGAGTTTAACAATAATGGTGAATGAGATGAACACATATAAATTATTAAGTATAAATAATATTTTTCTTATTATAATAAAAGGCCAGAAAACAGAACAACTCACCATTATTGTACTTTAAAAAAAATCCCAAAAAAGAGCCACCGGCAAAACCAAGGGGAAAATTGTGATATTGACTTTCTTTTAAGCATTTTGTGCTCACCCACAAAGTAAATGTGATAACTACTAAAATATTTTCTCCATGGCTTTTGGATTTAAATGTATTTTATTCCTAGAAAAAAAAAGAATGAATTTTAGTTTTAGTTATTGAATTTTTTGTTTTATTTTCGTTCAAACATTTTTTAAACATTTAGATTTTAGTCTTTATTGTTAGACTATAGAATTGATTAATAAAAATTCACATCATTCAATTCTGCATAATAACTAGAATTCATATATATTGGCTGACTAAGCTTTGGAAATATTTTAAACTGAAACAAAAAAAAAATTTTAAACTAAAATTACTATCCCTTTATCAAAAAGTTGCTATGTAAGAAACAATTATCAAAAGCAGTTGGAAGAATACACCACCAAGAACATCTCCCTCCCTGTTCCGACATGACAGAAGAAGAGGATGTCATATACTCATAAAGAAGCAGCAAGCTACCATCACCAGTTGCAGACTCTAGGCTCCATCCTTCACCACAATGGCAGCGTGCGCTATCTCCATCCTACACTGTTCTTGAAGGCCCCGCTACCTTCAGGAGTGTAGTGCCCCTCTCTTCATACGTCAACCAAATGGCAGATAGCCCCTCTAATTCTTGAAATAATCACATTTTTTAACGCTTGTTGTATGAAGTATATGAGAATGTAAATTTTTATGTTGACCTTCCTTGAATTTTTTCTTCTTTGTGGCGGAAAGCATTGCTTGATTTTTTTTGATAAAGTAAACCGATCTTGGACAACTTCTTATAAGTTTCTGTGCTTGGAGTAATAATGTCTTCATTTGATCATACCAATTCTCATAATTGTTTACAAACAAAATTGGAACTAAAATATTGATAACAGTTGAAATGGTCTTGGTTTTAAATAATAAATTAGTTTAATGAGTTTAGTTAGAAAGTTAAAAGATAATATTACGCCCAATACGTGACAACACTTAACTGTGATACTACTCTTAGTTCTATAAAATGGTTAAAGTAAAATGTAATATTTTCGGCGATTGATTTAAATTAGAAAAATGATAATCTTTATTTATTTAAAAGTAGTAATAAGTAATAACACGAAAGAGACATACACTGCTCTAGTTTGCCTGGGATGTTTAATATCAAGGTTTGCTTCAATTGCGAAGCAACCTTATGTATTTTTATTTTTTGGGTCAGAAGTTTGTTTTTGGTCGATTTTTTAAGTTCGAATTCATTGAAAAAAGGGAACGCAGGCCAGCATCTGCAGGCCTAAAGATACAAAGCCTAAGAACACGGCCTACAAATTAGGAACTAAAAGTAAGACTATTCTGGTAGTCCTAAGCACTAGCACATCATGGGCTACTATCAACGTTAGTGGGTGTCCATTGGGTCGGGCCAACCCACAATGGTATGGGTCGGGTTGTGGGTTTGAAAATTTTCAATCCACTCAATCTAACCAACCATTCAATCTAAAAGAAAAGAAAAAAAATGCACATGTTAGGAACACGGCCTACAAATTAAGAACTAAAAGTAAGACTATTCTGGTAGCCCTAAGCACTAACACATCATGGGCTACTATCACCGCTAGTGGGTGTCCATTGGGTTGGGCCAACCCACAATGGTATGGGTAGGGTTGTGGTTTGAAAATTTTCAACCCACATAACCCAACCAACCATCCAATCTAAAAGAAAAGAAAAAAATGCACATGTTTTTATAGTTTGTTGCAACATGTCTTCTATAATTTTTTTAAAACAATTTACAAATGGGCAAATGAGAAATAAGTGATCTAGCATCCAGTTTTTGGTCCAAACAACATCATATTTTGTCTATCTAATATCCCATTAGGCCCATGTTATGTACACTCTTTTAAATTTGTATGTATTGAGATTTATCATATCGTTATTGTATTTATTAAAAGATAAGTATTTAATTATTATATTAACAAAAACAAATTTTTCTAGTATATTAGATGTACTGCTTCAGCCCAACTCATTAATTGAAGAAATGAGCCGGGCCCAAAACAATTCCCATCCAATCCAACCCACGGACACTCATAATCACTGCCGCATATGAGGTGATGATTTCTTATGTCACCCACCCACTTTTTTACTTACGACCGAAAAAACAAAAAAAAATTCCACTAACCCTTTTTCTACGAACTAAATAATCATTATTGGACGTCATTTGTTCAACAACTTTCTGTTGAAAATCATTCGTAGCATTGATGCTGAAGCTGATTGCTGGCAATTCTTTTTAACATGTATCATTCGGTTCCCGTTTGGCATACATAACGTTAACAAGCTATATTTGAAAGGGGTAGTATTATTTAGACTCATAGTGAAATATTATGCTGACACACTTTCATGTATTGTTGAATAATATGAGAGACTCAAATTAAATAGGAATATATATATATATATATATATATATAATGCTATCAAACTAAGTGGGGGTATATTATACTTTCCCATGCTTTGCACGGTACTAAACTAGTTGTAATTAAAAAATCAGGGGATTCTTAGGTGGGGAGCAATTAGTTTGGGTATCAGAGGCACTATTGTGATAATAATAGAGAAATTTAAAACCAAGGCAATCTCTTACATGGGCCTCGTATTTTTGGGTATCAGAGGCACTATTGTGATAATAATAATAAAAAAGCGGGAGTACCCTGATGTGGCGCTATATGATTCGGAGATCTGCCGAGCTTGCCACACAGTGGCTCCCATCACTTTCCGTCTTTGGAGCTTCATTGATTGCTGCTTGCTGGCGCATCTGCTAAGAATCACAACAGCCGATATTTGCTGTTACAGCACCTAACTATTTCTCGGTAAATACGAGTAATGTTTTTAGTACTGTAGCTATTTTGACTAACATCTCATTTATTATTGAATGAGATGTGTGTAATTCATATCCAATCTAATGATAAATGAGATATGAATTGACAAATTTACTAATGATGAATATAAATAATAAAGAAGACCCCGGCATAACCGGATGAGTCTTGAGTGGAAGAACACCTTCCAGTATGGCATGAATGGTGCAGTAGAAATCCAACATGACAGAAGAAAAGGATGTCATGCATGACATGGAAGACTATACCACCAACGCTCGCCATCACCAGTTGGAGACTCTCCGTTCCATTCTTCGCCACAATGGCAGCGTGCGCTATCTCCAACCCTTTCTTTCTCATCACTCTTCCTCCCAAGCCCAAGGGAGGGACCACGCTACTCTTCTTGAAGACCCTGCTACCTTCAAAAGTGTGGTGCCCCTCTCTTCATACGAAGACTATGCTGACTACATCAACCAAATGGCAGATGGCAAACACGAGGACCCTTTTCTCTCCGTCAATCCTCTCCTCTGCTTCTTCTACAGGTGACCTTGACATGCAGCCATCATGATCCTTCCAATAGTATTGTACTTGTTTCATATTGGTAAAAGGGTTATAAAAAGTAGCTACACTATGATTCTAACTTCTACGCTTTGCATGCGACTTTTTGTTCACTTTTGTCTGATGTCAAAGTAAAGGACTAAAGGGTCTGATGTTGTCTTTGGAACTGGATAAACTTATTTTGGGTCAAAACCAGCTTATAATCAAAAGTTTTCTCACACAGCCTTTGGATAAAAAAAATTTAAAAAAAGCAATTAAATCCTCAAAAAAGAAAAAAACCGTTCCCATGTCTGATGTATGTGACAATTTTTTGTTTTTGTTGTCTTTTTCATTTGCCTGTCAGCTCCGGAACAACCTCCATGAAGCCGAAATTGATCCCTTATTTTGATTCAAGATCTCACATAGATGCCCTCATTCTTGGTTACCGACACACTGTTGCTGTTCTTCAGAGGTAACTTAATGGAATTACTTTGTGTTTGGATTAGTGGAGCATGGTGGAGCAAACAGAGTATATTTGAATTGGTGTAGTTGGGTGGAGCAGAGTGAAATTTTAATTTGCTCTATTTGGATTTGTCAAATTTGGATGGAATGGAGAAATAAATGAACTTCATTCCATCCAATTCCATCCATTTTTCTCAATTTTTTTCCCCAAATTAAGAGGAATGGGATGGAATAAAAAAATCCAAACAATGGAACTAAGAAATTATTTCACTCAGTACCATGAAGAAATTATTTCACTCCGTCACTCCACTCCACTAATTCCAAATTGTGAGGGATCTTATATTTGTTTGATTAGTGAGTCGAGTTTAAATTTTAAAACCTCCATGCAGGTTGTTTCCTCCAAGGCCTGCAGTCAACAAGATCCTATCCTTTCTCTATGCTGACAACACTACCACTACTAAATGTGGCTTGAAGGTTAGGGCTGCCTCTTCATACTCATTTCTCAGTGGTGAGGCCACCCCTCAACAACTTGCTATATATTCTAGTCCTCCAGATGTTTTTATTGAATCTCATGTTGAGCATCAAATGTATTGCCACCTTCTATGTGGCCTTAGGAATCTTGATGTTATAGATGCGATTACAACCCCTTATGCCATAGGCCTGATTAAAGCACTTGGTCTTCTAGAGTCCAAGTGGGAGCAGCTATGTGATGATATTGAGTGTGGGTTTCCAAGTCGTGAAATTTCAGGGGTAGCAATGAGGGAAGCCGTAACTAGGACACTTGGGGGGCCTCATCCAGAATTGTCAAATAGAATAAGGCTAATCTGTGAAGGTAATAACTGGGTTGGGATTGTATGTAGATTGTGGCCAAACGTCCGGTATATCAAGTGTGTTAGCACTGGAAGCATGGAGAAGTACTACCCCAAGCTTAAGTATTATGCTGGAGAGGTACCTGTATTAGGAGGAGATTACTGGTCTTCAGAGTGCTGTGTGGGGATAAATTTAGACATAATGCAGCCCCCTGAGACAACACGATATGTGATAGTTCCAACTGCTGCCTACTTTGAGTTTCATCCATTTAGCATGAATGAGAGAAATGATGTTGCTGAAGAAACAGTGGACCTTAGCAGTGTAGAGGTTGGAAAGATGTATGAAGTGGTTGTTACTACTCATGGAGGACTTTATCGATATCGATTAGGTGATATAGTGAGAGTTGTTGGTTTCTATAATTCATCTCCACAAGTGGAATATGTTATGAGAGCACCTAAATCTACTGCTGAGATTCTAACTGAGAAAGACTTGATTTCAGCAGTTGAAAATTTTCAACGTGCACTAAGAGGTGCTATGAGAATTGAGATTGTTGAGTTTGCAAGTTTCTTGGACCAGGAATCATGGCCAAAACAGTTGAAGGTATTTTTAGAAGTCGGAGAGGAATCTGATTTTCTGGAGGATAAACTGGAGGAGTCTGTTCTAACTTTTAAAAGGTGTATTTCATCTCTCGAGAATGGCCTGGGAGCTTTGTACAAGGCACAGAGGGATAAAGGCCACGTAGGGAACTTATCGATACTTATCCTAAGGCTTGGAGCTTTTGACCAGTTATCAGCATTAGCCTTTAAACTTGGAACACCAGCTAGTCAGTATAAACCACCCAAGATTATCCGGAATCATGACATTGTCAAACTCATGGAAAAATTAGCTGTTGTGACAGTTTCTTTGGATGGCAAATAATATTCAGTGGATGGACTGGAGTGCTTTCCATACCTCTATCCCCACCATCTGAAATTCAACTCTCTTGAGGAATGTGGATTTCAATCTGATAATCATATTTAGTAACATAATGTCTGAAAATAGCTTAGCTGCCTTTTTCAATAAGAAAAATCTGTCCTATTGACGGATTACTGGTTTGGGAGACCTAGTTAATGTATGTTTTCAGGTGATTAATAAATGGTGTGTTTGAGAAAGTTCATTATGTTCTTCATGGAAATGCTGTAAGGGGAGCAGTCTACATTGTTCTTTCTGTGGCTAAATTTGCCCTGTAAACTAATTATTTTCAAACCTGATCATTTTAATAAGTTTCAGTTCTTTATCTTGGAATGCACTAAAATGGGATTTTTTTTTTTGTTTTTCCTATTTGGAGCTGAAGTTTGAATTCTACACCGCTGCCTTGGAGTGTGTTGCATGAATCATTGTCATGAATACAACAAATGTGAATTGTAAACCTTGAGAATGGATTCAATCATCAATATAGAAGCAAACAAATATGGCTAGTAATCCAATCTCCAACCTGCGCCTTGATTTTTTGTCCAAAATTAACTGGGAAACTCTAGCTTCCTACACATTAATGGCAGCTTGTAATTGTTCCAGGCTTTTCCCCTTAGTTTCTGGCACCACTACAACTATAAATAATATGGCCAGTGCATTGATTGCAGCATAAAGAATGAAGGTACCTGAAAATAAACGCATAACTGTGCTTAATGTTCTATAGCCTATTGGTTTCTTGAACTTCAATCTTCTATGATTATTCCTAATCTGTAAACTGATTTTGATATAATAATGCTGATCTTAATTCCTATAAACGAAATAAAACTGAAAGATATAACTTGTATTTACCATAGGAGCTCCAGCTCATGAGAAAGTTGAAAGTATAAGAGCATAACCATGCGCCAAACCAGTTCACTAATGTGGCCACGCTTCCTGCCAGCCCTTTTATGTTGATAGGAAATATCTGCAACAAAAGGCAACATATGAGACCAGACCAAAAAAGGAATACAGGTCTGTTTGGTTCCTGCTTTCGTCTTTTGATGTGTTCATTTCTTATTTTCACTTTTCAGAATTTTATGAAGGAAACAATGAAATAAAAAAGAAAATAAAAACCAAATATGCCGATATCCGAGCAAGATTTATGATATCTCTTCCTTAGAAAAGTCCTGCTGATTCTGATAACAGCAGATAAGTTTTATAACTAGAATATTTGCAAGTGGATTTTGGCATAGTACACACAGAAATAGCAAATAAAAATTAAATACAATTGAGGATCAACATTGGTAGTTCTCAAGTACCTCAGACATCACAACCCATGGAATTGCTCCCATTCCTACTGAAAATGATCCTATGTAGACCTGATATCACCAGAAGAAGTGAAGTCACATAATGTGCGCTAAATAAAGAATTAGTATTTCTGAAACACATCCAAGAAAATAGCATCATGAAAGAATAATGATCATACCAGTATGCCAGTCAAAGCAAGTGCTGGAACTGCTTCCAAACCCACCTCGTGAACCTTCACACAAGGATTATCATTTTTCACATAACTATCAGGTTTAAATACTGAAGCTGTAGGCTTCTCAGTTAGGATATACCTTAAGGTAGAATGCTACTGCTGTACATAGACAACCTGCGACCACTCCATGCCCAGATACCTAAATGAAGCCAAGAAAGAACAATGTTAAACAAGAAAGGGATCTTGATAAACAAAGGAAAGTTTGAAGCTAAACTGTTTGTGCTTCGAATTTACCAGTAATAGGGGCTTCCTGCCAACTCTATCTATCAGGGCTGCACCAAGGCCTGTGATCACAATCTGCAAAACAAAAATCTTGATGAGTTGGTTTAGAGGAAACAAATATCAGGTTTTCCAAGAACTGGTGATTAAGTTAGAATCAAGAACCTGAAGGACAGCATATATAATAGTCCCAATGGTGGAAGGAAACCCTATGACAACAAAATTTACACACATTAATTATTGCCAAAACGAAAAAAAAAAAACCTAGTGCTTCATGAAGTTTATTCAAGTTTTCAAGCATGCTCTCAGTTAGAAGTGTAGCTGTCAGAATCATAGGTTATATGCAAATAGCTGTTTGCAAGAGAGTATCATGGTGTAAGAGACTCAGAATGGAGAATCATAATTACAGCAATTATCAAAGTAAGTACCTGCCAGCTCAAAAATACTGCTGGCATAAAAACAAATTCCATTGATTCCCCCAAACTGCTGGCAGACCATAAGCCCTAGTCCTATCTGGTCATTGATAAATAACAATTAGTCATTTGTTGGTCTTTATAGTATACTTGCATGGGTAGGTGAAAAATAGGAAGATGAAATATCTGAATAAAAATCACTTCAGATTCGCTTGGTAACATGACAAGTTGAAACACACTAAATGTAGTGGTGTTACATTAAGTAATGTGATATTACAATAGCATTATCCAAAATGAAAAGAAAGCAGCTTTGAATCATAAATTGGAGTAGAGAGAGGTATAGTTACAGTGATTGAGCGCAAATATCTTCTTTCAAACAATTCCAGCAGCTTGGGTTTAGGAGCCGTTCTAAAGTAGTTATATAGTCCTGTGTGGAAGGGACATATACACACTCTTAATTGCATTATTTTTGGAATGCTTTGTCTTTAATATTGTGCATAGAAGCAAAGTCACAGAATTATGTCACAACATAGGAACCTGAATTTCATCTGCCTCTTGAGATATATCAGCATCTTTGCCAAAGTATCTGCAGTGCTGCCTCAAAATCTTTTCCGCGTCCTCTCTTTGCCTGCAGTCATTGTTTGCTTGATAATCTTGATGCTATGCAAATCACTCACTGCATCTTGTCCTCTTATAAATAAAATTAAAAGGAATATGGAAATTCATTTCTTACCAGCCATCTAGGAGATTCCAAATGAAAAACAGACCCAAAAGCAACACAGCAGTGGGAATGAGGCCTGCAAACACTTACCTATGAGTCTTGCAACAAAGTATCATTTAATATTTAATTTACTAAATTTGTTTGTTCTGCCCTTCCCCATCTTCTTGCAAGAATTAGATTCAAATTGGGAAGCAAACTAACCAATCAAAGCTAAAGCCCTCCATGAAAGTACATTTCCAATCACAAATGACACAGACACTGCACCACAGATCATGAACTACAAGATGGGCGAAAAAAGAAAAGGTTAGATATCATTGCAAATTTTACTAAATACTACATAGACATTAGTTCACTGTAAAGGAATACATATCTGGACTTCAGGCTCCAAAGTTACAATAAGTGTTGCAATACTTCAAAATCTACCTGGTTTAGGGTAGTAAGTGCGCCTCTCAGGTCTTTTGGTGCAATTTCAGCTATGAAGACAGGAACCTTGTATAATAATCCATCACATAAGTGGTCAGAATTTGACACTTGAACGTAAAAGTGTCTCAAATCAAATTGTGAATTATTTGTTTTGAACATGAAGGGTGGGGTTTTGGGGAATATAACTGCCACCAACCACATAAGAAAAAACTCCCATTCCATATCCTGTTGCTAGCCTCCCAATGTCCAAAGGTACTGGACCCTGTATGAAAGAAGAAAAAAAAAAGCTCGGTCATAGTAGTTCATTCTCCTTGGAAAACGTTTGTTAAACATGGTAAAAGTTTTGTAACAAGAAAGAAGAACCTCAGAAAAGTAAATAACAAGCCACCCTGCAACACAGCAGGCACTTGACAGCCTCATTGTCTGCAAACATTCCAAATTTGCTAGCTAGTTAGAAGTTAATCCCAAAAACAACCATCACAATTTAGTTACCTTAACTTACCCCTTTTCGTCCAATCAAATCAGCAATAGGCCCACTAGTAATAGCGCCAATCATCGCACCGAAAGTCAAGATGGAGCCAAACAAAGAATACTGCATATAGTGAATACCCGAAATGCAAACAAAATTAGTTCAAATACCTGGCAAGTTTTCTAGCACTGACACCAAATCCATTAACTAAAGTGAACATATTTTGAGTACATAATAATCTTAGCTTAGCTACTGAAGTAATTTCCTAAAAAAAATTTCCTATGAAGCCAATCATCAGTCTTTCTGTGAAACTTTTTAATCAACCTAGCTTTATACTTTCTGAACACACAATTAATTTCATGCTGCACATTCCATTGCTCCTATTAAACCCTTGACCCCAGTGTAGCTTACTGAAACACTAGCCAACTGTTTAGTAATCATATTCATTATATTTCCCATGATTTCACTAGTCCTAAAAGTGACTACTTGCTTACCTCTGCCAAAGTCAGACCAAGATCGTTCCTGATAGCATTTTGAGTGGGAGAAGAATAACCAGCCTGCAAACAGAAACATAGTCATACAACACAGATGTTTGTCATATATATCAAAGTGAACTAAACCAGCATGTTCCTGTTCTCAGGTTTTCATGTGTTGTTTCAACACTTCTCAAAAAGGGCTTATTTTATTGGAATTTAACTGTACGAAAACACTTACACATGCTCCAAATTCGTAGGAACCACAGACTGCAACGAATGTAGTGAAGTAAACCATCCATGGATGCCCTTTGCTTGCATGGTCGTTGTGTTCAGGAACCAGTGGCTCTCTGACTCCTTTCTGCAAACCACCACCCTCCACATCCTCTTTGATCCCCATCTTCACCTTTGTTTGGAACCACTATTTTTTCTTTGGTCCTATGATGGAATATAAAGGAAAATGAAGAGGGTAGGCACAGAAAATCAAATGCAAAAAACCATGCCGTCATGCAAGCAAGTTGATTTTTTTTTTCCTCTGCACGGATAGTTCGAAGTAGGTGGCATATTCATATATACCCATATCATATTTGTAAATGATACTTTTACGCATTATAATTTTGCATTCATACTTTTGATATATTTCTAACTATTTTCTTTTTCAATGGACATTTATCATATTAAAGTTCTATTATTTGAAAAATTTAAGATAAAAATTTAAGTTTTTTCTTTACCAATTACTTTCCTTTAATCATATTATCAATTGTGGTAAATATATTACTAAAATTTATTATTTCATTATGTAATTATAATATTTTATTTAATATATACTATTGTACTTGTATATTATCTTTCTATAAAACTATCGTATTTTACATATAGTACCGTATCATGTCAAATACTTGTATCCGTAATTGTGCAATATAGATCACGAGGGATAAGGGTGAAATTACAACATGACAAGCAATGGCCCACACAAAGCTGGCGCCCTTCATATTCAATATTCATTGTCAACTAGTTCAACTGGATCGGGATCCCATGCTTTTGGCGATAGATTAACTATTAGATTGTTTTAATCTTATCACTTGAACTATTCTTTTCCAAAATAATTTATGACATGATGTGAGAATTAGAAAGAAAGAGCTTTTAATTTGCGGGAAGGGCATGCTACTGCTTAATCATTTAGGAGAAAAAAAATGATTTATTACATTTTATTTGAGTGGACGAGGGAAACTTTGTCATGATTTATGAACAAAGCAGCCCACAAAGATCATCATCATGGCGTAGGGAAATTTATATCTTGACGAAGATATTTTTTGTGTCGCGCGACCACAATTGCGTCTTTAACTTTGTATTATCCTTAAGTTTGGTGGCTGGTAGAGTGTGTTCAAGATGTAAACTCACGACAATGAACTGTATTAATCGTTCATGAGAGGTGAAAAACAAAAAATGAATTGTCTTATCAGTATCTGTTTAATCATGCACTCTATTGTATAATAAGTGATGATGTGGAGTGACTCTACATTGCAGTCCAGCACGTGATAATTAAAAAATATGTAAAGTTTGGATTTAGATCATGAACTAAGGGCTGAACAGATATTTAAATTTAATTTTCATATTTTGTCACAAAATAAATAATTTTTAAAACCTTAGACTCTCTACAATTTTTTGCTAAAAAAAATTGCGATCCTAATAGTTGATACATAAAGTTTTTGCCAATCCAGATGGAATTTTGTTTTTACTATTGTTTGCGGGTTCTTAAGCATTAGTCTATTTGAAACTAGAAAGACTAGACCCATACATAAAATAAAAAAAGCTAGAAAGACCATAAAACATAGCTTTAGTCGCCAACATTACTGAAAAGTAAAAAAAGCATTCCTCAAAGACGCAGCTTACCTAGCTCCGAAAAATCTTTTAATTGCCAAATGCCAATCGGGGATTCCAACCCTTTTAATTAGAAAACAGTTTTTCACACACTGATTGGCGAAAAATTCTTATATCCTCCGCGGAGCATAAGAGATTTTACTCCACATATACCAGTTCTTACCTTTTATTTTTTAGTAAACCCCCAAAATAGTTCTTAAAAAATTTTAAATTTGACAAAATAGTCCCAAGAAATAGAACACAAATTAATCTCTCATCTTTTAAAAATTTGAAAATGGTCTTCCATCAAATTACTCTGTTAATGATATACTAAGTAGATGACATGGCATCTTAATTATTCTACGAACCTAAACTACATGTCGTTTACTCCCTGATAAATCATCATCTCCACCTTCATACTCCTTGTCCCTTCCTTCTTCCCTCCACTGAACCACCCTCGTAAACCACCCTTCGCTCCTCGCACAAGATCTTCCGTTCCGGGCTCGACGCCATCGCTCAACCCAACCAACAATTGCTCCTCCTCCGTAATCCCTAGCTGTGCTTGCTGGTACGCGATGAACACCTTGTTGAACATGATTGTGATGACGCCGTCGAACCTCAGCGAGCGCATGGTGGCGCTAAGTTCCCAGCGAAGGGAAAGCAACCTACTAGTAGCGCTTCGGCGATGATGGAGTTCCATGGATCCTCCTTCTAGCGAGCGTAGACCATGGTAGTCCATGGAGGAAAACGGACGCCCACACGGTGACCCAGGATGAAGCTGACACCAAAGTCGACGCTGATTTCGTCGAAGATGCGGACGGGGCAAGTGTCCCTTTCATGAGTTGCCCTTGGAATTAGGTGTTTCGAAGGTTCTGGAAGGGTTTCGGGGACAAGGATTGAAGAGACCATGTGTGTGACTTTGTTGTGTTGTGTTGTGTGTGCCATGAAAGCTATTAAAGCTGCTACGTTATACTAAATGCTATATGATTTTGGCCATGCTTGTTAACAAAGGATGAGAAACCAAATAAGAAGTGGGCTAGTTTCATAATAAGCTAATAAGCTAATTTAGTCTTGGTTATGCATAAAAAGCTGATTTCATTATACTAAATACATCAGAAACCAAATAAGCATTGGAAACACTCCACCGTGACTTATTAACAGGAATATACATCAAAAACCAAATTGCATAGAAACCAAATCAGAAATTGATTATATAAATTTTACAATAGTGGTGATCATGATCTTCAAAGTATATAGAAATTGATGGCATAAATTTTACACTGCATGGACACATTCTGCTATGTTGAACATAAAGTTTGAACTGGAAATAATTCATTCACTAAACTGGAAAATAATTCTTCCTCCCATTGAGAGAATGATTCGAGAATATTAACATCCCCTGTTCTTCAAAAGGAAAGCACAATTCTAAATGGTCTTCAACAGGAAAGCATAATGCATAATATGTCCTTTTCATCTCATTCAATATAGAACAAGTGGAACTACAAAATTCCTGACCAAATTAAAAGTACTTGTAGATGGCTCCATGCCAACTTCCATTGATGGTCAAAGTGACATTACATATTCAATATTCAAAACACAAGTACACTAAGTTAAACCAAACGTAAACCTTGCTTTACAAAATATACCCACCCAATGCACAAAAATCATGGTCCAAGCCAATAAACACAAAAATCACACTCCAATTACACAAAAAAAAAAAACTAATTTGCCATAACAAATATCATTTGCTCTTTTGAAGGTTCAAACCTGGAGTAGGAATAAACTTGAACAATCTTGAAGCTCTGGCACTCTTCTCCCCATTATCTCAGGAGATACCTTCAAATTGAACAAGTGGAGCGGAGTCCAGGGGATGAATTTGTTCAGGAGCTTTAGTTGTTGCAGTGGCAAGAGTTGTTGCAGGGGTAGGATTTGTTGGCATCCATCTAATTTGTCCTATGCCTAATAATGATGGCATGAGAAGAGTTGTCTGCACTCTTTCAAGTGGAGCCCTTGGAATAGGTGCCCTTGCAAGAGAAGATGAGAAGAGAGTCTTATTTGGTGGCCTAATTGGTGGTGGTCTATATGGGGGGCCACAAGGAATTTCTTCATATGTTGACTGAAAAGAATGCCCATAGTGATTTTATAAGTAGGTTAATATGTCCTTAACGAAATCTAAAATAATAAAAATTTACCTGAGGTTGTATTTTAAAGGTTGACTTGATAGTGGAGCTGATTGTGACAATTGGATTTCCTCTTGGCATTCAATATTGCTTGGTTAGTGGCTTCCACTTGCGATGACAGCCTAGCAGAAGGTTATACCCAAAATACATAAATGTTAAGCACATGGAACATACATGTTCAATATTTAAAAGAACACATAGATGATATAGTAATCACATTGATAGTTGGAGTCGATGGAGCCTCTGAAGATGCATTAACATTGCTTGAATTTCCTTGTTAAGGCTAAGAACAAATTATAGTTGTCATGACCTTATAGGTGAAATGGTCGTTAATGAAATCTAAAATAGAAGAGATTGGTCCTTTACCTGAGATTGGGTTTCAAGGTTAGTGGCTGACCCTGATTCACTTCCTATAGACTTCTTCACCTTTGGTCTTTTTTGTGGACCGTATATTGGCGGTCCTTTGCACGTCCTATAGTTGTGGCCACTTTGACCACACTTGGAACAAGTTACCTCAAAGGACCTTCTCACCTTGTTCCCACTATTAGGCACTTGTTCACTGCCATCTCTTCGTCTATGCTTCTTGGACGCCCAATAGGCCTTTTGATGGTTGGTGGGAGTGCAGAGGATTGTCAATGGTCCAATACTCTTCACTATTAACAGGCTGAATGGAATGTGCATATGTGGCATTGATGGCATCCATGGTGAGCCATTGGTGTACATAATCTTTAGGCCTTTCATTTTTCCATGCAATTGTAGCAATTGCATGTTGGCAAGGTATACCTTTGAAATAAATTACAATTGAAAGGTTAGCTTTATTTTTAAAAAATGATAATAAACTTTAAGAGTACTCGAATTACCTTAGCTGCCACAAGTTACATGTACAAGTTTGTTGTTTGAGATTAACAGCCAACTTCGTTGAATAATGATGCACCTCAAACCTGCTATGGTCATCATCACCAATCCATATAGGGTGCCAGTGATTGCTTTGTAACTTTTGCTTCTCAAGCCTTTCTGTTGTCCAGGGGCTACCTTGCCAGTGCAACTCCCAACATAGTCTTGTGCCTTGTCATCTTTCTCATGAGGTAGCACCTTAGCTCTTCACACATTGTCAATATAGGTTTTGACCTATAGTTTAGAATCTTGGCATTCCAAACCTCACACATATTATTCGTGAGGCTATCCACCTTTGACCAATGGCTGAAATATGCCTTGACCCATGTTGCAGGGTCAAGTTTGTTTAGGTACGCCCATGCATTTTCATTTACCCTCTTTCAGCCTATCCATGCATGCTTTGAATTGTGGTTCAGTTGTGCACTTTGCACATTCCCAAACAATGCCTCTAAGTTGTTTATCCTTCCACTTTTGATAAAGTTCTTCCAAATGTGCATCACACAGTTCCTATGATGTGCATTTGGCATCACCTCCTTTAGTGCAGGAAGTAGACCCTACAAAAGAAACCAAGAAAAGTTAGTTTTCATCATTAATAATAAAAAAAAGGAAAATAGACAGTACAAAGTGCATAATGTTTACCTTTTGCTGGTTAAGATAAAGTTCCATCCAAAGACATTACAATCTCCTAAGTCTTCTTAAAGAAGGGTTAAAAACCACTTCTAATTATCCTTGGTCTCGCTCTCGACCATAGCATAAGCTACCACATAAAAGTGGTTGTTTGCATCCTGACTTACAAGATAAGAGCTGGCCTCCATAATAACCCTTTAAAAAACACCCATCTAAGCCAATTAATGGCCTAAAACCAGCCTTAAAACCCTTTTTGCATGCATCCAAGCAAATGTACAATCTCTGAAAAATAGGTGGAGAATCAGGATGTGGAATTACATCCATCAAAGCAGTGCTACCAAAGTTACTTCTTAAAATCTCATGAGGTAGTCTCTTACTCTCCCATATTGTTCCTTCTCATTGCCTTCAACCAACTCTTTTGCTCTTTTCATAGCCCTATAAACCATTTTATCACCCAAGTGTATATTATAGTCTTCTTTCATATGATCAATTGCTTCTCCATGCTTCAACAATGGTTGAGTCCTTAGCCTTTTTTCTAATTTTTTGCTAACCCAATACCTATTAGCTTGCTTATTCCTAAATTCCATACAACATGTGTGCTTGTGTTCATATCTCTTCATTTGGAAACTTTTGAGGAGGCTATTCCAAAAGCAAAAAATCTCCCACTTACACCCTTCACCTATGCACTTGGCCCTAGCCCTCACCTTGTCATTTTTTACCCAAGTAAATTGTCTCCCTTCAAAAATACTAAATTCTCTCACTGTCTTAAATTGATCCAAACTATTAAATTCCATATCAAGTTCCAAGTGAACATGCCCAAATTCGGCATGCTCCTGAAATTGTGGGTGAGAGCCTTTGCATTTCCTTCATCCTTAGAGACAGGGGTGTGCAAGTCCTAGACTCATATGTATACCCCTCCTCTACATCCAACTCATTAATTGCACCTAAATCTGCCCCACCATTGTCTCCATCAGCTAGTTCCTTACCAACCACCCTTCCTATTTCCTCACCCACTCTATCTTGTCTTTCCTTTCTTTTGGTAACCTTTTTTTTCTGCCCTCTAATTTGTTTGTTTTGGGTTTCATTTTTCTTTAGGCTTTCTTTCTTCTTAGGGGTTGGTTTTTTTTTCTTTTGAGTACGTCCTCTTCATTCAGAGATATCTTCAACACTAGGGGGTGAAGGCTTATACACCGGATCCTCAATGCTCTCATAATCATCATGAGAGGATGATCCATTAGAGAAATCATCAATTTCAATAGTCTTAGGTACCGATTCAGGTTTCGAAATAGGATGCTCAAAGTAGATGCAGATTTCATTCAAATCCTTATTTTTAAGAGTAGCATCACACATGGCATTTATGTTGTTGTCCCCAATTAAAGGTCTTAGTCCACTATCAAGATCAGGGCTAATAGGATCCAGCCAAAGCATTCTTTTATAATCATGGTATCCTAGACTCTTAAATAAGGTTACCAAATCAAAAAAGTTCACTAGATCCATATCCATCCTAGGGAACTTTTCTACTTTTCCATGTATATACATTAGCACCCCATTTGAATTCCTCAAATTCACCACCATGATGAAAGACGGGACTATGTATTCAACCATCTGAAATCAGCATACATTTTTTGACAAAAAACAAATATTAGAAAAACAAATAATATATCAAATATCATATTTTTATAATTTTTTTCCAAATACATTTTTTATTTATAGAAAAACAAATAACACAAGCATGAGATGAGAAGACAACATTTAATAAAACACACTCAAAAAAGTAATATTTTAACAATGACCCACATGCATTTCATTTTCTTGTGTCTTTTATTAGACAATTTGACACACATTTCAACATTTAACAAATGGCACAACTAAGGGGTGAAGGCTCAAACCCTACAATACTCCAAAATCTCAACATTTAAGCATAGGACGCACCTAAGGACCACCATACCCCACAATACTCAAACCCCAACACATACAATTTTTCACCCTGATAGCAACTTTCCACACACATATATATATATATATATATATATATATATATATATATATATATATATATATATATATTAACAAATATTTAGGACCACACATTCATAACAAATTGGAGAAAGGAAAAAGCCTTTGTCCAAACCTGCTCTTTGTTCAAGTCTTCATCGACGTGCTCACTCAAACTTCGTTTACGTGCTCTTTCAAGGTTGTCGACGTCCTCTGAGTCTTCAATTCGTCAACATGCTTTGTTGAAGTGCTCATTTGGGGTTTAGGAATGAACGACGTGTAGTTTGATTTAATAGGAATAATTAAGATGCCATGTCATCCATTTAGTATATTATTAACAGAGTAATTTGATGGAAGGACCACTTTGTCCGATTTTTAAAAATGTGGGGACTAATTTGTCTATTTCTATTCTTTAGGGACCATTTTGTCTGATTTAAAATTCCTTAGGGACTATTTTGGGGGTTTACTCTTTATTTTTTTTATTTCTACTTTCCTCTCACCCTTTCATTTAGTGTCAAAGGTGCAGATACTCCTTGGAGGAAAAAATTCTTCCTAAGCGGAGTATAGAAAAATCATTCATCATTTCTGCAAAGGCAAAACTTACATTTGTAAACTTTACACCTCGAGAGATTAGTCATTATTTTAAATAATAGATATTATAAGTTCACCTAGAAATAATCATTCAGAAAGATGAAAAATTCTTATATCCTTGACGGGAGTATAAGAGATTTTATAAGGGTTGTACTAAAATTAATACCGTACAAGAAATTTCTAACGTTGTGTTAAGGTTCAAGTTTGTCCAAGTAAAATTATATATGCGTATATAAGCCAAGGAGGTAGCTGATTGAAAAAGTAATAACGATAAATTTTGGATATTGAATTATTTATGAATCATCAAATTTAAAATGTGAAATTATGTAATTAATTTAAATCATGTAAGTTTAATAGAACTTTTAATTTTGATTATTCATTGGGCATTATAATGGACATGATTGTTTTTCTCTCACTTTCATAACTAAACACTCCTTTGTTTATATCAAGTGAGATGAGTGATTAATTATAAAAATGAGATGAATAATAAATTTTAACCTTTAATGTTTTCATCTCAATTAGGGGATAAGATTGTGTGATGGAGCCAGGGAGAAGAAAGAAGAGAGCTCTCTCATTGGAGGGTGTCTATACTTTGTAGTCACTAGGTTAACAGTTTTCATTGTGATATGAGGAGTTTAAGGTGAGTGTGTGATTAATGTGAAAACCCAATTAGAGTGAGTTATGGGATTTGAGTGAGGAAATAAAGGCTAGAAAGGGGAAGGGGGATTTTCCCCATGTTCTTTGCATGTCAAGTTTGAGGTAGATGAGGTTAGGAATGACAATGGGTGTCATATGAGTGAGGATATGCCTTCCATCTCCTATTTGTTAAGAATTTTGCCCCCAATCCTCTCCCCATCCCCATCCCCATTTCCATCATAGGTCCTCATTTTCCACTCCCTATAGAGATTTGAATCCTCAGGATTTCAAAAATTCAAAAAATGTAAAAGAAAAAACCAAAAAAACCTAAAAAATACTTTTGAACATGAATAAAACACTCATAAATATACATAATTTATTGATAATTATAAAATTATTCAACACAATCAAAATTAAAAATAAAATACATTATATAAATTCATTTAAAAACATTTAGGAATATAAGAATTGAGATATTCTGAGTATGAATATACACATATGAAAAGATATTTATATAAATTTATATCTATAGAAATTTGGCGGGTCTTCATGGATGGGGACCTTAACCCCCACCCCATTTAATAAATAAGGACTTTATGCCCATTCTCCGTAGGGACCAAACTAGTCCCCATCCTGATCCTATAGTAGGTAATCCCCATAGATACCTATTTTTATGGCTATTTTTATCATTCTTAATTGAGGTGTCTGGGCCAACAAGAGCTACCCAAATAGGTTGGACATTTGATATTTCTTAGAATCGACTAGCTCACAAGCCCTTTGGCGAGCTTTTTAAAAAGAAAAGGGCTAATAAGTTTGCTTGAATTCACAAGCTCAAGGGTAAGAGTGAAAGAAAAGTTGATATTTAGCTAATTATATTGAACCTTAAAATAGAAAGGTAAAACACTATGTAAGCCTTAGGCATTATCATGTTTACCTTTCAACAATCACGATCATAAAAAATACGACTTAGTGTACAAGGCTCCCATTTAGTGGAGTTTAAAAAAGGTAGATGTACATAATCTTATCTTCACTTTGTAAGAACTGTTTTCATGATTTGAACACAGGTTATAAAACAGGTAACCTTACCTTTCAACAATCATGGTCATAAGTCTTAAAAATTCAAAGTTGTTAAATAGTTGATATTTTTCTATCATCACTTTAGTATTCTAAAAAAATGAATATGTTATTCATTCCCTTTAAGAATATCTATAAACTTTTAGATAACTTTATATTTCAAAATATCTGTTAATTTCACATTTCAGTAAATATTAATTATGTTCTTTCAATACTACTCATAATTAATTTCACATTTTCAAATCTTTCCATCTAATATTAGACTTGAACATTATGCTGTGTTAATTAATATATAGGGATATATTGGTCCATTCATTATGTTTTACTTCATTACCAATATCATTTATTATCTTTTTTAATATCTATGTTTGGTCAAAATTGAAAAATATTTTGAAAGTGAATAAATAAGTGTTTTAGATCCTTAAAAGGACTAATGGGTCAGAATGATCTTTAAAAAAAAATGTGGTGAGGTGTGTGAATAAATTATAATTTTATTAAAAGAAATTGAATAATACTACCAAACCCCTAATAAATTTAAAATAAATATACATTTTAATCCTTTTTTTACTGTACAATTTTGATTTTTAAAAATGGAATATATGCACTTTAATTCTTTTTTAAGATATTAGCAAATATAGTTGTGTATAGGAGTCAACTTAATCTCTCATAATTCATTGAGACATATAAGAATCTATGTTAACTATAAGCTCACTTGCACATACACTTTCGTTCGTAAAAGATTCTACATTTCTTAAATAGAAAAAAATCATATAACCATTAATCCCTAAAAAATTACTTTTAATTACTCACCGTTTGAAGATAAAATACTTTTATTGAGGGATTAATGTATAGATAACACTTTTAGGGAAGTAATGTATAAACGAAGTTGTTTGCTTACTTTTTATTGGTACATCGTTTGCATACTTTTAATAATAAAATGCCGTGTCTCCGCAAAATATTTATAAAATTCCAAAGATTTTCTACAAAAGAGTCCTAGTTCTTGTGGAATACGTTTTCAATAAATCAACTGGCTCAGATCGTCGGGAAAAGATATATTTTTTTTTCGATAGTTAAACATACCTTTCAATAAATTATTAATTATATACGTTTCAAAGTCAGTGGTGTGCTTTACTACAGCTTTAATCTATTAGTTATTGCTCCTCACACCAAATCACGCTATGGATTTTCCGTATAATAATAATAATAATAATTAACACCTTCGTTTATATTGAATATGCTATGCTATAGTCTTTTACATTTTTATTGGAAAATTTGCTTTTATAAAAATGTTATCTAAAGATTATATTAATTAAGAGATAAAAATTTGTAAAAATAAATTGATGATAAGAATAAATCTTTGAGACCAAACAAAAAGGAAATTAAGGGAAACTTAAAAAAAAAGAAACAATAAATTAATTTAAGATAATTAATAATATTTTTTTGGTCAAAGATAAATAATAATTAAGCAATGCAAATTGAGATAAATACCATGGACCTCCTCAAATAATTAGACCAATGTTGTGAACCGCAGGTCATTTCGAACCCAACAGGCCAGCAACCTAAAGTCTTCTTACAGATAGAAAAAAGACCGACCAACCACCAGTTGCAATATTTTGGCACATTGCATGTTTGCATTGCTTTGCCTCTGTTTTCATACGCTGTCAAAAGGATTCATATGGTTCCATCACCCAAAAACTAAATAAATAAATAAATGGACTCATATGGTTGAGCAAAAAACAAAAGGATTCTGTGCATTTTGCATTTTTTTCTTCTGAAAATATTTAAAATATTACATATCCAATTTCTTCCCTAGTGACGGTTTCATAATTTCATATGGTGTTGGTACCATTTCAGGTTTACGTCTATATCCTGACTAAATTGATTCCCAAAGAACTAAAAATGCTACAAATTGTTCCCAACACAGACCACTATTTACGCTTTGAAAATAAAAGGAGGGAGAGAAAATTTACATTATGCCATGCTTGGATTTACAAAATTGTCTTCGATATTATATATTATACATACATTGTATTTTATTTTTTTTGGTTTACAATTTCACCTAACAGAATTCTTACTTCCAACATTAGAAGATTGATCTTCTTAATAAACAAGGCCAGGGCTGTGGAATATTGCCATTGGGTGAAGTGTGATACACCCTACACCACCTTGTGGGTATCCATAGACAAAACAAAACAATCATATTTAAAAGAGTTGTATTATTTGTCCTCACTTATATGGAATATTGTAAACTACTTTCTAAAGTGTTGGATAATGTGCCATTTAGTAAATACATAATATTCAATGGAAGATAATAAGTGAGTTCGCAATATTCAGATCTCAATAAGTACACATAGTATTTTTTTCTATTTAAAAACATCCAAATTCCAACGTAGAAAAGTGAAATAAAACTTGTGATGACAAAAGAACATGGAGGTCTATACTGATATAAAATTATAAGCAAAACATAAGAAAGAAACAGACTAAACTTGCAAGCAAGAATAAAACATGGGGCTATATTTTGAGTCTGTCAAGATAAGTCTCTTGTATTGAGCCATTGTGGACCAATCCTTTGGTAGCTTGTATTTTATATTTTAAAGGTAACATTGGTCAAGTTTCAGTGTCTGTAAAACTGCAGCACAATCAAACCCGTTAGGCATTCAGGGAATGTCACGAGATTTCCCATCGGCACTCAGGCATTGAATTTCGCGAGATCCCCTTGGAATTCAGGCAATGAATGTCATCAGCATGAGGCACATCAAAGAGATGTTGCAAAATAGATTTTCAACCAATCTGGCAAAGCTATTAACTTCGATAGAACTAAATGTTTGGCATAGGCAGTTGACAATCTCCATAATACCAATTGTGAAAATATGTTTTTTTTAACAATACTAAAATAAAATGTATAAACGCAGGCAATTTCATTCATTCCTGACCAAGTTACTGATCTTTTTGGGAAAGTATTTATGTCATACATCATAGAGAATGCAATGTGAAATATTTCAGCAAATACTTCAATCAACAAAACCAATGCAACAATATTACTCCTGAATGAAACACAAACAATTGTCCTTAAAAGCGCCCAAAACTGATTAGGATTGGATGCGCCGCCTAAGCTTCTTATGTTAATCTATGGAGAATAACATCATCTATTTAACTATCACAAAGAAACACCAAGCTTTTTATGTAATATTCTGGAGAAGAACATCAGTTGTTAAAATATCACAAAGAAACATTTGAACTGACTTGGGTGGGCTGCGCCAGGCCTATGCTGTAGTGCAACGCACAGGCGACACATGAGAGCCTCAGTAGCAAGCTACTGATATGGACTCTCTCCCTATAAAACTTAAATTTAATATCATGTGAACCATTGGTTCACGTATCAGATATTAAACTGATAAGAACAGATACTACACTTGATCTTAGCCAAAAGGCCGAGAAAGGTATGCTTTGGAAGAAAGCATGTGATGCTTCTTATACTTAGCCTTTGCCTGAGTGATTCATGTTTCTCCAATGTGGGACTAATCAAAGAGAAAGAGAAATAGACAATACTATATGTCTATGTGTAACCTTGCTAAGTATAGCCTTAGCTATCTTATGACCAAGCTAGCAGCTGCAGGCTGCAGCTAGACCAACCTAATGACTTAACAACCACCTATTAAGTAGGATAATCGAAAGAAGTTAAGTATCAAGATAATTGAATTTAAAAGAATCAACTCTTATGATGTATTCCATCTACAAGTAACATCAAGTTATGAAATAGATACTATAACTGGAACGCTTATCACAGAGAAAGAGAAATAGATGATAGTAATTTTCAAAAGAGAAGCAATTGGTACCACTTTTTTTTTTGGGTACATGGGCAAAGGAAAGCAAACAAATAAAAAACTTATCTCAAGAAGTGAGCCCTCATTGAGTTGCCAAGAAGGACAAGATGCATTTCTCTTTGTGGTGTTAATCAAAACCGATCCTTGTCTGCTGAAGAAGTGCCCAACTTAGCACGAAAGTTTGTCAAGAGTTACCTTAGAGCATGTGTTGTAAGGAACACCTCCAATTACGCTGAACCAAATGCTTGATGTCACACACTAGCTAATGTAAACATGAAAAGAAGGCCCATCCTCTTGACTCATTAGACAAAGAACCTCAAGACAATCCACCTCTCAAAGAACATTTCTGAAACCATAGTCCCAAGCCATAGTCAATTTCCTATGAACGGCAGATAGCTCAACACATAAATTATTTGTGATACCAATAAAGTTTGAGAATTCTATAGAGGAATCTTACAACAACCCACCAATCCCAACTCTCTTGCCCAAGAGCTCCCATCAGTTGAGCTTGACAAAAAGGAGGGGGTGACCAGCTGACCCAAGTATGTTGGTGTTATGGAGACCCTTTCCTAAAAGCCTTGGCACAGGAATTTGTCAAGTACACAATTCATTAGACCAAAATGTGGGGAGGAGTAAGAACCTAATAAAAATAAAAGAATTTATGGAACACCAAACTTGCGAAAGAGAGGCAAGGAACTAATGTGCATCTTCCCTTAAAGAAAATTTCTTCAATCACTCATGGAAGTCCAACTCAAAAAAATTTACACCTGAATGAAAGCCTAATAAGCACCAAACCTCACGAGCATGCATTCAGCCACGAAAACTATAATGATGAGTTTCCTTCTCAGGACCACAACACGAGCAAGCATCAGATAAAGACAAATGATTAAGCTTCGAAAAGAATTGGTGGGAATAACATGAAAAAAAAGAGCCAAACAAGGAAAAACACCTTAAGAAGAGTAGGAAGTTTCCAAATCCAAGCCCAAGGAAGCTGTGAGATCCATATGCACATTACGAGAAAGGAGACAAGAGTAACCAAATGCTCCAGAGTATGCACCATACATAGCCCCAACCAAATTATGCAATCATGCCTATCATTGACCATTGGAATTGGTTGTTCAACAATCTAATCTTTGACATGGGATGGAATGGTTGTGAACAAGTGATCAGGCTTCCAGGAGCCTTGATCCTAAACAATGCTAAACTTGCATATGAGAATCATACACATGGACATAATCGTCTAGATTGCATAGGGGCCATAACTCATCCAAGAATCATACCCCAAACAAGGAGCAGCCATCACTAAGGCTTGGTTTGATATTGCTATGGCTGTCAAAAACCTGTTGAACTCTTGGACACTCAAAAAGTCATAATAGCAACATTTGGTAAAATAATACAAAAGTTGCTCTCAATAAGTAGGAGTCATTGAAGTAGTTTTTAGTAAATATATTATAAAGTGGCTCTCATAATATAGAATGACATTAATGGGCATAAATATTTGTAGGAGGAATAAAAAGCTAGAAACCTTAATTAATGGAAGGTTAAAAGTCGGGAGCAAAAGCACGCTTTTTGGTTTACCTAATAGAATAAAACCGTCTTATGTTTTTCATAAGTTAGAGCACCTAGCCAAAGAACATTATCATACCCACCCTAAGTCTCATACAGAAGCCACCTTTGAGAATAGTCGCTATTTTGCAAATAGATTTCCAAATGGTCGAGAAAGTTGGAGAACAATATGAGAAAATAAGCCCTACTCTCTCAAATATTTATGCCTCAAAATTTGCACCCACAACTTTTCATCTTCATGGAGTATAGCTCGCACTAGTTTTACGAGAACAGTGGTATTTACCTTGCAAGCCTACCGAATACCCAGCACCCATTCTGAATTGGCAGGGACACAATATCCTAGATAAAGAGGTGGAAGCCCCAGTCAACTCCTGTCCCGCTCCAAATGAACCTCCTAGTAGCTATGTCAATCGCAACACAAATAGGATTTGGTTATTCTTTTGTCAAGAAAATACAATCAACTTGGCACTTCGCACTTGGAAGAGCTGATGAGCAACTTATTCACAAAATGAAATCACTCTGCCATGTTCAAAAAACAAAAAAGTAGTAAAACACATTATCTGAAACGAAACAGCTTATGGATTGCTTTTGGTTGTGAC
Organism: Dalbergia oliveri; assembly: GCA_030441495.1. NCBI lineage: Eukaryota > Viridiplantae > Streptophyta > Magnoliopsida > Fabales > Fabaceae > Dalbergia > Dalbergia oliveri. The sequence goes on from JAMLFY010000008.1 coordinate 15,741,887, forward strand.
AATGAAGCAATGGAGGTTAATAGGACATTATTAATGATCACAAATGGGATAGAGTACTAATCAACTCTACAATTAGTTTTACTATTGCACAATGTTTTCATACGTGAAAAATGCTCATTATCTAGTAGATTAATTTCTCTCTGTGTATCTTATACTTACATTTGATTCATTCTCCTGAATCATGTCATTGACATACTGAGAGATCATTGAGCTACTGTTATATAAGCAACACGGTTGCAGCCATCATAAGGCTAAACCAGGATAATCCAAGTGGATTTGATCAGAGGCTCTCCACCTTGCTAGCAACAGTTATGCTATGTTATTGAATATGCCAAACCTATTTGCTACAGCCTACAGGTAGACCAGCCTAATAACTCAACAGTGGCAGTTAATTAGAGTGGTCAAAAAAGCAAAGGATTAAATATCATTCAACAGCAATTCCCCAGCTTGACTAACTTAATAAACTTAAACATTAAGCCGCAAACATGATTTAAAGAGAAGCACAAAGATGACTGAATTCAAAAGAACCAATTCCCATGTGGCACATATATACAAAGATGATTGATAGTTGCAATCTAAGACACTTCCTTTGCATTCATTTTTGGATTGGTCGTGACTTGGGAACCTCTACGCCTGTAACTAACACTTAACATTGTCCTAATTCTACTTGTGTCATGTCCAGTTGTATCTGTGCAACATAGATTCTGAACCCCATAAATTAGTGATGTGCTCTGACTTATGAAAAACATAAGTCAACTTTAGGCTATAGTCGCACCAAGAAGTCATAAATGAGCCTTAATAATAATATAAAAAAAGGAATATTGGGCCAGCACAGCCCAAGTTGAAATCAGCTCCGCCTGAGATAATGGACCAGTCCCAATGCACGGATTGAATTGACCTTTTTAATAAACAATAGTTCCTGTCGGAAAAAAAATCCTGTCTAAAAAAATAATTAATATTAAGCAACCTATCCACAAAAACAACAATTAATAATAACATTATTTTATTTTCATGAAACTAAAGGAGCTATTCTCACTCACGACTTTGATTTCTTAAATTACCCTAACCCAAACACATTTTTTCCTTATTAAGGGCAAACTTTAATTACTCGCCAAAAAGGCAAGCTTTAATTAAATATATTAATCTTTGCTTATTTACACTTCACATTATTTACTATTTTATATTTTTATTTATACAATGATTCAAACTATTACAATTATTTCTTACTAATATCAACATTACATTTAGATCTTAAGCATTTATCATGCATTACAATTAAATGTTAAATATCTCGATACTAAACTAATTTATATGTGTTTCCAACATAGTGGGGTTGGATAAAAAAAAAATAGATGATTTAATTTACTTAGTCAATAATTATTTGATAGTTAGTTATTTTTCCAGAAGTTTGTAAATATTTTTCACAAGTTTATTGTCTTTGAATTTTTCATTGAGATAGTTTTGGTGCAACATTTTTTAAGATACTCGCAGCTAAAGGTCCTCCTTGATTATGCTCTGCCAATGATGAAGGAGATTAATGTTTCAATCATCAGAAGTTGGCATTAACAGAGTCGCATATTCTTGAATGCTCATCAGTTTGTGCGCGTCTCCAATCCCAATTAATCCTCTTCAAGATTTGTTCAAGATTAGGTTATGTTTGGTTGAGAGGTAAAAAATGGGAATAAAATTTTCATAATTGAACTTTATGTATAATTTTACATATGAAACTCAATCATGAAAAATTACACAAGTAGTAATGTTGGCACACAAAAAAAAAAAAAATTGTCAAGAAACATATCATAATAGAATGATGCCAGATATTGCTGATTCAACTGATTAATCATAGCAGTCTTTTTTAATATATAACCACACCGGGAGTCAATTATGCTGCATAACACGAATTAATTAAATTGTCTAACGGCAAATGCATTAATTTATGAATTTATGTTAACGCCACCAATGATAATCCTATTATTTAAACGAGGGAATCTGCATATTTGTCTGATGACAATATTAATATCCCTGCCAGCATTTTTATTTCTATGGCCTGACGATGGGATTTTGTTGTACAAATAAAACAAAGGCCAGTTACGAATTTATGATGAATAAGAATAATCCAACCAAGCATCAAAAAACAGGCGCCCTATGTCAGGATTAACCCATAAGATAACTTATTTACATCCCATATAATTATTATCTCTCGTCTTGTATTTCTCATAAAGTGTTTTAGTCATAGCCAGTTATACAATTCATTTAGATTCTACAACTTTTTTTTTCTAATTTTCTGAAAGTTAAAAATCATATTTCTACCTTTTATCTTGTTTAACTAAATGACTTATTAATTATCTAAAAATTATTCTTAGTATTTTCTAAAAAATTAAAATATCTAACTTTTAAAATTATCTTTGTTACTTTTACATAAAGTAACAAAGATTATCTTTGTTAGCATTGGGTCATCATTGTCATTCTTTTTTTCTGTATCTTTAATCAATAGTTGATATGTCAATGATTAGTATGTTAATGAATAGGACAAAATTTGTCTGATTCTCAAAGCACGTTTTACATTAACTCATTCATCTGCACCATAAAAGAAACCTCTTTAACCGTAAGTTATCCTCTAATGAACCACTCAGGTGATCCACAGTTGATTGGCATAACCATGCTGCAACTCTTCAAGCCTGCAATTGACAATGAAATCAAAGTGCTGATCTAATAGCGTTAGTCTGCTTCAAACACTCTAGGAAGCTGTATCATTAGTTCTAATATAGAGTAATCAGCAAAACTTGATCATATTCATCTGCCATCACACAAACTCTATAAAGAATCAAATTTTGTGCAACCTTAATTTTGGCTTTACAACAACAAAACCCGCTTCAACAATCTAAAATCAAAATGTACAAACAAATCATGCTGACACTAAACTAGTGGAAGACAATCCAATAACTTTCTCTTATTTTCTTTTTTCCGTTTTCTTTCTAAATTACCAGTATCTGAAGAAGATAATCCAATAACAATAACTTCCCCAATCTCAATATAATAAATCCGTGCTCACAGTCCCTGACTCCGAGCTTCCTTCTTCTTCTTTCTTATTAGAATCAGAAAGACGGCGAGCTTTCATTGTGTATGCTTGATAACCTGTTGGACTACAAAGCTGACTCGAGTTGCTGCCCACAGATTTCTCAATATCAATCCTCCCTGCAATGAAAGGGATTGGCCTTTCCATTATTGAGGGCACAGCCTCATCATCCGTCTCCATCATCTTAACAACCTGGTCCATTGTTGGCCTAGCATGTAGCTGAGGATGAGAACACAGCACAGCAACAAGCACATACTTCTCAAGTACCTGTGGTGGACCAGGTTCTGGCATGCCATCTTCAAGAACATCCAATGTCTTACCGTCCCTAACCAATGACCAAGCCAAGTCAGTGAGTGCACCTGGTTTGCCATCACTGTCCATCTCAAGAGCCTTCCTCCCACTCAATAGCTCAAGAAGCACAACACCATAAGAAAACACATCACTCCTCTCTGTCAATTGCCCATAAAGTGCATACTCAGGAGCAACATACCCCATTGTACCAGCCACCCTAGTGCTCATATGGGTCATCCCCTCAGGGTTGAACTTAGCCAACCCGAAGTCCGCAACCTTGGCCTCGAATTTCTCGTCAAGGAGAATGTTACTGGCTTTAATATCCCTATGTATGATTGAAGGCTGAGCCCCATAATGCAAATAAGCCAAACCCTTAGCAGTACCCAGAGCAATCTTCTGGCGAATCGGCCAACTCAGCTTCTTCCCTTTCGACCCAAACAAGTGATCATAAAGACTCCCATTTTCCATCAAATCAGTGACAATAATCCTCTGGTGACCTTCCAAATTAGTAGTAGCAGTACAATAACCCCTCAAGGCAACAAGGTTAACATGCCTAACACTAGCAATAACCTCAACCTCATGAGTGAAGCTAGCATCACCCGCAACCGAACAATTCTTGAACCTCTTCAAAGCAACCTGAGTCCCATCACTTAGCATCCCTTTGTAAACATTCCCATAACCCCCACTCCCAATTATATTATCCCTCGAGAAATTCCTAGTGGCCTTCTTGACATCATCGAAACTAAACCTCATCAGAGTGGTGCTTTGGCTCATCGAATCCAACCCAGAAGCCAAACCCATCTCACTCTTCCCAATACCCTTCCCCTTCAAACCTCCCATCCTCTTCTTCTTCTTCTTCTTCCACCTCAAGTAACCCCAGAACCCACCAAACACCAACAACCCCACAATACACAAAACCGAAACAACAACAGCAATAACAACCTTCTTACTCTTACCTTTACCGGAGGAGGAGAAGGCTAACCCGAACAAGCACGAGGCAGTTCCAGGATCAGTGGGTCCTGCAAGAGAAGCTGCGTAAATAAAGGTATATGCCCTACAATCGGACACGTTCCCTACCGTAGGCCGTTCAAATAGGACTGCAAGGTGGAGAGCTTGGTGTTGCAGAGGGCACAACGGGCGTTGTTCTGGAGGGACTGGTTGCAGTTATTCTGAACGTCTTGGAGCACTGAAGAGGGGACACTGGACTTGAACTGCTGGAGGGTGGTGATGTTCATGCAGCCTTGTGAGATCCATGAGGTTTGGAGGCCGCAACGGGTGCGGACGTCGAAGTTTTGGTCGTATTGGTTGATGAAGGATTGGAAGGTGTTCCAGCAGGAGGTGGAGGTGTTGAGGGGTGGCACGAAGAGGTTGGTGCGGCGGAGGTAGTCGGCTTGGACGAGGTGGAGGGCTTGCAGGATGTTGTAGCATGGTGTGCCGGAGTTGAAGGAGGGCGGGAGCCTCCGCCCACGGTGGTTAGGACGGTGGTGTTGAGGGGCATGAGACGGTGTCGTTCTGGGAGAGGGATGGGGGAGGAAGGTGAGGAGGAGGAGGAGGAGGAGGAGGAGGAAGAAGAGGGACATTTGAGGGGTGTGAAGCTGTGTTTATGTGCGGGTTCAAGTTTCAGCTGTCATGGATGGGGTTGGTGGAGGGAGATTGAGATTGGAGATTGGGGCATGTGAGAGTGGTGGAGAAGAAAAGGAAAAAGAAAAAAAAGAAACAAACAAACAGGTGAGGTTGCAATTTGACTATATATTATACATAATTATTATTTGAACCCATTCATCTTTCTATCATTAAATATGATGCGGTAACGAGAGAATAGAGGATCAGTATCATGTTTAATAGTGACAAAACAGATATCTCAAGGATAGTTCATACTTTAGACATTGAAATAACAATTTTGATATATTATATGAAGGAGAAAATTTTAGATTTTTAGAGTAAAATAAAATATTTATTCTACTTATTTATTAATTAATATATTAATTATTATATTAAAAATATAAAATAATAAGAATCCAAAATTTATATATCAATTAATAAATGAATCAAACAAATAACTTTATTGCTCTCGCTGGTACAACTAAGTATTATACGAGGATGGTGTTTGTTTGTTCCTGGTGTGTGCTAGCTGAGGGAAAAATTCTTATATGCTCTAGGAGTAAATAATTTTTTTTCACCACAACATATATTCAATGTCAAATTATCTCCCATCCTGATTTTCCTTCATTTCCATAAAAAATTAAAAACTATTTCCTTCTCTTTTACTCTATTTATCAATTTTTTAATAAAATAGTTATTCAATTTTTACCTTAAAGGAAATATTAAATTTTTTCTAATATTATCCTTAGTATAATTAATTGTATCATTACTTATTTTTATTTTTCTAGAATATTATAATCAAGATTCATTTATTATTTTAACAAGAAGAATCTAGTCTTTTTATACAATTTTTTACCTTTATCAATATTTATTTATTATTTTTCTGAATATTTATAATTTTTATTTTTAGAAGGGTGAAGTGAAAGAGATAATAAAATGCTACTAAAGCAATTCATGGAGGGATAATTTTTTACTTCGTGGTGTGTGAAAGGATTTCTCGCAAGGTGAGTAACGTTGTACTGTAGCTTGTGGAAAGGCCAGCAGCCAGCCACGTTTTACGTCAGTTGGATTTAATGTCAGTATTTTATTATTATGATTTCCGACAGACTGGTTCCGGGAACTCGAGGTTAGTTAGTTGTATTCCTGTTCCAGTGATACGGAAGAAAGTGATGTGTTTTTTACCATGGGCCCATTTTATTTAAGGATCTGTCTAGAAGAAGACCAGAACTCCTGAAGAGAAAAATTTCCATTCAACAACTCCTTTGAATTCGAGTTTAGTCATCACGTTGAGGATTGTTAATTTTGTTATATCGTTAATTGTTGTCATGAGTGCTCCATTATGTTGTTTAGATATGGACAAATTTACGTCTAATTATTTGTGTAGCGAATATTTCTGCGTACCTACCATGATAATTGAGTCAAAAATATTTTTCTGTTCTTAAATAATTATCTAATTATAAATATATATTAGAATTAAAAAAAATTAGATAAAATATTAAAATTAGAAAGAGTTAAAAGTAATTTATTAAATTATTCTTATTTTTTTAATATTGTAACTTTTTCTTTTTTTTCATTATATCTTTCTCCTCTTATAATAATATTTAATATAGATATTATTGAAAATAAAATAATTAATGCTACTTATACATTTAAAATAGAGAATTATTTATAAATAAATTTTTTTAAAAATAGATAATTATTTAAGAACAGAGAAAATAATATATAAGATTTTTTTGAGTCAACAATATTGTATGTAGTAATTAGGATTTTTTTTCAAGTTTAATTTGTATGTACTAGCATTATAAAAAAAAAATTATATAGTCATTCAATCAAGATTTGATGTGTTAAGATTTAATCATTTTTATTGATATATCAAAATATAATTGAATAATAGTATCAAAAATTTTATTCTGTTAGGACATACAAATTAAATTTTTTTTTCGTGGTTGATCAGTAAAATTAAAATAGTCAAGGTTGGCGCACACTGGAGGGTTAGGACTGCTCTTGGGTCCAACTTGGATTCGGCCCAATCCAATTCGCAGCCCTGTAGGCCTAAAACCTTCCTTATCCTTCTTCCCTTCATTTGAGACAGGCTCCATTGTTGAACCGGAATAAAAAAAAACACTGGCTCCATTACTGCCAAGAGAATAGGACATTCAGTCCCTTTCCTTGCGTCTCTGAAGGAAGTCCAAAAACGGTTTGCCTTGCATAATCACGTAGAAAGGGCTATAAGTAAGGATGAAAATGGTCAGACAGCTAAATAGGATAACCTTAACAAAAATATTGGATCTAAACTAACCTATTATCTATTATAGGCTTTATTTTCAGCTGCTAGGTGAACCCTAGCTTATAAAACCTATTTCTAAAATTCATTTAGGCAAATAAAAAATTTTGTTGCAATTTATATAATGGGCCTTAAGGTCTAGGCCTTTTAACACTCTTTTAAAAGGTTATTTTAAAATAGGACTTATTTTAAAATAGGTCTTTTAAGCTCACCATTTAATTTCATAAAATTAAATTAAATCCAACAAAATTTCAATTTCAAACACTCAAACCTATAAATTTAAATCCGTCATCATATGTGGTTTGAGACCACTTGCCTCATTGCCCTCCTCGGCATGCATGTGAGATAATTTTTTCTTTTAAAAAAAAACAATCATGTCTTTGAAGGTATTCTATTCTCTACCCATGTTTTTTAAATTAACAATATTAGTATTCAAAATTAGTTGTCAAATATTTAGCTTTTATTAACTATATTTAATTTTTAAATATTTATTATTAGAGCTAAGTGTGAGAGATGAAGTCCACATTGGAGAATGGATTAAGTGAGTAGAATATAATATGGGAGGAGCTATGACTTATTGTCTTAAGATTTAGGTTAGATGTGACGTCCGTCCTAATGATATGATGCTCTCATTTAACCTGTGGTTGTATCTCCCTTTGACTCCCCGCTCTAACACTTATGACATAACTTATAAACTCTATTACAATTTCAACCATTCCCTATCGCTCACAAACATGCTGCTATAGTTATTTAAAATTTAAGAATACATTTGGGTAATACTCCCTTGGTCTTGGATTAATCGTCCATTTAAAAAACTTAAGTAGCATTAATTATTATTTTTTAATAATATTCCTATTAAATACTATTAAAGGAAGAGAGAAGTACAATGGAGAAGGGGAGAGAAAGTTGGAGTATTAAAAATAAATTAAGGTAATTCAGTAAATTATTTTAAACTTTTTCTAACTTTGATATTTTCTCAATCATTTCTTTAATTCCAATGTGCATTTATAATGAACAATTATTGAAGGACAGATAGAGTAACATTTGGGTAATACTCCCTTATCCTGGATTAATTGTCCATTTAAAAAACTTAAGCGCATTAATTATTATTTTTCAATAATACCCCTATTAAATACTATTAAAAGAGGAGAGAGATACAGTATAGAAGAGAAGGGAAGAGAAAGTTAGAGTATTAAAAACAAATGAGGACAATTCAATAAATTATTTTAAATTTTCTCTAACTTTGATGTTTTCTCAATCATTTCTTTAATTATAGTATGCATTTATAACTAAACAATTATTGAAGGACGGATGAAGTATTATTTATGATTTTTAAAACTTTTTTAAAAATTAAAATGTACATTTTTAATTTTTGTGTGCCATTTGAATATACAATTTAATAATTCTCTAAAAGAAATTTTAATATTGATTTAAAAGTTAAAATATCTATTTAAAAAAAAACTTTTTATAACACTCTGAACAAGAATTTTATTACCGTATATTTAAATACAAAACAAATTATTCATAAATTATTTATTTACAACTTTTTTTATATTAGAGCTTAAATAAATTATTTATCCAAATATACCCTAAATCACAAACCATAGCTCTACCCTTAAACTGAACATTACTTTCAATAATTATGTATATACTATATATTATCTGATAGTTATAGCATATATGTATATTATTATTTTTTTTAACATCTAGTAAAAAGAGAAAGAGCTTTTTCTTATCTCTGATACTTTAAGTTTCTTTGTATTTTAATTTTCATAATTTTATACATTGCAGATATTTGATAAAAATTGTTTTTATCATTCAAATATTAGAGTCGTCATTTTGTTAACAACTTTAGTTAATCACTATCCCCAACCTGTAATTGCATAAACAATTACTAAAAGTAAACAATAAAAATTAAAAATAAATTATCTTACTCCTTTTTTTTATTTACTATTACCTATACTTCTTTATCGAATGTTGTTTAAAGACAAAGTATTAATAAGATTGAGAAAATAGTTTAATAACTTCACTTTCAAAAAAACTAAAAAGATTGAATTACAATTTAGTTTAGGGCTTTTACATTAGTGGTGGTGGATCTCATACTTTGAAAACATGAAAATTCATTTTCCTAACATGAGATTTTTTCTTTTTAACTCCTAAGGGCACTGGTTAAATAAGAGTAAAATTAATATAAAACATAAGGAGGTTTTTTAGCAAACATTTTCAGGGTTGAGAATAAAAAATAATTACAGAAAAATCAATCTTTTAGAATATTTAATATGTTAAGAATTATTTTTTGCTTATTTTAAGTTCAACTTTATAATCTTAAAATGACATAATATATATTATAATCAGAGAGTCTTAAAAGGCATTGTTTCACAGATTATGAAAAAAATAATTTTTAATGTATTGAAAATTAAAATTATAAAATAATACTCCCACTTAAGAAAATAATAAATATATCTTAATAATAGTAAAAAGATATATATGGATTGAACATGTTACCCCTATTAAAATATAAATTGACATAATTACAATCTTTTTTGATAGTATTGGAAATAAAAAATTTAATACTTTTTATATGAAAAATTGAAAGATGTTTTGCAACAAACAAATTAAAAGAAAATTACAGATGTAATGAAAAGGTGGGAGTATTTATTAAAAATTAGAGAGAATATTAATGACCCCAAAAACCTATACCTTCCATAAGTGTGCAACTTCGGGCATGATTCCCAAGCGGAAATGTTAGATGTGTCTGCATATACATTTTTAGCCTATGCATGCACACAATTATTTCTTCTGTTCATAAATAATTGTCCAACTTTAAATATATATAGAAATTAAAAGGATGATTGATAATTTCTCAATGTTAATAAAAATTATATATATTTTACAATACTACCCTTGATAGTTCTCAGTAAAAGTGTATTTAATAGGAAAGAAAAAATAAGTTAATAAATGATATAATTAAAAAAACTAATAAATGTTGCCTAAAATTTCTGATTGGACAATTGTTCGTGGAAGAGTAAAATTTTTATATTGGACGGTTATTTGTGAACAGAGGAAAACCACACACACAGAGTTGTTTTTTCAGTTTTACAATTTTTAGTTTTCATTTCAGTTTTAGATTTTGTGAAGAAATCCTGAAAATTGAAAATTAAATTTATATTTTTCAGAATTTTCTTTATAAATCTGAAAAATTAAAAATAAAAACTAAAAACTTAAACCAAACATGCCTTAAATCTATTCTCTCCAATGAAGGGAGCACATGTGCACATTTATTGCAAAGGCTAAGTGCAACTGTTGATGGTGAATTTTTAGATGTGTTGTTAATTACAATAAGAAAAACTGGTTATTTTATGTATTTTTTTTAACAAATTTTGATGCATTGTCTATTTGTAAAAAAAAATATTACATAATTATCTAATTATGTACTGTTATATAGCTAACTCCATAAAAGTGTTTGATTCTCACATATTGTTATATATGTCTAGATCACAGTATAAAATTGTTATATTAATAGTGTATCAAAATTAATATCATTATTTAATTCATGCTAGTCATGATTATGTTTTACTTTATAGTTTTAATGAAACAGAGTATTGAACATTAAAAATAAATATTGACACTTTTAATCTTAATCCAAATGCCCACAAGAATTTGTTCTCCTTTAAAATTCAGTCACCAGTAACCTGGAAGCTAAATATAAATATGTATCTTGTGCGCACTTCTAAAACAAGGCCTTCGGATTGATTGCGAAAGTGTGATAAGAATGTGATAACTCATAAGCATAATCCAATACCCAAAACATATTCATCTATCAAGAAAAACTCTAAATAATTTGAATTATTGACCTCAGCATCAGTTCCTACTTGGATTATTCACGTTAAGTTGTTGGAACTTGTCAAATTTATTATGCTAGATTAAATTGACAAATAATCATCCCGTTAGCACGGGTGATTGTTCAGGTTAGTATCAGAAAACTGTTGAGTTCACAAGATTATACCAACTATAATATAATCTCCAATTTTACCCAGTGCAAGTGCATATTCAGGAAGCGTACTCATTTAGCTTCCTACTTCAGTTTTTTCAACTCTGATTCACGTTACACCCAGACGAAAAACATCTCCTGAACTAAGATTCAAATATACGTACAATCAATTAGGAACATGCATTATATTTTGTTGTTGGGATTAGCTAATTAATACTCAACAAAGTTGAGCACAACATAATTGTGTTGTCACCATTCATGTTTGATTAATCAATTATATCCAATCAAACATGGTCAAAGCAAGCAGTTTTTTAAACCAAAAAACAAAAATAAATCAACATACTATAACGTATTATTGACTAATTTTTTGTATGCGGGTGTAAGAGATGACTTCTATTCTCAAGTCAAAATTTTATTTTATTTTATTTTTAACAATATTGAATATTGAAGCATGAGTTTTTTTTTTTTGAAAAAAAAAACAAGGAAATAGGCATTCAATCAGTTTCTGGGTACAGAATACCGTTAGACTTAAGCCTCGTGCCTGATATAAAATTACCAACTAGTTGACATCTTTCACACTGAAGAGAATATGAACAAAGAATAGAGTTGTTGGGTTGTCACTTGTCACATAGCCAAATCCTCCTATGAAACAATTGACTTCTGTGGTGTGACGGGCAAGAGCCAAGCACTACAAAATGAACAAAAATGTAATTTGAACTTATGCTGTGGACACTGTGTCTATACTCACACTTTATTTATTATTGGATAAAGTGTGGTTTTATTTGAATGAAATTCATATCCTTCCAATGATAAATGATATTGGATAAGTTATTAGTTGATATTATATCTTATATATGATGAGTATAAATAACAGCAAAATGAATGTTGACCCTCCTTATTATATTAAACATTTAAAGTATCCTATTTATGTAGTGTATTTGATATACAAATATAGGGGGCAATTAAGAAGGAAGAAAAGAAATAGACAATATGTAGGCATGATCGATTAAATGAGGACCTAGGAAGTTGATTTTAGGGTGCATGGGGACATGTTGAATTAATTACAAAATCTAAACTAAACCTTGATTTTTATACTAGATTAATTTTTGAAATTTGAACTTAAACTGATAATGATTTTATTATGTATTATTTAACTAATATTTAATAATATATGAAAATTTGAACATTATACATAATAAAGTTATAAAATTTGAATATTTTATAATATAGATTTCAAAATAAATTATATCAATATAAAAATAATATCAAATTATATAAAATATATTAATTGAATTTTAAAATGTTATAAATTTTTACAAATCATTATAAAAATATATATTTCTTAAAGAATTATTTAATTTTGTAAGTTAAGTTAATTGATATATGACCCAAACTTGATCCAAATAATGTATTGATTAAATTTTAAAATCTGAACCTATCTCAATAAATTTTGGGCCAATTGGGTTGACGGCTGGGCGGAATATAAATGCCTCTAGTTGATTTGGTGGCTAACAATGTTGAGAAATAATAATAAGGTATTGAGTGATTGTGTTCATTACGCTGAAATGATGGCGGATAAAGCCTCCACTTTTTAAAAAATAAAAATTTCCGGAATTTGTAGGTTATGTATGCTACGTTGCGTCGAGGCTGATCATGTACGCAAGCGACAATCAATTAAGGGGTCCATTTACGTTTTATTAATAATTTAACATTAGGCAGTGGATGTTACAAGTTACTACGTTAGTGTAAGCTTGTATAAGTGGAAACAGACAAAATATCATTATATATCCAGCATTTTTTTTATAGACATTAAACATTTTTATACAATAATGTTTTTAAATTTAGATGATATTACAATATTAAGTTCTTAAAAATTCAAGTGTAATATTATTCTTATCAGAAAAAGAAAATAAAAAATTAGCTATGTCCAAACCTCTTTACTAATTGGAGCTCGATAAACCTTAACAGAGGTGTTCAGGTCTCACCCATAAGAGTAGTAACAATAATTACTGTGTGGACGCACACGTAACTAACTTATGGTCTTAATTTTTTTTTAATATATATACAGCTATAGAAGAAACAGATCTATGAGGTGGAATATGAGAGAATTTGTTATGCATTTCATGTCAAACTGTCCTAGATTGGTATTTTTCCTAGGTCACTCAAGGATAAAGATTTGAACCCAAAAAAAAAAGTTAGAAATTAAACGGATGAACTTTATAATCCCAGCTGCTTTTATTCTTACTAAAAGTGCTTTTACTTTTCAGTCGAATATCTCACTTTGTGTTACTATTTTCTAACAAGTACATTTACCCCGTAGCAAGCACATGATCTGATGACTTCTTATGATAAAATCTTCATACACCGACCTTTGTATGGCTATAATTTTTACATAGGATAGGACATAAGACAGGACGCACCTTGATGAATGAAGCCAAGTGAGGGGTTGGTTTTGCTGTGCAAAATAAGCCAATAAGCACCACGTTTTCACGTGCCGTATCCATGGGGAGACCACAGACACAAAGAAAGCCGTCTCTGACCAAATAAGGTACCGTGACAAGGAGATAAACCTATATATCTTTATTACCTCTTTCATCCTCCTCAACAATCCAAATTCCATATTCCATAATAACAACGATGACGACAACAACAACAATAATAATTATAATGATAATAGTACTCATCTTCAAGCTTCTTTTTTCTTATTTTCTACGTCTACCAAAGATTTGGTAATCCACAATTATGGTTCTATAAAACCAACATAGCAGTCTAACATCTTATTTTATTACCAAATATTCTTTTCTTATGACCAATTTTTTCTCTATTATATGAATGCCATAACAATCATACTTTTGTAAACTTGAAAGCAACATTGGGCAAACATTGAAAGGGCAGTGATATAGTTGTTTGTTGAAGTGGGGAGGCTAAGTTATAACGTCTACAGTCTCGTGGTCTGTCCTCTCTCTTACAAATCTCAACAGAATAAAAAAGGGAAAATAATGACTTCGAAATTTTCTGTGCCATTATAGCCACCTAACTTCTTGTCTTCACAGTTCACACCATCTTTGATTGAGCTTCTGTCATTCCTTCTAAAATTGACTTGGATTTTCACCTTATCGGTTTCATACATGATACACGGTTATGTTTCTATGCCATGTGAGATTTCATATAGCCACCTATTCTGAATTCTGAATTTCTGATACATAATTTTGTGTCTTCTCTGTTCTGCGCCTCTCCAAAATTTGGTTTTCTGGTGTTGCTTTTCCTTGTCCTTTAGCCTTCATTGATTCTTACACTTCAGGAAACATTGCTGTTTTTGTTAATCCAGATTACTTTCTAGGATAGTTTGTTTGCAGTGTCGTCAACCTCAACATTCCAACCTTTCTTTCCTAGGAGTACAACAGTTAACCCCACAATGCCTTGGATAATCTAGATTTTCCTTTCATGCCAATCCTTTTTCTTAATTACTTTCCTGGTGGGTTTGTAATTTATTCTTTCCACTAGAGGATATATTCTAGGTTTTAAGGGTCTCAAAACATGGAGGAAGAGGTGGATTCCCCAGTTTGTGTTCTTGAGGACTATTTCAGGAGCTCAGAGTCAGAACCAAGTTGTTCCAAAGAACCCACAGTGGATTCTGAGTACCAAGACAAGTCGAAACCTGCATCCAAATGGCATACATTTCTCCAATTGTTGAGAGGCTGCAGGTCAAAGAAGCCCTTATTAGCCACATTGCATCCTCTCAGTGTCCTCAAGCTCTCAAGAAGAATGAGTGGCAGCAGTAGGGAGACTAATACTACACTTCCAAGTTGTAGCATGGATTCAGATTCCTCCTTGCACAGTTCACCCTGGAAGATCTTCACTCAGCATGAGATACATATTGCTACCAAACATTTCAGCCAAGGTTTATATGCTATTATGCAACCTGCATTGCAAATAGACTTCTCATGAAGTTGCATTCTTATGTCACTTGGTTATAATCTTTTGCTTTGTTTTGTGCAGAAAATTTGATTGGAAAAGGTGGTTATGCTGAGGTCTACAAAGGGTGTTTGCCAAATAATCATCAGCTAGTAGCTGTTAAACGGCTAACAAGAGGAACAAGTGATGAAATCACAGGGGACTTCTTATCAGAACTTGGGATCATGGCACATGTAAACCACCCCAATACTGCTAAATTGGTTGGTTATGGAGTGGAAGGGGGAATGCATTTGGTGCTTGAATTGTCTGAAAAAGGAAGCCTAGGTTCAGTGCTTTATGGTAACTAGTTAAGGGGGTTAAATAATGACTTACTAATGTCTTTCATATTTTAATTTGCCTGATTAATGAGCCAATTTTTACCATTATAATGAAAATTTCCATTTCTTTCTTCCCATTTGTTAGGTTCCAAGGAGAAACTTCCATGGTCCATTCGGCAGAAAATCGCGTTAGGAACAGCTGAGGGTATATTATATCTTCATGAGGGTTGTCAAAGAAGAATTATTCATAGAGATATAAAAGCCGCAAATATCTTGCTTACTGAAGATTTTGAGCCTCAGGTATGGATATGGCTTTTGAATTTTGATTCCATGATTGTTCACCACATATTCCTTCTGCTCCTTGCCAATTTGTACTCAGCACTAAAGACAAAAAAAAATAAAAATTGGAAGATCCCTTATTTTACGTTAGGGATGAAATTATGAATCCTGTCTCTTTTCACATTAGTTAAGACTCAAGTCTCAAAATGAATTGCACAATTTATGCATGAGTGGATTTTATTTCTGAATAATATTTTAATAACAAACTGAACTTTTTTCGAACGCTAAGAATTTTTTGGACAGATTTGTGATTTCGGGCTAGCAAAATGGCTGCCGGAGAACTGGACTCACCACAGCGTTACAAAATTTGAAGGAACCTTTGGGTTTGTGATATTCAGAAATATATATGATTCTGTATAACCAAATATTTTTTCAAATTTCCTATCAACTAAGGTTTCAATTATTTTATGACTGCCACAGATACCTTGCTCCTGAATACTTGCTTCATGGCATAGTAGACGAGAAAACAGATGTGTTTGCCTTTGGTGTGGTGCTATTGGAATTAGTCACTGGGCGGCGAGCACTTGATTATTCACAACAAAGCCTTGTTTTGTGGGTATGTTATGTATGCTGTGCAAATGTTTTCTTTTTCTTTATAAAAAAAAATTAAAATTAATGCTGATTTCAACCCCTAATAATGAAAGTTAATAACCGAATAATTTCCTTCTTCATTAAAACTTTCTCCTTCTAATTATTTTTCCTGCAGGCAAAACCTTTGCTGAAAAAGAATGATATCAGGGAGCTGATTGACCCTTCACTAGGCGATGACTTTGACCATAGGCAGATTAATATCATGCTCTTGGCAGCTTCTTTATGCATACAACAATCCTCAATTCGTCGTCCCTCAATGAGACAGGCACGTTCTCTAGTTCTTTTAAAGTTGAGTAATGTTTTCTGAAAATTTGAGCTAGCAAAACCAACCTCGAGATTGATTTAAAAATTTTGATGAGTTGTTTTTTTTTGGGCGTCCCAATGTTAAATCCGTTATTCATTAGACTCTTTAATGGATATGCATGTAAATTAAGGCCTCGTTACATGTATAGCCGTAATTGCAACAAAGTTCATCATTTCGCAATTGATCTATTGCGGTGCAGATTGTACAGCTTCTGAAAGGCAACCTTAGCTGCTTAGCTCATTGACCCTGATTAGTTGAAAGGAACATGAATCACATGAGCAGAAGCAGAGCTAGATTGGAATTGTGATTACTGAATGGTTAAGATGGTCTATCCGATCCCCTTCTATTTTCTACTTTCTTTTCTTTTTTTTTAAATACAAAGTAGTTCCTTTTACACCATATGGCATTGATGGGGCGTTGGAGTTTTTGTGGATAGAAATTGCCCTGTCAAACCAAAATTTTTGCAGTCAATAGTAGAGTGCCATTGTCTCAGAAAATGTGCACATAGTAGATTTTTGTAAAGGAGGTCAAATACTTCATCATGTAATTTGAGTTATTAACAACCGAACTGTAAGCTTATTGGTACATCTTCTCGTGTGTCTTTTAAACTGACCAAACCAGACTTAAGTATCAAATATTAAAATTTTCAATAATTTATTATGCAAAAACCACTAATTTACGGCGGTTATTAGATCCCTCTATTTAGCTTTTTTTTTTTGTAGTGAACAATTATTTTCATACGATCTAAAGAAAATAAATTATCTTAAAATCACTTTTTATCTGAAGTATCTAAATATAAATTGATTTTGATATAATCAATTATATAAAATAGTGATTGTATAAATAAATGATTAACAATATAATTTTAATTTTACAGTTTTCTAAAAAATATATTTCCTGTTTAAGATGAGGATCCTTTTATTTTAAATGGTTTTGCTTTGATTCATTGAATTCGGGATCTACTGCAGAAGGATTGGTGTGTGCATATTCTCCGCATCTATCGAGAGGGTAATAAAACTGCGAATTTCTTGGCTTCATTGTAGAATTCTCTGCATATTGGGGTTTGCATTTATGATTGTATTCCGTGTGGATTGGGTACTTTTCTTAGAGATGATATTGCTAGTGTTGTTATACCTTAGATGCTTGCTGTGTAGTTTTTTTTTTTTTTCTTTTTTGGCGTTTAGCCCAATTCCTTTTACAAAAAATGGAAGCAACTGATTAGGCGAAAATAAAAAAGTACTCCTCCCCGAATTTGATCGAGTGGTAAACCTTATTCACTTAACCAAAGTTAATTTAATCTTTGACTTCTTGGATTGAAAAATTTTAATGTCTAACTTTATCACTATATGGTGCCTACCAACGATGGATATTTCATCAGTCTACCTGAATACCCCTGATCGTTGCACAAAAAAAGAAAGTACTCACCCCTATTCAATCCGGTTAGGTTTTAGGGAGCAGCTATGTCATTCCTTTTTGTCTATCTCCACTTCTAACTTAATGCACTTTTATTTGATTGTCCATAATTATCCTTCTTTTCTTTATGCAATTAAACTAATAATTGATATTTTTAGTTTAACTCATTTTTAATAATATGAATACTTTTCTTCAATTTTTTGTGTTTTGGTAATATTTTATTTTGTGAGAATCTTCCTTTTTTTTCACTCATTTTTTGCATGAAATTTATCAAATTTATAATTTTTGCATAAGGACCACACATTGATTCTCTTAATTTGAAATAGTTTTAGCATATATGAATGCATTATCACATAAAAAGGGACCGAAAAATGTAAAGTGTAATATATAAATTGTAAATTACATCTACAAAGACAATACCATTTATTTTTTCACTTTTTTAAAATTATTTTTTTATCTAACATATTTACGACTATGTATTGTAGATAATTGTTGTATTATAAATTTTAAAAGTAATTTAATATTTATATATCAATAGTTAATTAAATTAATTAATTAAAAGATTTATAATATTTAGTGGTCCCTCTACTAATACAGATTATAATCAGTATTAAACATTTTGAAATAAAATTAATTATCATTTAATAAAATTCATATAAAATTATTAGGATCACATTTTTGTAAAATAAAAAAATTCAAAAACATAAGCAATGATATATGAAAATAAGATTTATTTAACAATGTCTATAATGACTTGAATTGGTACAAAATGAGTTTGAATAATATAAAAATAATAACAAATTATAAGTTAATTATAGAAGGAAATTATGAAGAGAGTGAAGGGTATTTTAGAACAATCATATAAAAGTTCATTAAATTATTAGTAGAAATAGACAAAAGGGAGTAGCAATAGCCACTCTCTAGGTTTTAAACTTGCCTTGCATCTAGACAAGTAGAAGCGGAGCAGGTTAGTTATTTGATTTCTAATTTACTTTTTCTTGAAATTCTAGTCCTTTTATATGTTTTTATCAAGTTTTACAATAATTAAGTGTTTGAAATAATTTGTGTGTAAGGATAGGTACCTGCTGGAGGGGTGAATGTTTTAATTTTTAAAACTCTTGCGGATAAAGGTGGGTTGGGGCTAATATCGATAAGGTGCTGGACGAGATTGAGTTGAGTTAAAACTCGTCATTTTTTGATAATATACTCAACAATTTTATTTTTGGAGAAATAGTTAGGTACTTTAAGAGTGAAAAAATATTTGCTCGTTTTATTTATTAATTAACACATTAGTTTTTATGAATTACCATTGTCTCTTATTTTTCCTTATATTTTAACAGAATAATTGATGTGTTAATTAATATATGAAATAGAACAAATATTTTCTCTTTTTCTCAAAACACTTAAAAATTTATCTTATTTTTTCACAATATGCAACATTGAGTAACATTGTAAACATGAGTAATCAATGGCAGAACTTAATTGGGGCTAGGCAGCTTCCCTGCACCCAATTTTTTTTCTAAACTCTTTATCTCAAAAACATATATTATTAGTAGAACTATTAGAGAAATAATATGTCTTATGATATGAGAGAAATTTACTAATATATAATAAGTTTAAAACATTTTTATTCCTTAATTTGTGAGGGAAAAAATCCACTAAAACTTGTTTATGTTCTCTACGTTGGTATCAAAACATTTCATTTTTTTGACAAAAAAAAATTTATTTTTTGAGGGTTCTTCAAACCACACTCCATTTTTTAGGGGATTGTTCAATTTCATTGATGCAAAATGAAATGTCAAGAAAAGAAAGACATTTCATTTTGGCATATTAATAGCCAAATTTTTTTGGTTCATATGTTTGTCAAGAAATGATAATTTTTTATAATTAATGTGTATAAAAAATTTTACAGTTTAAAATCTCTCACATGGATTTAAACTCATTCAATATCGCATAAATTACAACTCAGACCATTAGTATATGTAATTTAAAATTAGAAGAATTAATGCTTAAAAAGATATATCAGCACTCTCTGTTTAATATTTTAATTGTCTTTCGCTACTATGTGTAATCTCGTTTGTACTCAAAAAATTCACTATGAT
Organism: Dalbergia oliveri; assembly: GCA_030441495.1. NCBI lineage: Eukaryota > Viridiplantae > Streptophyta > Magnoliopsida > Fabales > Fabaceae > Dalbergia > Dalbergia oliveri. Next base: position 15,762,112 of record JAMLFY010000008.1, read on the forward strand.
TTTTCCTTTTTAATAATTGAATACTAATAAAACAAAAAATGAAAAATGAGAAAACACAACTTTGTTTGTGTCAGGTCATGTTAATTAAACAAAAACTTACAATAAAAGAGAAAATGATCTATATCAAAATTCACTTCAATCACAGTAGACGAAAATAATAATTACTGAAAAAAACTAAACAGAGACAATATTTTGGTGCAAATATTTCAATTATTATTTACTTTGTAATATAAAATGGTGGACACACTAAATAATTTAAGATTTTGAATGAGAACATTGGAAAGAAGGTTCAAGTAACACTTATTCTATAACATATGATAGAATTTTACTTTAATGTGTAAAAAAGTTTGTAGAGATCTTAACAATGTGAGTAGATCAAATTGAGATGACAAAATATTAGATATCCAAAAATTTTGCTTATATTGTTAAAATGATGTAGACAGTGCATTACTTTAAAGGCTAAATAGATTTTACCCTTGAAGTTTAACTCACATGAAGTTATACCCGACTTTTCAAAACGTCTATCATAACGTCTTGAATCTTTTAAATAGTGCAAAATAAACTGTGAATATGAGAAATTTTAGCATCTATGAAAAATTTACACCCATTTATATTCCCCTACCAAACATAGCTAAAGTATATTGTTTTAAGCCTAAAAAATTCATCACAATGAGCTCATCATCATATCCATTCAGCGTTAAAACAACATAGCTCAAAACAAAACTTTGAAGTCGAATTGCACAGTGGACAGTAGTAACCATGGATATGAAAGAGAAAGAAAGGGCAAGAGTGCGCGAAAGTGAAGTTTGTAGTCAACTAGTGAAGTTCGATAAGCAATTCACAAAAGACTCAAAGAAAGAGAGAAATGGAGACATGGGAGCTTGCTAGCTTCAAGTTAACCTAAGTGAAATTAAAGAGAGAAACGTGTTACCTGCTCAAATATCGAATGATATTATTTTCGATCTTTTCTTATCAAAAATGTTTTTCTTTAGCAGCCTCAGTGCTGGCGTAGCGGGTGAACCTAATGAAGATGGTTGGTGTGCCAAAAGCGAGGGAGAATGATGAAGAAAGGGAGAAGGAAGAACAAGAATGACTTGTTGCCTGATTTTTTGAGGATTATATCTTTCTGCCTCGAGATTGTCTCAAATGCCACCACCGTTGCCTCCACCGACGCTCGCCTCCACCTCCGTCACCTATTCTTGTAACAATCACAAGGATTGTGTGGTTGCTTCTTTCTACCACCACACTTGCTCTAAGAATTTTTAGCACCACAACTAAAAACCGCAAAAAAGAAAAAAAAAACTTTCCCTACACTATCTCAGAATCGAACCTTTGAGTATCTATAACGTCTATGGTTTTCAATTGGAGCCTTGTATGTGATCACGATGAATTGAAAGGACTTGATCACCACAAAGAATCTAGTATTAAAATTTTCTTTACAACCATTTGAATTGGAGCAAATGTATGTGCCTCTTTCTAAATTAGCAGGTATTAATATACACACGTTAGTTTAGACTAAAGATATTGGCAAATAGCCAAATATTATTTATTTGCAGTTGATGACTAAGATGGATTAATTAAGTTGCTAACTGATGTGGAATGTGGATATATGCCTTTCGATATTAAAAATGAGGGTGAAAAATTCAAGGATAAGGTTTATAAAAAAATTTGTATTTGAAAAAACCAACCTTGAATTTTTCACTCCTAATTGTATGGGATAGAAAACTTATTTTTGGGAAAGCATTTGTGAATCTCCTCAATAGTTTTGATTGATTTTGGGACATCTAAGCGTTCTAGGCATAGTAATTAAACCCAGACCAACTGGTCAATTCGAACCGAAACGGTGAACTGGTAATGGTCTGGTCGATTTTATAGTTGGATTGGATTTGCAATTAACCCGGTCAAACTTGGTCAAACTCGGTGTAAACCGGGGCGAACCAGGTTTATGTCCAAACCGCGTACTCTCAAATTGATCCATCACCTCGTTCGCGTGCCAACCCACCTGCGCCTCTGACATCCTACAACTTGCTTTTGAGCCACGCGAAAGCTGTCCTTGCCTTGAGCCACGCTCCAAACCAGCTCCTTGTAGCTTTGAAGTCTAAAGCATGTGCCACCTTGAAGTCTTGAAGCATGCAACCATTGTAAATCCTTGATAATTCAAAAAATGCAACATTGGAGGATCGAACCCAGCCTGCTTGGGTTAACAAAAGCTCAACCACCATTAGGTTGGGTTGGTATGTTGTGTCATTATGCCATTAGTTATATACATATATCTATATTAAGTTAAATTTTTTATATTCTTTTCTCATATAAATCCATTTCAACCGTTGAACAAGTAACCCAATGACCCATGCCTCGACCAAGTCAATCACGGGTCGAGTTTAAAAACTATGGTTCTAGGGGATATGATATATCAATTTAAATAGCATTTTCTAATAAGGTTAGATGTGAAATGCGTCCAGGATCCCAAATCATATTATTGTTAATTACCCGTTGGAATCAATGTGAGCTTTATAACTGATTTTAGGTACTTTATTAGCTTTGATTTGGTTGATACTTGATAGAGTTCCTAACATTTGCGTGATTTTGTCATTTTCCCGTTAAAAGTTCTTGTTATAATTAGACTTTTTGCTTCTTTGAATTTTTTGTATCTGCTTGATTATGGTGTTCATGTATCCATTATCACATTCCTTGTAATTATAACTTGGTGGGTAGGTAACCTGGGTTGGTTTTGATATCCTAGAGCTTGGCCTGTCTATCTTCAAATGTGTTCTTTTACTTGGTTATCTAAATGGATTTCAAGTTCTTGATGTGGAGGATGCCTCTAGCTTCAATGAGCTAGTCTCAAAGTGTGATGGTGCAGTTTCTTCTTCCAGATGTAGCCTTTCCCTTTAGCCTTTTATGGCTAGGTAGGATTCAAAATATCCTTTATTGTTGGTTGTTTTCGGGAAGACACTAGGAGTTAAACCAAAACAGGACCCATTCGAGTGCTTTAGGAAGAGATGGTAATGTGGAGACTTAATCTGGAGGAGTGTCAACTCTACAACGCTGTTTAGCTTCACTTTTGAGGTCTCCTTGTTATGTACATGTTCTGAGATTCTAATCCGGTGTGTGTATGGTTGGATGTAATTCACGGATACTAGCCGTTGGTCTTGCTCACAAGTACGTGTGGTTTATATCTTTTAGAATTATTTAATACTTACACTAGAGCGTTATTGGTAGATAACATGTTATAGGATCTATTTGACTTGGCTTGTTTGTGCCCTATAGACCATGATTGATTTATATTCTTGATCATTTTTGCATATATACTGCTTTGATACCGTGACTCTTGAGAGTAAGTTCAACATTCTCATTTATCTTATTCCTTATTTAGCAAGACAAGGAAGACCGGTGTTAATGTTGGTTATGGCCCAATGGTCGTGGGTCTAAGGTGGTTAGCATATGATTCCAACGTCCGTTGCCCCAAAGTTAGGTCGCTTAAGCCTACACAACATAAGTTCACCTCCTAGAGCTAGTCCATCAACATCTCCTAGTGGTGGTAGTTTAGTGGCTCGATATGCAACAGGGTCCAATAGACATTTGGCTGGAATAATCAAATACTGTTAAGATATGCTTCCTGATGGTTCTACTTCCCAACTGCTATCAAATTCAGGTGGGAAAGTAAGCAGGTTAGAGGAATTGATATGGATAATGCAGGAATGGTTGGTATTGTTTCATGATGGATCAACTAATTGATGAGATTTGGGGGCTTTAAGATGAAAATGTTAATTTCTGACATTTTATTAGTTCTTATGATTGATTGTAGGCAGTTGTTAAGGATTTTGTTTTCGGAGCTATCATATCCCAATTCAAAGCTCACACTAGTCCTATGTTTGCGCTATGTTTTGACTGAGTGGTCTGTCTATAGTCATAGCATTAATATCTTTTGAATAATGCCATCATGCACACACAAGAGCTCGAGTGGTCTAAGCTTCAATTGGAGCTCTTCTTATGTTCATATTTGTAAACTTTATCATGGAATAACACGAGCGTTAGTATATCTTAGTTGCAATATGCTTTTTTTTTTTTAAAGATCGATAGTCACTTATGGCTTGCATTCATGACTCTTTGATCTTCTTTGTTTCTCATTTGACAGACGATACATGACATTTGTTTTAGTCATTTCAGTCAGTGGATTGCAATTGTCTTATCCAAGGGGACTTCCATCTTTTTGTTTTATCTCCCTTTGGAGGTGATACTGATTTCCAAATTATTGGTTCCCAGGGAGAATAACCTCTTTCGCTAGATTTTTTCTTAACCTTGGCGGTTTACTTCATCTTCCATTTTTTTTTATCATCAATCTTTGCCTCCTCTAGCACCTGTTGTCCATTCTGTGGCAAGCTAAATAAAATATAGGTTTTGGGTGGCTTAATGCCATTCACAATTCTGTTGTGAATGTAATATGAAAAGTTTTTATGCCAATGGTGCTATTGCTGCCATTTTTCATGATTTCTTGCCTTACTCGCAATAGCTTGCCAACTCAAAGGAAAAACCCTTAGAGCATATGTTGTTATACACTCCTTTAGGTCACTTAGTTCAACATGAACTTCTCCCATCTATTGGTTCAGAAACTAGTGATAGTGGTTTAAGAAACGAGTCAGCTTTACTCCTGGCATATGCAAGAGGATGAGTTTTGAGTCAAAGTTGAACTTATTCAATAGTCGGACGTATGTAGAAGGTTACGATGGCCAGAGAGAGAGGATCCTTGCTACAAGAAGGAATTGAGAGAGTTCAAGAGACAACATGTAGTGATGTCCATGATTAGGTTTTCATATATAAGTGACAATGTAGGGGAAAAAGTGGTAAAATCTTCTAGTGGAAATCCCTAAGAGAGGTTTCACTAGTATCTATCTAATGAGAGGTGCAAGTGAATTTTGGAAGGCTGCCCATGTAGTAAAAGTCTAAGGTATCTGATTGTGCTAAGTTTTGATTTTCATACAAAATACTAGTTGCTGTGCTAGTCATTATTTGTTAACAACCTTGTTTCTTCAGGTTTGTTGCTATTAAATGAATTGTGCAAGAACTACTTATAGTGCTGGTGGAGAGTTTGAAATTGAGGAGTATTCTTCCAATGAAGTTGAAATAAGAAGGAAGGAGTCGTTCCTATTTTTGACCATTTTCATAGCATCAGAGAGTCAGGAAGAATGGTGCTGACTAGTTTCAGCTTCATGCATTGTAGGCTTTTTTATCTTCGTACCGAGCTACTACAATTATGTTATTCTATGTGATCAATAATGCTTTTTAGATTATAAAATTTGTGTGTGACAGGGCTTTTATCATATATTAAAAAAAACACTCTAATGGCTATTTACAAGCTATAGAATTCTCATAATTTCGTATTTCAAGGGAGAAGAATGTGTAAGAATGGATTGTATTTTTGGATATTGATTTCACTTGATTGGTTACTATGGTAACACCTAATATTTGTTGATATTAAACATAAGTAGCTAAATTTTACAAGATTGTACTTTATAAGTTTTCAAGTACAACCTTCCTGAGTTGGTATTGCAAATTCACCCTAATAGTCTCACTATATGATGTTATAGATAAACTGGTTTTGCTATGTTGTCTCACCTTTATTGAATATTTATCTTTTAGTGAGAGAAATCATCTTGTCTTTTATATTTTTCTTTTTGATTTATCTGCTTTGAGTATTAGTTTAGAGTTGAACAAAATTGGACATATGCTCCCTTTGGCCTTTTTGGGGAAAGATATGTAAGCTTTGCATTTTTAGTTTCCTATCAGGCTTAAAACAGGGAATCTAAGATGTGATAGTTATTTGTCATTCAAAGTCAGCGTCACTCAGTTCCACGAAAAGCTCTAATGGGGGTAAGGAACTAGTCTTAGAGAAAAATACTTCGCCTGTTGGAGATTATGCAAGAATATGGATGCATACTTCACCTAATAAACTAGCATCCTCTTTAGAGTCATTGTTTTAGTATTTTATTTTGAATCTCTTAAGACATCCCATTGATGCGATTTTTGTGATTACTTTAGGTTCATCAAGAAGAACTGAAAATTTACTTGACCTAGATCAAGTTGCTTCTAGTTATCAAATGCTTGGTGAGATATACCTAGAAAGAATTAGGGCAATCAATGTTGATCCTTCCCTATAAAACTAGATTGTAATGGAAAATTCATTATTTCTATCTAGAAACTTGTAACGTGTTCATGTTCATGTTGACCATTGCGTCACCAGCAATCCAATATTCCAAGCAAGAAATACAATTTCTAGGAAAAGATTCTATAGGTGTTGGGATTGGTGAGGACTCAGCATTGGTCCTGGAACATGCTTTGGAAAAGTTCAAACTTGTAGAAGTAGCCTCAACATTGCAAAATACAAGTGTCAGGCAATCTTTCCAAGATAGCCACTGCAAAACACGAGGGCATGATAAAAATGATATGTTAACGGAAGTTGTAACTGATGGTGTTAACAGGAGCAATAGCTACCATGAAAAAGAGCAATTAGAGGAGGATAGGAAGAATGATGAAAAGCTTGGTGGCGTATTTGCTTTCTGTGAAGAAGGTAAATATATAAAGTTGTAGCTGCAACTACATTTATGTTTTAAGTCTTTTGGCATATTTTTCTATAGTATAATTAGATTATAATATGATATTTATGAATTCATGAATTTCATATTTATTTAGGTTAATTACCATTCAGAATAAGTCGTAGTAAGTCATATCATCATCTACTCCTAGAGCCTTAGTTAGGAAATACAAATCAATGTGAATAGTGTGAATAAGAAATGGCATATGAGGGTCAATTTAGATTGATTTTTGCTCAATTGTGTGATCTCCATCCTATCTCTCAACTTTATACATTTTTTAAATGGAAATTGATACATTCATGGGTATGGAAAGCTTTGGGTATAGATATTTTTAGGTTTGATTCACAACCTTATGTTGATCATTTATCAACCTTGTCTATAAATATGAATAGGCATGGAGAGTTCCCTTCAGCTTGTATAACAATTTTTAACATTTTGAATTTGGCAAGGAGAAGAAATGAAAGTTGTGGAAGTTTAGTTAATAGTGTGTTCATATATTCATTGTGCTTATCTATAGTGTTGTTGCGCATAACCCCTGCTTTATATATTGTTTTCACAATCTACTTTGGCAGTAACAAGAGTTAGGGTGGTGAATGTGATTTACCAAACAATGTTAATGTAATAAGTGCTAATCTAGATGGAGGTGTAATTACCTTTTAGTGTTATTGGGAGATCAATGAGAGAAGAGGAATATGATGGGGACATTGGCCATGCGAGTATGACATGGGAGACCAAAGTAACTATTAACTTCCTCTAGCTAATGTGAAGATTATCTTCGGAGAAATTTTGGTATTGATATAGGGGCATAGTTGGTACCACATGGTGACAAAATCTAAACCATTAAAAATTAAATCTAACAGATAAAACCAATTATAATTAAAATATGTATTTATGTTTTAATATTCATAAAAAAAATATTTGAGAAAAGATTTGTCTATTTTATCCTTTAATTCTTTTTAAATTCCCACCCACATCCTTTTGCAGGACTAGGCCATCACCACGCCTTGCAGAACCAATGTCGCCACCACCACCACCTTAACAACTAGTGGTGGTCCTTGCCACCATCTTCTTCACCTTCCTCCGCTACTCACTCCCCTTTATCCTTCCTCGCTTGACCTTGATTCCTTCGCCACCACCTACTTTTCCAACAAGTTTCTTTTCCCCTCCACCACCACAACTTGATAAACACCACCTCTCGTGGTAGTGAAACAAGAAGCCAATGGTGGCAAGGAGGCGATGAACCCAGCGTCCTCATCAGGCAAGGAGCTGATCCTGAAGAGAGGTTGCATTAGTACTCGCCGATAAGGGATCGACTCGAGGGTGTGAGCGACAAGCACAACAATGTTTATGTCGACGGTCTAAGGCACGATGGAACGACATGAGCATAGTGGTAGTGACAATGTCTGTCCGTATGGTGAAGGTGAAGGCAAGGTGTGGTGCTCTACTATAGTTTATGAGTTAGGCTGTCGATGGTATAGAGGTTCCTATGTTGGTTTGTCATGGTGGTGTGAGGTTGTTATAGTCGATGGTGGTTGTTCGATTCATGGCATGAAGAGGAAACGTGCCGTCCACATAGACGTGAAGGTTGGAGGGCTTGTCCAATTTAAAAGAAGAAATTTGGACTCTTTAGTTGCATAAATATAGAGAGTTCTAGATCTAGAACAATGATTATCAAGTTTTCTTATTTATGTTCTTAATCTTTTTCTAGTTTCTGTCTTCAATGAAAAATAATGTGCCAAGATTAATGGAGAACAGGAACGTGATGATATATATGAAGAGAAGGTTGCTAAGAGATGTTGGGGGTGAAGGTGCAAGGGACAAAAATGAAGTGGGGATCAAAAAATCATTTTGATCAAATTTTCTTAATTAAATAATGTTAATCACCATGTGGTACCAATCATAGTTAATATCATATAAGAACTCGCCTTGATATAGGTATCTCTCATGTACATTCAAATGGGTGAGTATCACTATATCTTTGAAGAAATTATGACGTTGCAATTGTTTCTTTATATATATATATATAAATTGTCATAAATTTATTTTATTATAATTAGATATTATAAATATATTGAAATATTATTTTTAAAATAAGTAAATTTTTATGAATTTATAAGTTGAGTTTACAATTCAAGTCTATCTTGACTCCACAAGTTTAGTTAAACTCATGAGTTTGACCACCTTTTGTTCACATGATTTAAAGAAAATATAAAATATAAAAATATCAAGGAGACCCTGTATGTTGACAGCTAATCATATTTATACTTCTCTAGATTTGGTTAATATATCCATCATTTTGATGTACAAGAAAAATTCTGTGAATAAGCTTATAAAGTGTACCGGAACCAGACAACCGACAAAATAATAATGTGTGGTATTAGCTTATTTTATAATGATTAATATAATATGCCAAACACGTATGTCCTTAGTTAATGTTCATATTAATTCAATTATTTGACAAACAAACGACATTTTTTGAATAGTCGTATTTTTAGTTATAGATACTCTATATTAGAAAATAGTGCTTTACAAGATGATATAAAAAAATAAAAATACAAGGATAAAAAAAAAAGATTAAGCTGTTAAATAATTTTAAATAATATTTCCTTTGAAATTAAATGAGATTGAAGTGAAAAGTGAAAAATTAAATAAGGTGAATAAATTTTAGACTATAGTGAATCAAATTAAAACTAAATACTATATTATTTATTTACTTAAACATAAATCACGTAAATCGCATCAGCACGGCATAGTTATAAGTCAAATGTTGTGAGAAAAACATGCATTATATAACTAACCAATATTAATGGGAAGAGGCTTAAAATGTCGTAGGGAAGTTACCATTTGATCATGGTGGATAGCTGATGAAAAAGACAGCACAACACAAAGTTACTATAATAAGCATTCATGTGAAAGAGAAATAGTGCAATTAATCATCACTCGACCCCAAAAGCCCCCACCTCAAAATCCAGAAAATGGAGCAGGTCATGCCACGAATAGGGAAAAAAAAATGGCGGCCGTTTTGGGTCGTCGTTGAGGTTGGTGTAATTAACCTTCACACACCCCCATACAATTGTAACTAGACAAGGACGATTTGTTTAGATTTATGGTTTCTGAGAACTGCCCCCACGACTTCTATTCTGTGAATTTATAAGGGTGTTTTCAAAATTATACTATATACACCTACTACTATGAATTTTGTGATGGCATGGTTGTTTTGCATGTGTATACCAAACTGTCCAAACAACGCTGAGAGAGACATCATTTTTTTGCGTTTATAGATATCCTTATTGGACCTATTATAATTGAATACGTTCGTATCCTTAATTATGTTTGGCCTGATTTATGGGTTTGAGGTTGACACTTCTTCCCCCATTATTCTTCGGGTGCCTACTGCCAATATGTAGCAGTTTCCTCTATCACTGTCTCCCTCCATCGTACTAGCTAGAGCTCATTATCAATGATTAATCATAATTCATTATTATGAGACTATTGAACCATAATGCAGTTTTGGATTTGCGAATTTGTGAAAGAAAAAAAGGAAAACAAAAAACTTGCTCTTGACGTAATAGCCTGGTGTGGCAAACGATTTACTGTGTAGTGTGGAGTGTATAATAGAGCAATATATAAGCTATACTAGCAATCAATTAGGCTTGTTTGGGACTCTATATATAATTTTGCCTTTTATTTTTTATTTTTTCCTTTTGGCATAGAATATATAGTATATATAGCTTTCATTTTGTGTAAAAAAAGATGGAGAGAGACGCGGAACACAAGCGACCTCCTCTAAATATTATAGATATATAGTAATATTTTGAAATTACATTCACCTCCTTTGAGATTTGTGGAAATGCAACTCACACTTCTTTTATTTGTTCATTTAACACTCACACCCTCTCTGTTATCAAATTTTAAATATTTATATTACAGTTTCACTCCTTATTCATAGTGCACTAAAAATACACTTAACAGAATTATATTTTTATTATATTAATTATTTTTAATTAATAAAATTATAAAAATACTCTAAACTTAATAAAGGAGAAGACTGGAACACAAGCGACCTCCTCTAAATATTATAGATATATGGTAATATTTTTCTCCTTTAATTTGGTGGAGTGGTCAACTTGAACTATATTCACTATCAAGGACAGGGAGCGAATTTGTCATTGTGGCAGCATCACAAAGGAAAAAAAAATACCTTACGCATATATAAAAGAACCTGATCGCATTGTAGTCCTATTTGTTTAAATACAATTCCTTTGTTATCCCTGGCTAGCAAGCCAGAGTGAGTGCAATTGGAAATATAGCTTGATTTTACAATGGTACAGCTTTTGACCCTGACATAAGGACCTAAAACCTTTACCATAAAAAACAAATTAAATAGGCCCCAAGAAAAGAAATTGAAGAACGTACAATACAGAAGAAAAGAACGAAACTTTACCAAGTATGCAGTGGATCACATGATGGGTGATTTGATCCTGTTATGTTGACTTGTAGTCTTCCACTCCAAGAAATTTAGGGAAAGGGCTACTAATTACCCCTATTCCACAAAGTGTAATAGGTGAAGGCACAATGTGAATTGCGAAACAAGCTTTGGGTACATGCATGTCTTGGACTGAATGCAATCGACTAATGACTGTCTTAGCACTCAGGTAGCTTGAGCCCCAAGCCACCTTCCTCCTTTGTCACTTCATTCAAAAGACAAGGGGCAGAGAGAGTGTGTGTTGCTTTTATAATGAGGAATAAGAAAGAAAGTACATATACTATATATGATTGATATTCTCCCCTGCAATGGTCCTACTTTCTCTATTCCTGCACGGTATCTATGCGGCACATTGATTGTTTGTTACATTAAGTTTGTGTTGTGTTTTAAGATTGTTGGTGCTTAATTGAAGAGGTGATCTAAAAATTAAAGCCATACTGACAAATAATGAATTATAACAAGAAAAATTTCTTACTAATACCCAAAAAATTATATATTGCTTGATAATGTGAAAAGGGAAGGACATAAAAAGAAAAGAAAGAAGTTTCTTTCTTCCATATTTAATCCATATAAAAATAATTCTTTGATAAACATAAATTTGACATTTTATTTTTACACACATTTAAAATAAAAGTGATATGTTCGTTAATTATGTAAGTCTATCATAAATAAAATTAATGAAACCTACCACTTTTATTATAAATATAAAGTATTAAACTCATATCTAGTTATGTAAGAATTTATGTGATATTTATAGTAAATGGAGTCATTTAAGAGTTCCAATTAAGTGAAGAAGAGGGCTTCAATGGAAGTATGTACCCCAACGGCGGAAATAATAGAAGTCATGTTATTGTAGTACCCCTGATTGATTGGCAAGGTCTTGAAATACTATTATCAATGATCGCCTCGTATCTATTACTTTCGAATAATAAATATGACTGGAAACGAAACAAGATGCACATTTACTAATGAGGTGAGATTTTTGTTATACAGCGAAATATGACAGCTACGAGTACGACTGCACGACACAAGAAGCATGTGAGTGTGAGCTTGACTTGCACTTTGGCCTTAAAACAAACATCAACTGAACCGAAGCGAAACTGCAACTGAACCCCATTATGTCCACCCCCTTATTTTTTGACCATGAACTGCTTAGCTGTCACTCTCAGCGACCGCGACCCAACAATCCTCTCTTAAAACGCATACATTTTCTTTTTTAGAGGAAAAAAAATTTGATACTAACGTTTTCTTTTTCTGATTATTATCTTACAGCAATAAATATTACCATATTCAACCACAAAAATTAAAAAACACTAACGCGTCACATGCGTAGGGGGAAAAATAATAATAACGTGGCGGGCATCGGAGTGTGTTAAGGGGCTTTATTTTTCACAATTTGCTAATTAGTAACAACAACATTAATAATCTCTGAACACAAAACGTACATTTGGCCTGCGTTTTGATGCCACACCGCGTCCTGGCTGTCACTCCTGACCTCAGAAGATTAGGTACGGAGCCCACGTAGGCTCGGACAACCGTTTGACACGAACCTCTTCGCCTCTTAGAAAACACTAAAATAATTAAGAGTAAATAACAATTAGTGTCATTTCCCAATTCCCAGATATCCATTACATGCTAGCGTTTGTAATGTAGCTGATACAGTGTGTGATACCAGCAACGCCACACTGATAATAGAGATAGAAAAAACAGCTGTGTTTGTGTGTGTGTGTGGGGGCATTGATTGCACTATTTCATTTCATTTTTTCACACCCTTGTGCGAGAAGCCAAAATCATAAAAGGGCAGCAACAAAGGAAAAAAAAGCCATTGACACTGTGATTCAGCAAGGAATTGCTTCTTCTCCAAGCCTAAGGGAAAAAGCAGAGAGAGTGTTTAATTTGTTTGATGCTGATAGCTCATTTTCATTCCGCCATATTTAAGACCTTCACACCGTTTTCCCACGAGAAACCCTTCATCATCTATCCATCTTCACGGAAAAGCTAGCCAAACAACCCCTTCCATTTTCCAACTCATCAACAGAACTCCCTCTTCTTCCCTCTATAAAACCCTCCACCACCTTCTTCCCTTCTCCTCCATCTTCCAACAATGACAGTCTTACCCTTCTTCGCTCTCGCCATTTTCTTCTTCTTCTACACAGTTCAAGCAATACTGGACCCTATCGATTTCTTGGCCCTTCAATCGATTCGCAAATCGCTCCACGATGTTCCAGGCTCCAAATTCTTCGCCTCATGGGACTTCACCTCCGACCCCTGCAGCTTCTCCGGCGTGTTCTGCGACGGCGACAGGGTCGTCGCACTCAACCTCGGCGACCCCGCGCCGGCTCCCCAGGCCTCACCGGAAAACTCGACCCCGCCCTCTCCAAGCTCTCCGCCCTCGCCGAATTCACCGTCGTCCCCGGCGAATCTACGGCCCCCTCCCTGCCTCCCTCTCCGAACTGAAAAACCTCCGCTTCCTCGGCGTCAGCCGCAACTTCATCTCCGGCCAGATTCCGGCGGGATTAGGCCAGCTCCGCAGCCTCAGAACACTCGACCTGAGCTACAACCAGCTCGCCGGAGCAATCCCTTCGGCGATCGGAACACTGCCGGAGCTCATCAACGTTGTCCTCTGCCACAACCGCCTCACCGGTCCGGTTCCCTCGTTTTCCTCCCAAACACTAACCCGGCTCGATCTCAAACACAACTCTCTCTCCGGTTCGCTCGGACCGGATTCTCTCCTCCTTCCCTGCTGTACCTCTCGCTCTCATGGAACCAACTAACCGGACCGGTTGACCGGTTATTAACCCGCCTCAACCGGTTAAACTACTTAGACCTCGGCCTGAACCGGTTCACCGGTCGTATCCCGTCTCAGCTGTTCTCATTCCCGCTAACGAACCTCCAGCTGGAGAGGAACCAGTTCACGGGTCCGGTTCAACCGGTTAATGAGGTCACGATCCAGACCGTTGATCTGAGCTATAACCGGTTATCGGGGGTGATATCGCCGATGCTGGCGAGCGTGGAGAACCTGTACCTGAACAATAACGGTTTCTCCGGCGAGGTGCCGGGAAGTTTTGTGCAGAGGTTGCTGGCGGCGAGTATAGAGATACTGTACTTGCAGCATAACTACCTGACGGGGATTGCGATAAGCCCCACGGCGGAGATTCCGGTGAGTAGCTCGTTGTGTTTGCAGTACAATTGCATGGTGCCGCCGGTTCAGATGGCGTGCCCCTTGAAGGCTGGGAAAGAGAAGATTCGGCCCGCTGAGGAGTGTAACCAGTGGAGGGGGTGATGCAATTTTCCTTTTTTTTTTCCTTTCTAATTGCGAATTAATGCAATTGCTAGAAAAATTTGGGAGAATACGGTTACGGCAGTTATAATTGTTCCGCCGCAATAGTAATATTGTGGTAGCAATTATAATTATGATGATAGCAATATAGCACCATTAGTTTAAAGGTTGGCTGCCTGGGCTGGGAGAAAAATCATATAATCATGATATATATGTCATATATATTTGATAAAATTTATCATCACTATTCACTGCATTCAATTTATAGGGAATGCTTGTAACTTTTTTGAAATGGATATTGTATAGGTTAGATTTTTGTTGATGCTATGTTGTTCATCTATTTCAGAGATTTTTGATTCGTTTATTATCAAGGATGAATAAGATGACTGTGAATAGTTGGAAAGAGTGTAGCGAGGGTGAGGACTGAGGGGGTTCTAAATTATGATGTACTATATATTACTAATGTAGTATTGATTCAGTTGAAAAAATAATAATAAAGCAACATTTGTTGATCAATGCATGCTCTCTTGTGATCATTATGATGTTTTTCTTGGCCCTTTAGTAAATATCTCTGTAGTTTAAGCAGAAATGTTACTTGCGGTACAGGACAATGTTGTGCAGAGGATTCATTAATACTTGAAGAATGGTTGTTGATTTATACAAAAGAACCAAAAAAAAAAAAAGTGATGTTTTGATTTCATGATATATATGCCTATATAAGAAGTAGTACAACACTACTTCAGGGTGAAAGTCTAATTTGCCATCATAAAAGTTAGCTATAAATGATATGTGCTAGTTCATATAATCTTCAGAGTTATAAATGAATGGTTTCATCAATTGCTTATCCATTCATTCGCGGGTTACCTTTTCTGTCAAGTGTTAATATATCATTTTTGAATTAGCTGTGTCTTTAGTCCTGCCAATATTTTTGCATTGAGAGCACTTCTATAATATTTGTATCAATGGTTGAAGCTTCAAACACTACTGGGTACAAATGATTAGAAGCTCCAAATATTCGAAAGGCATTAAATTATAATAGTTTTAATGTGAGTGAAGCTGTACTTCTGTTTTATGTTTCGGGTCTGAAAGAAAGTTCAGTGTCATGGGAAAAAGTTGTAAGGACAATTATTTCCCGTCAACAAGTCACCTCTATTTTCATTCAAAAATGCTATTTTAATATCAAAAATAAGAATAGATGTCCCAACACTTATGTTTTGGTATTATAATAGCAATACTCTTTTTATATGCTGTAGCAAAGCACGATGTGCCATGTAAGAAGGATCTGGGAAGTTGTGATGGGTAATTTTTCATTGAATAAAATTAAAATCAAAATTGACTATACTTGAGCGTAATTGAACTTGCGATAAGGAATGGGCGAAATAACAAACCCCACTCACTTGGAGATTTCCCTTTTTGATTTGTAATTACATGTATGCCATTTGACCTTTGGACTGGTGATCTACGGGGACAACGAAGTGAACGAACCATATGATGGAAACAAAATCAAAATGAAAAGAAAAAAAAAAGTGATCAAGTAAAGTGAGAAACTCAGGACTACACTACCTAAACTGTTGGGCACATGGAAGGTGAAAAAGGAGAAACAGCAGTTCAACAACTACTCACAAATGGCGGCTTTTCCTATATGTAACTCATTGTCGCTTGTCTTACTGGGTTGTTACCTTCTTAGATTTTACATGTTCCTTCCACTTGACATGTCACGCTATAAGTTCTACATTTTCAGTTTTTAGTTTTGAGCACAGTGCATATCCACATCTTCCAAATTAACAATATAAACATATTCAATCTCTTTACGCTTTCACAGTCGTTTCAATTTTTGTACCGAAGTTAGAATTTGAAAGTAATTAAGGAGGACTCAAGACGTATAATTGAAACTTATCGGTTATTTCATGATTTGGATGAAGGAGTGGAATAGCAAATAAACTAAAAGGAAACCCATTTAATATATATATATATATATACACACTTTTTAATTTCGGTCCATTTTATTTTATTTGATCTTAGTAAATATTCTAAAGTGATTCCGTAACATTGTAGATAAATAGTGATTCATTGTCATTCGAGATGTTTCAACAGAAAAATAAATTTCTATATGGGTTGGTTATTTGATTGTTTCTATAAGATTAAACAAACCAAAAGTTTGTCCAAGATCATAATTTATTTTCATTATAGTCCCAGGCCACAATCTACTTTCATTACATCCAGAGCACGGTTTTAAATTTTGATTCATCTTATTTCTCACATTAACAAGATAAACAAGGATTAATAAACTTGAAATTAATTTTATTCATAACGCCTTTTTACCAAAATATCTTTACTTTCTTTTTTTATTTTTTATTTTTGACCTGAGAGCTCAAACATATGTTAGTAGGGGAACAAAGAATGAAGAGGTTAATACTTAATAGGGATCAAACTTCTAGCCTAAACTACATCAACTCTCCAGCCATTGAATGTTTGTTTTTTATTTTGTAATGGGCCAAGTTCAATTAAATAGAACTTAAAGTTTGTGCACTTGTGAATGTGTGAGCTTAAGCAGAATCTATGCAAAAATAAAAATAAAAAAGCTACATTACTGTCTAAACAAATGAATACATTCCTGACCATAAAAAAAATGAATACATTGTTATTATCAGCTATATTCTCCTCATTTTATTTCTAAATAACTGTTAGAGTTTTTCTTAATTGATATTCTAATACATGCAAATGAATGATATTGTATGAGACGTTTACACACAAATGACATGTAATCTAGTAGCATTTTTTTATAACTAAATTGCGCAGGTAAAGTATGAGAATCGATGAAAACTTAATAATAAAAATCATACATGCTCATGGAATTTTTGCCGACCGTTACATACAATTATTTATACATATGATAGCCATCACAGTGAAGAGCCAAGGCTCGACCTTCCATGTTTTATTTTGGTCCTTCGCACTGGATGAAACTAATTTACTCGACATTTCAGTTTTTCTCACAGAAATTGTTCCTTCTTGTCGAAAGAAATTGTTTATATTTCACAACCTAATAACTTATTTGTGGCCTCAGATGAACATTAGTGGGTCCATAATTGCTTACCAGACAGTTGGGGCCCAAAATTTTATTGCTTGACAGTAGGCTTTGTTGCCGCCTTCGGTCCGGAAGGGTTTGGAGATCAGATTAGAGAAGCAGCCATCTTACGCCATTGACGTGAGACTCTTTTCTTTTTTATATTGACATTAATGAGATTCAAATCTATAATCTCATATAAACTACTCAAGTTCATCACCATTAGCTCATTTAGTGGCTTCATTGATGTGAGATTTGTTTTCGTAGAAAATAAACTTGATAAATTTCTGGCATAAATAAGATTTTAATCTTTAGATAGTTTTTTATGTTAATCTTTTTCATAAAAATTTTTGGCTTTCAATCCCTTGTTTTTCTAATATTATTTTTTTTTTGTTCTTACTACTAAATATCATCATCCGTTAAATGATGATATTTATAATAAAGACAAATTACACTGATCTTCTTTGAGATTTGATGAAATTTACCCCACTTCCCTTCTATTTGTAAAACTTGTTGAAGATTTTAGCGTGAAATCATTACACTAACCCCTGTTTATAAAATCACTACAGTACCATTTCCTATTTCACACAATGAATAGTGCATATCAGGAGGTCAGCGTCACCTAAAAAAATAGAGAAAGTCACTTGAATTTTGCCAAACCTTACCTAGGCCAATGTAATTTACTCTTTTAAAAATTAAATAAATTCTTAAAATATTTATAAAGAAAAAAAAATAATTTCAATATTCAATAGGACTAAATATATATTTAAAATACTTAGAGATATAAATTTAAAACATTGAAACAAAAAATATAATATTAAGAAATAAAAGCCAAATATTTTTTTAAAAAAATAAAGTTAAAATGATCTATATTTATCAAAATGAGACACGTACTTAAACCTAAATTTTTCAAATGCTTGTGAATCCTGATTTTCAAGCAACTGGAATAAATTCACCTCCTCTCTCACAATTAGAAGGCATATCAAATTGAAGGGATCTTGGTGTTATGACATTATATGATATGAGATGTCAATAGTTAAAATACCAAAGACAAGGACTTTTGATGAGACAATAAATGTATGTTCAGAGAGCAACTAAAGTTAGTGTGTACGTGAGCATCTTGCGACTAGCACTTATGCAGACATGCTATTGTTTACTTTACTTTTCTTGTGCCATTATATTATTACCGCTTTTCTTAAGCTTTGGAGCGTGACAGGATCGCCAAACTCTAGAACCAAGAAGCAATTTTGGCTTTATTCTTGATCTTTTATAAAATGTGCATGCACAATAATTGGGTCCGTATGTGCAGGTGCAATTGTTCCACGAGGAAGTACAAGGACGATGACTAGGTAAAATTACTGTTGCAACGGCACTGTCACATAAATTTTATTTTATTACATACATACACTGCTTACAGAGGAATCAACCTCCATCTCAGCTCGTGTGGCTATCTTATATGTACAAGATTTCGTGGTAATTCATATTGGACCTTATTGTGCCAACAAAATGGATCACCGAGATTGTTTGATAAATGATTAACTGATTTGGTTGGCATCATGGGTAATCTTCTAGAAGTATCTTCTCGAGGCCCTCTTTTTGGTGGAAACGGCAGGTACCTCACCACTCCCATCAAATCCCCATTTCACTACATCCCCATCCCATGAAGAGCTAACTAGTGTAGTTTGGAATGGATGCCAGCTACAATCTCTCACAGGTGATTTATGGTGCTTGAGTGTTGCAACTTGAGCTCCATTGACCTTAATTGAAATTATCAAAGTTAACAAGAAGAAGGTAAGAGAGAGCTAACAAAAATTTCACCTCTTTGGATAATTTATTTTAGATTTAATTTCTGTGGACCAACGTAAAAGTTTGTTACCTAATCATTCAATTATATATTGACATATATAGCCATGATAGTTGACTCACACTCAACTCAAAAAAGTTATACAAATAAAAGTTTTTGATTGGACAATAGTCTAAAAGTACATCAAAACTAAAACTCATTTATTTTAGGGAGATGGCGTGGAAACAAAATCAAATGAAAACAGCAATTCAATTTAACTGCAAAACTCCTTGATAAGGACAAAGCATGCTCATGCATAGTGGGCTATGTGGATGTCTATGGAGTTACTTGGTACTGCTTTACAATTTTGTTTACAGTTGCTACCTGTGGAACTTTCAATAAAGTAGGCAAAGGGATCAAAAGCTAGATGTTTCAGATCATTCTGAAGTTGTGATCAGCATTTTGCTTTTCACGCATGGTATGGGAAGGGAAAGAAGCATCCCCTAGTGTTGTCACTCAAGTGTTCAAAATTTATGCTTAAAATATCAGGGTCCCCACTTTTATCTATAAAAAATGGAAAATGCATGAGAGATATAACTCGGAATAACAAATTTATAAAGGAGAATTCTAGATTGGTACATAGTAATTAATGAATCATTATGTTATAAAAGGAAGTTATAATTTATGAATTATACTATTTGCAAACTTGTAACTAAATAGAAGTGCAATTATAAACATACAAATATAGCTAGAGCAGCCGTAACTGATATACATACCAAATCATATATATAAACACATGCGTTATGTGATCCAGTATAGATGTACTTTTGGCCAGTGCTGCAAATGGGAAAACCAAAGAAGAAAGAAAGAAATCAGATTAACTGAAATATTCTGAAAAATGATGATAACTCTAACATTCTGAATGTCAAAAAAATGTTGCCGGAGATAACCAGTATGAAAACTTATATGCACAAACAATACGCTTGCTAGTAGTCCAAATATGAACATAGAAACATTTGTCTTTCTTTCTCCCTGCCAAAATCCCCAATAAAAAGTCCTCCTTTCTTAACCACAAACAATTTAGCAGATTTAGAAAATGGTGATTAGCATAGACCAGAAAGATTGTTTCAGAATTAAAAAATGGCAGCTTAAAGAAGAACAAGATAAGAAGATAACCAGAGAGAAAAATATATTTATAAAGTAAGGTTAGCTTGCTTACCTAAATGCTGGGGAGAAATAACAGCGGATAAGGGTGCGCAAGACTGAATGGCCTCTATATGTAGCCACGGACTGATCACAAGGGTGCTTCAAATTTTTTGCTTGAGGCGGGTAATCCATCCACCTGTAATCCCATTCATAACTCCTATACCCAGGATTGCTGGAATGAAGGAAAATTTCCGTTATTGCATGCCATTGCATTGCCAATCATTTCATCATAAAATTATTGAATATACAACAGAAATATTAAGAAGAGTCTTAAATGGATATCTCTAGCATATTTATTCACCCCAAAAACAAACCATCATTCTCTTAGCAAGAAAGTTAAATAGACTGCAACATATATCTCTCTCTTATTTTTTTTTTTATCAAAACATTTCACGAATTTTCAAACTTTGAAAAAACATGAACATCAAAGAAATATTGGAAGCTAAAAATTAGCATACCAGGCAACATTGGATGACATTTTTCGTATGTCCCAAAGTTTGATAGTCTGGTCTTTACCATTTGAAATGAAATAATGCCCATCTCCACGGCTATCAATAAATGTAATGCCTTCAAGGTGACCCATTAGAACCCCTGCAGGCTTGCCTGTAGAATTTAAGCAACGCCTATCCCAGACCTAAACGAAATTGTACATTAGAATGTGTCCTTCACTATAAAACAGAAAAAAGAGAGGAGACCCGGTGGGGGCTCAAGAGTCTCATTTCAATTGTGATGCCAGAATACTTAAGAGATATGGAAACTCTGCATAAGTAATGATGACCAAAGCAGAGAACTCTGACACTCATCTACATCAATAAAAACTCTCAGCTTCACTATCTTCTAAACCTTGACGACGAGTAATGACAATGAATTCCTACGTAAAAGATGCCACTATATACTGAGATGAAGGAAAATGGCACATAAAATCTCAATAGAAGTCCATCTTACCGTTATAGTGCAGAGCATACCTTGCAGAAAGTATCATCACTCCCAGAGTAAATAAGATGACTAGCTTCATCAGCAAAACATACAGTGTTCACATCAGACTGAAACTCAAAATGAAGAACCAAATGTTAGAACTTAGAGCCACTCTAGGTTAATATTCTTGATCAATCGAAGTCACCACATTAGGAAAGCATTTAGCCACAAATACCAATTCCAATCCAATGAAATTTTCTGTTTTGGTTTTTGACAATTTTCATCTCTTTTGGGGCAGCCGGGGTTTGGTGGTACTGATAGTGTGGTTACCTGGTCACGTTATGCCCATCACTGGCCTTTCTACTCTTTCTACACTAACATAGTTAATCCCATTGGTAAGTATTTTTTTTCCCCCCAAATATGGTGAAGAAGGGAATAGGCCAACCAACCAAAAGCAGTTTAATTACATGACCCTTCATTCATCTTTTTTCAAAAGTTAGTCATATCAAAGACTATACACTGTATATTTCAGTAGAATAAGAGTAAATAAATAAAACCAAAATTTAAAGTTAGAGGCATATCCAGATATATTATGTAACAGAACCCTGTAGGAAATTGAGTATACAAGTTTAAATTCATATTTTTCTTCTCAAGATAGAGGGAAAGCGTTGGCACCATGGTGAGGTTGTTGCTAGTGGTCAATGTTCTAATCACAGAAACAGATGGTTTGTTCACAGGGAGTAAGGCTACATGCATCTTAACTAGGGAGCCTCATCGAATGGACCACCATTTATTTGACTTCCCTAGACTCATTGGGAATCATTTTATGTTACTTCTGATCATGATAGGAGTTTAAATTTGGTTCAACAGCAAACAAAATAATGAATACACTCTCACCCACCCACCCAGGAAAACAACAGAGCAGAAACTGCTCATTACAACTGGTAAATATGTATTCCCCAATGAAAATGTTTTTTCTCAAATGATCATGTTTTTGATATATAAGAGCCAGAAGTATAGTCATAAAATTGTAAGTATAAACAAAGGCCAGGAATAACACCAAAGGTTTCTCCCTTGGGATAAAATCTAGCAACATCCTTAAAAGTTTTTTGCCATCTTTTAGCAAATATATGAAAGAACACAGAAAATCTCAATGAGATTCACAGGCATTAATGTAAAAGCATTGCCAAATAACATAAAATGAGTCGAATTCCCATTATGCAGTTCATTAATATATGCTATCACATGAAATATAACAGTCCCCTTAATCCTATGCAAAATCAACTGTACACGACAGCCCTAGAGGCTAAGAATCAGGAGTAAATTATAAAGTCATGTAATTTAATACACCCCAGAAAACAAACCAATAAATATCAAACAATAGAGGGGAAGTGAAACCAAATATATGTAGTTTTTATGCTGTTAGTTTGTTACAATACCGTGTGAGCTAAAATTCGTAGTGAAAGCTTATTTGCTTCCAGATCATATACATATATAGAGTCACCACTGCTTCCTGCAACTAATTCTCTCCCATCTGTTGAGAATTTCACAGTAAAAATTCCAACGGAGTATCCTCCATCATCATTTGAAGAAAGATCCAAACCATCATGGATATCCTGCATGTTATCATAAATGAAAAACATTATGGATAAGAAAAGAATACCATTAAAAAAAATCTTTGCACAAAACATCCAGCACTTGTGATTGACACGTATGTTGAAAGATCCAATTATTGAATGTCTACTCCTCTATATTATTCTATAGCTTTCAAGATAATTGCAGTATTTATGGAATTGTAAGAGAACAACTAAAAGTCAAAGAGCTGCACTAATTATTAATACCGTAACATTCGCTAGAGAATCTGTTTCAGCAGATCCAACATTTACAATGTGTACAATGGGTGACATGCTGGCATAAACCTGAAATTGAAGAGTGCAGATACCATAAGAAAAAGGCTAACCAGTAACAATAGTAGCAATAAATTATGTTTGTATGCATTTTCGGGAGGGAAAGAAAAGGAAAGTGGTAGAGGAAGGGGCTTTTCCCTTGTTTGGCATGTTTGGCATGCATCTTAGGATTTGGAGGGATGCGGACCTACTGTTTTTGCATCCTCTCCCTCTTGGATGGAAAGGAAGACATTTTTGTGGACCTCACTAAACTTATGCATTTCCATCATTTATTTGATGATCTTAAGCAAAAAGGGAAGCCTCCCTTCTTTTGCATTGGATGATATGAAACAAGGGAGTGATAACTCCTCGATTTCTCATTTCCTTTTATTTTCTTTGCTTTTCCATCCTAATCCTTTCCTTTCCTTTTCCTCGATGATACCAAACATATTTGTGGAAGAAAACAATAGAAAAATAGGATTGGGATAATTTTTATGCATGAAATTATATAGATAAAAACACAGGAACTCACAAGATAGCGTTGATCAGGGGAAAGAGATGTATCAGTGATTGTCCATCTCAAACTTCTGGCCAGAATATTCTTCTGCACTTTCCAACCTTTATCCACATTGTAGATTCTTATGTGGCTTCCCTGCAAAGCGGAAGTTCTTAATTTAATTAATTAAAACAATCACATCATTACTTCCTTTCTTTTTCCCTTTTTCCTGTCCAACAAGAGATCAACAAAGAGCCATACCTGATATGACACTAAACGGAGCAAGCTTTGCTATTCTCTAGAGGTAAGATATATTTCACATGCTTCTTGCTATATTATTATCTTATATTTAGTTTCCACCATGCAATATGATTTACATCACAGAATAGGTAACATAGTGGAGCATTTAAAGAATCAAATAAAAGTTGAAGCAGAAAACATTTTACCTGAAACCCAGCAACAAAAAGTGAACCATCAGCTGAAAACTGAGAGACATATGCTCGACTTGCCATTTGATCAATAAGTGTGGGACCATTTACTGGCAAATATCTGCTTAATAGATGACAACAGTCGGCTGATGAAAACCTTCCCCGCCCTGAATAATTAGATTCCCGACCTGCCAGCAACTTTACAGGTGAAACAGGCAACTCTGGCCTTCCAGGTCCAACTTGGCCTAGCTGTTGATGAGGCGTCGACTTCAATTTTGTAATCTGAGAGATTTCATTGTCTAAATTGTTCAATGGCTTTTGAGCTTGTTGACTGCTACAATCTTCAAGGATGGCGTTTCCATCATCACAGAAGTCAGAATCTATCTCCAGTCTACTCATAGCATAACCCATTTCGTCAGTGTGAAGTACAGCGGAGATAGCATACATAATTCACAGCGACTAACAAGATCTTGTAATGCCCAGGCATCTTATTGACTTCAGAGTCTTCATAAAATCTCCATGCTTATCAACCTTGCAAAAAAGTTGTTGCAGACAAAATGATGAGTAAACTTTCTGGGTCTCATCTCTTAAATAAATTTTTGAAGCAGTAATTAGCATAACAAAAAGACAATTAACATTTAGCACTCAAATAGAAATATATTTTAAGTTAATGCAGTGTTAAGCTCTCTGCTTAGTAGTATCAATTCCAACTCCACTTGATGGGGTTGTCTTTTGTGTTGATACATGATTTTTTTTTGAAACAAAAAAAGGAAAAGAAAAACCAGAATCTTCCCTTGACCTGTGTATAGTTACCGGAAATTGTGCCTGAAGAATACAAATTATCAATTTTTTTAGCATCTTCAGTGGCCATTAGAGGATAACAGAACAACCCCACCTGACAAACAAAACATTTTCCATGTTCCGGGAAAAGCCGTAACTAACAATTTAGGCAAAAACAAACAAAACCAGAAAACGAATCCCACCCAATACCCTCCAAGTGAATCATCTTCAAGCTAAATCATTTGTCAACAAGCAGGGCCAAAAATGAATCATACCCAATTCCTCATAGCCCTCACTCGCCATGTGAATCACCTCAATTAAAAATTTCCCCAGCAAACAAAAAGTGATGTTACTAAAAAGTGAGAAAAAGGCTGAACCATTTATAACAAACCATCACTTTGGTGATCCATTCATTCCATAGACAAAAGATGAAAGTAAAAAAGTAAGGTGAAACATCAAACATACAAAATAGCTGGAATTCAAGCCCTCCAAACAGTGGCTTTCAAGATGATAAGAATCACAATTGATTTGCTTTAAAAGAAAATAATAATTAACAGTTGAGCTGTGTTCATGTCAGACAAATACTTACTACCATGATAGTCATGTCATTCTCATATCTCATGGAGCAGAAGGAACCAAATATTCTACCTTTTGTTTTTTCTTTTGTTTTGAGGCCAAGATTCTGCTATATCATATGTCAATCAAAAACAGTAAATTCAACGGATATTTCGGCTTTTGTGCGGTGAAGTTATACAAAAGGATAAAGTGGATGAAGGTGAAGGAGATTGTCTACAGCCAGCGCAGGAAGAAATGCACTCCCAAACAAGA
Source organism: Dalbergia oliveri (assembly GCA_030441495.1). Classification (NCBI taxonomy): domain Eukaryota; kingdom Viridiplantae; phylum Streptophyta; class Magnoliopsida; order Fabales; family Fabaceae; genus Dalbergia; species Dalbergia oliveri. Next base: position 15,787,857 of record JAMLFY010000008.1, read on the forward strand.
TATTTTAAAAATATTTTACTTCAAAAAATATCGGCTTTACTCCTTTGAGTGTCTGATAGGGATAGGTCATATTTAAAAAAGAAAAACTTGCACAATTTTTATTTAATCAATAATCATAACTTCTTACGAGTGATTCAATTATATGTGAAGTTTAGTAAATTTTATATTCAGTTTTTAGGGCAAATGTTAGTTTTAATAGATACTAGTTTATTACCCGTGTAATACAAGGAAACAAGAAACCGATTAAATAAAATATATTAAAAATTAAATTGAATTAAAATTTATTAATTTTGTATAATTTTATTGTTCAAATAATTTATTAAAACAAATATGTAGTGCAATTACTTATATAATATATGTGAGGTATTATAAGATATATTAAAAATATATTAAATAATCAAAAATTAATTATGATACTATGGAGTGATCCATTATATATTCCGTTGCTTGTTATATTTAAAAACAATTATAATATGATTTTACAGCATAAGTCATAAAAATTCTATTCCCTTGTCTTGTCGAGTTATTAATTTATAGCAACCTTATTAATTATGAGATAAATAATATTCTTATTAGAACTTAAAATAGTTAATCTAATAAAGATAATTTTGAGCTATAAATATATAATTAGGTGTTATTTACACACACACACATATATATATATATATATTATGATTAAAATACTTATAAATAAAAATTATTATTTAAATTCATTAATTAATTGATAATAATCATAAGTAGATAAATCGGTACTTTCTAATATATAATTTTAGTATAACTATTCATTGTTTATATTTAGTATATCCATTTGAGATATGAACATTAATAAGAAAATTGCTCTAATACTAATTTTATTTGTTATATAGACATCATTGTGTTAAATAAGATTTTAATATAAATTCGTAGCATAAGTTCAAAGACTTTATAAAATTTTTAGAAAATCACAATTGCCAATTAAATGAGCCAATAATATACATATGCTTAAAAAAATTTAGCAACAAGTTCAAAATAATTAAAAAAAAAAACTTCAAGCAAGTAAAAAAAATTTCTGACAACTATGAACACTGTAGTCATTTTTTATCATCTACCATTATAATGGGAGAGTGAGACAAATTAATTTTTTTTTTTTTTTTAGGGACATGAATCAAGAGCTATTCAAGATTAAAGGAAAGTAAAATACTGCCCTCATGTCTAAGTGGCTTGTCCATGGATGTGAGTTGGATCTGAATGGTGGACTCTGGCTAGATTAGGACATTGAAATGAATTGGGGAGCTCCCTCTCTGCACCTTCTGAAACTTTCTCTCCTTGGCCATATCTGCAATAACTCAAACAGCAGCCCAATCAACCAAGAAGACAGCCACAAACCACAACACAACCCAACCAGCAATGCAACCCAAGACACAGTAGAAATCAAGCTCTATTGAGAGTGCTCCGGCACTGGTGTTGAACGGACCTGTCACGCGGAACATGGTCACCGTGAATGGGGAAAGAGAAGGATGCGCTGCTCACTAGGGTTATTGGGAGTGGGCCCTGCAGGCGTGGGCCTCTTTTTTTTTAAACTTGGGTTGGGTTGGGTTGCCTTCTTGTTTATAGTCCTAGCTAGACTATGTCCCTTGATCCCATGTTAGAATCACAAATGACCTCACCGCTTCGTTGAATTGGTGCATCAGGTTCCTCTTTTTCGATCTCAATTTCTTCTTAAACAGTGCGCAGTAAGGCCTATGCTAATGCGCTCCAGCAATTGAAATTTGTGATAGCCAAGAAATCTGCTGGTCATTCCCGTTTTGCTTTCTCAGGACATGGGATTTTTAAGTATATGTTGATATTAAGTGGATCTTCCCATTCCTTGCCTATTGTCTTCTTCTCACTCGGCTTTTAATCCCTCCCTTACATTGAATTTTTTTCAAACTCTATTTCTTGCTCATCTTTCTCGCTCTCATCTTTCTTGCTCACCTTCTCCTTGTTCAATTACTCCCTCATTCATGAAAGGAATTTCATCATATTGCTCTCAATAAGGACAAAAATAGTGTCGACTGGCAAAATAATCTATGACTCCTCAAAATTTGCTACCTGTTCTCTCAATCGGCCAGTCTAGTTTTGAATTCTTGTCTGACGAATTCTAGTATTTGCAGCATTCTGTTGAGCAAACTTTTCTATGGTCAGTTCCCAATCAACCTACTTTTCTTCTGGTGGAGCATTCTGGTAAGATCCCATATTACCCTGATTAATCCAAGATAATCTAATCCCTTCCATGAAGGCTCGATTCTCCCGACGTCGATAGAATACCTCATTTTGTTAAGCTAATTTTTCAATGGCTATCTCCCAATCAGCTTTCTTCTTTTGAGGGGTGTCGAAGGTTGAGTTTGGAATGAGTGAGAACTAAGTAGCGGATAGTTCTCAACTCAATGATTTGTTCCTCTGCAAAAATCACATCTCAATGGAGGGTGATCTACAACTCCAAATTGCATCTATCCATATGTATTGTGGATTCAGAAAATTGTCCAATCAACCCTGCATACAAGCCAAATAAAACTTTCATCTTATGCGCCTAACAAAATAGGAGCTGACATCGAAACAACTTCACAAGGAGGAGAGTAGCAAGGGTCATTAAAACTTTTTTAAAAAAAAAAAATGAAAAAATTGATTTTTTAAATGAAATTTTAAATTTAAAAATGATTTTTTAAAAAGTAAAAATGAAAATTTTAATAAAAATTTAAATAAACAATTAAAAGAAAATACCTAAATTAGCAAAAATTCAATGTACTAATGATATTGAATTTTAATCCCCAACAATGGCGCCAAAACTTGATAGCCAATTTGTAAAATCAGTTCCACCAAGTGCACGGGTCACAAGTAATAAGAGAATGGTACATGATTGTCGTTCCATCGAGGATTGAAATTCAAGTACCAATTCAATTGAACACTTTACTATTCAGGAAAAATGTAAATGTAATATCCTGTATACGTGTCAGGAAATTTCATACAACCCTAAGGTCCCCTAACACCCACCCTTGTTGCCGGGGAGGCCCTGGATGCGTAAAGGGCCAAGGGTGCAATTTGGTGCTGTTGCTGGAGAATTGGAGATAGTCTGAATGATACTCACTTGTTAGGCCCACAAATATAGTGCAAAACGACGCAATTTCATTTACTAAGCCTATATCCCTTTAAAACACCTCATACTCTGGATTTACTCCCAAAATTAAAACCATCCCTTCTCCAACTCTCCTCTACCTACCTTACTTCCAACCCCATTCCAATTTTCCTCTTCCAAGATCAAAGGTAAGAGGTTTTTTTTTTATTTTGTTATCTCCTTCCTCTCCATCTCATATTTCAAGGTTTGGGTTGTTATTTTCTCCATTGATGTCAAGTGGGGTGTTCCCTAATGTTGTTAGAGTGGATCTAGAGCTAACTAGAGAATGTTAGAGTTTATGATTGTTATGGAGGCGTTGATGTCATCTCTCCTTCTCGAAACTTTGTTGGTGTTGACTCCATCCTTTCCTCCCTCTAAGTGGGTGGATTCAGATCTTATGATCCTTATGTTAGTCATTATAACTATTTTCTTTAAATTGTGGAATGATTACATGATCTTAGAGAATATTTCAAAAGATTAAAGATTATGGTTGATTTTACTAAGTTTATAAAATGGTGGTTTTGAACAAGAGCATGAAATATATGTTTTAATGTAAACTCATGAGACCATGGTTGTTAAAATGATCTTATTAAAGAGCTAGAGTATGAATATGATTTTATTTAAAGATTTATGACTTTCTATGATGATTTCAAGAGTGGAACATATGTATATGGCAGAGCTTTAAACCCAGAAGAAGCTAAGTGCAAAGTTTTAGAGAAAATAAATATTTTTATGATTTAGAGACTAAATAGTAGGTATAGAGATATAAACAACGAGTTAAAGTCTAAACCTCAATCGTTAATCTTGGTACCAAATTGTCCATAGTGACAATCTCATAGAGAGATGGAACCTAGTTAGGTGTCCAATTTAGATCCTGAAGGATCACAGAGTAGAGAATTGTTATGTCATAGTTGACATACATAATCAAGGATATATAAACTATTATGAAATGCATAATTAGTTTTGTTTCTTTATTAGAGTACTAATATATATGTTTTTCAGAGTTTATTATTTTAGAGTTTTATACTTGTATAGATGGAAATGATTTCAAAGTATTGCATTTATTAGAATGTATGTATGTATGTATATCTTGTTGTCCCATGAAAGAGTTATGGGTGAGGGTCTACTCACCAAGTTTTGCAATAAAACTCACCCATCTCCCTTTTTCCATTACAGGTACATTAGTTGCTCCAAGTTTTCTCATCCATCTCCTCCTCATAGAGACTTCCAGTTGGTGAGTTTCACTTCGAAGTGAAGTACCCTTTTACTTTTTGATATGGAGATAGAGTGCTCCAATGTACACTGATAGGGTCCTAACCATAGTGATATTGCATGTTTTGTATACCATGATTAAATCGTATTTTTATGATAATAGTTTTCATGGTTTATTTTGTCTAGAGCAACTCATATATTTTACATTACAGAGATATATTCAAAGTTTGTTTATGAAATGATTTATTTAATGATGTGGTTCAAAGAAAAAGATGTTTATATTAGAGATGAAATTATAAATTAAATGTGTTTTATGATTAAAGTATGCATTTAGAGAGACTTTAGAGGTCACGAGGTACGCATGGACTTCTCACGTGCCGTTACGTTTTCAAATCGAGTCGTGACAATAAGTGAAACAAAACTCAAATTAAATAGAAAACTAAAATTAGATTGTTGACTAATGTTAAGGGTCAATTTCATCAAAATTTCCTGAATTGTACCACCCAATTGCTAAAATCCTTTCCTAATAATTTTATTCCCAATTGAATTACTCATCACTAATAATTATAGTATGATTTCTCACTACTATAACCCCTTTAGGATAAACCATACAGTTTCTCTTACTATTTGAAGTTTATCCTAAGGATGAAAAACAAGAATTCATAAAGACTACACAATAAGCACTTCTAGCGCTTTAACCTATGTCAAATCCTAGTTTGGCTTGTATAAAATCATATATCATTTAATGGGTGATGAAGCCAAGAACATCATTAAGATTGCTAAAAAAATAAGGAATAAATTACAAGAAAATTCAAATAATAAAATGGATACAAATCAATTTCCTAAGAATCCATCTCCCTTACACCTTTGGGAGTTTAGAAAGACATAGATGAAGAAAAAACTCTGAAACTCAAAAATGAAAAGTGTAAAAAAAGAATAGCAAAAGTGTCTTGAACAAACTAAACACTACCTATTTATAATTAAAAGTAAAACTGAAAAAGATAATTAAAAATAAAAGAAAATGACTCTAATGCCCTTTTGTTGCTTCAAATCAAATCAAATCTTATCCAAATCTCCAACAATCTCTCCTCCTCAAATCACACTGAAATCTTTTCCAATTATCTCTTCAATTTCCAACTGATTATCCATTATCTTTTGCAAATCAAATCAAATCAAAGAATATTTTGCCAATAAATCTTCAAAAAAGAAATCACAACTCACTAAATAAATCAACTAAGATAATTTGAATTGATTTTTGAACATAATTAATCAAGAATAGCTCAATTCAAATGTAATTGGGATCAAATAACTTGGATAAAATTAAGATATTTTTTCAAGTTATCACATCATTGTGATAATGCATGGTGGGAAAGAATTCAAATTCTCAAGTTTGATAGAAACCATAAAAAGGAATATTTTCTCCTTGAATGAATTTATCTCCTTTGGAAGTTAATTCTTATCACCACCGAATCACCATCGGTGACATAATATTTAGCATACTCTCCAATAAATAATTCAAACAATGCATATATTTACCTTTGACATATAAGAAGCTCATATTTTACCAAATCATACCTTGATAATAGTATACAAGGCGATTTAGAAGAGGGATCAATAAGGCTTTAGACAATATGCTAGGGTAGATCGTCATTGTTCTATAAATGAGAATATTTAGTATAAATAGGAATGATGATTAGTACGTGATTTTATTAAAAAATCTGAATCTTTTTCATATATAAAAAATATGATTTATTCAAAAATCAGATTCATATTAAATTAAATTAAATTTATCAATTACCAAAACTAAATAGTGGTCTTGTACTTGCTAAATCAGAATTTATATGAAAATCAAATATTGACCTTGTTGTTTATAATATACTTTTACGTTGGAAATCAAATACTAATAATTTACATTTTAAAATCTGGTTTTATTAAAAATATTGTAATGCAAATCATTTGCATCTAATTTCCATAAATCAAAAATAATATTTTTATCATCAAATGATTCTACTAATAATATTTTAGACTTTTACTAATATTTGAATCCTATTCCTATAAAAAAAATTATTTGAAAGTTATATTTTAACAATATTTCAGATGTTCATTTCTGAAGCTAAGATTATCTTGTACTCTATCCAGTGCTAAGATCTATATTCTTTGCACGTATGATCTTAAAATCATATCACCTATTATGGATTTTTTTTCTTTGGTCAGAGCCTATCGTGGATATGGAATGTGGTATGTCTCACTATGTGATGTGGGCTTACTCATTAAACATTTACAAGCCTGAGAAAAATAGAAATCATATGCTAAATCCAGTTTGCCTAACCCACGACGAAAAAAAATGCCCTCTAGCATTAAAAAGCCATTGAACGTGATGTAAAGAGGCATTGTGAGTGCAAAATAAATCTAAATCAATCAAATTTAATTGGTTTTGTTTTTAGTTGTTTTTCAACAAATTTGAACCGAACTGATCTGATTAAAATTTGTTCAATTTGTTTCGAATCAATGGGTTGAAGTAAAAAAATAAAGAGTTTCATTTTTCAAATTTTTTTATCCTTATAATAACTAATAACTATGTAAAGTTTAATTAAGATATATTTAATAATGCTGTAAATAGATAAATTTCTTCAACAAAAGTGAGGAAAAAAGGGATATATAAAATGTGACTCTCAGTAAAAAAAAATGTGAGTGCAAACTTTGAAAACTTGGAAATATATAAGAAAAAATAGTCAGTCGAGTGATTAGATTGGATGTTCGAGTAATTGGATTAAAAAATCATAAATCTAAAACTGTTGATTTGGTTTGTTTTCGCTTTGAAATGAATCTATTAGCCAAACTAATCCAATCCAAACCAATTCAATTTGTTTGGTTTCAATTATCAGATTCATTAGATTAATCTGATATGCTTTCGAACAACAACTGCCCCATATCACAGCCACCAAAATTTAATAACTCCTTAGCACTAACTGCATTGTTTTCATAGGTGTCAACTCTCTAATTGAATTTGTTGAGCATGTAATGTAATCACTTTTACATCTATATAATTACTAAAAAAGAATATAATTTTATTTTAGTCTAAATTAAAAAATAAATTAATGTTAAAATTTTAATTATAAATATTACTAAGAAATTATTATTTCTCAGACAATTGTAATTTATTTAAGCATTATAAAATAAAATTAATTTTGTAAAATTATTTAAATAATTTAAAAATTATTGAATTTTATTTATTCGAATAATATGTAAATGATAATACAATATTAAATTAAAAAGATACGCTTTTTCATGCTCACTTCAACAAGTTTTGTTTCACCACAAAACAACAAATGCTACTTTCACGATTGAGTGTGCAGTTAAATTTGATTTTACTTCTTATTAATCAAAACATGTCTCACACACCGTTCAAGGTAATTGACAAGTCCAAACGGGATTTTGAAAGTTTCATAATGAGACCAGACACACAATCTAACAAATAGTAAGAGTATCTCTTTGTTTCTTTGTTTTGGGGTGGGGAGTTCTCTTGTTCAACGACTTTTGCTATGCGTGGTTGATTTAATTTCTTTTGCTCTCTATATAAAAGTTAAATCCCGTGTGCGCATGAAACTATGGATTATGATTATGTACTTTCTTTGGACACCGTCAGAATGAGAGAGCAATTTTGGAAGTTTGTTTGCTAGATACACCCAACAAGATAAGTAGGACCCAACCTCAGCTACCTGTAGAAGACATTACCTGATACTTGATTTTGACCCCCAAAATTAGGTAATAACAAGCGATTTGACATAAATCCTGTCTTTTGTGGTAGTTGATGTTTGATTTTTTTCCCCACATGTTAAATATAGAACCAGCTGTCTTTTTTTTAATATTTTTTTCAACTTTTTGCTGACAAGTTACGTGCTTGTGGCGTGAAGATTTATAACAAGTGGATTTACAGAAAATAAACCAGCCAACACAACTGAAAAAATATAGTCCTTCCTATTTTCTATCTGTTTAAAATGTTATTATTTAAGAATTAAGATAGTAATTAAACCACACCATAAAAGTTTTACTTTATTTGATGGAAATATTTTTCACAAAAAAACTTAAAATATTACTATCATTCTATTAATTTTCCATCACACTTATTCACACTAAAGTTAGAGAAAAATTAACACTTTATTAAGTTTTTAAAGCAATGGAAAAAAATAAACACACACAGTATTGTCAAAGAGAATAATAAAAAAGAACCGAAAGATTAATTGAGCAAATAGTCAATATAATTAGATGTGAATTTTAGCATGACTGTTAATAGTGTGAATAACATGACTTAAATTATTCATTAAATATGCTTAGTGTCAACATATCACAAGATTAATGCTTTTTATTTGGTATAAAAAGGTTAAAGCTTTTACTTTGAAAAGACAAAGCTCTGTGTTAATAGTGCTGGCTAACCATGTTTGTATCTTCTCATGTTTTCTCATGACCCTCTTTTATAGTCTTCCCTGTGTTGCTCCTATTTATGAGCAGCAATATCTAAGCCCTTAGTTACCTTTTAGTATTTTCTCACGTCCCATCTGCTGGTTTATCAAAAATCTTACTGTTCATGATTTTTCCTTCCCTTCTCTTTTCACTTTGCTCTTATTATTATTATTATTATTTATTTTTTATCAACCTCACTTTGTTAATTATATTTGAGAACCGCTTCCATCCATTGCGGTAGAGGTAAAAGAAAGAGGGCAATAGATAGGCGTTGCATTTTATTGGCTCCTTTTTTTTTTTTTTGGTGTGTGTGTGTGGGGGGGGGGGATTCTCATCAGTGGGATAACATTTACTTAATAAACAATTTTACATACATAATGAGCCTGGCTCCCTAATTATGAGATGCCACTGGCTTGGCCCCCAATACCGTTTTTTTTTTTTGGTCGTGCCAATATAGCTATAGTTTATTACAAAGATAAACCCAGCAGGATGGTGAAACCGCTCTTAGCCCATGGGTTATAGTTTACAGGATTGCTTCTCGCCAGGGTGTTTGGTGTGGTCTGGCCCCATTTGGCCTAGAATCATTCAAAGCATATAAGTAGTAGCGGTACCATATTGGGAATATTTTGTTTGAGTTGTGTTCAATGTTCTTAAAATATTATTTTAATTTAATGAAAATAAGTGATTAAATTGAATAATAAAATATAGAAAAAACATTTTTATTTAATAATTAAAGGAATTATTAAAAACTTCGTCAGAAAAGTTTAGAAATATGAACCATTCTAGCTTACCATTCTAGCCCAAAGTGTTAGAATTTGTTGGGTTTGACTGATTTTGATTGTTGTGTATTTTAAATTCATCAGACAGGTCGAATGGATAGTTTGACTATTTTCTGAGATCCATTTAATATTATTTTGTGATCCATTATAACTTGGGATTACCATGTGTTATTGTACTTAGACCCAATGGTGAGTGTGCAGAAAGAGTTAGAAATCTATAGTAATTCAGGTTTATAATGGACAGAACCTAATTATATTATATTTTATTTGAGAAGAGTCTCCACTCCATTCTGAACGCTGTTGACTGTGCTTCATTGATGCACTAACTGGCACAGGAGATAAAGGAGTGGAAGCTCTATACTTGACGCATAATACACGTTCATACACGCTCCCAAGATCGACCTCAATTTGCAATATGGTATCGATAGATACGCACTCTATTAATGTAATTTCTAGTATTGGCAATGGCAAAAGCTAATAGGGGCAGAGGGGGGCAGTTGCCCTAAGATTTTTTTATTGTTTTTCACTATATAGATATACATGTCTCTAAAAAATTATTGTATGTGATTAATTGTAATTATTAGAAAGAATATATCATATTATATGAGAAAAATATTCACTAATACATAATAAGTCCAAGGCTTTTTTAATTCATTTCAGTCATTTTTTCTCACATATACTCATCTCAAACATCATAATATTAATTAATAATATTTTTTGAATATTCAAAAGGTATCCCAATCTCTATTATCATTAGATGTGAAATAACCCCTCCCACTTCCACTCATTAATCTCATCCACTAGTTATAGGATTTGCTCAATAACACCCTCACTTTTGAATATACAAATTAAATAATATCATTAATATAGAATAGAAAAATTTCTATATAGACACAATTCTAAAAATATATTCTTATACACCCTCACAAAAAAAAACTAGTGGGGCTCATACATGAGTTAATATTATATGTTGAATAAAGTTAATGAGATCTACTTATATTGTGAGTGTGCCTAGATGTGAAGTATTAGACCTGTAACCACACAAGAATTTTCATGTAAAATTCTCTATAAAATATTCTAATATATTTTTTTCTTTTAAGTTTCACCATCTCCACGCCTCCTAACTTTTAAACCATGTTTCGTTTCGCCACTGATTATCGGTGTTTTAAATTCCTAGTATTACATCCAATAAATTTGATAAATTCAACATATAGAAAGTTTTGTCAATAAGGAGATAATATAGGTTTAGAACGTTTAAAAGATAGCCCTACCCCTAGAGGCCTAGCTATAGCATTTCTTTTTTCCTTTTCTTTTATCAAATAGCTAAAGCATTTCCAAATTCCAAATGAGAATTGTTGATCATATGGCTAGCACCGATATTGACCCAACTTATCCCTTTGGTGGTTATGACTAAGGAGGTCAGGAGCATGTCTCATATATTGGACTGAAAAGGACGAAAAAAAAATCCTTCCGACAGCGTAGCATTTAGTGAGAAGTCATCAAAATTTTCCAATTCTGCTGCTGCTGTTTTGAGTCTTAGGCTCTTAGCAACAGATCTGTGGGTTTCAATTGCTATAGTGAGAATCATACTTTTCCCGAAGCTGTTTCAGGCAAACAGTTTTGAGTTGAAAGCCGAAAGTGACTAGGATTTTAAAAACTATGATTCTTAGGATAAACTATATTAAAATTAGAGGCACTAATGACACACTTGAATAGAAGAATAATCATAATGTTGTGAACACGCTAACTGCAAGCAATGAATAGTTCAATGTTGTGTTAAAAAAGCAAGGTACCGACCAAACAAATGAAATATTTTGTCCATAATCTCTCCAATAATCAAAAACCTATTTGTTGACAATGACTTCCCCGGCTTGTCCCATTAGGGAATATTGTCAAGACATAAACAGCTAATTAATAAGGACAATTAACAATAAGACACGGGTTAAAGCAGGATAATCTGCACAAGAAAGGTGCAAAATTCAAGCTTCAAACCAAAGTCTTGGACACTTACTAGACACAAAAGGCTGAACCCTCAATCCAAAATATATATACAAATAAAATGAAAAAATGTGTCACAAGAAAGTCAATAAAAGACAGGGTTCCACGTCCTTGTCCAAGCTTAGCTGTTCCTTCCACTTAGTGACCATTAAACACTTTAAAGCAATCATAACAGGGATTAATTTTTTTTTTAATTGGACTTTTTGGGGGTCGTGGTTCCCAAAAGTGGTCCCTAATAATACATCCAAAAATCCCAACCACTAGAAATATGGCGTTCCGCCCCATCAAAACAATGCCAAATTCCCGTTTTTGCCGTTTTCCCAAGCTCCAAACACACCCTGATGGAAGGGGCAATTAGGAGATGACAAGAATTAATCAGATTGATGTTGAAAGATGGCGAAATCTATGAATCAAATTCCTGCCAATCATTCTTTGCGTGAAAGTTTCTCATGTTCTCTTTGGGGGATTGGGTTTGGCTTAAGGATACAAGGACTAATGGATACCCTCTCACAGGGGGTTCAATTATACGTTTCATTCTTCCTTTGTAATACATGATTAAACAAATACAGAGCTCTCTTTTCAACCTTGTCACTTGGGACAGGCTAATCTTATATTTTTTAACGTAACTTGAGTGCAAATTGAAGAAGAAAACCGGAGAATAAACCAAATGCTTCATTATCTTTTTTTACGACTAGTGCACTAGGAGTCTAGGACTCCTCTTTTGATTCTATGCGTCAACAAAAAAAATCTTTTAATTCTATGCTATAATGTTGCTGATGATTCGGATGCTAAAGATAATGAGCTTACTTTAGATTTTGGAAAGTCCAAATAGTGAGAATGAAAAGAACTACCCCTTCTAACAGACAGAAGGGTAAATTATCCTTTTTCCTTTTTTAGCTTTTCTGGTCAAATCGACACGCCACCCACTTGATAACTTGTCTCACATTAGCCTTTATTATCATAGACCTTCTATATCCTTCTTTTTCTTTTAACGTGATAGCCCTTGCATCATTTATTCGACGGCCAAGATAACTCCTTGCTCCTTGGTCCAAGTATCAATTAATGTAATTTATCATCCAAGAACTCGATACAAGCAACATCATTCGTGATAATATAAGATTTTCCTTTTGGCTATGTTTGTAACAATAAGAAATTGATACTGCTAAATTGGAACTATAGCAGGAAGCAACAGAGAACAGTATGACATAGGCTTCTGCCTAATGCCTGGAGGAGAATCCAATTACTAGTACCCAAAACCAAACATACTAGACATTTATATAGCCCTATAACATAGGTATATGTAACGTACAAATTCATAACAGGTTGGGATATTCTCCAGTTCACATTCAGTAATTAGTGCTACAACTTTCACTCAATTGATCAACCGATCTTTATCTTCTATCTTCCTCCCTCCTGCTATTAAGGTCAAAAAAGTTAAATGGGACAAAGCCTTGTATACGGTGGTTCAGCCAAACCCCACAAATGAACTTTTGAGTTCTGGTACTTTCAAACTGCTGAAACTGGTGCTACCCTTCAAAAGACATGAGCAGACAGGACAGGAAGCAGTAGTCCCCGGGTCACAGAACTCTCAAATTGGCCACCATAGATGTTATAACAGTAAGAAGTAATGTAATGCTACACAATTTTATAGCTACACACCATTACTACAAACTGGGGGGGGGGGAATAAAATAGAAAAAAAGAGAACCAAAATGAAATGTCAAGCTTTTGTAATGTATGGCCTCCTGTAGGTTAGGTTAAGTAGTAGTGGTGATGGTAGTAGTAGTAATAGTACTATATTAACAGTTAGAATTCACAAAGTTCTTTATCTCCCCCATAAGGCAATAGAAATGATCATTATTTGGCAAGAAGTAGAAACCAATAGTGGCCTCCTTTAGGTAAAGAAGATTGACCTGGTGGCCAGAATTCCTGAGACCCTCTGCATATGCCAATTGCCAATCTTGAAGAAGATCCAAACCAGCCACACAAACAAGGCTCTTGGGGAACCTAAGCCCCTTAATACTCTTACCCCTAGGGCCAAAAGGGTTACAAGCAGGGTGGTCTCTATCCTCTCCTTCAGGTAGAAAAGCCCTCCAATACCAATCACGGTCTTGCAGCCTCACAAAGTACTTCCCATCAAGCCTCATCTCTGATTCAGTCCTCTTCTCACCACCAAACAATGGATGAAGAAGGATGTTACCAAGCACCTCAATTCCTTCCTCAGCAGCCCTCACTGCCACATGATGAACTATGTTCCCACCGGAACTATCCCCAGCCATGTACACACAAACCTTTGATTCCTTCCCACTTTGAAGCCATTTTCTTGATTTCACCCACTCAAGTGCTGCCCATCCATCCTCATAAGCACACGGGAACCGATGCTCCGGCGATCGCCGTAATTCACAGACACAACAGCAGCCTTGCAGATGCTGACTAGGCGGCGGCAGAGGGTGTCATAGATAGCACTATTGGCAGAAGAATGGGAGAAGCTTCCACCATGGAAGAATATTATGACAGGGACAATCTCAGTGGTGCTCAAGGGCTTCTCCATGTCTATGACACCCCATTGAGACTCAATTTGAGATGATGATGATGATGGTAGGTACAGACGGTTGAAGAGGCCGGTGTTTCGATCAACATGATCAAAGGAAAAGACCCCATCGACGGGGATTGAATTTGGGGGAACCTTGCGGTCCAGGAACTCAGCTAACTCTCGGTTGAATGTTCCATCAGCACGTCTTAGAAGATTGTACGCTATCTTGAAATTGGAGATGAGAACCCAAGTATTGAGTGGAACAACACTCTACAGAAAAAGGAACCATAAGATTGAACATGTTAGAACAGAAAAACGTTCATCTAGTCCAACATCACGAAAATATAAATTCCAGATTGATCGTGCGATTGATTCATTCCTTTAATCAGAGAACAGGGGCATCGTTTCAATGAGAAGAGGAAAATCCGTGCAGAAAAAAGAAAGAGTGGTGGTATGCTGCAATATGAACCTCACAAATCTTCAAAGGAAAGGACCAAAAAAATTAATTCCAACTTGTGGCACCAATGACACTCGAGTTTCCCAACTTACCAGAACAAGAAACCAAAGGCCTACACGGAAGAAATAGAAAGTACAAGAAGGTATAAAAAAAAAAATTAAACCAACCCCAAAAACATTATCATATCATCCTACACCAAAAGAACAACAACAACAAAATCAATCACACTCTTAACTCAGATACGTCCCCGCAAAGGTAAGAACTTTCTTGCCCCGCTTCACACAATTAGAACAAAACCAAAAAAAAAAATGTGAGCTTAAAAAACAACATTAATCATATTAACAAGTTTCCCAGAAGGAAGCATGACAACATGAGAGAGGTTACCCTAGATTCACTGAGGTTGACTTCATTACTGCCAGCCATGTCTCTCTCGCTCTATATCTGTGGAGCAAAATACAGAAGAGGGAACCCAAAAAGAGAAGCAGCAGCAACAACGGTGGTGATGATGATCTTCACGGAAACCACCCCTTGTGCCGCCTCATAATAACAATCACAACCAGAAGAAAAACAACAAAAGACCTTGTTGTAAGCAGCGAAACTTCAACTCTTCAAGTGATGTGTACGTACTACGTACGTTACGTATCTACATAAGTCTGTTTTTTTAGGCTGGTGCCCCTGGAGGCACCTGTTTCTAAATGAATGATTCGTGTGGTTGAAGAATGGTAGTGAAGAAGGAATAAGGTCGGCGTGTAAGTAAAATATGTGAAAGGAAAGAGAGAAAAACAAAGGTAAGAGAAGATAGAAGAAGAGAGCGTGGGAAGGATAAGAAGGCGCAGAGAGAGAGAGAGAGAGAGAGTCAAACGCAAAGGAACGACGGGAATGGACGGAGACGAGAGAGACGACAAAGCGGGCGGCCGAATTAAACTGTTTATATGGGTCCCACCCTTCCTTTCTTTTCCATATTTGTTTTTCTATTTTATTGTTTTGTAGTACGATATTTTTTTATTTAATTTTAATTTTATTCCTTTTTTTTTTTTTTTGGCTCTTTCGATCTCGATTTTTTTCTTTTTCCTCTTCTTGGTTTTTTGCCCTTTGTGTGCTTATTGCTTATTGACAGGTCCGTTTTGGCCTCGAACGCGAACCGTGTAGGATAAAAAGTTTTTCAGCATTTATGGCAAGTGGGCAAAATGAATAGTAATATTTATTTATAGTTTGAAATTGTTTTTGTTATCAAGCATTTAAAAATTATGGCTACAGTTTTAGTCCTCTTAAGACTAAAACTGATTGATCATTTAAATAATATCTTTATCTTTAATTTTTAGCTTTTTCGAGCCATTGTTAAGCAGATTGAAATACTAACAAAATCATAAAATATAAAGTGTTAATAATAAGAGGAATTGAACTATAAGTTTCTAGGTTTTGACCATTTTTCATTTATTTTATGTTTTATCAAATTACAATTAATTACTATTATGAAGTAAACTTAGAGGGTGAGAGATTACCTCGAGAGTTAATTCGAAGTGAAATTCTGGAAGCATAACCACAAGTGCAGTTTGGAGGGAGAAGGCAACCTTCTCCATGCACTTCAGATACAATTCTCCTCACATTGGACCGGACGAGAATCAATGGCAAAGTAACAAAGGGAAAGAAGAAGACTGTAAGAGGTGTGTTCCGCCAAACAACGCCAATGTTATGACGTAAACTTAGAGGATGAGAGATTACCTTAAGAGTTACTCTAGAGTGGGATTTTGAGAACATGATCACAAATGCAAGAGCTTCTTCTCTCCGATGTGTGTAGGGATGTATACCTATAAAGAATCTATTGCCAAGTCAACATAGGGACAATGTGGGTGAGTGTATGTGAAATGGAATGTCTCGTACGGCATCCTTTAAGATATTCATAGGGAGTGAATGTGAACGGTTTCTTCCCAAAGTTAGGGTGAGAATGGCCTTAGGCCTCAACCCACATCTCCCAATCATAGGGATCAGAGTAGAATAAGGAGAAACTTCTACCATGTATCTTGAGTGGTGGATTCCAGATTAGGTTACGGGTCTTAACTTGAATCTTGGACGACTCAAACTCAATCAAGATGTGTAATACCCTAGTTTTAAATAAAAAAGTTACAAAAAAAAGTTTCGAACTAGGAAGAGTGTTAGTATATGTCATTTTTGAATTTCACTAAGTCTAGACCCTATATATCCTTGGAGGGCTACATGATAGAACCATAATCGTGGAATCAAAAGTCCGATAATTATTCCTAAGAAGAAAATAAGTTAAAGAATGATTTTTAATGAATTTTATGAAACCTTTAAACATTTTATTTTAGACCACAAGTTTATAAAATCTTAAAAATTTCTGAATTTCAACTAAAACCCAAAATTTTGATTTTGATTTGTTGACATTTTAAATTTTGTGATATTTTATTTGAATCCAAATGAGGAGTATTTCATTATTCACATTTATGTTTTAAAGTTAATGGACATTAACTTAAAATCAAGAAATGTAAATAAGTAGGTATTGATACAACTTAGCCAATAAATGCCAGAACTTGAGTTATAGCCCAAAGATATGAGAAAAAACTTTTTGGAGACCGCCCTAGTGGTCGAGAGAGAAGGTGTGTCGACCTAGGTAAAGGACCGTCTCCATCATTCACCGCCCAGGTCAAACTTTATTTAAAAACCCCTCTTTTGTCCATACCACAAAAACAAAAAAAACTCGCCTTCTCGCCCAATTCACCCCCAAACTTCATATTTCTTTCTTTTCTCTTAAAATCAACCTTAATCTTCCCTCTTCGAAGTTTAAGGTATGTAGTTCTCTTGATTTCATTCTCTTTTCTTCAATTTCTCCTTATTCTTGGGTGATTTTCATGTCTATCAAGCGAATAGAGTTCTTTCATTGTGTTAGAGTTGTATCTATGTAAATAGGGTTCATTAGAGATTAATCTAGAGTCTTGCTGCTTCTATAGTAGATACTATGTCATTTCCACTCCAAAGAATCCTATTGGTGTAGAGCCTTCACTATTCACCCCACCAGATGAGTGGATTCGCATATGTGATCTTTATGTTATGCATTATAGTTATTTTCATGAAAATAAGATCTATTGCCTGATTTTAGAGAAATACTTACAAGGTTTAAGATTTACTGTTAGATTATATGTTGTTAACTGCGGATTTTAGAGATGTCTATAAAGAAGTTTGAGGTTATTGTTGGTTTGTATGTTTTAAAACTCCTAGTTTTAGAGCATGAAACTTGTTTTTAATCAAACTTATGAGACTATGTTTGTTATACTGATTTTATGCAGAATTGATGACATGTAATTATTAGAGACTTTTATGATTGTTTCAATGGATTATGGAACTGTTTATGTATATGATATAGTTTTATAACCAGATTTTAGAGAAAAAGGTTGGAAATATGGTTTAGCCCCTATAATCTCAGTCTATGATATTGAGTGCTTCCTAGTTTATGAAAAGTTTGATGGTTTGAAATATGATTTAGACAATCAACTAAAATGTTTTAGAGCATGAACCTTCATGAGATTCAGAAAATTTACACTACATATTCTATGGACTTTAGAAATCACAATGTCTACAAAGGGTGATCTCTTGGACATAATTTCATAGTCACAATTATGTTAAGGTCAGACTATTAGAATCAGATAGATTCAAAGCTCACAGAGAATAAAAAGGTTTTAAGGATTTTCAATTTAAATGGATTTATTTAGCTAGTTTAGAATGTAGCTATAAAGAAATAATCAGTGAGTTAAGCTGGAATTAATCATTAACCTTGATACTAAGTTTCCTAAGGGAAATCTCATAGTAGAGTAGACATAAGACCTAGTTAGATGCCCAATCACTACAAGAATTGCTCCGATTAACGACGGATTTTATTGAGGAACAAATCCTCACTAACTATTCCATAGTTGATTAGCAAGGGATCAGAGACCGATCAACGAGGAAACACAAATTGGCAGCTAAGAGTAAAGGAAAAATTGGTTGAAAAATATCGAGGACTTAGCTACTAATTAACTAGAGATATCCCATGCAAAAATAATCTATGCTTAGCGGGCACCTTCCACTTCCTCGCTTTGATTTGAAAACATTTAGCAAGGGCCATATCCCTCGCTAATCCGTAGCAAATGTTCAATAATTATGTGGTGGATTTGGGTTTTAAGAAACCCATAGACCAGACAATATCAAACTAGACATTTTTATTGTTATGATATTTCAGACTAGATATTATTGTTTCTCTAGGAGTTGCTACACTATGAGTTTATATCATTTCAAATATGAAAGTAAATTGAAGAAATGGCTTTTATTAAGTTTATGAAGGGATGATTTGGATATATATATATATATATATATATATATATATATATGTATATCATGTGTGTGTATACCTAATTATGTATGACTTTTGAGTATTATTAATGTTATTATGATTCTTTTCATGCATTGCTACTTTGGTGTCCCATGAAAGGGGTTTCAGGTGAGAACTTATTGACTTTTGATAGCAAAACTCACCCCTTTCTTCTTCTTCCATTTATAGAGAAGGTTGTGGGTCCTTCCAGGCACCATCATCCCAGGCATGAGTTTCAGTGGTGAGCTTCACTGGGGTGAAGTGTTTGTTGTTTATTTCTAGAAATGCTCCAATATTATCACAGATAGGATCTTGGATCGTAGAGCATGTTGCAGAGTTCATGCATATTATGATATTATCTTGACTTGTAGTTATGAAACTTCACCTCTAGCTATTTTGTATAAACAGACTTTATATATTACGTTGTTATTTTAACTTCAGACTTTACAGACAGATTATGAGATTTGATCTTGATTATATGGCTTAATAATAGGTGATTTATATGTAGAAAATAAAATTTTAAACGAATTGTAATTAACTATGCATATAGAGCATCGCAAGTCATAAGACTTACGTGGGAACAAAGTTTCTCATGTGTAGGTCAAGTACCCAAATCGGGTTGTGACAAGAGGAATACTTAGTTTGATCCAATAGAGCCATTAAGCCTCATTTACTCCATTCCATAACAATTACTGGTATAAAAATTTGATAAATAATTACACTTATATTTTTCTATTAATTAAGCACGTAAAATAAATGTTATAAATTAATAACTTCTTATTTCTCAATTCTTCAAGTACGTGTCGGTAATTAATTCACCAGTCTTAATAAATTAAAATACAATGATCAATTATTTAAAAAATGATTAATGCTTCAACTAGTGAGAAAATATAGAAACTAAATCAAATGAATACAAAATACTAGGTCAATACTATAAAAATATGGCTCAAAACCAAAATGAGTAAGCATATAGACACTAAAACCAACCTTTTTGAAAAATAATGTTAATAACCAAAATGAAATAAATACAAATTATAAGAATTTAAATATAACTTAAACAACAAAATAAAGTTTGTGATGGAAATATAGAAATCGTACAATTAAATTTAGTCTATTCAAATCGTATGTGAAATGTATCTCTATTTAATTACAAGAGCTGGGAGGATTATATAATATTTTTCAAGCAATTGCTTCCTTGAAAACTGAATTCACATCTTAAGGAAAATTGAATTTCGAAAATTATTAACTCTTATTTTTTGTTCTTCCCTTTCCTTGAAACTTCGGGTAGATTTACGGAAGCTTAAGCAATTTGATTCTAAGAATCGTTGGAATTGGGTGTTAGTTCTCCACAGTGTGGCTTGCTCTTGACACTAACACTACTTGTTTGATACGACTCATTTAAAATTTTATTAGAAGTAGACATAGACAATAACTAATAAACTATTATTATTATTATTATTATTATTTTGTACAATTTTTGTTTCAGTTTCTCAAAATATCCACATATTCAAATAACAAGAGACTAATTTTTCGAGATGCGATTAACGTCTAGTAAAGATTCCTCTCAACCATTTTTTTTAAATACATATCATTTTATAAATTGGATTCACAATTATATATTTAAGAGATTTGGGCTCCTTCTGCTAAAAAAAAGCACACCTGATTAGTATAATTATACAACCTTTTCACGCCTGATTTACAGTACTCTAATGATTGGTATTTGATTTTTTAAGTTTATCGGTTAATTATGAAGCCGAAAAATCCTTGTACACACTTGTTTCGATTTTATCGAGTTCTTTAAAGCAAGAACACTATTACTTATCTTCATCCAAATATTCCGGGATAATATTGCCCCTGGTGGGAGCTTGGAATAATTTTTTCATCTTGCTAAAAAGGATTGAATAACTTAGATTGAGCCATGATGAATCAGATAAGGTTTTCCATTTTTTAACATCAATTATACTTTCCTAAATATTTAACTTTACTTTCAATCAACTAACTTAACAAATAAAACCGGAAGGATTATCTTATAAAAGTATTTATTCATAATTGATTTTATGGATTTAATGTTAATATATTATTAGTGTGAAAAAATTGAGTTTAATTTCAATAAATTGATAATGTACTTTACTTTACATTGTCATCAAATTAAATATTTATATTTGTACAACCTTTTAATTGGTTAGTTTAAGAATCATCTCTTATAATTGATGTAGTAATATACTATAATTTTATTACAGTGTTAAAAATTTTATATTGTCAACATATTAAAATTAAATTCTAATCATCTAATCATATATATTAGTAAAAATATTTTACTTACATATTGATTACATAACAATTTTCATATATATTGGAGGACAAACAATATAAATTTTATTTACATGGATAGGATATCAAAATTAATTTATTATTAAAAAAACCCACTTTATTTTCATTAATCCATGTGTTGCAGTTTATTCGTCTACATCAATACAAAGATTTCGATTAATCTGTCTTTTAGACAAAGAATAAAAGAATATACTCTTAATTTTAACTTTCTAAGTTATAAGGATTGTAAGATTCGATTCGAACATATAATCATGCTAGTACTTAAACATTATGTATGCACCTGATTATCCAATGCCAGAATTCTGTTGAGTGAGTGACTAAATAAAATATCCATTATCCACCCATGGCTCCCACCTAAAATGGAGGAAGCTTTTTCACGGGGATAATAATTTTGTTTTAATAACGAATTGAAGAGATAGCTTTCACATTTTTTTCCTTTCTTTTCTTTTTTACTCCCAAAAGCACATTTTCCATCATATAAGAGAGACGGTAGACCTGGAAGGGACTGGAAGTAGTCAAGAACAGGGCTGGCAAATGGCAATATTCGTACGTAATGAAAAAGAGTTATCTATTAAGATATTTTGTTAATTTACAGTCCATTATCATTAGAATACATAGAATCATAAGGAAATAAAAATTCACATTCCATCTAATTAGATAGAATAAAATAATAGAATGTTCTCTACAATATAAATATAAATAATATTTTTTAATGAAAAATCTTGGTGGAAAGAAAGAGAAGGCACAAAGCCCAATGGGGCCAAAGAAAATTAAAATTAAGAAAAAAAAATCCAAGAAAGATTGGAGCAAGGAGACAAAAGAGTTTCCTGCGTGCGTCCGACGCCAAGGCACGTGGCGACAAAGGGTTCCGTCTCCACGCTTTTACCAAACACACCCTCCAAGCGAACTTCGGGAAGTGCCCTCTCATTTCCCATGAAACCCCCAAAGTGCCATCGAAGATGACACGTGTTTTGTCCGGTAGCGGGTCGCGCGTGACGGCATGTTTTTTGTCAGAACCTGAAGGGGGGCTTCGTTTTTGTCCTTTTGCTTCTTGTTTTTTAAAGAATTTTCAAAATATACCAAAACTATAATGCGTTTCCCATAATGTGTGTTGTCGTTGCCTCGTTAGAGTTACTAGTATAAATTAAGAAATAAAAATATAATTTATTTTTTATACACCAAAATATAAAAGTTTTTTTTATAATTTTTTACCCCCAAAGATCATCCAAATTAAAGAGCTTAATTGGATGACAATTAACAACTTTACACTATTAATGAATTAAAATTAAACTTTTAATTTTAATATATTTTTTGTTTAAATTTTTTTTTATCATTATTTAATATATCATGTCAATAAATATAATTAATTTTTATTGTATACTTAAAAGGTCATACAAATATAAAAATATGATTGAATTTTTAATATAAAGATATGATTGAGTAATTACTTTTACTTATGTTTTCATAGAAAAAATATTTTTTTTATGCCTATGTATCAAAAATTATCTTTTTAAAAATAAGTATTTAATTTTGATTTACTGATAATATAAAATAATTTTACATTATATTGGGATGTTTGTTTATTTACAAAATTGATCAAAATTAGTAGGAAATAATTGGAAAGAAGAAAGAAAATTGATCAAAGTTTTTTCCATAATTGTTTGAATAATTATCGATGGAATAAAATATAAATCTACTACTTGTGTTTGGAATTACAGCATAAAGGAACGAAACAAAATAAGTATATTTATCAACTTCACAAATTTTTAACTTCCTTCACTCACCCCAATTTTTAGGGGAAAATTCAATTTTTAGCGGGAATTATTCCCTGTGAGCTCCATTTAATTCCTTTATATATATATATATATATATATATATATATATATATATATATATATATATATATATATATATATAGTTGTATTATTTGGATTTATATAGTGTAAGACATTATATCATTCATACCTCATTCGTTATTGAATATATATACCCTATTCAAATAATTCACATTCCGTCAATAGTGAATTATGTGAATTCGATATTGTTGATATTCCATAAATAAAAATAATCTTTTTCTATTATTAAACCTCCACACAAATAAAGAAGTTTCTTTTCCTATCATTCCCCTTTTCTTTCCCTCTTGGCCTATAATTCAAACTTGTTAAAATGTCATCTAATTATATGGTTTTTATTTACCAAACTTTCACGATAATAGGTGGTTAAGTTAAAGTTTTTCATTGATATGATAATATACAATTGAATATTTGTATAAATTTCTTTTATACTAAGAGTGTATATAAATTAAATTATAAAATTAATACTTAATAACTTTTAATGGAGATTAATTATCATGTACTGTCAATGTAAAATATTAACCAATAAAAAATTGCCATATAATTCATTTGAAAACTAACTCTAATTTAATTTTTTTTTTAAATGGCCATGGTAGATAATTTGTCAATTGTTCATTGACCAACAATGTAAAACATCTTTATACACTCCTTTAAATATTAATATGTATTTTGAACTATTAAAATGTATTTTTACAGGGAATGATCAAAATATTATTCATCTTTTAAAAATAATATTAATTTAATATAATGTTGATGTAAAATATTTTATACTTATAATGATCATGTTATATTTTCAAGATAAATTTTAAAATAATTATAATAAAATTTAACTAATTTCAGTTACATACTTATATATAATTAGAAAAATACATAAAATATTTAATATTAATGATGTGTTACATTTAAGCTTTTCTTTAAAAGTAAACATTAACATAACTTGAAAAAATAAGTAAAGCGACAAAGGTCTGATACAATACTAAATGAACCGCCTTTCTAGATAAAATTACATTGAAGTTTAAATTCGAAAGCAGATATAATTATTAAAAATACTACTTTTAATTATGTCGGTGTCACAGTAATGTAGGTAGAAATAATTCATTAGGGTGTTGCGTTTGTTTCTCATTTTTTTTAAAGAAGTTATTATAAAATACTTGAACTTTATACTTAATTGGAAAAAATTAAAATAATTTTTTAAAATTTTAGTTATTTTAAAAAATGGATTTCTCTTGGACCATATAAAATTCATGATATTAATATTTTTTAATAATAACTTTAACTAAAAATCTGATTGCATTTACTAATTAAATTTATTAATATTTTAAATATTTATAATTAAATTATAACTCATGTATTCAAAAGGATACTGATATACATAGGTTACCATAACAAAAAATTTAAAAAATTATATAAAATATGAAAAAAGAATTTAAGTGAAAAATTTAATTTTAGGTCCAAAAACTTTCATCCAAATGGACCTTTAGTTGATAGACAAAAGAAAAAGGTTGGGGATTTTTCTTTTTTGGGGGATTTTTGTCGCATTGAGTGGCTACGGAGGCGGTTTCGTTGTGTCTATCCCTATCTCATCGTGCGCTACGAACAAATGACGTACTTAAGTTGCTCTTGGTTTCGGGGGATACCGGTGGGTTTGTGTGTGTGGGTCCCTCTTCCGAAAGTCTTTATTCTCAAAACGAGTTAGATACGATGATCAAAAGCGCTTTCGGTGTGGGACACACTTCGAGGAGACCCTCTGATCTGCTAAGCCGCTTCCACCACTCGACATGTGTCGTACCAGCATGCTTTGTGGTGCTTTCTGACGTTTGATCAGATTTTTCTTTATAATTGGATGCGGGGCCCTACGATGGATATGTCACTGCCACAGCCGCTTGTTTCCTTTTATTTGTTTGATAGAAAGCAGATTAAATAAAGTTTGGGATTTTTCGTCATACGATGAATCGAGTGTGGGGAGTGAGTTGAGAATGAGATTAGAGTGTGGCAAATCAAATGATCCATCAAAAATCCTACTAGGGGTGATCCCGATCCGTTCTGACCCATCAACTTATCCTAACCCAAAATTTATTAGGACAGATTTTGACTAAAATTCACCGGATGCACTGTTCATGCCTAGATTGGTCATATTTCAGTTTACCTCAATCATATACGAAGTCAAATAATTCTTTTTGATATATTTTTTATAATAGTTACACATTATAAGATTTTAAAGTTTAATTAATATATTTTACATAATTCGATATTATTTTTATATTGATATTTGTTTTGAATTACATATAATAAAATATTTCTTAAATTTTGATTCATACTTATAAAATTTTATAATTTTACTATGTATAATGTCAACCCCTCATATGTTGTTTAAAGATTTTGCTTACCCAGTTTAATGTATCCTTGGGATTATCCCTCTTGAAGTTTTTAATTGATCCGATATAAAAAATTAGGTATGGATCTAGGTTTGTGTTTGATCCAACATATCTCTTGTACACCCAGAACTCTTGTAAGGAGTGGATTCTCTCGTGTCCTTTTTAAAATGATATGATCATGTTAAATCTTCACTATTAATTTTAGCTTTTTTTGCATCATCAACTTTTTTGTCAACTCCATTAAGGGTTAAAATCAAAACATAATACTCTCATGTGAAAAAATAACTTGAGAGGATCCCTTCCGTTCCTACCTATAATGGAGAGAGTGGTGTTACTTCAGACCATTTGGTTAGTATGGGTTATTTATTGTTTATTTAAGGATAAATTATACTCTTCTTCATCCATTTGTGAAACACAACTCATATCACCTCTAATTGTCCAATCTATACCCATACTCCTCGCGTCAAATTTTAAGGATTTGTATTATACTCACATCTCTCACTAACAGAGCACCATTAATAAATTTAACAGAATTACATTTTTATGATATTTACTGGACCTAATTAATAAAATCATAAAAACACCCTTACTTGCTTACGACAACAAAAGAGTTGGTTATGATATTTTTATAATTTTATTAATTAGAAACAGTTAATTTCATAAAAATATCATTCTGTTAAGTTTATTAATAGGACTCTATTACTATTAGTAAAGGGTGTGTGTAATATAAATATTTAAAATTTGATAAATAGAAGGGGTGTAGTGTGATTGGATTAGTAGGATTGAGTTTAATTTCTATAAAATTCAAAAAGATGACTATAATTTACCTTTTATTTAATGAGAGCTTGCTTAATAATTTTGGAAGCCTTAGATTCTTTTCTGACTCTAAAGAGTTTGGGGTTTTCTTCTTGTTATTAAAATAATAATAATAAAAAAAAAAACCAAAAGATCCACGTGCTCTTTATTTTGCTTGGTTCTATCTCTGTATGATGGTGCCCATCGCACGTATCTGATAGAGGGCTCGCGGAGAAAATAAACACCACTGCATAATTATCGTTGCAGTACTTCTTATGTATATACTTTTCATAATTCACTTTATTATTGTTTTTAATTAAAAAAAAGTAAAGTCTATAAAATTTCCTTAAATGTTTACTTATTTATACTTTTGGTTATGTTACTTTAAAAATATGCAGAATTGTGTTTAAATTTTTTAACATGTATATATTACTATAATATACTAATAAATATTTATTTTTGAGGTGAAAAATTAAAAAATATTTTAATTTTTTTTATCTATATTTACTTTTATCCTTTTTTTTTAATATGTGAGGTTTTTTAATAAAATTGTAGAGCCTACACATTCAATTTTTCATCAAAAAATAAACATTTGTCATAAAATTGTGGTAATATGCACATATAAAAAAACTTAAGAATTTATGTTATATATTTTTTTAAAGTAACAAGATTAAAATGTAAATGAGTCAAAATTGAAGAGAATATTCTAGATTTTTCCCTTAAAAAATAATTTGGTCTCATAATGCTTATATAGATAATCCAAATATACTTTTAGCAAAATTAAATTTTTTAAGATGTCATAATATAATGGTTGCATTAAAGAAACTATATAACACATCGAGAAATTATGAAACGTTACTTTTGGAAAGAATCTAATTCCTTCTAGGAATATAATTAATCGTGACTAATTCAAACGTTTGTTACAGTTGGATTTAGATATAGATGTTATATTATACATATTTTCATTAAACCATTGCTCTTTTCAATGTAGAGAAAAAAATGTTCATCGATTGTCACTATTTTTATTTTTGGTACTTTGAATTAACCCTTTTAAAGTAATGACTTTTTTTTTCTCTAATAAGAAAGTGATGACTTATTTCCATCATATTGGAATGGCTTCTCGAGTTGAATGTCCTATAAAATATATATGCCGAGGTCACCCAGCATTAAGAGATTACCAAGCCCCAGACAATAATAATAATTTGTATTAGATATAAAATTATTAATGTGGCATAATCTAACAGTTTAACTTTTCAAACAAGTGGTTTCATGACATTACATTAAACTCTATAATCAAAAGGTCTAAAGTTCGATCATTGCTGCTCCAATTCTTCTAATAAAATAATTAAATTTCAGGAGTTGACATGCGATTGTCCATGCTTCAAGATCAAAAGAAGTATTTGTATGAGATTTTTATATTAAATATAAAACTATTAATTTACCATAAAACCTAACAATTTATGCTTTTAGGACAAGTGATTTCATCATGACAATTTTTATGTTTAAATATGTTTTTAGTCTTCATTAATATGAGTTATTTTATTGATTTTGGTCCCTCTAAACTTTTGTTTTGATTTTGGTCCCTCTTTCCATTATTATGTTTTTGCTCTTTATCATATAAT
This sequence comes from Dalbergia oliveri, assembly GCA_030441495.1. Taxonomy (NCBI): domain Eukaryota; kingdom Viridiplantae; phylum Streptophyta; class Magnoliopsida; order Fabales; family Fabaceae; genus Dalbergia; species Dalbergia oliveri. The sequence continues at coordinate 15,815,762 of JAMLFY010000008.1, forward strand.
TTTAATGTTAAATGATGATATTTTAAAAAATCAAAAGAAGATTTTTAAAATATTTAAAGTGTAAAAATAAAATTTTCAATATTTGTAAAAACTAAATGCACATTCAAAACTATTCATTGAGACCAAAATTTAAAAGAATAAGGATAAAAAACAAAGAAAATGAAAAAAGGATTAAAGCTGAAGTAAAAATTTTAGAGGGACTAAAACTAAAATAATATCTATTTATAGGGACTAAAAACATATTTAAGCCTCTTTTTTTACAATATCATATTTTTTTAAATTTAATTTATATATACTTTTAATGTGTAAAAATTGTATTAGTATTCAATCGTCTATCACTATGTTATTAAAATTATTTAACTTTTATAAACTATCTTAAAACTTGCACATGCTAATATAAAATTGATTGATAATTTTTTAAAATTTAAATTTATGTTTTGATTTATCTTTGATGAATTATTAGTGTAAACATTTTTAATACCATTAACTAATTGTAAATATTAAGTTTTGTATAAATTTTGAAGTATTAATGATATATGTGACAAAAGTCAATTTTTTTCATATATGAAAATTATTTTAAAATTTTTTCTATTTCTTCACCTTATTATTCTTATTTATTTACCCACCGTCTTATTTGCAGATCTGTATAAAATTATATTTTCAATATATTTTATGATATGGTTGATGGATGAATTTGAATTACATAGAAGAGACAAAAATTCACATTAACAAAGGTCTATTAATTGTTAAAAATAGGATACTGATCCTTTTTAGTGTACAATAGGGGAGATGGAGAGAGATGCATCACTCGCATTACTAATCTTTCTCTCGGCTTGGGCTCTTGTACCCTAGTGTTTCAGGGATAGCTCTCACCAAAATAACATGAGAAAAGAGGGACCGGGTTAGAACTAGTGATGATCAGAATACTAGCCCCCTTTTCATTTGAAAAATGGGAATTTATAGGCCCAGTGATGGTAGGTTTAGAAATGGAACATTCCCCCTCAAAAAGAACTAATAGTAAGGGAGGCTTCACGAAGACAAGGAATATAAGGAGTTAGTAAATAGGGACCTTGAGGGGCTCATTTCCTTTATGACATGAAAGTGGAGATATGATAATGACCTATGAAGAAGAGACGCACCATTAGTGTGTGCGTCTACGACACGCGTCGTGTCAAATCTTGCATAACATACTAATAACATATTTTTGTATATATTTAATTTAAAATTTACTTGTTCTTATTCTAATATAGAAAAACATAATATAAGTAATGTTATAAAAAGAAAATAATGCATACCTTTATGAGTTTATAAGAAAATAAAGCATACATGAAATTTATATAAATATTATTTTGAATAATTTATCATTTTGTTTAAAATTTTAGTTATATATATGATGTGTTTGTATTCTATAATTTTTTTATTTTAGTGTTCCTTGTGTCCTTGTTGTATCATGTCTTGTGTCCGTGTCCATAGGTCATACATACCAAACAATAACATCCTTAGCACCCCTTTTTACAGGTTGCATTGTCATGCCCAAAAGACCGTGTGAGATATCTTGGTCTCCAATCAATGGGTTTGTCCTCACAGGAAGAAGCTTTTTCTACATAACAGGGAGGACAAAGGAAACAAGAACAACAGTTGAGAAACCTGTAAAATCATGAGCTTCACACTATACAACTATCGTTCCTTGTCTCATCATGCCATGAAGGTCACGTTTCTTCAGCCTCTCTAGCCACCTGGTCCATGTTCCTCTACACCTCTCAAGCTTACATATTATTAATTATCACCTATGTTCTTTCTTTTTTCTCATTTTCTATAAATCAAAAACTTGATCCGAAACACCTGGTCATGTAATTAGCATAGGTATCCCTTCACAAATAGTCGAATAGTTAGCCAGACATGACTCCCCACTCAAGAAACAACAAGCATATTTATATTTATCACAATACTATAGCACAAAAGAATGGATTTTGCAACCTTATGCTATGAACAATACATATAGGGTGCTATTCACACGAGATGAATGGTTGTTGAGAATAAGAGAGATAAATCTTAATTGCTGGATTTAGATGAATAATCAATATGAAAACATAAAGTCATGCATCTTTTTTAAATGAGCATAAAGTATAAGTATTAAGAAAGATAATAAATATATGAGGAATGAAATAAAATATATTGAATGAATTAATATATTCCTATTAAATGAAATGCTTTTAAAAAACTAGTAATTCGTAAATTACTTATGGGTGTATTGGAAAAGAATTAAATAAATACTATATTAGAATGTGAAGTTATCTAAAAATGAATAGATATTTTGAAATGTAAAGTTTTTCAAAAGTGGACATATATTTTGAAAGAAGGGAGTAATAATTAACTTTTAATTTTATCGCTTCACATGCTCATTTAAAAAATTTACATAACTTTATGTTTTAATATTGTTTATTCATATAAAATTCAATGATTAATCTTCACTCTTCTCACTTTCATTCTCATAATAAATCACTACTCTTAGCTAATATACTTCCATATAAATATCTATACACATGGCATCAATTTACGAATTAGATTCCATATACTCTTTCTGCTTGGTGCAGGGTCTCAATCTAAGTCCATATGGATCTACTCAAGCTAGCTGACTGCACTTTGAACACAAGTGCGAAAGTTATTAATGTTTGATATTTCTGGCATCCAAATTGTCATCCATATATAGGATCTTTTTCTCAGAGGCTTGCGAGTAAGAGCCTGCCAAAATCCAGCAGAACCCAGCTATGAAAAGGCAATTATTATCACTCTCATATTGAGAGAGACAACACCCAATCTGAGAAGTTCAACTGTGAAGAAGCTAGGGGCCCAATAGCTGATGACTAGGGCCTAGATTGTCCTTGGTTTTGAAATCGTGGATGCCATACAGCAGAGTGGAGACTCTCCTCAACGACCAAACGCTTCATGCAAAACGAGGGAGCTATAACATGTATAGATCGTTCAAAACACGCAGGAGATTGGTAGTTATGTGAGGCTTCATGAACCCAAAAAAAAAAAAGGAGCCACACCATGAATCTCTCATCTTACCTTGTATATATGGAGAGGCGAGTTTCCTTAGAGAATTATTATTTACAATAAAAAATAGATATGCAAACTAGATGCAATAATATACCATCTTACAATTATGGGTGAGATATAAATTAAAATTTTGCCTTTATATATGTACGTGTCTTCCCTCTTAATATGCTTGTAACTTTACTAGTGTCTAGCCACACTGAGATATACAGGGTGGTAAACATTTTTTGCTTGGTCAAACGCCAGTTATATACAATTAGCTAGACTCCACAAATCGCACTCTAGTGAGCGTGTTCCTAACTCACTTGACGTCAATCCAACGTTTCCAAGTTTATTGGCAGATTTGGATAAGAAATTTGACCCGCAATTTTTGACTGGGTCATATATTGATTGGCTAAACTTTACCGAAGTTAAATAGTTCCTTAAGAGGTAAATTTTTTATAATAATTTATGAAAAATATAAGATTTTAAAGTTTAATTGATATATTTTACACAATTTGATGTTATTTTTATATTGATATTATTTATTTTGAAACCTATATTGTAAAATATCTCTTAAATTTTATTTATTCCCTTTAAAATTTTATAACTTTACTATGTATAATATCTAAATTCTCATATATTGTTTGAACCTTTAGTTATTATGAATTGATTTGGGTTCAAAATTAACCCCAATCTAAAAATTGACTTATTTTAGATTTTATCTATAATCCCCACCCATCCTTTGGACACCCCTATTTCTTAATATGAGTAAGGTCATCTAGCCGGTAAAAATTATTTCTTGTCATTGTAAGACTTTTACTTGAGCTTTTAGAGTAAAATCATTAGATAGAAGTGGATTTTTGGAAAATGACCACGGATGGGAAGCACTTCCAGCGATTTGATACACAGGTGAAGGGAGTCGAACTCGCTATACACATGTCTGATCTTTCATTACCGCTTTGGAAATCGCTATAACTTATAACAATTTCTAGTTCATTCTAGAATCACTGTAAGTTACGGTCATTTTTCCTATAATAAGAAAATTTAGTATTTTGGTATTTATTGATGCGTTTCACAATTGGGTAGTGAATATTTTTTATTTTATAACAGTGAAAAAGCCTTAATCACTATTTATTTTTATAACTAAAAGGGATCCATATCCGAAATAAAATGCTGGCCAAAAGGAACATCGTAGTCAATAATAATATAAAATAAAAGCACAAGCATTTAAGTATTTGTCCGCATATGTTGTCCTAATGCTAATGTAGAAGCGGTGGCTAAGCATGTGCCCCACACACAAACACGATTTATTCCAAACATATCTGCCGTGTTGTTTACTGCTTCCTTGTTTCTTCCTCTGCCTCCTTTTACTTTTCCTCTTTTTTCGTCTCTCTCCACCCTCCCCATTCAATGGGCCATTTGTTTCTTTTTGGGTAATGAATGCTCTCTCTCTTGTTTTTGTCTTCTTTCTTTTTTCATTTTTAATAATAAAATATAAAAGCTTCTGCATCGATAACGTGCGGGGCTAACATTGGTTTTGGCCTTTTCTGCGTTAGGTCAACAACTAGGAACAACTTTTGGCCTCTTGTGCCGATTGGCTGAATCCCACCAAATGGAAAAGAGTCCATTATTTATGCTTGCCTCTGTTCGATCGTCAGATCACCAACACACAGAGATTGTAATTGCAGTAGGTAATTGCAATGTGCTTGCATACTAAACACAAAAAAATCAAGTAACCAATCCGCATGTGAATTTGGATTATCTATCTCCAATATTGATTAATTTTAATTTCTTGGGTTGTAAATTTTTGCATTTGTACATATTCGTTGTGTTAGATATATATGTTCGCTGGGTCCGTCCACCTGGCTCCTATACATGTCCATTCATCAATCTATCTTCATCTATCCTTGTTCCTATTATTTGTCCTCCTAATCAGAAGTCGTTTCTTTGTTTTCTTAATTTATAATTAGATTAATTATTATTATTAATAATGAACCCTACTACTATTTGAAATTCTAAACCCACTCCTCCGAGCAAATGAGAGGGTCCCGTTGAGAGCCTCTTATTTATGATATATAGTTATTCTTGATTAATTTATGATTAGGTACTGTTCAGACTTGAGAATAGGAGACACCCACTTAGATATTTATAAAACATAATAGCCCCACATCCTAGGTTTTGTTTAATTTGTTGGTATACCCTTCTCACGATTACTGACAGTGAACTTTTATTCCGTGAATAACGAAATCATCTGCGTGACCGATTTGGGTTTTTTTTGTTACCGGCTACTTTAATGAGTCCTTCACTTTGCAGGGATCGAACCGGTATTGGAACGATGCATGGTATCCAACTGTTCATTGGGGTGACCACTGACCATATTGACAATATAATATACCCAAATGCTTAATTAATGTACATAAAATAATGACATTACCGTCAATGTTTTCGAGCTATATACATATATATATATTGTAAGTAGCAATTTAATAATGTCATAATATGATTGTACAAAGCATTGCCTTTAGTTAGGGCTCCCTTTAAGTCCACTAGGGTTACCTTTTCATTGAGTATAAAGACAAAGGTTGCTGTTGCGTGCAATGAATGCATGGCTTCCGCCGGATTAATTCCCCCTGTGATCTTAATTATAAATCAAAGACCCACCGAACTTGGTGCAATGCATTTGTATCAAAATTGGCTGATTAATCCCGAAGATTCTTCCTCGACCAAAAGTTGGCCTACATTTTCTTCGATTTAGATGTAGCCAATTTTCTTTCATCATTTTGAGATTAGGATATGCCGCAAGATTCAATAAGAATCTACAGTAATATTTATAAATATTTGGTAATAATAGAGGACAATCAACAATGAGTCAATGACGTTTTAAACATTTTCTTCACATATTGTTTGCATTTATCAGTTGAGTCAATCGTTACAAACATAAAGTTATTAATTTTTTCAGAGCTTTGAATTTGATAAAGTAATTATTAATTATTTGACTTATTTAAGAACTAAAGAAGAATGATCAAAATTCATTGAATTGAACGTAAGGAGGAGCTAGCCAAGCTAACTTTGTTTGCATTCGCTTTATTTCAACTACCCTTTAGGTGAAGCAGATTGTAAGATGATAATCAATCAAGAAAATTTTGGAGGCTTGCTTCATTGCAAGAGAATATGCATGGAATTCCATAACTCATGACTTGTGGTGGGCAGAAATAGGTTAATTAATAAGCTAATATGAGTTTATCCACCATTTTTTTTATAAGTAACAAGAAGACTCCTGGAAACATAGGGGAGTATATATATCCGATTATTCTGAATACAAGGTAAAACTTTGAGGGACACATTGATTCCATCGAGCTAATATTGTTGAGCAAGCATAATCTCTCTTTTTTCTTTTTTGTTTGAATTTCTCTTTTGTATTTAGGCTCCCTAGATATAAAGTTGTCAAAATTGGTCGGGTCTGATGGGTTACCTAGAATAGTTAAAAATAAAAGCAAAAAATGTGGGTTAAACTAATATAATATATATATATATATATCTTTGACCAAAAAAAAAAAAAGAAAACTAAAAAAATTATGTAAAATAGAAGTTGATTTAACTCAATCCCTACCCCAAATTGGCTCGGTACAAATTGGCTTTGGCGTATTTTGAGTTGGGCAGCCCAATGGCTGAAACACTATTTCTTTTAAATAACTAACTAGAAGCACGAATTATTACTTCTTAAGTTTAGCTTGTTTGATGCATTTTTTTTACCCTAAAAAAGAGTTCAAATTAAAAATAAATGCAGACAAAAAATCATTAGTTCACGTTTACACCATGGTTAGTATTTTGTTAGCCAGAAACTATTTTAACCCGATTTAACCCAAATTGAGAATGGTTTGGCCCACGGAGGTTGGGTCCAAATGGACATTGATGATAATTGCCTGGATGCACAAAGCAAATAAAAGTATCTCCACAGGGGTCCACACTTTTGTGACACATCTTTGTTTACCTGTTAATGACCTATAAAATTAATATATTAATTAATAAATGAAATAAAATTTAATAAAAAAATAAATAAAATAAAGTAAATATTTTTATTATTTTCAGATCACTTAAGAATTTTTCTGCTTGCATACTCCCATTAAGAGATGATTTGTATACCTGCAAAACAAATGAACTAAAAAATATCCTATCATACTTTGAAGCAAAGGAATCATGCCTTCCTCGAACAAAATTTGCATTTTCCAACAATAGTATTTGAAGCTTAGTTTGCTTTCAAGAGAATAATTTTTTCGCCATTTGTTGCTCCACAATTGCTTTGTTTCCATGCATCCAGCTAGATCATACTTCTTCTAGCAAACAATTCTCTTCCATAGAGGTATGGACATGTCCGAAAATTTCCACAGCCATTTAAACAGAGCCTTGTGTTTTAATTATCAAATCGCCAACACCAAGTCCACGGCCTTCTTACCAAGAGGATCCCTTTTTCTTGGTAGGAGGCCTGTAGGCTGCCAGATATTTGGCAATTTTCCTATTTATAGAGTACAGATCCTTGTGTTAGAACATTATCGCTGCCCTTTGAATTGATCTCGATTCATGAATAATTCTTAATCCCACATAATTATTTAACAAGCCTAATCCTCCAATTCATTTTTTTTAAATGCCCAAGTTAACTTGTCAGTATATCAAAAAGAAGGGTTGCTATATGGGACAAAAAATTTGTGGTACGGAAAAACTTGACAAATGGAAGTGGCAACAATTAGATTTAGTGTGTTTAATTCCGAGTTTATAGTATTGACTTTTTATGAAATAGATTGATTTTTGTTAAAAATGAATTTGAAATAAAATAATTTAAGTTTGATACTTTTATTTGAAATTGTTGTAAGTAGCTCCAATTCAAGTTATTTTGAGTTAGAATCAAGTTTAGCATACAAAATCCCGTTTAAAAGAAAGGCGACAACAAATTTATGCAATACAAAGTTCAAATAAAAATAAAAACGGGTTGACACAGCAGCTTTTATAAGTATTACAAATATAAATCTGTAGATGGGATCAACCCAAAAGAATTATCTGCTTTCCAATTTGATTTCATTTTGATTTTTTTTTCATGCTTATAATATGCTGTGGGAGCTTGCCAATTAGAGCGGTCCTCATGTTTTCATGGAAGCGGCATCAGTAACTGTACTATAAACATCAAGTAGAAATTGAATGGGACTACATTGGCGTGGGATGTCTAACTTCCACAATTCGAAGTTATTGCCAACATCAACATTTTTATTCCTTTGTTTCAAAATAAATATTTTTTTATTTTTTAGATTCATTTATAAAGTGATGTATTTAGATACAAATTATGTTCAAATATATCACTTTATGCAATGAACCTAAAAATGAAAAAGATATTTATTTTAAAATGGATATAGTATATAGCATGTGTTGCTTAATCCTATTAATCAAGGATAGTTTAATTTGATCTCTACAGGGGACACGGATCCACAAAGGCCCCTGGCCCTATAATGAGATTTTGAAGGCACTAACTTGTCCATATTATTCTCTCTATTCCTAAATAAATGCCTCATTCATTTTTTGGATTTATTTATAAAATAATGTATCTAAATACAAATTGTATTATACATATGGACAATTCAGATACATTGCTTTATTAATGAATTTAAAATGTGAAAGTGACATTTATTTAGGAATGGAGGGATTAACTTCAAGTGAGTATTTTGGATTAGCCCTTTTTCAACTGTGAAAGGAATGAAATAAATAAGACTTGTAGACAATTGAGTACTAAATAAATAAGAATAATACTTCAAGTGACAAGTGCCGCCAGGTAGCCTTCATATTACCACCAAATGGTAAAATCTTGCACCAGAAAATTGGACAATATGGTTAGACAATTCTGCTAATTTCGGCTTGTATACCATTTGTGATCCACCATAATATTATACACAATAAAAAGAGTGACAGCCATGAACGCATGTGTATAGCCTAAGATCTCTTTGTCTTATGAATTTTGATAAGTTTAAACTTCAAAACTGATCTTCGAGCATTATAAACAATGAATATTATTAGGTGATGTGAAACCCTTCATGTATCTTTGCCCAACAACTTAAATATTTACAAGAGATGATACGTGACAAATATGATTTTTTTGAGTATGAGTTTTTGAAAACGACCATGTTGACTTGTGATGCGGTTTCCCTTGTTAATGGTTTTGTTGAAGAAGTCTGATGTCCAGATAAAATTGAAACATGATCGAGGTTGGGATAACTGAAATGTTTCACACAATTGAAACGCATGATCGAGATTATAAGTCCATCAGCTGGCTAGATTATAATTTCTTGATGGAATAACTTATTCAGTTATTAAAATCCTAAATTAGTTAAGATCAAAATCAGATGGTTTTATTTGTCAAAATTTAATTCTTTGCATCTTGATCTCAATGATTTAAGGATTTAATTGGAATATATTGATAGTATATAAAATTTATACATTTATCTAATCATATAATAATATCAAATATAATTACTTTCAACTCTTCTATTTTAAAAGTCATACAAAAGGAAGAGATTTAATTGAATGACAATATAAAATTTTTTTACATGTTAGTTTATTAAAATTAAATTCATGATTTAATCAACTTCAATTTTTTCCCCATATAAATGTTCCATGGTTTAATGGCAAAGAGCACAACTTGCTAGTTGGCTAGTTGCTTGGGTTTGGACATCACTTTCAAAATATTGTTCTGTTAGGCGTGTCAAGTCAAATGTTTCCGCGAAATTCTCATGTTCGTATTGTGCTAGATAATGATAATGATAGGTTCCTTTTTTTTTTTCGCTTTCGGTCGAATAAAATGGATACATTGGGGTTTTTGGCCATGGGTTTGGTTTGTAATTCGGGTGAAGAAATTAAAAATTGAACAGGCCTGAATTGGAACTGAGATCATGGGTTGGTTTTTTTAAAAAAATAATAAGGGAGTATTTGTGGCGGACAGAATTATTAGTAGTAATGGGCTTGGAGAGACCCATTGTTTTTCAAAGTAGCCCATAAGAATATCCATAAGCTGTGAAACCTCTTCAGGCCAAAAACAAAATCAGTGACACCTTTTTGATATCGGGCAGATTAAAAGTTGACTAAATTTAGAAGGCAAAAAAAATACCGTTTTGGTTTGGTCAAAAAATGCTATGTCTATTTAAGGAACAGTCTGTTTTTTAGCCATGTGTGATTAGCTCATGTGATCAACCTTTCGCTCATATGTTTCTATTGGTAGGTAATATGTAAGTATCTTTGTATGTGTTCAATTAGTTTTCCTTTCAACCTAAACTTTTAGTTAAGAAAATGGTAAAAAAAAAATTTTTTGGTACAAAACATGCATCCAAATGTAACTCTAATGGATGCCAAATACGTTTGGCAACACTTCTTTGAATGAGTTTAATTTATTATTAGCAATTTTTCATGGGATTTTAATCATCAGAAGCGATAGAAACATAATATATACAATTATGTCTCAAATAATAGATACAAAATTCAAGTTTTGATGCTATAAATAAAATTGATCTGGAATTACAGTCAATTTCTATTGCGAGCTATCATTTGTAAGTTTTTGATAGAAACTTTCTCATGAATGCAGAACTAAAATATGTTGACACCCCATCTGTTTCTCATTTTTTTCCACCACTGGATGTTGCTTTTGTACTTTGAATTTGGGATTTTCAAATTAAGAATGTGTCATGGAGGAGATTTTGGATGTTGAGAATTGAGAGAGAATAGAGGGAATATGCCAAAACTAAAAAGAGAGCTTAATTGAACCATTGCCTCTTGGTCACGAAGAATTGACATCAAGTTCTACATAATGAGATAGAAGGGAATTTGGATAACTCCAAAATAACCAATTCACTAACTTCCATTACAATCGGAGCTATTTCTATTTATACTAGTTTGGTGTCATATCAGAATGTCAATGACCACATTTCCGAACTTATTAGATTTCAACATTGGACATTGGTGTATCACGCCCGAGAGACAATGGTATCAGACAATGGCACAATGCTATTGTTGAGAAGGAATGTAGAGATGAAATAAAAGCCTTGCGTGCCATAAAAGAAGAGCATTAATGATTTCGCGTTATTTAGAATGTTTATTTTATTTTATTAATAAAAAATAACTTCTAAATAAAACTATTTTTGTTTCGACTTCTCTGTGCTTTCGTTTAGCCTCCTTTTTGGATTGACTTGCAAATTTTATTTTTATCAGAAAAAAAATTAAAATATTAAATTTTTTCAGTTACTGGTGTCAACTTTTACTACAAATTGAATGTGACACACCCTTAATTATTCATTACTCGTTTTTTTTTTTTTGGTCCGAGGAGCTTGTGACTTTTATTGACAATTCAAATGAGGAATAAAGAGAGAAAGCAATATTTCTTGGCCGTGACTCATCCTCCCCTTCAGCCAGTGACTTTTCATAACAGGTAACCTCCATCAAATCATCTTTCATATAATTCCTTATCCACTAACAATAGTACTAGGGAAGAGGATTACTTTATGTGCAAATTGTACATTATCCGGTTATATATATACATATTTTAATCAGACCCAAGCTAAACTAGTAATGGAATCAGATATATTAATTTTTTAATATATCAAAATAATATGAATTTTAAAAAATGACTATTAATAAGTAATTTAGAGAGTAATAAATTTAAAAAGTAAAAAATGAATGATAACAATATATTATCATTAAATTAATCCTTTGTTATGCTTCAAAACCAAAAATTATTTGGGATTGTTGGGAAAATCCTAATCCATACAAGTCAAATAAATAAATAGAGTAAAAAGGAGTATAAAAATTCGACATGGTTCGGCTAATAATGTCTATGTCCATGATTCCACAAATTAATCCACTATTTTTTTTGTGAAAAATACAATCATCAATATGACAATATCTCACAAACTCAAAACCCCATAACACCCAATCTTACAAAAATAATTTTTCTCACACAAACAAAATACTCACTTTATTAAAAACTTAATTCTCCACCTAATAACAAAGCTCTCAAACCAATTTCTTCCTCACCAAAATACCAACCACGCTCAATAGCGTAAGCCACACAAATCCTTTTCTCCTAATTCTGGTTCTAACCCAAAACGGCACACATGTAGCAACACAACATTTTATATCAGCTTAAAAACTAAACCTAGTCTCCTTAGTATTGTCATGTGACCAACAAAACAAAGTCCCTGTTATTTTATTGAGTTAAACTCACTTTAGTCTCTCACATTTCACTTACGAGTCGTTTTAGTCTTGACTTTTAAAATGAATCATTTTGATTCCTTTTACAAACGTAAATCATTTTATTCCCCTTAACATCCGTTAAGTCACCATCAATTAAGTGATGACGTGTCACCGTTATCTTGTTATGTGACTTTTTAAGTGATTTATTTTATTCCCTCATATTACACCAAATGAGTCATTTTAGTCCTCTTCCATTTATAGATGTCATCCCTTCCTTCTCCAAACAATTTCTCTCTCTCTCTCTCTCTCTATGCATTCAAATCTCTATTTCCTCTAGTCCTCATTCTTCATCATCATCATCATAGATAGAATTTGCACTTATTAATATCAGGGAATGTTAAGTGGTATATATTAAAAAATTACAAATTTATTATATATAATATTTGGAATTGTTAATAAGTTCATCAAGGACGAATGTTTCATTCAGATTTTATCTTTCATATCCCATATCTTTGTAATTTTTCTTAATTTCTAATAGCATACAAATTTTTTCTACCCAAAGTAAATCCAATTAGACTATATATGATTGATTTATGTATTGTTATTCAACCATGGTAGAGAGTGGTTTTGGTGGTGACGTGGTGGTCATGATTCAAGAATGAAGATTTGATGAAGAAGAAGAAGAAGATTGATGAGCATAGGAAAAAGAGGTTTGAATGCGTAGAGAGAAACTATAGAAACGAAAGAGATAAGTAATGTGTTTAGAGAAGAAAGCGATGATGTCCACAAATAAAAGAGGACTAAAATGACTCATTTGGTGTAATGTGAAAGACTAAAATGAGTCACTTAAAATGTCAGACAATAAGGTATCACTTAACGATGACACATCATTACTTAATGGATGGTGAATTAACGAGGATAACGAATGGACTAAAATGATTTATGCTTGTAAATATTAGGGACTAAAATCACTTATTTTAAAAGTTATGGACTAAATAACTCGAGGGTGAAATGTGACGGACTAAAGTGAGCATTAACTCTATTTTATTTTCCTTCAAGTGGGCCAACCAAGGCAAATAAATTCTAACAAATTTTCACACGCCTTGCGATTAGGACAATCTTCATATGTCAATAAAAAGAGCCAGAAGACTTTATTAGAGTATTAACAAAGGTTACCCTTTTCTTTGGCACAGCGCATGCTCCACCTTCTTCACATTACTACATACTCCACCATTATACTTGCCGATGTTTCTCCTATCAACTTATATAAATTACCATTTGTTTTCTCATACATCATTATTTTCCAAGAAGCATACTAATTTGCATTATTCCATCCATTGCCCACAAAGGTTTCTTGTGTCAACTTATATAAAGTACCATTTGTTTTCTCACCCTTCATTATTTTCAAAGAATCCATGCTACTTTGCATTATTCCATCTCTTGCAGAATCTATAGCCTAATGCATCAAGTCTACCCAAAGAAATTACATTTCTTCCAATAGAAGGTTTATACCTCACATCACCAAGTGTCCGCACACAACCATTATGCATTTTAATTCTACAGGACCCTTTCCAATAATGTTAAAGCAATCACCATTAGCCAATCTAGCAACCCCATTACCACAAGCATCATAAGTATCAAACTATTCCTTCCTACAATAAACATGATCAGAACAAGAGAATCTAAAAGCCAGGAATCACTATAAACATCTTTCTTTTTTAAACTATTAGCACTTCAGTTTCATAGTTTGCATATTCTTCCATAGCTATAGTTCAAACTTCTCATTTCCTTTTCCTTTATTCCTTTCAAATTCTTTCATATCCGCTTTCAATTTCCTGCAATAAAATTTAGTATGGCCTATCTCATGGCAATAACAGTATTGTTGTCTTTATAGTTTGGTCTTGACATTAACCTGATCTTGAATCATCTTTGCCAAAATTTCCGCCACGAGACATGCTTTTACCACCATTAGGTCTAGCAACAAAGATACTTTCCTCCAATTGATCATTTGATCTTTTCAATTTTTTATTCTCCAATAACACAACAACCACATCATCAATTTTCAAAGTATATTTTCCTACTAGCAATGTAGTGATTAAACTATCATAATTATTTGGAAGAGATGATAATAACAACATTGCCTTATGTTTATCATCAATTTTCACACCAATACCAATAACCGTGTAATCAATTTTGTAAAACAATTCACATGATCTCTAATATTAGCGCTAGTATCTATCTTCAACTGATATAATTTTTTTTTATAGACAAATGATTTGTGAGAGACTTTGACATACACATATTTTCTAATTTTTTCCACAAATCAATAGCAGAAGTTTTATTCAAAGCATTGTATTTTACCTTAGGTGCTAGACACAAGCAAATTGTACTAATAGCTTTCGTCTCCATCTCTTCCCATTCTTCATTTGACATTTTTTTAGAATTTTTCTCGTTCCTGTTTAAAGCTTTAACCACTTGATGTACTAGAATATTAGTTGTTGGGAAAATTTCTAATCCACACAAGCCAAACAAATAAATAGAGCAAAAAGGAGTACAAAAATTTAACGTGATTTGGCCAATAATGCCTACGTCTAGGCCTTGACAAATTAATCGACTAATTTTTTATGAAAAATACAATCACCAATATGACAATCTCTCACAAACCTAAAATCTCAAGACACCTAATCTCACAAAAATAATTTTTCTCACACAAATAAAATACTCACTTCACTCAAAATTTAATTCTCCACCTGATAACAAATCTCTCAAACCTCCTCACCAAAATACCAACGACGCTCAATAGCGTAAGTCGCACAAATATTTTTTTTCCCAATTATGGTCCTAACCCTAAAATAGCACACATAGCTAGGGGTGTTTATAACCCTTCGCCCGAAACTCATTCTACGAGTTCGAGGCATGAAATTGGACCTTGTACATTTTTTTGTCTTTATGCTTATACGTCAGTTTGTTCCACCCAACTCTGAAATCAAATAATTCCTTAAGAGGTAAATTTTTTTTATAATAATTTATGAAAAACTATAAGATTTTAAAGTTCAATTGATATATTGTAGATAACTTAATGTTATCTTTATATTGATATGATTTATTTTGAAATTTATATTGTAAACTATCTCTTAAATTTTATTTCTTACTTTTAAAATTTTATAACTTTATTATGTATAATATTTAAATTTTCATATATTATCTAAATCGTGTTAACCTGTGCATAGGACTGTTATATTAACTTCTGTTGTTTAAAACATTGATCCAATCTAAAAATTTGAACAATTTAGTTTTGCCTAACTCGTCTCAATCTATTCTTTGTACACCCCTACACATAGCAACAGAGCCTTTTGTATCAGCTCAAAAACTAAATCTAATCTCCTTAGTACTGTCACGTGATCAGCAAAACAAAGTCCATGTCATGTTATTTTTATTTTCCTTCAAGTGGGCCAATCCGAGGCAAATACATTCCAACACGTACGAACATAAGTTATCATCTCATCTTTA
The DNA here is from genome assembly GCA_030441495.1 of Dalbergia oliveri. Taxonomy (NCBI): domain Eukaryota; kingdom Viridiplantae; phylum Streptophyta; class Magnoliopsida; order Fabales; family Fabaceae; genus Dalbergia; species Dalbergia oliveri. The sequence continues at coordinate 15,831,530 of JAMLFY010000008.1, forward strand.
TATATACTTATAATAAAATTGAATGATAAGTTTTATTAGCAAATGAGTATACCGTAAATTAAACAAAGTGAAACCCAATTTTATTAGTAATTTTGTGCTCATAAGTAAATCTCTGCCAAAATCCTTCCTTTTGAAGCTATCATATCTTGTCCGACCAGATACCCGCATATACAGTGTCTATAGTGCATGTTAAGTCATAAGTGCAAGATCATGAATCGTTGGTGATGCTAAAATAGCTCGTTAAAGTATCTGGTCTACCCATACGGCAGAGAATACAACATCAAATAAGTTGTACAGTAGTTGAATTAAGTACCCGAATGGTAATATTAATTCTTTATGACAAATATTTGAATAAAATAGCAAAATGCATTCGTCACTAACCAAATAATCAACTGGTAATCTTTCTCACATATTACAGTCAGCAATCTAAGCTCAGCACCACACTAGGGATTGATCAAAATGGGATGCTGTGCCCTTCCATAACTTTCAGGCTGTATTTCCAGCTCACGGCCGTGCCGTAAGCTTTGGAAAAAGAAATGATATTATAAATTGATTGATTATTGACTAGATCAAAACGATCTTACTAAGAAAATACAGCAGTACGCGCCAATCTTCTGGGCACCGACAGCTGAAGACTGGGAAGTGGTTCGAAGCAAAACACCGTTACACACACACACACACGCAGCTTCCTCACATGTCACATTGTGTTTGCCTCCAATTTGATAGTGATCACTTTGAATATATGTTGCAAAACTTGCCATCGACGACTGGTTCCGGTCAACCTCCATGTTCTCATTCAGCGCTAGAGCCAGAAATTTTAAAAGAGGGGCCAAATTAATTAGTTAACATAGATAATATAAAATAAAATAAATAAATTTTTATATAAAAAATATAAAATGAGTTATTATATAGTGTTTTTTTATACAAGTTATTGATAAATTAAAGTTTATTTCATCATTTATTTATTTTTTCTCTTAATAAATTAGTCAATAATTTTTTTTCTAAACATTTCCACTAAATATATAAAAAGAGTTAAAAAGAGAAAAATCTTAAAAATATTCTAGAGACCAAAGGCAAATAAAAAGGGGACTAATTGGGTGTCACTAGAGCCATCAAATCTTGAAGTCTTGAGTTTCCTTTCAAAAAATAACCCGAAAAATATATGGGTTAGTTAATAAATATAAGGAAAAATAAAAATTTGTAACTTTACCTAACTTGATTTTTCCTAACCCAAATGGGCCCAGCTCGTCTCTAGTGTGCCCCCCAATGCTTTAATATTAATTTTTTATTAAATAATAAATTGCATATATGAGCTCTAAATTCTGAATTTGGACCTTTTTATCCCTTTTTTTCTTAAAAAGTCTACACTAATAACATATATGGACAATATATATATATATATATATATATATATATATATATATATATATATATATATATGTTTTATTCATTGGACTATTACATCAAATTAAGTTATTGAAATTTAATTAATATATATATATGTTTTATTCACTCTATTATATCAAATTAAGTTATTGAAATTTAATTATCAAATAAATTAAAATCAAGTTTTATTTATCATTCTCACAAATCAAGTAAGAATAATAACACTACTTGTTAATAGTTTATTTTTTAATCCATTATAATAAAATAATAAATAATACTATGTTTACATGAACTATACAATTAAAAAAATGAACCAAAAAAAAAAATTTGGCCCTGGGCAACCAATGGCTTGAACAAGTAAAGTTAGGCTAGCACTTTTCGTGAACTAATGCGCCAAAGTGACTGCCTTAAATGTCTCTCGATGTGAGCTAGCCGAACCCATTTTAATAGTTGTAGTGCCATGGTCCCCCCAAAATTCCCCATATTTGTTGTATAATTATATATATTTTGTATTATGACTTCCTTGAAAAATCTAGTCATATCTAAACATAGTATACATAACAAATAACAAAAGTCTTTTGGCATAGTGCATGTATGATATAAAAGTATAAAATATATAAATGTCTCTAGAATATATATTTTAAGATTTTTCTCTTATTAACTCTTTTTATCCACTTATTAGAGTTTTTATTTACTAGTTAGTTCTTTATGATGCTCTATTTTGAAATTAAATGATATATTGATACACATATTTTTCTAGGTTGATAAGCCTAAGAGATGTTTAAGAAAAATTATTGACTCATTTATTAAAAGAAAATAGATAATGAAAGATGAAATAAACTCTAGTTAACCAATAATTTATATGAAAAACACTATGTAATAACTCATTTTTATGCTTTCTATATGATAATTTATTTTATTTTATACTATTTATGTTAACTAATTAATTTGTCTCTCCTCTTCCAAAATTTCTAGCTCCGTCACTGCTACAGACATTTATATATTTCATATTTTTATATCATATATGATATTATATTAAAAGATTTTTATTATTTTTTACATATATTATATTTAGATATGACTAAATTTTTTAAAAAGATTATAATATAAAATATACATATAATTATATAATAAATATATAGAATTTGGAGAGACCGTAGCACCCATATGACTCCCTTTCGTTCGCCTCTGTCCTCATTGTCAACAGCAATTCCCTATCGTCACACCGCACAATCACACCAATAATATATATCGAATTAATATTATTTTATCATTTAAAAGTAAATATTGAGATATTTATTTTACTATTATTAAATATAATAGATGAATAAAAATAGTTAAAATTATTATCACATTAAATAATAATTAAATATGTGTCTCAATTAGATATTTACTTTTTAATGTTAGAGTAATATTTTTTATATATACCTCGATTAACATTTAGCAAAATCAATATAAAATAGTAACAATGAAAACAGTAACACTCTTGTTCTTATCCTCCTGAAAGTAGCATCTAGCCGTCTACACATTACAGTCATGAACTTCTTTATGACCGTTTTGGTGTTCACATGACATTGTTCTTATTTTTATCATTAGATTGTAAAAAGCAGTAATTTAAAATTTAACAAATTTCTAATCCAAGGGTCAACAGCAAAGACCATGACATGGTCATTGTCCTTCCATACATGCACCAGCATAATAAAACCCTTACCTGAAACTGAAAACAGAAAAGAAAAAGAAGGCGGCATCGATCACGATGGACAGGTTGGTGAAACCAGATGTGAAGGAAGTGGAGCTGATTTTCGAGAGGGGCCAAAAGTGCAGCACCACGTTCAAGCTCACCAATCTCATGCACGCCATGTCCGTGGCAGTGTCACTAACCGCAACAAACCCTTCTTCTTCCGCGTTCTCCATTGACCCTTCTTTCTCCACAATCCCACCTCTCTCTTCTTCCACATACACCATCTCTCTCTCCAACCCCTCCGACCAACCCCCACTCTCCGCCGCACCCGCCGCCCTCACCGTCCAAACCTCCATGCTCCTCGCCGGAAAGCCCCACCACGGCGATGAACTCCGCCGCCTCTTCTCCTCTGAACCGCTGGCACCATACGTGTTCACCGACGCCGTCATCCCCGTTTCCCTGGTGGGCCCGCACGTCGCCGAGTACATAATCTCAAACCGCATCCCCGAAACTCGCCCCCTCTTGAACAAAGCCATTTCGAGGTGCGTGTCGCATGCGCAGCTCTCGAACTTGTTGACTTTCGCCGTTGAGCGCGGGAACGCGGATTCCGTAGCCGTTTTGATGGACGCCGGTGCAGACGCGAACTCCAAGGACGCAAACGGGAAATCGCTTGTCCCGTTGGCGATTCGAGCGGGGAGGAATGTCAACGTTGTTAAGGTTCTGTTAGCTTCCGGTTGCAGAATCGATAACTCGGTTGACTTCGTTTTGCACGAAGCTGCTGCAGCGAATTCGGTGGATCTCATTGAGCTGCTGTTGGAGTTTCTCGATGGCGATGGCGTGAATTCGGTGAATCACGAAGGTAGGACCCCAATTCATGTGGCGGCGCTTCACGGACACACGGACGTTATCAGGTTCAAAAAACATTTCTAGCTAGCATGCACAGGCACCATGCATTTAACACGTTCATGTAAAATAGAAGAAAAATGTTACATCATTAGATTAGATGTATTCATTCCACTTGTCTTGACTTATCCATCATCCACTATTAAAATAATAAGTTTTGTTTTAAATATTTTGTGATAGTTTTCAATAGATAGCATATGGTGTGACAAGTTGAATGGGTTGGAATAACATAAAGTATAAGGACGTGTGATTGCTAACTAACTGAGAAACTACTCTATCAGGTTTTGTGTTTCGATGGGAGGGGACACGAATGGCGTGGATTTGAAAGGTTGGAGCCCGCTGCATTGTGCTGCGTCGGAGGGACAGTTGAGGGCCGTTGAGTGTTTGCTGGAATGTTGTTGTTACGAGGCGAAGGGCGTTGTGGACAAAGACGGGAAAACAGCTTTGCGGTTGCGATGGAGAACGGGCACTTGGAGTTGGGGGATCTGCTGCATTGGGGGGACGTGTTGTTTCGCGCTGCTCGGGTGGACGACGTGCACGTGATGGCGGGTTGTTTTGCGGTTGGGGCGGCGAGCGTGAACAGGGGGGACCAGAACGGGTGGACTCCTTTGCATTGGGCTGCTTTCAAAGGGAGGGTCAAGAGTGTAGAGGTGTTGATTGAGCATGGTGCTGAGGTTGATGCTGTTGATGATGATGGGTATACTCCTCTGCGATGTGCTGTTGAGGCAGGGCATTTGCAAGTTGCGCTCTTGTTGCTTGCTCGTGGGTCTTGCGCAAGTCTTAATTATATGGGATTTGAAGGTGGTTTTGTTGCCCCTCGGAGATTGGAATATTGCTTTGGTAAACAATTGTGTCTTAAATATCCTTTTAGTAGGAGAGATCATGAACAGCGTGAATCTAATTTGGAGGATGCATGTTTGCTTGCCTGATTTGTGTATATAGTTTATTTAATCTAGCTAGGTTTTGCTGCTTGGGGAAATGGGAGAAGGAACAGATTGTGTTCTGCTCCCATTTAAGTTGTAATGGATAGGCATTGATGTTAGGATGTGAAAATTTTGTTACTGGTGTTGTGTTCAGAATATACAAGAGATCATCATGTGGACATTAAGTCACAATATCATGGAAAATGTTACTTTAACACCTAAATGGACGTAGACATCCATCACATTATGAGAGAAGTAATAGTGAAAGAAGTTTATAGAAAAAGTAAGTTGTGGATCCCATAAATCTTATAAGTAAAGTGTTTTAGTGTTTGAAATAAATGGGTGTTGAAATATCATTATTGATTATAATGCTCTGGTACAAGGCACAAACTAACTTGTTTAGTTCAGGTGAATTAATGTTAATTTAATCAAAACTCCGATTGCCTCGTTTTCCTAGGATGTGACTACCATCATTCTGTTGGTGATCATGGGCTTGATACAGAATAGGCGTGGAGAGATAGAATTCTAAACGTATTTGGTTGACTGCTTGTGCTTCTTGAAGTTCTTCCGCATGGCATTTTTATTTGTTTTTGTAAATTTCAAATGCCATAATAAGAATCAAGCAGACAAATATTGACATGGAAATTTGCAGTTATAGCCTTGAAGGTTGACAGATTGATCACCATTTCATGCAAATCCCAATTGCGAATACACAATCCAAGAGCAATCTCATAGATGCCGGGTGTTGGAACGTGCATTGATACCCATTATTGAAACATATCTTACTATAATTCACCAATGTATACTTCAAATTTCTTGAATTCTAGCCAGAAAATTGAAATCCTGTCTTCTTTTTTGGGCTTTACATGAATTTCAAAGGTAACAAAGGTATTCTACACACCCTCATTCTTCCGCATTCCCCATGCCTCAGCTCTGAGCTTCGGACCAAAAAAAAAAAACTGAGCTTGCAGCTCTTGTCTTGCTTAACAAATATATATATATATATATATATATATATATATATATATATATATATATATATATATATATATGTAAAACTATTTAATTCAAAATTGATATATAGAAAAGCTTAATGCTAACTGTGAACCACATGTATAACATTTCACTTTAACAATTGAAGATAGATATCAAAGAAAAACACATGATCCATTTCGTTGTAGTTCTTGCAGCAAATAAAAACTTGTAAAAATTAAACCAACCACGAGACAAAATCTTCATTTAGGGAAAAATGAAAAAGACTATCTTCATCTTTCCTCCTTTGCTTGCCTTCTTGCCACATCAATATCAACACCTAGTAAATGTTGGAGTGGCCTTCTTCTAAAGTTACGGAGCCAGCAATGAAGAGGAACCTACTTCCTGTCCAATGCATACCACAATGTGATCTAAGTTTTAAAATCACAATGTACCACAAAACATACAACATTATGGAACAAAAAGCATTAATTAATGCCATATGGAAAATGTTTTGTCCAATGTAATCAAATTGCAAATGAAAGACAGGCTAGGGCAGCAATTCCGCTGTAGAGGTATCATGCCGAAGATTGTGTGCCGCAAAAGAATAGTGGAGCAAGACAAAATATGATCCATATTTCTCAGAAAACAAAATATGAATTGTGAACCCTCTGCAAAATTTAATTGATATGTATTTCAAGTAATGATAGAGCAGTAAACGAACCTCCTCCTCTTGGATGTTGGAACAATCAATCCTTTCCTTTTCAAGCTTTTATATCGATCCTTTATAAGGGTACAACAACCCTACATATGTACCAACAAAAGTAGGAAAATTTATTTACATGTTTATAAAAACTGAGACATTAAAAATAACACAAATCGAAGCAAGAGAAATTAATCAAGCTTACCTTAAGCTTCCGGATGGATCCATTTATCTCTTCACTTAATATAACTTGAACAGGAGCAGGTTTAAACCTATTATGAAATTTGATAAATACACATTCATCAAGACACAATTATGGAATAATATTTGTTGGCTGAAACCACAGAGAAACTCCACTATAATTACTACTTATGCACTTCACACACCTCAGGTCTGTGCGAGCCCTTATGCTAATGCATATGTCAGGAAGAATAGGAAGACACGCAGAGAAAAGGGGAGGGGAAAGGGGGAGGATAAATTGAGGGAAGGGTTTTCTAACTAACTCTGCCACAAAGCCAAGGTCAGTGGAGTGAGGGAGTGACTATTTTATTATGGGAAAGATGGGGAAATGCAACATAGGGAGAGCGCTGAGTCTCTTGAACACTTAGAACCCTGTCATACTGTTATTTTCTTTTCTGTGAATAATACACATACTCAGAGGTTGATACCCAACCGGTACCTTCCTCTGCATATTATACAGAAATAATCTCTTTATTCTTTTGCCTGATACCAGTCCTTACATACAGAAGTACCTTAAAAAACTCCACTCATCCTAATAATTATGATATGGAAAGCAAATAAAGATAACTAGAAAAGACCGCTTACTTGTGATTTCCTAAGCGTGGGATGTGCCTTTAACCTTTCTTGTTTAGCAGCTTCTCGCCTGAGATGTCTCTTCTTCTCCTCATCTTCTTGCTCAATTTCCTGAACAATATCAGGTATGCTGTAGCCAGAAGAACTGATGCGGCCTAAATATCATCTTTTATCGTAAATGGAAAGAGAGAAAATGGCCATATTACCTATCAATTTCTTTTGCCAATGCCTCCAACTTCTTCGTTTCTGCTTCTTTTTCAGTTGTTCCTTGCGCCTAGCTCTCTTGTTCAAATCAACTCTAGTGACCCTCTTTGTTTTGATAGGCCTGTTCCATAGATATTCAAACAATACAAATACATCATATGTTTGCTCTTGATATGTTCAGGATCCATTTACGAGCATGCCATGTGTAAATATAATGCAGTGTTCTAGAGGAAATTCTGCAAAAATCCAATATGCAAATTTAACATTTACAATAAAAAAAAATCAGCAATAAATTCTCCAGCAATCAGAAATATTTTATGCATCTAATAAGTTTGATTAGTATTAAAAGTAGGAACCATCAATAAACTGTTAGGAAAGATAAAATTAAGAATTTGATACATACTTGGAACGGTGATATATCAACATGCATCAAAAAGTCTAAATTCAAATTTACACAATAGCATGATCATATGACATTATGACCAAAAAGAATACAAAAAATTATTTCAATTGACTTGATGGGGTAATGTATATTTCCACCAAAAAACATGATTTGAGGAAAAATAATATAAAGGAAAACAACAGTATTCAAGTAATGTAAGGTTAAATAAATGTAGACAGCATACCTGTTCTCTGATGCAGCATCCTCATTTTCACCCTCATTTTCAGGATTACTTTTATCATCATCACTCCCATCATCCACATCAAGAAAATACCTCTGCGAAGAAAGCAAGAAGACAGACTCGAGCCATATCCATATACGTGCAGTCGTGCATTGGACAACAAACGCTGGAACCCCAGATCATTAAATATAAATTCACGTATCTAAACCTATACAAATCAACCAAATATCCCACAGAACAATAATGACAAAGGAAGAGAACAAGACTCACTTCTTCTTCAGCAATAGCTTCTCCGGGAACAGTTAATGGCACTGGTGCAGGGCCCAGTTCATCTTTGTAGATTTTTGGCATTTCCTCTGCAACAGCACAAGCTAACACATCCTGGTTTAACAATTAAGTTTTTTAAATTCTTCAGTAAGATTCATTACAAGATTTAAAAACCAAACATAAGTTAAACACATTCATTTCTCACTAAACTACCTGATGACTTTCAAATGTGGGATTGAATGAGCATCCAGGAGGATCAACCTCTACTGCTGGAATAAGAGAAGGCTTTAATACCTATTAAGCATGCATACATCACATTGTCAAGTGAAAGTGAATCAAAGATAAACTAAATTAAGAAACCCACTGATAGAGTCTAGCAAGCTATAAGTTGTACGTTTTTCACCTTACTATTGTTCCCATCTGAGCCACAAAATCAAAGAATCCTATGCTAAGCATCTAATAATGATAACAAAAAAGAAAACCAGAAACTTAAAAGTAGTGAGCATACAAGATACCTTCATCCCCCTATATATCAAACATGCCAGAAGCTAAGTCGGAATTATCCTGAGATAGATCAAGAGAAAAGATAAATAAATGTAAATAAAACAAATTCAACAGTAAGGTCTAGGATGGTGACGAAATAACATATAACTGCTCCCTTTTTGAGCAAACATGATTAAGATTATCAAAGCTAAGCACATTATTCAAACTTGCGTTAATCTTTACCGCATCAATGGAACGACGTAACTGACCTTACAACCAGACGTCTTTTGTCTTAGAGGTCAGTTTATGGTTTCTGGTGCAGTTCTTCAGTATAGAAGACGGCACAGGCTTAACCAACTGGCTTTTCTGTAGCAGGCTATCAACATGGAGCACTTTTTCCTGTGCTTTTCAATCTTCCTCTTCACCGCAAGATCTAGGCACAGGCGGCACCTCTTTTATTTTTTTGGTCGGCTGTTGGCGGCACCATAAGGTTGGAGGATGAAGCTGGGTGTATGGGCCGGGCCGGGCCGGTATGCACATTTATTGTCCATCATAATCTTGACTCACATCTAAGCCCCATAAGATCATCCATGAAGAAAATTGGACCTCTCAAACTGCGACACAAAAAAGCATAAATTTTCAAGCAGTGGTATTTTCACTCGGGTGGGAAGATGTGCACATTGATATGATATCTCACATGTCGCAATTACCATTTCTCTAAATTTTCAGTGAAGAATTTTTTTTTTCACCAAATAAATGCACATTATTCAGCTCGAAACCCAAGCACCAAACTTTCTTTTTCTTTAAAATATTGGTCTTTATCCCAATTTCTACTGCTGGCATGAAATGAAAAAGTTGCTTGTTCCTCGTCAGCCCCTACGTTTAACCGCTAAACCTGAATCCAGACCACTCTATCAACCCTCTTCCCAACCATTCCTCCCTCAACCTCGTAAACCATTCTCCTCATGGAACCCACCGACCAACGTTGTCATCACCAACCCAACCCTCGTGGCCATGGAATCCTGCACCAACATGCGGCAGCTAAGGCAGATCCAGGCCCGCATGACCCGCACGGGGCTCATGGCCCACACGTTCCCCGCCAGCAGGGCCCTAGCCTTCTGCGCCCTTTCCGACGCCGGAGACATTCGCTACGCCCACGCTCTCTTTGACCACGTCATCGAACGGCCCAACACCTTCATGTGGAACACCATGATCAGGGGCTACCGCAACGCCAATGTTCCCTCCATGGCCTTCTCATTCTTCCTCCGAATGCTTCGCCAACGCCAACGCGCCGAAATGGACTGCAGGAGCTTCGTCTTCGCTCTCAAGGCGTGCGAGCAGTTTTGGGGTGTCTTGGAGGGGAATTGGTGCACTGCGTGATTCGGAAGATGGGTTTTGATTCTGAGTTGCTCGTGCGAAATGGGTTGGTGCATTTTTACGCAGAACGTGGTTTGTTGAAACGTGCGCGCGAGGTGTTTGATGAAAGTCCTGAGAGGGATGTTGTTACTTGGACCACAATGATTGATGGGTACGCGGGAAATAACTGTTCAGATGAGGCTATGAACTTGTTTGGTTTGATGTTGGAGAGTGATGTTGAGCCCAATGAGGTGACTTTGATCACCGTACTTTCGGCGTGCTCCAAGAAGGGTGATCTTGGTATGGGAAAAGCATTCATGAAAACTTAGAGAAGAAGAATGTGAGATGTAATTTGAGTTTGAACAACGCATTATTGGATATGTATGTAAAGTGTGGTGATTTAATGGCTGCTAGAGAGCATTTTGATAGAATGGAGAGTAGGGATGTTTTCTCGTGGACTAGCCTGGTTAATGGGTATGCTAAATGTGGTGACTTGGAATCTGCAAGGAGGTTTTTTGATCAGACTCCTCAGAAAAATGTGGTCTCATGGAACGCGATGATCGCTGGATACTCTCAGAATAACAAACCCAAGGAATCATTAAAATTGTTTCATGAAATGATTGGAGCAAGCGTGGTTCCGGTTGAGCATACCTTAGTCAGCGTTCTCTCTGCTTGTGGCCAGCTGAGTTGCTTGAATTTGGGACATTGGATTCATCAATATTTTGTAAATGAAAAAAGGATGCACCTTGGTGTTACTATGGGAAATGCGATTATAGATATGTATGCCAAATGTGGAAGCATTGATGCAGCCGCAGAAGTCTTTAGAGCAATGCCAGAGAGAAGCCTGGTTTCTTGGAATTCCATGATTGCAGGGTATGCTGCTAATGGAAGAACAAAGCAAGCTCTAAACCTGTTTGATCAGATGAGGTTTATGGGATTTAAGCCAGACCATATTACGTTTGTGAGTTTGTTGACTGCTTGCAGCCATGGTGGGTTAATCTCTGAAGGTCAAGAATATTTTGACACCATGGAAAGAAACTATGGGGTAAAACCCAAAAGGGAACATTATGCATGCATGATTGATCTACTAGGTTGAAACGGGGCTCCTTGAAGAAGCTTACAAGTTAATAACAAGTATGCCAATGCAACCATGTGAGGCTGCTTGGGGCGCCCTTCTAAATGCTTGTAGAATGCACGGCAATGTTGAGCTGGCTAAATTATCAACTTGTAATCTTCTAAGGTTGGATCCGGAAGACAGTGGAATATATGTACTGCTGGCAAATATCTGTGCAAATGAGAGAAAATGGGGTGATGTGAAGAGGGTGCGAAGTTTGATGAGAGACAAGGGTGTGAAGAAGATTCCTGGTCATAGCTTAATAGAGATAGAGGGTGAATTCAAGGAATTTTTGGCTGCCGATGAATCTCACCCTCAATCTGAGGAGATCTATAAAGTACTAGACGAAATATATTTGTTATCAAAATTGGAAGATCGTAAATGTGAGTTTTAGGCTTCAAAGGCAGAACCACATCTCTCCAGGACATTTCCAGCAAAACATAAAGCCAAAATCAAAATCCAGAACCTAAAACTTCGCCTAGCGAATAATATATGATGCCTGATGCAAAAGTGGATAGTGAATGGTTTGCTTGAACTGGAAATGCATTGTGCTTGTATTGCTTCTCTCACTGGTAAAGGGGATGCCATATGGTGTCTTAATGCGGAAAATGGTATATATTCTTGCTTGGAGGCTATGCAACAAGTTATTTGGTTTAAATACTTCATTCATGACATGGCCGTAAGGCTATGCTATTAGCTTCTGAGCACACTTTCTGCAGAGATGGATTGTGCAATGGGATTATATTGGTCCAGTGCAGTGCTGCCATTTGCCACTCGAGACCCAAGACTAGTAACCATCTTTTTAAAGAGTGCCTTCTCTCGCAGAATTTGCACTGGTGTTGTAGAAGACTTGCTTTGTTGAAGAGTCTGTGGCTGATAATGCAGTTGCCATACTGACTTCAACTATAGTGTTTGGTGCAGGCAGTGGAGACACTGATAAACAGTATCAGTAGAACCCAGGCTAAATGCCGTGGGTTAGATGGCCCCTCATTAGATGAGAAATCAGCATTACGATTGCCTTTAAAGTCACATCAAATCCCATTGCCTTACTTATCTCCAAGGAGCGATCATTTTTGGGAGGAAGAGCTTACTTGGCAACTGACTTCTTGCAAAAGAGACTTAGACCCTCTCATGTGTATTTTTTAATATGATCTTGTCATGTCATATCCTCACCCTTGATAAACTCCTCTTTTAATATAATTAATTTGTCTTACAACTTAATGATGAGATTCAAAACATGACCATGTCATGTCAAAGATAAACTTGAGAGGATCCACACCCTCTTGCAAGGCCAATTTACTTCTAGTGTGCAGGAACTAGAGAATTTTTTTTTTCTCTCTCTCTCTCTCTTTTTTATCTCTTTTTTACTCTCACTCTTACAGTGTGAAACCAATCATTCTTAATGTCGATTCTTCAACATCTTTTTTTTTTTTTTGGGATTGAGCTGAAGGAAGAAAAAAGATCCTTCTACTTGAGTATACTTCCTTTATTTAAGAATAATTGGCTTTTTTTTATTTTTCATATTTTAAAATATTTGTCTATTTATAATATCTAAGTAATATTAATTTTTTCTTCTATTTATACTCTTAATGTAAATGTGTTAATTAAATATAATGAGTTTATACTCATTTTAGTCTTTGACTTTATATTCGTGAGTCATTTTAGTCTCTAACTTTTAAAATGAGTCAATTTAGTCCATAATATTGCAAAACGTAGTCATTTTAGTCAATTCACTTTTATTTAACATTCTATTAATTAAATTATAATAAGTAATCTTAAATGATACCTTGACATACCTTATGTCATTTGAAGTATAATAAAATTTAAAATAATTCATTTTAGTGTCTACAATTATATAAAATGAGTCATTGAAATTTTCATTTCAAATCATAAAATGATTCATTTTGCAATGTTAAACACCAAAATGAGTTATTTTAAACTTCAATCTATTTCAAAAAATAGTATGTTAGCGTATCACTTAAAGTTACTGATCATTATTTAATTGATGAAATGTTAAATAAAATTGAATTGAGGGACTAATATGACTCGTATTTTGTAATATCATGGACTAATTTACTCATTTTAAAAGTCAATGACTAAAATAACTTATGAGTGTAAGGTGATGGACTAAAATGAGTATTAACTCTTAAGTAATCAATACATTTATCAAAATAAATAATAATGACTATATAAGAATAATTTTGTCAACTCATATAATTTTCTACATTTACCAAGACATTTTTTTAGTTTTTCTTAATACATGTGTTGTTTGATTTTTGATAATTATTTTGAAACGGAGAGTATAAAGTTAAATTTTTGGTCTAAGAGGAATCAATATATTAATTGTGTTGGGAGATCTAAATTAATGAGCATTTTTTCTCTTATGAAAATCTAAATTAATGAGGTAAGTGTTAAAAATTGCTTATTGTCGACTAATGTGAGATATCACATCTCATTCTTGAAATTTCAACATTTTGACTACCCAAATGTGAGGCCCGGCACACCATGTGTTCATGTTTTCATCCTTAGGCCTCAACAAAGACCTTCAAGATAAAGGTGTTAATTTTCACAGATCAAATATCAAGGATTTGGAACTCCAATATACGAAATAAAATTAACATGGTAACTCACATAGTTCTACAACTCATATTTATCGTTATGCGAAGTGTACACACGTGTATACATCATGTGCAAGAGAATCTACTCATATTTATAGAGAGAGGCCACATCGATGGAGTTGTAAAGCCATCAAGATGTCAAGAAAGCTTGATCCTGCCCACATAATATGAAATATATATAGTAACATGGTCTTGTCCATCAAAGACTTAGCTAGGTTACATTGGGCTTCTACATCATAACCCAGGACACTTACTATTAGGTCAAAACCTAATAATAATGCATGGTGACTTCAAAACCTACAAAATCACACATTAATTTCATGGACTTAAGGAAGTATCAAGTTTATCCATTCAATTCGTTTTATAAAATCAAGATATCACCGATCAATAGAAGCCCAAATTACCATGAAATTCTAACAAAAGGATGATACCACTAATTGGGCGGGAGATATCTAAATCAATGAGCCGGGTTAAAAAGCCATGATAGTAGGCGAAACATATATTGGGCGGCTGAGCCAAAATTTTAAAATAATAAGTCAACCGGTCATCGCATTTTATGTACAATTCACTTATCATTCTCAACCAATATGAAATATCAACTTTCACACTTAAAATTTTAACAAATTGAAAGTACTCTAGTAAAGATAAAGAAATTAAGAGCTCATGTCTACGTGCACAGCTATGTATGTATATATTGCTAAACAAAGACTCGAATGTAGAGTTTGGAATGGTTAAGAAATGGAAATGTTTTTATTTGATTTGAAATAATTTGATTTATAAATTAAATTTTATGTTTGGAATGATTAAATAAAGTGCAAATTGAATTGATTTTGAAACCAATTTTTTGGTTTAAAATACAATAGATTGTATTTGGAATTATTACAATAGGAATTCAATTGATTTGATATATGTTTAAATTTTTAAATCAATTCATAGACCTTCATTTCTACTCAAATCCTATCAAATTTGATAGAATTTTAGAAATAAAGAAAACATATCCCCATGGATTTGGAATGAAATCATTTTTTAAAGATCTAAACATAAAATTTGATTTACTAATCAAATTATTTCCATGTTTTTATCATTCTGAACACTCTCAAAAGATTTAATCAGAAGATTTTATTTTATTTTTTTATTTTTTGTAAAAAGATATGGATGAGGATAAGTCAACTTAGCTTAACATAATGTACATAATATTTTAAATGTTAATGTTTATTTTGGTTCTTAACTTTATATGTATTTTACTTTAACTCTAAAGTTAAGCAACTGCCAATTTAATCTTTAAAGTTGCAAGGGGAAAAAATTCAATTTAGTCCTGCAATAATGTTCGCAATGATTAATTTGAATATTAAAAGAAATAATTTGGACCATTTTATACATCTTTAAGAACTAAATTGTTAATTTCTAAATTTCAATAACCAAAATAAAACATGTATCAAAACAAATCTGTACTCGTTTGCCTTATTTTCTAGTATACTGTTTAAAATTCATGATGTGCTGTGATGTTTTCGTATAATCTTTAATTTTTATGCAAATAAAAAAACTGAAAGAAATCTATAATCTATCTATATACAATATCTATAATCTATAATATAATACTAATATTTCAGACTTTTATGAGGAAAAACTTTTTAGGTGTCACAATAATAATGATTTAGGGGCCCAGTTTTAAAAAGTTAATTATTAATTATTTTTTAAAAAATAAAATTGTAATTATTACATGTTATTATAATATCATTGACAATCATTAGTATTTAATAATAGGATTACCATATAAAAATTAAATATATTTAAAACTTATTGATATTTAATTACATATTTATACTATAATTTAAATTTAAACAATAAACATAATAATTTATCTATTTTGGAATCTCATCAAACCCTTCTATTCTTTTATTTTTTAAATATTTTATTTATTATCTATCTATATACTAATTATATTTCAGTGGACTAAAAAATTATGAGTTAACAAGTGAATATTAAAAAATAAAAAAATAAATTTCTTAATAATTATGAGATGTCAATATAAATTATTTTTAAGACTTAATTTATGAATATCAATTATAGCAATCATAATTAATTATTGATATTAATTATATCAATCATCGATTATGAATATCTATTTATTCTTGAACAAATTCTCCTCATTGTCATTATCCCTGCACCATTTTCCTAAAATTTTCTTCATTCTTACCATTCCATTCAAACCTATCATTTTCCAAGCTTGGATTCAGATACTCTCTTCTCCCAAACCTAAAATTTTATTTATCTTTCTTTTTTCTATTGTTCTCTTAGATGAAATTCGAAGTGAAGAAGAATAAAAGGTAAACAATAGCAATGGCAAGATTCATCATTTAGATCAAAGGTCAAATTCTGCCTTTGAAGAGAAGATTGTTAAAAATGGCAAACTTGCTTTTTTTTTCAAACTTATTCATCACTCTATGATTTTTGTCGCTATATATGAATCTTCATTTCTTCATTTGATATTGAATGTTTTGCATGTTGAGATTTCAAGATTGGAGCAACTCACTTCATGATTCTTTTGGATGCTTACATTACACTGGTGTAATGAGGTCACTGATTCTCTATTTTTTTAAATATTTTGTGTTCCTTAATATATATATTATATGCTATGAGTTTGGGATTAGAAGACATAATTTTAATTTGTATTTTCTTTTGAAATCATTTAGGCAAGAAAAACATTGCATATGGAAGATTCAATTGTAAAATTGAAGGCTCTTTATGTTGACAAATTCTGTCATTATTTTAAAAAAATTATTGTTAAAGTCTTCATATTTACCTTATGTTGAAGAGTTCTGATTTGGTCGTTCTGTATTATTTTATATTTTGTTGGCATTTTCTATCGTTCTTGAGAACTATTTATTGATTGATAATTTATAATTTGTATCTATAATATGCTTTTGATTTGTACAAGTTTATTCATCATAAAATTTATGTTCCATAATTTTTATTTTTGATGCAATAGGCATTAGTAAATAGAGAATGTAATATATTTCTATTGTTTTCACAAGATGGCAAACATAATATTTCAAAATGACAAAAAGGGATTTTTACTTCAAATCACATTTTTTTCTTATAATACAATGACTAATTTACAATACACAAGAAAAATAATAATATATAGATCAAAACAAGAAGTTCCATTTCCCATTTACAAGTTAAATGGGAATTATAATTATAATTTTAATGATGCAATTTTCAAATTATCTTAATATAATAATGTTTCCTTTTGTTACATTTGACTTTTAACTAAACATATAGTTGTCTCTATCTATATTCTAATATCTATCTATAATAATATAATACCCATGTACATGTGTCAATAGACAAGTTTTGTAAGGTCTCTAGGTCCCCAGACCCGTTTAATACCCTGGTTTTAAATAAAAGGTTAGGAAATTTTTTCGAACCAAAAAGGTGCCAATTGCCCTTATCTGCGTTGGTCTAAATTTCATTAGTTTGGATCATACATGCCCTTGGAGGGCTATATGATAGAACCATTTTCTTGGGACTAAAAGTCCAAGTAATTATTCCCTGAAAAAATATGTTAAAGAGTAATTTTTAATGAATTTTATGAAATCTTTAAACATTTCGTTTTTAGCCCAAAAGTTTGTAAAACCGTAAGAATTTTCAAATTTGAACTAAAATCCAAAAATTAAATTTTGATTTATTGAGATTTTGATTTTTCTAATATTTTATTTGAATCCAAATAGGATTTTCTTATTTACATTTATGTTTTAAAGTTAATCAATTAACTTAAAATTAAGAAATGTATATTTGTGAGCACTACCTTTTAAGGACTATAAAAACCCTATTTTGGTTCCAACCATTCCACACATAAACCATACCCCCAATTTAGAAACTTCACTCTTCCACCCTCCTTCACCCCAAAACTTCACTTTTCTTCAATTTCTCCAAACTTAACTTGAATTTCTCATATTTGAAGCTTAAAGGTATGTTGTTCTTTGGTTTTACTCATTTTTCCTAAAGTTTTCCCAGGGTGGTTCTCTCTACTTCTCAAGGAAGAGGAGTTTTCCACCTTGTTAAAGATGCATTTTTGGGTGTTAAGGTTAATCTGCATATTATGGTTGTTATAGCAATATTAGAGTCATTCCGTTTCCTAGGATTATGTTGGTGTTGTTTCTAAAATTCCATCCCTCTAGGTGAGTGGATTCACATCTGTGATCTTATGTTCCCATTAGAGTTATTTCATGAAAAATATGATTTGTTGCTTGATTTTAGAGATTACTGGACAAGGAATTTAGATTACCGTTGGTTTATATGTTTTAATTGTTGTTTTAAAGCATGAATTATATTTTGAAAACTCATAGGACCATGTTTGTTATATTGATTTGATATAGAATGGATCATATATGAAATTGTTAGAGTTTTATGATGATTTCAATGGATTCTGGCTGTTTATGTATATGTTATAGATTTATAACCAAATATGAAGTTTGGAGAAGAGAATAGAATTTTGAACGTAAACTTTGCTTTTTGAAGCATGATATTGGGGTTTTGAGTTTATGACAGTTTTACGGATTGAAATATGTTTTAGATATTGAATCAAAATGTTTTAGATGATTTTTATAAGATTTAGTAACTACCCATACTTGGAGAGGTATGAAATCACAAATGTCTACAAAGGGTGATCTCTTAAGCATGATTTCATAGCCAGGTATGTTAAGGTTAGACTTTAAAATATAGATCCTAGCTTCTAGAGAACTAAAAGGTTTTAAAGGTTTTCAGATTATTTACAATAGCTATAAGAAAGCTTGTGTTAAATTGAGTAAATCCATTAACTTTAGTATCAAGTATGCCTAGACCAAAGAATATTAAGAATTTATTGTCACATTATGACTAGAGATTTATATTCAGAGTTTTATTATCATAAATATTGTGCTGAACCGAGTAGAGATTTCTATTCTAGGAGCTACTACATTATGAATTTATATTATTTCATATATGAAAGTGAATTAAGAAAATTGCTTTTGAGTTGCTAAAGTGATGATTTGAATATATAACTATATAGATGTATACTCATTATGTATGATTTTTTTTTTATTATCTTAATATTATTATTTTTATGCATTGTTCTTTGTCCATGAAGGGGTTAGGTTATTCATTAGTTTTTGAATAAAAACTCACCCCTCTCATTTCTCTTATTTTTATAGATAAGAACAATGCCTAGATTTTACTCAGCCTTTTCCCTTTCAGGAAGTAAGTGTCAGTTGGTAAGCTTCTCTTAGGGTGAAGCATGCATCTTTGTTCATTTAGAGTGCTCTAGTACATTGCCATAATCCAACCACATGATGATTTAGGTTTTGCATATATAAGTTGTACTATATTGTATTATAAGATCTACTTGTAAAGGTTTGTGTATGAATTAAGGTGTAAAAGCAGATGATGAAACTACAGACTTGATTATTTGGATGACTTAGATTATTTTGAACTTTAAAGAACATGTAATTTGTATGTAAAAAAGCAAAATTTTTTTGAATAATTTATAAGTTCCTGCATATAGAGCAACAGAACATGGGGCTTATTTGGAACTGAATTTCACCTATTTCACATGCCCAGGTTCGTGTTGTGACACGTTCTTAACTTCATAAATCTTGATCCTACACCTCCTTAGAGGGCTATATGTTAAGTCACCTTCTTTAGATCAAAAGTCCTTAATTGTTCTAGAAGGAAAATAAGTTGAAGAGTAATTTTTAACGAATTTTATGAAACCTTTAAATGTTTTATTTTTAGCCCACAAGTTTAGAAAATCTCAAAGATTCTTGGATTTGAACTAAAACCCAAAATTGGATTTTGATTTGTTGGGATTTTGATTTTTTTTAAATATTTTATTTGAATCCAAATTCGGGAATATTTCCTTATTTATATTTATATTTTGAAGTTAATGGAGAGTAAAATAAATGAGGACTTTAACTAAGTTTTGAGATGACCTATATACCATATGACAAAAATAATGAAGAAGTTGGGTTTTGCCTCCTACGCTGATAGCGTTCACAGGAATGCATTCACGGGTTTTGTGGTAAAGGCCGTGAGGCGCAGTGAACGTTTCTTAAGCACAATGACTCCCGACCACTATAGCGATCATATACCACTTCCAGAGGGCGATGACTCTGGGCCTAGCGATCATATGCCACTATAGCGGTCCTCCTGGAGCGAATAGGTCCCAGAATGACGTCGTTTCATTTTTTACCCCATTTTTAAAATCCCAATCGGCTTCCTCCCGTCAAAGTAGAAACACACACACACCCCTCAAACTCTCATTTTCTCTCTTCCTCAATCCCATCCTAATCTAGCTTCCTCAAATCATCAAGGTATGTATATGTTGTTAGATTATGTCTTTCATTTCTCCATTCTTTCATGTTCTTAGTATGGGTGTTGTTATTTCTCTTATTATTGTCAAGTGGGTATCCTCCAAAGTTGTTAGTGTATATTTAGAGTAATTTAGAGCTTCCCATAAATTGTTTATAAGTTTTGTTATTTCAATTTAGGACATTTCAGTCATTCCTCCTTCTAGTTCCCGTGTTAGTGCTTCACCATTCACCCTTCCAGGTGAGTAGGTTTGATCTATGGCCTTAGTTTGATCGTTATATTATTATTTTATTCATTTAGAGTATTTAGATATTTGAAAAAAATGGATTACTTACATGATATGACTTTATATGAAAATGTGCTTTAGTTAGAAATACTCCATTTGAACTTATACATGAAATTATAATTTTAGAAAATGCATAGGACCATAATTGCTATGTTGTGTGTTATGGAAAATGTTTTACATGCTTAAGAAAGGATTTATTAAGAAAATATGTATTGTAGCAACTTCACTATTTTATCAATTATGATTTAGATTTCAAACCATGTTTTAGAATACCCAGTTAATATATTGGAAAATATTAAGTTGAGCTATCCGAAAAAAATATGATTAGTTTTATGAAGAAATGCTATTATAGTTTTAGAGTTTTCATGATTTAGAACCCTAGTATTTTAAGCTATGATTTAGAATTATCGAGTATATAAAAATATGTTTGCTTAAGATATAAAATTTAGAATTTCAATTTTAAGGTACCAAGAGGTATGGAATTCAGGATGATTCATAGCAACTTTAGATACATTTGGAGGCTTGAAATCAAATGCCTACGTACGGTGATCCCTTGGACACGATTTTCATAGCCACAATTATGCTAAAATCAGATTGTTAAAGTTATATGAATCAGAACTTTCAAGGACTTATAATTTAGGGGCTTCTCTTCGCCAAAGAAGTAGTACCACTTCAAGCTATACTTTTCTTTTTGTCAAACTAGTTTAGATGGTAGAGATCAGGAATAACAGTTAGTTAATGGCTATTATAAGATCATTAACTTTGGTACCAAGTTGTTCAGAGGATAATATCGGCCTAACCAGCATACACAGAAAACAAGACCTGGTTAAGACCCTCAGCTTTTAACATGGACTTAGATTTTAAAGCTTTTGTTATTATATATGTATTTATTATTTAGACAAAATGTTTCCCAAACTCTGCGCACCATCAGTTAAAATGATTTCATGTTTAATTATGAGTTTAGAAATGCTTGTTTATGAATCTGGAATGAAAAGTGTTTTCCTAGTTAGCTATGTATGAAAATATCAAATGATTTATATTGTTACATGTATATTGCATTATGTATATATGTTCCTTAGTTGTCCTATATAAATGATGGGTGAGAGTTACTGACTTTAGTTCGTTAACCCTCTCCTTTCCTCTCATAGTGGATGTGTATAGAGGGATGGCAATGGGGACCTGAGGCGCGGGAATCTTTCCTGAATTCGGATCCCTGCATTTTTTGTTCCGTTGGACGGGCGGGGTTAAACTCCCCCGTGAGTTCGGGACGGGAAGGGATTATCCCTCCACCCACTGGTCCCGCCCGAATTTTATAATTTTACAACTCACCTGTCACTCCTCATCAACACACTTCACTCTCTCACTCCAGATCTCTCTATCTCTCACTCTCAACTCTCTCACTCTCAAACTCTCACTCTCTCACTCTCAAACTCTCACTTTCTCTCACTCTCTGATTTAGCCTCACCCTCTCAATCTCAAGCTTCAGCCTCTCATATTCGGTTCTCAAACTCAGGGTCTCCGCCTCGCAAGTCTCTCACTCAAGCTCTCACTCTCAAGCTTCAGTCTCTCAAACTCCGAGAGCGACCGTGAGCCGGGACCTACCCACGACCACCACGCGACCAGCGAACAGCCGTGACCGCCATCGACCTTATCGCAGTGACCGAAGGAAACGACGAACTCAAGTCTCGAACCTGAACCTTACCAGGGGCATCCACCAACCAGGAACGATCACGACCACAACAGGACCGTGAGCCACGATGATTTAGCGACGGAGCGCCAGGACTACAGCCAGCTACCACTTGTCGTGAGCCAGGAACGCGAACTGACCATGACCGATGGAACGCGGCAACGACCAACGGCGATTCAGCGATCGAGAAAACCAAGCCATTAGATTAGAAGGTTCCCTCCATTCTTCTTTTTTGCTCTTCACTCCATCATTACTTCATTTTCTCATTCTTCGTTTTTTTCTTCATGTTATTGTTGTTGCAGTTCGAGAAGAGCTTCAGCGAGAATTAAGCGATTCTTATTGTTGTTTGAATTTAGGTCATTTGATTTGGTCCCTTTGATTGTGTTCGAGCAATTCTTTTTGGTTGTTGGATTTGATCTTTGATTCTGGGTTTTTGATTTGGTCTTGATTGTGTCCCTGATCTTTGATCTTTTATTTGTGTTTCTGGTCTTTGATCTTTTATTTGGTGTCTGATTTTTTCATGTCTTTTTTGGTCTTTGTTTGTAGGATGAGTACTCCTGGTCAATCTTCCGCCCTGGAGGAAGCAAATTGTTATACCCACACCACCATCAATTAGTTAGGCTACACCCACACTACCTTCAAATCTATTGAAGAAGACCAAGAAGTTCAATCTCCTTCTCATATTGAACACAACCTGTCATTGAACACAATTGCAATGTAAGAGGAAGTCCTAATAAAAGAGGATTAACTTCAGAAGCTTGGGACCACTTTAAAAGACAGAAAATTGATGAAAAGTGGAAGGCGATTTGCAAGTATTGCGATAAAGTTCTTGGAGGAGAAACTAAAGTAGGTACCAAACACTTGCATGATCACATAAGGACTTGCAAGCTTCGAACTGAGGGGTCCAAAGCAAGCAAAAATTAATATTATGGCTGAACCATCAAGTTCATTTGGAGATGGGGTTGAATCAGGAGTCATCTGAACCATCAATTTCAATCAAGATTTTTCAAGGTCAAACTTGCAAAGATGATTGTATTGCATGAGTATCCATTGGCAATGGTTGATCACATTGGTTTTAGAAGGTTTTGTAGTACTCTGCAACCTTTGTTTAAGCCAATTACACGTAACATAAAGTCAATATAATGAACTTATATGACCATGAGAGGACAAAGATGACAAGGTTGCTTTCAAAGATTCAAAGTCGGATTGCAATAACTACAGAATATGGACTGCAACTAACCAAAATCGAGGCTTCATGTCTATCACAACCCATTTCATTGATGATAGTTGGACTTTGCAAAGTCGACTTGTGAGGTAACTAATTAATCCTGATTTTTGCTATTTCATTTATTGGTCATGATGATTGATATTTGTATATGTCTATGATATTTACGTTTTAGTGATTTATTTTAGGTTCATTTATGTGCCTGCACCACATACTGCGAGGTCTTGCCAAGTTTTGGTTGATTGTCTTTTGATTGGAATTTGGATAGGAAGATTTCAACCTTGACTGTTGACAATTGTAGTACTAATGATGCCATGATTGAGCGTTTCTTTGAAAAGATTCCGTCTTTTCGTTTGTGAGGGGTGGGTCATTATTCCATATGCGTTGTTGTGCCCATATACTTAACTTGATTGTAAAAGAGGATTGTCTTACTATAGAGGAATCTATTCACAAGATTAGGGAAAGTGTTTCATATTGGGTTGCAACACCAAAGAGGGAGGAGAAATTTATTGAAGCTTGTAGACAATTGAACACTCCATATTCAAGAAAATTATGTCTTGATTGTAGAACTAGATGGAATTCCACATATCTAATGCTTGCATCTGCATTTCCTTACAAAGAAGTTTTCAAACGTTTGAAAGTCCGTGAGACTAGTTATAAGTGTTTGCCAAGTGATGGTGATTGGGATATGGCATCAGAAATTTGTGATAAATTGGAAGTGTTTTATAGTGTGAATTATTTTCTGCACTCATATCAACATCCAATCTCTATTTTCCAAAAATCTGAAATTAGATTGTCTTTGAATGAATGGCTTTTTTCTAACAATTTCACTATCCAAGTTTTAGCATCAGAAATGATTACAAAGTTTAATAAGTATTGGGGAATGATTAATGAGGTGATGGCTATAGGGCTGTTTTGGATCCTAGGTATAAGATGAAGTTGTTGAACTACTTTTTTCCTATCATATATGACAATGAAAGTGATAAGAAATAGAAAAAGTGAAAATTTTAATGGAAGATTTGTTGAATGAATATCAAGCTAAAGATAGATTAGGAGGCAAGTTCCTACATCTAGTGATTCTACTTCTTCTTCAATGATTATGATGGTAGTTCTTTTTCAAGAAGAAAAATGGAAGTGTAATTACTTAAAATATGTTCAAGATACTGAGAGGATAATGTCAAGTCTAGTTGGATTGCTATTTGGAAGAGCCTGTCTTGCTGATCAATCAATGAAGAGAATTTTGACATATTGGGTTATTGGAAAAATGTTGGCGTTAAATACCCAACTTTGCAAAGAATTGCAAAAGACTTTTTAGCCATCCCGATATTGACTGCTTCGGAGTCGGCCTTCACTAGTGGTCGTGTTTTGAAGTCTTACGCAGGAGGTTGAATGCAAATACAGTAGGCATTGTATGTCTCAAGATTGGTTGCGTACTATAATTCTAGGTAATGTTATGTTATATTTTGTCCATCTTTTGTGTTTGCTAACATTTCTAATATTTCCTCTTAATTTGTTATAATTGTTAGTTGCTTCAAAAGGAAAGGCAAAGATCATGTCTCACAATACTTGAGGACAAAGATGTGGATGATACGGTATGGAAATGAAATCTTATATAGAATTCTTTGTAGCTTTAATTTTCTGAGAATTGGAATTTTTGTATTTCTTTTTGTAGGCAAACAGCACCACTCAAGCAAGATGATTATGAAGACTATCTGGTAGCAAAGCATCATACATGCCTTTTTTGTGTTGGACTAATTGACCTTCATCAAAACATTTTTGGTGTTTTTGTTTTTCTAATTATTTTTTGTTGGTTCTTTTGGACATTATGTTTTCTGGACATGATGATTTGTTTATGTTGACATGAACTTGTGATTTTACTTTTATTTTGTACGTTGAACTTGATAATTTAATGTTGTAAAGACTAAGTTTTTAAGATTTATGGTGTTCAAATGTTAAATTAACTATTTTTAATTCTTTTTTTTTCAAATTTGGGCTATTTATGGAAGATTTTCGGTTAACAGGCTTTTTTCCTCAATTTTGCAAATCCCCTCCACGTTGGTATCCTGTATTTGGATGGTGGGAATTTTTCCCACAACGGTTTGGTTTGGGTTGGATTTTTGGGGTTCTGTCCTGGAATGGGGAGGATCCCACACTCCCCCCCCATCGCCATCCTAGGTGTAGATATCTTTACATCATATCCAGGAGTCGCATCTATCCTTTGGTGAGCTTTGCATTGTTGTAAAACTTAGTTTAGGATTATGTTAGTTGTAGAAGTGCTCCAATAGTTTTAATGCAGAATCCTAGCCACGCATGTATTTTGAGATACTGTAGCTATTTTCAATGTTTATATATTTCCCTATGTGTTTCAGAGTTAAGTATAAATTTCAACTATTGGTTTTGATTAGATTATGTATTTGATCAGTTATGTAGTTATAATTTAGTTTTCAAGGGTTAAACCTATCAATTTAAGATTAATATCATGTGATAATTAATTTATGATTTTAAAATTTATAGAACGATTTAAAGGGGTTTTCAAAGCTTGAATATTAAATATTTTCAGTTTTATTAATTAAATATTATGTTTTAATTAGAGAAAATGATAATGATTTAAAAAAAAATTGTATGTTAAGCATAATATTTATATTTAGAGAACACCTAAGGTAGACATCATAAGATTTTATTCCAGTTTACCTTCTAGGTTGGTCATGACAAATAATTTAGAAGACTAAACAATGAGTAGTTTACAAAACTCATAACATGCAAAGTTAGGCCATATTTTATCTTTAGAACAATTTATACTCCATAACTTTAATTTCTCAACCTTTTTATTTAGTTTAATACAATGAACAAGACTAATAATTGCCCAATAAATTTTCTTAAATGATACACTATTCAATTTATATTTAATATAATGAATTGTCACCTTTTCTACAATTTCATTAATCTATAACCTATCTATTATATAATAATACTAATATACAAAACTCATAACACGGAAAGTTACGTCACATGTTATCTTTAGAGCAATTATATACAACTCTAATTTCTCAACCTTTATATTTAATTTAATATAATAAATAAGACTAATAATTATCTAATAAATCTTCCTAAATGATACACTATTTAATTTATATTTAATATGTGAAGACTTTTTTTCTAAATATGCATTTCCTACAATTACGTTAATTGAAAATTATTTTATTATAACATATCAAAATAAATGAAATATATATCTACACTAAATAAACAAGACTCATTATAGGAAACTCCCACACGTGATGCTCATAGAGCAATTTATTACCCATAATTTTTATAAACTTAATTATTAATTATTTTTTAGAAAATTTACATATAAATCTATATTTCATTAAACTATTAATTATTTTATTAAAACTAAATTCAAGATTGATACATACTCAAATTTTCATTGGATTTATTTTATTGAAACTAAACTCAAAATTGATTTTTCACATGCTGATTTATTATACTTTCTGTTTAAGGATTAGGGGAGAATAAACATTTTAGATTTTAATGCCAATTTTAATACTAATTTTTACAAATTAATTTATTATACTCTGATTCTCCATCAAATGCATTTGTTTAATTAAAAAAAATTGAGTCACAAAATAAAAAATAAAATGCTTACATTTATGTACTACTAATAATAAACAATACTCATATGAGAGCCATTATGTCATTAAATTATTATAGAAAAATTTATTATAATATATTTCAAATTTTAATACTAATTTTTACAAAAATAATTTATTATATTCTGATTCTCCATCAAATGCATTTGTTTAATTAAAAAAATTGAGTCACAAAATGAAAAAAAAATGCATACACTTATCTACTACTAATAATAAACAATACTCATATGAGAGCTATTATATGATTAAATTATTACAAAAAAAGTTATTATAATATATTTCAAATTTTAATGCCAATTTTAATACTAATTTTTACAAAAATAATTTATTATATTCTGATTCTCCATCAAATGCATTTGTTTAATTAAAAAAAATTGAGTCATACACTTATCTACTACTAATAATAAACAATACTCATATGAGAGGTATTATATGATTAAATTATTACAGAAAAATTTATTATAATATATTTTTTGAATATTTTAATTACCTTAATCAAATGAAATTTTACATTGATACACACGAAAAAAAAGGAATTAGGAAGTGTCAAATTTCAAAAGAGACAAACTTAAAAGGTATTTTTATCACAATAACATAATAATAAAAAATTTAAAATGATTAACATGAGTATACAAAATACCTCATCTTAATTAATATGAGTATATGCAAACATCATCATTATTACTCTTATTAGTAATAATATTAGAAATATATTATAATAAACTTTACAAATTTATATCTTTTAATAGCCTCGCATTATGAGGGTAATACAAAAAATTAAAAAGAAAATATTTCCAAAATCAATAACCTTTAAGATCAACTCATTTTTTACTCTAAAAAAATGGGCAGGTCAAATTGTTAACTAATTGCTAATTAATTGATTTCATATGATAATAATTCAAAATTCAATTTCTATCAAATTTATTCTTAATAAATTAATATCAAATTGGTGTATAAAATCTATAATATATCTATAATAATAATAATATTAATATTTAAAATTCATTGCATAAAAAGTTTTTCATGTGTCATAGAAAATTATACCCACTATTTTCATATTATTAATATTTAAAGACCTTCATATCTCTCTACCGTTAACAAAGGTAATGTAAACAAGTAAAATATAATATAAACAAAATTATAATTAAATGGTGTATACCATAAAAATTTATATATATATATATATAATTACGGTAATAATGAGAAAAACTAACAAAACTATTATAATTATGTTACAAAAAACAATTAATGATAATTATATTGATTATATTTATTATAATTAAGGATTAATGATAGGATTAACTATAAAAAACTATTATAATTATAATAATTAATGATAACAAGAAAACCTTATCACACATTTATTTTTTAATTATCTTTATACGATTTGTATTATATTTATTTTTATTTTTAATTTAGATTATATTGCATTAGTAGTGTTTGTCATTATGGATATTTATGTTTTGCATCTTAGTATTTTTAAAATGTTTTGCTTTTTGAATTTTTTTAATAAACTTGTAAATATCCATAGGGATTCAAATAATGAAAAATGAGAACCAGTGACGGGATGGGGATGAAGATAAAGGCAAAATTCTAAATGAGAACGAGATCGATGAAAAAAGTTTCTAACTTCAAATATAGAGCTTTTTAAAATTATTAAAAAAAATTGTCTATCTAACCATACGTCTCACTATACCCTATTTAATTTTTTTTCAACTTAAATATTTCAACCTATCAATTTCACAATTTTTTTCATATTAATTTATTTTGAAATAAAACCTTTAGTTTTTCAATATTAAAATATTAAAAAAATAAATTCCATAATTTACACTTCTTTGATAATGGTATTACTTATTTATTAATTTTAAAAATTAAATAATTATATTACTTTTTATTAAAAATAATATTGTAATTGATATATTACTCCAATAATGGAGATTGTGTAAACTAGGATTATATATGATTTTTTACTAGTTATTGCACATTATTTATAAAATATATTTTAAAATTGATATTTTAATTTATTAAAATAATGTACAAGAAAATGAGGTGTAATTGAAATCATATAAATTAAATTTATTCGTTATTTTTTATTAACTAAAAAATATTTTTATATTTTTATAAACTAAATATTTTAATTTACTAAAAAGATATAAATGACTAAAGATGATTAAAAAAATATCGAAAGTAGGTACACATGAGAATTACCCATAATAGGGACGGGAATAAGTACATGTTTTGTCTTTATGGGGATGACTTGATGGTAGAGTCCCATTTTGTTCAACGGGTAGAGAGAAGATAGCACACCTTCATTTTTTTTCAATTTTCTTTATTGAATTTGCATTATATATGCATTTTTAATTTTAATTTGGATTCTGTTGTATTAATAGTATTTTCTTGTTTATTAGTCTCTAACCCATTGAGTAAAGATGAATCTCAACATATAATATTCAAGATAAATATGGTTAAAATGTCTTACCTCAAGTCTTCCTATTCATCACTGTATACCGCTATAATAATAATATAGGGGAAAGAAAAATCAACTAAGAACAAGTGCCTCCATAAGTGTAAGATATATTGGGAAAAAAATTGTAACTTGTATAGAATGCTCTCCAAATTTCCACCGTAAATCAAGAATCCTAGAAGAATGAATTGTGTCTGACTGGATTAACGAGCTTCATTGTTTGAAGAGAAAATGTAATATCCCAAAAGTGGATGCCTTTAGGAAGGTTATGCTTAAGCTCATAAAGGGTTGGATAAAGCTTAAGAGATATTTAACTATCTTAAAAAAAGGAAAGAAGTTGTATATCAAAAATAAATAAATCAAAAGAATGAATAAATATAAATCTCTATTTTAAATTTATGTGAAATTGTAAATCAGGTAAAATCTAAATTATAAAAGCAAATATCAATCCCAAAAGGATAAAATAAAATGTAAAATTTATCATAATTTTGTGCGTCAATCTTTTTTATGTCAATGTTCAATTTTTATGTGAATTTAATATTTAATCTTTTTATGTAATATGATATTCAATTTGTGATATGAGGTTTGATTTTAAATTTTGAAAATATTATCTTATAAAATCTATTAGATCCAATATTGTTCATAATTATCGTTGATTTTAATATTTGTATTAGTATTGTATTGTTAGAATTAGAAAAGATATAGTATACTAAATTTTCCTTTTATCACATATTTCTTGATAAATTAATTTTCATATCATTTCTAAGATTATTATTTATTTAGATATCTATCATTTATATTTATGGTGTAAATATCAATTAGGATTTAAGAATATATATATATATAGTATTCATAGACACAACTTTTGTAATAATGATGTTAGTATTAAGTATTTTATATTAATAATAGATATAATTTTTAAGCAGTTAAAGAATAGTCAAATATTTTAAAAATATAAATATGTAGAATTAAATGAATATGTTATAAAGATATGTTTCAACGTATACATATCAGTTTCATGAAAATTTGAACATAGATAAATCAATAGTTGCAGATTTTTAAATGATTGATGGTTAACCAAAATCATAACCATTGTGATTTGAAAATAATTTTTTAAACATTGTTGAATTACAATGATACTTACTTGAAGATATTAGATATTATTTATATTTAACATGTATTATGAAAATAATTTGGTTGATGTTATTTTTATAGAGAATTATTATATATTTTTAAGAAGTTATTAATTATTAAAATTGAGTGCAAAATTTGTTCATCATATAAATTATCATCATCATCATTATTATCATCGTTGTTGTTGTTATTTCAAAAGAGAAACAAGTACATAATATAAATATTCTAAGATATATATTATTTATTTTAAAAACCTCATTAGCTTACCATTTCAATGTATATAGATATATATTCATGATACAAAAGATAATTAACAAATATGTTAGGGTAGTTTGAATTTGAATTATCCAAATAGTTATAAAAGATATGATTAGATTTAATCTAGCTATTATCCTTATCTCATTGTTGCTTATATCACAAGTTAATTAGGATATATCTATAGAAGACCTTTAATATAGCCTTGTTCTTATATTGTCAAATATGACCTGTTTAGTATTTTACAAATATCTTGAGTTGTAGATGGTCATTGACGATTTTTGTGGTATTAGAAAGCTAACTTAATTATCTACAAGTAGTATTTCTAGCCATGAGGCCAAATTCTAACCATAGTGGAAGTTAAAGACTAAGAAAATGTCAAAATGAAAAAAATAGAAATAAAAATGAAAAAAAAAAAAATAAAATTTGTTAGTGATACTTTCATCTTCTAGTATATATTTGGCACATTATAGTACTCCCAAACATTCTTTCAAGACTTTCGTGAGAGAAATATGCAATTTCTCAATCATCTTCTGTTAATCTTTCGGAGTGTTTTCACCCCTATCCTTATATGGTTATGAGTTTAGCAAATCTTTAGATTATTGTGGTATAATTTTCTCTTCTCATTCAATTCCAAGTCATTCTTGATTCTTGTCTATAATTCCATTGCAGTTGATAGTGTCATTCCAATTCCCCAATGTCATGTAGGTAGTGGTTAGGCACTCCAATGAACGATGAATGAGTTTAGGCTCATGGCTATACTTTTGGTTATTATATAAATTATTTATGAAAGTCAAGAATGACTTATGTCAAATACATGTTTTCACGGATTATGCCAATTTTTAGAAAAATTATTGTTTTTCACAATTATCATGAAAACCTTATTTTAGAAAGCTTATGAGACCATATTTGATATCTTGCATGTTATAAAATATATTTTTCTAGTTTAGACCTTAGTTTAATGTTTATAGCGCCAATATTTATTACCATGTTTTTAGATTATAGATTTCCTATTAAGATTTTAGAAGCTTGGCTATGATTTATTGAAAGTATTGAACAAAATATAATTCATAACAATTGTCAGATACATACTCTATTGGATTCTAAAATCACTATGTCTACAAGCTTGATTCTTAGGCATGATTTTAAAATCTTAGTTATGCTATAGTTAGATTGTTAGAATTATATGAATTCAGAGCTTTCAATTTATTCAATTTAATTACAAGTTGTTATTTTTTAGTAATTAGTGAGAAGCAATCAGAGTTAACGTTTAGAAATCGATCGTTAACCTTGGTACCAAGTGGTCCGCTAAAGGACTAGCTCCTACAGTAAAGAATCTAGTATGGTGTCCATTTATGGAATTAGTTAGGTGTCCATCAAATTAGCCATTGGCTCAGATTTAGCTATTCAGCTCAAATATTTACGAACAGAATAATTCTTGTTTCTCTAGTAGTTATTGCCATGGATTCAGTTAAATTATTATTTTCAGGAACAGTTATATATATTTAAATATTAAAAATATTTTATATCAGCTGCATGTATATTTATGTACTATCTTTGTTGTCTCATGTGGGTTGTGAGTGGAGGCTCGTTCATGAGTTTTGATGAATTCACCCCTCTATTTTTCCTTCCCCTTAATAGTTACAATTGAGATAATTATTGTTTAGTTTACCTTTAGTAACATTAGCTGTTCCATTGGTGAGCTTCACTTTGTAGTGAAGTGTAGCTTAAGATAATGGTAGAATAGAGTGCTCCAGGAGTGTGGAGGTGTGTTCAGACATTATTTAGCATGCATAGTTATTTTTGTAATACCCTAGGTATACTGTTACCTAGGAAGTTTAGCCAGTACAGTGTCCTTAGACAATCTGCCCTAAATTTCACTAGGTTTGACCCTACACGCCCTTGGAAAGCTATATAGTAGAATAATTTTTTTGGATCAAAAGTCCCAATAATTGTTCCCTAGAGAAAAACAAGTTTAAGAACGATTTTTAATAAATTTTATGAAACCTTTAAACATTTCGTTTTTAGCCCACAAGTTTAAAAATCTTAAAGATTCCCAAATTTGAACTAAATCCCAAAAATTTGATTTTGTTTTGTTGGGATTTTGATTTTTATGATATTTTATTTGAATCCAAATGGGGATATTTCCTTATTTACACTTATGTTTTAAAGTTAATGGAAAGTAAATAAAAATGAAAATAAATGAAAGACCATTCTGAAAGTATGTACGTTCAACGAGCGTGTAGCAATTAAGGAAACAATAAGGCGGTGCGGGGATGATTTTATGCTCTCTAGTGAGTGTTGCAGCGCTCAGCGTTTTATAAAAACCCTCATTTGGAGATCTAGAACATTCATACACCCAAAAACTCACCCCTTCACCCCCAGACATGAGAAACCTCGCCTCCAACCTGTTTTCACCATCAAAACTCTATTTTCTTCTATTTCTTTCAATTCTAACTTAAATCTTTCACTCATAAGACTTTAAAGTATGTTGTTTTTCTAATTTTAGCCCTTTCCCCCTTCAATTTCTTCTTATTCTTAGGGGTTTAATAGGGTGTTCATCATAGATTTTTCATAGTGTTCTTTTAGTAGGATTAAAGTTAATCTAGAATTCTATTGCTTCAATGATAGATACGGTGCCACCCCTTCCAAAACTCTTGTGGTGCTATTCTTGTGTCTTCTCACTCTAGGTGAGTGGGTTCACATATATGACTTTTATGTTGAGCATTATAACTATTTTCGTGAAATTATAACTTATATTATGATTTTAGAAACTTCTACATAAAGATCTGAGATTACTACTAGTTACTATATTATGAATTTGATCTAAGAACATATATATATTTTGATAAACCCATGGGACCATTGTTGATAAAAGGTATTTTTTATAAAGCTGAATTATGAGAACATAAGTTGTTTATGATTGTATGACCTTTAAAGTTATGAATTCTACTTACTGAGTTTAAACCCTAGGATAGATGCCTTTGTTTTTAGAATTTAGAGATGATATTGTGTTCTCGATTAAATGAATAGTAGCTATAAAGAACAAGCTCGTGTTAGCAGTCAATCCGCTAACCTTGATACCAAGTAGCCCAGGGCTAGAGTATTCAGAGAAGGACCTAGTACTCATTATTATTGTCACTAGAGACGGCAATACGTAATGTCTAAACGTGACCAGAGATTTTATTGTATTATACATATATTATGCATAACAGGAGTATAATATTTCTTTATTGAGGTACGTTGGATTATTTCATAAGACAAAGCGTTTTTGGTACTCTTGTATATACATATATACCCATGAACATACGACTGGTTGAACATTATTCATATTATTGTAATTTTATGCATACCCTTTGATGTCCCATGGAGGGGTTCCAGGTGAGGACTCACTTCCTATTTTGGTAGCAAAACTCACCTCTCCTTTCCTTTTCTCTATTTACAGATATACGCTATTGTGGATACTTCCATACCATCTTCCTCCAGCATTAAATTTCAGTTGCTAGTCCATTAGGTGAGGTGTCTGGTATTTTGCTCTACGTGTTCCAGCTGTGTGATGCAGGATTTTCCAATCATAGATCATGTTGCCTTTTGCATAGTCTTGTATATTAGAATGTTATTTTGGACTTTTTAAGTCTTTTTATGTTTCATAGACACTTTGTATATAAAGGACTTTCTGCATATTTCATGATAATATAGTATTATATTTTGAAACGGAATATAAGAGTTTATTTTTATAATTATGAGATCAAGAGCAGATGATTGGTATGTAGTAAAAATAAAACTATTTTATGGATCTTTTTTTTAAGTGCATATAGAATGATACAGGTTATGAAGCTTACATGAGAATATGATTTCTCACATGTCCTTATGCCCAAGTCGGGTCGTGACAATTTTAAAGTTATGTTATTTTACCATTATGATATTTTATGTAATTTCTTTTTAGAACATGATTTAAGATTGTCTATTTCATTATGGATTTTTGGAATTAGTTGAAATAATTAAATATTTTATGTATTTTATTAATAAAGTTTTCAAGAAGCTTTGAGGAATTTATTTATTTCATTATTTATTATTTTTATGATTTATTATGAGCATTAATTTAGTAATTTACTACGCATGATTGCATAAAATTAACTCCAGAAGGCTTCCATAAGGACAATATCTCTTATTGTTCACAATTTTTGGGTTGTGATAGTAAAATCGTGCTTATACATGTTGTGAAAAATAAGAATAGAGAGAATAATGCCTTCAACCGACCTCCTATGACCGGCACATGAGGAATTTCATTCCCATGTAAGTCTCGAATTACTAAGTCACTCTATATGAAGAAAACTTAAATCATGATATCCATTTTCAAACATAAATTCATATCTAATATAATCACTTTCTCTTTGAAGTCTAGAGCATCATAAATAGTTTCATAATCAGGTTCTAAAATCTACAATCATAATATAACATATACCAAATTACTTTCTTACAAATTTTAAAACCATGAAAGCTATGGTCACGCAATCACAACATAGTCTAATTCATGGTACAACAAAATGCAAAATAAAAAAAATCTACGAATGCATGTGGTCCGGATCGCCTCATATTACCTGGAGCACTCTACCAAAAAGCACCCAAAATACTTCACGCAATGTGAAGCTCACTAATTGGAATAGACTACTATTGAGGAGGAAAAAGGAGGATCTTGAGCTATACTTGTATCTAAGAAGGAAGAAAGAGGGTGAGTTTTGTTACAAAACTTGGTGAATTCTACCCGTAACCTATTTCATGGGACAACAACCAAAATGCATAAAAGTCACAATAATACTAATAACAATAATAAAAAGACTTATAAAATAAATTCTATAAAATAAATTCTAAAACTCTTGCTAACAATCTCATATATAACATATAAAACAAAGCTCTAAACTCCTCTAAGTCGTAATCAAGAAGGCTTTGAACTTGATAAACATATATATGGATAATAATAATAAAAATAATAATAATAGTTGTCACTGAATTTTCTTATTTCTGTGGTTCCTTGGATAGACCTGGGCACCTAACTAGGTCCCGTTTTTGAAATTGCTACCATGGCTATTTACTATTATTGCCTCCATGGTTGGTTCATAATATTTGCCTCTATGGCTGATTTTACTTGTCTCCATGGCTATTTACTACTATTGCCTCCATGCTGATTTATTGTTGTTTCCATGGCTTCTAATAATATATTCATCATACAAAACTTAACTAAAAATAAATAAAAAAGAAAACAACAATGTTGAAAGGTGGATACTCCTCTTTGGTGAAAAGAGTCACTAAATTCTTAGTACACGAGAGTTATGGACTCAAACAATTCTAACAATCTGACTTTAGCATAACTTGGCTGAAAATCGTGTCCAAGGGATCACCCGCTTGTAGGCATCTCGATTTCAAGTCCACAAATATGTATTGGCAGTTGCTATGAATCATTCTAAATTTCGCATTTCTCTTGTACCATATGCTAAAGTTCTAAGTTCAAAAGTTAAACTAACATATCTTTTCATATATTTAATAAATCTAAAATCATAGTTCAAGAACACTAGGGTTTATGATCATAACATTTGAAAATCATATAACATATTTATTCAAAATCTAAATCATACCTTGCTCTATATATATTCTTTTTGGAAATACTTTGTGTTAGGTTCTTCTCTGATTTTAAACCATATCATATATGCATACTCCGGCACTCTTGAAATTATAATCTCATAAGCTTAACAAAATCATCACAACTCTTAAATCTTTTCTAAAATAGCCTCAAGTCATATAATTCATGATAGTTGGAACCATAATTTCATAAATTTGGCATAACCCATAATAATTCATAATTTATTTAAAATCATTTCCAAATCATGCAATAATGTCACAATCCAATAAAATAGCTATAGTAATCTACCTAGAGGCTACAGGATTTGAACCCACTCACCTGGAAGGGAGAATGGTGAAGCACAAACACCACTGAGACTCCAGGAGGAGGAATGACACCAATGTCTGCCATTGAAACAACAAAACTTATAAAAAAAAACCTATGAGAAGCTCTAGATTACTCTAAACATACATAAAAAACTTTGGGAACACCCCACTTGACAATAATGAAAAAAAATAACCAAACCCAATCCAAGATTATGAAGGAATGGAGAGAAACAGACCAAAATCTATCAACCTAAACATACTTTGATGATTTAGGGGAGCTAGATTGGCATGGGATTGAGGAAGAAGAGAAAAAATGGAGGGGGAAGGGTTCTAGTCGCGGTTTCCGCTTCCAAATGGGGGAGGGAGCCTCAATTAGGGTTTAAAAGGGGCCAAAAATGAAACGGCGTTTTTGGGTACTGTTCACGCTTGGGACCGTTATAGTGGTCAGGCCGTCCTCGCCCCGCTCCTGCACTATGACGTATAATGGTCTTCAGACCACTCAATAGGTGAAACCGCCTTCCTGCGATGACCGCCTGACCCTACCATGTGCAACCCAACTTCAACATCTCTTCTATCATATAGCATTTGGTTGTCTAATACTCATTTCACTTATTCACATTTCTTAATTTTTAGTTAACACATTAATTTTAAAACATAAATGTAAATAAAAAATACCCCCATTGGATTCGAATAAAATATCAAAAAAATCAAAATCTCAACCATTCAAAATCCAAATTTTGGGTTTTAGTTTAAATTTAAAAGTTTTTGAGATTTTCTAAACTTGGGCTCAAAACGAAACATTTAAAGGTTTCATAAAATTTATTAAAAATCACTATTCAACTTGTTTTCCCTCTAAGAACAATTATCAGGACTTTTGATCCTAAGAAAATGACTCTAACATATAGCCCTCTAAGTGTAGGTCCAAACTTAGAAATTCAGGACTTGAGTGGGTTCAAGGGACCTGAGGCGGTGAGAGAACTTGTCTCCCATGTGTACACGGGTATTACAAATGTAGAAGAAGAAAAAGAATAGTTATTGATAATCTCAAAGGTACCATACATTGAGCACCTAATAGGACTATTTACAATCAAAAGATGAGTGATATAAGATCAAATAATATAATAACAGATTTCAATCTAATCAAATAAATCTTAACTAAATCAGTTAAAGATGATGACATCCATTGCATATCCAAAAAATATTTCATAACACAAAGAAAGAATTGTGTTATTTGTATTTGTTTTGCACATAACCCCTTACCAACTTACACCCCATCCATTATAAGATAAGGTGTGAATCTCATTCAAATATGATCTATATCTTATCTAATGATTGATAATGAGTTATACGATATGTCTCACATACTATAGGAGTATTTGGTTTCTGTCCGAGACAGAAAATATAGAGACATTGAGATATAAAATTGTTTGGTTGTGGAGATAATTTTCTATTCCAAGACACAAAATACAGAAAACTACTGTACCTCCAAAATGAAGGAAAGTTAAGACAAATACCAGATAGAAATTTATTTTTTTTTTCCAATAATATTCTATATATATATATATATATATTATAATATTTCTCTTTGTCCTTACAATCATTGCCTGGTGGCGTTCGAAGGTAGGAAGAGATAAGTAATGTTTTTATTATATATTTTTATCTTGTCTCATATTTTTAAACATGATCAGATAAATATCATATCTTATACTCCACTATTAAATATGATAACTAAACACTATTTTTTATATTTGCATCTTTATCATCTCTAATATCTGTATCTTTAATGTTCTATGACAGAAATCAATTACTAGCTATGAGTTAAAATAACTTTCTTTCAATTGACATGTTTGATATCCAGACACGTAATGTATTTGATTTATAAAAAATAAACTAATTTGTGGTACATGTTTGACTTTTAAGTAACGTGAAGTTCTTCCTATTCAAATAATGTCCGAATGACGACAAAAATGAATTGTCTTGAATGACCTGCAATATTTCAACCGTCAAGACACGCCTCCTTGACCGAACAATTTCCACATTCAATGGTGCAAAAGAAAAAGAATGTTCAAAATAAGGGTTTGTGTAATGAGTGTGCTAAGAATAATAATTAAGGTTTTTATAATTGACAAGTTTAAAACTTTTCTCATAAATTTCACATCTTAGAAAATATAATAATCACATTTTTTAATAATAAATTTATTTTTGAAACTTTAATCATTATTCTAAGAATATTGGTCAACAAAATCCTTAAAATAATTAAAGAATTTTGTTAATTACTATTCTGATTAAGAATATAGAAAAAGTAAGATTTAAAAGTTATTAATGAATCTCACACTTTGCCATTTGGAATATATATTAAAATTTTTCTTTCCGATATTAAAGTTTCCACTTTAGATATACCAATAATTAAAAGGTATGACTCAAAGAAAACAAAAATTTACCATATGATGAGCCGGTCAAACTCTAGCGATTGTTTAATACAAATAACTCAACAGAGATTTTTTTTTTAATCAACAGAGAAAATTTAAAGCGTAAATATATTTTTTACTCACAGTATTTCAAAGTTGATATTAATTTATTTTTTTAATGCATTTAATCTTAATAAGTTAAAATTTGACTTTAAATTTATTATTTTATTAGATTATCAGTAATTTCCATTGCAATTTATTTCAATTGATACGTTATTGTATTTCTAAATTGCTTATTTGAGTTTCTTAACTTAAAAGAGAAGACAATTTTCACTTTACCAATTTGAAAATAAATAAATAAATAAATAATTACTTAAAAGTTAAAATTTTCTCAAATTAATTTTTAAATAAATTTGCAAATAAATCTCAATTATAAATATGACATCATCAAACTCAAAATTGATATGAATCTTCAATGATCATTGAAAATCAACTAATATTTGATGAT
Organism: Dalbergia oliveri; assembly: GCA_030441495.1. Classification (NCBI taxonomy): domain Eukaryota; kingdom Viridiplantae; phylum Streptophyta; class Magnoliopsida; order Fabales; family Fabaceae; genus Dalbergia; species Dalbergia oliveri. The sequence continues at coordinate 15,871,487 of JAMLFY010000008.1, forward strand.
GTTGCAAATGAATGACTCTTCATTTTCTCAACTGATAGAAATGAAGTTGAAGTCACCATGATGTTGAAGAAGTTATTAATTTTTCTTTTTATATATAGAATGATGTAATTGATGTAAAAAACTAAAGTATTTTATAGGGTAAATAACATGTAGTACCCTTGAAGTTTGCATAAAAATTACTCCATATCCCATTCTTATTTTTAATTGACACCCCCACCCCAATTGAAAGACTCCATCTAATAACGGCCCTGTTAACCTTGTGGTTTAGCTTTATTAGAAAACAAAAAAATCACAACATGGATCCTTTATCACTGGCCAACAACCAACGCACACCAAGTAATGACAACACTGAAGTCTTGCAATTTCAATCCAAAGTTCAACATAGTTTTATACCCTTCTAGCTACTGCCAGTGAACCGTTTTTAAATTATGAGCTATACAATTTGATATCATCTTCTTGCATCGATTTCGTTTTTTAGATATGTAATTTGTGCTTGGAGTCACTCCCCCCAAAAGGCAACACGACGTCATATACTATGTCAGGTCTTGGACATTGCTCTCAAATGAAAAATGCAGAACTTTGCCAGTTTTAGGACAAGAATGGAGTTAGCGTTGCTGGTCTCACACTCCCAGTGATAGCCAACTCATTGTCAATCTCACCTCTCCAAATATTCCAATTGACAAAACAACCATCTTTCTCATCACCACAATTTTGCTTCCATCTCCAATGGTGTTGAAAATGCCATTGGTGCCATTGCTTTGGATGTCTTGCCTTTCTCGGAGTTCTTGTTTGCTGACCTCAAAGCCACCACCAATTGCATTAGCTTCAGTCACTTGGTGTTTGAGAGCATAAATGAGGACACATCATAGTGCACTCATCACCATAGATACCCCCAAATTAAACTGTAGTTTTTTTTTTCCATTTATTCAATTTAAAATTTAATCTGAGTGTATGGCAAGTTAAGAATATTCTGTTAACTTACTTTTAGTAGCTTCCTTGGATTAGGATGGGGTGTCATTTAAGAATGAAGTGAAATGTTGTTCTATAAACTTCAAAGGCGGTTGTTGTTATTTTCCCTATTTTGTATTGAGGATAGAAATATATTTGGAGAATGAGATGACAACAAAAACTCTAAAATTGTCTCTTTTCAGAGTAATTTTTAAGTCAATTTTGATGCTTTTAAAAATATCCCTTTAAATATTTTTATTTCATATTTTATCTTTATTCTTTTCACTTTTTCATCAAATTATAACTTAATTTTCTTCATCTTTATCATCATTATGTTATATACATTATTATCAAATACAGTTCTATCTTTACCTTTAGTATTATATTTATCTTTATTGTCTCATTGTCTCCATTATTTTCTATCTTAACTTTGATACATGGAGAGTATTTACAAAATCATCTAATTATATGTATTGCTGTATTAGCAAAATTAGTTTGATGCTCATCCTACCAGCTATTTCAAAAGACATAAATGGGAAGGATTTGATCGATGACGATGTATATGCACATTTAGATTAAATCTGTTATTTGATTGTACTGTCTTGCTAGTTATGTTTAATTTTCTCTCGGCATGTGTTGACTTTGAAGTACCACTTGGAGACCACGTGCCGAAAAAGTAGACCAATTTTACCATTAAAAAGGAGAGAGAATAATAGGCCAATTCCTCTATTTTTTTTTTTTTTTTGGAGTTAATGGCACTAAATTTATATTTATAAGTCATTTTAGTTCTTAATTTTTAAAATTAATCAATTTAATTTTAAAATTACAAAAATGAGTCATTTTAATTTTTCAACTCACTTTTATTTAACATTTTATCAATTAAATAATGATAGATAATCTTAAATAATACATTGACATACCATATGCCATTTAAAATATAATAGAATTTAAAATAATTTATTTTAGTGTCTAAAATTACATAAAATGAGTCATTTGAATTTTCATTCCAAATAATAAAATGACTCATTTTGCACAATATTAGACACCAAAATGAATTATTTTAAATTTTATTCTATTTTAAAAGAAAAATGGTATATTAACGTATCACTTAAAGTTATTTATCATAATTTAATTGATAAAATATTAAATAAAATTAAATTGAGGGACTAATATGACTCATATTTTATAATGTAAGGACTAATTTGACTTATTTTAAAAGTCAAGAATAAATAACTCACAAGTATAAAGTGAGGAAAATGAACATTAACTTTTATTTTAAATTTTTAATTTGCATGAGTTACGTTGAATTCAACGTCTTACTCGGAAAATAAGTGTGCTTAATCATTTAAATCGACTAATTCGTCATTTTTTTACACATTTTATTTATTTTTAGGATTTGATTTAGATGCACTAGTAACAATGTAAATTTTTTTACATAAACTAATCATATATTAACATAGTAGTATAAATGTTTGATTTAATTGCTCACCATCTTAAAAGTCTTATAAATTAAAAGACATATATATATATATATATATATATATATATATATATATATATATATATATTCTATTACACTACTAATAATGTATTAAAATTAATCACTTATTATTTTATAGTATATCATCGCAAATTTTTACACGGATCATCTTACATTTGTATAATTTTGTGGTATAATCATAGATAAGCCGATGTTATATTTTTTATAAAATATTTAAATTGATCATTAAAATAAAATACGTGAAATGCTAAATTAGTTATTAAAAAAATGGCATCAGCTTAGTCTTTTATAATACAAAATATCTAACAATTTTTACAATTAAATCGATGTCAAAATATATATTAAGAGACTAAATAAGTTTTTTTTAAAGGATTGATACGCGGTGAATTATATCTTTGAATATTTAATTTGATGTCTACTTTTGTTAATTTTATTTGAGTTAAGTGAGAAGTGAAGTTAAATTGAAAATATAATGGATTAAGTGAGTAGTATATAATATGAATGAGTCATCTCATTACCTTAAGATTTTATATTAAATGTGATGTCCGCCTCGATAGTGTAGTTCTTTCACTCAGCCTTTGATTTGCATCTCCTCCTCTTGCGCTCCGCCACTAACAATTTCACATGTGTACTTTGCTTTTGTCGCATATATGCCTCTGCACGTATAGGTATAGAGGGAGAAGTGGTTCCGATGACATAACAGCTAACAAGAAGACATAATTTAATTTACTTGGTCCAAGCTGAACAGCTTGTCTTTGTTTGTTTGATAAGGATCAGTTAAATGTTGTTGAAGAATTGAAGTGAATAATATCACTGGGAGTAGTCTGGGACCAGTCAGAAGGGTGTAGCTTTGTGGGTTGGGCAGTGGAAGCGGAGGTTTACATCAGTGATGAGGACCGCAACAATATAATGGTGCTGGTCCAGAATGATAACATAAGAATTGTTTTAAATAAACGTATATCATTCCATGGAAAATGAAATTTTTGCAAGGGGTATATAATCGTTACATAAAGGCCCGGACGGACTATTCAAATTACAAAACTATACAAGAACAAAATCCCAACTTTAAATATACAAATTTAAAATACAAGATTATCTCGTTCTATATTTATCGGAAAGTGAGAACCCACTTACTTCATTCAATAACTCTTAATGGACATGGAATCTCATCAATCTAATCATTAAATTTAAAGTTCTTCCAAATAGATTAAATATATCAAATTTAATACAATTTGAAAATGATTTAATACTTCATCATGTCACTTTATTTTAATGGATAATACGTTTTTGAAAATACAAATAAATATTATCTATTAGAACACATGCCTATTGTTATCCAATATTTTGGAATTTGATATGTTTAATCATTATATTAATATAACTTAATTCAACGGTCAAGTTGATTAAATTCAAGTTTTATAATGAGTTATTGAATGAAGTAAGTGTGCAAGATTGACTCCTGGGTAACGAATCCCCACTCTTACCAGGATCTAGAGAAATTCTTGGCTTCTCTAATAAGAGAGATTGTATTTACTCTGTTATGTAATAGTCAGTTCCCGCATTAAATATGTAGAAAAAATAGGAAATAACAATGACCTATAAAATTGATGTGTCATTTATTAAATGGAATAAGCAATTGTATTCTCTTACTCTAATATATATATATATATATATATATATATATATATATATATATATATATATATATATATATATATATATATATATATATATCTGTGTGTGTATATGTATATGTATATATAACTCTCTTAATAAATAATAACACAATAAACCTATTAAGCATCCCTTTCAAAAATCACATTCTTACATCATATCTTAGGCCTTATTTGGTGCATCATATACGAGAAGTTAATAGTATTAGAGAATAGTATAAGATTTGATAATATAATATAAGAAATTCATTGTATAAGTTTTATATTATCCATTGTTTGGTGCATGACGCCTGGAGAACAAGTGGATGGGCTTACCTGTCGTGAGCGGCGACTAGCAAGTGGTGTGCCTGACCCTGGGTGGCGCGACAATCAACAGCGAGAGGACCCCAACTGACAACAAGATGGGGAGACCAACGGTGGGCGGACTTGACCAACAGGCGGGTGACAACTGGTGGGTGGCTGCTAATGCTGGCAGTGGGTGGAGGGTGGGGGATTAGGTTTTTCTAAAGTGATGAGGTTAGTAAAGTATAAAAATGAGCTTAATCACCCTTGGATTATTTAGTGAGATCCATACATGATGTACACATAATAGAAATTATTGATCTAAGGATAATTAGCTCTTTACTTTTGTACTTTACCAATTTCCTCACTTTAAAGTCAAATCCAGGGTGGGAGTGGGGCTGTTGTAGAAAATTAAATCAAAGTTAATTTGGAATTGACTAATAAAAATAAAACTATTAGGTCAAGTTTTTTGGATTCTAATAACTTAATCCAGAAGTCATATGATAAAAATGACTTGAATTTATAACAATATACTATTATATCTTATACCAAACATGTGATAAAAATTGTTGCTATAGTATTAACTAATACTTTAGGTCTTATACCATGTATCAAACTGAGCTTTATTTTCGAATAAAAAATAACCCATCTTCGCCCACAACTGTATGTGCAGCATATACAAGCCGCATCATATCTTACCATGCATTCCTTCGCATGGGTTCGCTCCGACAAAATGACATTTCGAATAACAATCGTTATACCAGCTATTAATTAGTTCTCTAGAAAAGCAGCATCAATATCGCCTTGTAATGCTTAGTGGTGGCTTACACCATCTCATTGCATTGTACTTTGTCATTTCATTGATAAGTACCATTATTTCTACACAGAAATTTGAACACCCAAATTCACATGTAATGATCATAATTTAACAAAATATCATGTAAATATCAAATCAATATATTACTTTTATCAATAGTACATATAAATTTATTCTTAATTAGTTGACATCGCGCTCAATCAACCAGTACATAACTGATAACTAAAATACATCATTAATTATTTAAATCGTAATCCATACATCCCATCAATTTATTATACATGTGTAAAGAAAAATCTCTTTCATCAATAAGCCGCAGTTTCACCGCAAAATAATTATATCTATAATTTTATAAATAATGCTATCCCCAAAGGTTGCTTCTAATGAGGGCATGAGTATGAATCTTGAAAATATAATTCTTGTAAGAAAATCATTAATACTCGCAGCGCAGTTCGATAAATGCAGTCTATAAGAAGACATCGTAGTTTCATTTTCAAGTGGGGAATAGAAAAACCCTTGTTCAACAAATTGTTTAGATCAATTTTGATTACACCCAAGACCTAACGCTAACATTGACAATTTTTTATTTAACTATTTTCAGTAGACTGGCCAAAAGAAAAAATCTATCCATCTTTAAGTGAACTTATTACGTGTCTAATGTATAGTGGATAAGTGGATATTTTATAAGCGGCTAGGGTGATATTTACACAAGTACAAAAGAATAATGTTAAATATATAATAAGTTATATAATAAATATACACCACATATTTTATTATTATTAAATATGATGAATAAATAAAATAAATAAAGACCATTCATCATATCTAATAATAATAAAATATATAATATACATTTATTATATAATTTTATTATACACATAATATTATTTTATACAATCATCATTCATAGGTGACACAATTTGCTGACTATTCAAAACGTCTATATCCGTATTTTCAAAAGGCTATGTATAATTACTTTCTCAGAAATAATGTGTGAACAATATTTTTATATAATATTCGTATAATATAGTAAAAAAAGAGAGTGAAAATAACAAATTGAAATAGACTCATCACTTTATTTATTTATTTTTATCTATATTACAAGTTTATTGTACAAAAATATATATATATATATATCACTTTTCTAGCTTCTAGTGACCAAAACACTGGTAGATATATGTAATAACGAATTTGAAGGGGGAAAAATATTTATTTACTCATTTTATGAACTAATTTTAGAGTCACGGATATAGAGAAATAAATACATAAGATAGTAGGTGTTGAAAAGTAAAAAAATGGATCCTATTATCTTTGAATCTCTCTCTATATATGAATATATGATCATCAATCTATAAAATGAATATAATTAATACTATTCGAAAAGATACATAAGATAGTAGGTGTTGAACTATAAAATGAATATATGATCATCTCTCTCTATATATTTATTTACTCATTTTATGAACTAATTTTAGAGTCACGTATATAGAGAAATAAATACATAAGATAGTAGGTGTTGAAAAGTAAAAAAATGGATCCTATTATCTTTGAATCTCTCTCTCTATATGAATATATGATCATCAATCTATAAAATGAATATAATTAATACTATTCGAAAAGATACACAGTATAATAGAGAGTTTACATCATGGTAGTTCTATTTCAAATATTTCAAATAACCCCACAGTCAAAGAGATTTTTCTATTAATATATATGAATATTTTTATAAAAAAATGGTATTCTTTTTCAATTAATATATTTTCAACACGGTCGCTCTCACTCCAAGAGTCCAAGCTAAGTAATTCCATACTCCACACTACTTCACTATAAATAGGAGCAACCTCTCATGTCTCTTCTCATCACAGCATACCTCACATACTCAATAGCATCAATATATACTAGCTAGCTAGACTATATTAGCTTTGCTTACTCACTTGACCATACCACCACCACCATGGCCAACTCTAAAAGCCTCTTATCCATCTTCTTCATTCCCATCACTCTCTTCTCATCCCTTATCATTGCCACTGCTTACTACCAAAACATCTCCCCTCAGCCCTAGGCTTCAAGGAGGAGAAGCTCACACGCATCCGCTTCTACTTCCACGACGTGGTCACGGGGCCAAACCCCACCATGATCATATCCGCCGAGCCCCTCAAGGGCAAGTCCAAGACACCCCTTCCCTTCGGATCCTTGGTGGTGATCGAGGACCCTTTGACCGTGGGACCCGAACCTGACTCCAAGCTTGTGGGAAAGGCACAAGGGTTCTACACCCAGGTGACACAGCGTGAAGATATTGTGGACTTGGAGCTTGTCATGGGGATGACCTTTGTCTTCACGGAAGGGAAGTTCAACGGCAGCACGCTCAGCGTTTTCGGCCGGAACTACATCATCTCCACTGTGAGGGAGATGCCCATCATCGGAGGAACCGGCGCTTTCCGGTTCGCACGTGGTTTTGTTCGTGCGAGGAGTCACGGGTGGATTATATCAAAGGGGATGCTGTTGTGGAATACAACGTGTACGTGTTCCATTATGAAACTCCAGCAACCAGCTCTGCTTCTCATCATGAAGAGGATTTTAGTGATGGGATTGAATTCATGACGGACCCTGTACTCAGCAAAATATAATAAGTAATATTATTGGCAAAGCCATAAGAGTTAAAAAAATATCAAAGTTTTCATTAAAACAGATAAGGAATAATTAGATGACGAGGATTGAGGTCGTGATTGCGCTGGCAAAGTCTCAAATCTCTCACCATGAAGGAGGCTAGTCTCGTTTTCACCATCTTTATGTTATGGTTCTGTTTTACTTTGTGTTTTTGTTGCAGGCTATTTTCTTGTTTTCGCTTTGTTAAGTTGGCATTTTGCGTTTTTGTCGCGTTTTTTTTAGGAATTTTAGTTTTGTTGGTGCTGTGTTTTTATTTTGTTGACACTCTTTTTTACCTCTTATGTCTATTTATTGAACATTTGGCGTTTCTCTTATTCCTTCGAGAGTCAAGTGTTTTTAACCATATAGAAAAGAGGTGTTACATATCTATCACTAAACAATCAACTAGGGAATGAGATTCTAACCGAATAACCATCTGAAAAATTATATATGCTTTACAAGATCTCACATGTTCGAATAAAAATTAATTAGAAGATATATACTTATGAAAAGCAACAATAGGAATAAATATTTACTTTGGTTCCTAACATTGTATTTGTAATTTATTTTAATCCTTAAAATTAAGAAAGTATCACTTTTTATTCCTAAAATTTTAAATAGTAATTCAAATTATTAGTCCTTATATTACCATTTTTGAGAACTTAATTGAATCACCACAAAAACTAAACTTAATTACTTTTTAAAAATTTAATAATTAACATAATATTTTTTAAATTTTAAGAATTAAAATGAATTACACGTTTTTACTTCCAAAATTAGTTACTCAATTGTCAATTGTACGTACGACGTCATCCAACTGATGAATGAATGCGGCCAAAAAAAGGCAAGTGACTAGTATTGTTCAAATATAATTAGGTGCCTACTCCTCCCATACACGTTGTCAATGCATGCATTAGAGTTAGAACATCTAAGAATATGGGATTATACGTTGCTATTTATATTGTGTTTAAAAAGACATATGAAGAGTAATTTAGGTATTTGTGTTGTGTTTGTCCATATCCTTCATAACGCATTCTATTTTTTATAATTTAATTATCTTTTATATTTTATATTTATATTTTAAAAAAGATTTATTTTTTTAAGTCGGTTGGTCCGACTTCCATTACTTGTACAGTTCCTTTTTTTTTACTTTCTTCTTTTCGTTGTTGTGATTTTTATTTTGATAATTCTAATTGTTTTTAATATTTATTTTTATTTTTAAAGAATTTGTTGTCCAATTCTTTGCTCTTGGCAGTATACTTTTTAATTTTACTTTTTTAATTCTGTTTTCTTGAAGTTTAATTTTCTTCTAAATTTGTTTTGTAATATTTTTGTATTTTTATTGAATTCGCTTTCATATTACTTTTTTTATTTTGTTATAAGTTTAATTAATTTCAACTTGTAAGGTTTTTTTAATTTATTATTTCAATTTTTTAATTTTTTGTTTAATTGTTTTGTCCAAAATCTATTAAGTTAACCGTGCTATATTTAATTTTTCGCTTTCATATTATTTTTTGTAATTTAGTTATATTTTATATTTTATATTTATATTTTTAAATTTTTTTTTTAGTTTTTTGGAAGTCGGTTGGCCCGACTTTTATTAAGCGTACAATTCCTTTTTTATTTTTTTTCTTTTGGTTGTTGTGATTTTTGTTTTGGTAATTTTAATTGTTTTTAACATTTATTTTTATTTATTTTTAAAGAATTTGTTTGTCCGAATTCTTAGTTGTGTACATTATATTTTTTAATTTTACTTTTTCAATTCTGTTTTCTTAAAGTTTAATTTTCTTCCAAATTTGTTTTGTAATATTTTTATATTTTTATTGAATTTGCTTTTGTATTACTTTTTTATTTTGTTATAAGTTTAATTAATTTTGACTTGTAAATTTTTTTAATTTTTTAATTTTTAATTTTTTGTTTAATTGTTAATTGTGATTTCCATAACATGATGGTAATTTTTTTCCACGTCCACTATTATAAAATAATTTTTCAAAACTTTTTTCAATGATCCCTAATACGTTTCAAATTTTGTTGTCAAACTAATTTTGATTATTCTGTCATCTCATAAAATATGTGCACATGTTACTTCAATTCAATGTGATAAAATATTGGTTTAACATTAAAAATGATTTGAAAAAGATATTGAAGATCTAAGGACAAATATAATATACGATATACTTCATTATTATGCTTTTTTATTCTTCCAACAATTTCACTTCAGTCCCCTTAGGAAACCCACACCACATGTCAACTTCTCATTCACTGTCACAAATAACTGCGTACATTGACTATCAACAATATGAGAACCCCATATAATTAAGGCTTATGATAGTTGATGTGTACTTTTAAACCTTTGAATTGTACAAACATTAATAAACACATAAGGTTGACGGGCACTCGCCGGTCTTTTTTTATTTTTTTGGTAGACAGTGTACGTTACGTGTATATCTGCTGTAAGCATGATGTGATGATGGTCTGGCTTCCTGGTGTATTTGCTTTAGGAAATGTCTTTTCTGTTTTAGGTGAATGCTTGAGTGGGGAAGGATAAGTTTAGGATTACGTAATCCTTAAATCTTAATTATTAAAATTGCAATTCAATTGTCTAAATTAAACATTATTTTGTTACATAAAAAAATTAAAATAATCTGTATTTATATTTTAATATATAAAATAAATTCTTTTATATGATATACCTACTTTATCCTCTATCTCTTGCAATTTTTGCACCACTGACCATCCCACCGCCACCTGTCTCTTGTACCGCCGCTCATTGGCACTGCCGTTCCTGGGCGTTACAGCAATCAGCCCCTTTCCTCCAACCCTAAATGACCCACAGCGACATCTTTTTCAGTCTCTACCAAGCTGTGCACCAACTTGCCACTGCCCGATCTGCCCCCACCTTACTTTACTGGAAGTAAATTTTTCATTTTGCACGAACTTATGATGACCTTGATCTTCAAATAAACTTAACTCCTTTTCAAAAGAAAGTGCAAAGCGATTTTGTGAATTTGTGGTGGGAAGGATCGAATGATTTCATCATTTTGTTTTATAAGTTACAAATGGAAAATACAGAAACATAAAAAAGGGAGCAACTAGTGGCAGTTCAAAAGGCACCAGGGGAGACGTAGCAAGTCATGCCCCCATTTGTTTGTAGTTCTTTAGTATTTTTATAAATCCATGGACGAGGAAAAATTCCTCTCCTCTTCGAATGTCACATGTGGGAGACAAGTAACTCAAACAAAGAGGTAGAGACAAGGGAGGAGGTAGCAGGTCATCCCACTGTGGCATGCTGAATATCCGAGGCAGGGAGGGATGAAGAGAGAAAGACATGATAAGGCTAAAATAGTAATCTTATTTTTTTTATGTTATAATATTAATAAGGACCGCATTGTCACAAACTCATAGTCTCTTTTTGGTGAAGAATTTGTTTTCACTTTTCAGCATTTGCTGTTATTACTTTTCTTTACTCCCGCTTCAAGGGAAAAGATTTTTCAAATAGTATTGCTATTTGAATATTGAAATAATATTTATTGGGATATCAATTTTATTATTATTTAATATTATAATTGGATCTGAAATGGATGAAAATTACTATTACATTTAATGGTAATACTTAACCCGAACACGAGCTTACTAAGGTCTCACGATGAGCCACCTACGCCGCCGCAGCTCAAGCCACCGGATCCAGGCGCGCCGTCGCCATCTTTCACCCCCACCCTCCGCCGCCGCCGCCATCCATTGGCTTTGGCTTCAGTTGTGAACAATAGGGGATGAAATTTGGGAATTAGGGATTTAGGGTGCATTTGGCTTCAGGGTTATTTCATTTGTTTGTTTTGGGAGTCTTATCTTGCTTTTTTAGGAGTTTTGTTTTTTATTGGGTCAGCTGCTTTTGGGCTTTTTTTAGTTTCTGGGCTACAAGTTTTTCCTTCTTGGGTCTTTTCTTTTTAGTTTCCTGGCTGCAATCTTTGGTTGGGCTTTGTTCCCTTAGATAGTATTTGGTAGGGAGAAGATAGAAAATAAATAATGAAGAAAATAAAAATAAAGACATAAATAATAAATATGTATAGGGATATTATTAAAAAAAAAATATTAATTTCTTATTTAAGTACATAAATTTTTATTCATGTTTTGTCTTCACCACCAAAGGTTTGGTTTTAGTTTTAACATTTTGTTCTTGTATCACTAACAAAATGTTAACTAAGTGAATTTTAATTTTTATGTGAAATATAATAATAATATTCTATTAAATGTATATGTCACGACTCGATTTAGGAACGTATTGGCATGTGAGAACCTATTTTATAACTTACGACCTTTAAACTGTCTAAATGCATGCTTTGTTCATGAAATCCATTTAAAATATAAATTTTATTTTCTACATACAATTATCACATATAGTTCATAACAATTAAAACTAGAATTTCGTAGTCTATTTCTGAAGTTTGTGATAATAATATCATCAAGTAAAGGTGAAAGTTTACCTTATACAAATAACTTGAACAATAAGGTTATATAAATATAGTCCCAAAATGCTACTTCAATAAACAAAATTATGCAAAATATGAACAATGTTCTACGTCTGAGACCTTGCCTATATCTACACTACAGCACTCTAAATCCAAAATGACAGGCAAGACTCATCAACTAAAATCTAATGCTACTTGGAGGAAGGGAGTTAGAAGAATCCACTGTAGATACTCTATTTGTAATAAAAATAGGAGAAGAGAGAGGAGTGAGTTTTGTTACTAAAACTAGTAGGAGATCGTCACTATAATCGTATATGGGATAATAAAGGAAGATACACAAATATTAATAATGCAGCATGTACAAATCCATTATGTTCATTTTTAATAATAATGATAAAACTATATATTTACTGAATCATAAAATCATCTTTAGTTTCATCAGGAATTACTAGAAAAATATAATCTCTATAACTGAAGAGTGGTGTAATACCCTAGATTTTCAAAAAAAATAATAATAAAAGGTCAGAAAATTTTTAACCAAGAAGGGTACCAGTTACCCTTTCTTTCATTTGGTCCTGAATTTCGTAAGTCTTGACCCTACACGCCCTTAGAGGACTATATATTAGAGCTATTTTCTTGGGACCAAAAGTCCCAATAATTGTTCCCTAGAGAAAAATGAGTTGAAGAGGATTTTAACGAATTTTACAACCCTCAAACTTCATTTTTAGCCTGAAGTTTATAAAATCGTAAGATTTTTGAATTTGAATTAAAACCCAAAAATGAGATTTTGATTTGTTGGGATTTTAATTTTTCTAATATTTATTTGAATCCAAATAGGGGGTATTTCCCTATTTACATTTATGTTTTAAAGTTAATGGAAAGAAAACAAGTAATTAACTTAAAATTAAGAAATGTAAATAAGTGAGTAGTGGGGTAGTACAATCCAATACATACCAGGATTAGAGCATCTGAGCTTCTGGAGGCGCCAGGCGGAAGGAAGTGAAGTCGGTGTCTGGAGCTTCTGAAACCGCAAGGGGGTCAAAGGAACTTAGCGTTAACAAAGAGCATAGTGGTGTTGAAGGTTTTGGAGAGCTTCTGAGACCGCAGGTGGTCAACGAACATAAAAACCTCATTTTGGTCCAGACACTCAAAACGGTTTCTCCTCTCCCTTACACAAAAATATACCTAACCCATTTTCACCCTTCAAACTCCATTTTCTTCCATTTCTTCAAGTTTAATTACGATCTGTCATCCTAAAGCTTAAAGGTATGTTGTTCTCTTGATTCTCTTCTTTCTTCAAGTTCTCTGGGTTATGGGTGGTTCCCATGCTTCTCAAGGGAGAGAAGCTTTCCACCTTGCTAGAAAGGGGTTCCTATGGTTTTAGAGGTTAATCTTGAGTTCTGCTACTTCCATGACAGATAGAGGTATCATTTTCACTTCCCAGGATCTATTAGGGTGGTTTCTGCCTTTCTACCCCTCAGGTGAGTGGATTCACATCTGTGACTTCTATATTATGCATTAGAGTTATTTTCATGAAAACTATGAAGTACTGCTTGATTTAGAGGATTACTTATGAGAACTTGAAGTTTACCTGTTAGATTCTATGTTTTGAACCTTGATTTTAAAGCATGAAACATGTTTTAGACAAAAACTCATGGGACCATACTTGTTACAATGGTTTTATATAGAATTGATGATATATGATTCTATTAGAGCCTATTATGGATGTTTTATTGGATTCTGAACTTGTTTAATATTTATGCTATGGTTTTATACCTAGATACGAGGTTTAGAAAAAGGATTGAGATTATGGTTTAGACTCTATGATTTCAAAATATGATATTGAGTTTTCCTAATTTATGGTTGGAACTATGTTTAACAAGTTAATAGTTGATTTAAAGAGTTTTGATGATTGAATGATGTTTTGGTGATCAATAAAAGAGTTTTAGAGCATGAGTTTCCACGAGATTCAGAGCATTAGCGCTACATACTCTATGGAGGTTTGGAATCTCAATGTCCACAAAGGGTGATTCCTTGGACATGGTTCCACGACAGTTATGCTAAGGTTAGACCTTTAGAATCGAATGGACTCAAGTTTTCAAAATATAATAAGTTTATTTTTAATAAGAAATGATATAGAGATTTAGACATAAAAGGATTTTAGAACATGAATCTTAGTGCGACTCAGAGGTCTGCCCATACATATTTGACTTGAAATCACTACGTATGATTTCATAGTCAGGTATGCTAAGGTCAAACTGTAAGTTATAGAGATTCAGAGCTTTAGAGAATAAAATAGTTTTAAGAGGTTTCAGATTAATTACAGGAGCTGGAGAGAAACAAGCTGCATGTTAATGGTAGTAAACCCTTAACCTTGGTACCAAGTATGCCCTGGCCAGATATTTCAGAAGGGACCTAGTTAGGTGCCCATTATTGTCACACTTCCGGCGACATATAACGCTGAAATGTGACCAGACATTTCAAAGAATTGATTGACACACTGGGATGCGTACGTAACGCCCAGATGTGTCCAAACTTTGTTTCTTAAGAGCTATGTTATTATGAGTTTAATTTGTACCAAGTACAAAAGTTAGTTAATGAAATGGCTTTTGAATTAATAAAGTAGTCATTAGAAAGTATGAAAGAGTTTATGGTTTTAGGCTTATATGATTGTAGACAAGAAAATGAATTAAAGGAATTGCTTGTATTGATTTCATGAAAGGACGGTTTGAAAATATATTTATATAGAGACATGTAGTTGCATAAGATTTACATGTACTTTTAGTATTATTATGATTTGTTTTATTTATTGCTCTTTGATGTCCCTTGAAGAGGGTTTCAGGTGAGAGCTCATTACTGAGTTTTGGTATCAAAACTCACCCCTCTCATTTCTTTCATTTTTATAGATAAGAACCATGGCAGCCAATCCTACATATCCACGGAAAGTGTCAGATGGTAGGCTTCACTAGAGTGAAGCGTTTCAATTCTGTGAGTGCTCCAGGATGTAGCAGGGTGGACCTAGGGTATGGGTTGTTGCATTTAGCATATCATGGTAAACTTTAAAGTGTATTGCGACGATATGAATGATTTTGTATTAAACAGACATTGTGAGGTTTCAGACATGATTATTTTGTTTTCAGAGAATAAACAATATGTTTAGAGAAAGTGACAATTGTGCTTTAAATAGACTTTTATGAAAGAGCATGCATATAGAACAGGTCTAAGGCTAGCGTGAGAGTGAGATTTCTCACGTGTCAGTGACGTGCCTAGGTCGGGTCGTGACAAGTGGGTGCCTAGTTCCTTGTAAACAAGAGCCCTAATTAAGATCTTAATATCATCGTGAACTATGTCCCTCATGAACTGATTTATTATATGGATAGATTGCCCCTCATGGGCCTTGGTACCAAGGTTAATGATTTAGTTGTTGTTAACTTGCAGCTTTATTCCTCTTAGTAATTCCCTATCTAAAACATACTGAAATTTTTAAACCTTCTAGAGCTATGAATCTCTTAACTCTAATAGTTTGACCTTAGCATAACTATGGCTATAAAATTTTGTCCAAGGGATCATCCACTGTAGACATTGTGGTTTCAATCCACATAATATGTAGCCGCCAACTATCCCAAGTCATGTGAGGATTCATGATCTAAATTAAACTTCTTCTATGTCTTGGTTCTAAATCAACTTTTAATAATATACTTATCGACGTTCGAAAACTCTAAAATCATGCTAACTTTTCTAATAATCATCAAGTTTTCCAGAACTGTAGATAAAATTTTTCTAACATAGAAATCACTTAAACAGTCATATATTTCCAGTAATTTTAGTTATAACTAGCTATACATAAAATCATTTCAACAACAATGGTCTTATGTATTTTCCCAAAACAATTTATGCTATTTCAAAAACCACAATTTCATAACAACAAAAATCTCAAACTGTTTTCAAAATAAACTCTGAAATCATGTTCTATTTCATATTTTGATGAAAATAACTATAATGACTAACATATAGGTCAAGGTTTGAATCCACTCACCTGGATATGAAGGATTAACACCAACTAGTCCTGGAAGTAGGAATGACACTAATATTGCTATAACAACCATAATACGCTAGTTTAACCTCTATCTAATTCAATTATAACCTTAATAATGGTAGGAGAACATCATGGCATGAAAACCATGAGAATATAAGACCTTATCCTCAAGAACATGAGAGATTGAAGGGAAAAAAGGAAGCAAAATCCATAAACTAAACATACCTTGAGCTTAGAAGATGGAAGATTACAACTTAAACTTGAAAAGATTGGAAGAAAATGGAGTTTTAGCAGTGAAACGGGTTAGAGGTGGTGTTTTCGTGTTTGGGGAAAGTTTGGGGTGTGTTTTGATGGTTTGAACCCTAAACTGGGTTTTTGATTTTTTATCGCTAGTGCTCATTAAGAGCATAAAATCTCCACCTGCATTGTCTTACTATTCCCTGAGCATTGCACCATTCTCAGAATGGTTTTTCTCTCAACTTTGAACTATAATTCAAGTGTTGCTATGTATTAGGCTGGGTTGTCCTGATACTCATGTAAATAAGGAAATACTCTCTATTTGGATTCAAATAAAATATCATAAAAATCAAAATCCTAACAATTCGGAATCCAAATTTTGATTTTTAATTCAAATTGGGAATTTTTAAAACTTTATAAACTTGTAGACTAAAAACGAAATGCTTAAACGTTTTATAAATTGATTAAAATTGTTCTATTTTCCTTTTGGAAACAATTACTGGGATTAGTGAAATTTAAGATTCAAAATGACAGATAAAGGACTTGGCACCCTTCCAAATAAAAAAAATTTCTAGCATTTTTTATTTAAACTAGGGTATTACAGGATATAAGATAATGTTAATATATTATTAAATAGATTTTTGCTAACTGGGGTGACCTGGACAAGGGCTCCACCCCATGCCACCAAGTTTTTCCATCCCCTTTCCCCATTCCTCATAGTGGGGAAAAATTATTATCCATGTCTAACTTACGCGGATCCTTTTGTCTTCATGGGGATCTATGGACCCCAAAAAACATCTAAAAATCGAAAACTTAAAACAACTTAATTAGCTTGAAAATTTTAAAAAGGAAACCCAAAAATCATAAAACAAAACTAATTTATGTATTGGTCACTTAGACAGTGTTTGGAATCATCAAAATTAAGAAATTATTTGATTTGATCTGAAATGATTTGATTTATAAGTTAAATCATATATTAAGAATGATTAAATAGAATGAAAATTAAATTGATTTAGAAACCAACCAATTTATATGTTTAAAATATACTATTGTGTTTGGAACCATTGAAAAAGGAATTGAATTTATTCGAATTGGTTTTAAATTTTAAAATCAATTTTGATAAGATTTTACAAACAAATGAAGTTGAAATCATTTCTCATTTTTCAAAAGATCCAAATATAAAATTTGATCTTCAAATCAAATTAATTTTTATATATTTTTTAATGATTTTGAGGACCCCTGCAGATACTTCTAATGCCATCCTTATTGCTAGCCAATATGACACTAATTAAGAAATCAATAAAATAAAACTTTTAAAGTTTCTTTTTTTTTGGTTTCCTAGAGTATCCATCGCTGATGAGGAGCTAATCCTTTTGTACATTACGCCCATTTAATGGGTAAATGCTAGCATCGGATTTTAAGCTTCATCCAAGGTGAGAATTGATCCATTGATACTTGGTTAAGGAAGGATAATGCCTTTATCATCTCACCTCGATTACCTTGACTAAAACTTTAAAGTTTCTAAATCTTTTAATACACTAGAAACCTAAAAAACTTATATTCTCAATATAAAGTTTCCTTTCTTAATTTCTTAATTAGTTCTTTTTGATAAATCCTTATAATATATTTGTTTTACAGTAGATGGGAATGGAATCAAAAAGCAAAGGAAGCAATGAGACAATAATACAGATGTGGTTGACCTTTTTTAATAATTGAAAATAAATAATAGTATCCCACAATACTGATGTGGCGAAAATTTTTACTAGTATAGAGTAAGAGCCTAATTTGCTCTGGTAAGTATTTCTCCCGATGTTTGAAAACTTAATAAAGGAGTGTGATAATCTGACAAAAATAGCATGGCTTATAATGCCGTCATGTGACACTTAAATATGGCGTCAGCCATCTGGCAAATAATAGTAAAATAGAAATATTTAATATTTTACTAGAAGTATTTCGTAAAAATATAATTATATCATGTAACAACTAATATTAAATAGAAAGCATTTCATGTAAATTTTTAGAATTTTGATTGACATATTTAATTTTAAGGCTTTTAATGGCAATTGTCAATATTTAAGTCAGATTAAATTACTCCAAAATATATTACTCACGCAATTACATAATTCTCAAGCAATTTTTGTAATGAAGTCATAATCTATTGGAGCAAGAAAAGTGATTGCTCTAAGACCACACAAAATTTAGTCATCAAATAAATTGTATTAATTAAACTTTTCTCTTAAACTTTACAGATGTAATCTAAACATTTGTGTGATCATGGTGCTACGTGCTACATTTTCATTGAACTGGTCGCTGGTGCCGTGCTCATCATTAAAACTTTTCAACAAAAGCCTCCAAGAGTCCAAGTTATCAGCCGTTCAAAATGGTCTGCCAAAAATAGCAACCTAATCCCTCCCCGCCTCCCAAGGTCGACGCTGCTATGTTTTCGCTCGACTCAGCTCTGTGTATCCATACCAGATTAAAACATGAGCTCATTTTGTAAGAAAATTTGTAAAATTTGCATCCATCACGTCTTTTACTTACAAATAGCATATATTGAGTTTATAAATGACTGCGACATTCATATACATGTGCGGTAGAGGAATAAGAACTATACGTGTGACTATAGAGCTTAATTACCGAATTTCAACATGCCATTATATTTATACAGAAACTTATGCAGAGTAGGGTTAATGTCAAGTAGCATTTCGTAAGCAACTAGACTTTAATGAAGTCCGACTATATATCTGGTATCTGGGTAAAACATATATGGCGTGGACGGGTTACTAAAGTGTACGCAGTGACAAAGACAAAGGCGCGCATAATTCAATAAATTCTAGATGGTTTTGATTTTACGATGTTATTTTCTTTTCCTGCATGTGTTTACTCTGAGTTAATTGGGATCATTGTGCGTTCTTCTTTTTGCTCCCCACAAGCTATATCGGTTGAGCTGGCCTCTATGCTTACTTATCAAATATATATTAGACTTTAATGAAGATTGCTCATGCCGTCATTTTATTATATATACTATATTGTTGTATTCAATTTGGTCTGCGTAAGTATGGACTTTGAAGTAAAACTTAAAGACTATGCACAAGAAAATAGACCAATTTTATCGTTGAAAAAGAGAGAACAATAGACCAAAATCTTCTATGAATGTTAGTCTTTTTTCTTTAATTTTGATTTACATGAGTTGAATTCAAAGTTTTACTCAGAAAATAAGGAAGTGCTTTCTCATTTAAATTAACTAAATCGTCAATTTTTTTATTCATTTTATTTATTTTGAATTTGATTTAAATGCATTAGTAATATAAAATTTTTTATATAGACATCTACTGAACCATGTATTGTTGCATAGGTGGTTGGCTAAATCATCTACAATCTTAAAAAGCTTACAAATTGAATTGTACATTTAGATAACAATATAAAACTCTTTTATACTTATATAGTGTATTAAAACTAATCTCTTTTTTTCATAGTATATCAACACAAATTTTTACACACACATCATCTTACATTTGTATAATTTTATGGAATAATTATAGATAAGCCTGATATAATTTTGAGTAAATATTTAAATAGGTCATTAAAACAATATGATAAAATATAAAATCATGTGACTTTTTAAAATTATCATGTAACTATTAATTACTATTAGTTAACTTTCAATCTTGATTATCAATATATGATTATACAATTCAAAGATTTGTTTTTTCCACTTTCATAATAAACTACTCATCTCACTTGATATATATAGAGGATGACTCATGTGAGAGGAGTGTTTGATTATCAGACTTATAAGCAAATATAAGCTATATAATTATACATGGATAGTTTATATTTTGAAACTTAATTAATATTCATTAATAGTTACATGATAATTTTGAAAAGTCATATGACTTTACATTTTAATCTTGATTATTGATAAGATTTAATCCTTAAGATTTACTCCTCTCACACTTACAATCAACCACTGTTCTCACTTTAGTCATTTGCAATATATATAATATATATATAAAAATTAAATAATGCTATCTCCAAAGGTGGTTTCTAACTAGGGTATGAGCATGAATCTTGAAAATATAATACTTTTGATCGATAAAATCATGAATTCTCGCAGCAGTACGATACATCTATCTTATAAAAATACAATATCGTAATTTCATTAACAAATATAAATTGCGCTACTATCATTAAAAAGAAAATAAACGAGATAAAAAAAGACATTTCAAAGCGGGACTAGAAAAACCCAACTTCTTTTATGTAGACTGGCATCTATTATTAAAGTGAAATTCTTAATATTTACACCAAAGTGCAAAACCATCATTCACAGATGACACAATTCGCTTAACATTCAAAACGCGTATATCTGTATTTGCAAAAGTCCATGCAGATATAATTACTTTCCCTTGGCTGCTAGTGACCAAAACACGGGTGCATATGTAATTAACAATGAACTTAAGGAGAAAAATAAATATTATTTATACTCATTTTATAAACTAATTTTAGATCACATAAAGAGATAAAAATAGAAAATAGTAGATGCTGATAAAGAAAAAATAGTGAACTTATCACCTTTAAATCTCTCTCTCTCTCTCAGGGAGTGTAACTGTGTAAGATGAGTCCATAAAATGAACACAATTGATGAAATAACACTACTTGATCAAAAGAGAAGCAATAATAGTTTACACCATAGGTCATTAGTTTCAATCATTTATAAAATATTGCTTTGTCCATTATTTTCTTGGGTGATACTTCTTTTCACTCGTACATTTATTTATTATTTACACTTGAATTCCCAATAATTCTCAAGTAATATCCAATTCCATAAAGTTACAATTAGAATTAATTATATCTACTATCAATTACTAAAATTTTAGATTTAAAACAAAAATTTGACAATCCAAATTTTTCTAATAAATTCAATCCCAATTAATAATGCCACACATAATTATTAGACAATAAGAATATCAGAAAAAAGGACAATGATTAGACTACTATGATTTCTTGAAGGTGATCATGATCATCTAATTAAGATGAGCGAGATATAAAACTATTTCTTTCTCATGGTAATTTTCTCTCGTGTTTAGTGTTGATGGGGTGCCTGCATGCACTAGAATGATTAGAAATCGGGGTCTTTTTCTTTTATGTATATATAAATTTCAATAGATTGAGCTAAACTTTATCCATTTAAAAAAAAAATCTATATGCATATGGAACATCGAACAACATACCTACCAACGAATAATGTTTAACAATAATGTAGATTCAATAATAATGATAATTATAAATTCTAGACTTAAACAAATGCTCCAACTATTTTGACGCTGAATTAATTTAGGATAAAACTCCTCTGAAAGAAATTGTTTCTAAACTTAAAAAGCGAAGAAATATAAACCCATTCTAATTAGATCAATAAAATGCATTATTATAATAATAACCCACTAAAGGTGGCTGCGGCGGCGAGTAAGGACGATTCAGAATGAGATCAATGAGCTCAAGAACGAAGTCAAACTTGCCTTCACCCCTGAGGGCAAACCAGTGGAGGCACCGCCATCACCGGTTGAACTCAAAATACAGCAACTCACTGAGGTTGCTATTCCTTTCTGCTTCATGCAATGCCTGACAAGGGTAAAAATGGGAGGAATATTCAAATTGCAAGGTAGTCCAAAACAATGTGCGCCCCTGCATAGCCTTTATTTTGATCCCTCGGTCTTCATATGGATTTGATATAGTATTGCCCCTGCTGCCTCGGTTAGAGACACAGAAGAGGGTCTCTGGGTTCGGATGGACCTATTCTCTATCTCTAACTGAGACAGGAACAAGTATAGTGTGATGGAGAAAAATAGATTTATAGATTTTTTTAAATTGTGAAATTGTCCTGTTTTTGGTTTATATATATCATTATACAAGGAATTTTATCAACCAAAAGTAATTGCTCTCCATAGACGTGAACAAAACACTGATATTAAGAAGAGATTTAATTAGAAGTCGATGTAATACTCTTTTACGCATCAAAATTAAACTTTTTCTACTAATCTTAAGTTTTTATGAAAAAAAAAGGGTGATGACATATCTATTTCAAATAATATATTTTCAATAAGGGCACTCGAAGTCTTAATGCAACAACACGTCAAAGTACGACCTCCCTATAAATAGAAACATCTTCTCTGTTTCTCATCACGGTCTCATAGTCATAGCATCAATACTAGCCAAACCATTAGTTTTGATTACTGACTTAATTGACGACTACACCACCACCACCATGGCCATCTCCAAAACCCACCTATCTACCTTCTTCTTCATTCCCCTCACCATCTTCTCCACCCTCATCATCACCACCATCGCTAATTACTACCAAACCATCTCCCCATCATCCCTAGGCTTCACAGAGGAGAAGCTCACACACATCCGCTTCTACTTCCACGACGTCGTTTCGGGGCCAAACCCCACCATGATCATATCCACGGAGCCCCTCAAGGGCAAGTCCAATGCACCCCTTCCCTTCGGATCCTTGGTGGTGATCGAGGACCCTTTGACCGTGGGACCCGAACCTCACTCCAAGCTCGTGGGAAAGGCACAAGGGTTCTACACACAGGCGACACAGCGTGAAGGCGTGGACTTGGAGTTTGTGATGGGGATCACCTTCGCCTTCACGGAAGGGAAGTTCAACGGCAGTACGCTCAGCGTGTTCGGCCGGAACTTCATCTCCTCCGCCGTGAGGGAGATGCCAATCATCGGCGGAACCGGCGCTTTCCGGTTCGCACGTGGCTTCGTTCGTGAGAGGAGTCATGTGGTGGATCACCTCAAAGGGGATGGTATTATGGAATACGACGTGTACGTGTTCCATTATGCAACTCCAGCAACTAGCTCTGCTTCACATCATGAAGACGTCTTTAGCGATGGTGTTGAATTCATGACTGATCCTATACTTAGCAAAATATAATGAGTAATATTATTACAAAGCCATACAAATTAAGAAACAAAAGAATAAAATATAATTTTCTGAACAAAAGAGGCAGAGAGACAAGAGGTTATTAAATGACGTAGAGTGGGGTTATGTATTAATCACGCAATAAGCAACTAGTGGGATCGGAGTTCCAGCCCTGAGACTGATGTCGAGATAGTTACCACTGCACTGTATGAAATCTCAAATTCTTGAATAGACAAAGGATATACCCCTGTTTGGAAAAACAAAATCACTCAAAAGCCAACTTTTATACGCTACATAAATAAATGCTAGCGGCCAAAAAAAAAGAAAAAATTAAAGGTGGCTCTTTACTATTTTTCAAATACTGTTAAGGTTTTATAATGTTAATTTAATAATGCATGTGTACTACTTTTAAAACTTTGAATTGTTAGCGTTAATAAACTATCACGAAGTAAACAATCTTTTTTTGTCTCAATATTTTCAATTTGATGTCAATTTAGTCTAATAAAATTCAATTACTAAATTGATGTTAAAGAAAAAAAATATTAGGACTATATTGATGCAAAAAAATTATTATAATCAAATTAAAAATTAAATTTTATAATCAAAAAATTATATGACCCTATAATATCATTATTCTTTTCTAAATGTCATTGGAACCTAAAACGTGAAAGGATCTCATTCATGGACAAAATTGAAGTAAGAGAGCTTTATTTGTCATTTATAAAACTATTTTTCTCTCTTATAATAAAACAGAGAAAATGACAATAATTACAAGTTCTTTTGTTAAGCTACTGGATCATTAATCACAAGTTTCTTTATTTCAATAAAACATATCTAGCCCTTTAAAAAAGAAAAACAAAGCAATAAAAAAAAAAAGCCTCACGAACAGGCCTTTCAACTAGTGCGCCTTTGTGGCTCTGATTTACCCACTGATTCAAAAAAAACCAAAACAATTAAAAAAAACAGATCTATCTGAATGTTTGTTGGTCCATAAATAATGTATATTTGTAGTCCTAAGATCAAAATTCACTTATTTTCTTGGCTGAAACAGTGGTTTAGCGTTATTGGACCCTACTTGTAATAAGGTGATCATTGTTGTTAGTAATTAGCACCTGCTTCTCCGCAAGGCTGATCACTGTTTGGTTTAATTAATTAATTAGTATACGTAGTTAATCTTACAAAAACAAGTGCAGTCCAGATCAAGAATGAATACAGAAAGAGCTCTTAAGAAACAGGTGTTGACCTTACACAAGAGTCAAAGTCCTTTGAAGAATAAGAAAGGTTTTGATTCCAACTTGCAGGCCCAATCAAGCATTTAATCGCTTAGAAAATTTGAAATTAAGAGAGAAAAAGTTGTAAATGAACCAAGAATTATGAAATGCAAAGTCAAGCATCAAGTCATAAAAGGAACAATGCTTTGCCTACAACAATGGATGCAAATGTAGGGCATGGAAGTTGAATGCAAGTAAATCCAAGGGTAATAAGAAGAAGGGGCAGAATAAAACTCTACAGGATTAGGCACTAGTAGACCGTAAAAGGATGAATGTGAAGAAGTTGAAGCATTGTTGCAATTTGCTCAATGCTCTCCACATGATGCTAACAATACACCAGGTGTGGCAGGCAACTATAATCCACATTCCTCTAGATTAATTCATGTTTGAGATCAAGAAATGGTAAGTTTTTAGATACTGTTGACTGATTTATTTTGTGCATGTTACCAGTTACTTTGATAATGTTGGCAGATGGGTAGTATGAAATTGCTATGTATTAGTTGGCTGGAAAGTTTCATTTGCTATATGCAAATTATAAAAGAGCAGATTCTCAAAAAGTTTAAACCATACAAGAATCACAACTTATGCAGGTTCATTGTTCAGCATTATATTAAAATTATTCTTGTGGACTTCACGTTCTAATGTAATGTCTTTTTCAATTTCTATATATAGGTGCCAGTACATCAAGAATCATAGCCTTTGTGCATACACCTGTTTGCATTGTGTTCCTTAGTGTGACTAGTTGCTTGAAGGATTCACTCATGGTTCTTTTAATTGTTTGTCTTTTTTACTTCCCTCACTTTATAGAATGTTTCCTTTATTTGATATTGTATATTAGAATTGGTTGGGATCATTAAATCTATCATGACATTTTTCATGAAAGATTGTTTGTCACAAAAAAAATAGAGATTGGAAAATAGAAATTTGTTGGCTTAATTTGTTGTATTTTTTGTCTATGTTGAAAGCTAGGGCCTGTTGATTTGAGTTTTAAATTTTCATTTTCAATTTTCTTGTTTTCCAGATTTTGTAAAGAAAAGAAATTTCTGAAATTACAAATTACACTTTCAGTATTTTACAAAATTCTTAAAACTAAAAAAAACTGAAAATGAAACTGGAAACTAAAATCAATCAAGCCCTAGGCTCCTCTTATAGTCTTATTGAGGATTTCCATTAATTGTCATTTTCCATTTCTACTTATGGTACCTGTTACAAATTATAATTAGTTTAAATTTATATAAATTCATTTAACATTTTATTTTATAAAATAATGAATTATTAATTGTTATAATTTTTTCAAATAAATATTGATTAATTAATACATAATAAAAATGAGTAAATGGCTATTTCATTAAAACTTGCCTCAACAATTTATGAAAAATAAAAATATGCATAAAAATTAAATTATCAAATGCGTTTGAACCTCACTAAATTGCTATTTCATTAAAGAAATTTTAATATTAAATTTTTAAATTTAAAAAAGGAGGTTAGATTTATCCTAGGATCATAATATAGCAATGCTTATAACATGTTGCTATAGGATAAAATAAGTATTGCTTATTCTTTTGAAATATTATTGGGTTTTGGACTCAAAGGCAACAATTGATAGGTGTGGCTATAATATTTTCCAAGTATTGCTTTATGATATAAAAGTATTGCTTTTGATAATTGGTCACACTTGATTAGGCAACACACCCAAAAGTGTTGCCATAGCTTAAAAAGTGTAGTCTTTACCAAAGGCAACATTTTATAATGTTTCAAGGCACACTTTTAAGGTATAAGATACTCTTATGCAACAACAATAATAATAATATATACTTTTTATCTATAAATCTAAGATACCTTAATTAAAATAACTTTTCATCAACTGTAATTTTTTTATGGATTTTACGATTCATTAAATATTTTTAAATTAAAAATAATAATATAAATTAATTATAAAATTTCAAAAAACATTTGTCATGTATAAAAATATGTTTCTATCTAAATTGAGAATTGAATTTTCATATCCTCAATTATAATTTTATAGGAGAATTTACTTTTATAATTGAATCCAAACACAAAACACATTCCTGCTTCTACTTTTGATTTTGGTTCTAAAATAGTATTTATCTTAAAAGTTTAACTAAACTTGACCATAATATAACGTGAAATTCGATCTAATATCACTTGTATAGGATTTAGGAGAGAAATTAAAAAAAAATACTATTCAACTATTGAAAAACTGTGAAAAGAGAATATTAATTAGATTAAAGAAAAAATAATAAATGTGGATAAAAATAAAATTTCATATTCATCCAAAATTGTAAGCTTACTAACAAAAGAGGAAAGCGGGTTTTAATTGGTTTTTAATATTATTATTTAATGACAATTTTATCTAAACACATTTTATATGCAAGTGGATTGACAGAAAGATACATGCCAGTCAATCCATATTTATTTGATTTATTTAAAAATAATAAATTATAATTTATGTAATTAATAATAAATACTTATCTTTAATTTTATAATTTTTTAAATTGTGTTATTTGGTGTATAATTTTGTGTTAGTGTTTAATAGTGTACATGAGTATGTTATTATTTTTTGAATTGTAAACTAGTTGTCTACTAATATTAAGAAAAGTACAATAACTCTTCCCTTAGGCCTTCTAAAGAGCTATGAGTGAATTTTGAATAATCCTTTGCTAGGGTTTTGCTTAGGGAGTTGCCGTATGATCATGTCTCCTCCCTATTCCCTTTTTATGGAGGAGGGGCAATGACGTTGAGATGCTCTCCATCAAAAAGAAGCTTATGGGTTCATCCAGAGCTTCGAAAAGGAAGGAAGGGCGACCTCTTCAATTAAACCTAGTGAAGGCTAAGTTGGTACATAGAAATCACTTATTACCAAAGATGCCTCTTGAACATTCACTCATGGAGGAGTTGAGTTCTACATGGGAAGGTGCCTTGGTGATGAATAGCTTTTGGGCAAGAACATTGGTTTTATTACTATGAAGGACAGACTGAAGAAGCTATGGAAACTCTTAGTTTTGAGATGATTAGCCTAGGGTTTGGCTTTTTCTTGGTTTAGTTTGAGATTGAGGAGGACAGAGCTAAAGTAGTTGAAGGGGGTCCATGGATGCTGTTTGATCACTATTTGGCAAACTATGCATGGTCTCTCGATTTTGTGATACATGGCATAGAAATTCTCCTAGAAAGCATCTGGAACGTTCTCTATTAATTAGGATTGGGCCTTCTTTTTCACGATGTGAGTGTGCTACACTTCCTTTTTTAAACTTAGATTATAGTCCTTTCTATATTAGGTCTAAGGATCTTTTTATGCTGCAAGAGCCTAAAGCTTTCAAATTCCTTGTAGCTTGGCTTAGTCATGATGACTTTCCTCGAGTGGTCTCTAGCTCTTGGGACCGATTCGTTGGTTGGGCTAATAATGTTTCTTTCTTTTCCAAGTAGCTTCTATATGGAATTGAGACATTTTTTGACATATTTTTGGAAAGAAATGACAACTGCTAAATAGGTCCAACGTATCCATACTTCCCTTCTTGATGCCCTGAATATGTTTCTTGAAGATCTCCAAAAAGAGCTTTGATTATGAAAATGTTCTTTTTGAAGAAGAATCTTTGTGGATGCAAAAATCTATATGCAAATGGATTTCTTTGGGTGATCGTAACACTTAGTATTTTCACTTATCTACTCTATCCAGGAGTAGGAAGAATCATATTCTAGTGCTCAAAAATGAAGAGAGGGTTTGGTGTCATGAACAGGATATCCTCAAAGGCACGGTTTTGGAGTTCTTTAATAATATCTATTGTGAGATTCATCACTACTCCCTGCTTCCTTTAGTTGGTTATTTCCCCGTTGTGACTCCTGAGGATTGGGATTTCCTTTATAGGCCTCTGTTTTTGGAAGAAATCAAATCTATTTTATTTACTGGGTAGCCTTAAGGCTCCAATGCCTGATAGCTTGCATGCCCCCTTCTTCCAAAGTCAATGGAATATAGTTGGTGGTTCTATTTGTGAGTTTGTTTGTCTCTAAAGTTTTTCACTCTTCTGAGTATATTGTTCACGTCAACAAGACCTTTATATTTCTCATCCCTAAAATTGAGCATCTTGAGCAAGTGAAACATTTTCAACCCATTAGTTTGTGTAATGTGATCTATAAGTTGTTTACCAAGATTGAGGGTAACCGTCTTAAGAGGATTATGGCCAAACTTGTTGCTCTAACTCAATGTGGTTTTATTGTTCGTAATGGGTCCAATAATATTATTGTCGCCTAGAACGTTATTTACAAAATGCGAAACGCTAATGGATCTAAAGTTTATATGGCTATTAAATTGGATCTTGAGAAAGCTTATGATTGCTTTTCCTGGCATTTCATTATTGATACTTTAAAAGAGTTGGGGTTGAATGATCATTTCCTCTATACTATTTGAAACTACATTTCTTCTCCTACTATGAATATTCTATGGAATAGGGAAAGTCCTGGGGATTCTCCCCTCAAGTACGAAGATAAAGGTGACCCTTTATCTTCGTACTTATTTGTGCTTTGCATGGAACGCCTATCTCACTTGATCCAATTGGCTGTCCTTGAAATCTTTGGAGACATGTTTCTCTATCTATGGGAGGCCTGAAGATCACCCACCTTTGCTTTATAGATGACCTTTTCATTTTCAGAAGCTTCCATAGGTCAAGTTGAGTTGCTTAGATCTTTTTTGTGATAGCTTGAATCAAAAGGCTAGTAGGGAGAAATTTAAAATTTATTTCTTCAAAAATGTGAATCATGTCCGTGCTATTAAAATATCATCTACCTTTGGCTTTTCTCTCACTAATGACTTGGGGAAATATCTAGGCATTTTTCTTCATCATAACCAGGCTACCTCTTCTTCATTTAGCCATGTCACTAAGAAACTCATTCAGCACCTTAGTTCTTGGAAAGCCTCTTTTCTCTTGGTGGTGTGGTGACGCTTTGCAAGTCTATCCTTTCTTCTTTACCTATCTATGAGATGTAGACTTTCTTCTTCCCATTAGGGTTTATGATCGGGTTGATAGTATCTATAATAGTTTTATTTGGGGTAGCACCAATAATGGTTGCAAATTGGCTCTCGTCTCGTAGGAAGCTCTTTATTATCCGAAGCATGCTAGGGCTAGGGCCTCCGTCAACCAAAAATATGCACTTGGTTCTTTTGAGCAAGTTGGGTTGGGGTTTAATTACCAATCTTGCTATTTTAACACCTTAATTTCTTATCAAACATCCACTTTATAACTATGGATTATGGTGGTCCCATTTATACTTAACTCCATCATATCCAATCCTCACACCAATGGAACACACACCCATGTGGTGTCAAAATAGAATTATTGATAATTCATAGTACAAAATTATTTATGGGCTTAAGTGCCAAGGCACCACTATCAGTGTGGGAATGACTTACTTCCTAAGGTGGCTCACATGTGAAGCTTTCAAGTCAAAGGCATTTGTACTGCTGGCCCATAGTTGAGCGTAACTTGGGCTGGCATCTTGGCAACAGTACATCGATTTCTTTTTGGAATGATTCATGGGTCCTTCGGCAAGGTAGTTTCATAATCTTGGGCCTCCTGGGCTGGCCCATATCCCTAGCAATGCTATGGTAGCTGACCTTGTCTCCCACCAATGATTGGAATTGGCCTGTGTTAAGTGCTTCTCTCCCCTAGGTCTGCCCAAGTATAGCGATTATTCCTCCTCCTTCTGTGGATATGGGTTGTGAATTTTGGTTTGGGGCCCAAGCAATGGTGGCAATTTTAGCATCAATCAGCGTATGACAGGATCTACCATGTCTCTGATATGTCCTTTATCTCAATATTTAAGGTCATCTGGAAATGGGAGGGTAGTGAGTTTATTAAGACTTTCTTGTGGCCAACAATTCTCTCCATACTTATGCTTTCTGATTTTATCCACACATTTATACTTTTGCCCACTGCTCCCGCTGTAAGGGTTGACTAAATCTATCGCCGATGCTCTTCGGATGATCCTGTGCTTGGCAACTTCTGGTCTCGCTTGGTGGGCCTTAAACACTGGCCTAATTTCTCCACTTCTTCTCTTCAGAGTTGGCTCCACCTCCAATCTTCAAGCTTCTTTTCTTGTGGATGGCTAGCCTTGGGGTAAGGTTTTTGGTGTAGCCCGTCCTTTTCTTTAGTGTATAAGGAATAAGGAATTATTTCAACGGCTCACTCCTCCTAAGGAAAAGTACCATCAGTTTTGAGTGTCCTTCCATCGCAACTCAATCTCCCAAAGCATGCTTCAACGTACTTCCTCTTCCCCCAAGGCATCTTGCTCGGATTTGTTGACTCTCCTCCTGATTCTTAGCTAAAAATTCTACGAGTTTGTTCACTTTATGAGCTCAGCTTACGGTGGGATTATGCGCAATGCCTCTGGCTTCTTCCAAACGACTTTCTTGGCAAATGTTTCCTCTTGCTCGGTCGTTGCAGCGAGCTTTGGGGGCGTTGTATTCGTTACAAGTAGTTTGGCAAATGGGATTATGGACAAATCATTCTTGAGTTGGATTTTGCTTCGATGATGGAGCTTATTCAGGAGGGGGCATGAGCATCATCCTCTCTTCTCCTCATTCAAAAGATTAGACTTTTGATGGCAAGGCAGTGGAAAGTGAAGGTGTGCCATGTCTTCAAGGAGGCAAATAAATCGATCTCCTTGCTGCACTGAGTCACTCTTTTTCGCTTGTTTTGCGTGTGTTTTTTTTTTATGTGCCTGCTCCATTCAAGACGTTGTGTTTGATGATTTTAGAGGGTGCCTTTCCCTCATTTAATTTGTTAGGCTTTTGTTGTGTTTGGGCTCCTAGCCCCATTTATCCACGAAAAAAAAAAGAAAAAGTACATCTCAAAAGTATTTTTTGGAAAATAATGAGATAATAATGACATGAGTAGTTTTTTTTTATTTGTACATAACATTAGTTATTGTTTGTAGGTTTATAAACTTATACCTATAAAAAATTTGAATACCCAAAGGGTTAAGAAAAAACAAGAAAAAATATGATTGAGAAAAGTGACAGCTAGCATTATATACATAAAATTCAAACACTTCTCAATTTATTATTATAATCACATTATTATAATAATAATTGTTTATATTTCTAATTTTTGAAAAATATTTTTAACAGTTAACGGTACGCTAGTTTATATAAAAAAATAAAAATTGTATGTTAGACTCTCTTCAGCTAAAAGATTCTTTGATTTTATCTTTTTTGGTGCTGGATTGAAAAGATGTGGGCACGCCTCGGGCTCTAACAGTTTTATATGGGAACAGAGCTTCAAGAGAAAAGGATATAATTGGAGTTGGGCTAGTGTTTGGGCCACCTTAATATTTCCTATCTGACGTCTGACCTGAATGCGTATCTTACTGGTTCTTTTCATCATAACTCAGAAGCCCTTTTTTTTTGTTCCCAACAACGAAAAGTGTAGCCTCAAGAGCGGGAAATTAAATTGGGCTTCCTCAACATGTTGAGTCTGTTGGTCCTCGTGGATGCAGCTATGTAAGTGAACAACATACGTGCCCTGCCAATGAAAAAAAATTCAAACCTGCCGTTGACAAAAGATTAAAAAAAAAAAACGAATAAAACACCTTGTTTGAAAAGTGTTTTTGAAAATAAGTTTTCGATTTTTATCTATTTTCAAAAACAAAAAACTAAGGAAAAAACGGTTTAATAAGTTGTTTTATTTATATTGATTTTAAAAATCAGAAAACTGAATATGACTTTAAAAAATATCGTTATTTTTTGTTTTCCTGTTTAACAACAAGAAATGCGCTATACTTGTGTTTTATTTCTTCTGCCCGGCTTCGATTCTCACCCTCTGTTTGTGCCAATTTTTTGTCTTCTCATTCAAATGTGGATTTTCTTGATGATGCGCCCGAGGCTTAACACTTCCCTTGAGTTAGAGGTGTTGTGGAATGTGGACTTGTGGAATTTCCCCGAGAGCTTCATCTATGCGTGTTAATGACCCAACCCGACCTGAAGATTATTTAGTTGGGTTTAGGTACTCAAACATAACCCCAAACACTTTTAGTGTGTGTTTGGATGAAGCAATTTTAGAGATAAATGTAATTTTTGGAAGGATTTAAAATTCATCATGATAAATATCTTATTTGGATATTTACTTAAAAGAAATTACAGAATTCAAGAGATTTTAAAGAGATATTTTATTTACCTAAAATAGAGAATTTTAATTTCCACCTATAGAGAGAATTTTGGAAATCCCCACATGCACTAGTATACGCTTTTTCTCATTTTGGTAACTCTCACTTTTATTATATTCTATTACAATTTCTTTATATTTATGAGATTTTTGTTTAATGTTATTTTTAATTCATTTTGTTGTATTTTAAATTTTTTAATATTCAATTTATATTACATGATGTTATATTTATATACGTATCATTCCATTTTATTTATATAACAATTAAGTTTTATAATTCAAATTTAAAATATTTTTTGAATGAAATTTAAGATAATTTATGAAATATAAATTCATTATAATTAATTTTAGATCGGTTAAATTTTGACTATTAATAAAAATACATTACATTTTACAAATAAAATATGTTAAAATTAAGGTAATATAATTACCTCACCTAAACAAAATATTTTACAAACGAAGAAAATGTAATTATCTATCCAAATAAAAAATTTAAAAATTGAAGAGAATTTAATTGAAGCATTTTAAATTCCCTTGTATTTTAGAAATACTCCATCCAAATACATGCTTAGTCAATTAATGAATAAATTAGAGAAATCAATTTTTCTTCTTTTTCTTAAAGAACATATAAGAATTATTCTTCCAACATATTTTTTCAAAAAAGAAATTTCCCTTATCTTATGAATAAATGCCATTTGCACCCAGTTTCAATTCTTAAATTTCTTATTATCTTGTTTAGAATCATAACATAAAAAAATTTATTTTCCTAATCCATATAGTTTCACTTAATTTTTAATTAAGTTTCAATAATTTAAAAATTTGTAATCAAATTTCTACATTATGAAACAATTTTCAATCAAGTCTTTGTCTATATTTACAATTACAAAAACATTTGATGAATATTATTGTTGGTGGGTTACTCCTCATAGGCCCACAACTTAAAAAAAAAAGAAAGATTGACAAACAAAAGAAAAGGATTTACGACAAAAAAAAAAAAGAGATAAAAGGGTTAGAAAACTAAAAGAAGAAAAATGGTACAGTAGCGCGAAATGAAAAGGAAAAAAAAATAAAAGAAAACGTGAAGAGCGAAGAACAGCGACGCAAAGAGGAGAAGGAGAAAAAAAATAAAAAAGAAAATAAAAGACCTTGTCTTGTGCTCATCATCAAATGGGTAAACATGATCTATTTATTATGAAAATTTAGTATGTTTGTTTTGATGCTGAGCTTGATATTACGATATAACTTGATTATTTTATTGCTTCTCTAGTGACTGTTTTGTGATATTCATATTATGAAGTTATATGGTTATGTTCTATCTATTAGGTGAATATTCTTGTTGATTGTTGAGATTTAACGCTCCTAGTGCTATTAGGAGGACAAATCATATTCTCATTCATCAATAGTGAAAGCTTTTATTGGATTAGGTTTGGTGGATTTTTTTCCCTTTAATTGGAGATTTTTCACATTAAAAATTATGATGTCACTTTTTCTGCCATATTTGTTTACTACATGGAGTATAGTTTTTGGTCCTGTCTATTTAATTGCACAAATGTAGGGAAATGCTTATTGTTTCTCTGTTGATAACACATTCATTCCTAAGATTTTCCCCAACAATTATGGTATGCCTAATAAAGTCAGGTGCATCACACACCTCGTTGATATATATAAATCGTTATTAAAATAGAAAACCATGACTTCAAGTATAGAGTATCAATACACCCACTTGTTGGGATTAACCCAAAGTCTCACATCACATAGAATTGGAAGTCTTGCAAGAGCTATGGCCTATAAATACGTCTTTGTTTGTGTTAGGCATCTTCCAAGAGTGAGAGTGATCCATTGTATGGGTATATTTTATGAGCTGTTCATGTAATGAAAGATTTGTAAGCACAATTTGTAACTTTAGGCTTAAAATTTAGATAGTTGAAAGATTTGTAAAGTTATAGATGTAGGGTGAAGGCGGAACAATGTTAAATTTTGAGTGTTTGTTTTTTGTGTTGCTTTTGCTTTCATTGCAACAAGTGGTACTAGAGCCAATTATTTAGGTCAGTTGGGCTTAGTAGAGTATTGGAGATAATGATAGTTTTGGATCCATGTGTAGGGTCTCTTGTGTAAACGTTTTCCTAGTGATGTGGAGGTCAAAAGCATGTTCCGTGAGCAGCAATAGTGCTAGTGAAGAGAGCTTGTGTCAAAAGACTTTTTGATAATGTGGAGGCCAAATGGCGTGTTTCATGTGCAGCGGTGGTACAAGTTAATAGAGCATGTATGACTCTTGTTTACATCATGTAATACTCAGGAAATACGAGATTTTTGAAAGAAGAATGTTTATGGAGATAGTTGTTGTAGTGAGTATTGGCAGGACTTTGGATTAAAGAGAGGATTTGTTAAGATTTAACC
This sequence comes from Dalbergia oliveri, assembly GCA_030441495.1. NCBI lineage: Eukaryota > Viridiplantae > Streptophyta > Magnoliopsida > Fabales > Fabaceae > Dalbergia > Dalbergia oliveri. The sequence continues at coordinate 15,906,866 of JAMLFY010000008.1, forward strand.
CAAAGTCTCACATTGAGAAAAATTATAAGTATTGGAAGAACTTTGACCTATAAATATGACTTTGGTTGTTTGGGTTAGGCGTCCTCCAAGAGTGGAATAATCCATTATATGGGTAATTTTTAGGAGCTATCAATGGTAAGGAAAAATTTGTAAGCATGATTTACAACTTTAGCCATTAAGAGTTGTATATAGTTGAAATATTTGTGAAATTGTGAATGTCAATAGTGAATATCGAACCATATTAAATTTTGAGTGATTTTTTTTTTATTGCTTTTGCATGCTTCTCCCAGCACCACCCACTATAGTAAACTCTAGAAGCACCATCACTTTGCTCAATCTCACCACTTTCACCATACTACAACCACAATTAATCCCTCTTCAATCTCATAGCCACCCCACCAAAATAGTACAAATCAAATTAGCATCACAAATTCAAATGCGCCCAAAAACTAAAATCATCTTTCAGAAAAAAAATGGAAGAGAGAGAGAGAGAGATGAGAAGACGTAGACTATGACACACCCTTTTATCATTTTTTTTCTTCTGAACAAGGCTTGTACTCGAATAAGGAACAACTCATGCTCTTCCTTCAAAGGCAAAACAAATTCATTAATACAATTGTGTTGCCCAAATCTCCAACAAATTTGCAATTCTGTTGTGTTTCTCTTTCTCAAATATGAATCGGTAAAAGATGTTGTTAATAGCTTTTCTAATGAACGATCGATGGACCATGGACTTCTCGTAAATATGGTGGAGAATAATGACAGTGGTGATGAATGGTTTGAGATTGTAAAACCAATTTGTTTGGTTTGATGTTTTTGATGAAGGAGGAGAGGTGGATGGTGGGGGAGGATTCTAGTGGTGGAAAGGGGAGAGGAAAATGGAGAAGAAGAAAGAATGTTCGTGGAAATGGAATATTTTATTTAAAACCAAATTTTTGTAGCCGTTGTTAATATTAGAGATTTACTTACAAAATTTTGTTTATTGTAGGAAAAATTGATTATAAATTTTTAAATTATAAAAACCTAATTAAAAATTGAGTAAAACTATATAAATTAGTAAAATAATTAAACCTAGGAAAAAACACATTTTAAGCCATTAGGATTTAGAAGTACAAAAAAAACAAAGTATTATTTTTCTTGGATTTTTCATTGATGATGGATCATTTGTAAATACTTCCATATATTCATTAAATTTAAATGCATGTCCTAACTTTAGGTGGAAGTGAATATTTTATTAGTTAACCTAAATTTCAAAGTACATATTAGAATTTAATTTTAATATATTAACAATATAAAATAATTTTATAGTTTATATATAGTATCGCCCAATAGTGATAAAAAGTTGCTATATCAATTGGAGTTTATGTAGTTACTCATGATGACCTAGTAACTAATATTTCTATTAGATGGCAGTAAATCATAAAAGTGCATAAAATTAAACAAAAAAATTATCCATGTGATAAATCTTCTGTAAGGTTTCATGAGCCTCAAATCAAAAACTTAAATTAACTATCGTTTCAAAGTGCCAGAATAATAAAACCCGATCCAAATCAATCAAGAAAACTAACATAAGACAAATGCTACAATTTATTCCATCGTTGAAAACTACTTCAAGTCTACACTAGCAATAGTCATCCGCGTCTCCAATGCGAAACTCATTAGTCATAAGGGATGAAGAGAAATCAATAAACTGAAGAATCAGTTCAAGTTAATCGAAAATCGATCACCTTACCTATCCCATTAAGCTCTCTAATATATGTGATTAACTTAGTTATTTTGACTATAATCTCTATCTTTTATTCGAATTTAGCAATGCACATATACCATCAATCAATCATTACATTTTCCTGACGTGACACGTTAAGTAACACGTGGCATATCACGTGTCGATCATATGGTATGCTGATCTCACGTGACATGCTAGTGTGGCATGCCACGTGGCATGATGACATGGGATGATGATGTGGTTAACGTGGCATGTTGACGTGGCATCAGATCAAAATAAGTTCAGATTAGTCTCTGAAATTTTCTAAATATGTCAAAAAAGTCCCAAATTATAAATTTCTCCTCTTTTGGTTCATAAAATCTAAATCCTTGATAATTCTTAAACCCACTTATTTCTGTCTCATTTTCACACCTTATTTAAAATAATCCAAATTTTTAAATATCCTAAATATAATTAAGAGCTTGATTAGTTGATTAGTCCAAATTTGAAACCCTTCATATTTAACTAAAATAATTAATTTATTAGCTATTACATTATATTTATTGGAATAATAGTAAAAGACTCCGAATTTCTTGCTGACTTGCTACCCCCTCATCTCAAATTATATCCTTTGACATTTTTTAATGGTAGTTTCAAGCTTGGATTTTTTATTGAATCTAAGAGTATTAGAAAATTATAAAAAAAATTCTTTCATCCATTCCCTTTTAAATTCCTCCTCTTGAGAATTTTTTATTAAGTTTGAATTGTATAAATTACAGTTCCATGAATAGTAAGTTATTAAAAAAATAAAAAGATTTTTGGTCTATTTATAATATGTTTTTTTATTATGAAAGCCGCAATAAGATTCTTAATGTTAGAACTTAACTAGTGGCAGCACTATATTAACTCATGATTACCACTTAGTTAATGGGCCTGGAAACTTCCTCTTTCAACTCATTCATTGCTATTAGTAATTATTAATACCTTACAAATTTGTATTGGAATTCATTTACTAATTATAAATAAAAATGTTATTCAAACATCCAACTCATGTTTTAATAACATCACATTGTATATTTATTCCAAGAAATGTAATATAATAGCTAATAAATTAATTATATTAATTAAACATGAATGGTCTCAAATTTGGACTAATCAAGTTCTTAATTATATTTTGGATATTTAAAAATTTGAATTATTTAAATAAGGTGTAAAAATGAGAGAGAAATAAGTGGGTTTAAGAATTATCAAGTATTTGGATTTTATGAACCAAAAGAGAGAAATTTAGAATTTGAAACTTTTTTGACATTTTTAGAAAATTTCAAGGACTATTTGACACATTTAAAATTTAGGACTAATCTTAACTATTTTGATCTGATGTCACGTCAGCATGCCACATCATCATCCCATGCCATCATGCCATATCAGCATATTACGTATCACTTAATGTGCTATATCTATAAAATGTACCTTTGATGATGATTGTTGACTAGGGCTAACGTGACTCATAAATTGCAATTTCAGGGACAAAAAAATTAATTTTGAAATTTCAAAGACTAAAGTGTAACAAACTTATAATTTTAGGGACCAAAGTGATACTTTACTTGTACTTTATGATATTTACGGTTACTATTCTAAATTGGGCAAGTATAGTTACTATTTTTGTTAGATTAATTAGAACTATTCACACATCTTATTATATGATGTTTTATTTAATTGTTCTAAAATACCTTTCTATGAAACAGAACAAATTATATTAGATAAAAAATAATTTAAAAAATGAACAAATAAATTGCAATATGAAGCATATATATACTTAAGGATTTTTCATCATCCATTTACGTTTTTAGTTACTATTATATTTTGTAGATAATTATTATATATTGAAAATTTTTAATTAATTTAATACTTATTTCTATGTCATTATACTAAATAAATTAATTAAAAATGCATAGAATATATCATGTCCAAATAAAAATAAAAAATAAGAATACTTTTAAGAAAAATGAAATCAATATTATTAAAATTTTTAAATTTAATTGATTATCTTGGTAAAATACTACCTGCATAAAATACTACCCATATTGGTAGTATTACACTTTAAATAAAAAAAATTTATTTTGATTTCTTATATTAAAAATTATTATATTATAATGTATTAATTTTAATTAATTCCACAATATTATTTGTTAAATTAATTTGTATTTTTATATCATGATAATAAATCACGCAATGCATGGACCATTATGTTTTTTGTTAACAATATTTTAAGTAAATCTTCTTTTAATATATGCTGCTTTGTGTTTCTTTTTCTTTCATTTTGTGAAAAAGTTCATAATAATTTTATACAATTTTTTGTTATTAAATTTAAAACTTTCTAATATTGATTTTATTTTTTAAGTGACTTGTTTCAATTAAAAAAAAAAAATCATTTACAGCATACTACCGCAAGAGGTGGACTTGTGAAAACCGATTGGTCCAAGAGGCACCCTTTACATCATACTACCGCAACTTCAAAGCTGCACAGTTATCATCCACGTCTTCCAAACCACACTCAGGTGATGAGAAATGCAATTCGGCTCCCTGTTGGTCGAAATACGTGCTGCCACGCCTGCAAAGCCCCACATCCTGCAACTCCTGCAGTGCCTCTAATTCGGCTGCATGGCGGCCGCATTGCAGCTTCTACGGTCAGTTTGACCCGACATATTTCGGTGCATAACTAGTCATTTTTTGTACCGATAAGTATTATATTTCGTTTGACGGGCAAATATTTTAATTTGGTATTTCATTTCACTGTTAATTATTTTGTTATATTTCAAAAAATGATACATATTGATAAATAATATCATATTAGATGGATATCTGTAAGTAAGATTTTTTTTTATTTTTTTAATAAAAAGCCTCACTTTGGGGTTGAAATAAAAAAAACTCAAAAACGAAAAAAAAGGGGATATCATTTTATTTTGAAAAATATTATTTATATTCATATTGCATGTATAAGACACTAAACTCGACTTACATCTCATTTATTATTGGATTAATATTGACCATATGAATTGGGTCCACACTAGAGATGCCAAAATGGGCCAGCCCGCTCAGGCCGCCTCGCCAAAAGCCCGCCAAAATGGGGCGGGCTGGGCAAGTTGGTCCGCCAAATAAAATCTGAAGAGCTGAACCCATTCCGGTTTAAGCCTGTTGGCGGAACGTCAAAAAATTAAAAAAATTCAAAAAATATTTTTTATTTATGTATACCCAATTTTTCAAGATTCATAACAATTATACACTAACTTTGACTAAAAAATGTTATTGTTAATAGTGCTATTTGTGAGTTATGACACTGTTTTATTTTTAAGTTTTAATTTTGAGTGAATAATATCAACTATACAGTGTATTATATTGGTAAGTATATATATTTTTTACTTTTTTTCTTTTTTGGTCATATATTTCTTATTTTTTTACCAATAAATTATGAATTTTTTTAAATAAATAGTCGCCCAGCCAGTAAGCCCCCACCCGCCTAAGCACGCGGGTTAAGCCGGGCGAGGCGGGTTGAAATTTTTTGCGGGCTCAAACTTCAACCAACGCGCTAAAAATGGCTGGTTGGCGGCCCTCGGACTTTACGTTTTGACATCTCTAGTCCACACTCCATCTACAGTCGATAAGATATGAGAATATATCACATTTATTATAAGTACAAAAAAAACATAACTCTTTTATTTCTTACCGGAAAAAGGTTGAGATCTCACAAGATGTCGTGTTTATCCATAATATTTGTGGATGGTTATCACTATTTTTTTAAACAAATAATAATAAAAATTATTAATTGGTGCTGATGCCATATTCAAGAAGGCTGAAAAAAAATGAACAATCAAAACACGTAATAAATATTCCAAAGGTGGAATAAGCAAAGCACATTAGAGATTTCAGAGGCTGGAATAGCGTGTAACAAGTACTTTCGTTAAAACAACAAAGCTTTCTCCAAAGCATATATAAAGAAAAAGTTTGCTCCAAATTGCTTTCATCACAACTAATCTACTGGACAACTTTGGTAAATGTAATTTCTGAAAAATGTTGTACCATATGACGACCCATTTTGTATAAAATATATAATTCACATGTTTTGCTGCAATAGATGGATCTTGACTATATATATAACGTGTGAATTAGAGATAAATGTAAGAAATCATATAAAATCAAGGGAAATTATTTTTTATGGTATGTGAAGTAAACAATACTTCAAGATTATATTAAGGGAAAAATTATGTTATTGTGGTTGTTACCAAATCCTCCATTGGCAGATTTTCACCGCAAAAGAGACTTTTTTTGATGTGACTAAATTATAAACAGACTCAAAACCTACCAATGACGAGTTTTCGATGGTCAACTTTTATATTAAACAATTATTTTTTAGAAATTCTGATTGATTTATTTTTAAAAAAATTAATATTTTATTAATGAAATCTTGTGATTGGTGAGATTTCGTTTAAAAAAATTATATTTTATTAAATATGATTGATGGATAATAACAGTTAATTTTAAAAAAATTATAATTTTTTTTATGAAATCCTGTCATTGACGGGATTTCAACAGGTATATATATAAATAACCAGACAAACTCATTCATGATAAATTTTGTCAATACATACCGTATAGAAAAAAATACCCTAAAATTGACAAGACAATATCATAATATAAGATATAATAAATAATTTCAACATCGTTACCTTTTGATATAGTCTTCACGGAGATCAATTATTGTGCAGATGCCTTTGCCAAACATGGCCACCTATGCTCTAATGAGGTTACGTGTTTTGACTCCCTCCCTCCCTTCGCTTCCCTAGCTTTTGCTGCTGATTCTATGGGGACCAAGTTCCCTATATTTACCTCCTTGTAATTTCATTTTGGGCTCCTACGCCCCGTAGTGAATAAAAAAAAATAACAATAACGGTAACTCTTTTCAGAAAGATGACAATGCAAAATAATGTAAAAAATGTTGTACCGAATTGAATTTTGTCCTATTCTTTTTTCTCTTTTCCAGTTTTCTTTCCATCTGCAGCCATCATCCGTGTACGCCAAAAAGTTTGCATCGAAAAGGGTGATAAATAAATAAATATATATATATATATATATATTTATTTATTTATTTATCACCCTTTTCGATGACACAATACCATTGTAATTCAAAGTTGTTCAAATTTGACCAGCAGTTCAATAATCCCGTCTCAGTATCATTCCAAAGACCTTTGGCACACCTCCACCTTATTATAAAATAGTTTTTATCATACGTAGTGGAATGCCAAGGAGTGTGAGAGATATATTCCAACACAATTCTCTCTTTTCACATACAATAGCTACATAGTATTTCATCTTCCACTCTTCCTTCACCTAACCTCTCCGCCGCCATGGCCAACACCAAAATTCTCTTCTCCACTCTCTTCATTCCACTCACTTTCACCTTTCTCTTCTCCTCCCTCCACACCGCCGAGCCCACAAGTTACTCCCGAAGAATCCCCCAAGATCTCTGGGCTTTCTCGAGGAGAAGCTCACCCACCTCCACTTCTTCTTCCACGACGTCGCCTCGGGCCCAAAGCCCACTATGCTCATAGTGGCCGAGCCCGAGGGCAGGGCCAAGGACACTCTCCCGTTCGGAACCGTGGTGATAATAGAGGACCCACTAACGGTTGGGCCCGAGCCAGAGTCCAAACTCATAGGAATGGCCCAAGGGCTTTACACCTCTATTTCCCAAAAGGAGATGGCACTAATGATGGTGATGACCTTTGCCTTCACCGAAGGAGAATTCAACGGAAGCACACTCAGCGTGTTGGGGAGGAACATGGTTGAGTTGCCCGTGAGAGAGATGCCAATCATTGGTGGAACCGGAGCATTCCGTTTCGCACGTGGTTTCGCTCGGACCAACTTCGTTACCGTGGATTTCTCCAAAGGGGATGCTATTGTGGAATACAACGTATACGTCACCCACTATTTGACTCCGGATTCGTCTCCCGGTAATTTTAATGAGGGGCTTGAATTTATGGTAGATCCTATACTCGCCAACATCGAGCCTACCACAAAGTAAAATTCATGAGGGTGGTTTGGCTTAGCCCGAAGTGCGTCTTACTTCTTGATAAGAGATAAGAAGAGTGCCAGTTATTACTTCTTGTTGAGGTCCGCCTAATAATCCTGTCAGTTATGGGATACACTCCTCTGAAATGCGCAGTTTCTTGTTCTGTTGAATGTGTAGCATATTTCGATTATAATATGTATTTATTGTTATAAAATTTTGAAGTCTGTAGTCTTTGCATAATTAAATATGCTGTAGTCTTTGCATAATTAAATATGCTGTCGTATTATGAATGTCAGTTTGTACTGTACTCTCTGCGTCTTGCCATGTCCTGAAACATCATAAGTTCGGGGCAGAGTAGACTTATAAATTTACCGTCGGCTGTTTTACTTTCAGCATTGGAAAAATGATAAATAAACGTTCAGAAGGATAATCTTTAAAGGTTTTGCTAAGAACGCTTATTGAACATATAACCTTCATAAGTAACGAGGTCTTGAAAGTAGCCTATAATGCCTTGCCGAATAACTTGTCTTACCAAAGTATAAAAACCTTTTTTTAATAATGGGAAATTTTATATTCATTAGTCATTTTAATCTTTGACTTTGAAAATGAGTTAAATTAGTTTATAATATTGTGAAATATGAATTATATTAGTCTTTCAATTTATTTTTATAACATTTCATAAATTAAATGATGATGATAACATTAAGCGATACATTGGCATATTTTATATCATCTAAGTAGTATTAATTTTAAGTTTAATTGCTCTCTAGGTCCTTGTAATTTCACCTAATTTCCAATCAAGTCCCTATAGTTTAAAATTTTTTAATTAGGTCTTTATATTATGTAAAATTTTTCAATTGAGTCTCTACCATTAACCCATTAACCATTGTTGTAAAAATATTTCTAGCAATGCTATAATGCACCTAATAAAGTCAGGTGTACCATAAAGCTTATTACCTACACCATTAAATGTATATAGAATGAAAATCTAGGGCTAAAATTAGCATGAACTATCAATGCATTCTTTTAGTATAGTCTACCAAAAATAAGTAGAAAGAAACCGAAGCCAAGCACCTAAAAAAAGAAAAAGAAAAAGAAAAAAGAAGGTGGTGGTGGCCATACAATTGTTGGGTTCTTTTATTTTTAGTTTTGTGAGTTGAGACTATGAGGATGTAATCCAGATACGTGTCTGTAGAGGCTCAGTACGATCTTAGGTCCCTGAAACTCACAGTGTCATTGAGAAGGCCCAAGTGCATGAATGTCCCTTTAACAGCTAACTGATGTATTTGATACCACTATACCGGTCTAGGACTGCTATAGCAATGATGTGCATGAGTTGGAGGATTTCAGACACTCTAACCTGCTATAACCGTCGCATGTTGACCAAAACAAGTTTTGGAGGCCCCAATTGATACAACGATGCCCTTGATGATAGTCCATCCTGAAACAATGTAATTTCACTTAATGACACCTTACCCCTTTCTAAACCCTCAAACTTGGATTCCCCTTTCAAAATCTAAACCCTCACTCCCAAAACTCTCTTCCACTCTTTCCACTCTCAACCTCATTCCAATCTTCCTCCTCCAAGCTCAAAGGTAAGGGATTTTGTTCGTTTTGTCATCTTCTTCTTCTCCATCTCATGTTCTAGGGTATGAGTTGTTTATATTCTTAATTGTTGTTAAGCGGGGTGGTCCCTCAATATTGTTAGAGTTAGTTTAGAACTATCTAGAGATACCCATAGATCATTTATGAATTTTATGGTTGTTATGGCATACATTGGTGTCATCTCCACTCAGAGTCTAGTTGGTGTTGACACCCTTCCTTCCATCCCTCCAGGTGAGTGAATTTGATCTCATGACCTTATTTTGGCCATTAAAAATATATTGTCTAATATATTTGAGTATTTAGTAAATTAGAACTTGAACTTTGACACGATACAAGGTTTACATGTATTTTGCAAGAACTAAAAAGTACGTTTGAAGCTTCTTATGAAAATTATTATTATAAAGATGCATGGGAACATCCTTGGATTATATTCAATTTATTATCATAAGTTTTTAGTCCATGATTTTAGATTTGATTATGATGATAAGGGTTGGTTATGTTTGATGAAAAGGGAACGAGAAAATTATGTTTATTTACAAGAAGTAAGGAATGTTGAAATTAGAATCATAGAACCCCCTTTTAAAACTTCAGTATGGTTTTAGAATAGGGAATTACTAAAAGGAACAAAGCTATGAGTTAAATAATAGTTAAATCGTTAACCTTGGTATACCAAGTGTCGATAGGCAAATTATCCTTATTTAGATTAGTCCACATGGGACGCGATTCGCGAGGGCCGTTAAGATCTTAGGTATATGCTCTTGTTTGCGAGGGACTAAACACCACCCTAAGTTGATGGATAGTCTATTCTATTCTGTAATCCTTCAGAAACAAAGATGATTTTATGGTTCTTATAAATTAGTGTTTCTTCAGCTACTATATGTTGTAAATCGAAATGATTTTAAATGTTGCATTATTATTTATGTATCTTCCTTCTTATCTCATGTATGATTGTGGGTGAGGATTCATTCACTAGTTTTAAGATAAAACTCACCCCTCATTCCCTTTTCCTCCAGAGACACTGCAACCTTGGGATCCTTCCTCAGTAGCATTAGCATTCCAGTTGGGTGAGTTTTACATTGCCGTAAAGTGTTATGTCTTTTTGGTAGAGTGATCCGATGGTTTGTGGGTAAGGTCCCAGACCATGCATACTTTTATATTTTGCTTATCATGATTTCACATTCATTATGTATTTAAAATGATATAGCATTTATGGTTCTTTTGTAATAGAGCAACTTAGTTTATTTTGTAATACATTATAGTTTCAGCTTAATTTATGACAATGGGCTAGTTATGATTATTACAATTTGAATATGCAAATTGATCTATGAATTAAAATGGATTTTGTGAGTTAAAATATGCATGTAGTATGACTGATTATCAGGGCTTATGTGAGACGGATTCCTCACATGCCGATCACGTTTTCAAATCGGTCGTGAAGGGAACACACTTAGCTTTGATGGTGTACTGAGGGCTCACGATGGTGTAGTAGAGAACGAAGACTGATGGGTGCACAGCAACAAAGGGTGTGGGCACCTTGAAGCAACAGAAGAGGAAGAAGGCTACCGGATGGGAGGAACGAGACCTAAACCTCAAGCTTGGACTTCTCTTTCTCGTGGTTAAGAAAGTGAAGAATGTAAGGAAGGGTGACTCAAATAATGACAACCCAAGCACCAAACATGGCGACGTGAGATTTGAAAAGGCCCAAATTTCCATAAGCACAAATCAAGCCTAATCCTCCAAATCTTAATGCGAAATGCTATAAATCCCAACGATGGGTGAACTTCTCATACCTTATTCAACTAGGCCAAATTAACTAAGCAAGTTCCTTCCTATTCAAAATGCAAGATCTCTTATGCAAGCAATAGCAATGTTCTCTTTTTTTTTTCGGAACAATAACTTTTCAAAAATTGAAAAGGAACCCTAACACTACCAACAAACCCCCTTTACTTGTCCTTTTTTTCCCATATTGTGCAAATTTTAAGCAACACAAAGAATGTAGCAGTGGGTTGGTAGGGTGATTTGAATTGTCACATGGACAGTTTAGTGGTGATAATAGAGGATGGTGACTATGAACAGAGGAAGCTCTTTTACCTTTCTTTTTTGTTAATTTTATTGGTTTTTGGTTCTTGCTTAGGTTTTGATTATAATTTTTGGAATGATTTCTTTTGAATTATGCATAATGGGTATTGTCATTTTAATTTGTTGTGCTTTCGAGTTTTTTGATTCATTGATGGTTTGGGTAGGTTGGGTATGGTTGTTTGGGTGGTGGGGATGGAAGATAGATGATGTAGAAAGTGATGGAGACAAATGGAGATGGAATATAATAGGAATATTCTTTTTTTTTTGTACATGTTATTACTCGTATGGACTTGATAGAAAATTTTTATACAATATAGGAACCTAATTAAAAACTTTTAAACTATAGGGACTGATAAGAGGTATTTATGCCACTTATCTTGCTTCTAATTCCTAGCTTTTTGCATGAGTTTAAGAGTGTTATTGATGTGATTAATTAGGATTTTGACTTGTGCCTTATTGTGTAATTTTTATAGAATCATTGACTTGTTGCACTGATTTTGGAATAATTATTGGATTAAAGCCCGTTGCATTTAAGTTGTCTCCTTGAGTATGGTTTTTGTATATAGGAGCCTTGAATTGAGTGCAAAATGTCAAGAACAAAACTGAGAACTATCCGCCGGAGCTTGTAGCTGATCAATTTGGAAGCTAAATGAAGAGTTCTTGAGCTCATTTGAGCATTTGGAGAAAGTATTGTAGTATCTCTCTACATGGATCGGATTGAGGTAAATAAAGATGTTTTTAAAAGCTGAAGAAGTCCTCTAAAACCTTCACGTTCAGCTCAAAACCCAGTTCTAAGAGCATATAGGTGAAAATTGATTTGCAAGATTAAAGGTTGCTGATGTTCTGATATTGTCCAGCCTTACTTTCAGCCGTATTTTGCAAATATCTAGAGCCACAGATATTCGATTGAGGTGATTTTTATGGCGTTGGAAAGCTTATTTAAAGGGCTACAATCTCTATTGCTAAGGACAAATTTGGATGTTTAAAGGGCCAAAACTGACCAAATACGTGAAGTCATCGATTCTGAGAGCTGCACTCATTTGAAATGATAGTTGTAGCGCTCAACAACATCTAAAAAATGACTTTAAAGAGTGTAAATCACTACTGAGCGCGCAATGCTTAATTTAGCATTGCATGCTCTCATGCAAGGATTGCAGTTGATAAATCTATTTTTAGGCCCCATTTTGGGCTATTTTAGAAAGCAATATTTAAGGGATTTACAAAGACTTTTACCCGTTTTACACTCAATTTTAGTTGCACACTTTAGGTTGCTGTATTCTTCCATCTTCTTCCTACATCTTCTTCTCTATTCTTATCTATTTTAAGGATTATATTAGTGAAGGTGATTGTCTTGGAGATTTTGGCAATGATTATTACTATTATTTTCATGTTTTTTTTATTTTCATTATTATAATCATCCAGAGATTGAAGAGTAGATTTCTTTACTAGTGTAAGGGTTTCCATAATTGGGATGATATTTGAAACCCTTTTTTATATTAAATATATTGGTTTTCTTAATGTTCTGTTTTTATTCCTATAATTATTATAGTGATTGCTATAATTTTTATTGGAACAACTAAATTGATGATCGTCTTTTAGGAAAATCCTTTGGTCATAAATTAATATATCTATTGGTTTATGTTTGAAGGAAAACATTAGAATTGACTTTCCAATTGCCTGCTATAAATTGGTTCATTAAATCAATGCGATTTCTAAATAAATTGAGATCTTGTTTATTAGTTATTTATATTGGTCAAATTGTGAGGCCGATCGATCAATAGTATAATTGCTAGTAATTTATCACTAATAGTCATCAATTGGTTTAATATTTGGTCAATGATAATTAATTTCCAATCATAGGAATACCTGCAGGAGTGCCCTTCTCATCATTGCTATTATATTTTAATTTCAATTGCTTTAATTCTTAATTCTCCAAACCCCCAATTTTTCTAACTAAGTGTTGAAGTTCTTGAGAGCAAGGTCTTGCGTGCACTATATTTTTTATACAACTTAGCATTAAAATAATTTTTAATTTGAGGGGGTAAGTGACGGCCTTTAGTTACCTTATTTAAAATTGAGTGAAATTATTCTTAACCTGAAAATAATTAAAGCGTAATTTTAAAATGACTTACTTTGGTCTCTAAAATTACACAAAATGAATCATTTTAATCTCCTTTTCAAATTATAAAATGACTCATTTTGTGCAATTTAAATATCAAAATGAGTCATTTTAAATTTCATTATACTTCATATGACTCATAATATGTGAGATATCACTTAACGTTATACATTGTTATTTAATTGATAAAATGTTAAATAAAAATGGTATAAGTGACTAACTTTACCACATTTTATAATATTAAGAAAAATTAAAAACTAAAATAATTCATAAATAAAAAATTATGGACTAAAATAATCATTATCTCTAAAAGGTCCTAGTCATATGATTTTCACGCTTCCCCTATGTTTTCGCGTGTGCTTGAATTTTATTTGGCCGAGTCACTTTCGTACTCATTTCCTAGCTTTTCCTGGTAACTTATACCAGAGTTCGGTCAAGAAAAACCACCAAAACTCCAGAGTAGGAGAGCTTCATCTCTGGCCACCTTATTAGAAAAGTCAGGAAAAATTGGTTCAAATTAATTAAAAATGCTACACCAACCACATTGAATCAAGTCAAGCAACAGCGGCTCCACACCAACCACATCGAAGCAAGGTGGTCAAGCAACGGCTCCTCCGGTGGCTTTGCACGAGTTTGTTGGAGACTAATTAAATTCCTACATCCAATACACATATTTTCTAATTATTTCCTTAAAATTTGTTATACAAATTAATTTATAACCTTTAGGTATGTTTGGATTGATGGAATTGGATAAAGTGGGATGAAATAGTATTTTAACTTGCTCTATTATTTAAATTTGTCAAACTAGAATGAAATGGAGCGGATTGATTGATTTAATCTATCAAATTCTATATTCTTCTCAACTTTCTTCATCCAAAATTGGGTGAATTGAATGGGATGGAATGAAAAATATGCAAATAATGGAGCGGAGTAATTATTCCACTCCACAGCTTCATTCCATTTTATTCCACACGCTTTTTTCCCTAACTTCACCAATCCAAACATACCCTTAATGCATGGTTTTTTATCTTTAAAAAAGAGTCAAGCATAGCGACTATTTATAAAAAAGATAAAAAGAAAATTTTTGAAAAATAGGTTTTGCTTACATATCTCCCAATACAATGGAGGACCAGGACCTAAAACCTTGCTGTTCTTGTGGAAAATATCTGCGTTGGATGTTTTCATTTATGAAAGGATTAGAAAAATGAGAACAAATATACTCTTGCATAAGGTTTTAAATAGCATTAGTATGGATAAAGATATTTCAACACTCAAATAGAATAATAAGCCAACACGTAAAAAAAAAAAGAAGGGAACATGATGAGAGATAATAAGTAGAAAATAAAAAGTAATATGGGTCTCATACTTGTTATGAGAGAGGTATCTAGGATGTTTAAAAATTTGAGTGTTGAAATAATATTATTGTAAGTTATAAGATAAATTCTTGCAATTCTAACGTCACTTGAGGATAGTTAGACCATAATTAATGTCATGCGTTGTTATATGGATCAAGAAGATTTTTTGAAAGTGACATTAGAATTGCAAAAAATCTAATGCAATTGTGTTCTTTAGTCATAATTTGCGTTGTGTCCTTTAGTCCATTTCATGGACAAATTTGAGTTGCATAGCACTTAATATTTAAAAACGATATTACGTTGTTATATGGATCAAGAGGATTTTTTGAAAGTGACATTAGAATCGCAAGTTATATGGATCAACGTAATTTGACGAAATGGACAAATTTGTGCTCTTTAGTCCATTTTTGAAAAAAAAAACAGTGCAAAGTAATAATAAGTTGGCAATTGGCCTGACCAAAATAAAGATGCAATTACGTTGTTTGTCATGGTATTTATTTTTCCTCTTAAAAAAACACTAGTTTTTGGTAAAAAAAGAACACAAGCCCAAGTAAAGGAAAAAAAATTAGACCTTTTCTTTTTGGTATAGGAAAAAAAATCAAATCTGGGCTAATAAAGTGCGTACAGAAAAAAAGACCAAATGATCACACAAGCCCAAGTAAAGTGGCTTCAAAAGATTGGCCTAAGGGTTTTTTAAGTCAAAAAAAAAAAAAAAGAGGATTTGATATTTTATTCTCAGACTTAAATCTTTATTTATTTTTTTTCCTGACAATTTTTTTTTTTAATCAAAGAACTTTTTTGACAAAGAGAGAGAGAGAGTCTTTGTAGAATATCACTACAAATTTTCAAGTCATAATCTTCCATTTAACGAGGTAGTGTTATTTATACTTATAGAGTGAAATACCATACCTATTCACACTCCATCTATCATTGATCTAGACGTTAACCTCATTCAAGGAGAGCCTACACCTCATTCAATGATAGATGATGTGTAATTCAGAGGTGTCATATTTAATGAGTATAATTATTATTTCTTTTTG
Organism: Dalbergia oliveri; assembly: GCA_030441495.1. Classification (NCBI taxonomy): domain Eukaryota; kingdom Viridiplantae; phylum Streptophyta; class Magnoliopsida; order Fabales; family Fabaceae; genus Dalbergia; species Dalbergia oliveri. The sequence continues at coordinate 15,922,833 of JAMLFY010000008.1, forward strand.
TTCCACCTAGCCACCATTATCACTGCCTCATCATTCAGCCCCTAACAGTCAACCATCAATTTGATTATCCAAACAAAATTAAAACATCAAGCCAATTTCCATTGTCACTCCTAGCTATGGACTCCATCTTCATCACCTCAACCCATCGCCACTCAAGCCAAGTGTCCTAATGGTAAGGTTTGGAACAGCTAAATTTTAGAATTTAATTTTTTTTTATTTAAAATGATCTATTGTATAAGTTAAATTTTATGTTTAGAGTACCTTTTAACTAAAGTATTCAACTCACAACCATCATAACCCCAAAATTCATCTTCTTTAATTATATATTGTGTGTCAATTTCTTCAGTCATTGAAATTCTTGCGATTCTTCTTGGATTTGCTACTTCACTTACACTTGAACTGGGAAGATGGAAGATTGTTGCTTTTGCATTTTTGAGATTTGATGAGGGTAGGATTACAAGTTAGGGATAGTACTTAAGGTGCATTTGTAATATTTCAAAAATACCCTCATATACGCATATGGTTAGATTATTTATGTATTTTAATTAGGGCAAACTAGTGTAACCTTTTGAGATTTAGTGAAATTTAACTCAATTTCTCTCATTTTTATTTGAGTGACACTAAACTCCACCAAATATACCATTCAATGTACCATGGAGGGAAGGGAAATGTGCAATGAAGAGAAGGATGATGCCATAATTTTACAAACTTAGGGATCTTCTAAGTAAATTTTATAAATAAAGAGAATTGAATAAATTTCACCAAACTTCAAAAGAAGTCATTGTAATATTTCATTCAATTAATTTCAATAACTCTTACATGCAATTTTCCTTCCAAAATTTAACTTATGTTAACTATTTGTGACAATTGTGCAATTTTAAGGGTTGTGTATACTTTATGCATATTTTAGAAGTTTAAAAACCAAATCGCACATGAGACAAAATCTAAGAGAACATTTTGAAATTTTCACTAACATAAAAAAGATTTCAACTCATATACATGATCTGAATTATTGATGGATTTGTTGGATCTTCTTCCTAGGTAAAAAGGCCTCTGGCCATTGGAGTAGGAGTTAAATGTGGCTCCTCATCAACTTGTCACCTTGTGTAGTCTTACAAGGCAAGCCATATGCTCGAGAGTGCTTATAGGATAAGGTCTCATTATATAAGATTTAATAAACTTTTAATATTATACAATATTCAATGTGACATTTTAGAGGATACTATATTTTATATTATATAATATTATAAGTTCTTTATAGATGATTATAACTATATTTAATTATTTAAATATAATTTTAAATATACATAGTATTTAAAGTTTAATTTATATTAAAATTTATTTATTATTTATTTTAATATTTATTGATTTTAATTATTTCAATAAATTATAAAAACCATAAAAATACTTTCTTTCTTCTATATAATTTAATAGTTTTCTAGAAATTTTTATCATAATTATTTAAATTTTAATTTAATAATAGATATTAAATCAAAATATTTTGTTATCAATCCTTAATTTTATATATCACATATTATTTATTATTCATTTATATTTTAATTGTATGTAATTTTTTATTTATTTCTATATTAACTATTATTTATTATTATTTATTTAATTAAATTTTTATTTTTAATAATTATTTCATCTATTATATTTTATTATTATTTAATTAAACAAAAAAAATAAACTTTATTATATATAAAGCTAGTAGTCAAGTCTTATCTTATCTTTTTGGACTTGATTAAATTAGTAATTATTTTAACTTATAAGAAATATATAATAATTAAATTTATATAATATATTACTCACACCAATTAACAGGAAAGTCATTACACATTTTATTTACCTATTGATGCCTACATATGGTGTGCTACTCAGACCTTTTTAAGTATTAAAATTAGGTGCGTTGTCCCATGCCTATGCATAATGGTGCCCTATGGTGTCCAGTAGAGGTGGTTCCATGAAGAGATGACAAATGGAGGTCAAAAGGAGCTTCACTTAGCTGGTCCCCTTAATTTCAATGATAAATTACTAAATAACCTTTATTTTATTAGTCAATTTTCCTCTCCAGCTATTGTTCCTTCTCCATCGAGCCTAGACCATTCTGTCTCACCACCACTATCAATCATCACTTTCTGATAAAATTGATTTTTATTAAATGTGACTTTGTTAAAAATTAGCCACCGTACAATGTCTGCATGTGCAAGAATATTTTTGAATCAAACAAGCAGGCCCATTCCAAATTCAAGAAGAAAAGTAAAATCGTAATGTTTAGCGGTGAATTCTGTCATGGTCCAGTCTAAGATAGTCACCAAGTTGGTCACTGTTCCTGTACCGTCCAAACCTCATCCCACGGTTTATATTTGAAGTATTTTGTTCTTTATCTATATTATACTTTTGATCCGTACTAAGTTATAATTTAAAGATTGTGAATCTCATTTTGACCTAAAAATTGTTTTGACTCTAACTAATTAAGACTAAAGCCTCAAATTAATTTCTCATATTTAAAAAGTTTTATTATAGTCCCTCAAATTTCATAAATGTGGATAAATTAGTCATTTTATCAATTACTGTTTGAACCACTAATGGAGATGAAATGTTAACTTACTTATTTATACTGTTAATTTTTGTGATGAGTAATAACTTGTATAACTTCTTAACGAGATCATTTAGGTATTCTTCTTGGAATAAAAAAGATAATTTCTTGCTTGAATGTAATATTAATTTTTAGTGGAATTTACATATTTTAAAAAAAAAGGTCTAAAGGATATCATTTAGAGAAATAATACAAGTTAGGCTACTATGAAAATTAACAGGATATATAAACAGTTAACAAATCACATTAATATTTTCATTGATGGAAGAACTAGCTTATCCCCATTGAAGGACCATGATGAAATTTTTCCAAATTAAAGTGACTAATTTGTCCCCCTATAAATTTGAATGATTAATTTTGAGTTTTAGTCTTAAATAAACTAATTGGTATTTTATTTATTTATTTTTGACGAGGAGTGAACACAAACCTAGGGGAGTTCTCAATGCATCGTCCAACAGAGGATAAGGCATGGACTGAATATCGCCATCAAGATTCCTAACCATGTATAGCTATTTCCCAATATCCTAGAGCATTCCATTTTCATCAGCGCAACATCAAACCATTTTGTGTTGGCACATCCAAGAAGGATCCGAATGATTCCATTCCATGGCTTTTTGCCTTTTTTTATATTTATTTTTCAGTCCACCAATTTTTCCTTCCCCTGTAATAATATGATCGAGATCGTTGCCACAAAATAGGTGTTCCCTTCTGATGATCAAATCCACATATTTTGGCTGCGAATGGGTTTTCCCTTCTCCTGAACAAAATGGGTGTTGGAAAATTTCAGTTTGGGTGGAAAAAATGAGTGGTTGGCTAAAAATGAACGTGGGTTTTTGAAGAAATTTCAGTCCTCATTGAGTACAACTCCAGTTTATTTCTTGGATTTTGTGTTAAACAAGTGATATGAACAGATGTTTTTGACAACTTTAAAAATTGTAATTTCATCCTCAACTCTTTTTCTCACAACTGTTTTGTTCTCACAAAACCCACCATAGATCAAGTTGGTCACTAACTCATTAGTGACCACCACAGAATTCCCCAATGTTTAGCCTTTTCGAAGCACACAATCACACAAAGGTTACTTAACTGAGTCGCAACTCGTAACTCGTTTTAAAGAACCGCCATCATCGTGTCAAGGTCCCAATCATTCCAAGAACAACCACCACCCGAATCAATGGCAGAACCCTATGTCCTCCTCCTCCTCTTTGTGCTCCCTCCCTTACTCTCCTGGTATTTCTGTACTTTATAGTGCGGCCTCACCCCGTCAAGATCGCAATCAAGAACCGCCATGTGTTCATCATCGGCCAATCTAGTGGCATCGAGCTGGCCCTGGCCCATGGGGCCGCAACAGAGGGGCCCACAACTCCGTCCGGCTGACCACCGGCATGGAGTTGCTGACGTTCGCAGCGTTCGTGCAGGCCAAAGTGTTGAACTCATCGAAGAAGGCTACAAATTATACCAAATTAATATATTTCAAACTTGGCTCTGAACTTTGCAGCTGAACTTTTGACCTCCATTACCACCTTCAATAGGCATCATAGAGCACCATTATTTATGCATAGGCATCGAACAAAGCACCTTTAAATTATGGCATTGTACACGCGCCCAGCCCAGGCCGTCTATGTGTGTGGGCTAACTAAATTTTACCTAGTATGCATTGTACGCCCAAAGAGATCATAGCCTTCATTACACTTGCGGGCATGAAATTAAGCAACCCCTGCTTTTATACTTTCCAATATTTGGCTTTTGTATAGTGAAAAAATTAGTAAAGTGCTAAAGTGATAATTTAATTATTTTTAGATTAATTATTTTTATTTTATATATATATATATATTTATCTATATGTGGATCCTAATAAATAATTTAAGGGTGTTTGATTGAGAAGGAACAGAAGCTGGAAAAGAAAACCTGACTATTAAAACTATTTATGGAATTAATTCAGATGTTCATCATCATTGACTGGAGTACCTAAGCGTGACCGTCAATTTCAAACTCTCGAATTAGGTTATAAACAAACCGAAAGGATGTAAAACCAGAAGTGGACAATACAACTAGCCAAATTCTTAAGGGTATTTGTCGGTTTTCAACCAAAACCATTAACAATTAGGTGCTATGCAAGAAATGGCATTCTTTCCAAAGCATTAAAAATAAAATACACATCATTGATACAGAGGTTGCACCCCGCAAGTTGTTCATTTGGTGCATACATACCAGGTAAAATTTAGGCACTGGGTTAATACACACGCGTACCATAATGGTATGCATAATGGCTATGGTAGGTGATGAACATGTGGAGGTCAAAAGTTCAACAACGGCCAAGTTCAGTCACCTATTACTCCAATTAGCTAGTTACCTTAAAATTAGGCTGAGAATTTAAAAATCAATTTTTCAAAATGTGACCTGATAGGTTAGCCTGATTGAGAAGGAACAAAAGCTGGAAAAGAAAACCTGACTATTAAAATAAGGGTAATTAGTGATTTATCATTGAAATTAAGGAGACTATTTAAGTGAAGCTCCTTTTGACCTCCATATGTCATTTCTTTATGGAACCACCTCCATTAGGCACCACAGGGCACCCTTATCCATAGGCTCAGGACAATGCACCTTATTTTAACACTAAAAAGGCCTGAATAACACACCATAAGTGGAAGGCATGATATCATAACTTAATACAATGTGTGTCCATGTGTTTTTGCTAGATTATGCATAATTTGTCCTGAGGCTCAGGAGGCTCTAGCCTAGAATGGCCTTCTCAAAGGTATTTGGACCTAAAATATTATAACATAACAATAAATAATTATATGTGATGCATCATAATCCCATATATCAAAGCTCTTACCCATTGTTGTATATCTCATGGGATTGGATGATATGACATTTTACAAGTCATTTCAATATTTACTATTTAACATAAATAGACTAACAATAGGAACTAAAATCAATAATTTTAAAAATGATTAGATTTAATAAAAAAATATTTAAGCCCTTTTTTATTCTATGTGTGAGGTATATTTTTATTTCCTATAAATATACAGGACAATAAATAATTCCATGTGACACATCATAATCCTAGTTATCAAAGGTCTTACCCATTATTTTATATCTCATGGGAGGGATGATGTGACATTTCATTAGTCATTTTAATATTTACTATTTAACAAAAACAAAGTAACAATTGGAACCAAAACCAATAATTTTGAAAATGATTGGATTTAATAAAAAAAATTAAGCCCTTTTTTTACTTATGTGCCCCCACTTTAATAAAGAAATCAATACACAAATTGGCTATTTGTGGTATTGCTCAAACAAACCTCTCATTGCTACTCCAACAGACCTTGGATCACCAAGCAAAACACATAAACCATGAGCCTGATGAGTAACAGGAGAGTTCACCAAGGCACTACCTCCATATTGTCACATTCAGAGTACATTGCGATACCCTTTCATCCATGCCAAGCAAAACCTATTCTACAGCAAGCAACTCAATCATAGTGATGTCATACTCAGTCAACCCTGAAAAGCCCCCAAGCCAACCACTTTCATGGTTCCAGATTACACCACCAACACCAAACTTCTGCAAAGTCTACATCGCACTCCCATGCACATTCACCTTCACCCTACCAATGCTAGGTCATGTCCAAGCCAAAACAAAACGAAACAAACAAACCCATATGATCAAACCAAATACAACACAACCAAGATCCTAACATCACTAGCCAAAGGAAACACACACCCATAATCATGAACCTCTCACCTGATGAGTGTGTTTAGAATGAGAAAAAAAATTGAAATGATTTGATTTATAAATCAAATTATTTTTTGAAATTGAAAAAAATTGAGAAATAAATCACTTTGTATTTCCATCAATTTTCATTTTTTAATTTTAAATCCTTTGATTTTTTATAGTATTTGGATAGAAATAAATTAGATTTAATATTTACACATAAATTTAATTAATTCATTTATTTTAATTATTCCAAACATAATCTATTGTATTTTTTATATAAAAATGAGTTTCCAAAATAATTTATTTCCTATTTTATTTAATCATTCTAAACATGATATTTGACTTAAAAATCAAATCAATTGAAATAAAATCAATTAATTTCCTAATTTTAATCATTTAAAGCACTATCTATACAAATGACATGAACCCATTTATTGAGCAGTACACCCAAATCAAACATATGTAGAGGCAAATACTATTAGGAAATACATCTTAAAAAATAGCAGAATTAAGAGTAATAGAATGACACACAATAATTTCTTGTGATATAATTGTCCACAAAGAAATATAAACTCCAATAAGAACTTCTACTATATAAAATAGTAGGTACAAAGAGAGCTTTACAATAACACACAATGTGAGGTATATGCTAAAAATAGTGGCATTGTATTTCCTAGAAAATAATAACAACAAACTCCTCACTATTTTTGTCATTCATAATAACTCTCTTTCTACGTAAAAAAACTTTTATTTTTCATTCTCTATGGTTTTCATTGACAAAACATTTTGTATTTATAATAAAAAATTATCTAACTATAACACATCATTCCCCCTATTTTCTCTCTCATTTCTATAATTTTAGTGCTCCTTATTTAAAATAAAACTAAGCCATGAAAAACAACGGAAAAGTTTTCTCCACGCATGTTAAGGGACATAACACTTGTCAATTCTCCTCTCCCACTACATGGAGGATTCTGCCATTCTTGCTGCTAATTGGTAGTATTCAAACTTTTCTCTTGGTAGAACCTTTGTCAACATATCTAATCCATTCTAGCTGTATGTATCTTCTCAAGTTATAATTGCTTCATCTCTAACACATCTCTGATCCAGTGGTACCTAACATCAATATGTTTAGACCTAAAGTGAAAGGAGGAATTCTTACCAAGATGAATAACGGTTTACTATCAGAGACAAACAAATGGTTTTCTTGTTGGAAACCAAGTTCATTCAAGAACTTCTTCATCCATAACAACTCTTTACATGCTTCTGTTGTGGCAATAAACTCTGACTCAATAGTGGAAAGAGCAACACATTTCTTCAACTTTACCTCCACAAAATAGCTCCCTTTGCAAATGTAATAAGATATCTCGATGTAGACTTTCTCAAGTCAACATCACTAGCCATATTTGCATCTGTGTAGCCAATTAACACAAGATTGGCATTTCCAAAACTTAGACACATTTTGGAAGTGCTATAGAGATATATGAGAATTTTTTAATTGCAGCCCAATGTTCCTTTCCTGGTTTGAAAGAAGACTCACCACTCTAACTGAGTGCTATATTAGGCCGTGTCCATAACATGGCTTACATCAAGCTTCCAACTGTTGAAGCATATGGTACTTTGTCCATTTCTTCCTTCTTTTCATCTATAGAAGGCTTTGTTTTGAACTCAACCTAAAGTGATTAGCAAGAGGACAACTAACAACTTTAGCCTTTTACATCCCAAATCTCTACAACACTTTCTCAAGGTACTCCTCTTGGACAACCATATCTTCTTCATTCTTATCCCTGAGTATACTCATACCAAGGATCTGCTCCAAGTCTTTCATGGCAAAAGACTTGTTTAACCTTCTTTAGGTCATTAATCCTGGATACATTCTTACCAGCAATTAATATGTCATCAACATAAAGCAAGAGAATAATAAAAGCATCGTCAAAGAATTTCTGCAAAAAAACACAATGATCTAAAGTAGTCTTTCTAGACTTGCTCCTCCATAATAGATTCAAACTTCTTATACCATTGTTAAGGTGCCTGTTTTAAGCCATACAAAGTTTTCCTTAGCTTATAGACACATCCTTCTTTTCCTTTCTCTTTGAAAACCTCTGGCTACTCCATGTAAATTTCTTCTTCTAAATCACCATGAAGAATGATAGTTTTTACATCCATTTGCTTAACAACCAGTCTAGCTTTGAATCTCAGATGGAGATCTGTTCTTCATGCTTGATCCTAAACATCCACCTATTTTTCAAAGCTCTCCTACCTTTTGTTAACTTCACCAGATCAAAAGCCTTGTTCTCATGTAAGGACTTCATCTCTTCTTTCATGGCCTCGATCTATTTTTGCTTGTGATCATCATCCATTGCTTCTTCAAAGCTATTAGGTTCTCTCACTAGTTAATAATACATACTGGCCACTAGGATATCTAATAGAAGGTTGTCTACTTCTACTAGATCTCTCAGTGCTATTTTAGAAGCTATAATCGTTAGTGATTGAACTTGAACATCACCAACATATGGTTCAACTTCAACACGAGCATCATCCCCCTCATGTTGATCTTCATGAATTTCATCTTAAACTTGTCTTGGCATCAATGTCAAAGGAATTAAATCTAAGTCAAAAGAGCTATCATCGGATTCAGGAGCATTTTCTGACCTTACCAATATCATTGATGGTTTGTTCTTGAAAAATATAGCATCATGACTCCTTACTAGTTTCTTCTCAATGGGATCATAAAATCTATAGCCAAATTGATCTTGGCCATAGCCTATGAATATACTATGTCTTGTCTTGATATCAAGTTTTAATTTTTCATCTTTAGGTACATGCGCAAAAGCTTTACACCTAAACACACAATGGCTTCATACTACCAAGGAACACAGGGTGAAAGATTTAAAACAAGCATTGCTATTAGTAAAGCTTCACCCTAGAAAATCTTAGGCAACTTTGAATGTGAAAGTAAGCATCTAACTTTTTCCATCAAAGTCCTATTCATCATTTCAGCTAATCCGTTTAGTTGTGTTGTTTTTAGATGTGTCATTTGATGTCGAATACCATGCTCTTTACAATAAACATGAAATGGACCAATGTACTCTCCACCATTTCTGTTCAGACACTTGAGTTTCTTCCTAGTTTCTCTCAACCGAGGCATGAAGTTGCTTGAAAACATCAAGCACTTGATCTTTAGATTTTAGAATGTACACCCACATCTTACTAGAATGATCATCAATGAAGGTCACAAAATATTGACCTCCACCAAGTGACCTTTTCAATGGCCCACGTAGATCTAGGTGTATCAAATCCAGGACACTATTCTTCCTGAAGAAGGAAACTCTTGAAGGCAACTCTGTTATATGTTCCCTAAGCAATCAAAACACCTTTTCAAATGCAACTAGCTTAGTTCAGGTAATACCTTTTGTGCCATTAATTTTGTCATCCCTTTCACCAATATGGCCAAGTCTCTTGTGCCATAATTCAACTGTATTGTCCTTCTCCACTGTATTTATTGCATCAATGGAAATCTTTGCATGCATCACATAAAGCGTGAAATACTTCAAACCTCGAGCCACTACCATAGAGCCTTTAGTAAGTTTCCACTTTCCATCCCTGAAGGTGCTACACAAACCTTCATCATCAAGTTTACTCACAAAGATCAAATTCAGGCGCATGTCTGCAACATGCCTAACATCTCTTAACACCATCCTTGTGCCATTTTCCATGATCAAACAAACATCTCCTTTACCAATTACTTTGGAGAACATGTTATTTCCCATTTTAACAACACCAAAATTTCCTAGTGTATAAGATGAGAAAAATTTTCTTTGACACATAGCATGGATGGTTGCACCACTATCAATCACCCAACTAGTTTCGTTGGTTATGAGATTGATAAAATTATTATCATAAATGATGTTGAACTCATCAATAATATTTGATAGATCATCATCATTCATGTCTTCTTTTCTTACTTCTTTACCTTTGTTCTTTTCTTGATCCTTCTTGAAAGCTCGACAAAACATCTTGATATGTCCTTTATTTTTACAATAATGGCACACTACATTTGCATACTTGTTTGATCTTCCTCTACTCTTATCTCTAGGCTTTGAACCCCTTGATTGGCTTCTTCCTCTAAAATCGACAACCATAATTTCTATTTGAAATGAAGAGGATGAGCTTTGTGATCTCCGTCTCATCTCTTCATTAAGAACGCCACTCTTGACGCTCTCCATATTCATTACACCATTTGGTGCAGTATTTGTGAGTGAAATCTTCAAAGTCTCCCTAGACTTTGGTAAGGAAGCAAACACCATAAGAGCAAGCACCTCATCATCAAAATTTATGCCCATTCTTGACAACTGATCCACGATCCCTTGCACTTTGCTCAAATGATCAACTACAGAAGTACTTTCTCATATTTTACCTACATTAACTTTGTTAAATAGAACAACTTGTTATTCTTCGTCTTTGAAGCATATAACTCCTCGAGTTTTTGCCATAATGTCCTGGCATGACTTTCTCTACAAATGTGATTGTACACATTATCTTTGACAAATTGTAGGATGAACTTACAAACTTCCTCATGCTTGAACACCCACTCTTCGTTGGATATGTCATCGGGTTTAGTTGTGCTACACATCGATAAATGCAACTTTGTGATGACAGGAGATCCTTCATCTTGTTTCTCCATATGTGGTAGCTTATGCCATGCAAGTTGATCATCTTGTTTGTCTTCACCTCCATTCCGTAACTAGTGACTCTGATACCATTTGTTAGGAAATATGTCTTAATAAGCAGCATAAATTAAGAGTAATAGAATGACACACAATAATTGTCCACAAAGAAATATAAACTCCAACAAGAACTTCTACTATATAACATAGTAGGTATAAAGAGAGCTTTATAATATCACATTGTGAGATATATATAAAAAATAATGGGTATTTCCTAGAAAATAATAACAACAAACTCCTCACTATTTTTGTCACTCATAATAACTCTCTTCTAAGTAAAGAAACTTTCGTTTCTCACTCTCTCTCGCTTTTCATTGACAAAATATTTTGTATTTATAATAAAAAATTATCTAACTATAACACATTTTCCCCTATTTTTCTCTCTCATTTCTATAATTTTAGCGCTCCTTATTTAAAATAAAACTAAGCCATGAAAAACAACGGAGAAGTTTTCCCATATTGAGGGACCTAACACTTGTCAAACACCACATGATGAATCTAGTTTATTGTCTAACTTATGTGAATTACATAGTTAGTTGGTTAGTTACAATTCTATTAGTTAGTAACTATTTTAGAAAGTTATTATTCCTCTCTGTGACTCTGTGGTTTGAAGTTGTATAAACCAGCATATGATGTGCAGAACTCATCTATTCAATTAACGCTTTTTCACAATTTATTCAACCTCTTTCTTTTCTCTCTTCCATTCCCTTTTCTATCTCGATTCTTTATCTAATAGTATGCTATTAAATCTTTAATTCGTAAAGATAGCTCAATAGCACCTCCGATATTAAGATTCAAGATCATATTAAATTAGTAATGATAGATTTGAGGAGCACACCAGTTATATATCCAAACAATGATCCATCGAGTCCTTAATTAGTACCTTCAACTCAACGAGAACAGAAGGTCAGTTCTTGTGCCTTCATTGTTAACTGAGAAAACTCCCATTCGTGGCTTTGACCTCCAAAAATAAGATGAAATTCTGGGATGGATCAATTTATGTTCCTAAAGAAGATGATCCGAAGTTCTCTTCATGGCAAAGATGTAACACTTTGTCGCTGCCTTGGATTTCTCGTGCTGGGTCGCCTAACATTGCTGAAAGTTTTCTATTGATCCTGTTGTGCTTGAAATGATTAAAGTAAGAATCGATTTTGCCAAGTTGATGTGTTGCGCATTGCTTCACTTCAAGAGTAGATCTATTCATGTTGCAAGGAGATCTCTTTATATTGAATTTAATATGTTTCGGGACGAATATGAATTATGCTAAATATATGGCGCCTTTGCCTCTGTGCTTATGTGGGATTTGCCTTTGAGTGTGCTATATATGTACGTCATTATCCAAAAACAAAGAGATTATTTTCATGAAAACGATTCAAACAATTCCAACAAGCTAAGGAGGAGCCAGTAGACGATACAAGAAAATTAAGATACATGATACATCCATAAAATACAAAAGAAGCGCACATGCATAACAAAGAAAAATAATTAAAACACCTATTTGCACTTATGAATAACAACACATGGCTCAATGATGAGTATGGATTTGGATTCAGTTCTTCCTATTCCGGCTTCTCAAAACTTGCGAATTCTTAAGCCAGACACCAAGCCTAATTTTCATTTGTAAACAGACTACATCACCACATAGAATAAAGATATCTTCTAGTTTTTCCATACCTAAAAAGGGGCACACCAGCCTAGGCTTCAAACCATAGTCTTAAGATTTGTTAGACCAACCCAACAAGTAAGAAGCAGCATGAATGACATCAGCATGATTGCACCAGTTTAATAAGTCCCACTTCCAGGTTCCACAATTTGTAAATACTTCTTGTTCATCTCATTGTCTATTCATTATTAATTTTCAAACATCAAGATAATATGTAAAATTACAAGCTCAAATCTCATTTCTTTGGTATAGAAATTGGAGAAAACAAAAAACAAACTAACACAAGAGACACAAATGGCATATCAAGCACCACTAATTAATAATGGAACACATAGACATTGTATTCCACAATAGCATCTCCTAAGGTGAGATTAATCCAGTGAGTCTTGGCCAAAGCATACCCACGTGCAAACCGGAAAGCCCGGCTCCCGCCAACGATCGGCATCTCCCTCACGCCAGAAAATACAGCGTTCCGTCCCAACAAGCTGAGGGTGCTCCCATTGTACTTCCCCTCGGTAAAAACAAAGTTCAACACCATCAACAGCCCCAATTCTTCCTGCGACGCGGAGGCATAAATCCCCTGGGCCCTTCCCACAACCTTAGACCCGGGCTCAGGCCCAACGGTCAATGGGTCATCGATCATCCGCACCATTCCGAAGACCGTGGAGGACTTGTTCGTTATTTGGGCCTCGGCCACCTGTATAGCAGTGGGCTTTGGGCCGCTCACAATGTCGTGGAAGAAGAAGTGAAGGTGGCTGAGCTTCTCCTTTCGAGGCCCAGTGATGTTGGAGAGATGTCTCGATAGAAAGAAGGTTGCTTGGCGGCAGCAAGGGAGGAGAAGAGGAAGGTGAGGGTGAGGAGAATGGAGAAAACAGAGAATAGAGTTTTGGATTTGGCCATGTGGTTGTGGTTAGGGGAAATAATGAAGCCAATGGTGCTAAGTGCTTATAGCTATGAGAGAAGATTGTTGACTTCTTGGAGATGTGTTAAGAGAGTACATATGATGAACTATATTTATAGGAGTTGTGTTACATATACAATTCATTTGTACAACTTTTATACAACTCATTCAACCTAAGGTGGAAAATAACACTTTTTATTTTTAAATGTGGATCTTATAAGATTCAATGGTGATAGATTAGCTATAAAAAAGTTGTAAAAGTAGTATTTTGTTATTTATAGAGGGTAACGGTCAACGGTAGAAATATTGCATTTTGGAGTAATTAACTTACCAAAATAATAAGGAGGGAGTGAACTATATTGATGCTACGTGTGTTATTTTGACATCAAAAGTGAATGCTTCTGCCATTTAACATTCACTTTATCGTCATTGATGAGTTTCTTGAGTTGAACTTTAGAGAATCACAAACTCATCAAATATTAAAATTAACCTTCCTATTTATAAGAGGCTTTTGTTTCTAGTATCTCCTTTTCTTTTTTTTGTTTATATCGTAGCTATGATATTGTTTGAGTAAACATCCTTTTTAGTTCTAGCATTTTTATTTTAACATCAATTTGATCCCAACAAGATTTTTTATATATCAATTTGTTTATAACAAAAAAATTTTAGTCCTAACATTTTTAGTTTTGACATCAATTCAATTCTATCATTTTTTTTTATTTTGACATCAATTTATCCATCAACGTTAGATATAATAAAATGACTAAATTAGTGTTGAAATTAAAAATATTATAACTAAATTGATACAAAAATTTTGTTATAACAAAATTGACGTCGAATTAAAAATGTTAAAACAAAAAGATTATTTACTCCCATTTTTTCTATTGACAAGTAGCACTAATATATTATTTGTAATATTTAATAAGATATAACTTAGTATTAATAGAATTTGAATATTTATACTTGTTAAGTTTTGAACATTTTTTAGAAAATATATCGTAAATAACTTAGAGTTTATTTTTTATACATTAAAATAATTTACACATTGTCAATCAATAAAATTAATAATGTATAGACAATGAGATGAACAGGAAGTATTTACAAATAGTGGAACCTGGAAACGGGACCTATTACACTGGTGCAATCATGCTGGATGTCATTCATGTTGCTTCTTGCTTATTGGGTTGGTCTAACAAATCTTAAGAGTATGGTTTGAAGCCTAGACTGGTGTGCCCCTTTTTAGGTTTGCAAAAACTAAAAGATATCTTTATTCCATGTGATGACGTTGTCTGTTTGCAAATGAAAATTACGCTTGGTGTCTCGCTTAAGGTTAATTGGTGCAATGACTTCCCATATTTTGCTAATATGGCTGTTATGAATTCGCAGGTTCTGAGAAGCTGGAATAGGAAGACGACCTTGTAAAAGTTATTGTGGGGGTTTTGATGTGGTCTGTTTACAAATGAAAATTAGGCTTGGTGTCTGGCTTAAGAATTCACAAGTTTTGAGAAGCCGGAATCGGAAGAACTGAATCCAAATCCATACTCATCATTGAGCCTTGTGTTGTTATTCATAAGTGCAAATAGGTGTTTTAGTTCTTTTTCTTTGTTATGCATGTGTGCTTCTTTTGTATTTTATGGATGTATCATGTATCTTAATTTTCTTGTATCGTCTACTGGCTCCTCCTTAGCTTGTTGGAATTGTTTGAATCGTTTTCATGAAAATAATCTCTGTTTTTGGATAATGACGTACATATATAGCACACTCAAAGGCAAATCCCACATAAACACAGAGGCAAAGGCGCCATATATTTAGCATAATTCATATTCGTCCCGAAACATATTAAATTCAATATAAAGAGATCTCCTTGCAACACGAATAGATCTACTCTTGAAGTGAAGCAATGCGCAACACATCAACTTGGCAAAATCGATTCTTACTTTAATCATTTCAAGCGCAACACGATCAATAGAAAACTTTCAGCAATGTTAGGCGACCCAGCACGAGACATCCAAGGCAGCGCTAAAGTGTTACATCTTTGCCATGAAGAGAACTTCGGATCATCTTCTTTAGGAACACAAATTGATCCACCCAAGAATTTCATCTTATTTTTGGAGGTCAAAGCCATGAATGAGAGTTTTCTCATTTAACAATGAAGAGACAAGAACCGACCTTGGGTTCTCGTTGAGTTGAAGGTGCTAATTAAGGACTGGATGGATCATTGTTTTAGCTGGTGTGCTTCTCAAATCTATCATTACTAATTTAATATGATCTTGAATCTTCATATCAGAGGTGCGAGTGAGCTATCTTTACGAACTAAAGATTTAATAGCATATTATTAGATAAAGAATCGAGACAGAAAAGGGAATGGAGGAGAGAAAAGAAAGTGAATGAATAAATTGTGAAAAAGTGTAAATTGAATAGATGAGTTATGCACATCATATGCTGGTTTGTATACAACTTCAAATCAGAGAGTCACAGAGAGGAATAATAACTTTCTAAAATAGTTACTAACTAATAGAACTGTAACTAACCAACTAACTAAGTAATTCACATAACTTAGACAATAAACTAGAATCGTCATGTAGTATTTGCCTCTACATATGTTTGATTCTGGATGTATTGCTTAATAGTAAATGGGTCCGTGTCATTTTGATCGGTAGTATTTGGAATTATTACAATTAGAAAATCAATTGATTTGATTTTTAAGTTAAATCTTATGTTTAGAATGATTAAATAAAATAGAAAATAAATTGTTTTAGAAATCCATTTTATATATAAAAAAATACAATAGATTATGTTTATAATGATTAAAATAGAAAATGAATTGATTTGATTTGTGTGAAAGCTTTAAAATTAATTTATTTCCAATCAAATACAATAAAAAAAATAAAAGGATTTAAAATTAAAAAATGAAAATTGATGGAATTACAAAGTGATTTATTTCTCATCAATTTTTTTTTCAATTTCAAACAAATAATCATTTCCATTTTTTTCTCTTTCCAGACACACTCATCGGATAAGATGTACATGATTGTGGGTGTGTTTCCTTTTGGCTAGTGGTGTGAGGATCTTGGTTGTGTGGTATTTGGTTTGAGAGATCATATGGATTTTTCTGTTTTGTTTTGTGCCATCCCATGCCACTCATTTTTTGGGTGTGCTTTCTTGTTTACTTATTATGAAAAACAAATGTTAGACAATAACTGTATCATTTATAACATGATTCTAATTTATAATGTGCCTCGATTTGAAATTTGAACTAATCTTAGGCATGCTTTGTGCATGATTGCATATCTTTCACATGTAGTGAAAAAGCTACAGAATATTTTTTGATGATTTAATTTATATGCAGTGTGTGTGCGTAAAAGTTTTTTTTCACAATTATGCAATTATGTATTATCATATTAGTCATAATAGAATAATTTTCACATTTATTACTTGAAAAATTATTCAAATAAAATATTTTAATTAGATGATAGTATTTGTTACTGTCCGTCAATCAAAATTAAATTTTATTTTTAAATATGTTGCATAATATGATTTACCACTGACTATTACTAACATACAAATCTATCTTACATCCTCAATACATGACGAATAATCGAATACAAATAATTCTCCAAAATCATATATTATTAGTTAGCATGGGAACAATGTTAAACAAAATCCAGATTTGGATTTACTTAACCAATATTTTAATGTATTTTACATACAAGTTTGCTTTCAAATATAAACTAACAAACTGATAAAAGACGTGTAAACCATCTCATAAAAAAATTAAGCCGTTGTGAACCTCAGTGCTCTAATTACAAAAAAAAGTTAAATACATTTTTAATCCGTGTAAATGTAGTTTGTGTTTACTTTCTCTAAAAAATGTAATTGTATATTCTTTATCTCCATCATTAATCCACATAGTTAAGTGGTGATATATATAATAATCAAAAGAATATTTCTAATTTATTTATAGGGGCCAAAAGTAAATTTCTAATATTCACAACATTAAATGTGCGTTTTAAAATACTTATAAGGACCAATTTTTTTTTAAAAAAATAGGAATGAAAAACATAATACTAAAAGAGGGGAAAAAACCAATTTTTTTTAAGGATATATATACAAAACTAAAGTGATTTATATTTATAGGAAATAAAAATAAACCTCTCACATAGAGTTAAAAAAGGCTTAAATATTTTTTTATTAAGTTCAATCATTTTCAAAATTATTGGTTTTAGTTCCTATTGTTAGTTTGTTTATGTTAAATAGTAACTACCAAACTGACTAATGAAATGTCACGTCATCCAATCCTAGGCGATATACAATAATGGGCAAGAGCTTTGATAAATAGGATCATGATGTGTCACCTATAATTATTTATTGTTATTTGTAATATTCAGGTCTAAGTACCATTAGGAAGGCCATTCTAGGACAAGTAGGCCTCCCTCAAGCCCCAAGACAAATTCTGCAAAATATGCCAAAAGCGCGTGGACGCACATTTTTGTTTTGCAGATGCTCATTTCTGTTTTTTGTGGACGTGCATTTTAGGTGCCTTATTTTTCCTTATTGTCACAGAGACCTCCCAATTTTTGGATGTACATGCACGTGCATTGATAATGCCAAAACAGTGTGTTTGAAAACTTGTGGATTCACTATAAAACCCATGGACATGCTTTTTCGCATATCAGATTGTGCAAAATATTGCAGTTTCGTTTAGTGATCCCTCCCCTATAAAAACACATCCTCACCAATTTCACACCCTTAAACATGAACTCTAACCCCTCTCCTCCCTCTTTATCTCAAATCCAAGCTTCTTCCTCCTCCCAAGCTCTCTAGGTAAGATATTTATGGTGTTTTCTCAAGCTTTCCCTGTTTTCCCATGTTCTTGAGTTTGGGTTCTCTCATGCACGAATTTTGCATGATTCCTTCTCTCTTGGAATTATTCATGGAGTAATCTATGGTTGTTTTGTGTGTAATGGATTCCATGACAGTTATTGTTGTCAATCCTAGCTCCCAAGGTCAAATTAGTGGTGGAGACCTCTCTTTAAGACCCTTAAGGCGAGTGAATTTGAACTTATAGCCTTATTTTTGGTCATCAAGATTATGTTCTTAATATTATGACTGCTAAATATGAATTTACAAGTGGAATCATGTCATGAACATGAGTTTATAAAATATGTCGAGTTTAGAAGAACTATCGATCTTTAAGTAAATTAAGAAAATATGTTTAAAAAGCCATGAGACCTTGATTGATATGTTGTATGTCATGAAAATGTTTTGTCTATCCATGAAGAGATTTACTGAAAAATATTGGATTGGCAAGTGATGTGTCACAACGTCTCGAGGGCACCACGCGAGAAAAGATTTTTAATAGATTTGCCACCAATTTTATTTAAAAAAAAATTGGAAAACATTTTTAATTTGACTAAACTGGTCTTTTAAAAAATGAAAATTGGGTTCAGGAGTTTAATTATGATTGGAAAGGTGGAAACTTAATTTCACTTGTATCTTTAATGCATTCGTCTCATGACGGTTACCAAAGTTTGTTGTGCAAATTAAATGATAACCCTAATAATTTTATTTTACCAAAAAAGATGGAATTAAAGCCTAAACATATTTACAAAATTCAATAAAAATATTTACAAAAAAGAAAAGAAATTTAAGAAAATTTAATTGTGGCTTGACAAAAGAATATCTGCTCTTTGTATCATTTGATGCAATAAGAATTCAAAATGATGTAATTCTTCTAAAAAATAAGTGTTACGTTAATTTTATTTGCTAGAAAGATTTTTTTCCTAAAGAAAAGAGAACAAATTCACTTTTGCATAGAATTTATGATGAAATAAGTCATACAAGAAACCCTTATAATTTTTAACCCCTGAGAATTGTTAAACCATACATCAATATCGTAAGTTTGTTGCGTGGATAAAAAAAGAAACTCTAACTCATGCTTTTTGTCATTGTTATTTTTCAGCTCAGTTAAATCAAAATTGTGAAATTCAAAACCCTAGAAACAAAATAGCACAAAACTAAGCCTAAAAAAGGCACATGATGAGTTTTCACAAACATATTAAATCCTTCATATGCCCAAAAGAAATGAAAAGCATACGCATGGTACCCAAAAACATGGCCCAAAAAACACCAGATCTTAAGAATTTAAAAAAAGAAAAAATATTAATAACTAAAGGAAACGTGAAAGGAAATCAAGAGCCCACATATTTCAAAACCTAAAACACACTTAAACATAAAGGGCTATGCGGCGTTTGAACACCGAGAGGGAAAAGTATCGTTTCTTGGTTAGCAACAGGAAGGCTTCAGCGTGGCGACGGGTTGCACGAGCATGAAGAGCACCCAAAACAGAGGTTGCGCGGCCAGGGGCAGCAAAGACGGTTCACCTTGGGGCTGGGTTAGGCTTGTTTGGCCTGAGAAGGTGGTGGTGGTTGTGATCAAGGAGGCGGCGGCTATACGTTGAATGGTGGTGTGGATTCCCCCTCTAGCTCCTAGGCGTGTGGCGTGTGTGTGTGTCCCCTTTCTTACAAAAACTATGTATATTTGTATATATTTTTAGAATCAATGCAATCATGAAATGAGTAATACTAATTTTTGCTAATTGATTAATTAAATCAGATTGGAATAAATCACAAATGCTAATGGATACTAA
Source organism: Dalbergia oliveri (assembly GCA_030441495.1). Lineage (NCBI taxonomy): Eukaryota > Viridiplantae > Streptophyta > Magnoliopsida > Fabales > Fabaceae > Dalbergia > Dalbergia oliveri. Next base: position 15,943,099 of record JAMLFY010000008.1, read on the forward strand.
TTCAAAAACAAATCAAGAAAAAAAATGCTGATGGACAGAAAATTGATTTGATCATGATTATTATTTTGATTTTCTATTTTTTTCTGTTTTTCTGATTTTTTAAAGATTTTTTTTTAATTTTTTGGACAAAAAATAATTATGAGACATGGGCAACAAAAGGTTTATTTTCATTTTATTTTAATTTTTTAATCCAAACAATGCAAAATATTTTTGTAACCTTATAAAAATTGAGTGCTGATAGTGTGTGTAAAGACACATATCTAGTGCATGTTTTGACATAATTTTACATGATTTATTTAGTCAAAGTAGTCATTTGTGTTAAATTATTAGAAATTGGAATACTTCTATTGTTTGTATTTATGTGATGAATTTTAGGTGCTAAATAATGATTTAAGGTCATATTTGATCTTGAGTTGGATGAGCCCAATTGAGATGATTTCAAAGGCACTGAAAAGCTAAGACATAGAGCTACAACTTTCATGAAAATCTAGAGGTTTGAATCCATTGTAAAAGTCTGCAGAGTCAACAACAAGACAATTGTGGTGCCTTAAAGAAAATCCCACGGCCCATGAGACGTACCTCGTGGATTTAATGATCTTATTGGGTTCCAGCCATTTTTACATCCCTAAATCATATCGTGAGTTGTTTTTGACAAAAAAGGCTTTTAGAGACCCAAAGGGAAGATCACATGTACGGCATGTGACATCTTTTACACTTGGGGAATTAATTGGGGCAATTGGAGATTCAAGAAAGCTCTACTAGGTTTGGAGACAATCTCAAGAGGAGAATACTTATGCTATAACTCTTGTTCTTCTTTTTCCTTTCTATGTCATTAATGTTCATTATCTCTTTGATTATGGATGTTATGACAATGTTTAGTGGCTAAACTCTTTCATAGTTAGGGTGATGGTGTAACCTATGTTGGGATTATGAGTTGTTGAATTCTTTTTAATCTAATTCATGTTCCTTCTTTCAATTGAGTTTCTATCTTTATTCTTAATACTTTTGTGGCTTGATCACCCATAAATTGATGTTGTAAGTTATGTATGCAATTGAAAAATTGGTGCATAACTCAAACGTAGGGATAGAAACCACAATTGTTAATTGTCTAGGGATAGAGATTAATAAATTGTGTGGGATTTGAGATTAGGATTTCATGGAACACAAACAATGCCTTTGAATCTAGGGTTCATATTAAGGAATTAAGTGAACTTTATTTTTCCAATAGGGTTATGGTATGTCAAGGTATTAGGTATTAACTAAATTAGGAAATCCCCCATCAATTGAGTTGATTCAACATCATTGAGTTAGGAATTTAACACTCATATGAACAACTAGCTAGATGAAATAGGATCTTTAGCATTGTAACCTTCATTGAATTATCTTTTGTTTATTGATTCACGCTTTCCTTAGAATTAGATTAGAGTAGTTTTATTTTAATTTAAAAGTTGAATTCTTGAAATCTCGAGTTGGTTAGCCTAAATAGTATTTGGATTTGTGAAATGGTACTTGGTTACACAATCTATGTGGAACGATACTCCTTCTCACTCTTTATTAATTGTATGACCCCGTACACTTGCCAAAGCAGCATTAGCAAGCTTTACCAAAACTATTAGACATATATTGTGAATTCATGGAATTACTATTTTTTCAAGATTTTGACTTTCCTAATCATGTTTTTAGAATCTTAAGTTATGTTTTATTAAAAATGTTGAGTTGAGCATATCTTACTCCATTAAAGATATGTTGTTATGATTTTTGAATTTCCATGTTTATGAGATCATGTTATCTTAAAATATGATTTTAGAATCTCAATTATGTGTTATTAAAATTATTAAACTAAGTATGATTTATAGCATTGATCAGACACATACTTTATGGGTTTCTAAATCACCATGTCTATAAGTTTTTTATCTCTAGGCATGATTTCAGAACCTAGTTATGCTTGACAGTTAAATTATAAGAATTATATGAATTTAGAGTTTTCAATTTATTCAGTATATTTGCAAAATTTGTTTTAGGTGGTAACTATAGAGAAACAAACTATAATTTTAAAACTTGACTTGGCGATCGACTTGGTCAAAGTATCGGGTTATGGGTCATTATTTAACCAGTTGACCGAACATAATTAAATAAATATATCAAGATATATTGAAACTCAAATGTATACAACAAAATAACATAAATAGATAACAATTTAGTACACTTTAAAAAGTATTATATATAAAATAAAAATTTATTTAAGTTTTAATTTTTAGATCCTCACTCCAGGGAGATTCAAGATTATACAATAATAAGCCATGTACTAAGTTAGACTTAGAGGCTTGCTAGCAGAAATAATGGCTCGTGGGCTTTGACCCATAGTTTGATGAGCCTCGCATGCTTAAGTCTCGGCCAAAAAACTCAACAAAATCAAATAACAATAAAAGATCCTTAACCCTAATTACACCCTCAACTCTCTCTATCTCATTTGTTTCACACACCCAACCCACGCAAGCCTCCCCTCCACCAAATCTAAAACTTAGTCTTCTTCCTCAACTCGCCTCTCTCTCTCTTTCTCTCTCTCATGTGGTTGCTCTCATTCATGCCCGTATGCATCATGACCATGACGACTCTCCTCACCACACACAACACGATTTGTAGTAGATCTGAAGCGGGACGCAACACGCCCCCTTTCCTAGTGAGGGCGCCTGACACTGGCATTTTTTTTCTCCATCTTGATATGGTTGAACCATGGGAACCAACGGCTCATGGGTCACCGTTTTTTTCAAAAAAACCACCTAGTAAATTAGGGTAGCATCGATTCATTTGCTTGTCCAATCTATTGTGCCGCGAACCGGTAGCTAGTCTGTTCACTAGTTCACTAGTCAATGAGCCCGTTCAATCCGAGTTTTAAAACTATGAAACAAACAATGAGTTAATAGCTATAAGATTATTAACCTTGGTATCAAATCATTCATCAAAGGACAATCTCGTCCCTTCAGAGCATTCATATAATGGAACCTAGTTAGGTATCTGTCTTATGAGACATCGTTAGGTGCCTTTTCAAAATTCAAAGATCAGGATATATGTATATATTTATTATATTACGAGATTCTTGTTTCTTTATAAATTATTACACCATGGAATTTAGAAATGCTTTTGTATATAACTATGTATGTAAATATATAAAAATGATTTCCTGCTGATGTGTTCATCACTAGCCCAAACTTCTCGCTCTAAGAAAGGAATCATATTTGGAATTGAACTCCTGATGCTTTATCACCATCGCATTCTAGGGAACTATAGTACCAATATCATAAATTCATAATCATTTGAAAAGTCGTCCGCTAAGATAAAGTGATTGCATATTACAAAACAACACAATACAACCATGCATGGTTTTCTATTGAAAACTTATTTACATAAGAGTGGAATTCCAATTTTTCAACAGGAGATCAAAGTTATTCCCCCACCAATTCATTAAATAAACACAAATACATTGAAAGAATATGTTTTTGGTTAGTTACGAGAATGACGAGACATGGATTACGAGAAAATAATGAAGGTCCATCTTACTTTGTGGGAATTGAAAGGTCGCTCTCAAATATAAATGAAAGATCATGCGCTTCTACAATTTGGGGGAGGTGATGCCAGCACAAAGGAAGGAATGGAAGAATAAAGTTATGGGAGATGAGATGTTCTATTAAATTTTGGAATTTTTTTGGGGGTGATTTGCAAAAATGAAAGGGTGTATTTTAGTAAATTAATGATGATTGCGATTGGTGATCATTGGAATTAGTCGGTGCCACATAAATAAATAATTAAAATTCACCTCAATATTTAGAAGGTTGCAGTTGAGCAAGGGACCTATAGTACGTGTCCTATTTTTGCCATTGTGATGGACCTTGGCACTAATATTTGGGATCAATTTGTCTATTAATAAAATTGTTGGACCTATAGTATCTTTTTGTAATTGTGAAGGACCTCAACATTAATATTTTTTTTGTCAATAACCAATTTATTCATCAATAAAATTATCAGGAACCAAATTGGGTGTGTACTCTTTAGTTAAATTGCAAGTTCCAAATTAAAAGGATTTAATATATAGTTCATTTTTCTTAATTTTAATAAGTGGGATCGGTTGATTGTTGAAACTTGAAAGTGTCACTCATCTTCCTTAATTTATCGTTATTAACATCTACACGGAGTGTCCTGTGCGTGTATATATACAATGCTGGAGTGACGTCCATTTTGGTTCTGCTGACTTGCTATTTCTTACCAACTAATTTATAGAAAATGACCTTTAGTATTCAGTATTAGTTTCAATTTTTTATTTTAATGTTGTGGGCATAAAATCTATAATCTATAATGTTTATATAAAAGAGTTCTAAGAATGTCTATTCGATTAATTTAGGAATCAATCACATAAATGAAAAGTTAATATTAATTAAATATAAGAATCTAATCTTTATATACTAACAATATAAAACCTTTTATACTACTATTCAATTATTTATTACTACATCAATTATGGTGGTTGAGTTTTATACCCACTAGTTGAAACGTCATAGAAATAAAAGAATGTGATTTGTATGCATAGCTTGGCAGAGAGCCCATTTTTGGCATTCCTTGTCTGCAGTTTGTAGGGAGTAAGAAGGAGCTCCATGATGTAGCAACAGTAGAGTCTTCAATGTACAGTGCCGCTCTTTTCTTTGTATTTTTTTTTTTTTCAACTGAGGAAATGGGTTGAAATGGATTGGTTTCTGTCAAGATTCCCTTCAGATTTCCTTTGCTGTATATTTCTTGCTGAGCTAATCTGAAGGGAGGAGGCCACTTCTTTGCTCTTTGCTCTTCCTTCTGTTCTTTCTTTTTTTTGTTTTTTCCTTTTCATTTTTTTTTTAACTAACTCACACTACAAGAAAAATGAGCATTTTTAGCAATATTTTCAATGGCCCTCATAAAAGTATTGTCAAGAAGTTATATACCATTAAAAATACTTATAAACTTTTATTCAATTACATGTATTTTCAACATGGATAATTGTCAATAAAAGTTTATAAGCATTTTCAATGGTAACTTTATGTCAAAATTATTTTTTGACAATACTTTTATTAATATTTTAATTATCAAGAATCGTTGAAAATATCTATTTTTCTTATAGTGCCAGAAAAGGAAATGGGCTGACATTTTTCATATTGTTTTAGACATGAACCAAGATGTAAAACAAAAATAAACATAAACATAAAAATAATGATCTGAACTGAATTTGGATTAAATACACAAAGAGGTGTGGTCAAGACTCGAGATGGTTCAAAATTAAGCACTACCAAATAAAGCCTACTAAAAGATTCAAGGTATGGGCTGTGATAAAAATAAGGGCCAGAATTTGTTTTTTTCATTTTTAGATTTTTGATTTTTTTTGTATTTTTTCAAAAGTAACAAGACAACTTTTTTATTTTTCTTTTACTCAAAAGAAAATGTAAAATATGGGCTAAAAGAGATAATGAATATTCCTTCCAAACTCTAAAAATATGCCAATTTTTTTGGATTTTTTATTTATTAAAGGGCTGGATAAAATTGGATGTTCACAATTGCATTTTATAATATTCTCACACTATTTATAATAAATTAAGATCAGCATAAACTTACATATAGCACACTGGTAATTCTTTTATCTGAAAATAATAATAATAAAAAAAAAGTTTCTAGTCCACGTTAATTATTTTAGCAGTCTCAGCCTCTCAAAATTCCAAACTTTCACGGTTTTTTTCATGAGAAAAATAGTGCAAATAAAATGATTTTATTTGATGAAAAATTGTCAGTACATAATTAAACTTTTGAGGAAAAAAAATTATATGAATAATTATATATTAATAACAAGATATCGCATTTATTTTATAACTAAATTATATTTGATGAAAGAATTTTGCATATATTAAAAACATATACTACATTTACGAGACATAACTAACATATTTAATTCCCGTCATAAAAAAACTAAAATATTTAATTATACACACACAGCGCCGCCGAAGAAGAGCAACCTAGCTAGCGTTTACCGAAGCATTACTCCGACGTCTGTAGGGCTGCCCGAGGAGAAACTCACCCACCTTCACTTCTTCTTGCACGCATCAAGATACACCTCGACCAGAGTCGCACCAAGACGACGCTGTTCGGAGCCTTGGACGTCGTTGACCGTGGGGACTGACCTAGACTCCAAGCGGTGACGTTGACGGCGTTAAACTTGGAGTTCACGGAGGGAAAGCTTAACGGCAGCAATTATAAATTTTGAATTGTTAACGGCGTTATTCTTCTGAATTGTTAAATTTTGAATACAATATCAATGGTTAATTAAGAAGAGCAGAAATTAAGTAGACACGCACCAAAAAAAGGAGGTATTTCACCTTATATGAATTTTTACTTGTTTACCACACTTTAATTTATATATAATGTAGTTGAAATTGAAAAATAGTGGTGATATAATTAATATTGTTAATTGTTGATATGATACGTACAAGAAACGAGATTTCCTTTTTTTTTTTTGTCTTCATTTTCGGTAATATGGTTTGGTTGCTAATTATTGAGAGGCGACTGTATTCTAATTTTTATTTTTAAAGTTTTGTTAAAAAAAGATATAGTTTCTATGTTTTGTGTAAAAAAAAAAAAAAAGAAGACTATTTTTCTCACAAAAAATTTAAAAAATAATATGACATACTTGTAATTATTAATAAACATACTAATTATTAATAAAAAAAATAATTTTAAAAATATATAATAATTAAAAGTAGAAATAAAAACAAACCAAAGAAATCGTAAGAATTATTGATGTCCTTTTGCTTTGCTGATATCCTTTATTAGTCTATCTTGTTATCATTTGTTGTGTGTATATATGTATATATATATATATATATATATATTAGTCATTTGCCAAGGATAAAGAATATTGAAAAATAATTTATTGGCCATTACTAAAAAGAAATAATAATTTAATTAAATATGTCTTATCATAAATTAAATATAAAATTTAATTTTAAAAATAATTTAATAGTTAAATAATTAAATAATGAACAAAATATAAAAGCGTATCATAAAATTTAATATCATTTGGAGAATTGTATTCAATTAGAGCACAAAATTCATCTATAAAATCCTATTTAAAATTGAGCTAATAAAATTGTGTAACTAAATTCAAATTAATTAAATCCAAGATTAAAAAAATTTAATACAATAATAGTATATAAAGGCAAAAAATGGAATTGATGAGCTTTAAAATCTTGATTCAAATTTTGAATTAGCAACCCATAATTGAAAACATAATCATAAATATTTTGTAAATTGGATTTTTTTTATTGAAATATATCAATAAGTTCATACCAAGACCATTATATTCTAATAAAATCATTAGTATTGATAACTAATATATATACATATATAATCTCCAATATTTTAAAAAACTATACAATTAAAACTACCTATACTAACCATCAACATATCTAGTAGCTACGTCATTTATATTGTTTTAGTATGAATCCAAAAAAGATTATAATCCAATGCTTCCAAACTTCATTGTCATATGGAATTAGTCATATCACTCATAGTCAAATTGATGTCCTTCTAAACTATAATATTCTTCTTGGAACAACTTCTATAATTCAATGTGTTTATTGAAGGATGTTTCTTGATCACATAACTTATTCCTCTAATCTTGAACTATTTTCAAAACTTCTAAAATAATAGGTGAAGACAATTCAAATGTGATAATGAACTATAAAAAAATAAACACCTAAAATAAAGAAAAAAATATTAAATATATAATAAAAGATGAAAAATATAAACGTAATAATAAAGAGAAAAATATGTAAAACTGATGGTAGTAAAAATTATTGTAAATTAAAATAAGATGTATTACTTATCCATATCAATTTTGATGACATTAAAAATTGTCTTTTTCCCATTTCTCTCAATAGATATAGAACTTTGAATTTTCATAACTTAGAATATTCCATAAACGAAGAATTCTAACATAAAATTAGTATGACTCATTGTTGAAACTGATATGGAAGCCATATTGATAGATTAATTAATGCTATATTACTATATAGATTAATACTAATTATATTATTGTATATAATAAATAGAGGATGATTATATTAGTTGCAAATACAAAAAAAAAAATTATTATTTGAGTTTGTATTATTGATGACCATAGAAAGATAGGTATTGATAGGTGACTGAGTAATTGTAAGAAATATAAATTATTAGGATATTGTTATTATTACAATTATAGATAGATTGTAAAATAATATGCATTAATTTAAAGAAGATTTAAATTTTATATCAGAATGTGTCGTTAAATATATTTCTACTTTTAGCGGAGAAATTTTTTTCTAAAAAATTTAAAATTACCAAAAAATAATACCTGACATTACAATTATTGTTTAATAGTCCTAAATATTTATATATATATATATATATAGTGAGGTTTAACATTTTTTTTAAAATATTTTAGGTGACGATTTGCTTATGAAATTGTATGATACATCATTTGGACAAATATTTAAATTTTAATTACAATCAATTAAAATTTTGAATTAGTGACATTTTAAAATTCAATTTCAATAATACACCCTAAAGAACATCATAACAACAAATTCAAACAAAACAATCAAAACACATCCATATCCAATCCAATGCAAATTGATAAAAACGTATATTATATATAAAAAAAATATGAAAGAAAAATATTATTTTACTACATTACACATCATAAGACACATATGCCAAAACTCTAACATTGATGGAGTTTTTTGAAAATATATATGATAGGAAATATATTGAATAGACAAAACGTTATAAATTATAGAAGAGCGAATCAATTAAAAGCGAAAAATAGAAGAGTGAAGTAAATAAAAGGAATATAATAGCTCAACTGGTGTTCCTATACATAAAGAAGCTGAAAAATATAAAATATTTAAAAAAAGATATCAATCTTAAAAATTCAAACAATACTATTTGTTTGCCATAATTGATATAACAATGTAAAATAAAATAAAAGAATAAAAATTTACATTGAAAATTATGAGAGAATGAATAAATTAGAATGGTGAAAGAGTAAGAAAGAAAAATAAATTTGGAGAAAGGAAGGAAACTCATCTAACCTAAAAAAAAAAAAAAATGAATAAACTCATCTTTGAACATGAGGTAATGTTTGATGGCATTGAAGCTATTATCAACAACTACAAAAATTTTTACAATGGCCATTAGTGAGAGAAAAGAAGTGAAAATGAGAGAATGAAAGATATCTTTTAAGAATGAATGCAAAAGTTGTAGAATAATGATTAGTAAATCACAAAATGAAATCAACAATACTATTTATCAATAGTAAAATAAAATAAAAATAAATTAAGGCAACAATTGAGGGCGACAAAAAGCAAATAATCATAGAGTTGTTCATATAGAAAATTTTAGAACTGATGTATCAAGACAAAAAATAAAATAAACTAAAAAATTAAAACAATATTAAGAGGCGCTTGTTATAGTAAAAAATGACTTTGATAAAATTTTATATTAGAAAATTTGAAACTTAGTATTTATTATTATAGATATGAAAATATTATACATTGATTTAAAGTTGATATTGAATTTGAAATTTAAATTTTGTAACTTTTAATTGATTAATTATATGAATTTTGAAATATGCTTTCTATTTTTCAAGTAAATAAATTTTAAAAAAATTATGAAAAAATGACACATGGTATGTAAATGTGGAAGAATAAATTTTATAGAATATAGATATAAATTTTTTAAAAATTCAATAGAAATGTAAAAATGTAGGGAAATCACAGCATAATAATTCTCTCATATTCAATAGGTTTGATATTTATTTTAGATTTGATTTTCTTAAAAGTTTTAGAAATATTTCCTTATTTAAATATGATTGTGAATTTTGTAATTGATATTTATTGTACGTGTGAAAATATATGTATTAATTGAATATGATTTTCAATTAAAAATTCAAATTTTTATAATTAATTGTATTCATATGATATGAAATGTTAAATATACCTTTTATTTTACATAAAAGAGTACCCTTTATTTAAAAGTAAAAATAATTTTCTAAACAATATAAATTATGAGAAAATGACACATGGTGAAACAATTTCAAAAAATCTATTATCACAAATTTTTTATAATAGTTGTTTTATTTATCTAATTATTTGTTATTATTAATTATTAATATTATAATTATAGTATTTTAATACTATAATAATATATTTCACTACCATTTCCTTTATCTTCTTTTTTTATCATTTTAAAGTTTAATTTTTTCAATTATAATATTTTGTTTAGCCTTATTTCAATTGCCACTTATAATAAATGCCATAATATTTCATATAAGGTATTTAGGTTGCATTGATGATAAAGAGATATGAAGATGATTTTTTTAAAAATAATTAATAATCAAGATTATTTTTCAATTTTTAGTTTTTCTCTCTTCTATATTTGTGTCTTGACATTTTGTTTATTTTGGGGTCTTCATACTGACACGTTTATTATCTACTTTATTTTTTATTTATTTTTTAATAATCTTATACGCATAATAAATCAATTCAAGATATAGTACATTAAGTTGAAAAAATACAGTTTAAGAATATGCAAACAAAATATGATAATATTTGTTCAAATATCTATTTTTAATAATAAAAAAAGATTATAAAAAATAATAAAAAAGGAAGAGTTTGGTGACATTCAAAATAGATAGATCATTATATGTATTATTTAAATGATAAAAGAAATATTTCATTAAATGTTAATAATCTTCAATGATATTTTAATGATATATAATAATTATGATTGTGATTTTTTTAAAATAATTATAGATTAAAGTTATGAAATTGTGAGCCCTAAATTATCCTAGGAATGACACTTGAAAACTTTCCTGGATATGAGTCTAGAATATTAGTGGAGAACTTTTCTGATATGAGTCTAGAACATTAGCATTATATATATATATATATATATATATATATATATATATATATATATATATATATATATATATATATATATATATATAAAGCCATTCATTGTACGCAACTTAGTTTAAATGATAAATAAATATTTAATTAAAAAAGCTTATTTGAAAATTTTGCGCTGTATTGCTCCAGTTAACGAGAGCCATACTTTGTTTATACTAAATGATTTTCTATTCGAAAAGAATTTGTAATTGAGATTAATTTTAATAAACCTAATTTTAAACTCTCTTCCACTTATATATGATCACATTAGGAATGAGAAAAATGTTTTTTCTTGTCATTATCATTTATAAAGAGGAATCAATTTGTCATTTTTTTTAAAATATGAAGAATTAATATAAAACTTTTCAAATTCTGAAAAACTAATTTATCTTATACTATATATATATATATATATATATATATATATATATATATATATATATATATATAAGTTTAAAGATTTCATATATATTATCCAAACTTTTTACTGCTAGAATAATCATAATAATTTTCTGATATATATGTTGAGTGGGACTATTCTAAATATTTAGTCATAAAAAAAATTAAAAATTCGGTAGTAGAGGAGAGGACAGCCAATTCTCATTTCCATGAGCCGCCACCCCTGTGCTGGAATGGCGTTCATTGTATTCTACGTATATAAAAAATATGACGTTCGATTTTTTGGTTCTACTGACTTTACTATTTCCTACAAACTAAGTTACAGAAAATGACCTTTAATATTTAGTATTATTTTCAAATTTTTTATTTTATATTTTTGCTTAAATTTTTTAATTTTCATATAAAAGACTTCTGATATCTATTCGATTAATTTAGGAACCAATCACATAGATGAAAAAAAAGTGAAGAAGCTTCTAAAATTAATTATATCATTCAAATGTAATTTATAACAAAAAAATATTTTTATTTAAATTACATTTAAATGTATTTTCAAAAAATTAAGAGTTTAATTTCTATATATTGAAAATCATTTGATTACATAGTACCACATCAACAAAACATATTTGATTCCAACCCTATTATTTTAAAAGTTATGTATATAAAAAGAATTTAAATAAATAATTGTGTAAAAAAAATTATGTTGTCGATACATAAAAATTAAATTTACTTGACAATTCTCAATATTCAAATTCTATCAACATTAGGTTATATATAAGTCAACTATTACAAATAATTGATTAGTGCTACTGCAAGCTGAAAGAATGTAATAGCTAACCACGTAAACGAAAGAATAAGAAAAGGACACAGGAAACAAAAGCTCATGGGCAAGTCTCCACCACCCCAGTTACAAGCTCACGTGCGTGTTATTCTGGCAGGTTAATCACTCCAAAACGCCAAACCTCAACGGTTCCCCTCTATAAATACAGTTCATCATATGTGTACTCTCCTAACACATTTCAAGAAGTCAACCATCTTCTCTCATAGCTGTTAGCACTTAGCACCGTTGACTTTATTACTTCCCCTAACCACAACCACATGGCCAAATCCAAAACTCTCTTTCCCATCATGTTCTTCATTCTCCTCACCCTCGCCATCCTGTTCTCCTCCGTCGTCACCGCCGCCGAGCAACCTTCTTTTTCTACCAAGACATCTCTCCAGCATCACTGGGCCTCCAGACGGAGAATCTCAGCCACCTTCACTTCTTCTTCCACGACATCCAAAGCGGCTCAAAGCCCACCGCCGTCAGGGTGGCCCAGGCCCAAATGACAGACAAGTCCCCCACGAGTTCGGAGCCGTGGAGATGGCCGATGACCCGTTGACCCTTGGGCCCGAGCCTGGGTCCCAGCTTGTGGGGAGGGCTCAGGGGATATATGCCTATGCTTCGCAGGAAGAATTGGGGTTCTTGATGGTGTTTAACTTTGTTTTCACGGAGGGAAAGTACAATGGGAGCACGCTCAGCTTGTTGGGACGGAACGCTATATTTTCCGGTGTGAGGGAGATGTCAATCGTTGGCGGGAGCAAGGCTTTCCGGTTTGCACGTGGGTATGCTCTGGCCAAGACTCACTGGCTTAATCTTACGTCAGGAGATGCTATTGTGGAATACAATGTCTACGTGTTCCATTATTAATCAGCGGTGATTCATATGTCGTTCTTGTCTCGTGTTTGTTATTTGTTTTCTCCTATTCCTATACTAATAAATGAAATTTGAGTTCGTAATTTTACATATTATCTTAATATTAGAAAATTAAGAAAGATTTATTTGTATTCATTTGGTTGTTTTACGATATCCATAAATAAACTATTACAATTAATACAATCCGAAAATTAATGTGTAAATAATGAGTTGCAAAGGAAGTATTTACAGCTCGAAAAAACTTGATGTTATAAAACATGTTGCAAAATTTACTACTGACTAACATTCAAATCTTATATTGTCAATACATCGATCCAAATACAAATCTCCCAATCATAATATATATATATATATATATATATATATATATATATATATATATATATATATATATATATATATATATATAGCAATATATTAGACAAAAATCCAGATTTGCAATGACTGAACCAATATTTTAATGTATTTGACATACAAAATTGATAAAAATATAATTAAACTAACAAACTGGTAAAGACGTGTGAACCATCTCATTAAGAAATTAAATGAAGCCGCCTGAACCTCAGAGTGCTTTCATAAAACAGTAAAAGAGTTTAAATATGTTTTTAATCGGTGTAAACGCAGTTTGTTTTTATTTTAATTTCTCCTTTTTTTTTTCTTTTGGCTTTGGTCTCCCTATTTTTTAGTATTATATTCTTCATCTCTACTGCTAATCAACATTATTAAGTGATGATATTTATAAAGATCTAAAGAAAATATCTAAATTATTTATAGTGACTAAACAAAAATTTTAATATTAGCAAGAAATAAATGCATATTCCAAAATTCTTATAAGGACTAAAATTTAAAACATATAGACAAAACTTAGTACTTTCAAAAAAGGGATCAAAAGCCAAATTTTGTAAAGTGTATAAAATTAAAAGGATCTATATTCATAGGAACTAAATATATATCAATGTCTGAAAAAGGGTCATATGAACCTCACACACGTAGAGTAAAAAGAGACTTAAATATGTTCTAAGTCTCAGCTAATAAATAAGTAAATTTGGGTGTTAGTTCCTAATTTTATATTTTTTATTCGAACATTTCCAATATTCTTTGATTTTATTCTCTGTTAGTTCATTTATGTTAAATGTTGATCTGACTAACAAATCAAAATATGAATGTCATACATCATTCAATCTTTCATGGTACATTAATGAACTAGAGTTTTGACATAGAGAATTATGATGTGCCATGTCAAATTATGCTAGCTGTTATGTAGAATTGAATAATGTGACCCACTAGTAGCTATTTAGCAAAAACGAACTAATGACAAAACAAATACCAAATAGTCCGGAAAATTTTTGGATTGATATCAAAATAAAAAAAAATAAGAACATATAGAGCAAAATTTATTTTTTCCAAAGGCTAAAAATTTATTTTAAAAAATGAGAATTTCATTAGAATTTCTATCCACTCAACAATCACATGCATATTTCAGCCAGCTACTAGCCTATTAATGTTTGTTCCAAATGCACATTATTAGGCTAACAGTTAGCCAAATTGTGTGTGCTCTAATACTGACAAACAAATTTCCAAGTAATTCAACTAGTAGCCGGCCAAAATATGCATTTTGCATAGGGCTAATAATATTGCTAGCGGATAGCAGATTTGCTTTTATAAAAAAATGGTGCATATAGATAAATAATATTCAAAATGTTGGAAGTGTGTAAATAATTATTTCTTTTGTTTTATTATGATAAAAAAAAAAGCCACAAGCAGAGAGAATATCAATTTGAATTTTATGCTCCCTTGCGGTTACCGAGCTAGTATATATACAACTATTAGTGTTAGTACCGGTGCAATGCACGGGTGTGAGTTACATGAATATAGTTATATATTAATTTATTATTAAAAATTTATATATTTTATATAAGAAAATATACGCTTGCACCACCAGGATAGGACTTACTGTATATCTTACACATTTAATAACTTTTTATTCAATTTTTTTTTGTCAAAACCCATTGTTGAACTGAAATTTTATATGTTATAGATCATCTCCATAAAATTTTATATTGATCTGAATTTATTGTTTGATATGTTTTTTGTATACATATAAATCAACATAATATATAGCTCGCAATTATATGTAAATAAACTATTTGATCATAACCATATAGATGTCTGATTTGTTTGAAATTCAATCTACAATCAACATTATATGCAGTTATAATTCAATAGTTAGATTGATGACGAAAACTATAATCTATTAAAAATTATCAAAAGTGTAAGTGTGTCAAGTTTTACACGGTATCAACGGATCCCTCTTATATAAGTATAACAAACAAAAATTATATTATAAATATTCTTTTATTTTGATAGGTTATAATTAAAAAATGATTGTATAGGATAATTTAAAATAATGAAAAAACTAAAAAAATATGTGAAATGAAAAATGAATATATTTTAAAAATGAAAAGTATCATTTCAAATTTTTTTCTTTCAGAAAATATAGGATTTTAAAAAAGCTTTGTAGAAATTTATTCTACATTAATAACTTATTATAAAATTATAAGCACTAAAATATAAAGTAAGTAATTTTTCTTCCCTCTTCTTTTATGAATGAGAGCAATAAATTAGTTTTCAAGAAAAATTCAACCAAACAAATTCTTTATAATAACATATTAATGAAAGTTTAATTCAATTTGTAAGTATAATTACATACTTTTAATTTTTAAATAACAACATAATAACTCAATAGATAAAAATTATTTTTTTCTCCTTTATTTTTAGCCTTATAATAAAGTAATTTTTCAAATTAGATAAGTTTATTGAATTAGGACAATTAAGATTTTAATACATTTGTCAAATTCAACAGCCTTAAAAAAGAATGCACAACAATATTGTTGTTTGGCTCTCTAGTTGTAGCCACACCACAGCTAGTGTCATAGCATGAGTAGTAACAGATTTCAAAATCAAATCTAAAAAAATTATTAAACAATTATTATATAATGAAATTTGAAAAAAAAATTTTTTTATTTAAACTCTTCTATCCAAAATTAAAATGTTATAGCTGCTCAATTCCTAGCGAAGGAGGTTTTCTTTGAAGATAAATAATTATTTTTTAAGTTAGAGATGAATAAGCTACAATGATTAAAAATAACTATAAACTATAAATATAAATTAAAATAAAAAATGATTTATTATTCAAGTTTAAAAATTGAAAATGATATTCATAATGTTTTCAAGGTTCTACTTCAAAATGTGAAAAATTTTTCCAATTTTTTAACCCTCAGAATAATTTTTATTTAAATTAGGGTTTTATATATAATAAAAAAATGAATTAGTTGACTAGTTCTCTAAATAAATCTAATTAAATGTAGGAGATTATAAATAATGTAAATGTAATCTCATATATATATTGAAAAGTTGTTGTTATCATAAAGGTTATTAAGTTAGGGAGTGAGAAGATAGTGCAATGAAAGGATAATCAGATAAATTAAAGGGAGTGAAAAAAATATTCGAACTCATATTCAAAAACTTTTTTTTTTATGTAAAAATTGGGTCAGAATTTGGATGAAAGCATAAGCAAGTCTTCAAATGTTATTATCTCATTAAATTTTTATGTTAATGGTCCTTAAATATTAATAATATAGATACTAGAGTGACATCCATTTTGGTTCCGCTGATTTTAATGTTTTCTAACAACTAATCGAATTTTTAATTTTAACGTCATGGTTAAAATCTTCGATTTTTATATCAAAGAATTGTGACAATATCTATCCGATTCATTTGCGAACAAATCACATAAATGAAAAATTAATAATAAATATAAACTAATAAATGAACAAAGGTGTAACCAATTTTTCAGAAAAAAAATGTAACAAAAATAAATTTTTACTATTTAAATTATAAAGTTTAATTTTTATATACTGATTATATTAAAATAACCTTTTTGCTAGTCAATAGAAATTTAACCAAAATATCAAATCATGGTTAGTAGTTGTGATAGTAGATAATTATTTTTTTTTATGATTTGTCATTTTAATGAAATTTTATTGGTGGACAATGTAAATTATTTTAATGTATAAAAAATAAATTCTAAGTTATTTATGATATATTTTCTAAAAATGTTCAAAACCTAACAATTCTAAATATTCAAATTCTATTAATACTAAGTTATATGTGATTAAATGTTACAAATAATTTATTAGTGCTACTTGTCAATAGAAAAAATGGGAGTAAATAATCTTTTTATTTTAATATTTTTAATTTGACATCAATTTTAGTATAATAAATTTTTTTATATCAATTTAGTTATAATATTTTTAGTTTTAACACCAATTTAGTTATTTTATTATATCTCAACTTTAATGGATAAATTGATGTCAAAATAAAAAATGATAGAAATGAATTGATGTCAAAACTAAAAATGTTAGGACTAAAAAGATGTAAAAATTTTTGTTATGATCAAATTGATATAAAAAAATCTTGTTGGGATCAAATTAATGTTAAAATAAAAATGCTAGAACTAAAAAGGATGTTTACTCAAACAATATTATAGGTATCACATAAGCAAAAGAAAAAGAAAAGGAGATAATAGAAACAAAACCCTCTTATAAAGAGGAAAGTTAATATTTTGATATTTGTTGAGTTTGTGATCCTGACTAGTTCAAGTCAATAAACTCATTAATGGAATAATGGCGATAAAGTGAATGTTAAATGGCTGGATATTCACCAATTGGATATCAAAATAACACACATAACATCAAATATAATTCAATTTCCCCTTATTGTTTTGACAGATTAATTCCTCCAAAATATAATACTTTCATCGTTGACTATTACCCTCTATCAATAGAGAAATGTTCTTTGTATCACTTTTAGCTTGTACAACTTTTCTTATCCCTAATCTATCATCATTGAATCTTGTAGAATCCATATTTAAAAATAAAAGGTGTTATTTTCTACCTTAAGTTTGGATGAGTTGTATAAAAATTATACAAATGAGTTGTATATGTAACACAACTCCTATAAATATAGTTCATCATATGTGCTCTCTTAACACACCTCCAAAAAGTCAACAATCTTTTCTCATAGCTGTCAGCACTTAGCACCGTTGACATCATTACTTCCCCTAATCACAACGACATGGCCAAATCCAAAACTCTCTTCGTTGCTTTCTCCATTCTCCTCACCCTCACCTTCCTCTTCTCCTCCTTTGCCGCCGCCAAGCAATCATCTTTCTATCGAGACATCTCTCCAACATCACTGGGCCTCCAGAAGGAGAAGCTCAGCCACCTTCACTTCTTCTTCCATGACATTGCGAGTGGCCCAAAGCCCACTACCGTACGGGTGGCCGAGGCCAAAATGACGAACAAGTCCTCCACGCTCTTTGGAATGGTGCAGATGATCGACGACCCATTGACCGTTGGGCCCGAGCCCGGGTCCAAGGTTGTGGGAAGGGCCCAGGGGATTTATGCCTCTGCATCGCAGGAAGAATGGGGGTTGTTGATGGTGTTGAACTTTGTTTTTACTGAGGGGAAGTACAATGGGAGCACCCTCAGCTTGTTGGGGCGGAACGCTATATTTTCCGGCGTGAGGGAGATGCCGATCGTTGGCGGGAGCCAGGCTTTCCGGTTTGCACGCGGGTATGCTTTGGCCAAGACTCACTGGTTTAACCTCACCTCAGGAGATGCTATTGTGGAATACAATGTCTATGTGTTCCATTATTAATCAATGGGGCTTGATATGCCATTTGTGTCTCGTGTTAGTTTGTTCTTTGTTTTCTCCTATTTCTATAACAAAGAAATGGCTTGTAATTTTACATATTATCTTAATGTTTGAAAAAATTAATAATGTATAGACAATGAGATGAACAGGAAGTATTTACAGATTGTGGAACCTGGAAACGGGACCTATTACACTCGTGCCATCATGCTGCAGGATGTCATTCATGTTGCTTCTGTATAAGTGTTGGAAAATTTTTCTGGTTTGTTTGATGTCTGTATGTCACAGTTTTGGCAAGTTATGACGTTTGGGGGTTTTATAAAAAAGTGGTATAAATAGTATGTATGTAATGGGTATAAGAAGTATTTATGTTGGGTTTCTTAAGTATGTTGTGCCCCCTAATCCCCTTTTCATTCTCGGCTTTGATGCTCTCAAATGGGGTTTGGGGTTTATGTGTGTGTTTAGCTTATGGGATGTAAAAATAGTCTATTGTTAAGGTTTGGATCATAAGGGAGTTGTGAGATGTAGAAAATTTTTACTAGGACAGCAATTGTTTTCTTTTGGCTTGATGGTGTAGGTCTTTAAAAAGAATGTTAGAGTGACGTACATTTTGGTTCGCTGACTTTATTTATTTATTTTTTCGCCGCTAGACTTTAATGTTTTCTTACAGTTACAACTAATCAAATTTTTTAATTTTAATTTGGTGGTTAAAATCTTCAATTTTTATATCAAAGACCTGTGACAATATCTATCCGATTCATTTACGAACCAATCACATAAATGAAAAATTAATACTAGATATAAACAAATAAATGAATAAAGGGGGTCTTTTTTTTTTATATGAGATTTGGATGGTGTATTTACATCAATATGAAGTTTTGAGAAAAAATCACGCAATATGATTTTTTCAGGATAAATTGGATTCTATAAACATCATATACAAATAAATTTACCCATTATTTCATATAAGTGTAAATCACCTATCAAAACACCATATACAAATTATTTTTCCGAATAAAGGCGTATCTAGTTTTTTAAAATTCAAATTCTATTAATACTAAGTTATATATGATTAAATATTACAAATAATTTGTTAGTACTACTTGTCAATAGAAAAAATGGGAGTAAATAATCTTTCTATTCTAACATTTTTAATTCGACATCAATTTTGTTATAATAAATTTTTTTATATTGATTTAGTTATAATATTTTTAATTTTGACGCCAAAATTGAATTGATGTCAAAATTAAAAATGGTAGGATTAAAATGATGTAAAATTTTTTTGTTATAATCAAATTGATGTAAAAATTCTTGTTGAGATCAAATTGATACTAAAATAAAAATGCTAGAACCAAAAAGGATGTTTACTGAAACAATGTCATAGCTACCACATAAACAAACGAAAAAGAAAAGGAGATACTAGAAACAAAAGCCTCTTATAAATAGCAAAGTTAATCTAGAATCTAGAATACTAATATTTAAGACTCATTACATGGATAGTTTTCATGTGTCATTCATAGAGAAAATTATGACCTACCATTGTCATAATCTTAATAATTAAAGTAAATTTCTGAATTTAATTTACCTTCTAATTATTAATTAATTTTTTTCAATCATGCCTTTATATTTCTTTTTCGTTAACACAATAAAAATACTTTATAAAATATCTTATTCAAAATTATTTAATATGAAAATAATAAAAATGATATAAATAAAATGATAATTAAACGTATTATTATATTATTAAAATTCTATATGTATAATTATTATAGTATTAATTAATGATAACAAAACTATTATAATTATGTCACCACAAAAAAAGACTATTATAATTAATGATAATTTTATTAATCATGTGTAATTATTATATAATTATGTAAAAAACTATCACATGTTTTCTAAGTTGATAATGAACTAAAACTACAACCGATATGTGATGTTAAAAAACTACATAAATTAGGATTTTTTTTTTACTAATTTATAATCTATAATAGATAATCTATCTATAATAATACTAATATTTAAAACTCATTACATGAAAAGTTTTTCATATTTTATTCATAGAGAAAATTATGACTCATCATTTTCATAATCTTAATATTTAAATCAAGTTTTTAAATTTAATTTATCTTCAAATTATTAATTAATTTTTTCGAATAATCCTTCACATCTCTCTTCCATTAGCACAATAAAAATACTCTACAAAATATCTCAATTAAAATTATTTAACATGAAAATAATAACAAATAATATAAATAAAATGATAATTGAACGTATTATTATATTTAATTAAAGTTTTATATGTATAATTATTATAGTATTAATTAATGATGAAGAATTATGATTACGTTATCATAAAAAGTATTATAATTAACAAAAAATTTATTGACCATGTGTTACTATTATATAATTAAATAAAAAGCTATTATAATATGTTTCTTTAAGTTGATAATGAACTAAAACTACAACTCATATATAATGTTAAAAAACTACATAAATTATGATTATTTATGACTTTTTTAAACTAATTATAACGCGTTAATTGTAACATATATTTTAAAATTGACTTATTGAAAAGACGTAAATGGCTTGGGATGAAAAAATAATAATACCTGTTGAATTTGGTACTTCAGGATTGCTCGCAATGAAAATAAGGATAGGTTTTGTTTTCATGGGACGGGATGAAGTCCTCATTTATTAAACGGGGAAAATGAATGAGGTCCTTGTACCATAAAATCCTAATTCGCTATTTATATAAATTATTTAAATATCCACTTCATCATTGTTATTAATTATCTTTATTGGATTTGCATTATGTATACATCTTTATCTTTAATTTGGATTATGTTGCATTAGTAACATTTATTATTAACAACATTTATATTTTAAATTTTAAAGTATTTTAAAAACTTTTATCTTTTTGAAATTTTTTTAATATCGGTAAAAACCATAGGGATTCAAATTCCGGGGAATGAGAATGAGGCCTACAAGGATAGGGATGAGAATGAGCATGTCCATCTTAATGAATACCTATTGTCATTATACATGACTCATGATATAATAAAATTGTCGCTTTTTTATTATTCAACAATTTCAACTTTCAAAACATGTAAAATTTTCATAAAATAAGCTATTTATTATTCGTTAAAATTTATTTATCAAGATTTTTTCAATCTTATAAATATAATATTTAAAATAAAATATAAAATAGAATGACATATTTATATTTTATTTATTTATTTAATTATTTATCATCTAACTTATTTTTAAAAGAAATTTATATATAATTTTCTGTGCTTGCTCACATGCAGAGCCACTTTTTATCTATAAGCTGTAGATGTGTGTTGGGCCAATGACTAAATTAACGCACACATGGACTTAAAAGGCAGTGGACGCAAGTTAAGGTCAACTGTTTTTATGACCCAATTAAGCATATAATTTAGGTGATTTAATTAAAATAACATGATCAAATAGTTAAAGAAATAAAAATAAACACTTGCAACAGCCTCTTCAAAAAAAAAAAACCCACCCTCCCCACCTAGCCGTCGCTACACTCACCTAACCACACCTCCACACCTTCACCTACAAAGAGCACAAAACTCAGAGGAACATGTTGAAACATGTGGAAAAGGTGAAACATAAGAGCAATCAAAAGACATAGAAGTATTCTAACAAAATGAAAAGGACTTGAAATTGAAATCTCACAATTTGCTCATCTGGTTTTTAAAAGAAAAGACTAAAAAAAAAAAAAAAAAACAGTGACATGGTGGTGTCGCCATTGTTGTGGTTGTTTCATTTTCTCTAATGTGAGGCAGAAATGGACCTTGTATGGGCAGATCTCACATGAGTAAGTCTTCTTATTGTCCTTGTTTTTCCCTTTTCTCCGATGGTGAGGAAAGAAATCCCAGATCTGGATGTGTGGAGACAGAGAAAGTGCTCGGGAGAGAGAGAGAGAGAGAGAGAGAGAGAAAGAGAGATGGAACGGCAGAGGTTCCTTGCGGTACAGCTCTTATAGTAGCAGCATGATGACGCGGCAGGTTTGACAATGATAAGGGATTAGCCCACGGCGGTAAAGGGTTTGGTCGTGATGGTGGCCCGAGCTCGTTGCAGCGGTGGTTTTCGGAGTGCATGACCTGTGCGTGGCGGTGACAGTTGGTGGTTTCACGGTGGTGGATCCCACAGCTGTAGGGTTCATAGTTCAGAGGTTGACGGTGGTGGCCCTGAGACTGCTTCTCAATTATTGTTTTTCTGTTTTTATTTTTTTTTGTGTTATTTTTTTTAAATCACCTAAATTAGATACTTAATTGGGTCATAAGAGTTGTTGACCTTTACTTGCCCCACCCCGTGTGCTTTAGTTATTGGCCCAACACACATTTGCAGCTTACAGATAAAAGATAAAAAATGGCTCTGCATGTGAGCAAGCACCATAATTTTTTATAAAATATATTTAAATAAATTATTATTTATTTTTAATAATGATTAATAAATTATTTTTTATTATCACCATGTGCATCGTACGTGTTAAACGATTAGTATTTGGATATTTTATAAGTTTGTGATCCTTAGAAGTTCAACTCAATAAACTCATCAATGACAAAAAGTGAATATTAAATGGATGAAAATAACACATGTAGCATTAATATAGGTCAATCTCCCCTTATTGTTATGGCAGGTTAATCATTCTAAAATGCAATGCTTCCACTGCAAACTATTACCATGTATAAATAGAGAAATGCCATTTGTATAACTTTTAGCTTGTACAAATTTTTTGCATCTAACCTACTATCATTAAATTTTATAGGATCCACATTTAAAAATAAAAGGTGTTATTTTTCAGCTTGGATTTGGATGAGTTTTATAGAAGTTGTACAAAAGAATTTTACATGTAACACAACTCCTATAAATATAGTTCATCATACGTACTCTCTTAACACATCTCGAAGCATCTCGAAGAAATCAACAATCTTCTCTCTTAGCTGTTAGCACTTAGCACCGTTGAGATCATTACTTCCCCTAACCACAACCACATGGCCAAATCCAAAACTCTCTCCTCCGTTTTCTCTATTCTCCGCACCCTCACCTTCCTCTTCTTCTCCTTTGCCGCTACAATCTTTCTATCGAGACATCTCTCCAACATCATTGGGCCTCCAGAAGGAGAAGCTCAGCCATCTTCACTTCTTCTTCCATGACATTGTGAGCGGCCCAAAGCCCACCGCCGTACGGGTGGCCGAGGCCCAAATGACAAACAAGTCCTCCACGTTCTTCGGAGTGGTGCAGATGGCTGATGACCCATTGGCCGTTGGGCCTGAGCCCGAGTCCAAGGTTGTAGGAAGGGCCCAGGGGATTTATGCCCTTGCGTCGCAGGAAGAAGTGGGGCTGTTGATGGTGTTGAACTTTGTTTTTACCGAGGGGAAGTACAATGGGAGCACCCTCAGCATGTTTGGGCGGAACGCTATATTTTCCGGCGTGAGGGAGATGCCAATCGTTGGCGGAAGCCGGGCTTTCCGATTTGCACGTGGGCATGCTCTGGCCAAGACTCACTGGCTTAATCTCACCTCAGGGGATGCTATTGTGGAATACAATGTCTATGTGTTCCATTATTAATCAGTGGTGCTTGATATGCCATTTGCGTCTCGTCTTGTTTTCTCCTATTTCTATACCAAAGAAATGAGAATTCAGCTTGTAATTTTACATATTATCTTAGTGTTTGAAAATTAATAATGTATAGACAATGGGATGAATAGGAAGTATTTACAAATTTTGGAACCTGGAAACGGGACCTATTACACTGGTGCAATCATGCCGGATGTCATTCATGTTGCTTCTTGCTTATTGGGTTGGTCTAACAAATCTTAAGAGTATGGTTTGAAGCCTAGACTGGTGTGCCTCTTTTTAGGTTTGTAAAAACTTAAAGATATCTTTATTCCACGTGATGATGTGGTCTGTTTGCAAATGAAAATGAGGCTTGGTGTCTGGTTTAAGGTTGGTGCAATGATGACTTCCCATATTGTGCCAATATGGCTGTGTTATGAATTTGCAGGTTCCGAGAAGCTGGAATAGGAAAAACTGAATCCAAATACAAACTCATAGAGCCCATGTGTTGTTATTCATAAGTTCCAACTGGTGTTTTGTTATGTCTGCTTGTTTTGTTTTGTTATGGATGTATCTTAATTTCCTTGTATCTTCTACTGGCTCTTTCTTGTTGGAATTGTTTGAATCGATTTCATTATAAAAATATAAGGGTAATCCTATGTGTATAATAAGATTGCAATAGATATACAAATAACTTTATCAACATTAGATATGATGAGTGAGTGGAATGGTGGAGGACTCATTACATCTAATAATGATAAAGCGCGTAGTGTACATTTATTATATAATTTATTATACATATAATAATATTCAAAATATATATATCTTTATTTTCTGATGGTGACATACATAGCACACTCAAAGGCAAATCCACATGAACACAGGCAAAACATCCTAAATTCAATGAGATCTCCTTGCTTGACAGAATAGATCTAATCCTGAAGTTAAGCCTAATGGGCAACACATCAACAATTGGCAAAATCGATACTACAAAACATTCTAAACGCAGCACGATCATATAATAGAAGACTTTCTCAGCAAAGTTAGGTGACACAGCACGAGAAATCCAAGGCAGCGACAAGTGTTACATCTTTGCAATGCAGAGAAATTCGGATCATCTTCTTTAGGAACATAAAATTGATCCATCCAAGGATTTCACCATATTTTTGGAGATCAAAGCCATGAATGATAGTTTTGTCGGTTAACAATGAAGAAACAAGAACCGACAGATGAAGGTAATATGGACTCGATTTGTTTGGATATATAGCTGGTCTGCTTCTCAAATCTACCACTAATAATTTAATATGACCGGTTAAGATCCATGGCAAACCAAAGAAAATAGTAAGATGTAATATAGAAGAAATAGTAAAATGTATTTTTCAGATGTTGTATATTTGAAAAAGAGTTGTATCTATTTATAGGCCAAATAAAAATCAAAATATAAAAATAAAATCACTTTAATATCAATCTAAATCAATTCAAAATATATATATATCAATTTAAATTAACCCACAATGTTTTAAGGTATTATTTTATTTCTAATACTCCCCCTCAACCCAAACCTCATTGGGCTTTAAACTTGTCACAAGTACATGGAGATTATTTGGAAAGGTAGGAAACGCCAAGACTGTGAGGAGGTAAATATTGGGATTATATTGGGATTGTGCAATGCCAGTAAACACAGACTGCACACAGGCACTATACACGAGATTGCATGGAAGCAATATGGAGGTAGTGTAGTGTGGAAACCATGGAGAATAGAGATATGTCGTGAAAAAATAAAAAGAAAGTGAGTTCCAAGAACTATGATAACAACGAAAGAAACTAGGGCTAAGGTGAGTAATATGGCTCTGATGTCATGCTTAGATCCATGACAAAACAAAGAAAATACTAAAATATAAAGTAGAGAAAATAGTAAAATATATTTATAAGATGTATATTTGACAAAGAGATGTCCCTATTTATAGGCAAAATATAAAATCAAAACATAAAGACAAAATCACTTAAATATCAACCTAAATCAATCCAAAATATATCTAAATTAAAGCAAAATATTCTAAGATATTATTTTATTTCTAACATGACCTAATCTTCATATCAGAGGTGTGGGAGAGCTTTCTTTACAAATTAGAGATTTGATACTGATGGCATGAGAGCACTTGAGAGGCGGTGTTGAATCAAGTGCCACTCATGCAATATCTTCTATTACATCAGTGCTAGCTAAAGGACACACGCCCAAAATCATGGTACACGCACTCTAATACTCTATCCAAATGACACGCACCCATTTACTAAGCAATACACCCAGAATCAAACATATTTAGAGGCAAATAACACACGATTCTAGTTTGTTGTCTAACGTTATTAGTTAGTTACAGTTCTATTAGTTAGTAATTATTTTAGAAAGTTATTATATTCCTCACTCAGATTTGAATATGTGTATAAACCAGCATATGATGTGCAGAGCCCATCTATTCAATTCACATTTTTTCACAATTTATTCATTCTCTTCTTTTCTCTCCTTCTTTCCTTTTCTTTCTCGAATCTTGATATAATCATATGGCATCTGTTGGTTTATATATCCTAAGATGATGACAAATATTTGTGATTGAATATTTTGATGTGTGTTCTAGTGTTTCAAGCCTTGATTAGATAATAATACATTAAAGAAGCAACACATCAATATTGAATACTTCTCAGTCCAAGAGGAGACATTCAGTAACAGCTATGAGCATTCTCCAACATATAATGAAAGTTGATATGGCATCAATATGTTGGAGGGAAATGACGAAAAAGAGCAATCTGCTATTGTCGTAATATTTGAATTATCATAGAATGTGGTACAAGATTGCTTGACAGCTCATATATAAAAGAAAGAGAGAGAATATCATGTGGGAAAAGGACAGTAACCACTTTACAGCTCACCAAACAGCGGTCAAGAAACAAACTCCTTTCTGTTTGCATCGGTCTGAAATCTAAGGAGTACTTCTTGCTGCTGAAAAAAAAAGTGCACAAATATTGATCTTTAGAGCTATCATCTTGAAAAATATTTTAGCTTCTTCTCTTTTTTTCTCCTCTCATATGGTTCTGTTCTTGCAACCTTGAGTGCTTTTCTTGTTGTTTGAGAGAGAAAATATATATCTGAAAGAAGGCTTGAGAGCTTGAAAGTTATTTGCTTGAGAAAAGGCCTTGAGAGTGAACCTTGATTTGTTTGTGAGAAACCTTGTTCCTTTGTCTAACTTTGTTTATTTTGTGAGCTTAAACTAGTGAGGAGTTCTTGGCCATAAGGTTTGGAAATATATTTGTGAGAAAGTCCTGGAAAAGGCTTGGGTATTTGTTAGGATTTTGTTGTTGTGAAAGCCATTTGTGAGTGAACCTTTTTGTTTTGTAAGGAACCTTGGTCCCATTTGGTTTGGTTTGGTTTGGGAACTTTGTTCCATTTGTCTAGATTCGTGATCTTTGGTTCTTTGTTTAAGACTTTGGAATTAGTGGAAAATCTCACATTTGATGGGGACTGCACGTACAACTCCATATTTGGAGATTGAATCAGTATAAATATATGGTGCAAGCTCTCTTGTCTTTATTTGTTCATTTATATTCTTTATTTATCATTATTGCTTCTAAGATTTAAACATTGTCTTCATCTTATTCTGGTTTCAGAATACAAACTCATATAGCAAACTTTAAAATATGTGCTTTCTACAATTAGTTCTTTGAATTTCTCTCTCGAAACTTTATAGGGCACATCAATATCTCTCCTTAAGTAATATTGGGATCTTGTTTGTGTGTTATTTGGTTTGATCATTATGGATCTGTCTGTGTTTTGTTTTGTGCCACCCCACTTATTTTTCGGGTTGTGCTTTAAATTTTTTTGACGTGGAAGATGATCAATCCATTGATGAAAAAGCAAGAGTACAATATCTGAGGACAAGAGGAACTAACAGAGGGCCACTCCTCTATCCAAATAGATTAATCAGCAGTACAACCTAGCCAAATTTGCAAGCCTAGCTATGAGCTACTTCATTGCCTGCGCGTTTGGTGTGTAACAATCGCATATTTGGAAGGTGCTGCCCAGGAGTTGGCAGTTACGGACAATGGAGTAGAAGTAAGATGGTTGTTGCAGTGGTCCACAAACTGCATGGATAACCTCGAGATTGTGTGATTCCGCTTCAAGCTTCTGGAAGAAAAGGTCCTTTGCAAACCTTAATCCTAGTCTTAGGCCCGGGCCCAGCACACAGATGTTCTGGTCTCCGAGGAAAGCATTCATGCGCCAAGTTGCAGCAGCCAAGACCTCACCCCTCTTATCACGAATGACGAAATATCCGTGTCCATTTACCATAACATTTTTTTCTTCTATTTATACCCTTAAACTAAATTTATTGAATAAGTAATCATCTTAAATGTACTCATTCTAATTATGAACACATAATACTTGATCAATGTGCATTACCGAATATAATAAAAAAGTATATGAAGGAGAATAGTAGATTGAGAAGAGTAATAATGACTACACTTAATTTCAAGAAAGAATAAATATAGTATTAATAGAAATATATTTTTTATATAGGAATAGTTTTATTAATTTGCATAATTTTATATATTCTTAAGATGTTTGTTTTCTTAATATGTGTGCTGTTTGATTTTTTATAGACATACTGAAATAGATTATGCATAACATGGTTCTAACTTATATATAATATGCCTCGGTTTTAATTTGAGCTCATCTTAAGCATGCTCTGAGGATGATTGCATTTTTTTCCTTTATAAACAAAAGTTTAGGTGGGTTGACATCAACCATCCCACCAGGTACAGCTTCCTTTTCAACACTTATAAGATTTTTATGTAATTAATCTATAATATTAATATTCTAAACTCAAATCGAGGAAAGTTTTCAAATGTCATTTTAGGATAATTTAGGGCTACAATTTTCATAACTTTAATCTATAATTATTTTTTAAAAAAATCACAATAATAATTATTATATATCATTAAAATATCATTGAAAATTATCAACATTTAATGAAATATCTCTTTTATCATTTAAATAATACATATGATGATCTATCTATTTTTTGAATGTCACCAAACCTTCATTTTTTATTATTTTTTATAATCCTTTTTTTATTATTAAAGATAGATATTTGAATAAATATTATCATATTTTATTTGCATATTCTTAACTGCATTTTATCAACTTAATGTACTATATCTTGAATTGATTTATTATGCATATAAGATTATTAAAAAAATAAATAAAAAATAAATGGCTAAACAAAATATTATAATTGAAAAAATTGAACTTTAAAATGATAAAAAAAGAAGATAAAGGAAATGACAGTCACATATATTATTATAGTATTAAAATACTATAATTATAATATTAATAATTAATAATAACAAATAATTAGTTAAATGAAACAACTATTATAAAAAAGTTATGATAATAGATTTTTTGAAATTGTTTCACCATGTGTCATTTTCTCATAATTTATATTGTTTAGAAAATTATTTTTACTTCTTAAATAAAGGACACTCTTTTATGCAAAATAAAAGGTATATTTAACATTTCATATAATATGAATATAATTAATTACAAAAATTTGAATTTTGAATTGAAAATCATATTCAATGAATACATATATTTTCACATGTACAATAAATATCAATTACAAAATTCAAAATCATATTTAAATAAGGAAATATTTCTAAAACTTCTAAAAAAATCAAATTTAAAATAAAAATTGAACCTATTGAATATGAGAGAACTATTATGCTTAGTTAGCTGTAATTTTACATCCCTATTGAATTTTTGAAAAATTCAAATCTATATTCTATAAAATTTATTCTTCCACATTTACATACCATGTGTCATTTTTCCATAATTTTTTTAAACTTTATTTACTTCAAAAATAGAAAGTATATTTCAAAATTCATATAATTAATCAATTAAAAAAATACAAAATTTAAATTTCAAATTAAATATCAACTTTAAAATCAATATATAGTATTTTCATATCTACAATAATAAATACTAAGTTTTAAATTTTTTAGTATAAATTTTTATCAAGGTCATTTTTTGCTATAACAAACGCCTCTCAATATTGTTTTATTTTGTTAGGTTATTCTATTTTTTATCTTAATACATCAGTTTCTAAAATTTCCTATGCGAACGACTCTATAATTATTTGCTTTTCATCACCCTCAATTATTGTCTTAATTTGTTTTTATCTTATTTTACTGTTGATGAGTAGTATTGTGGATTTCATTTTGTGATTTACTTATCATTATTCTACAACTCTTGCATTCTTTCTTATAAGATCTCTTTCATTCTCTCATTCTCACTTCTTCTCTCACTAATGGCTATTGTGGAATTTTTGCAAGTTGTTGATGCCAGTTTAATGCCATCAAACATTGCCTCATGTTCAAAGACGAGTTTATTAATTTCTTATATTTTTTCAGGTTAAATAAGTTTCCTTCATTTCTCCAAATTTGCTTTTCTTTCCTACTCTTTCACTATTCTAATATATTCATTCTCCCATAATTTTCATTGTAAATATTTATTCTTTTATTTTATTATATATTGTTATATCAATTGTGGCAAACAAACAATATTGTTTGAATTTTTAAGATTAATATCATTTTTTAAAATATTTTATATTTTCCAGCCTCTTATGCATAGGAACAAGGACCAGTTGAGCTATTATATTCTTCTTTATTTACTTCACTTTTCTATTTTCACTTTTAATTGATTTGCTCTTTTATAATTTACAAGGTTTTGTCCATTCAATATATTTCCTATCATATGTATTTTCAAACAACTCCATCAATGTTAGAGTTTTGACATATGTGTCTTATGATGTGTAATGTAGTAAAATAGTGTTTTTCTATCACCTTTTTTATATATATAATATAGATTTTTTATCAATTTGCATTGGATTGGATATGGATGTGTTTTGATTGTTTTGTTTGGATTTGTTGTTATGATGTTCTTTAGGGTGTGTTATTAAAATTGAATTTGAAAATATGTCACTAATTCAAAATTTTAATTGATTATAATTAAAATTTTGATATTTGTCCAAATGATGCATCTATAATTTCATAAGCAAATTGTCACTTAAAATACTTTAAAAAAAAATGTTAAACTAGCCATATAAATATAATATTTAGGAATATTAAACAATAATTATAATGTTAGGTATTATTTTTTGGTAATTTTAAATTTTTTTAAAAAAATTTCTCTCGCCAAAAGTAGAAATACACTTAACGACACATATTCCGATATAAAATTTAAATCTTCTTTAAATTAATACATATTATTTTACAATCTATCTATAATTGTAATAATAACAATATCATAATAATTTATATTTCCTTCAATCACTTAGTCACTCTATCAATATCTATCTTTCTATTGCTCATCAATAATACAAACTCAAATAATAATTCTTTTTTTTTTGTATTTGCAACTAATAGAATGTTCCTCTATTTATTATATACAATAATATAATTATTATTAATCTATATAGTAATATAATATTAATTAATCTATCAATATGGTTTCCATATCAGTTCTAATAATGAGTCATACTAATTTCATGTTAGAATTATTCACTTATGGAACATTCTAAGTTATAAAAATTTAAAGTTCTATTTCTATTGAGAGAAATGGGATAAAGACAATTTTCAATGTCATCAAAATTGATATGGACGAGTAGTACACACCTTATTTTAATTTACATCAATTTTACTACCATCAGTTCTATATTTTTTCTTTATTATTACGTTTATATTTTTCATCTTTTTTTATATATTTAATACTTTTCTTTATTTTAGGTGTTTATTTTTTTATAATTTATTATCACATTTGAATTATCTTCACCTATTATTTTAGAAGCTTTGAAAATAGTTCAAGATTAGAGGGACAAGTTATGTGATCAAGAAATATCCTTCAATAAACACATTAAATTGTACAAGTTGTTCCAAGAATAATATTATAGTTAAGAAGGACATTAATTTGGCTATAAGTGATATGACTAATTCCATATAGTAATGAAGTTTGGAAGCATATGATTATAATCTTTTTTGGATTCATGCTAAAACAATATGAATGACATAGCTACTAGATATGTTGATAGTTAGTATAAGTAGTTTTAATGGTATAGATTTCTAAAATATTAGAGATTATATATGTATATATATTGATTATCAATACTAATAATTTTATTGGAATGTAATGGTCTTGGTGCCAACTTATTGATATATTTCAATAAAAAAAATCCAATCTACAAAATATTTATGATTATGTTTTCAATTATGGGTTGCTAATTCAAAATTTGAATCAAGGTTGTAAAGCTCAATTCCATTTTTTGCCTTTATATACTAGTATTGTATTAATTTTTTTAATCTTGGATTTAATTAATTTGAATTTAGTTACACAATTTTATTGTATCAATTTTGAATAGGATTTTATAGATGAATTTTGTGCTTTAATTGAATACAATTTTTTATGTGAGTGTTCTAATTGAATATTAATAAAGACCAAATTAGATATTTTTATCATTCATATCCTGAATTTCTTTTAAAAATAATACATCATGTGATTTAACAAATCTCATCAAATTTGATTTTTAGTTTTAAGATCATATTAAATTTGATTAATGATCACATAAAAAAGAAATTTGATTGATGATGGGGTTTAATTTTATTTCAAATTTAAAATCAAATTAAATTGATATATATTATTATTCATTTTAAATACCACTTAACAACATTATGAAAGAAATAAAAACCTACTTAATATATTTTAAATATATAAGTGATTTGTAAATCAAATCAAATTTTATTTTATTCAATTAATATGAATATTATATTTAATTTGTAAAATAATCAATTTAAAGTAAATTAATTATCAATTTTAATTAATTAATTGATGATACAACACAATGATTAAAATAATTATGCTGAATAAATAAAATCAAATTGAGGTAATTTGATAAATTGACTTTATGTTTTATACTCATTTAAATTTACTTTTATTTTATATTTCATTTAATTTTCTTTCAAATTTTTACAATATAACTTTATTAATTCAAACATCATGTTATTTAAATTTTTAAGTTTTTGATATTTTAACATATAATTTAATATTTGATTTCTCTACGATTAATGCTAATAAATTAAAGTCGATGAAATTAGTGAATCGTAATATTTTTTATTTATGGGATTTGTTTGATTCTGTTTAAAAGACCATGTAATAAGTATATGATTCTATTTGAAAGAGATAGTGAAGTAAAAGACAATTAAATAGGAGAAGATTGATTTAATTTAGAATGAATATTATCTACTTCAAATGAAAATAATTTTGTAATACCCTAGTTTTAAATAAAAGGTTAGAGAATTTTTTTTCAACCAAGAAGGGTACCAATTACCCTTATTCGTTTCTGTCATGAATTTCACTAAGTCTTGGACCCTATACACCCTTAGAGAGCTATATGATAGAACCATTTTCTTGGGATTAAAAGTCTAGTAATTGCTCCCTAGAGGAAAATAAGTTAAAGAATAATTTTTAATGAATTTTATGAAACTTTTAAACATTTTATTTTTAGTCCACAAGTTTGTAAAATCGTAAGAATTTCTAAATTTGAACTAAAACCCAAAATTTGGATTCTAATTTATTGAGATTTTAATTTTTTTGATATTTCATTTGAATCCAAAGAGGGGTATTATTTCTTTATTTACATTTATGTTTTAAAGTTATATTTAACTTAAAATTAAGAAATGTAAATAACTTGGCCTCCTGGAGAATTTCCACCCAAACACCAAAAAACTCGCCCCTCAACTCTCTTCACCCTCCAAACTCCATTTTTTTCCATAAATTAGCTTGAATCTTTCATTCCTAAGGCTTTAAGGTATATTGTTCTCTTGGTTTTGCCTCCATTTTCTTCTTGTTGTTAGGTGATTTTGATGGTTCTTCATATGGGTTTAGAGATAGGTCTTCTAGTATATTAGGTATGGATCTGAGTTATTTAGATGTTTCAGAGGTTGATATAGAGTTCTATTGACTCCATGGTAGATCAGTGCCATAATAACACCGTTCCTACATCTTCCACCACTCTAGGTGATGGGTTCAAGCCTATGACCTCTATGTTGGTCATTATAGTTATTTTTATCAAAACATGAAAAAGAACTGATTTCAAAGTTTATATTGTAACAGTTGAGATTTCTATTGTTATGAAACTATGATTTTTGAAATAGCATAGACGGTGTTCTTGAAAATGTATGGGACCATATTTGCATAAATGATTGTATGTAAAATTTGCTTATACCTATAATTACTTGAAATTTATGATTGTTAGAATGATTTTCATGTTGAGCTAACTATGATTGTGATTCCTGAAGAACCTTATGACCATTGGAAATGCTATCATGATTCTAGAATTCCCAAGTTTATGAAAGTTGTTGTTGAGAATTGATTTCAAAACTAGACATAGAGAAATTCTAGTATATGAATCTTTCTGTGACTTGGATTTACGACTACATATTCTGTGGATTGAAACCATAGTGTCGTCAACGGGTAATCCCTTGGCACATTTCATAACCACAATTATGCTAAGATCGATGTGTTAGAGTTACATAAATTCAAAGCTCTTATAATAATTAATGATTTTTATGATT